>OX387187.1:36899132-38242552 GCA_947561395.2 Buxus sempervirens
TTTCACCTTTTCATTTAAATTCACCTTTTCATTTAAAATAAATTAAAACAAAAAGTTAGAAATGAAGATATTCAACAATGGATAAATATAGTATGCATTAAGGAAAAATTGGTTTAGATTAAATAATAAAAAAGGTTTTTGTCAACCTCAATCAGTGGTGGAACCAGGCTATGTCTAGGGGATGCAATTGCCCCCCCTAAATTTTTATTTTTTAAATAAAAGTATATATTTTTAATTGAAATTTATGTTCCCCCCCCCCCCCCCCCCCCCCCCCCCCCAAACAAAAATTTCTGGTTTGCCCCTCTATCTCCATGAAATTTCTATATTTCATGTATAAGTGTTAATTGAAAATTTTTTCTACCTCCGTAGATTTGGAGTCCTAGTTCCGCCATTGACCTCAATTACATGTCAACCAATGCGATAGACAAATTGGTTAAGGTTAAATAATAAAGGGTATTGTTTACATCGTCAAATACATGTTTCAATATCCAAGGAAACAAACAAATAGGTTCAGTTAATAACCTTCAAAAGTAACTACTTTCACCTTTTGATTTAAAAAACAAAAAATCACAAATAAAGATATTCAAAAGTGGATAGATATAGGGTGAATTAAGGAAAAAATAGAGAGAATAGGTTAAGGTAGTATTGGACATATAAATGAGAGACCTAAAAATGCACCTATAAGAAATTATGAAACAATACATATTGAAGAACGAAAAAGGACATGGATAGAGTTGATTAATAAAATAAAACTTACATAACTTGAATTAATGGATGATATGATTTTGATTGAGTAGAATGGAGAGACAAGATTTGTTCGCCAACCTCATTTTGGTGGGAACCAGAACTGTAGACACCCCCAAATTTCACAAACAATCATCATCTCCTTGAAAGCCAGCACAAAAATTTGGAGAAAATGAAATTTTACCTGTATCCGGTAACTCAGGTCGGATACAAGTACATTCCTTCGTATCCGGTCTCAAGTGCCGGATACAAGGAGCCTTTAGTGTATCCGGATACATTAAAGCTCTAGTGTATCCGGCCTGAGATGCCGGATACATTAGTTTTTGCTCAAAATTAGGGTTTTCCCGAGAGAAATCACTTTTTACCATCATATCCCTCATTTAATGAGGGGAAATCTCGGAAAAAGCCCTAGGGTTAAGGTTGGGGGGGTTCTAGACATTAAGTTGGGTCTACCAACAACCCTAGCCTTTGCCTATAAATAGGAGGCTCCTCCTCAAGCAAATGGCCCAAGAATTTGGAGATCTAAGAGCTCCGAGTGAAGAAGGGAACCACTGCCGGATTGCTTCCAGAACCCCAGGTAAGCCTCAACCCCTCCTTTACTTTCTGTATTTACTTTCTTAGATCTAGATCTCTTTTTCTACCTTTCTGTAGAATAAAGCCTTCTTTGTGTGTGAAATCCTTCCCCGGCTCAAAGTATCTCGAGACTCCCCCTAGCCGTAAAACGTGGAGGCGGGATCTAGGAGAAACGAGACTGGGGATTGACCCTAGTGCTAGAACCTATGTAGCATAAAGCCTTTTTGATTGAATGCAAACCGTTTCATATTCAAAGTACCCTTGATTATCTTGAAGAACCATGTTTAACGGGGAGAGAGAACAAAGGGAAACGATAATGGAACGGAACCCTAGGCTGTTTTAGAACCTTGTTTTGATGAATATGTATGCATGTGATATTGTTGTATTGATCTTGTATGGATTTTCACACTTGCACATGTATTGCACTATTTTGGCGGGATAGGCTCACATTTGGGGATTTATTACATTCATTGTAATAAATCCCAAATAAATGGCCTCAATCAATTCTGGAATATCTATGAATGATTTTTAAAGGTTTTGTGTTCATCTTGCACGAATTGCACACACTTTGTCACATTTTTGCATTGGTTTATTTCAAAATAGGGTTTACTTGACAGCAACTATACCCTGACTTCGGACACTCATAACTTCATCATCCGGATGAATTTTGGAGTGATTTCAGAACCATGGGAAAGGTGAGGCTGTCTAGTTTATACCTACCAAAAATCATGAATTTCTATCAAGCAGATTTTTGACACCTCTCTGTCGAAGTTGATTGGTCAGTTCAGGTTTAAATACCGAACTTGTCACTTCGACGGAGCGCTATGTGTTCGTTTTAAATCCGATTCGAGTGATTTTTATTTCTGGGTACTCCTTTATGAGTCTATTTTTAACTCCATTTGGTTTCATAATTTTTTGATTTAAATTGTGTCGTGGAGAGCAGATTTACTTAGAACTGCTCAACGGCATTTTTCTGGGTCAATCTGTGATCCTCGGGGCCTGTTCGGGAAGTCACCCAGGGCACATCCGAATGAGTTTTTATATGAGGCTAGTTTCTTTTGAAAGATGGCCATACAGATTTGATTGGCACCAAATTTTACGGATTTTTATGAAGTAGATTTTTCTAGGTGATTTTCCAAAGATGCCCACTTGTCACTTTTAATCATCCTCAGCAGCAACTTTAAAGGAGCATAACTCCTAGGTTTTCAACTGGATCAACTTGAAATTTTGCATGAATCTCTTATTTACCATGATCTTTCAAATGGATTTGGTTTGATTCAATTTAAAATTGATTTTGAATAATTTCAAGACAAATGGTATTACTTTTTACCAAATTTCCCGGATTTGATTCAACTTGGTTTTGTGCAACCTTTACTTTGATTTCCATCCTTTTTTATGATATTCCAGAAGTGATATTAACATAAAAGAAGATCTGGAATTCATTTGGATTTTCATGTGAAGGTATCATATATTTGTCCTTTTTCAAGGTTTTCATGATTTTTTAGCAAGCTTTCTATTTTCTTGTAGCATGAATAAACACTTGGCAACCACCTTGTGTGGGTGAATGGGGGTGCCTAACACCTTCCCCCCGTTCATAATCTAATCCCCTTACCCATCTCTGGATTTGATTTTCAAGTAGGGTTATTTTTACTCTAGAATTTGTCTTTTAACACTTTTATCTCTTTTTGCTTGTTTTTAATTCTTTTGGTGTCCATTCACACCCTAAACAAAATGGATGGTGGCGACTCCCGCTCTTTACATCGAGCCCCGCATGTTGACGGAGGGATGATCATCTCCGGGTGATTTTTTCCCATGTCTCACAAGAACTTATGTTGATGATGGTGGAGGTCACTTCCACTGAAGTTTCCCCAACATTCTAACTTAATTTCTTACCTTTTAAATTCTTGCCTGCTTATTTCCCGGTAATTTCTCAAATAAAAAGTGAATAGTCCAAAGGAAAATCACATTTCTAGCCCACCTATTGATTTAATCCATTGTACATAAACAAAGTAGGCGGTCCCACTTCCTGACTTAGTCAAAAAGATCAAAACCTTTAATCCAGCCGTCCACATTTGATCTTATAAAGGGTAAATATGGAAATTTAATAAAAGCAAAAATAAAAAATTGTTACTAATAAAAAATTATATATCAAAAAACAGAAAGGGCAGTTCTACGTACCAAACATGTGCCATCTACTTTTGTATATTGCAGGCCACCTAACAAATACATGGACTCAAGATGGAGAATTAAAAAAGTAATTAAATTATTTTTTTTATTTAAAAAAAACGTGGTTACTAATAAAATTTAAAGAAGAATTGGTCAAACAAAACAAAATTATCTGTTTAAAAAAGAAAATTTCACTCTCCAGTCGTTGCTTTATATTTTTTAAATGACTCCATCATCCAGTCGTTGTTTATAGAGTTATAGCATTTGGCTTCGCTCCCTTCTTGCTTTGCTTCACAAAGCTACTTTATCTTTCTTCTGAACTCTCCAATCTGTGTCTCCCTTCTCTGTAAGTTGTAAAATTTTCATTTCTAATCAGTTGAGGAGGTAAAGAGGTGCAAATGACAGAAGCAGTGGTATCCTTTCTTATTAACAAATTGGGAGAGTTTGCAAGTGCAGAAGCAGGTTCGCTCATCGAAGGCCAATTGCGAATCCAGGATGATGTAAGGTTCATCAAGGATGAGCTTTCCACCATGAACGCCCTCTTGAGAGTTGCGGAGAAGAAAAGCGAGCAAGATGATACAGTCAGAGAGTGGGTGGGTCAAGTAAGAAATAAGGCCTATGAGATTGATGATGTTTTTGAAGAGTTTATTGTTCGAATGCATGTAATGGAAGATTCCAAAAGAGATACAGGCTGCCTAGATCTCCAATTTTGCATCTCACATCTACACTCTCTTCTAAAGCAATTTGTTCTGCGCCATAGCTTTCATTCTCAGATGCTAACTATAAGAAGAGAGCTACAAGAAATCTCCGAGAGGAGGCATCGATACAACCTTGAAGGAACTGATACAAACTCAAGTTGGCAAGATGAAGAATCTCACGAAGTATCTTATCCTTTCGAGGAAGAAGCTGATATAGTTGGCATCGACAAAGATGTGAAGCTACTTCAAGATTGGTTGATCGAAGATTGCCATGACCGCCTAATTATTTCAGTGGTTGGCATCGGAGGTCTGGGCAAAACTACTCTTGTTAAGAAAGTCTACAATCACATCAAGGGGCAATTTGGCTGTTATGCCTGGATCTCTGTGTGTCAGGACTTCAAAAAGCAGCAAAGTTTACGAGTCATGCTAAAACAATTCCATGAAAGTAGAAGAGAGGCAGTCTCAGACTCTGTGGATACAATGATTGCGGAAGAGTTGGTAAAAAATATTCACAACTACTTGCAGGATAGAAGCTACCTTCTAGTCCTTGATGATGTTTGGGATGCCAAAGTCTGGAAAGCAATCAAAGGTGCACTGCCTCGTGAAGGCAAAGGTAAGGTTATTTTAACAACTCGCTTTTTAACTTTAGCTTCTCCAGTAGATGAGATCTATAATATTCATCGGATGGATCGATTATCCGAAGAATTATCCTGGGAACTTTTCTGTAAAAAGGCTTTTAGGAACAGCAACCCACAAGGGTGTTGTCCACATCACTTGATACAAACGGGAGAAGCATTGGTGGACAAATGTGAAGGGTTGCCATTGGCAGTTGTTGCCATTGGAGGCCTCATGTCAAAAAGGAGTTGTAGCTTGTCAAAGTGGGATGACGTCCTGGAGAATCTACATTGGGAATTGAATCACAATCCAGATCTAGAAAAGCTAAGTGGGGTCCTTTTGACAAGCTACAATTACTTGCCTCCTCGATTGAAATATTGTTTCTTATATTGTGGTTTGTTCCCCGAGGATTATGAAATCGAACCATCAAGATTGATTCGTGTATGGGTGGCCGAAGGTCTTGTAGAAACTCACCCTCGAAAAACATTGGAGGAGCTTGCAAACGAATACCTCTCTCAGCTCATTGATAGGGGCTTCCTTCAGCTTGAAAATTATAGGGCAGAGTGGGGGACACAAATTTTTCGAGTGCACGATCTCATGCGGGATATTGCCATTCACATGATGAAAAATGAAGAATTTGGTGAAATTCTCGACGATCGAAGCAATAATATAGTTTTAAAGGGACAACGTCGTGTGGCAATCCAGAGCAATGTGTCAAGTGTTCAATTCAGCATGGCTCATCTCAACACTCGCTCCTTCCAGACATTTGTAAAGATAAAGCTACCATATGAGACAATATTGCGGCCTTTGTTGTCAAATCTCAAGCGACTAAGGGTGTTAGAACTGTCAGGAATCGTATTCCTTGAGCACTTGCCCAGTGAAGTGGGGGAATTGGTTCACTTGCGTTATTTGAGTATAAAAGGGACATGCGTATCTGAAATTCCTATTTCCTTGCAGAATTTGTACAATTTACAGACATTGGATGTTCGACGTACACGTGTTAAAAGTTTTCCACAAGGAATGCTACTTGGAAAGCTCCCACAATTAAGGCACCTTCTTCTAAAACGGAGCTATGTAGGAGAGTACTTCAGTTTTCAGAACTTGACGATTGATCCCAACAACTTAATCAACTTGCAGACATTGTCCGGAGCACGTGCTGATGAAAGTTTAATAAGACAGCTGGACTACTTAACCGGGCTGAGAAAATTGAGTCTTCAAGTTATGAAAGGACAAGACTCTGTGGAGCTCTGTTCTCGTATTGAGAATATGCAAAACCTTCGCATCTTGAGAATAGTGATGTTCAATACTGAGAATGGATGTCTTGATCTGGAAACCATGTTTCCACCCCCACGCTACATCGAGAAATTGTATTTGCGTGGAATCATTAAGGGGAAGTTACCTTCATGGATAGGCTCTCTCAATTGTCTTCGTAAAATCACTTTGTCGTATAGCAAAATAAAGGAGGATCCAATGAGCACCCTTTCAAAATTGCCAAGTTTGGAGGTCCTTGAATTATTTGGTGCTTACGCTGGAAGAAAGATGAGTTGGGGTGATGGTTGTATGGAGCTATTTCCTAGACTTAAATATCTACTTATAGGCTTTATGTGGGAATTGGAGGAGTTAAGTGAGATAAAAGAGGGCACGATGCCACGCTTAGTTACTCTTCTTATGGTAACATGCCCAAAGTTGAAAAAGATTCCACATGGGCTTCAACACCTCAAAGCACTCAATTACCTTTTCATCGGTGGCATGAACGAGGACTTCTGCAAGAGATTGCGTCCGTGTGAAATGGAAGGAGATGACAAAAAAGATGGGGAGGACTACCGGTTGATCCATCACATTCCCGATGTCCGTATTAAAGAAGGTGACGGAGAAATTGAACGCATTCCCACGATTAATTTCCAGTGGAAGTGACCGCTATAGTCGACGATTAATTGAAGAACTTCACTTGTGAGTTTCTTTCTCTTTCTCTCTCTCTCCTCTCATATGTGAGATTAATGTCTACTTTTATAAATGCCAATTATCTCCTATTTGTTTCAATGTCTACTTTTATAATATGAAACTTTTTGACTTTTAGTATCATCTTCATTGTTTCTGTACATAGGCAAACCTATTCCTCTTATTTTCAGGCTTCTCAGTTGAGAGATTTAATTATATATAATCCCTAAGAGCTTATTCTTCACATTCTTTTTTTTATGTGTCCTCTTTCCTTTAATGCTTCTCTATATTCTACTCTCTTCCTACTTAATTTTCACTTATTTGTTTAATTTTATTGTTAAGATATTCAAACTTTTGTACACATTTGAACATCACAATACTTCAACGGCCATGTTGTAAGAACTTTTGTAAGCTCTCTAATCATTGCATCACCTTCATTGACGGCTTTACTTTATCGCTCTAAGCATAAAATGGTACCTAAAGATGACCAATAATGTTAGTTCCCATCAGAAAATTATTTAAAATGACATCTTTTTTAAGGTTGGAAAATGTGAAAGCTTTTTCAATTGTTCTCACTGATAGATACAAACATTTTTACTATCATTTCAATGGATTCTATATATGTTATTTTAACTCATTTTGAGAGTTTTAGAGGGGTTTTGATTTATGGTAATTTCCAGTTTCCTAATGTTTGAAGAATCATGCAACATTGGGTTTTGTTTAAACCTCAGAGATGTCTTGGCTCTGATTGTCTGTTTAATTTCAGGTACTGTGTCTTCCTTTTCGGCAAGCACTGTGTCTTCCTCTTCGGCAAGCATGATTCATTTTTTACATTCAAAAAACCACTGTTTGTTTGGCATTTCCTTTTTCTTTCTGTTTTCTAGACTTGTGAGTGTGTGATCAAGATCCTTCTTTTTTTGCTTGTGTTGTTTTAGATTATTGTGTTGGTTTGTATTATTTTGGTGGCTACAGCTACAAACATGAGATTCTTATAAAGCTATCACTGCATGACCTTTCAACCAAGTTTCAATAGTTGGGTTTGGATTATCTCCATTAGGAGTTTTCTCTTTTCTTTTTTCCCTTTTCCCATTTGAAGAGGCTATGAAATGGATATGATGGTGCTCTACTTTCTTTGTATTTTCAATTTTTTGAGGTTTTCAGTAACCATCTTACCAATGGTTTAGCTTGACACCGAATTCTATGAAACGCTAAACCACATCGGTGAATTTTTAAGGGAAAATAAGCACAGTGCAGATTTTGTTGGAAGGCTTGTTCGGCGTAGGCTTATTTGATTCCAGTGTATAATGCTGTTGATCCAAAATCATCAGACGGTTTGGAATGATAAGATGGCCCACTAGGAAACTATGAATATGAGAGCATTTGCGTTATACGCTCGTTAAAATATTGGGCCGAATTGGTTGAGGATAAATAAGCCTGGCCTAGCCCAGCCAAAACACTAGTTTTTGTAAACATACTTTATCAATCCAAAATCCATAATGTTTTGTAAACTCAGTTTTTCTTTTTTTTAATATCTATATTGGATTTATGATAAATAGCAGGGTGCACGTGCAATACTGCATTTAGAGAGAGTGAGAGAGAATAGTTTTGCAACCGTCAAATTTTAAATGAATGGGCAGAGTTTAAACAATTTTAATCCTATATTAATTATGCCTTAACAATGAACGATAAGGGCTTTTTGGGGAATTCATGCATGGTTGTTGGTGCGCATAAATTTTGATTTAAATATTAATAGATGATTACTTAGGACCTAAAAGATCGATCCCCATGTGTAGGTCACCTCATTAGCTGTCAACAAGCTAAGCTATAGCTTGGTTCACATGAGCAAGCTTGAGCTTTATAATTAGGCTTATTAGTGGAACATGAGCCTTGTATCTAGCTATACTATAGTGAAGAGAATCATTGAGATTCTTGACTGACATTGCTACTTAAATTGTCACTTTTAATTTTATTTGCTTTTATTTCCCAGTTATTTGCTTACGTATATATATATATAAATACCTACTCTGGACGAAAAGTCCCTTCACTTCTATTCTATTTACTTTTATCTCCCAATTAATTGTTCACACATATAACTATCTACTATTACTCAAAATAAATGCACTTCATTTGCACTTCGATTCACTTTTATCTCAAAATTGGTTGATATACTTATCTAATTCTTTTGATACGTGCATAGTGTGTGCCTTGCTTCTTTAAGTGGGATACAAGCACATCTTACATGGGACACAAGTGTATTCTACATGGGATACGAGCACAACATACGTGGACACAATCGTGTTTTACCTACAATAAAATAATATTATTTTTTTAATTTTTTTTTTAAAAGTGACCTTTTTTGGTAAAATGAGATCTTTATGGACTTTTTTTTTATATAAATACAGGCCAAAAAGTGACCCTTTTTCATAATTTTTTCAATTCGAATAGGGTTACATCAACATATATATAATCCTAAACCCGGTATTTTAAAACTCCCAAAAATACCCCTGTATTGTACCATTTCTATTCCTACACAACTTATATTCCTGCGCAACTTTCCCTCTGTCCTCTCCAGGCTACCTCACTTCTTGAGTTGAGAAAACCATTACCATTTCTATTCTTGTGCAACTTTCACTGTCCTTGTTAACACAAATTTTCGTGTCTAAAACAAAAGACAAGAAAAATGTAACAAATAACAATTTGTATTAAAATGAAGAAATGGGTTACAATCTTCGTAATTTCTCCTCTGATTCGATCTCCTTAATGGGTCTTGATCCAAGGGCTACACGAGCTTAATCTTGAATGAAACTTCAATATTCAATTCGAGGGCTGAAAGAGCTTGATCTCGAACCAAACTTCAATCTTCGATTCGGGGGCTGCAGGGCTTGATCTCGAACCAAACTTCGATCTTCGATTTCGGGCTGTAGGGCTTGATCTCAAACCAAATGTAGTTGTAGAATGATCTTCTTTTTTGTGGTTTTGATTTGCCTTCTCTTTTCTCAAAATATGGGTAAGACAAAGAGAAAACAATATGGATTTGATGTAGACTTGAATGAATTTCTTCAAGCCTTTGAATTTCTACAGAGTTTTCCCAAGCTTTAAGCAAGTCTTCTAGAGCTTGAAAAGTGTCTCTTGATTTCTGCAGAGTTTCTCTAAGCTTTAGGCAGAACTTCTATAGCTTGAATTTGCCTTCTGATTTCTGTAGAGTTTCCCCAAGCTTTAGGCAAGTCTTCTAGAGCTTGTTCCAATCTCCTTTTCTTCCCATTGAGGTCCTCTATTTATAGGCAAACGTTATGAGCACTTGCCTTAATATGAGGATCTCTTTTGATTGAAAATTTCCTTATGAGGGTGCGTCTCATTTGGCAACAATTTGAATTTGATTGAGCATACCATACTGAGGAATCTCTTTGCTTTGATTTTGGCATTTATTTGAATATTGAATTATTTCTTAATATTCTATGCCATTTGTGGGGTTGTGACTTTCCTTCTTTGGATCATCACAACTTTGTTACCAAAAGACATCGATTTTGTTTTAGTAACAAATATAACCCATATCTTGCTTTGTGGAGCCCATTTGAAGTTAATGGGTTGAATTTGTAGGATGCTTGTTTTGACCCATATTTCATAATTTAAGGGTCGAACCATCATTTTGTTTAACCCGGCTTATTTGTTTGGTTAAGCCCTAGCCTTGGATTTGATCTCATTTGCCAAAGTCAATTATTTGACTTGGTCAACTTTTCGACTTGATAACACAAAATTTTCAGTGTCCACAGTCCTCTCTGGTTTGCCTCACTTCTTGAGTTGAGAAACCATTGTCATTTCAATTCTTGCAACTTTCCTCTGTCCTCTCCAGTCTCCACCTCACTTCTTGAGCTGATAAAACTGTTACCATCTCTATTCCTGCACAATTTTCCCTTTGTCCTCTCCAGCCTGCCTCACCTTTGAGTTGAGAAGAGAAAGTAAGAGGTGAAAATGGTAGAAGCAGCCTTGTTATAAATAGATTTGGAGACTTTGAAATTGCAAAGATAAGTTGGGTCATCCAATCACAATTGCAAAATCCTAGAGATGTCGAATTCATCCGAAATGAATTTTCGATCATGGAGGCGTTCTTTAGTGACGAGGGCAGAGACGTGAACAAGACAATGCCGAAAGAGAGTGGATGGCTCAACTAAAGGATGGGGACTACAAGGTGGATGACGTTATTGAAGAGTTCATGGTTAAAATGTGTTTCGTCAACAAGCCAATTGTTGTGTACCTTTCAAGTCTTGCTTCTCTCTGGTAAAGAGATGTTAATTGCAGAAGGAATTTCATTCTCTGATGCAAACTATCAGAGAGGAACTTAAAGACATATCTAAGAGGAAGAACTATATATCAACTTGCAGACATTGATTGGGGCAATTGATGACGAGGGTTTGATAGAACAACTGGAGTAATTAATAGGCTTAAGTAAACTGTTTGTTAAAATTGTGAAAGGACAAGACTGTGTACATCTACGCTCTCATATTAGGAAGATTTATGAGAATTATAATGAAGCTCTCGATTGGGAAAACATGTCTCCAGTCCTAGAATATCTTGAGAAATTGGATTCGTGGGGAATCATTAAAGGCAGTTAGTTCAAGGAAAGGAGGTTGTGCGCAAATGATCTTTTTTTATCATGAAAACATTTACTCACAATAATGGCATACACAACTTTGCCTTCCAAAAATAGGAGGCTCACTTGACACTCACACAAAGGGGCTTAAACATCACACACATGCTACTTACACAGGCGTGCCACCGAAATTTCGGTTTTTGGCCCCCCAACGATGCATTTCGTTGAAGGAAATCGTCAGGGTGCATCGCTGGTGACTTTGGCGAAATTTCGACGATTTGTCACTGAAATGGAGCGACGTGCTGAGCGAAATGGAACGAAATGGGCGAAACGGAAAAATTTTTATTTTCTATTGATGAAGTGGGGCGGCATGCCGACGAAATGGAGTGGCGTGCCAATGAAATTTCCCCAAAATCCGAAAAAAACCAATTTTTGCTTATTTTTTACCTTTTTTTTATTTTTCCGCCGTTTCGACGGCACGCCCACCGGTACCAAAATTGCAAACCTTGCTTACACACACTTATCTCTCATTTTGTCTCTCTTGAGTTGCCTCTCTTAAATTCTCACTCAAGTTACTTACAATAGTGGTTTTGCTCTTATTTATAGACAACTTAAGGAGGTGGAGGAAGCCTTGACAGATGCACTTCTCTCTTTTAAAGGAATCTTCTAGAGAGATATTATATTAAGAAATCTCTAGAAGAAGTATCCTGAAAAAGCTTCTCTTAGGCTGTGTTTGGAACCCTGGATTTGGGGAGAAAAGAAAAGAAATGAAAAAATTTTCTTTTCTCTTGTTTGGTTTAGATGAAGGAAAATGAGATTTTCTCTCCATCTCTCTCTAATGTAAAAATGTTTTCTCTAAAAAGGGAAATTTACAGCTAGACCCCCTGAGGTTTGAGAAAATGACACGGACACCTCCTGTGGTTCAAAACCGATCACTTACTATCCCTGACATTTCAAAAAGCGTCACTGACCACCCCTGCCGTTAGTTTAAAAACAAACAACGTTAAACTTTTTTTCAAAACACCAAAAATGCCCTTCACCAAAAATGCCCTTCATTCAAAATCAAAACGTTCGTCCTCTTCTTCTCCAAACCCTTGGGAATATCCAGAGAAACCCTAGTCCAACGTCTTAAGAACACTAAATTAATCCCCGCATGCCTCACTCCTTGGAACTCTTATCTTGTCCTTCTCAAATACCCACATGGGCAAAATGGATTCCTCACTCTTTGAAGTTATCTCTTGACTTTTTTTTTTTTTGATAAGAGAAGTTACCTCCTGACTACCTTTTCTCTTATGTTCGTCTTTCTTGAATGCAAAGCTAACAAATTAAAAACTCTTTTCCCCCTCTAACACGATGTATTGACATTTGATAGACATTCTCTTTTCTTCTCGGCGGATGTTTCTCCAAACAACCAATTTCGTCTCCGACGGTTCCTCCTACGGAACGTCCTACGTGCGCCCAGCGGGCGACACGTAGCCTCCTGTATTTCAAACGGCAAAACGGCCGTTGGGCCCTCCTCCGTTAGTTTTGCTTTGCGAGAATCCGTCACGCTCCGTTCTTAGCTTCCCTCTTTTCAAAAACGTCTTTTTCAAAAACTCCCAAAACCCTCTTTCCTTCTCTCTTTCTTTCCGCCATTTTTAGCTTCTCTCTTTCTTTCCGCCATTTTCAAACCCTCTTTGTTTCTGCCATTTTCAAAACCCTCATTGCAGCAGTACACCTATCTCATTCTTTCCTTCCCGTAAGAACGAGCGAACGAGGTTGGGTTGGTGCTGCAAAGACTGATTGGTCGCACGGCGTCGCCGGTGTTGGGTTGGTGCTGCAAAGACTGCTGATCGACGGTTCTTTTCGAAATCTTTCTCTTCTTCTTTCTCTTTTATTATTTGTTTTTGGTCTTCTCATCCATGGTTAGATTTTTCCCTCTTGGGGTTGTTTGTATTGACCGACCATGTTAAGTCTCTGTTATTGGAACTACATTCGGATGTTTTTGGTCTTCTCATCCATGGTTAGATTTTTCTTATGGTCTGGAAAGGGCCTTGGTTAAACTTAGCCTACTAATCAAATCAAGTGTAACAACATGTAAATCGAAAACCCAGTCAAACCGAACTAAACTAAAATATTTTGTGTGTGTATGCTAAATAAAAATGAACTTATGAATTTTGTTTCAGTTTTGGTTGGGGGTAAACAGGTGTTATTTGGGTCAGGTTTTGGTTTAAAATATTGGGTTATATTTCAGTTTGATATGGTTTTTGAGTGGGCTAGGAGGAAGATTTTTGTTGAAAGAATTTATCTCAGCCTTAGTTGGGGTTGTAAGTCAGATATGTCTAGAGAGGTTTTAAAGCGGCATTGATAAACACAAAGCCAAGATATTTTCAAGTTCTCTGCATTACAATTGAGGTGTATACACTTCTAAGCTTGGGATTAGAAACATTGCAGCTGAAAGATTATTGTTTGTTTAGCTAGATTTTTTTCACAGGGCTTTACCAACTTGAAATTTCCTGAAATGTAGAGCTACTTCATTTGTCAAGGAATTTGATGACGAAGAACCCATTTGTTGATGAGAGGAAGATTGAACTCACTTACTGCTGTATGTGATATTTTTCCACATGATATCTACAGTTGATAAATATTGATTGGGACTTTTCACTCTTTCAACCCTCTGAAGAAAATGCAAGACTGATGTCATTATTGGTTTAGTTCCTTGATTTCGAGATTCTGCTTTGACATAGAGTTTAGCTTAGTAGTAATATTTTCCAGAAAAATATACCCTTTTTATTCATGGAAGCAATTAAAATTACACAATAGCTGTAGCTAATTTGTTTTTAATAGCCTGCCCACATGTCTTTGTTTTTCAAATTGTCAAATTATCGCATACTGTAGCTAATTTGTTTTGAGCATTATATATTGACAGTAAGCATGATATTTTACTTAGTGTAAAGCTTTAATAAAGAGTCAATTTCATATGTTTTTATTTTTATTTTTATGGATGATGAAAAAGATGCAGAAAAACAACATAACCTGACTAGAAAACCCATGAGAGATGAGTAATATAGTCAAGCACAAAACGCCATAACACCCTGTTACAAACTACTCGTTAAACATAACCCTAGCAAAAGACCCCAACAACCACAAGCATCCAATAAATTTTATAAGTACGATGTGGAGCAAATGTTCCCCAAAATTAAATGCTAGCATTTAATTACCTCCACAAAAGGAAACTTTTTAATCATTTTAGGAACCCACACATGGATCATCACTTTCTATGATGATAAAAGCCTTGGGTGAGCCTTGGCTCAATTAGTATTTTAAAATTGCAACATTTATTTTTATTACTTTTGTTCTTATTACTTCAATTGCAACATTCATGCTTACAATTAGTACTATTTTTTTAATATTGAAATTTTGTATTCACATTTACATTCATTGTATTTATCAGATTTACAGTGTTTTGTCATGTTTTGCATACATCTCAGTAATTTTTTTTCCGTTTACAACCTTCATCCCTCTAGGTAAACAACGTGGCTAGTAAAGTCGACCCTATGCTGAAAAGGCAATAGGGCAACGACCGAAACCCCACAGCCTTAACCGAGTACTGTTGACTAGTCTTATGACTACGAGGTATATTTTTTTAAGGTAACCTTTGTTATCAAGTCCTATTTAGTGACCCGCATGCATGGGAATATGAAAATAATAAATTGAGCTCAGCTGTTGGAGATTTGATGTGAGTTTTATATCTAAACAGAGAACACAAGGGAAATGGATATTGGGGAGGAGATGTCGTGTAGATCAATTGATAGTATTGAAGACACCACCAATGAGGACGTAGATTGTTTGCAAGAATCCACACAGACTGATTATTTACCAAAGATTGGGATGGTGTTTGATTCTGAAGATGATGCACATCAGTTTTATAATGAATATGCAAGACGAACTGGATTTAGAACGAGAAAAGACGCATTTCATAAGCATCCACACACAGGCGTACTCGTAGATAGGATTTTTTGCTGCTCTAAGGAAAGGTATCGTCGAACGGATAAAAGGGGTAAAACGATTGTAAAACATCGTGCAGAAACTAGGACCGGTTGTATGGCAAGAATGAAAATTGGATTGGAAGAGGGTGGAAAATATATTATTAGACAGTTCGAGGAGAAGCATAATCATGAGTTGCTTCAGCCAAGGATGGTCCATATGTTACGATCGCATCGAAAAGTAACAGAGACCCAGGCAGCTGAAATTGATATAGCAGATTCGACAGGGATACAGCCCAAAAGAACTGTTGAAATGATGAGAAGGGAAGCAGGAGGCGTTGACTCTCTAGGATTCATGCGGACAGACTGTAATAATTATTTGCGGTCTAAACGTATGATGGCCATGCAAAAGGGAGATGCAGGAGCCTTATTGGAATATTTTCAGAGAAAACAATCGGAAGATGCATCCTTCTTCTATGCCATTCAGTTAGATAATGAAGAGCTTATTAGTAACATATTTTGGGCTGATTCTGGGATGATGGCAGATTATAGTTATTTTGGTGACGTGGTTTGTTTTGACACCACATATAGAACAAACAACCATGGTAGACCATTTGGGTTATTTGTTGGTGTTAATCGTCATCGACAAACAAAAATCTTTGGCACTGCCCTATTATATGATGAAAGTATTCCGTCATTTACTTGGTTATTTGAGAGCTTTATACGAGCTATGGGTGGTAAGAGGCTGAAGACAATTCTCACATATCACGACCAAGCTATGTCAAGTGCAATTGCTTCGGTGTTTCCAGATACATACCATCGCTTCTGTGTTTGGCACATGTTCCAAAATGCTGCAAAGCATCTTAGCGATGTGTTTAACAATGAGAAATCATTCGTCAAAGATTTTAGTAGATGTGTTTATGGGTATGAAGACGAGGAGGAATTCGTAGAAGCATGGAACACAATGATTAACAAGTATGATTTATCCTCGAATAGTTGGTTGCAAGCAAAGTTTGAGGAAAAAGAGAAATGGTGCCTAGCATATGGAAGGAACACGTTTAGTGCAAACATGAGTACAACACAAAGGTCCGAGAGCATGAATGCATCACTTAAATTTCATCTACATAGCCAAAAGGATTTATTACGATTCTTGGTTCGCTTTGATGAATTATTGGATGATAGACGGTATGACGAATTGAAGGCTGATTGCAAGATGATGAACCGTACTCCTGCATTGCCTATCGAGGGAAATCAAATGTTGGAATGTGCAAGAAATGTCTACACAGAAGAAATATTTGAATTAGTTCACAAAGAAGTACTTGATGGTATTCTTAATTGTGAGATGCGCGAATGTGTGGAAGTTGGCGAAGTGGTTCAGTATAAAGTCAGTAATGATTCTGCGTGAAGGGCTTGTGACCGTACTGTTACATTCAATCGTTCAACTACTTCAGTCAACCGTAGCTGTAAGAAATTTGAATTCAGTGGCATATTGTGTAGTCATGCATTTTATATTCTTCGTTTTAATAAGATAAAGAAGATACCCGATGAATATATTTTGAAAATATGGACAAAAGAGGCGAAGAGTGGCTGCACTGCATATGAAGAAGGGGCTGTTGTTGAGGATAGCCCTAAAGTGGCAATTGGGAGGAGGTTTAGGGAATTGTGTCGCATGTTTGTCCAAACTGCCAAAAAGGCTGCACTGTATGAAGATTCCACCGAATTTGCTAGTGATTTGGTTAAACAAATTGAATGTGGGGTGAACAAAATGCTAAAAGAAAAGAACAATGCAATCGCTCCGGACGATGCCTCACGAAAAGATGTATCTCAAAGTGAAGTTGGAAGAGTCAACGTTTCACAAACAAGTTCGAAGCCGGATTGCACAAACCTAGATAGTGTTGCGGACAATCAATCTCATGCTAGTGGTGGCGATGACACGGAAATCCTTTCAAGGGCAAAAGGTATTAGAAAGAAGGTAAGGGGTGGTCGTGTTGGAACAAGTTGTCGTAGGCGAAAGAGTGCGTTGGAACAATCTATCAAGCGTAGAACAAAGCAAGCTAAACAAGCCCGGCAATGTAGATTGTAACGTGTCACAACATGAATCCAATAAGCAAATAGCAGGTCCAGCAACTTTCATGCCATTTACCTCTAATAGCCAACCTGGTCAAAGTTCTCTCACTCCACTAACACCATATATGAGGGATGCATTTATGATGCCCATTAGCCCATTGACTCAACATACTCCAGCATTTTAGGTAAATTGTACTTCATTGTTTGCGTTTTTTCTTTGTTCATTTATAGTATTATTGTTTCGTATAACTCAGCTGACAAACTATGCAGGCATTTTTACATTCCAACCAAGTGTCGCAAGATAATGTTGGTGACAATAGGATTTTGGCGCAGGGTCTTCACGCCAATTATGGCTTCACTCAAATGCTATAGGTAATTATAGTCTAAATTGATTGATTCACAAAGCAAACTTTTCATCATGGAATAGGGAGTATGCATCAGTGCCTCATCAAAAGAACGGGTAAGATAATGTCTTTGTGGATGATTGGTGTTCTACACTGTTCTAATACGTTTATGTTTTGTTTACCCCAAACTTGTGATGTAGGTTTGATTGTGGTGTTTTTGTGTTAAAGTTTATAGAGTTTTGGGATGGGCATGTGCTAAACCCTCAATTTGGACAGACATGCTTTCTTTTTCCAGAACTTAATTACATCATATGCATTTATTATCTTATAGATGATTGTTTGATGCTAAGTTAATGTCATTACTTGTTATGAAGCAGGATAATATCCCATACTTTAGGAAGAAGGTGATGGCGAATTTGGTGTTGGATCCAACTAAAAAGTTAAAGGATAAGTGTTGCATCGTCAGATTGGTTGATGCTTGGAGAAGACACTTCCATGTTTGGGGTTGTATAGTATTTTGTATTCATAGGAACATGAACTACTTTACAATGTTTTGGTGTTATCTTTTTTTGGAGTGATGCGATGTTTGGGGTTGTATAGTTTTTTTTATTCATAGGAATATCAACTACTTTTAATGTTTTAGCACATGCTCACAATTAATGCCTCCATGTTTTGGTGTTATCTGCATGCGGGACTTCCAAAACTAGTGTCAGACATCAATGCCTCCAAATTGACCTGCAAAACACATGCTCACAATTAATTCACCTTGTTGTATAATGCATCAACCTGCGTCTGAGGTTGTAGCCTACATTTTAATAGTTTTATTAGACAAGTATAAAATATCATCATTAACCCACATTAAAGTATAAATAACACGTACCAATACATTCCTCGCACATGTATAGAATAGTTTCTTTGGGTGATCACGAGACTCGGATACTCTTATAATTGCCTTCTTGTTACAAAAGCAATGCATACTTTCATATCTTAATTCATTTGTCCAATTTTCTTTTGATGATGCCATCACAACATTCATGCAAGAGTAGATTCACCTAGTCTGTATCATACAAAAATTAACACCCATCTGGTTAAATTGTGCTCATGGATTATCTACTACGCAAGCCTCTTAGCCCATTTGTCTTCATTAAAATATTCAATGCATCTAAAGATATCATATCTAGAGAAATATTGAAATTTCAACATTTTTTTTGGGTTAGGGATTGAGGTTGCAAAGGTTATTGATAAGAGGGCAACTTGGTGCATCCAATAACAGAGCAACTTGGTTAACCCTAAAGAAGCTAACCGACCTTTGGGTTTCACATAGGATGCTGACATCAAACTAACAAATCCTTGTGTTTGGATACAAGTGGTTTATTTCTTTTCTCACTCTAATTTATTTCTTCTCTTATTTTATGGTCTACCATATGACAAATTTTCACAATATGGACGTTCAGCACATGTCATGATTGGATACCACTTAAAAAGATTAGATAGTTGAGCCTTCTTCTATGAGTGGATGATTTTACAAATATTATCATTAGGGTTTCTTTCCAAACAACAAAAAGTTCTTTTATTAATTTGTAACCAATAATGATTAGAAGCTTCAATTTATTAATTTTCTTGGTGATGACATTTGAGTTATCAGGATTGAATGGGCATGTTAGGTGGTTCATTAGAGGGGTCTGTTTGGCATATCGATGTCACATGATCAGGCTAAACAAAGTGAAGGGTTCTAATCCATTGCTTATTTATCAATGTAAATATTATGTAATACAAACTTATGTTCCGAAAAAAAAGGGTGAAATTCTCTGTCCCTTATTTTACATTCTTCAAAATGAATGAATTATATGTTTCCATTTATTAAAGCTTTACACTAAGTAAAATATCATGCTTACTGTCAATATATAATGCTAAAAAGAAATTAGCTACAGTATGCGATAATTTGACAATTTGAAAAACAAAGACATGTGGGCAGGCTATTAAAAACAATTATATGGATGCTTAATGCAAATGCTCTATTATCTGAAGTAAAATTATATGGAGCCTTATGTATCACCAAAGAAATGTTGCATGGTTCCCACATCTATGGATAACCACATAAACATTTGTAGGAGACTTTTGGCACAAATTTTTTATTGTTTCTGTTGTAGACTGTATTGGATTGTGGAACTTAAAAATGTATTGTCTTGTAAATTTTTTTGGGTGTTGCTTTAATATCTTTAAATCAGAAAGTAAGTTTCTTAATGAACGTGGCAAACTTGCTTGGAGCCTAGCCTGCCTAGGCAATTTGGTGTTTTCCCAAGAAACAAGCTATAGAGCCATATGTTTTGCATTTTTCCCAACTATCATACAACACTGTGATTTTGTGAAGTGCTAGCTATTGCGTAATTTTAATTGCTTCCATGAATAAAAAGGGTATATTTTTCTGGAAAATATTACTACTAAGCTAAACTCTATGTCAAAGCAGAATCTCGAAATCAAGGAATTAAACCAATAATGACATCAGTCTTTCTTTTTCTTTAGAGGGTTGAAAGAGTGAAAAGTCCCAATCAGTCTTCTTTAGATTCATGATAATCATATGATTATTTTCAATTGCTTCAATAGTATTTTATCAACTGTAGATATCATGTGGAAAAATATCACATACAGCAGTAAGTGAGTTCAATCTTCCTCTCATAGTAGTTAATTGAGAACAGAAAATAATTAGTCAACATGCTTCTTTTAAACTGATGAGTGCTCATTCATATCCCAAAGCCGATGACACCTACAGCTAACAGCTACCGAATAAACACTTGAAAACCGAATCAATCATCTTGAAACCAGACATTCTGTTTCCATGTTTTTATTTTTTACGTCAAGGAACCGAATTAAACATTTAAAGATGAAGGAATGAAATATAATTTCCAGAGTTAAACAAAGATGCTAACTCAAACAAAACTCCATTCCACAATCGTAGAGGAGATAATAGAGAGATTTAAGATTAAAAAAAGGGAAAATTACTGTACGCACTATCTTTTAAAACGTTATTCCAAAATACACTACCTTCATAACTAATTGCCAAGTTTACACTTATTTTATAAACAAAATGACATAATGCCCTATTGCATATATCAGAAGACAAAAAATACCCCTTTTACCCCCGGTTACAACTCACAAACCAATCTAAACAATAAAACTGTTGAACATTACTCCTTTATTTTGGTTGTTCCAAACCAAAAAAAAAAAAAAAAAATTCAATCAAAACCTTTCGTCTACCTTCTTCTATGGCTAAAAGATTAACAGAACATGGAAAAGAACATTTGGCAAAGGTGATTGGTTGTAAACTGGGGGCAAAATGGGCATTTTTTGTCTCTTGACACATTCATGAGGGCATTCCGTCATTTTATTTATAAAACTAGTGTAAATTTGGCAATTAGTTCTGAAGGTAGTGCATTTTGGAATAAAGTTTTAAAAGACAGGGTGAACAGTAATTTTCCCATTAAAAAAAGGATTGGAAGCACCTGTCTTTCTACTTACTGAGATGGTGCTTTAAGCTCCCGATCACCCAAGCCCTTCCATGATTATACAGTATATGCATCCATTTCTAAATAGGTGAGACATGGAACTAACCCAGCATAGATCAAGCCCTAGACAGACCATCTACAGGCAGCCAAAATCAGAATTAATTCCTGCCAGAATTTCCTGCAAAATATACAGCTCCCCATTTCTATACCAAAGCATCAGAAACTTCAAGCTTATTACCATGAGTTTACTCCATGCATCAACAAATGGGTTCTTCGTCATCAAATTCCTTGACAAATGAAGTAGCTCTACATTTCAGGAAATTTCAAGTTGGTAAAGCCCTGTGAAAAAAATCTAGCTAAACAAACAATAATCTTTCAGCTGCAATGTTTCTAATCCCAAGCTTAGAAGTGTATACAGCTCAACTGTAATGCAGAGAACTTGAAAATATCTTGGCTTTGTGTTTATCAATGCCGCTTTAAAACCTCTCTTGACATATCTGACTTACAACCCCAACTAAGGCTGAGATAAATTCTTTCAACAAAAATCTTCCTCCCAGCCCAAAAACCAAATCAAACTGAAATATAACCCAATATTCTAAACCAAAACCTGACCCAAATAACACTTGTTTACCCCAAACCAAAACTAAAACAAAATTCATAAGTTCAGTTTTATTTAGCATACACACACAAAATATTTTAGTTTAGTCCGATTTACATGTTGTTACACTTGATTTGATTAGTAGGCTAAGTTTAACCAAAGCCCTTTCCAGACCATAAGAAAAATCTAACCATGGATGAGAAGACCAAAAACATCCGAATGTAGTTCCAATAACAGAGACTTAACATGGTCGGTCAATACAAACAACCCCAAGAGGGAAAAATCTAACCATGGATGAGAAGACCAAAAACAAATAATAAAAGAAAAAGAAGAAGAGAAAGAGATCAAAAAGAACCGTCGATCAGCAGTACACTCAAAACTGTTGGATCTCCCTTTGCAGCACCAACCCAACACCGGTGATGCCGTGCGACCAATCAGTCTTTGCAGCACCAACCCAACCTCGTTCGCTCATTCTTACGGGAAGGAAAGAATGAGATAGGTGTACTGCTGCAAAGAGGGGTTTGAAAATGGCGGAAAGAAAGAGGGTTTGAAAATGGCGGAAAGAGGGTTTTGGGGGTTTTTGAAAATGTCGTTTTTTAGCTTTCTTTCGAACCCTTAAGAACGAGTGTGACGGATTCTCGCAAAACTAACGGAGGAAGAAGGAACGGCTGTTTTGCCGTTCGAAATAGAGGAGGCTACATGTCGCCTTCTGGGTGCACGTAGGACGTTCCGTAGGAGGAACCGTCAGAGACGAAATCGGTTGTTCTCCAAAGCCCCAACAAAAACAAACCCTAACTGGTTCAAAGATCTATCTCGCTCTTTCTCTCTCTCCTAAAAAACAAAAAGAACTCTAGTGCAAACTGCTAAGAGCTATCCAATAACGTGTAGCAAAGTGAAATTCTCAGTGCGTCATCTACGGTAGTTCCCATGGATCTTTGAATCTCCTAAACTTTAATCCTATTAAGCTAAGCAAACAGTCATAACAATCTTTTCTTTAAACGTAATCTCTATTTATAAAAGTTCCGATTTAATGGGAAAAAATCCATGATTTTCTTCTCCATGTATAAATTCTAGTCTCAGCTTCAATGGAATTCGAAATAAAAAGTCTTGACAGCTCTGTTGTTTCGTTTTTTTCAAACTGGTTTTTGTTTCAAAATAAAGACGATGATGAACAACGAAACATTACTAATATTTCCTTTCTTTATGAAATCTGAATCTCCATTCAAATTGATCGAAATGTTTCACTTAGAAACATCGCCTGCTGCATTCTTCTGCGAGTACCTTGTATGCCATGGTGCCAGTTCCGGGAACGTTTCGTGGGGTTCTTCAGGTTGCGAAGTCGAGGAAGAGAACCCATTACTTGTTCTTGATGGAATTGCTGTTGTGGGGGCAAGACATCCTCTTTGGTAATGGCAACAGTAAGTAAACTAATTGTGACGAAGATGTTAACGAAAATTCTAACTCTGTTCGTGTAACAAAGCGTGGTGTACCAGGTAAAGGGTTTTAGATCAACGGATTGGGGAAGAAGCAGACGAACGTTTTGATATTTAAGGGAGGGCATTTTTGGTGTTTTGAAAAAAGGTTTAACGTTGTTTGCCTGTAAAGTAACGGCGGGGGTGATCAATGATGCTTTTTGAAACATCAAGGGTAGTAAGTAATCGGTTTTAAACCACAGGGGGTGTCTGTGTCATTTTCCTAAACCTCAAGGGGTCTAAGTGTAAATTTCCCCTCTAAAAATGTAGGAATTCTGAAAGAAAAGAAAATTCACTATCACTTATCATTATTTACACCACCCACCCATCGCACCACTAGCACCATCCACCACCACTACAACCCACAATCACCCGCCACAACCATCCATCACCACCACCACCACCATTAGCCGCCGCCACCACCGACCACCACCCGACACCACCACTACCCACCAGCCGCTACTACCGCCCACCACTACCACCAACCACCGACCATCACAACCATCTCCCACCACAACAACTAGTCGCCGCCACCATCGCTCGCCACCACCAGCCGCCACCACTACCCACTGCCACTCGGCACCACCGCCCACCACTCCAACTCATCATCTTAGTAAAATATATTTTTCTTTACTTCTCATTTCTCATCTCATCCAAACATCAGAAAAGGAAAGAAAATCAGTATTTTTCTTTTCTCTTCTTTTCTTTTCCTTTTTAGCTTTCTTTCTTTTCTCCCCAAATCCAAGCTCCAAACACAACCTTATTGTACCAAGAGATTTCTATAAGAAAGAAGATTATTTATTTTCTCAAGAAATCTCTAGAATAAGTCCTTCTAGAGACTTATCTGGAATAACTCTCTTTAGAAGAATATGTTGGTGGTGAAACACTTCACTTGTGAGTTTCTTCTTTTCTTTCTCTTTTTTCATGTGAGATTTAATTGTGATTAATCATTTATAAGTCCCAATTATCTCCTCTCAGTTTCAATGTCTATTTTTATAACAAACTTGGAATTACCTTTTTTGGTATTTATAAAGTGCGAGATGACAATTCAATTCCCTAATTTATTTTTCTTTTCTCATCTTTATATGAAAATTCTAACTTTTAGGATCATCTTCATTATTTCTCTACATAGGCAAAACTATTTCTTTTATTTTCAGGCTTCTCAGTTGAGAGATTTATATATATAATCCTTAAGAGCTTATCCTTTGCAATTTTTTTTTAAATTTTCCTCACTCATTTATTGCTTCTCTTTATTTTTCTTTTCCTACTTTTCACTTATTTGTTTAACTTTTTGTTAAGATATGCATATTTTCGTACAGAATTAAATGTCACAATCCTTCAAATTAAATTTGGATATGGATTAGTTTTATTTGAAGACCAAATGTAACATTAAAAAATGTAAAGCAATTTAAAATACAAATAATAAATGACCATCGAAATTCTTTTTCATAAGCTCTCTAATCATTGCATTACCTTCATCAATGGCTTCAATTTATCACCTTAAGCATATGGTACCTAAAGATGACCAATAATGTTAATTCCCGCCAGAAAATTACCTAAAGAGTTTAAATGGTTATTTGTTAGTTTATATTTTATATTGGCATTTTACACATGGCCATGCTGTCAGAACTGTTATAAGCTCTCTAATCATTGGATCACACCTTCATCCATGGCTTCACTGTATCACTCTAAGCATATGGTACCTAAAGATCATTCCCCACCCACACCTCCCCCCCTAATTGATAGATACAATAATTTTATCAAATCAAGATCAAATTATTTCATTTCAAGTTGTTCCATAACTCATCATAACTTCTTAAATGCATGTGAAATCAAGGGATTACATCTCTGTTATAGAGGGGTTTCTATTTAATATGTTGAAGAATCATGCAACATTTGGTATCCTTTACTCTCCTTGCACGTATTCGATCTGTTTTCCTCATTGGATCTTTAGACTGATCTTGCAGTATTCATACTAATTTTCTATTTTTGGATTTCCATCTTTATTTGAATACTACATTGCAGTTCGTTTTCAGCATGCAGGGCCCTAGGTACTGATTTAGCTTCAAAGATGTCCGTAATATGATATTGAAATGGGAAAATTGGTTTTTAGTAATATTTTTTCAAAATAATTCAAGTTCAGTCGGCTAATTCTTGGTATTTGAGAATCAGTGATACTTTTTTAAAATAATTGAGAAGGAAAAAAACTCTTTCCAAAAATACCCCAAAAGACTTTGAAAACCTTTTCAATGCCCATCTTTTTGAAAGTATATATGGAAGTCTTTATGAACAGTAAAATGATATTTATTCTCAATTATTTAAAAAAGTATCATAGATTTCCAATTATCAAGGATTGGTCGACTGAATCTGAATTATTTTAAAAAAATATAACTAAAAACCATTTTTCTCATATTGAAATGGGGTTGGACAATGATTGGTGCAATTGATCCAAAGCTTCTCATGATTTATTACTTACTATCAAACATTTGGGTTTATAAGCTATGTGTTCTTATTTTGAAAGATTTTCATTTGGAGGGACACTTTTTGCTATTTGTTGCAACTCAAAAAGGATGCAGCTAATCTTCAATCTTAACCAAGTTACTTGCAAAGCCAGTTTGTAAAATTAAGAATGAACTAACTAAACCAAGTGGGTGTAGATTATATATTGAAATATTGCTTCTTGCACTGTGGTATGTTTCAAGAGAATTATTGAATCAAGACTACAAAATTGATTTGTATATGAATTGTGGACGGTATTATAAGTAATTATCCTCAAAGAACATTAGAAAAGGTTGCAATCGACTTCAAGTTGACAACCAAGCGAGGGCGCCACCTGCTCTGGTGGTAAAGACAGTGCTGGTAATAGCACACGTCATGGAGGGGCACCCATTCTTACTGTTGCAATTAAGAATGCAAGTAATTTCAATGCTAACCAAGTTACTAGCAAAACCATTATGTAATTAGTAAACTACTTAAATTAACGTGTGAGATCTCATTCTAAGGTTTCCCATAACAATCATATTATTGGAGAGGACAGATTAAAAAAATACAAACAAAATGTGTTTTTAAATAAAATAAATCAATTAATAATATATTAGTTCATTAAATATGTATTTTTTTTTAAAACATGACATACATAAAAACAATACTGTAAACATATAAAATTAATACTTCAATATACTAAGGACGGAGTTGGGGCGGGTTGGGCTAAACACTAACCCACCCCTTAACCTGATTTTGACAATACCAAACCCTAACCCTTTAGAGGCGAGATTGCCATCCCTACTTTTGAAGTGGCACAACATAAAAGAGGAAATTGCTTCTGGGAAGCAATTGGAATAGCCTATGTAATTATAATATGATTAATTAGCTTTATTTAATTTATACGACTTTCATAATCATGTTGAGGTTGCTCTTGATTAATTATGACTAGTGATGGTACATGCATACTGCACGTTTTCACCCTTAACTATTACATATAAGTAGGGGGTTTAAATTCGAATGCGGAAAGTGTAGTTGGATGGTTATACTTTGGGATTGTATTGGTTGGGGAAAACAGTATTTAGAGTAAAAAAAAAATACCAGAAAATACTCCCTCTCCCTCCCTCCCCTTCCATTTATAGATTTTGCAACTTTTTAATTTCCATTGTCCAAAATTCACGGTCATTTTTTTGAGTCTACCTTCATTGGAAAATGCATTTCTGAGACAGAGCCACAGCGACTGCGACTTAGACAAAGGAGGTGGTCCCACCTATTGAATAAGTCAAACTGATCAGAACCGCTAAAAGGGTCGACTGACTCCAAAGGATCGTTGCTCGAAGTCTTGGTTTGGTTTCTTTGCTGCTACTTCATCTTTACTCTGCTTTCCGGACGGAGACCTGTGACTTTCTAATTCTTCATCAAGCAGAGAATTTCTGTTTCTGAATCAAGAAACTGAGGTGGTGGTGCAAATGGCGGAAGCAGTTGTGTCGTTTCTTATAACGAAATTGGGAGAGCTTGCAATTGCAGAAGCAGGTTCGTTGGTCCAAGGCCAACTCCAGATCCGCGATGATGTCAAGTTCATCAAGGACGAGCTTTCCACCATGGAAGCCTTTTTGAGAGATGCGGAGCAGAAAAGCATACGAGATGATTCTGTTAGAGAGTGGGTGGCTCAAGTGAGAGATGCGGCCTACAAGGTGGAGGATGTTCTTGAAGAGTTCCTTGTTCGAATGCTTGTTATCAACAACTCCAGAAGAAGAGCCACAGGTTGTGTAGATTTCAGGTTCTGTATCTCAAATCTAAGTTTTCTCCGAAAGCAATTTGTTCTGCGCCATCGATTTCATTCTCAGATGCTAACTATGAGAAGAGAGCTCAAAGAAATCTCCCAGAGGAGGCATCAATACAACCTCGAAGGAATCTGTATGAGCTCAAGTCGGGAAGATGAAGTAAATCATGATGCATCCTATCCCTTTCAGGAAGAAGCTGATATTGTAGGGATCGATGAAGATGTGAAGCAATTACGAGAGTGGTTGATAGATGAACGCCATCACCGCCTAATTGTTTCAGTGGTGGGCACGGGAGGTTCAGGTAAGACCACTCTGGTTAAGAAGGTTTACAATAACACCAAAGGATTATTTGATTGTTATGCCTGGATCTCTGTGTCTCAAGACTTCAAATTGCAGCAAAATTTACAACTCATGCTAAAACGATTCTATGACAACAGAAGTGAGGAGATTCCTGACCATGCAGATAAGATGATTACAGAGGAGTTGATTGAGAATATCCACAACTACTTGCAGGCTAGAAGGTATCTTCTTGTCCTGGACGATGTTTGGGATGCCAAAGTTTGGGAAAGCATCAAACATGCATTGCCTCGTGAAGGTAAAGGTAGGGTTATCATCACAACCCGCTTGGTAACTTTGTCATCTCCTGTAGATGAAATCTGTAATGTCCATCATATGGACCCTTTGTCCCAAAAATTGGCTTGGGAACTTTTCTGCAGAAAAGCATTCAGGAATAGCAACCCTCAAGGATGTTGTCCACAGCATTTGAGACATACAGGAAAGGGTTTGGTGAAAAAATGTGATGGTTTACCACTAGCAATTGTTGCCATTGGAGGTCTCATGTCGAAAAAGAGTTCAAGATTGTCAGAGTGGGATGAAGTCTTAGAGAATCTAGATTGGGAATTGAATCACCATCCAGATCTGGAAAAACTAGGTCGTGTCCTTTTAACAAGTTACAATTACTTACCCCCTACATTGAAATATTGCTTCTTATATTGTGGTATGTTTCCAGAGAATTATCGAATCAAGACCTCAAGATTGATTCGTATATGGATAGCAGACGGTATTATAAGCAATCACCCTCGAAAAACATTAGAGGAGGTTGCATTTGACTACCTCTCTCAACTTGTTGACAGGGGGTTCCTTCAGGTTGACAACCATGCAAGCATTGCTGAGCTAAAAGCTTGTCAAGTACATGACCTCATGCGGGATGTTGCCATTCACATGTCGAAGAAGGAACAATTTGGTGATATTCTCACCAACCAAAGGAAAAATATAGTCTTCAAGGGACAACGTCGTGTGGCAATTCATAGCAATGAGGTAAGTGTTCAACAAAATATGGCTTGTATGAACACTCGCTCCTTCCAAATATTTTCAGAGATAAGAAAGCCATTCGACACTTTGCTTTCTTTGTTGTCAAATCTCAAACAACTAAGGGTGTTAGAACTGTCAGGAACTAACATAGAGCATTTGCCTAATGAAGTGGGGGACTTGCTTCACTTGCGTTATTTGAGTTTAAGGAGGACACAAGTATCTGAACTTCCTACTACATTGCAAAATTTGCACAATTTACAAACTTTGGATGTTCGCAATACAACAATCACAAGTTTTCCTCAAGGAATGGGAGTAGCAATGCTCAAACAATTAAGGCATCTTCTCTTGAGGCATAGACGGGATAGGATTGGTTTCAGTTTACAGAACTTTATTATTGATCCTAACAGCTTAATCAACTTGCAAACATTGTCCGGAGCAGTTGCTGATGAGAGCTTACTAAGACAACTTGAGTACTTAACCAGCCTAAGAAAATTGTATCTGACAGATGTAGAGGGACAACATTATATGGAGCTTTGTTCTAGTATTAAGAAGATGCAGAACCTTCGCGTCTTGAGAATACGATGTAAGAGTTATGATGAAGTCCTTGATTTCGAAACTATGTCTCCACCTTCGCGCTACCTTGAAAAATTATTTTTGGCTGGAACAATGAAGGGGGTGCTACCTCCATGGATAGGCTTTCTCAACTGCCTCCACACAGTTCATTTGTATTATAGCCTATTACAGGAAGATCCAATGAGCACTTTTTCAAGATTGCCTAGTCTCGAGGTTCTTCTTCTAGTTGAAGCTTATAGTGGAAGAAAGATGAGTTGGGGTGATAACTGTGATGAGCTATTTCCTAGACTCAAATTGCTTGTTATAAGTGATATGTTGGAATTGGAGGAGTTAAGTGAGATAAAAGATGGCATGATGCAGAGCCTAGTTTTTCTTACAATTTTCAGGTGCCCAAAGTTGAAAAAACTTCCGGTTGGGTTCCAGCATCTCAAAGCACTTGGGCACCTTTACTTCTCCGACATGCATCAAGACTTCATGAAGAGGTTACGTCCATGTCAAGTAGAAGGAGATGAAAGCAACGGTGGGGAAGACCATTGGATGATTCGACACATTCCTAGGGTCCTTATTGGAACATATGGTAGTGAAGGTCAACGTCGTAGAATCATCACCGAGCGATTGCCTACGGTTGGGGAATGATAAACACCATGACTTGTGAGTTTGCTTTCATTCTCCCCTATCATCAACTATTCGTCTTTAATTATTTATAATGTTCAATTACATCCTCTCTGTTTCAATGAATATTTTTATTTCGGTTCTCCATAAGTTCTATAATGATTTTTTTTTTTTTTTGTTTAGTACTTATATAAGTACTAAATGATACTCACAATTCTTAATTTCCTCTATTTTCCCATCTTTATATAGAACTTTTAAGATCATCTTTTTAATCATTATTTCTATACAGTATAAAATTATTCCTATTATCTTAAGGCTTCTAGGTTGAAAATTTATATGAAATCCCTAAGATGCAGGGAAAACCAAGGGGATTATATCTTCAGATTGTTAGAGAGTTTTCTATTTAACTTTCCATATTCCTTATGTGGAAGACCTGTGCAATATTGGGTGTCCTATAAGCTTCAGATAAGTCCAAGCTTAAACATTTTTTTAATTTCATGCAGGACACCTGGTTCATTGTTTTCATAGCTATGAATCTAATCAATGCAGCAGCTACTGTGTCTTCCTCTTCATCAAGCATAATTTAATTTCACATTCATAGTTGTGATATTGGTTTTTCTTTTTCTTTTAAACTTAAAAGAGTGTGCAAATCTTTCATTAGTTGTTTTATTGTCACACTTATGTGTAGATTTGTGTTATTTTGGTGGTCAGAGCTACCATGTAAGATGCTCATACTGCTGCACTGAGTTTCAAGTGTATTATTACCTCTATATTCTGGCTATGGATTTTTGGTTGTCAATGAAATTGATGACTCTCCTTATCAAGAAAGCCTAATTTGAGTAATCCCACGCAATGGCACTGGAGTAACTCCTGCCCCAAGGGCAAGATCAGGAGGCCACACTAGACATACCAGTACAGGAAAACACAAAGTGGACAAGCTAGTGAAAATGCAGATCCATGTATGCCATGCTGTCTAGCCACTTCAAGACTCAAGTCCATGGTAGGAGGAAATCAATCATGTACAAGACAACAGACTGGTGGTTGGGATTAGGGCTGGCAATTAGTTGGATATATATCCAAATTCGACCTGAATCCGGTTTGAAAATCTCGAATTCGGATATGAGATTAGATCCGTAGTTCAAATACGGATATCGGATTTCGGATCCGACCGAATTTGGATCCGAATTCAAATATGTTCATATCCGATCTGAATAGGATCCAAACCGAAATCAACATATACTTTTCATTAAACCATTGGTAAACTTTGTATAAAACATGGTTGAACCATCCTTACTCATATCTTGCTTTAATATTTATATGGCTCATTAGTTTTGATAGTTAAAATTTGCTTTAATAATTAAACTTGACTTTTGAGTCTTAAGTTCAAATCAGATCGAATTCGGATTTCGATTATTTATTCGGTCGAACTTTGAAATCGGATATAGTATATAAATTTGATTTCGAATTTGGATTTACATATAAAAGATTCGTCGGATTTCAAATCGAATTCGGATATCGGATTTTTATTTTCGGATTCGGATCATGGTAGATCCATACCGTATTCGACTCATTGCCAGCCTTAGTTGGAATGACCCTGAGTCCTTTAGACTCTATGCATTTTGTGACTTGGAGGAGAGGGTTTGTGTGGCCTTGGCTAAGGCACTTTAATATGAAGACATGACCCCTTCTCTTCTCCATTTTGTCTATCTAGCTGTCAATTAAAATGATTCTTCTATAGAGAATTGTGATGGTCATTAGTACCTGTAATTCTGTAAAGAGGAGTGAATGACTGAATGTCTTGGTAGTCTTAATCTCATGTAAACATCTAGAACTTATTCTATGTTTGAGATATTTTGTTCATACCTAACAATGAAAGTAAGGAAAATTCCTAAAATATTGAGTTCTACCACCACTGAAGACATACATTGAATCGTTGCAATTCATGCCAAAGACTTCTGAAACATTGGTTTTTTTCTTTATTAAACAGTAAATTCTCCAATTGTATCATATATTGATCAATACTAATCCATAAATATTAGACAATAACCTAAATAAAGATTTCTACCAAAAAAAAACCTAAGAAAAGATCAAATAGCGAAAACATCGTGATCATGTCAGTTTCCTTACTAATATATTTCACATGTGGTAGTTACTAATTGGTCATTGTGGCCCATCAATCATGTTCCAGGTTTATGGGGCTCTACAAGAAGAGGAAAAGAACAAAGTAACTTCAAATAACCAAAATAAACTTTTGAATTGGTAAAGGCATTGCACCAAGGAGATCAAAGAAAGAAGGCTGCCAAAAAACAAGAAATTACCAAATATGCTCGCTTGTAAAATGAAAATGTTTGTAGAAAAGAGAATCCACCAGAAGATCCATGTGAAAGCATCCTTCTTTGGTTCACCATCATGTTTGAACTTCACCAGAAGAATTGCATGAAAAGCAGCTTGTCTTGTATATGCAAACATCTGCATTTATAAAAAAAATATAATCTGGAAAAAGAAACTCAAGACCTTTTACTGTTAACAGAGTGGATATTTGTACCTATTTAGTTATAACAATATTTACAACTTGTACCACTTCACTGACACTCCTCTTTGGACTTCAACTGAAGAAGACATTTATACCTTCTGATCATATCTACAACTTGTATGACTTAAACAACATTTACAGCTACACTCAAAGCCTGATTGAGAATCACCTATTGGTACTATCTTTGCAACCATGATCCAATCTTTCTAGAATGCTATCTAAATTATCCCTTCTTTTCCATACCCCACTCTTCTTTGAAGCCATAATCCTCCTTATTGAGAATCTCCATCTGAACAGACTGAATAGCATCTTCCATCGTGTCTGAGCTTTATTATCAGTGGCAGCAGCTGCAGCAGATTTGCAGGATGTGGCAATGAAGCCATTGTCAGCATTCTGCGGGTCAGAATGTGGCCCCAAACTGAAGTTCCGTGATTGTGAGGAAGTATTGGAATCAAAACACTGATAATGCTCGTTATCACCAAACGTGCATACCACCAGCTCTGTATCACAGATGGAGCTGATGACTTGGCTTCGCAAACTCGAAGCATGATCGCAGCTAATATCCATGTGCTCGAGATCATGCAGGTTGTAATTATCAAAACTCCTCATATCATCAAAGGATAAGATGGATGAAGCAATCGTTGGAGATGAAACGCTTGGTTGTGTAAAATCAAATCCTCCTGACCTACAAGAACTTGAGAACTTACAGCTGTAGGAACTTTCCACCTCTGGTGAACCGGGGAGAACAGAAATACCAGGTGACGTTGAAAAGCCAACATTATTGAATTCATCATCGCACGACACTACTTCTTCCCAGTGCTCGTATGCAGCTTTTACCAGCTTGTGCGCATCAACCTGGAAGAAGTGTTGACCCCCAGAGTATTAGAATACAGAAAGAGAAGAAAAATTAATTAATATATATATATATATATATCCAAGATGATAACAAAAGCAAACCTTTTGTGTTTCTGAAAGGCTGTCAAGAGGAGTGAATTGGCTTTCTGCAAAAAGACCCAAAATTTGTCCCACAACATTGAATACCACAGACATTTTCTCCTGAGAACTAGGAGGGCAGTACAAGTACATCAGTTTATCAAGTAAACATGTCCGAGCATGGTCCACCACAGCTTCCCACATCTTAGCGGACATTCCATTGCCTAGAACCTACAGACATTCCAACAAAGAATTATAGTTACTATTTCATTTAGTCTGCATGTTTAGTTCCTGCATGATATGGATCGTAATTATTTTCAAAAGATGAATACCATCATATTTAACTGCCCAAGTTATAGGTATCTTTCAATGACATATAAAGGATAGCACTACTTTCTCGTGCCTCAATATTAATGGTTACTTGTTGACTTTTTTATCACCAGCCAACAATATATGGGTAAGAAAGTATAGAAACTCTTAAATTATCAGAATTTTATTGAGAGCAAATATTTTCCAAATTTATCGGATGTCTCAAAAAGAATTTTTGTCAGAGTACCGCATAACTCTATGAACAACTATCTCCAACAAGAAGACTGCTAACACACTTTCAGAACTTCAAAAAGACCAACAGGAGGCTGTATCAAGTTCAACTTTAAATACAAACCCAACAGCTTTTCTTTTGTCCTTTTGCAAGGTTGGAAAACTGTCACTGTTGCTTCCTCATATCAGCCTAGAAACAATGATTCACATATCTTGATCTTATTATTTTAGAATTCGTTTTGTCATTCAAGAAAACATGACTTGGGATTTCTTTTACAGAAAATTTCTACGAAAAATATCATAACAACTTATCAACTGAATTAACCTACCAAGTAAAAGATGATTCCGAAGAAAGGGAAGATGGAGGAAGGAGGAGAAGGAACAGGACAATTTGAGGCAACTCTATCAACTCTTGTTGTAAAGGGCAATTGACATGATAAAACTCGTGTTAATCAAACAGTTTTGTGAAGAAAAAGAGATTCCACTCGTTTAAAGCTGATGATCAAAAGATTCAAATTCAATAATTTTGATTTTTACCCCTTCTCATTAATCAATTCTATAGTGATGAATTATGGCAAAGTGTCCCAAGAAAAAACTTGAGATTTCAGTACATAAATGAGACAGCCCTCCACAATAGTTAATTCAGTTTTGATTGCATACCATTCCTCAATACATCTACAGTGTGAAAAGGTGGTCCAAGTACATGCCATATGCTGTTCTTGAATACAAACAGTGAACTATGATGGGTTTTCTAATATGAAGAAGGCTGGGCTCACTTAATTGATAATTGGTATGACTCTGCAATGCCATGTCTTTTTTGGCGTAACACTTTGATGCACAAAGACATCCTTGACATTTGTTAATATCATCATTCCTACAGTCTCAACCATGAATCCTTATCACCACCACCCTAACAATCACTAGACCATTCCTCTTCCCCTACAGTATGTACAATTTTTACCTGCTACAGTCCTATCCCTGCTCCTTCACTCCTTGATCCAAGTGCATCTGTTTCCCCATTATACTACAGTTAGACCTAACAATGCTTCTCTACAGAAATGACAGAAAAATTCACAAAAAGAACTGCAACTAGTCATATGGAAGGATTGGATACAAACCCAACAATTGCAGCAATAAGGACGTCTTTAAAGAGAAGCATTTAATTCATAAATACGAGGTGTTTTTTGTCACTTCAACACATCTTACAACATTGTTGATTGGATCTATGGGATTATTTGCTCTCATTTAATGGGGGTTGCAAAAGTATGTATGCACGCACGCATAGACACACTTGTACATGCACAAACATATGCACTCGTACATGCACACGCATGCACGTACACATACATCCCGTACAGACAAGTAGATGTAAATATAAATATGCATATAAGCTAATCAAAAAAACCATTTTTATATAAGAAAGCAATACAAAGAAAGGATTTTCATGAAATTATTATCTGAAATTGTAATGTTCACAAATAAATAAAAGATAGTAACATCATTAAATTATCAAAGAATAACAATATTCAGATATAAATAATTATAATTATGATCAGATTAACATGTCAAGGAACAGTAAAGTCTCACATTTCGGAGCCTTGGGGTGTCAACATGGAGTAGTGTCAGAAAATCCTTCACAGTGTTGATGTTTTCCTTAAGCAAGCGTTTATGGAAAGCACCGTCTTTCCCAATCTTTTCTAAACGCCACACTTCATCATCAAGAGATGGGGGATAGTGTTTTTTGTACACTGCAAGCAGAAACCAGAAATAACATTTGAGATTCCCTTTCTTTCCTCTTTTTTCTTTCTGATAACTGACAACATCCAGGTATCTGCTAAATAGAAATAAATAGACAAAGATACAAATTTTGATTCTATTTCTTGTTTATAAGTTTCATAGACTTCCAGTTGGATGAGACAATAAAAAGAAATGTTGTTCAAAGTCAATCCAAACAAATTTTTAAGTTGGATTGTAGGATCTCTAATTTCCCCACCTTCCTCTCGTGGTTTGCACACCCTAGAGCTGCTTCTTCGTAACTCAAATGTTAATTATATACAACTTAATCGATCGTTTTATTTTAAGTATGTAGTGCGTTGGTGCTTAGTTCCCCCCACCCACCACCACCACCACCACCCCACACCCCCCCCCCCCCCCCCCCCCAAAAAAAAAAAATAAGGATATGCTTTTATAATCTATATATAGTTATTTCATAATCAATAAACCAGATTGGCATATCTTTATATTTCTACCACCATTTGATTTTGGACAGCCCTTAATATGTTTATAGAAAAGTATTAGTAAAAAGGAAATACCCACATTCTCCGCGATGATCCTTGACCACGAACGGTTCAGTCTTAGCTTCTCTTACTCTAATTCCATCACATCCATCCATAACTCTTGCCCCTAACCTGAACTTGCGACTTTTTGTCCAGCTTGAATTATCTGTAAAAACCAGATTTCTGACTACACCAGTCCCCTCATTAAGAGTCAGAACTGCATTCCCCGAAAGAAGTGGTCTCTTGCTTTCCCTTTCTTTAACAATATTATTCTTAAACTCTTCAAATGTACAATTGTCATCATGGCCTTCAAAATCTCCTTCAAGGACTACTATTTCTACCTTCACCAAGGATCCAGGACCTGAGTTAACAACATGTCCTGTCAGAGAATCAACTATAGCTACTTTTAAGGCAGAACATTCCTCTCCTTCAATTAGAGCTCCAGTAAAAACCGGGAGAGAGAGCCTGTTTGTGAACTGAAGTTGCAAGCTCTTTGACATAGGAGGATATATAGAATTATCGCAACTCCTGAATAGCAATTAAAGAAAGATTGATCATTCAGTCGTCTTCAGCAAGGAAATTGATTACACTAACACCTTACTAGAAAGAATATTATTCAAGAACTATTGTTGATGCTTACTCCTTCAAGCTAGCCAAATTCTTTCTTAGTGCTAATTCAAGCTCCTCTTTTACCTGCCAGCACACAAAGGTAGCAATGAACTATTCTTGCATACCAGTGATTAAGCCATAGTGATGATAACTTTATAACACCAGAATCCACAAAAATATAGAGTAAAAACTTTATACTAATTTAAATTAGTATATATGTTGATCCAACATATGGATAAAATTTGTCAAGATTCCAAGGCCTGAAACCCGACCCACCATATGATGTCAGATATGGATACACTATCAGATACAGACCCCAACAAGCAGGCAAGATCTCTGTACAAAAAAAGACTATTCCTAAAATAATTCCTTTCAGAAATATATTAAGCATTTATAAAATATAAAAATTAAGATGTTCAGATATCCTTTTTTTTTTTAAACTAGGCCCAAGGTTCCACCACCCTAGACACCACAATAACCAGGGATTAGCCATCCTATACACCCATCAAAAAAACAACCTACAGTGGTTTAAACTTTAGAAGTATACCCAGTTAGTAATGAAATACTTGTTATAAGAACTATCATCTACAAGCGGTGTATGACTATGAATCCGCAATAGAATAATCATTGATGATAGCCTGCAACACATATTGCATTGCTTTGTAACAATTCTGGAACACCCGCAAGGTTTTTGCCTTCCAAATAAAATGGATGGTAGCAGCAAAAACCAATTTTTGAATACTAGAAATCAAATCTGAATGTGCACAACAATCAATTAACCACAAAACCAGCTGCGGCCATGCTAGACATCGCCTCTAAAGACCACACCTCCTCATAATCTCATCCCAAGTAGCTGAAGAGTAGGAGCACTCAAAGAAAAGGTGCTCTATGTTGCCTGGAACCAGGTCACAAAAATGGAAAACATATCTAGAATCCCATTTTACACTGCCTATTCTGAAAGGACACATTGGCGAAATGGAATAGACGAAAGGATGTATCAGGCGTAATGGAGCTAGTAAAGACTACACTTAAATAACTTGGTTTCACTAGGATTGCATCAAGGAGAGCTAGGAAAAATCTTATTACCAGTCTTATGGCTGGGGATGAGTGTCTTGTGGATGAAGAGAGTATTTGCCAAGCTTTTACGGATCATTATATTCAACTTTTTAAATCTGATCAGGAGTTTAATTTTAGTATGAATCTTGAGGATACAAAGAGATTGGATGATGACCAAAGGAGTAATCTTGAGAAGAATTTTGAGGAACAGGAGATCCTAGATGCAGTTAGGAGTCTTGGTCAAGATAAAGCTCCGGGTCCATATGGTTTTTCCTTGGCTTTTTATTATAAGAATTGGGATGTGGTGAAACATGATTTGTTGGGGGTTTTCAGGGAGTTCTTCCATAATGGGGTGATTAATAAAACAGTCAATTCAACCTTCTTGGTCTTGATTCCTAAGAAGGATGATCCAAACAATGTCAAGGATTATCGTCTCATTAGTTTTACTATCAGTCTTTACAAAATCATTGCCAAAGTCCTTGTGACCTGTCTCAGCAAGGTGATGAATTCTGTAATCACCCATAATCAGTCTGAATTTATTGGTGGCCATCAAATTCTTGATAGTATTCTTATGGCCAATGAATGTACTGAGGACAAAGCCAGAAGAGGGATCCCTGGTATTGTGTGTAAGTTGGATTTAGAGAAAGCCTTTGATAGGTGAAGTGGAATTTTGTGGAATCGGTTCTCAAGTGGAAGGGATTTGGCTTTAGATGGATGAAATGGATTAATGGTTGCATTAGAAACGTATTCTATTCCTTCATTTTCAATGGCCAAGTGAGAAGTTTCTTCCCTTCCTCTAGAAGTTTGCGTCAAGGTTGCCCCCTATCACCATTACTTTTCTCTCTTGTTGCTGATAGTTTCAATAGAATTATGTTGAGGGCAGAGAGTTCAGGTCTTATTAGAGGTTTTGAAGTGGGCAGAGATGGTGTCAATATATCCCACCTCCAATTTGCAAATGATACCATTCTTTTTCTTGACGCGACAGAAGAGTGTATGGAGTGGGTAAAAAGTGTCTTGTTATGTTTTGAGTGGATATCGAGGCTGAAAATTAACTTGCATAAGAGCATTATTTCAGGTGTTCAAATTGACCCTATTCTTCTTCATAGATGTGCTGAGATTCTTGAGTGTCCCATTGTTAACCTACCCATTAAATATCTCGGTTTGCCTCTAGATGACAACCCTAGAAGAGTGGCTTTTTGGGATCCTGTGTTAGAGAAAATTAGTAGAAGGCTTGCTCATTGGAAGAAAAATTATGTGTCCCTTGGTGGGAGGGTTACTCTAAATCAAGCATCTTTAGCCAATTTTCCTACCTATTTTCTTTCCCTTTTCCATGCTCCAAATAAGATTATTAGGTGTATTGAAAAACTCCAGAGAGACTTTTTGTGGGACGGGATGGGTCCAAAGAGAGATCATCTCGTTAATTGGGAGAATGTGTGTAGAGAAAAGGCTAAAGGAAGTCTAAATGTGGACAATACAATTACTAGGAACAAGGCACTACTTTGCAAGTGGTTGTGACGGTTCAGTGTGGAAAGACATAGCTTGTGGAGAAAAGTTATTGTTAGTAAATATGGGGTTCATGAAAATTTGTGGGATATTAATCCTAGGGACAAACCATCGAGTGTTTGCCCTTGGAAAGCTATATCATCTTTGTTCCCTTGTTTCTTCCCTCATACTCGCTTTTGTATTCAAAGTGGAAACTCAATCTTTTTTTGGTCTGATGTATGGTGGGGAGACACCCCTCTCCAAATTTTGTATCCCAGAGTTTTTAGAATTGTTCATTTTAAACAAGCTTTTGTTGCTGATATCTTATCTTGGTCTGAAGATGGGCTTTCTTGGAATCTTTCTTTTCTTCGGGATCCAAGACTAGCTGTTTGTGAGGATTTAGCCCATCTTATTCACTCCCTAAAGGATGTGGTGATCACTCCTGACTCTTCAGATTATCGCACTTGGACCCTTGATCCTTCCCGAACTTTCTCTACTCGCTCTTGGGTCTCTCATTTCCATGTTGATAAAGATTGTCCAGGTGTTCCATCTCCTTTCATCTCCCTATGGAAATCAATTGCTCCTCCTAGGGTGAAAGTCTTTGTCTGGTCAGCACTGCTTTATAAGATAAATACTTGTGATATGCTCCAAAGGCGAAGACCATTTGTTGCCTTATCTTCGTACATTTGTGTGTTATGTTTTAAGCAAGGAGAATCTGTTGATCATTTATTTTTACATTGTGAATTCTCACAACAAATTTGGTGGGATATTATTAGAAGATGTGATATTCAGTGGTGTTGTCCAAGAATGATGATTCAAATGATGGACCAATGGAGGATTTCCATGCTAGGAAGAAAGGGGAATGCACTGTATAAGTTATTACCTTATGCCATTCTATGGGGAATTTGGAAAGAAAGAAATAGAAGGATTTTTTAAGAAACCAAGACATCATGGGAGGATGATAGGGATTCCATTTTATTGTGGTGTGCTACGTGGGTCATGATCCTTCCCGAATTTTCTGGGTGTCTTATTCCTAACATTTTGCTGCATTGGCCTATGGTTGATGAGTCTTGATGGTCTCACATGATTCATTTGGATAACTATTGAGTGTTATCGGGTGCTCTCCTTCTATTTGCATATGAGTAGAATATCTCATTCCTTGTATGCATTTTTAGTTAATGAGGGCATGGGGAGTTTTTTGTCTGGATATTGTATTGTGGTATGGTATAGTGTCTGTTCATCAATTGGTTGGTTGGGCTTGCTGTTTGTCTGTTATTTGAATCTCTTTTCCATGAGTCCCTATACAATTTCTCATTATTTCTCATTATTATCCATATATTCTACGTGATTTACATCAAAAAAATAACTTGGTTTCAACAGTCCATCTTTCTACGGCAACATATTTATAAAATGGTATATTAAAGCCTAAAATAAATATATTAGATATTATTAAAATTAAAATATAAATATACAAAAAAATAACATCAAACATAATATCATTAAATAAATATATTTACAGATATTCTATCTTATATTATTAAAATATGCTTCTATACAATAACAACCAAACAGCAAACAAAATGGCTTGTCCAAACTAGTTGAAGTCACCAATACAAATCCCATTCATCTATCCCAATTCATTAAGCACCTACTTTGATATGATTCCATGTACCCGAAACATTTTTTACCACTACATCTATGTTTTTTTTTTTTTACTAACTCATCTCAATCTGCCAAAAGTCCACCAATGCTGTTTATATTGCTATATCTTTTGGCACTAACAGCCCCGAGCCTAGGTAAAGGATGAGAGTTATGTCACATTAGTATCTGGCATAAAACACAAGTTCTGAACCAAATTTTTGGTAACATATTATATATTATATGCCTCTTTGTTTGTGTGCGCTATAATAAGAACACAACTCCCACAAAGAAACATATACAGATGGATAAATAATCTGAGGTTCCTTTTCTTCCCAACCTGTGCAATCCTAAGGTGGTAACCATGCAATGTGACTGGTTACTTATAGCCAGAAGTACCAATAGATTTCTGCACTTGCAGACAATTACACAATATACGCTAACAAAACTATTAGACAACATCTTCTGTTCAGACATCATCATCATCATCATAAGCAAGTTTCCACCAAAGTGGAGTCGGCGACACAAATCTTGTCTCTCCATCCTGCTCTATCAAAAATCATATCTTCAGTTAATCTAAATTTTTGTAGGTCATGTTTTATAGACTCCATCCATGTCTTTTTAGGTCAGCCTCTTACTTGCTTAGACATCAATGACAATAAAGTATCTTATCACAACTGATTGAGGATGACAACATGAATCCTGCCCAGAGTCCCAATCTACGGATACCACATCATCAGTCAAGTGGTGACTTTAAACAAATAATTTTGACCTATTTCATCTAGATTTCTTTGGTCTTCAATGCTTATTACAATCTGTACAACTTTGGGCATCTCCTTTGTTCTTATATATGGCTAATATACTATAGAGGCTCTACTCTAACCATTTCGCATTTTCTTGGCTGATGGTTATTAGAATAATAGTGGAACTATGTGTTAATTGAAAAAAAAATAAAAAATCAGAATTGATATCAGCCTCTACATAAATACTGAACTCATTCTTAAAACAAGTTTAAAAATAGAATCTTATGCAATCTAGTTACATTTAGAAAGTCCTCAATGTTCAATGATTGTAATTGCCAATCAATCCCAACTCCACATTACTCCAGTATAAGCTACAGAAAAACAACGGAAAGGCGTATCCCAACTTCAGTACTCTCATGTTATGGGAAATCTCATAAAACATGCAATAGGAAAGATTTGGGATAGCCACTGTAATATAAAAATTGAGTATAAAAGATAATAACGAATGATAAGTGCATTACAGAGCCTTCAACACAATTTTATGGTACTGTAAGTGTACTAAATGTGAACAGTGACTTGATTGATGATATAAAAAGCATAATCCATTCATAACCTACAATTATTCATCCATCATCTTCAACAATTTTAGAAATTGTTACTAAATATGATTACCATTGGAGGAATGGATTAATCATCCATCATCTTCAACAATTTCTATTATCATCCATCATCTTCAACAATTTCTAATATTTAGTAACAATTTCCAAACAATACAACAGGATTTAATTAAGTTTTACATTGGATGCTTTTCTATTATCATCCTCCATTCAGGCTTGGGACTCACAATCAAATGCAGGGCATAACAATGGTAAATAGCAAGAAAATTATACGAGAAGGAGGAAATCAAGTAGAAAAGATCCATGAAGATTGCAGCAATATGAAAAATTGATTAATTTTATTATGAAAAAAATAAATTGAAATAAAATGAGGAATTGTCATCTGATACTTCGACGGATTTTCATTTGTGGCATCCATACACAAGGTTTAAACACTCCATATATTAGTGAAAAACTAAATAAGCATAAAAATACTGGGTCCACGGTAAAAGATCAATTTCACATCATATAAAAACATTTTACCTTTCACTATTACAGCAAAATTACATAATGGATGTGCACTTACAACTCTACGAATCAAGGGCTCCAAAGTTGAAACTAAAGTCTGAAATGCATTCATCTTCATCACCTCCAGTATCACACTAAAAAATCATTAACAAAAATTAGAAAGGAAATAAACCACCATCAGCATAAAACAGTGGCCTTAACAAATTGTAGTTAAGCACACTAACAATTTAGGGTGAGGCTACAATGAGAATTACAAAAATAGCAGGGACACAAATGGTCAACATGGAAGGGCAATGATGTAAGGCCATCCAAGGAGGCCATTTAAGTTAAAGGCTCCAGCCAATCAGCTTCACATCTGACAATGAAACCAGAATAATGCAGCTTTAATAGCTTTCTCTAGCAGATTCCTCTGCCCAGTAGGTCTAGACATCTAGTACTATAAGAACTCTATCTGGTAATGTGAGCTTCTGTAACATTTCCTTATTTCACTTGCCATCATAAGTAAGAGACCTCCTACCCAAGTCCAATGCACCTCCGATGCATTGCAATCAAGGATCTAGAAATGAAATTATGAGTGCACTGGCAAGCAAAGAATAAAAACCACATCATTTTCCTGGCACCATATGGATGTTCCATCTAGTTACATTAAAAATGAGCATCAACAATATTTATCACAATAAGTAGCAAATATTATGCGAGAATATAAAGGCCAGCCATTTCATTTTTATTGTTAATTAAGGGGGGCAAGTGATGTACTCGAATAGTTTAATCAGGTAGATCATTAAAACATCTGAATGTTTATATCAAAACTTGAATCATCACAATCTTCATACCAAGAACTCTAGTCCGAATCCTTACTCATTGATCTAATGGCTACCATTTTCTAGTAGTGAACTTTTTTTTTTTGATCAGTAATCAAAGGGAAATATTATAAATAATTAGAAAAGATTACATAGTAGTGAACTTTGATCAGTAAGCAAAGGGAAATAATATAGATCACTACTACTACTATTTTCTAGAAGTGAACTTTTACTAAATGCAGCAGTGATATCCGACAAGTATAACCTCAAGATCCATCACTGATGTCCATGTATCCAGTTACTCAATCTAATACCTGTTATAGTGCAAGATGCTGTAAGCATCCAATACATTTGCTACCATTCCATTGTTCTATTCCAAAGATGCCCCATGATTTCTACCATCCATTAGTTAGTCTCTTGAATAAACTTGAAGCTAAATAAATTTTGCACATCAGAAGTATATCCTTCTCAAGCTACTATATCCAGCAGCCTCCTAAAGTTTCCTGCAGTCATATATAAAATACAGTCAATGTACATGTACACAAGTAACACAACGCAAGCAGGAAGGGTTGACCGGCCCTCTAGAAAATAAAACAGGTAAAGATATCTTGCCATGAGAAATATGGTAGGGCCAATGCTTAGGCATGACCTAGGTGTTACCACAGCATTGCTTCTAATCCTCATTTTTCAAAGAGAGTCTGGTGTAAAAAAGCATCCAACCTTGTAGTCCCCAAAAAAAAAGTATATATAGCTTATATTGAAGGCAGTTGCAAGGCTATGATCATGTTACAATTTAACATATCCAAAAATTAAAGCTCTAATACCTTGGAAATTTTTATCAACAATTTTAAAGTGTTATATGACTGACATATTCCACTTGAATTAAAGACAACAATTGGGCCTCATATAGTGCATGGAGAAGGATTTTGGACGACGAATAAATATTCATTCAATGAATATTGTTAAGATGAGAACTTTGATATGGATATTTGAAGAGACAAAGTAAAATAAGCAAAGAGCATACCTGGGGGCATCTAGGAGTAGCCTAGTGGAAGATACGAAAAATGAATGTAGGTAGGTTGAGATGGTAAAGGAATGGACACCCTAGGAATTGGGAGACACCTCTAAGATAAAAGGGATCTATACTGAAGACCAAAAAGGACCCAACTAGAGTGTGTTAGAAACGATTGATACAGATATTATCTGACTAAACATATGGTTGACAAATTGGAATGACAGAACAAGATTCGTGTTGTCGAGCCCAACTAGATAGGATAAGGAATATTCATGTCGCAAACCTTTTCTTATTGTTATGACATTGTTGTTAATGATACTTTTTAATAAACATAGTTTTGGTGTTTTTACCAATTAACGGTAAAAACATTGCAATCCTTCTGTATGCCAATTATTAACATGTATATGCCAAATTTCATATTTTTCTACAAAAAACATTACAACTCATTACTATTATTTGTAGTTCTACAGATATATTATATGATCTTGGGTACAGTTGTGTATCAAGGGTGTCAAACTCTTCTAATTCCCATATCATAGGACAGGACTCAATTTATATACTATATATATTGAACCTAAAAATATTATAAAATTTTGAACTTGTTTAGATCATTACTACCAAAATATGGTACTACCTATATATCAATCTTTTTCTACATATTTAAAACTTCGTAGTCTATATATAGAGGAAGCATCTATCAGATAACTGGACAAGGCTGTGAAAGGGAAAACTCCGTTTTAACATAGCTCCCAAGCTTTCAGCTTTCATTCAATCCATTTGACCTTCGGTAGTTCAATTATTTTTACTTTTTTTTTTTCTTTTTGGTGTTTTTCTTAAATTAGCCATCTGAAAAAATTTGCCGCAACATTATACTTAATCATCCTATAAATGAAAATCAAAACAATGGCTCCTCCAAACATCTCACATTCATCTTATTTGCCTATCCAATAGTGGGGATAATGGGAAACCAGCTTCACACTATAGGCGCGCATTGCAACTCATTTTGCCTATATCTTGAATCATACATAATAAACATTACCAATATTTCACCAAAATTGTTCCATTTCTGAGTTTGCATGCACGCCTATTTTCGACTCCCGTGTAAGAAAATTCAACCAACATTTTCCATAATTTCTTCACATAAACCCAAAGAACCCATTTTACTTTCCAAGAAATAAATGCTTCAGTTCTCCACAGAAATTCATATTTCACAAGGGCAATCAGAACCCACTTCAGTTTTCACAAAATAAACATACCCAATTCACCATCACTTTGTGTTTTTTTTCCCCCCAAGGAATTCAATTCGTAATACCACAGTGACAGACAATCAAAACGAGGAAAAAGGAGAGTTATTTACTTTCGCAAAGCGGGAACCCTTCGACGCTTCTCCTCGGGGCTATTAGCTTCCGATCCTACATTGCCATCATCAGGCTGCCGTTTCTGCGACATACTGTGAGCTGATAAAGAAACGATAGACTAAATGGCGAGGATCATCGACCCCAGAGAGCTTCCACAACGACCAGATCAAATTAGGTGCAGAAGAAGAAGATGGCGATAGAAACGATAGGAATCGTAGGAACAATAACGCCTAATTAAGGAGGAAACATCAAAATCGTGATACCGATCCATTTCTCCATTTGTCTTGTCCTGATTGAGTAAAGAGACGTTACAGCTGAACCGTATTGGACCAGTTACCGGGTCATATTTTGTACCCGGTTCAGAGCCATGGATTTGGTTTCGTTAGTGATTTGGTTTCGTTAGTGATTTGGTTTGGTTTTGGTTTGAAAATTTAAAAACCGAATTAATTTGGTTTGGTTTACAGTTCAGCTGTCTGATAAACCGAAAATCGAACCTATTAAACAAAAATAAAATTTTCCCAATATAAACCCGTAAATAAATCTAAACCAAGTTGGTTGAACCAGTTGTTTTAGCTGACCTGGTACAAAACGAGAATTCTTCTCTGCCACAGAGCAAACCCTAATCTCTTTGTTCTCTTCAACTGAGGAAACCGGAGGCCATCGTCTACAGTATTCAACAAGGTACGCTAACAGAGCTCTCTCTCTCTCTCTCTCTCTCTCTCCCCCTCTCCTTCTCTCTTTACTCCGTGTGTGTGTCAATGACAAACTCTCTCCATTCTCTCTTTGTCCAACTATATCCCTTTCTGTCAAACAATTCGTCATCCCTCTTCAACTCAAGAACCAGTCCAAAGACTCCAAACGCAATTGGCAGCCATTGCAACCCCATTGACAGCTGATCATTGTAACTCAATAGCCATTTGCTATTCTGTCATTCACAGTCTAAATTTGGAGAAAGCCCTAGAAATTTCTACCAATCAACGCATTCCTACCTACAATTGACCCATTTGGATGTTATTTGTTGTTCCTCTTGTTTTTTTTACATAATTTCCTTTGATGTTGGTTTTTCTAAAATAATCCTTTTCCACCCGTTCCGTAGTGTCTTTGTTTTTCTTTACTCGTTTCCTTGGTAGTCGTCTCTAGCCTTTTAGATCAAAAATACCAATATGATTTATAATCTGTATACTTACTGTCAGCAAATCTTTAAAATTCAACAAATTTTATGGCGTAAATGAATGTAGTATTAGTGCATAAGCCATAAGTTTACAGTTGGGTCTAAAATTTGGTTGCCATAAGTTTACAGTTGAGTCTAAAATTTGGTTTGGGTTTGTTGTCTTTTCTCGTTGCATTTTGATCGGTGACGTCGCTGTTGTATTTTTCAGGTATTTACTCTTACCCTTATCCCCTCTGTTCCTTTTATTTTCTCGTTGTAAATTAGTAGATATTTGAAATTAAAGAATGTGAAAATGAAAATTGCTAATAGTAGTATAGATGTGATATCTTTCGTTCGGTTTCTTCTAGGGTTTGCTGTACTTCTTCTTCCAATAGTAGAACTGGCGCAGACGATTTCAATGGCGGAAATTGAAGCGACCGCTACGCGGCTCGGAATTGATCTTTCGCATGTTGATTTAGATTCTATAGATCTACCACCAGGAGAAGATTTTGGTATCATAAGGTATGTGTTAATCTTTGATTCACTCAAAATTAGAAACATAATTAGCACTTATTTCTGTCTTCCTAAAAATTTTTATGAAGTGATGACGAGGATATATTGAGGGAGGATAATCTCGAGTTCGAATCTGGTCTTGGGAACATCATCGTTGTGGATAATCTTCCAGTCGTTCCTCCTGAGAAATTTGAGAAGCTCGAAGGTGTTATCCGGAAAATTTACAGTCAAATTGGTGTAATCAAGGAAGGTGGCCTTTGGATGCCCGTTGATCCGGAAACTCGGAAAACCCTGGGTTACTGCTTCATTGAGTACAATACTTCCCAGGTACCTCTTTATCCTTCTAAATTCCAATCTCTTTAATGGGTTTCTGCGTTTAGACATTTGGGCGTATTATTATGGTGAGATTGAGAACAGTGCAGGGAAAATGATGTTTCTCTTACCTTTGATGCATTATCATGTTTTTATGATTTTATGAATCCATATCAAGTTTTTTGTTGGTCCTTCTTGATACTTATACCTTGTGTTGAGACCACCTATGCTATTGAACTGATAAATATGCATATAACAGATATATATTGAATGAGGATTGAAGCAAACAAAAAAAGATTTTAATAAAAAGAAAATTCTTGGTCCCTGTAGCTGAGTTCAGCAGCAAGAATCCCGGTCCTCCATCCAGTCCATACAAAACCGTATTTTCATTCATATTATGAGTATAAAGTTCTTTTTAATTGATTCCATTGAGTTTATTTTTGGTATTTCTCTTATCCTCTTATATGTTCATTGAAGACCCCACTCACACCTTCACTCCCTAAGGACCCTAACTGTATTAACCTACTTTCCTATCTTATTGCTTAGTTAATCAATATTTAGATGCTTTCAGATATGTTCATCCCTTACTTCATATATCTTTTTTGTCCATACATCTCATCTCAGCAAAACTAATATGATGCATCATTTTCTTCTTTGTTGTCCAAAATTTTGATTTATTAATCATAGTGGATCTAATGGCTGTCCTGTAAATTATCCTTCTAATTTGAGTAAAACACATCAGATACGAAATGCTCTTGAAGTGTCTCTCTATTTCAGGCATCTCTTATTAATTTTATGTGCAATATTCTCCTTAACAGTCCTTTACTATGTTACACGGACTCTTCGCAGAACCCCCAAGTACCCGTGTCGGCACAACACGACATGGGTGCTGGTATATGGGATCTGTGTCAGATCCTTCCCCAAAACTTCAGACACGGTGCTGAAAAAAGAAGAAGAAAGAAACAGGCTAGAGAGAACCTTACCCGAAAAAGAGAGGGGCCAGAGAAGAAAGAAATAAAAGGAGAGAGAGAAAGGGCATGGAGGAGGGCGACGCACAGTCGCCCTCCTCTGATCTTCTTGGAAAAAAAAAAGAAGGCGATAGTGAAGAAGGGGCGCACCGTCGCCTCCTCTATTGCTCTGAAAGAACAAAATAAAGAGAAGAGAGAGAGAGAAAGGGAGAGAGGGAGGGAGAATGAGGGAGAGAAGAGAGGAAGAGGTGTACCTGGTTGTCGTCTCCTCCGTTGACTGTGGGAGCCCTTTCTTCGTTGAGAAAGAGCGCTATTAACAGAGAAGGGCTGTGGTGCCCATCATTTAATAGAAGGTAAAATTGGTTTACAATGATATTTTTAAAATTAATTCAGATTCAGCCACCTAAGTCTTCATAATTGAAAGGTAGTGATACTTTTTAAAATTAATCGAAAATAAGTGTCATTTTACTGTTGACAGAATTTATCAAACAAAAACATCCTTAATTTAAAAGACAAAAATATCCTTATTAGACTTCTTAAACCTCGTTAAAACATGATAAAAAACAATTGTTTACAAGTCTTTTAGGGGTATTGTTTGAATAAATTCTTCATGAATTTTAAAAATGACAATTATTCTCAATAATTTAAAAAAGGTAACTGACATAGAAACCTGTTACTAAACATAAAATAACACATATATAATAGACATATATATATATATATAGGATATTGGGAAACTTTTTTTTTAGCCGAGTCCCAGTATCCATACCCAATTTTTGGACACTTTTTAGCCGAGTCCCCGTATCCTAGGTTTTAAGTGTCAAAGGTGTCCAACTCCTAGACACTTACCCGCATCCGACACCCGTACCCGAGTCCATGTAACATAGGTCCTTTATGGAGAATTGATTCAAGTTAATAAAATTATTTGCTTTTAAGAATCTTTTGATTCTCAATTCTCTGTTTCTTTCGCTTCTACTATTATTTATAGACGTAAAACGAGGGAGCTAGTAAATATAAAACTAGCGCTATGAAATGACACTTTTGGAATCAGAAGGTTTTCACATATGTTGAATAATGACCAGGTGTATGGATCCTAAATTTATCAACCCAAATACGAAAGAACAAAAATGAAATTAGGCACTGATTTGGGAAATAGTGGTTTTCGGGATTTTGTTGTAAATGAAACAGACTAATTTTTTTTTATGAGGCTTGGTCAAATTTGTTACATATGTGTACCACTGATGATGCTTTCTTAAGAATCTAATTTGACTTGCTACTATGTTTTAGGTTCTCTATGTAAGTATTTAGTTGTAATGAAATATCATTCTTCTTGGGTCTCTATGAGGGAAGAGTTTAGATCAGTAAGGTCAAAGGATATCAAACTATATTGGTGTACAGTGGTGTTAGAAACGAGGCAGATAGGTAAACATGTTCTAAAGGGTGATATTTGTATTTCTCTCTTTCTTTTCTCTCCGTCTTCTGTTTCTCCCTCTTTTGTTTTTCCCTATCCACTTTCTTGTGGGTTTCATGCAGTTTTTTTTTTATCGGTAATTAAGATGTTATATATTTATTCAAGGAAAATATAGGATATGTCTTGGTACACAAAAAGTGTACCAAGGACTACAAATCTGAATAAGAATTTCAGATTTGTAGTTCCTTTACTCTTTGATTTATAACACAATATTATTATATTTATAAAAAAAAAGGTATTTAGTTATAAAATTAAGTAAGCTATTTTGGATATTAATGTATTTGAATCCACGAAATTCATCCTTCTTGAGTTTGTTATGTACTTTATGTTATATTTATCTTCAGCCAGACGCAAACTATTAGATGAATAGCCTTATAAGGTGTGTTAACTATACTGCATTTCATTTTCATTATCTGGGATGAATATATTTCTATTGGACATTTATACTATAATCGCTCTGGTTTCCCAATGAATATATCAATTTTGGATGACATTGAATATAGATATTTTTATGCATTGATAAAGGTTATCGCCCCAGATGGTCTGGGTTGATGATCTTGAACCTTTCGCTGAATAAAAATTTTTAAGTCTATAATGCACCTGCTAATCATGTTTATTCCTATTTTCAAGCTATCTGCTGTATTTCTATTGGTAAATATATCTATACATATCCTTATGAAGCTTTTGCTGTTTAATTTTGAAAAAAATGAAACATAATTAATGGATTATTATTTAATTTTAAAATATGAAAAATAAAAATAAAAAAATTGGGGGAAAAAGAAATAGGTTGAAATATCTTGACTATCAATAATGGATGAAGATGTGTGTGTGTGTGTGTGTGTGTGTGTGTGTGAGAGAGAGAGAGAGAGAGAGTCAAAAATAGTTGGAAAGCATGAAAAAATAAAAAGATAGAAAGTGACAATGGATAATGATTGATTTGGGTTCAGGGAGAGGGGAGGATCCTATTTAATGTTTATTAAATTACTTTATTGTTTAATTAATAATTAGATGAATTTAGTATAATGTATTTATCTTTCAAATTAATAAAACTTTTTGTATTGTTTTTGATTTTAAGGAAAAAGAAATGCAACAATTAGGCTATCTAATCATTCAAACCAAATTCACACTTTGCCATTTGGATTGCCCAGTATTAGGTTGCCTAGGCAGGTATCATCTATGTCTGGAAAAAAAACCAGATGCCTTTGCAATTGCCTTTTGACTCAGTTGCCTAGGCCATTATCACCTATGTCTCTCAACAATGTATTGCCTAGGCCAGTGTCACCTAGGTCTCTGAAAATTCCTGGTTGCCTATGCTATTGCTTTAACAATACTTTTTGCTCCTGACAGCTATGAATAGATCAGATGTCAGTAATTTGATATACTTTTGTGTATGGAACACAGGAAGCTGAGCTTGCTAGGGAGAAGACAAATGGATACAAGTTGGACAAGGCACACATTTTTGCTGTGAGCATGTTCGATGACTTTGAAAAGTTCATGAAAGTTCCAGATGAGTGGGCTCCTCCAGAAACTAAACCATATACTCCTGGGGTAATATGCAATCTTTTCTATAGACTTTTTTTTTTCTTACTCTCTCTCTCTCTCTCTCTCTCTCTCTCTCTCTCTCTCTCTCTCTCTCTCTCTCTCTCTCTCTGTCGCTCTCTCTCTCTCTCTCTCTCTCACTCTCACACACACACACAGCCAAAAAAGATGCATGCATGAGAAATAAGTGTTTTTGATTGTTTACTGGAGATGAAAACTTGAACAATCATATATTTTTTCATAAAAACAAATTTGAGAAACCTGACACAAGCCAATCTTTTATCTCGTGATATTCTTTTTCTTTTTCCATCTGTTCTCTGACGGAGTTTACATGATTTTAATCTCCAGTTGTTTTGATTTAAAAGGAGTTTCCCTTGTACCTAAATCATTCTGAATGTAGTTGATTAGCATCCTAGAGAATATCATAAACTAGCTCTCTCATTGTCTCTCTCGCGTGCAAGCGCATGTGTGCTTTTAATCTCTCACTAGTTGGCTCTTCAATTGAAAAGAAAAGGACTTAAGTCTGAGCACAAACCCACACACAAGTATCACTTCCCCTACTTATTTTTTAAAAAATCATCTAGATTTTTTTTTTTTTTTTAATTTGAAGCTTTGCATGAATTTAATGGCATTTTGTCACAGGAAAATCTGCAACACTGGCTAACTGATGACAAAGCTCGGGATCAATTTGTTATTCGTGCTGGGACGGACACTGAGGTTTTATGGAACGATGCCAGGCATTTGAAGCCTGAACTTGTTTACCGACGTACTGTAAGTGGATGTCTAACTATTCTCCTTGTTCTTGTTTTATTCTTATATTCGGATTTAAATATTGCAGACTGACTTAATATATGTTTCTCTGTTACTATGAATTTCTAAAACTTTTATCAGGCAGATGAATTGAAATGCAATGAAGATTATATTTTTTTCATCTTGCTTTCTTTATTCATTTTCTTAGAGATTTATTATTTTTGTTATTGTGGCCCTTTGTAATTAACTACAAGATGCAGTGGCCAAGGAGCTTATTTTCTCTTTATTTGGCTACAAATAATTATGGCTTCATTATCTCCAATGGCAAAATTATTGCTTGATTATTAAACACGTTGACCAATGTTTGGCTTATAGATGTTTTTGCCCTTAACTGATCTAAACTACTATCTATACAAAGTTATCCAAAGATGATGTGGTTTCCTGGGTTTAGTTACTTCTAATTCTTCTCCCAAACTGATTTTTTTTAATCTCTTATTAATATTTGGTTAACTATATCTAGCTTTAATTTGCAGTATTGGACTGAGAGCTTTGTGCAATGGTCTCCGCTGGGGACTTACTTGGCTACAGTTCACAGGCAGGGTGCTGCTGTCTGGGGTGGTGCTTCTACCTTTAACCGGCTAATGCGCTATGCACATCCCCAGGTTATTTTATTTTTTTTTTTTTTTTCCTCGTGATTTCTACATCATTTTTGTCAATACAAAAGCTTCAGTGGAGTTGACTACAGGTCAAGCTCATTGACTTCTCTCCTGGGGAGAAATATTTGGTCACATACAGCAGCCATGAACCAAGCAATCCCCGTGATACACATGTGAGACATCCTACCTTGCAATCATCATGAAATAACTTCATTGTCCCAGAGGTTTCGTTTCTTATTTGAACTTGTAATCATGATCCAGAGGGTCGTGCTAAATATTTTTGATGTGAGGACTGGAAAAGTAATGCGTGATTTTAAAGGAAGTGCTGATGATTTTGCTATTGGTGGAACTGGAGGTGTTCCCGGAGTTTCATGGCCCATTTTTAGGTACTCTTTTCTTTGTTATGCATGGGAGCCCATAATTCTTGTAGAGGTTCTTTTGCCTCACAGTTGATTACTACTTTTTGCAGATGGGGTGGTGGAAGAGATGATAAGTACTTTGCTAGAATTGGGAAGAATGTGATCTCTGTCTATGAAACGGATACCTTCTCTCTTATTGACAAGAAATCTTTGAAGGTTGAAAATGTTACGGACTTCAGCTGGTCACCTACTGATCCTATACTTGCACTTTTTGTTCCAGAGTTGGGTGGTGGGAACCAACCTGCAAGGGTGAGTGGAATCTTTTCAAATTTCCTAGGGGTTATTGGTGTAGTTAAATTTTACAGGTGCTAATGTTGCTTCTATTTTTAGGTGAGCCTTATTCAAATTCCTAGCAAAGAGGAATTGAGGCAGAAGAATCTATTCAGCGTTAGTGATTGCAAAATGTACTGGCATGGCAGTGGGGACTACCTTGCTGTTAAGGTTGACCGATACACTAAAACAAAGAAAAGCACATACACTGGCTTTGAACTTTTTAGAATAAAAGAAAGGGACATCCCTATTGAGGTTTTGGAGCTTGAGAATAAGAATGACAAGATTATTGCCTTTGCTTGGGAGCCAAAGGGTCACAGGTTTGCTGTTATCCATGGAGATAGTCCTAGGCCTGACATAAGCTTCTATTCAATGCGGAGCTCTCACAATGCTGGCAGGGTGTCAAAGCTCACAACTCTAAAGGGCAAGCAAGCAAATGCCCTTTACTGGTCACCAGCTGGTCGCTTCATTATCTTTGCAGGGTTGAAGGGACAATTGGAATTCTACAACGTTGATGAGCTTGAGACAATGGTAACGGCAGAGCATTTCATGGCAACAGATATTGAATGGGATCCTACTGGAAGGTACCTTTCTGAAAATGCTAGACTTCACGTGAAAGGTTGAGGTGTACCTCTTTTTAATGAAAAGTTCTTGTAAGCCTTCTAATATTTAAAACCATTTCCATGTGTAGATATGTTGCAACTTCCGTTACTTCTGTACATGAAACAGAAAATGGATTCAATATTTGGTCCTTCCATGGCAAGCTTCTATATCGGATACCAAGAGACCATTTCTTTCAGGTAAGATTGAACTGAACGAGAACACATTTTTTGAGCTGCTATCTCATGTTTTCAGAACCTACACAAAGTAACCCATATGATTCCTTAAGCAACTAACTGGTATTTCTGAACAATATGATGCCAGAACACTAGGATTTCACTGATAATATAATGATTTTGGGTTTATTGTGTTCCTGTTGGTCATACAGTTTTTGTGGCGCCCAAGACCACCATCCTTCTTGAGTCCAGAGAAAGAGGAAGAGATCGCAAAGAACCTGAAGAAGTACAGTAAGAAGTATGAGGCAGAGGACCAGGATGTATCAATGCTTTTGAGTGAGCAGGATCGAGAGAAGCGAAGGATGTTACAAGAAGAATGGGAAAAGTGGGTAGCAGAGTGGAAACGGTTACATGAAGAAGAGAAAGAATACAGGAAAATGTTGAGGGAGGGCGAAGCAAGCGATGAGGAAGAGGAGTACGAAGCCAAGGAAGTTGAGGTCGAAGAAATTTTAGATGTTAAAGAGGAAGTCGTTTCTTATGAGTTTGACCAGTAGACAGTTTTGGCTGTATTTTTTTTTATTTTAAATTAAATTTCTTGAATAGCTTTTGAAGTTGGAATCTTTCTTAGGGGGGGATTTATTGCTGAGCATCCCAATTTTTCAGATATTCCAACTGGGTTTTGACATGAAAGTTTTGCTACTTCAGCTTGTGTATGTTACTTTCAATTTTTATCCCAATACCGAAGAAAACAATTAAATTGGAACAGAAAACACTGAATTTTGTTGAAGTGAAAAAAGTGGGTCTAGACCAAAGGGAACAGAGAAAACGAAGAACCTAACAGTTCCATTATACAGGAACAATATAAAAAGTTTTTCGTCATATCTTGCAATAGTTTGCCAGGATGGCTCTTGTGCCTTGTGGGTATGGGTTGGATTCGTTGGAATACTATTATTGCTTATTGGGCTAAGGAAACGGATACTGACGTAGAGCAATACATAATACCTTCTTTATTTGCTTCTTCTCTTTTCGAAAACATGGTTTGCCAAGCTCACTCGATGCAAGTAATAAAAACGTTGCTAACATTATGGCTAGAAGAAGCCTATGCTAAGCTAAAGCCCCAAAAATTTTTAAAAGCTTGAGCGAGCATGAAACTCATACAGTCGGAATCTCTCCCTCTGGCCTAAAGACAACAAAATTTAACAAACCGCGGCTTTATCTCGTCTTGGGAAATCTTTTACTGGCTGCAAACTTGCCCATCCATTTATCAGCATATGCAATCTTATTTGTGGATTTTTTTCGTTTGGGTTTGCATAGATATGGTTAAGAATTATGGACAACATTTTGTTATTAAGTTACTCATCTGGGCAAAAATGAGGAAGTTTTTTTTTTTTTTTTTTTTCGGGGGGGGGGGGGGGGGGGGGGGTGGTGGGTGGGGACATATCATTAATTACTGTGTCGGTCCGGTTCTCAATCCACTGATATGTACTCTCTCAGAGAGAGGAAATTCTCGAAGGCATAGTCTTATATGATAGCAATGAAGATAATGAGCTGTATTTAAATATCCAGTAAACTTTTGGTGCACCAAATTTTCAAGTTATTATTTTGAAATGGCAGACAATCACCTATGCTTATGTGGTGAGTATTTGTTCGTGAAGTAACTGCAATGTTTTACTTCTTGAATTCTGCAGCAGGGTAAAGCCACTCTTCCATCTGTTTATTAGCAGTTTTCAATTCAGTAACAATGGATGAAGTTTGCTCTCAAGTCACTTATAGATGGCTAGATACAGCTGTGTGAGTATTTTGATTTTTGTTGTTTTCGAGCATGAAGCCCTGGTTGCATGGAAGAAGGCAAGCAGATACAAGTTGGTCATTTGTGAACTTATTTTGACTATTTTGATAACTTCAGGTAAGATCCAGATAAGTTGGCACCTCATGAAATTAGTGTCCTTAGTGTTCTTTATTTATTTATTATTATTATTATTATTATTTTGAAGTTTACTTTTCTGAAACTCAAGCTGTAGATGCATTAGAAATGGCAACTTGGGCTCCTTTTAGTATTGCTTTTCAAAAATATTTTTTTGCTTTGGAAAGCATAAAAATTACTTTCTAAAGCAAATTATGTTTGGTTAGTCATTTGTAAAGTTCTTTCTTACTTCTTAATTGAAGCAAAGAAAAGCTTCTTTTTTTTCTTTTTATTATTATTATTATTTTCTTTTAAGGAAAAGCAACAATAAAATAAAAAATTCCTTTTTGCCTTTCTTTAAAATTATATGAAAAGTTTATTTTTTGCTTTTTTTTTTCTAACTTTTTCACTTTTGATAGCAACTTTTTGAAAACAAATTCAAACAGAGGCTAGCAATCCCAACAGTGAAAAATGCAATAAGGGAATAGTTTGACCATGTGCATATATTTTTTGGTGTTCGCTTCATTTAATTTGTATAAATTCAGGATAAATGAGAATATACTCCATCCTAAAAGACCCTTTTGGAAATTCAGGGTCTTGCAGGTGCATTTGTTTTTTTTTTTGTTTTGCATACTACTTTGTAGGCTTCCATTTCAGCATACTACTTTGTAGGCTTCCATTTCAGCAACATGTAAGTCAGCAAATATGTATGATTCCCTACCTTAAATCTACATCCAACATATGTTTTTTTGGTGCAGAATGTTCTTTGATATTTTGATAGCATTATGATTACTCATTTCACATCTGATTTATGGCAAAAACTAATTTGGAAAGAAACACTGAATGCATATAAAATATGTTTTTGGTACATGTTAAAAGTAGTTTCATTTTATTTCAATTACCATAGTCCCCAGAGCAAGCAAATTTAAGATACAAAAATAAAAAATTAAAAACAAAATAAAATATAATCCACTCCATTTTCCCAAAATGCAACAATATTATGTAACTGTTGCAAGGGACCATAAAAAGAGAAAAAAAATAGGTAAATCAGAAATAGATCATGGTGCCAAAAACAATCCCTAATTTCAAGCAAACTGTGATTATAATGAAGATTATAAGAATTGCTACTATAGCACTCTGGTTATCATTTCCCTCTCAAATAATTAACAATTATAAACACATATATGTCAAGCATAGGATAACATAACAGACACATATTGATACTATCTTGCACTGAAAATAGGTTCTGCATTTGGTGTAGGCTGTGTTCTTCTAGTGTATTTGAGGAGCAAACCTTCTGAAGAGAGGCCCGGAACACGTAAATCTCTGAATATTCAAGTTCAACAAGAAAAACTCCAAGTTAAGATGCAAACCAGGATAACAGTGGAAGATAAAGCAATTGCAATACAAGGGAGAAAGAAAGATTCAAATCAACCTGATATAAGGATGTAAATCCTTTCCATCCCATTTTGATCGCTCTCGAAAGAGTGCAGAAAATCGATCAGCAGGGGTGGAAGGCAAAGATGAAATACTGAATGCACGAACCCATGACTCAACCCCAAGCCTCTCTATCAACACTTCCCCCTCCAACATTTCAAATTTTGCCTGCATCCCAGCTGGAATCTTCTGCATCCACTCCTCCATGAAATTCTCCATCTTTCTCTTCCCTCCACTCAAGATCTCTCTTGCAAAATGCACACAAACCCGCCTCTCATCCAACCTCCACATGCTTCTTCCACCCATATCCTCATCCTCGTCTACCTTACTTCCATACACATCTAAACAGTGGGCAACAATCCTGCGAGGAAACCCATCTGATTCCAACACACCCACAACATCGTCTTCCCTTAATTCATTAAAACTCCATCCATTCAATACGGAGTTGTTCAATAGCATGCACAGAACCATGCCCATGTACTTTTCGTCCACAATTCTCCAATGCCCATCAATCTCAACAACCGAGAGAGCCTTCAATCCACTCCTCAATTCCTCATCACTAGCCTGAACCCTCTCAACAAGATCCTCCCATCGAAACAAACCCCTCTTATCTATCTCCATCTCCTCTGGTTCTTGCTCCTCCTCTGGTCTATAAAGATTCTCAGAGAGCAACAATTTAAGCTTATCAAGCTTTGGAGCAATCTCGACAAGCTCCATGTTTCCAGGTGCCACTTTGATAACAGACGCGACACCCAGATGCCCATCATCATCATCCTTGCCATTACCATTATGAAACCCTAACAAATCAGACGGAGGAATGAGGAATACAGAATTGGAGGTCCCGACGAATTTCATGGCATAAGTCTTCGATTCGGTACACAGAACCGCGTCTTCGTCCGGTTCCCCTCTTACAGTCACCCTAAAACAAAACAAAAAACAGAAAAGAAACATAAAGCCCCAGATTTGACCCGGAAGTCTCTTTGAGACCCAGAAAATGAAACACAGAGAAAGAGCTAAAACCCTAGAAATCAAATTTGAAGCTGTCACTCACTTGTTGTGAAGAACATCTTGAAGAAGCTTCTCGTCCAGTTCTAAGAGCATCACATCATCATGGGGTCCAAACAAAGAGTGATAAGCGACAGAGATTGAAGAATTTGGTTGAAGGTTGAGAACTCCTTCTGCTCCTCTTCTTCTACTGGCTTCTTCTTCTTCCATCTCTCTCATTCTCTCTCCGCTCTATTTCCCGCGCTTTTCTCTTCTACAGCCTTAGTGGGCCTTTTTGGGTTTAGCATTGAGGCCCACTCAATTAAAATGGTATTTAGGTCGGAACTGCAAATGGGAACCTAATGGGTGTACGCTCAACAAATTTTGGCTATGCTACCATGCCAAAAATGGGATGATATTTCTTGCACTTTTATGCTGCATTAATTTCCTGTTTTGGAGTGAGATGCTGTCATGTGGGGCATTTGATGATTAGTGCTTTTTTTTCTCAAATGAATCATTTACAACGAGGAAAAAAACACAAACCGTCAGATACTTCATGTGACAACATTGTACTCCAATAGCTTAAACCAATGCAACAGAAAAAGTGCAATGGAATTTGTTCTACCAAAAACTACCCAGTTTGGAGGCAATTTAGATAAAGTAAGGGAAACCATGTAGCAAAAGATTTAAATAAGTGGATGTGATTAATTGGGAAATAAAAGAAAAAATAAATTAAAGGACATTTTAGGAATAGAAGAAGTTATATGTGTAAGGATATAAAAGTAAAAGATTTAAATAAGTGGATGTGATTAATTGGGAAATAAAAGAAAAAATAAATTAAAGAACATTTTAGGAATAGAAGAAGTTATATGTGTAAGGATATAAAGTAAGTAAAAGGCATTTTGGATAATATGAGGTAGTTATATAAGTATAAGTTAAGGGGATATAAAAGTTATAATAAAATGTGTGGTGCAATTTAAGTATCAATGTAATAGACGGTTATAAGTTTAAGTTAGTTAATGGGAGATGAAAGTGAATATAATAAAACATATGGGGGCAATTTAAGTATCAAATGTCAGCCAAAAAACATACGGTTGGCTTTATAATAGTAATATATGTTAGCTAAATCACTTATAGGGAGGCAATTTATGTAGAAACCATATACCTTTTTTCACTAGTAGTAACTGGCTAAATCATGCGCGCCTGACACATAAGTAAGTGTCTTAACATATAAATTAATGCTTATAATTTATAATACTCATTTTTTGTGAAAAAAATATATATATAGTTTATATTATAGACAAAAATGGTGCATCTAAACACATAAAATTATTTCATCTAAAATTGTCTATAACTGAATATATCCAACATGTAAATTGGAGTATCCAAAATTACTTATAAGTTATAACTGAACGATTTACATATAATAAACCTTTTTACTAATATTCTTTTTAAGAAGAAGTTAGTGCATCCTATATATAAGGTATAAATTAGTAGATCCAAACTTTTTATTTAGGCAAGGCTAACAAGCCCAAAATAAAAATGCAAATTCAAACGATTCCAGCCCATATCAAGGTGTGGGCCCAACACATATGGGGCCCAGTACTGGCTTCGCTTACAGGCGATTTCGTTAATTCCCTTTCGTTCCAGACGAAGAGAGACCAGTATCTGCTTGAGAAGATGTTTGAGTCAGCCATGAATGAAGAGCAACGAGCCATCCTCCTTAAGTCCGCCGCTCGCTTCCCTTCTCCTCCAGGTTCGATGTTCAAGAGTTCAGAATTGTACGTTTATAGCTCATTTCATTTACTTTTAACTGGAATTTTATTGGGGTTGGGTTTGATTTTGGTTGCAGGGGTGAAGCTTTCGTATGGGACCGCTGGATTCAGAGCAGACGCTTCGATACTGTCGTCTACTGTGTTTAGGGTTGGGATTTTGGCAGCTTTGAGAGCGTTTAAGACGCAATCGGTTATTGGGTTGATGATCACTGCCTCTCACAATCAAGTTTCCGATAATGGGGTTAAAATCGCCGATCCGAACGGTGGAATGTTGACCCAGGAGTGGGAGCCCTTTGCTGATTCCCTCGCAAATGCCATTGATGCTGAAGATCTTGTTCGGGTCAGTTTGCTTTTTTCCCTTTTGGGTTGTTTTTTTAATTTATTCTTTTTATTTTATTTTATTTTTTGCTTCTTCAATTTGTATGGTGAGATTACTAAAATGGATAATTTGACGAGTCTTTTTCATGAATTAAGTAGTTTGGTTTATCTTCAAATTCAAACCTATTGGAATATTTGTGAGCAGATTTTCTATTTTTTTTTTTTTCTTTTTCCAATTCTGTTGGGTCCCTTTTCGGGAAAATTAGTTCTAACTATGTTCATATACTCGAACAGTTAATAACTGAATTTATAAAGAAGGAGAACATTGTTTTTGGAGGAGTACAGTCTGTAGAGATATTGTTGGGCAGAGACACGAGGCCTAGTGGGGAAGCTTTACTTGAAGCTGCAAAACAGGTATAACTTCTTGCCATCATTAAGTTGATATGTCTTATTTTAGCTTCTTCATTTTCCTTTTCCTTTCTTTTTTTTTTTTTCTCATTTTTTTCGTAATTCTGTTTTACTGTGCATCCAATTAAGGGTATCAATTCGATAGTTGGTGCGGTTGCTGTTGACATGGGAATTCTAACAACCCCAGAACTCCACTGGATGGTTCGGTGTAGAAACAAGGGCATGAAAGCATCTGAAGTTGGTTACTTCAATCAATTATCGGACTCTTTTGGGTTAGTTTGAACTAAGCCTTCATGTAGAAGATAAAGTTTGTGGCAACAGATCCTAACATTTTTGAATTATGTATTTAGGTGCTTAGTGGATTTGATCCCCCAGGCAATAAAAAAAAAAGTGGTTGATGAAATACTAACTGTAGATGGAGCTAATGGTGTTGGTGGAGAAAAGATTGAAGAGTGGAAGAAATTGCTCAAGGGTTTAGTGATTCAGGTTCGTAATTCTGGAAAGGAAGGAGGTATTCTTAATCGGGAAGTTGGTGCTGATTATGTGCAGAAGGAGAAGGTTGCACCTCGTGGATTTGGTCCAAACGATGTTGGGTTGAGGTTAGCCATCTATAACCGGTTAAAACGTAGAAGCTGTTAAGTTTATCGAAACAATGTGAACTAAAGCACTTACAGAAATTTCCTCATTCATCTGTTGTGTACTCATATTTTGCATAAATTCTAGGAACAAATCATAATTTTTCAAATATATTGTTATATTTTCACATGATAATATTACATGCTTAAATTTGTTATGACTTGTGGGAACTGGTAGCCTATTCAGAGTATATTATTATTTCCTGCTACTCCTGCTGCTACACAGCTCGTGGCAGCTGAGATTGCAATATCTTATCAATCTACCTTTTTCTCAATATCATCTGTACTGTATTCTGAGTTTTTGTCCTGAGGATCATTTAATTTTTGTGCCATTTAACCTGTTCAAAGGTCGTTAGATGGTACCACATGGTTCTTAGGTGGATATAGTGGTTGTCCATATGTCCTATCTATTGGAACCCCTACCAGGTGGAAGGTCAGGATTCAGCCACATGAACCCTCTAGTTGGCAGAATTTATATCTCATCTGTAACTGAACATGGTTTTCCTAGCAGAAAACTTTTCTATTTGACTTATTCTAGGTACTTTGCTGAAATAATTGAATGAATTATGCTGCATTGGTTTGGATAAATGTGAGGTAACAAACATTTTGTATTTGTATCTGACTCCTGCTCTTGTGCCCATTTCTATGTTACACAAACAATAGATGATTGGACCTTTAAAGAAATTTTACAAATTCTAATTTCTTTACCAAGTAGGTAGGGAGTGTTACTGCTACCTGTTTGGTTAATAAGAAGAAAAAAAAATGGATGACCTTTGGGTGATTGGATGGTTGTCAAATTTTTAGATGTTTTTTTTGTTTCTCTCTTGGGGTGGCGAAGACCTAGTTGTATTGGTCAGATTCCAGTTAAAATCCAGATTATATGCTATACTAAATATAATAAACTGTACAGATGTAATGGGCTATGGCGTATATTAACTTTTATCTCCCCAGCCTTAGCTGTGCCGTGGGCCGTGCCGGTAGGCACATGCTAACCGTAACCGGGCCGGCCCAATAAGCAACCCTACGTGCGTGTGTGTGTGTTTTAATTTTTTTTGGGAATCAATTTGTATGAAATCTTTTATAGATGCCTGACATAGTGCACCACTAAAGATGCTTTTCTTGGTTGCAAGTCCATAATAGTACTACATTTAAGAACTTCAAATCCTGTCACACAAGTAGACAAGATAATGTGATTGGAAGTGCAGAAAAAGAATTCAAACAGATGAAAAGCTTGGATAGGTTGATTATTACTCCAATTCATCAGATTCAAAAGATTGTCTTTTATTGCTGCCAAAGCTAAGTCAGAGTCGGATCCAAGTTAATCATTTGTTGTTTTCTATAATTATGCTATGTGCATTTGCGGTTAATTGTTCCATAGCTGTAATAACCAGACTCTTTGCTTTTCCTGTTGTCCCATGTCAAATATGACATGACATGGATATTAGTGTGGTGTGTGTTCGACATACCTAATATTTGTCTTTGTTTTTTATTTTATTTTATTTTACTTTACATGTTGATCTTCGAATTCAGATCTAACATTTAAGATGGTTAAAATTATAGTGTATTATATAGTTCTACTACATTGCCACATTTAGTGTTTTTTATTATCATATTCATAATTTAAAATTACTTTTTTATAATTATATGTTTTCTTATTGTATGCATGTATTCGTAACTCATCTGCTATGCCTCTGTAATGTACAGCATGGGTTCAACAGATTCAATGCTTAGACATCTGCACCTGACAAATCTACAGTTATTGACAAATAGGTCCATGCTCCTAACTGTGGGTGTGGTTCTAGTGTTTCAGGTGTGCAAGCTTGGATGGAGATGCTGATCGGCTTGTGTACTTCCATGTGTTACCAAATTGCAACAATAAAATTAATCTTGTCGATGGAGACAAGATTTTGTCTCTATTTGCTCTATTTATTAAGGAGCAATTAACTATTCTTAATAAGGCAGAGAAAGAATCAAATGATAATACTGTAAAGATGGGTGTTGTACAGACAGCCTATGCAAATGGGGCATCTACCAATTACCTCAAAGAGATGAGCCTTGAAGTCACTTTAACTCCTACAGGAGTGAAATACTTGCATGAAAAAGCTTCTGAGTATGATATTGGAATCTACTTTGAGGCCAATGGGCATGGAACCATCTTGTTCTCTGAACATTTCATTCATTGGCTAGAAGATAGAAACAGTGAACTTGCTTCATTATCGAAAGGTTTACTTCTTTTTTAGTTTGTCCTCATCATACCACTGCTGATATTGTTTTTAAAATATCAAAATGAATGCTTTTATTGATTTTTACAGGTTCGGAGCAGCAAAAAGCTGCATTGAGACTGTTGGCTATCAGCAAATTAGTCAATCAAGCTGTGGGAGATGCTTTCAGTGGGTTGCTTTTGGTGGAGGCCATCTTGAAGCACAAAGGATGGTCAATCCAGAAATGGGGTGAGCTGTATCAGGATCTTCCCAGTAAGCAACTTAAGGTTAGCTCATTTCACGTATAGACGTTCTTAATCTTAATCCAGTCCTCTTATTTTAACTATTTATTTTCTTTGCCCCTTCCCCTGCCCACACCCCCCTCCCCTTGCAACACACACGCAAACAACACAACACTCCATACGCTTTGACGCCTGTTGTCAAATTTTTAGATGCAGCCCGTCCAAGAGAGACAGCTCAGATGTCTGTTCCATGAGTTGTTCTGGCCGGAAATGCAAATCCTATGTCAATTCTAAATATCATATTCAATCTTTACTTTTCATGTTTGCGCAAGTAATTGTTCTAGTTGAAACCTTGTCAATTTAGCTATATTTTCCTCATTTAATACAAAAGCCATTATCGCTGAGTGGTCAGATTATAAGAAAGATTAACATAACCAGTCTGGAAAAAAAAAAAAAAAAAGAGCTAGTTATCAAACCACAGTAATGCAACATCGGAATGTAAAATATGTGGCTAGTTATCAGACCACGATAATGTAAAAGTTAACGGAGGAGTGGGATGGGAATGGAGAAAGTGTGCATGGAGCCCTATTCTCTTTTAGCAGGAAAAGGTCTTTTGTAGGAGAAGTAGATATATATATAGTTACGGAGGAAGAAAGAATGGAAACATTAACAATTCAACCATTATTATGATGATGTGGCAATCTTATACACACCGGCTGTGGTTTTGGCCACGGCCAACATTACAGACGATATATCATAAGGTGGCTGCCCCATTTTTCTTAAGGTTCATTCTTCTTCCAGTTTGCTGGTTAAAGAAAACAAGTCCTTGGTTATGTTTTGCTTGGAGGTTAATTATCAAACCACAGTTATCAGACCACGATAACTGTGGCTAGTTATCAAACCACAGTAATGCAACATCGGAATGTAAAATATGTGGCTAGTTATCAGACCACGATAATGTAAAAGTTAACGGAGGAGTGGGATGGGAATGGAGAAAGTGTGCATGGAGCCCTATTCTCTTTTAGCAGGAAAAGGTCTTTTGTAGGAGAAGTAGATATATATATAGTTACGGAGGAAGAAAGAATGGAAACATTAACAATTCAACCATTATTATGATGATGTGGCAATCTTATACACACTGGCTGTGGTTTTGGCCACGGCCAACATTACAGACGATATATCATAAGGTGGCTGCCCCATTTTTCTTAAGGTTCATTCTTCTTCCAGTTTGCTGGTTAAAGAAAACAAGTCCTTGGTTATGTTTTGCTTGGAGGTTAATTTTTCAACTGCTTTTCTTCTTCTTTATTTTGTTCTTAGGTGAAAGTTGCAGACAGAACTGCTGTTGTTACTGCTAATGCAGAAACAGTCGTCGTTAGTCCACCTGGCCTTCAGGAAGCAATCAATGCCGAGACTGGTAATCATGTTATTACTGCTAATGAGTGAACTTCTGCCAATGTAAATGCATGTATTGTGTTCAATCTGAGGTGCAAAAGTTGGCCCAATACTGAATTTCCAATCAATGACATTGGGTTTTTTTTTTGGGGGGGTGGGTGGGTGGGGTGTGGGGGTGGTTGGGTTAGAAATTCCCCATACAAAGGGAGAGAACAAATTCTGAATATTTGAATGGATCATCTCTATCTGCTTTCCTTGAATAACAGTTTTTTGGGGACAATGTTCTCCTCTACCTAGGGATGGCTTCTTTATGCATTTGAATTTTTTTGTGCAGCAAAATATCATCAGGGCCGATCATTTGTTCGCCCATCTGGCACAGAGGACGTCGTACGTGTTTATGCAGAGGCATCCACACAAGAAGCTGCCGACAACCTAGCAAAGTCTGTTGCTCAACATGTTGATGACTTCCTTGGATCTGGAAAGCCCCAGTAGTTATTTTGTAGCTCTGATTATTCAAAGCGGAGAGAGAGAAGGAAACCGAAGAATGTTCACTCTAACAAGGATTCTTACTGGTGACTGCTTCATATATGACTACTTAAGGATAATTTGGTAGTATTTGCTCTTGCGTTGTTGGAGCTTTGAAGTAATTGATGTTTGCTTCATGTGATTTGTCTTTGATATTTAATCTTCTCTTGTTTGATGGAAGATGAGATGTACTTAGTGTAATCCCATTTGGAAATAACATTAAAAGTGCTGTTTTATTCACTTCAAAACCTTGTTGATCGTTGCAATCCAGAACCCAGTTGCTGTAGCTAAAAAGAATGGTAAAGCAGTCTAATTGAACTACGTAGATTTCATCTTTAACATTACGCGGTGACATCAATTGTGATTCTTCCTTTTGGCATTTAAGTCTTTCATTACGGGGTATCGAGTGCATCAATGGACATGAAAACCAATGAAGAATCCTTGGTAGATGGGATGCATAAACCAACCAAAAACACTTTATCAATGATTTATAGTTTGTTTGGTGGGATATACAAATTTCTTGTGATGATACAGAGGACTTTCAGGTAACAAATTTATGCGATGAAATAAAAAATTTTTTTTTTCTGATGATGAGATAGGATGTAAATTAATCAATAAATTACAAATCAACATTCCCAGATTCCAAACTAAACTAAAAGCAATTCAAATAATATATTGAATTTTGGGCAAGATGTCCCGGATGAACCACTGCCATAAATCTGTAAGCTTTCTGCGTTAAGTGAATGCCATCCCAACTTACGTGCTTATTTGGATTTTCACAAACAGGAACTCCAGCAGCCCTAACAAGATTGAAGTTGTAATCACCTCCCACTCCACAGCAGCCCTTTTGTGTAGAATTTGAATCAAATCCTGCAAAATTAAAAAAAAAAAAGCCCCAGATCCTTAGAATATAGTTATTAACCAGCTACTTGAGTTTCTTGGGTATCATGTCTTAGCAAGTTATCTCAAATTATTAATCAAAAAAAGCTACTTGAATTAACAAATTACCATTCTAAGAAGACCACGTACGTACCGAAGTTATCAATCATTAGAAGTCCGTTAGAGCATCGACCGGTAGCTGAAGAAACTCTCCGCATAAAGAAGATGACGGAGGGCAGAGGAGTCTCCGATAGAATATTCACGAATCAAACTACCACTTTCTGATATTGAATCGCCGAACTGGTAGATGCCCTTAAAGTTGCAAGTTTTATAAAAAGCCGCAGAAAGGAAAAAGAGCAGAAAGATTATTATAACTAAAGGAGACGAGAGCTTTGCCATATCGAAGACGAGCAGAGCAGAACTAGAACTCGATCAATGAACTGTGCATAACAGCGTACTGGGTGCATGTATTTATAATTGTTAAGAGCCAATCCTAGTTTTGTTCGAATGAGAACTTCGAGAAAGAGTTGAATTAGAATCAGACAGTTGAGGTTCTCATAAATCCAACGAGTGTTCGAGTAGGAACTCCAAGACGCAGTTGGATTAGAATTTAGACCGTGGAGATTCTCATAAATCAAACGAGAGATTTGTCTTCTAGATGAATTAAATCGGGGAAATTAACTTTTAGTGATATATTTTGAAAATAATTAAAATCCAATCCGAAATGTTCCAAGCTTTAACTTTTAAGAAATGTTTAATAACATAATTAAATTCTAGTGATATTTTACTCTTACAAATAAATTCTTCCAAAAATGCCCTTATAACACTCACTCACATGATTTGTACAAGTTAATAAAATGACTTAGAATGAGTTCCTATTATAACAAAATGAGCGTTTGGTTGTAATATTAGAATGAGTTTTCCCCGAATAAGTTTTTTAAAATGTAGGAATTAGCCCTAAAGTCTCAGTTTTTGGATTTTGAAAACTCATTTTAGAGATGGATGGTGGCAAACTTGTAATATTTAAAAACTTTTAACACATATAATTAAACTTGTTTTAAAAACTTATTTATGTGGCAGGATAGACTTGTTATTTATGAACAGTCCCTTTTAAGTTAAAACAATGGCAAACTTGTAACATTCAAACCTAACTTCTCTCAAATCATACAAACCCATTTCTTAGATTGAGAAGCAAATGAGGCCTTATTCATTTCTTGCAAAAGAGGATTTCTTTATCCAACCCAAGGACAGGCAAAGCAAATTTGATCAATTGAACCTATGTTCGACTAGAAAAGGGAATGTACAAGATGTATCCTTCAAGGCAGGTAGATTACAAAAGTCTCAAAAAAAATACAATGACTTGAAGTGAAAGGTAGAAGGCAAGGACCCAGTACCACCTTTCTACAAGCCTCAAAAGAAAAAGAAATCAAGTCTTCCCCGTAGGATACCTAAGAAGGAACCCTGTAAGTAAAGTTTCTTCCCCCCAACTCTCTCTAAGCCAATCCATTCCTGTGAGTTTGCTGATCTTGATTCAACTCTCTTACTTGGAAATTGTCTTCAGTGAAGCTTTTTGAGAGGCGACAAGGCACTCAACAGAAAAGAAATCAACTTTTCCCCATAGTAATTGAGATAAGATACATAAACCCACCAAAAACGTTTCATCAATATCTTTTTGTTTGTTTAATGTGATATAAAAGTGATCTTGTTTGTGATGACACAGGCATTTCAGGTACCAAATTTTTGCAACCGAATTTAGAAAAAAAAAAGGAAAAAAAATTCTGCTGATGAGATAAGATGTAAATTAATTAATCAACAACCCAGATTACAACATATACCAATCACTATAACCTAACCTAGCTAAACTGTGATAGTTCTTATTCTCTGTGTTATTGAGTATACTAATCCTAGCTAAACTGAAAGTAATTCAAATAATACATTGAATCTTGGGCAAGATGGAACGGATGATCCACTCTCCCATATATCCGTAAGCTTTCTGCGTTAAGTGAATGCCATCCCAACTTATGTGCTTATTTGGATTTTCACAAACAGGAACTCCTTCAGCCCCACACATCTTAAAAAGATCGAAGTTGTAATCACCTCCCACTCCACAGCAAGCCTTTTGTGTAGAATTTGAATCAAATCCTGCAAAATTAACAAACACCCAGATCGTTAGACTACAGTTATTAATCAAACAATCTACTTGAGTTTCATGGGTATCATTTCTTACTAAGTTTCTGAGCATGACGAAAGACCGACTGGAAGGCGTTATAGTAATCTGCATAAACAACAATGGCGTCAGGATGCTCATTGTTCAATTGTTGAATTGCTTGCCGGAGTTGATTGTTGTGCAGCTTTGCAAATTCGTTCAGATTCTTTAAGCACTTGAAGTGATCATAAGATGAGGAGTCATTGCTGTTAAATCCAGTCAGATAAATCGGAAAACATCCGGCCGGAAAATTTCCCGGGATGACAATCCGACGTGCGCCGAGTCCAATCATCTCCTGCATTTAGAATTCATATACAAATATATGAATTATAACATTAAAATTTTCATGCATGATGATCAAGATTTCACTTTTTTTCAAGAAAAACAGAAGACATGAATTACCTTAGCACCATTCTTAATGGACTGGACAACTTGGGGCACAAGATTCTGGAGTTCCTCCATGGATTTTCCCTTGAAGAAAGCGTAGTCATTGCCTCCAATGAGTCCAATCTCAATCAAGAACAGTGACGGTTCAAGTTTTTGTTGACATTCCGTTGGCGAAGAGCAAGTCAAGTTCAAGTATGACTTGAACCAATCAAGTTGTACAGTCAAAGAACTGTTGGTTACTGATGTTATAACTTCCATTTTTCTGAGTATTGATGTGTCAAGAGCTGTAGATCCAGAAACCGCGAAGTTCACGCCATGTTTGAAATCAGCGTCCTTCATCAGATACGGATTCCGAAAAGGGAGATCAACACCCAACGCTGCGAGAAAAATCAAATATGATAATGAAACTTGTTAGAATTACCAAAATCTAAGAGTAGATACGGAGCGAAGTAATCAACCATAAGAAGTCCGTTGGAACATCGACCGGTAGCCTTGTTGAAGAAACTCTCTCCACCGGTAGCCTTGTTGCAGAAACTCTCTCCATAAGCAAGACGACTGATGGCAGAGGAGACTCCGATCGGATACTCACGACTAAAATTACCAGTATCTGATATGGAATCGCCGAAGTGGTAGATCGCGTTAAAGTTGCAACTTTTATAAAAAGCTGCAGATGTATTCAGCAGAAAGATTAAAACTAAAGAAGAAGAGAGCTTTGCCATATCCAAGACGAGCAGAGCAGAGAACTCAATGAACTGTGGATAAAATCGTAAAGGGTGGATGTATTTATCCAAGTTTTGTCCGAATAAGAACTTCGAGACAAAATTAGAATCAGACAAATGAGGTTCCAAAAAATCCAACAAGTGTTCGAGTAAGGACTCAAACAGAGTTGGATTAGAATTCAGACAGTGGAGGTTCTCATAAATCCAACGAGAGATTTGCATAGAGATAAATTAAACGCGTTTCCAACTTTGACTCTGATTATGAATTAGACCCTTTGTTCTATTAAAAAATATGGCCCTGAACGGGCCTGACTGGGCATCGATCATCTCGGCATGGTGTTGTGAAAAGACAAACGAGACGGCAGCAAAATAACGACAGAAAAAAAAACAAGAGAAAACGCAAAATGCATGTGGTTCTGGTTCTGCTTTGAGCCTACGTCCACGGCCCGAGAAGATGATAACGATTCCGCTATATCAAAAACAAGGATTACAAGATAAAACTCCACTGTTTGGTTATAAAAAAACCCTTAACAGACAGAGGATAAATTCTCTATAGTACCCCCAAAAAATTTGGGTCAGAATGAATACTAGGTACCTGGTGAAATATAAGACATCTACATTACACGTGGCAATTTATTTTGCAATCACTATTTTATATGGACCTTTGGTCTTCTTTACCTACACAAATGTCACTTCTTTTTTTTTTTTTTTGAAAACTTGGAAAAGAGGGAAGAAGGGGGCTACCAGCGTGGCCAACCCCCTGGCATGACCATAGGGGCTTTCCAGCTCCCTGCTGTAGAATGTTTGGATTGAGACATAGCTATATATCAATCAACTCTGCCTTGATCGGAGGAACTAGACCGTCCCCACAGCACCATGAGACCGCAATGAATCTTGGCCTATACGAATATCACTTACATAAAACATTGTACAACTTGTATCACGGCAGGGCGATGAGTTTCATAGAATGAGTACCTGTTGTAACAAAATGAGTGTTTGGTTGTAATTTTGAGAATGAGTTTTCCCCAAATAAGTTTTACAAAATTCATGGATAAGAGGAATCGCCCCTGAAATCAGTATTTGAAACTTGAAAACTCATTTTGCAAAAGTATGGTGGCAAACTTGTAATATTTTAAAACTTTAAAGGAAATATTTGAAGTTTGTTTTATTATCATTTATGAAAAGTTCTTTTAAGTTAGTAAAGTGATAAATTTGTAATATCTAAAAACCTTCAAATACCAGCTTCTATCAGATTGTGCAAACCAATTCCCTAGATTGAGAAAATTTGACACCGAGGCTGGTACAGACCCAGTAGAAGGAGCCTTACCTTTCTTAGCTATTTTGAAGATAATAAGGTTCGCAATAAAGAACCAAATAGAGAAGGGAATAGTCGTTTAAAGAAGAACCAACTCCTTTATGATAAACCCAATTGAAGATAATTCATTCGATACAACATTCCAAAAACCCACTGACAGTTTCCTACGGAGACTCAATGAACTACACTTCATGGGACACTCTAAAGTATCTGCTTATTTTACAAGGATTAGCTCAACGTCTTCATTCGTCATGTTCTCAATGGTCCCAACGGTTGTAATCCAACAGCCTCTTCAAAAGTTTATAACATTCCTTTGGGATACTCTAAAATATCTCCTTATTTTACTAGGATTAGTTCAACGTCTTTACTCTTCATGTTGGAAAACCGATTCGGTGGTTTGGTCCATCCATGAAGGTTTAACCAAACCGGTTGGTTCACATGTCCAAGAGACATGTTTTTCCATACGTTGCTTTCCATCCTAAGAGATATGTCAAAGAGATATGTCCCTAAAGCCCTATATATATACTAGTAATGATCACGTGCGTTGCACGTGAATAATGAGCAACAAAATGTAACAAGGAAAAAAAATTTATGGATTTGCAATAAGTGTGCTACCATTATAGTTCATTCAATTTAGAATTAAATCTCACATACATAAAATAAAATAAAAAATACATTTTTTGTGGCCCCAATTCTCAAACATGTTTATATAGAACTTACATGATTAGAAAACAGCTTCTTATATGAATTGCCTCTTACACGCTACATGTTAATCATCAATTTACTACATATCCATGGCATCAACCTAAAAATGTACACATCACATAAATGTTTTGCTCCTGTAGCCGACAGACAGAAATATATAAATTCCGCTATAGAACATTTGAGCAATTTATTTACTCAAAGCTTGAGTCACTCTCATTTGATAAGGTGTTATAAATTTACTTGGTCTTACAATCTTTGCAGGTCCACAAGTATATCCAGGTCCCGGTGCTTTCAGTGTGAAGTTCTTTGGCACTCTGATAGTTTTGTTGGAGGTTCCTGCTGCACCCACACTAACCTGGAATGAGCTTAATGCAGTCGCTGGATCCAGCACCCATGAGTTGAATACTCCTCCTTTGCAACAATATACAATCTACTGATTGTAAGGAGTTCTTGACAATAAATCCACTACTGTTGGATCCTTTTTACAGCATTGCGGAACATTCCCTTTGTATTTTGAACAGTCCCCTTGCTCTGTGGTTTGGCCTCCCATCATGCTTCAGATCACTTCCTTCTTTGCCCATGTCCATCCTAATGTCCACCTTGGCGGTTGAATATGACGATATTGTTGGAAATTGTAAATTGTGACAACAGCCTGTCCAATTAAAAAATGACAAAATTTAGGCCTTCAAGCGAAGAAAGATCAGATGGCATTAACAAAAAATTTTGTTTCACATAATAAGGCCGGGAAACCAAGCAGAATGATGTTATTGTCGAAGATATAATGATATCCATGACCTTCTCGCAAGCAAGTATTCTTTTTGTGAAACCAGAGTTTTGTAATGGAATAGTACACACATAGTCTATTAGAGCACCAGCTAACCAATTACACTGGTCGAGTTCAGTGTTTAGAGGCCAAAGAAATGGGGAAGTGAAAAATTAAATACCATAAGGCCTTGAAGCAGTTTATTGGGTTCATCAAGAACCTCCATCGATAATGAAATATGTTGAGCACCCAGTCAAAGGTATAGGTGTGGTCACTTTGTAGGCTTCAGGAATTTGAGACAAACATTCAAAATTTCTTGAAAACAATTTAATTCATAATCAAAAAGGTAAACTTGAGAGGATTAATCCAAACCAATTGGCTCATGAGGAGAGAATGCAAAGTAGTACTTGGTGACATTGATCAAGTACTTGATGTACTTGTGAACCAGCTCAAATAAAAGCTACAAGCCACAACCAAAAGATGTATCACAGAGAGAGCAAGAGAGGGAAATATATCTGGATTTCCCACTGTCCTCTAGCATAAATAAATACATATATCCACTGATACTTACTACATAGCCATGTGGAGTCCAACTCATAATATCCCACTTGGTTGTGATATTTCCATTTGGATCAAGAGCATCATAAGCTTCTGGAGAAAACAAACAAATAGAAAAAAAAAAAAAAAAAAGAAGAAGAAGAAGAAGAAAAAAAGATTGTCATTTCTATAGAACAGTAGGCAAAACCTAAAGAGAAGGAGTTTGTATGCCAATTTACAATGGCTTGTTATATTTATCTCTCTAAATGATGAGAGTCGAAAAATGGAGAACACTTATACAATTAACTACCATGTGGAAGGAAAGCATAATATTTTAAATTTAGGTCCCACACCACTTTCTCGTTCTGCCATATCCCAATTTTCGTAATCTACATAGAAAAGCGAATACATGAGACACAATTATGGATTTTTTTCCAGCTAACAGCTATCATTTGTCATAACAATTTTTTTATAGAACTAAAACTTCAACGCAAAAAATACTGATTAAGCATTTCTCAAAACAACTATTGAGCATGTTCACTGGGATTACTTCAAAAAGATTGTTGTTTACTGTTTACTTGAAACAAACAAATCTAATGACAATAAAAACTATTTACAGAAAAATGCAACTAATAGAAAAGAATAGAAATGTATTCCGAAGGATGTGGATGACCAAGCAACAATCAAAACAATAACACGTAAATTATAACAAAATAGAATAACATGAAAACATAAATCTTGACTGTTTAAGATGAATCAATGTCATACTTTGGCATTGTGAGCAGTGATAGAGTGTGTGATATATATATATATATATATATATAAGAGTCAAATCTAAGTATTTTACCGATCTCAATTAGCAAGATTCAATTAACTAAACAAGGTTTGGATGCATAAAATTTGATATCATATTGATCTCAGTGAAGAACTCCTTAGTTCCTTGGCTAGATTCAGTATATATTGATTTAACAACTACTTGGGTTCCATACCTTAATTGTACCACTCTCCTACAACATCGACATCATCATGATTTTAAGTTAGATTGCTGGTTTAAGTTATGATTTGACATTAATACAGATTGGATTAAGTTTTACAAATGACTTGTATAACTTGATGTCTACCAACCTTAGCTTTCCACAAGGTGAAGAGTTTGTTCCCCAAGCTTTAATAACAAAGGTTAAAGTCCGCCTATTATGTGGGAGCAAAGAATGTGGAGTAAGTGTCGAAGATAAATATTGCACAGCTTGTTGAACAAACCACGTCTATTTTGCTGATGATCTAGAAGAGGTAGAATAGGACTAACAAAAAAATAAAAAAAGAGAAGCAAAAGTTAAACCTTTTTTGGGCTTCGTTATTTGCTAGCCAAGAATAGTCTGATTAGGGAGACTATTTTAGGGGTATACTAACATATGGAAGGTGATGCATGAGAAGGTATGACTTGTGCTTTTCCATCTGACGTGTTATTCTTTTTGGGTGGGAAAGGTGCACTTCAACTTACATTTGAAAAAAGGCACTCACAGCCCTTCACATTTGAAGAAGTGTGCACATGGTACCCTCCCATCAACATTGGGCTGGACAACGATAAAATATAGTCCAAAATGACCAAAATATCTTCTATTTTAAAGCCTTTTTGGTTATCTTCCAATTTCCATTCGAATGTGTCCTTATAAAATGAACTAAAAGAAGAGTTTGCTTAAATCTGCATCATCATAATTGCCTGTCTTTTAATCCATCGGAACCAGCAAAATCACCATCACCACTCAACTTCGTTGCAATCTCCAAGAAATGGGGCTATTTTTGGTGAAGTAGAAAACTGTCAAAAGAAAAAGAAAAGAGTACTTCCTTTGTGTTCCCTTCATTTTGAGAGGAAAACATTGGGAGCCTTTAAGTAGAAAAATGGGGCTTTTTGGGAAAATTACTTTCTAATGATCCCACATTTTGCTATGAACTAATTAAATACACAAACTGCAATGGAAAGTTCAAATTGTTTTCCTATAGATTCCATATAACAAAATGTAACTTGAGGGAACCTAAGAGAAATAAAAAACAGGTATGGTGCTGCAATCCTCAACAGAAATGAGACATTTTGAATTAACCTCCCACCAGCAAGATCACTTTTCGGTCTTTTCATCCCTAGAAATCCAACAAACTCTCATACTAACATCCAAACACCCTCCAAATCATCTCTATGACTTTCTCTAGTTTTCCCTGAATAATTTTTTAAAAATGCAAGAATTAACCCTAAAGTCTCAGTTTTTGGATTTGAAAACTCATTTTAACGATGGATGGTGGCAAACTTGTAATATTTAAAAACTTTTAACAAATATAATTAAACTTATTTTAAAAACTTCTTTATGTGACATGATAGACTTGTTATTTATAAACAATTCCTTTAAGTTAAAACAATGGCAAACTTGTAACATTTGAACCCAACTTCTCACAAATCATGCAAAGCCATTTCTTAGATTGATAAGCAAATGAGGCCTTATTCATTTCTTGCAAAAGAGGATTTCTTTATCCAACCCAAGGCCAGGGAAAGCAAATTTGATCAATTGAACCTATGTTCGACTAGAAAAGGGAATGTACAAGATGTATCCTTTAAGGCGGGTAGATTACAAGAGTCTCAAAAAAATGCAATTACTTGAGGTGAAAGGCAGAAGACAAGGATCCCAATACCACCTTTCTACAAGTCTCAAAAGAAAAGAAATCAAGTATTCCCCATAGGATACCTAAGAAGGAACCCTGTAAATAAAGTTTCTTCCCCCAACTCTCTCTAAGCCAATCCATCCCTGTGAGTTTGCTGACCTTGATGCAACTCTTTAACTTGGAAAATGTCTTCATTGAAGCGAAAAGAAATCAAGTTTTCCCCATGGTAATTGAGATAATATGCATAAACCCACCAAAAACGTTTCATCAATATGTTTTTGTTTGTTTAATGGAATATAAAAGTGATCTTGTTTGTGATGACACAGTGGCATTTCAGGTACCAAATTTTTGCAACCAAATTTAGAAAAAAAAAAAAAAAAAGGAAACAAAATTCTGCTGATGAGATCAGACGTAAATTAATTAATCAACAACCCAGATTACAACATACCAATCACTATAACCTAACCTAACTAAACTGTGATAGTTCCTATTCTGTGTTGATTGAGTATACTAATCATAGCTAAACTAAAACCAGTTCAAATAATACATTGAATCTTGGGCATGATGCTACGAATGAGCCACTCTGCCATATATCTGTAAGCTTTCTGCGTTAAGTGAATGCCATCCCAACTTATGTGCTTATTTGGATTTTCACAAACAGGAACTCCTTCAGCCCCACACATCCTAAAAAGATCGAAGTTGTAATCACCTCCCACTCCACAGCAAGCCTTTTGTGTAGAATTTGAATCAAAGCCTGCAAAATTAACAAACACCCAGATCGTTAGAATATAGTTATTAATCAAACAATCTACTTGAGTTTCATGGGTATCATTTCTTGCCAAGTTTCTGAGCATGACGAAAGACCGACTTGAAGGCGTTATAGTAATCTGCATAAACAACAATGGCGTCAGGATGCTCATTGTTCAATTCTTGAATTGCTTTCTGGAGTTGATTGTTGTGTAGCTTTGCAAATTCGTTCAGATTCTTTAAGCACTTGAAGTGATCATAGGATGAGGAGTCATTGCTTTTAAATCCAGTCAGATAAATCGGAAAACATCCGGCCGGAAAAATTCCCGGGATGACGATCCGACTTCCGCCGAGTCCAATCATCTCCTGCATTTAGAATCAATATACAAATATATCAAATTAAACTTCTCATGCATGATGATCAAGAGACATTAATTACCTTAGCAGCATTTTTAATGGACTGGACAACTTGGGGAACAAGATTCTGGAGGTCCTCCATGGATTTTCCTTGGAAGGAAGCGTAGTTATAGTCATTGCCTCCAATCTCAATCAAGAACAGTGACGGTTCAAGTTTTTTTTGACATTCCGTTGGTGAAGAGCAAGTCAAGTTCAAGTATGACTTGAACCAATCAAGTTGTACAGTCAAAGAACTGTTGGTTGCTGATGATATAACTTCCATTTTTCTGAGTATTGATGTGTCAAGAGCTGTAGATCCAGAAACCGCGAAGTTCACGCCATGTTTGAAATCAGCGTCCTTCATCAGATACGGATTCAGAAAAGGGAGATCAACACCCAACGCTGCGAGAAAAATCAAATATGATAGTGAAACTTATTAGAATTATCAAAATCGAAGAGAAGATACGTACCGAAGTAATCAATCATAAGAAGTCCGTTGGAGCATCGACCGGTAGCCTTGTTGAAGAAACTCTCTCCATAAGGAAGACGACTGGAGGCAGAGGAGGCTCCGATCGGATACTCACGAATAAAATTACCCGTATCTGATATGGAATCGCCGAACTGGTAGATCGCGTTAAAGTTGCAACTTTTATAAAAAGCTGCAGATGGATTCAGGAGCAGCAGAAAGATTAAAACTAAAGAAGAAGAGAGCTTTGCCATATCCAAGACAGGCAGAGCAGAGAACTCAATGTGGTTCTAAAAAAATCCAACGAGTGTTCGAGTAAGAACTCCAACAGAGTTGGATTAGAATTCAGACAGCGGAGGCTCTCATAAATCCAACGAGAGATTTGCTTAGAGATGAATTAAACGCGTTTCCAACTTTGACTCTGATTATGAATTAGAACTGTTGTTGTAATAAAAAATATGGCCTTGAACTGGCCTGGCTGGGCATCGATCATCTCGGCATGGTGTTGGGAGAAGACAAACGAGACGGCAGCAAAATAACGACAGTAACAAAAAAACATTGAGAAAACCCAAAACGCATGTGGTTCTGCTTTGAGCCTACGTACATGGCTGGAGAAGATGATAACGATTGCACCGTCTCAAAAACAAAGGATTAAAAGATGGAACTCCACCGTGCGGTTATAAAAAAACCTTAACCGACAGAGGAGAAATCCTCTATAGTACCCCAAAAATTTTGGGTCGGAATGGATACAGGTACCTGATGAAATATAAGACATCTATATTACATATTACATATGGCAGTTTATTTTGCAATCACTATTTTATATGGACCTTTGGTCTTCTTTACCCTAAAAAAATATCATTTTTTTTTTGTTTGAAAACTTGGAAAAGAGGGAGGAAGGGGGCTACCAGCGTGGCCAACCTTCAGGCGTGACTATAGGGGCTTCCTCCCTGTTGCAGAATGTTCGAATTGAACCATATCTATCAATCAACTCTGCCTTAATCGGAGGAACTGGACCATCACCACAGCACCACGAGACCACAATGAATCTTGGCCTAAACGAAAATCACTTACATAAAACATTGTGCAACTCATTTCACGGCAGGTGATGAGTTTCCTGGAATGAGTACCTGTTGTAGCAAAATGAGTGTTTATAGTTGTAATTTTGAGAATGAGTTTTCCCAAATAAGTTTTACAAAAGTCATGGATAAGAGGAATCAACCTCGAACTCTGAGTGTTTGGAACTTGAAAACTCAGTTTACAAATGTATGGTGACAAACTTGTAATATTTAAAAACTTGAAAAGAAATATTTGAAGTTTGTTTTATTATCATTTATGAAAAGTTCTTTTAAGTCAGTACAGTGATAAATTTGTAATATCTAAAAACCTCCAAAACCCAGCTCCTATCAGATTGTGCAAACCAATTCCCTAGATTGAGAAAATTTGACAACGAGGCTGGTACAGACCCATTAGAAGGAGGCCTTACCTTTCTTAGCTATTTTGAAGATAATAAGGTTCGCAATAAAGAACAAAATAGAGAAGGGAATAGTTGTTTAAAGAAGAACCAACTCCTTTATGATAAATCCAATTCAAGATAATTCATTCGATACAACATTCCAAAAACCCACTGACAGTTTCCTACTGAGACTCAATGGCCTACACTTCATGGGCCACTCTAAAGTATCTCCTTACTTTACTAGGATTAGCTCAACGTCTTCATTCTTCATGTTCTCAATGGTCCCAACGGTAAAGCCTTTTCAAAAGTTTATAACATTATTCCTTTGGGATACTGTAAAATATCTCCTTATTTTACTAGGATTAGCTTAATGTCTTTATTCTTCATGTTGAAAAAACCGGTTTGGTGGTTTGGTCCACCCACGATGGTTTAACCTAACTGGTTGGTTCACATGTCCAAGAGACATGTTTTTCCATACGTTGCTTTCCATCCTAAGAGATATGTCAAAGAAACATGTCCCTAAAGCCCTATATATCTTTATCCTATATATCTTTATCTCTACCACTATAAAAAGCACGAAGCCCCTTAGTGTTTGTCCACTTTTCAGATTCCAAAAATACCCTCAACATTATTCTCTATATCAAAAGCATCCCCCACTGCTAAACGTCATGCTCCAAACATTATCTCCAAGTGTTTTCCTTTCAAATACTTATCGATTAGTATCTCCATACATTATTTCCAAATGTTATCTCCAAGCGTTTTCTCTTTCCAAACACTTAACAATTAGTATCTGCAAATGTTATCTGTAAAATTTTGCAATTTGTCTCAAATGCTATCTCCAAGCGTTTTTACCTTACAAATACTTATTGATTATTATTTCCAAACATTATCTCCTTTCAAACTTATTATAAATAAAATGTTGTAATTTGTTTTCTTTATCTCTTAACCAAGGTTTTGAGTTTCGGTGCTGCTGGGCGTGTAGATTCTTGAAAAACGAAACACTAGAAAAATCAAGAAGGCAAAAGATGGAAAAAATTTTGATTTTTTTGATTTTGTCGAAATTTCGCTGGCACGCCACCAAAAATCGCTAATAAAAATTAAAAATTTTATATTTTTCCTCTCATTATCACCTGTTTCTCTCATTTCCCCCAGTTTCCCTTGGCACGTCGCAAAAAATCTATCGATTTGCAAATAAGCAATTTTCCTGCGCCGAAACGCATCGCTACCTCTCAAAAAACGAAATTTCGACGGCCAAAACTGTAAACACTGGTCTTAACTCTCCAAGAGAATGTGTCATGTATCTTTAATCTCCAAAGAGAAGGGAAGAACAACCGGTTAATTTTTTTTCCCTTTTTTTAAAAGTCATTTTATCTCTTGATTTGTATCTTCATGTATATGTATTTCACGATAGTGTTTCAAAAGGTGTTGGTATGTTATCTTTATCTTGTGTAGTTAATTATCTTTACCTTATCATTTTTCCCATTTTTTCTCTGTGACATGGTAAGATCAAATTAGAATTAGGATTAAACTATAAATAAAAAATTTCCTTTATTGCATCAATAAAAAATATGAAAAAAAGATAAATCCTAATTTCAAAGGATTTAGATATTTATATCAGTACAATAATAATTTTAGAAAATATAAAGCTATAGATATTAATTAATTGGTGATTGGGTATTTTTAACCTTTAAAGATATAACGCCATATGTTCATATCTAGAGACAAAATAATGTTCTCTCTATGAATATAGAATTTCTTAACGAGTAATTTAAAAATAAACTCAATATTTTAATATTAATAATTTATGAACATTTAGGGAGTTTATAGATAAATTCATTGTGATTGTGATGATTAGGTGAAAATAGAGCATGCATAAATGTCAATATTAAAAGATAATGTTGAAATCACTAATCACGAGATTCTATTTATAAATTTTATTATAATTGCCTTTATGTATTAATACGAGGTTAAAATAATTCAAACATTTAAAACGTCATATTTAAAATTTATGTATTTATAAATTTGCTTTTTACATATATTAACTTAGTAACCACTTCTCACGTGCAAAGCACGTGCGTGTTTACTAGTATATATAAAAGGATGGCTCATGGTGGTTGTAAGTTAGTTAATGGTAGTTGTTCTCTACAAGTTCTAGAGCACTTAGGTGGTGGCAGTGAAGTGGATTTTCATTTGTAAAATCCTCTCCAACCAGTGAATCAAACCGCTTGAAGAAATAAGTAAGAGATCAGAATCCTTTGCTTCCGTTGTATATTTTTCTAACACTTCATGTTCTCAATGTTCCATACGGTTGCAATCCAACAGCCTCTTCACAAGATTATAACAGAGGCCTTAAGTCATTTCTTGCAAAATGGGCTTTCTTTATCCATCCCCGATAGGCACAGCAAGGCTGCGTTTGGTAACGCTTTTGCTTTTTTGCTTCTAAAAGCAAGAAAGCAAAAAAGCAATTTTATGCTTTTCGAAAGATCTTTTCTTGAAGCAAATGCGTTTGGTAAACTTTTGCTTTGCTTCTAAGAAGCAAAAAAGCATGTTTGGTAATTACAGTAATATAGAAATTGCTTTTTGCTTTCATAAAAGTATTGTACACAATTTACGTATTATACTTAGAAATATACTCAAAAATATAAGTCCAATATTATAAAAGATTCATAAAATAGTCATTTAATTACATTCAAATAACTAAACAAGTATCTAATATCACCATTGTGCTAATCGGGTTGGACTAAATTAAGGCGGGTTGGAAAACCCCCAACCCGCCAATAAACGGGTTCAACCCACCAACCTGTTTATTATTATTTTTATTTTTTATTTTTCAAAAAATATTATTAAAATAGGGTTGGGGGTTAATTGGATCCGATTGTACTGGGTTCGGGTCGGGTTTTTGGGGTTAATCGGGTCGAAACATGATAATTTTGCCAGCTTTTTTTTTTTAATCAGGTTACCTATCGGGTTGGCGGGTCATAATCGGGTTGACCCGATTACTATTATTTTTCAAAAAATATTATTAAAATAGGGTTAGGGAGTTAATTGGATCCGGTTGTACCAGGTTCGGGTCGGGTTTTGAGGTTAATCGGGTCGAAATATGATACTTTTGCCATCTTTTTTTTTTTTAAATCGGGTTACCTGTCGGGTTGGCGGGTCATAATCGGGTTGACCCGATTAATGGCCCAACCCGCACCCAACCCAATTAATAAACGGGTCAACCCAACCCGTTTATAATCGGGTTGACCCGTCGGGTCGGGTGGCATTTTGCCAGCTCTAGCAATAATAATACGTTGTTGTTTCTTAAGTGAGTATGGAGGCATCATTTTTAATATAGGAATAAAGCAATAAGGTATCGAGGGGTTTTGAAAGCAATAAAGCAATTTTGTAAAAAAATTGAGAAGCAACGTTTTGTTGCTTCTGGTGAAAAGCAATAAAATTGCTTCTTTGCTTTTAGTAAATTGCTTCTCGTGTGCGTTACCAAACGGTACTTTTGCTTTTAAAAGCAATTTTTTGCTTTCAAAAGCAAAAAAGTACTTCCGAAAAGCGTTACCAAACGCAGCCCAAATGTGCTCTCTTGTCTCTATTTGATCACTTGACTTGAACTTAAAGTTTCATTAGTTAATTGAAAAGGAACACAAACCTGCTGCGCCATTGCCTGTGACCTCTAAGTAACATGTGAGCCTGCCAATACAAGGGATATAAAGGCATGTGCTATATGCAGAACAGCCTCCCGGGATGAGGATGCATTAAGTTGAAAAGCCTTAGCCAATAGGATATTTCCGTGAAGAAACTTGCATTCATCAGGGTGAGACTGAGATATAATGTCCCCGGTCGCACAAAACTGCTGCACAATTCATAATGGCATGATGTGGGACTCAATTTCCTTTGCAAGAACATGAAAATGGAGCTAAAGCCAATTCAACATGAAAATGGAGCTAAAGCCAATTCCCCTTGTCCGGCCAGCAACATTCCTATCAGCTGATTTAAATGCTTTGCAGGAGACAGAACATCTTTGAGCCATATCAAGAATCCCTTTTATCGTTAATGACTTCTCATTACTTTGTGCAAAGTGTGCATGAGATTGAAATTGTTCTTGTTCTTCAGGACAAGCAACAGACATGAGCTCCAACAAAAGGTTGATTTTTGCTTAGTTGGAGCCTCGTACTAATTGATTTTTGCTTCATGAGATTTGCCTTTGATATTTAATCTCCTCTTGTATGATGGGAGATGAGATGTACTTATTGTAATCCCTTTTGGAAATAACATTAGTAGTGTTGTTTTATTCACCTTAAAACCTTGTTGATCATGGCAATCGAGAACCCAGTTGTTGTAGTTAAAAAGAATGATAAAGCAAGTCTAATTGAACTCGGTAGATTTCAACTTTAATGTCCTTTCATTACGGTTCAATCCATCCTTTCATTACCGGGTATCGAGTGCATCAACGAACATGAAAACCAATGGAGAATTGTTGGTGAGTGAGATACATAAACCAACCAAAAACATTTCATCAATGACTTGTAGTTTGTTTAGTGGGACATACAAATTTCTTGTGATGATACCGATGACTCTCAGGTACCAAATTTATGCAATCAAATTCAAAAAAAAAAAAAAATTCTGCTGATGAGATAGGATGTAAATTAATCAATAAATTTCAAATCAACATTCCTAGATTCCAGCATACCAATCACTATAGCCAAGCTAAACTTGAAGTGTTATATTCAACTAACTGCGTTAATAGTTTCCTATTCTCTATTTAACAATGAGGATCCTAATCCTAAGTACTAAACTAAAAGCAATTCAAATAATACATTGAATCTTGGGCAAGATGGCACGGATGAGCCACTCTGCCATATATCTGTAAGCTTTATGCGTAAAGTGAATGCCATCCCAACTTATGTGCTTATTTGGATTTTCACAAGCAGGAACTCCTTCAGCCCCACACATGCTACCAAGATTGAAGTTGTAATCACCTCCAACTCCACAGTAGGCCTTTTGTGTAGAATTTGAATCAAATCCTGCAAAATTAAGAAAACCCCAGATCGTTAGAATATAGTTATTAATCAAACAAGCTACTTGAGTTTCATGGGTATCATGTCTTACCAAGTTTTCTCGAATGATTAATCTGTAAGGTTTATTTTGTATTGGCTTCAATTCCGTGTCAAAAAGGTTGTATTAATGTAGTCAATGTATTTGGGATAGGTTATAGGTTGTGTGGTTCAAACGGGGTTTTGATCGGGGTCATATTGGTAAAGTTACATCCAACGTTCGATGAACGTTCGCCGGTCGTTCGACCGTTGAGGGTCCACAGAAAAACCAGAGAGCAGCGTTCGCCTCACGTTCTCTGAACGTTCGACCGTTGGTGTTCCACAGACAAACCCGAGAGCAGCGTTCGCCTCACGTTCGTTGAACGTTCGACCGTTGGTGTTCCACAGAGAAACCAGAAAGCTGCGTTCGCCTAACGTTCTCTTAACGTTCGACTGTTGGTGTTCCACAGAGAAACCAGAGAGTAGCGTTCGCTTCATGTTCGCTGAACGTTCGACCGTTGAGGTTCCATAGAGAAACCAGAGAGTAACGGTCGCTGAACGTTCGCTGGTTGTTCGAACGAGAAGAAGAAAAGTGAGTTGTTATATCAAACGTTCAAGCCGCGTTCGCTGAGCGTTCGAACGTTCGTGAACAAACTTCTATTTTAGAAATCCGATCTTTTCTGATTTGTTTCCTTTTCGTTCCCTTCTTTCTCCTAACCTATTTAAGGAGTGTCTAGCCTATTATGAGGGTTACCCAAGACATTTTAGAGAACCCTAAAAACGTGTGCAAGAGAGAGAGATTTAATTGATCCTTCTTCGAGCCATCAAAACCAGTCTTCTTCTTTCTTTTCCACCTTAGAGTTCCGGGTTGAAGAGTTTGCTCGTGGGAGTTCCTACGGTTGCTGAGCGAGTTCGTTTGACACTTCACTAAGGAGATATTCAGAGTTCTGAATCGTTGCAAGGATGCAAATCTAAAGAGTTCTTCAGATATTTACATTGTGAGTCAAAGTCTTTGTTGGGTCGTCTGAACCACTATTGTAAGTCTTCTTCTTATAGTGATTTCCAGATGTGGCACCTCGTAGTCCGGAGGGTTTTTCTCTTTGAGAGTTCTCTTAGAGTTTTCCCTTCGTCACCAAATTGCTTGAGTTGGTTCTTCTCTATTTTGCAATTGTGTGTGATGAATTGATATTGCTCAGACTTGTGCATGCCTATTAATTAAGAACTTGTTTTTAATTGATAGATTTTTTTTTATTCCGCAATCGGTTTCACCTATTCACCCCCTCCAGGTGATTTAGAGTCTAAACTGTGTTTTTCATAATAAAAAACAAGCTACTTGAAATATCAAATTAACATTCTAAGAAGACTACGTACGTACCGAAGTAATCAATCATTAGAAGTTCGTTAGAGCATCGACCGGTAGCTGCAGAAACTCTCCGCATAAAGAAGATGACTGAAGGCAGAGGAGGCTCTGATAGGATACTCATGAATCAAACTACCAGTATCTGATATGGAATCGCCGAACTGGTAGATCGCGTTGAAGTTGCAACTTTTATAAGAACCTGCAGACAGGATAAAGAGCAGAAAGATTATTATAACTAAAGGAGACGAGAGCTTTGCCATATCGAAGACAAGCAGAGCAGAGAACTCAATGAACTGTGCATAACAGCGTACTGGGTGGATGTATTTATAATTGTTAGAGCCACTCCTAGTTTTGTTTGAATAAGAACTTCGAGACACAATTGAATTAGAATCAGACGGTTGAGGTTCGCATAAATCCAACGAGTGTTCAAGTAAGCACTCCAAGACACAGTTGGATTAGAATTCACACAGTGGAGGTTTTCATAAATCAAACAAGAGAGACCAGTATCTGTTTGAGAAGATGTTTGAGTCATCCATGAATGAAGAGCAACGAACCATCCTCCTTATGTCAGCCGCTCGCTTCCCTCCTCCTCCAGGTTCGTTGTTCAAGAGTTCAGAATTATACGTTTATAGCTCATTTCATTTACTTTTAACTGAGATTTTATTGGGGTTGGGTTTGATTTTGGTTGCAGGGGTGAAGCTTTCGTATGGGACCGCTGGATTCAGAGCAGACGCTTCGATACTGGCGTCTACTGTGTTTAGGGTTGGGATTTTGGCAGCTTTGAGAGCGTTTAAGACGCAATCCGTTATTGGGTTAATGATCACTGCCTCTCACAATCAAGTTTCCGATAATGGGGTTAAAATCGCCGATCCGAACGGTGGAATGTTGGCCCAGGAGTGGGAGCCCTTTGCTGATTCCCTCGCAAACGCCATTGATGCTGAAGATCTTGTTCGGGTCAGTTTGCTTTTATTTTTTTATTTTTTTATTTTTTGTTTTCTTTTTTATTCTTTTTTTTAAAAAATTTTTTTATTTTTTTTGCTTCTTCAATTCGTATGGTGAGATTAATAAAATGGATAATTTGACGAGTCTTTTTCATGATTTAAGTAGTTTGATTTATCTTCAAATTCAAACCTATTGGAATATTTGTGAGCAGATTTTCTTTTTTCTTTTTTCCCAATTCTGTTGGGTCCCTTTTCGGGAAAATTAGTTCTAACTATGTTCATATACTCGAACAGTTAATAACTGAATTTATAAAGAAGGAGAACATTGTTTTTGGAGGAGTACAGTCTGTAGAGATATTGTTGGGCAGAGACACGAGGCCTAGTGGAGAAGCTTTACTTGAAGCTGCAAAACAGGTATAACTTCTTGCCGTAATTAAGTTGATATGTCTTATTTTAGATTCTTCATTTTCCTTTTCCTTTCTCCTTTTTTTTTTTCGTAATTCTGTTTTACTGTGCATCTAACTAAGGGTATCAATTCGATAGTTGGTGCGGTTGCTGTTGACATGGGAATTCTAACAACCCCAGAACTCCACTGGATGGTTCGGTGTAGAAACAAGGGCGTGAAAGAATCTGAAGTTGATTACTTCAATCAATTATCGGACTCTTTTGGGTTAGTTCGAACTAAGCCTTCATGTAGAAGATAAAGTTTGCGGCAACAGATCCTAACATCTTTGAATTGTGTACTAAAGCACTCACAGAATTTTCCTCATGCACCTGTTGTGTACTCGTGTTTTGCACAAATTCTATGAACGAATCATAATTTTTCAAATATATTGTTATATTTTCATATGATAATATTACATGCTTAAATTTGTTATGACTGTGAGACCTGGTAGCCTATTCATAGTATATTATTATTTCCTGCTACTCCTGCTGCTACACAGCTCGTGGCAGCTGAGATGGAAATATCTTATCAATCTACCTTTTCTGAATATCATCTTTACTGTATTCCGAGTTTTTGCCCAGAGGATCATTTACTTTTTGTGCCATTTAACCTGTTCAAAGGTCCATTAGGTGGTGCCTCATGGTTCTTAGGTGGATATAGTGGTTGTCCATATGTCCCTAGTCGGCAGAATCTACATCTCATCTGTAACTGAACATGTTTTTCCTAGAAGAAAACTTTTCTATTTGAGTTGTTCTGGGTTCTTTGCTGAAATAATGGAATGAAGTACGCTGCATTGGTTTGGATAAATGTGAGGTAACAAACATTTTGTATTTGTATCTGACCCCTGCTCTTGTGCCCGTTTCTATGCTACACAAACAATAGATGACTGGACCTTTAAAGAAATTTTACAAATTCTAATTTCTTTACCAAGTAGGTAGTGAGTGTTAACTGCTACTGGTTTGGTTAGTGAGAAGAAGAAAAATGGACGACTTTGGGTGCTTGGATGGTTGTCAAATTTTTAGATGTTTTTTTTTTCTCTCTTGGGATGGCGAAGAGCTAGCTGTATTGGTCAGATTCCAGTTAAAATCTAAAGTATATGCTATACTAAATATAATAAACTGTACAGATGTAATGGGCTATGGCATATATTAACTTTTATCTCCCCAGCCTTAGTCGTGCCACGGGCCATGCCATGCCGTGCCAGGCCAGTAGGCACATGCTAACTGTGACCGGGCTGGCCCGGTAAGCAACCCTACGCGCGTGTGCACGTTTGTGTTTTTTTCTGGGAATCAATTCGTATGAAATCTTGTATAGATGCCTGACATGGTGCACCACTGAAGATGCTTTTCTTGGCCGCAAATTCATAATAGTACTACATTTAAGAACTTCAAATCCTATCACACAAGTAGACAAGATAATGTGATCGGAAGTAAAGAAAAAGAATTCAAACAGATGAAAAGCTTGGATAGGTTGATTATTACTCCAATTCATCACATTCAAAAGATTGTCTTTTATTTCTGCCAAAGCTAAGTCAGAGTCGGATCCAAGTTAATCATTTGTTGTTTTATATAATTATGCTATGTGCATTTGCGGTTAATTGTTCCATAGCTGTAATAACCAGACTCTTTGCTTTTCCTGTTGTCCCATGTCAAATGTGACATGACATGGATATTAGTGTGGTGTGTGTTCGACATACCTAGTATTTGTCTATGTTTTTTATTTTAGTGAATAATTTTTGTTCGCATGTTGATCTTCGGATTCAGATCTAACATTTAAGATGGTTAAAATTATAGTGTATTATATAGTTCTACTCCATTGACACATTTAGTGTTTTTATTATCATATTCAAAATTTAAAATTACTTTTTTTATAATTATATGTTTTCTTATTGTATGCATGTATTTGTAACTCATCTGCTATGCCTCTGTAATGTACAGCATGGGTTCAACAGATTCAATGCTTAGATATCTGCACCTGACAAATCTACAGTTATTGACAAATAGGTCCATGCTTCTAACTGTGGGTGTGGTTCTAGTGTTTCAGGTGTGCAAGCTTGGATGGAGATGCTGATCGGCTTGTGTACTTCCATGTGTTACCAAACTGCAACAATAAAATTAATCTTGTCGATGGAGACAAGATTTTGTCCCTATTTGCTCTATTTATTAAGAAGCAACTAACTATTCTTAATGAGGCAGAGAAAGAATCAAATGATAATACTGTAAAGATGGGTGTTGTACAGACAGCCTATGCAAATGGAGCATCTACCAATTACCTCAAAGAGATGAGCCTTGAAGTCACTTTAACTCCTACAGGAGTGAAATACTTGCATGAAAAAGCTTCTGAATATGATATTGGAATCTACTTTGAGGCCAATGGGCATGGAACCATCTTGTTCTCTGAACATTTCATTCATTGGCTGGAAGATAGAAATAGTGAACCTGCTTCAGTATCGAAAGGTTTACTTCTTTTTTAGTTTGTCCTCGTCATACCATTGCTGATATTGTTTTTAAAATATCAAAATGAATGCTTTTATTGATTTTTACAGGTTCGGAGCAGCAAAAAGCTGCATTGAGACTGTTGGCTATCAGCAAATTAGTCAATCAAGCTGTGGGAGATGCTTTCAGTGGGTTGCTTTTGGTGGAGGCCATCTTGAAGCACAAAGGATGGTCAATCCAGAAATGGGGTGAGCTGTATCAGGATCTTCCCAGTAAGCAGCTTAAGGTTAGCTCATTTCACGTATAGACGTACTTAATCTTAATCCAGTCCTTTTATTTTAACTATTTATTTTCTTTACCCCTTCCCCTGCCCACGCCCCCCTCCCCTTGCAACACACACGCAAACAACACAACACTCCATGCGCTTTGACGCCTGTCATCAAATTTTTAGATGCAGCCTGTCCAAGAGAGGCAGCCCAGATGTCTGTTTCATGAGTTGGTCTGGCCGGAAATGCAAATCCTATGTCAATTCTAAATATCATATTCAATCTTTACTTGTCATGTTTGGGCAAGTAATTGTTCTAGTTGAAACCTTTGTAAATTTAGCTATATTTTCCTCATTTAATACAAAAGCCATTATCGCTGAGTGGTCAGATTATAAGAAAGATTAACATAACCACTCTGGAAAAAAAAAAAAAAGAGCTAGTTATCAAACCACAATAATGCAACATCGGAATGTAAAAAATGTGGCTATTTATCAGAGCACGATAATGTAAAAGTTAACGGAGTGGGATGGGAATGGAGAAAGTGTGCATGGAGCCCTATTCTCTTTTAGCAGGAAAAGTTCTTTTGTAGGATAAGGCTACTTCTCATATATATAAATTTGTACTGAGGAAGAAAGAATGGAAACATTAACAATTCGACCATTATTATGATGATGTGGCAATCTTATACACAGGCTGTGGTTTTGGCCACAGCCAACATTACAGATGATATATCATAAGGTGGCTGCCACATTTTTCTTAAGGTTCATTCTTCTTCCAGTTTACTGGTTAAAGAAAACAAGTCCTTGGTTATGTTTTGCTTGGAAGTTAATTTTTCAACTGCTTTTCTTCTTCTTTATTTTGTTCTTAGGTGAAATTTGCAGACAGAACTGCTGTTGTTACTGCTAATGCAGAAACAGTCATCGTTAGTCCACCTGGCCTTCAGGAAGCAATCAATGCTGGGACTGGTAATCATGTTATTACTGCTAATGAGTGAACTTCTGCCAATGTAAATGCATGCATTGTGTTCAATCTGAGGTGCAAAAGTTGTCCCAATACTGAATTTCCAATCAGTGATATTGGGTTTTTTCCTTGAATAACAGTTTTTTGGGGACAATGTTCTCCTCTACCTAGGTATGGCTTCTTGATGCATTTGAATTAATTTTTTTGTGCAGCAAAATATCATCAGGGCCGATCATTTGTTCGCCCATCTGCGGAGGACGTCGTACGTGTTTATGCAGAGACATCCACACAAGAAGCTAGTGGCGGAACCACGTTCTGGTTGGGGGGCAATTGCCCCCCCCCCCCCCCCCCAACTTTTAATTTTTAATAAAAAAATGTATATGTTTTAATTAAAATTTAAGTTTTTCCCCCCCTAAAATTTCTTGTTTGCCCCCCCAACCCATTGAAAATTTTTATATTTCATAAGAATCCTTTCTAAAATTTCTGGTTTGCCCCCCCAACTCATTGAAATTTCTATATTTCATGAGAACACCCTCTAAAATTTCTGGTTTGTCCACCCCCAACTCATTAAAATTTCTATATTTCATGAGAAGTGTTAATTGAAAATTTTTTTTGCCCCACTAGATTTGGAGTCCTGGTTCCGCCACTGCAAGAAGCTGCCGACAACCTAGCAAAGCCTGTTGCTCAACATGTTGATTACTTCCTTGGATCTGGAAAGCCCCAGTAGTTAGCTCAAAGCTCTGATTATTCAAGGCGGAGAAGAAAAAAGAAACCGAAGAATGTTCACTCTAACAAGGATTCTTACTGGTGACTGCTTCATATATGACTACTTCAGGATAATTTGGTAGTATTTGCTCTTGCGTTGTTGGAGCTTTGAAGTATTGATGTTTGCTTCATGAGATTTGTCTTTGATATTTAATCTCCTCTTTTTTGATGGAAGATGAGATGTACTTATCGTAATCCCATTTGGAAATAACATTAAAAGTGCTGTTCTATTCACTTCAAAACCTTGTTGATCCTTGCATTCCAGAACCCAGTTGCTGTAGCTAAAAAGAATGGTAAAGCAGTCTAATTGAACTCCATAGATTTCATCTTTAACATTGCGCGGTCACGGTGACATCAATTTTGATTCTTCCTTTTGGCATTTAAGTCTTTCATTACGGGGTATCGAGTGCATCAATGGACATGAAAACCAATGGAGACTCATTGGTAGATGGGATACATAAACCAACCAAAAACATTTCATCAATGACTTGTAGTTTGTTTAGTGGGATATACAAATTCCTTGTGATGATACAGAGGACTTTCAGGTAACAAATTTATGCGATCAAATTCAAAAAAAATAAAAAATAAAAATTCTGCTGATGAGATAGGATGTAAATTAATCAATAAATTACAAATCAACATTCCCAGATTCCAAACTAAACTAAAAGCTATTCAAATAATATATTGAATATTGGGCAAGATGTCACGGATGAGCCACTGCCATATATCTGTAAGCTTTCTGCGTTAAGTGAATGCCATCCCAACTTACATTGCTTATTTGGATTTTCACAAACAGGAACTCCAGCAGCCCCACACATGCTAACAAGATTGAAGTTGTAATCACCTCCCACTCCACAGCAGCCCGTTTGTGTAGAATTTGAATCAAATCCTGCAAAATTAATTAAAAAAAAAAAAGAGGCCCCAGATCCTTGGAATATAGTTGTTAACCAGCTACTTGAGTTTCATGGGTATCATGTCTTACCAAGTTATCTCAAATTATTAATCAAAAAAAGCTGCTTGAATTAACAAATTACCATCCAAAGAAGACCACGTACGTACCGAAGTAATCAATCATTAGAAGTCCATTAGAGCATCGACCGGTAGCTGAAGAAACTCTCCGCATAAAGAAGATGACTGAAGGCAGAGGAGTCTCTGATGGAATACTCACGAATCAAACTACCACTTTCTGATATTGAATAGCCGAACTGCTGGTAGATGGCGTTAAAGTTCCAACTTTTATAAAAAGCTGCAGCAAGGACAAAGAGCAGAAAGATTATTATAACTGAAGGAGACGAGAGCTTTGCAATATCAAGACGAGCAGAGCAAAGCAGAGCTAGAACTCAATGAACTGTGCATAACAGCGACTGGGTGCATGTATTTACAATTGTAATTGTTAAGAGCCAATCCTAGTTTTGTTCGAATGAGAACTTCGAGACAGAGTTGAGTTGAGGTTCTCATAAATCCAACGAGTTTTCGAGTAAGAACACCAAGACGCAGTTGGATTAGAATTCAGACGGTGGAGATTCTCATAAATCAAACGAGAGATTTATCTTTTGGATGAATTAAACTGGGGAAATTAATTTTTAGTGTTACATTTTGAACATAATTAAAATCCCGTCAGAAATGTTTATTAAAATAATTAAAGTCTAGTGATATTTTACTATTACAAATAAATTCTTTCAAGAATGCCCTTGTAGCTCTTGCTCACATGACTTGTACAAATTAATAAAATAACTTATACCTTCTATCAATGTTGTATACTAACTTCTACAAGTAATTTTATTGACTTATGAAAGCCATTTGAATGGAGACTGTTTCCTCTAGTGCCATTTAATGATACTAGCATGGAATTAATAGATGTATGCCCCATTTCAACCACCGGGGGAATGAAGACTGTTTCAATCCAACTAACTTCTACAATTAATTTTTATTGACTTATGAAAGCCATTTGAGTGGAGACTGTTTTCTCTAGTGCCATTTAATGATACTAGCATGGAATGAATAGATGGATGCCCCATTTCAATCGCTGGGGGAATGAAGACTTTTTCAATCCATCTATTCATTCGATGGATGCCCCGTTTGAGTGGAGACTATTTCTTCTGGTGCCATTTAATGATACTAGCATGGAATGAATAAATGGATGCCCCATTTCAATCGCGGGGGGAATGAAGACTGTTTCAATCCATCTATTCAAGGAATGAAATCAATGAATAGATAGATGCCCCGTTTGAGTGCGAACTGTTTCCTCTAGTGCCATTTAATGATACTAGCATGGAATGAATAGATGGATGCTCCATTTCTTAAAAATGCAGGAATTAACCCTAAAGTCTCAGTTTTTGGATTTTGAAAACTCATTTTAGAGTGGATGATGGCAAACTTGTAATATTTAAATAACTTTTAACAGATATAATTAAACTTGTTTTGAAAACTTCTTTATGTGACAGGATGGACTTGTAATTTATGAACAGCTCCTTTAAGTTAAAACAATGGCAGACTTGTAACATTCAAACCCTTCTCTCAAATCATGCAAACCCATTTCTTAGATTGAGAAGCAAATGAGGCCTTATTCATTTCTTCCAAAAGAGGATTTCTTTATGCAACCCAAGGACAGGCAAAGCAAATTTGATCAATTGAACCTATGTTCGACTAGAAAAGGGAATTTACAAGATGTATCCTTTAAGGCTCGTAGATTACAAGAGTCTCAAAAAAATGAAAAGACTTGAAGTGAAAGGTAGAAGGCAAGGATACCAATACCACCTTTCTACAAGCCTCAAAAGAAAAGAAATCAAGTCTTCCCCATAGAATACCTAAGAAGGAGCCCTGTAAATAAAGTTTCTTCCCCCAACTCTCTCTAAGCCAATCCATCCCTGTGAGTTTGCTGATCTTGATGCCACTCTTTAACTTGGAAATTGTCTTCAGTGAAGCTTTTTGAGAGGCAACAAAGCACTCAACAGAAAAGAAATCAAGTTTTCCCCATAGTAATTGAGATAATATGCATAAACCCACCAAAAACATTCACTACAAAAAAAGGTAAAATAGCAACGCCTGTTATACTCTTATAACAGCATTTAATATAAAAGTGCCGTTACAAATGCCTTAATACGGCATATCAATAAATTATCTTATAGCAGCATTTTTCTATAAAATGTTGTAATAAATAATCTTATAGCAGCATTTTTCTCTAAAATGCCATAATAAGTATTTTAATAGTAATTTTTTATAACAGTATTTGTCTATAAATGCCGTAATAAGTTACTTTATAGCAGCATTTTTTTATAAAATGCCTTAATAACACGTTTTATAACGGCATTTCTTATAAAATGCCATAATGCATTATTTTCTGCATATGACATGCCGTATTAAGGCACTTATTACGGCACTTTTGTATAAGTGCCGTTATATGAGGTGTGGCTATATCATATATATTTTTATAATAATTTCATCAATATCTTTTTGTTTGTTTAATGGGATATAAAAGTGATCTTATTTGTGATGACACAGAGGCATTTCAGGTACCAAATTTTTAAGAAGGAAAAAAAATCTGCTGATGAGATAAGATGTAAATTAATTAATCAACAACCCGGATTACAACATATACCAATCACCATAACCTAACCTAGGTAAACTGTGATAGTTCTTATTCTCTGTTGATTGAGTACACTAATCCCAGCTAAACTAAAAGTAATTCAAATAATACATTGAATCTTGGGCAAGATGCTACGGATGAGCCACTCTGCCATATATCTGTAAGCTTTCTGCGTTAAATGAATGCCATCCCAACTTATGTGCTTATTTGGATTTTCACAAACAGGAACTCCTTCAGCCCCACACATGTTAAAAAGATCGAAGTTGTAATCACCTCCCACACCACACACTACAAAAAAGGACACTTTTAGCGGCGGTAAGATACCGCCGCTAAAACAACAATTACCGCCGCTAAAAACATTTCCGGCGGTAACTGGTCTTGCCGTAAAAGATGCCGTCACTAAAGCTTTTAGCGGCGGTAAAAAACTTACCGCCGCTATTGCTCACTCATTAGCGGCGGTAACGTTCCCGCCGCTATTGCCCATTCATTACCAGCGGTAGATTACCGCCTCTATTGGTATCACTCATTACCGGCGGTACATTCCCGCCGCTATTGCCCATTCATTACCGGCGGTCGATTACCGCCGCTATTGTCATCACTCATTACCGGCGGTATTTCCGGCTTTTAGCGGCGGTATTTTCCGCCGCTAAAACTCATTCTAAAAAATAAAAAAAAATAGATCATGTTTTTAGCGGCGGGAAATACCGCCGCTAAAAATCATATTAAAAAATAAAAAAAATTTGCTGCTGTCCTTCAGCAGCATAACCGAGAGGGGAGAGAGAGATAGAGAGAGAGAGATGGAGAGAGAGAGAGATGGAGAGAGAGAGAGAAGTAGAGAGGGAGAGAAAGAGAGAGAGAAGTAGAGAGGGAGACAAAGAGAGAGAGAGAGAGAAGTAGAGAGGGAGAGAAAGAGAGATAGAGAGAGAGAGAGAGAGATAAAGAGAGAGAGAGAAGTTAAAGAGAAAGAAAACATACCTTGAAGAAAAGAAGAGATTCGGCGGGTTTTTATAGAGTCGAGTTTTAGCGGCGGTACATAGATTACCGCCGCTAAACCTTACATTTTCCGCGCCCACGAGCTGAATTGAATTTGAAAATCGCGCTTAAACTTTTAGCGGCGGTAATTACCGCCCCTAAATGTACATTCAAAATTTAAACGCGGGGAAAAGTCCCGCTTATATAATTAGAAATGGTCTTTTAGCGGCGGTAACTTGCTTACCGCCGCTAAAAATAATTTATGGTTTTTTAGTAAATGTCTTTTAGCGGCGGTAATACGTTTACCGCCGCTAAAACTACATTTTTAGGGGCGGTAAAGATATTACCGCCTCTGAAAACCGGCTTTTAGGGGCGGTACTTGACTTACCGCCCCTAAAAATGTAGTTTTAGCGGCGCTAGATACCGCCTCTAAAGGTCCAACACAGTAGCAGTCGAGCTTTTCAAAAAAACTGAAAAAAGCCCTTTACCGGCGGTTTAACCGCCGGTAAAGGGCGTGAAAACAGGGTTTTACCGGCGGTTCTCGAAACCGCCGGTAAAACTTGCACACTATTTCACCACAGACAACTTTTTTTACGACGGTAATCGATTTAGAGCCCCTAAAATGGACTTTTAGGGGCGGTAAAGAGATTACCGCCGCTAAAACGTCTCTTCTGGGGCGGTAAAAATATTACCGCCTCTGAAAACCGGCTTTTAGGGGCGGTACTTGACTTACCGCCCCTAAAAATGTAGTTTTAGCGGCGCTAGATACCGCCTCTAAAGGTCCAACACAGTAGCAGTCGAGCTTTTCAAAAAAACTGAAAAAAGCCCCCGCCGCTAAAACGTCTCTTCTGGGGCGGTAAAGACAGTACCTCCTCTGAAAACTCGCTTTTAGGGGCGGTAATTGGCTTACCGCCGCTAAAAGGGTCTTTTAGGGGCGGCAAGGCATATACCGCCGCTAATATATGGCTTTTCGGGGCGGTAATGAGCTTACCGCCGCTAAAAGTGTTATTACCGGCAGACTGCTACCGCCGGTAATAAGGCTTTTTTTGGCGGGACCTTCCCGCCAACTTGTTACCGGCGGTAGATATGTTTCCGCCGGTAAAATGTACTATAGCGGCGGTACTTACCGCCGCTAAAGGCTATTTCGCGCTAAAAAAATGCGCGCCATAAAATTTCCGCGCGAAAAAAATTGTAAAAGAATTTTTAGGGGCGGAAAGTGCTTTTACCGCCGGTAATAGTGCCTTTAGAGGCGGGAATTAGGTTACCGCCGCTAAAAGGTGCCGCTAATTCTCTTCATTTTTGTAGTGACAGCAAGCCTTTTGTGTATAATTTGAATCAAATCCTGCAAAATTAAAGAACACCCAGATCGTTAGAACATAGTTATTAATCAAACAAGCTACTTGAGATTCATGGGTATTAGTCATCTTACCAAGTTTCTGAGCATGACGAAAGACCGACTGGAAGGCATTATAGTAATCTGCATAAACAACAATGGCGTCAGGATGCTCATTGTTCAATTCTTGAATTGCTTGCTGGAGTTGATTGTTGTGCAGCTCTGCAAATTCGTTCAGATTCTTTAAGCACTTGAAGTGATCATAGGATGAGGAGTCATTGCTTTTAAATTCAGTCAGATAAAGCGGAAAACATCCGGCCGGAAAAGTTCCCGGGATGACAATCCGACGTGCGCCGAGTCCAATGATCTCCTGCATTTAGAATCAATATACAAATATATCAAATTAAACTTCTCATGCATGATGATCAAGAGACATTAATTACCTTAGCAGCATTTTTAATGGACTGGACAACTTGGGGAACAAGATTCTGGAGGTCCTCCATGGATTTTCCTTGGAAGGAAGCGTAGTTATAGTCATTGCCTCCAAACTCAATCAAGAACAGTGACGGTTCAAGTTTTTGTCCACATTCCGTTGGTGAAGAGCAAGTCGAGTTCAAGTATGACTTGAACCAATCAAGTTGTACAGTCAAAGAACTGTTGGTTTCTGATGTTATAACTTCCATTTTTCTGAGTATTGATGTGTCAAGAGCTGTTGATCCAGAAACCGCGAAGTTCACGCCATGTTTGAAATCAGCGTCCTTCATCAGATACGGATTCAGAAAGGGGAGATCAACACCCAACGCTGCGAGAAAAATCAAATATGATAATGAAACTTGTTAGAATTATCAAAATCTCAGAGTAGATACGTACCGAAGTAATCAATCATAAGAAGGCCGTTGGAGCATCGACCGGTAGCCTTGTTGAAGAAACTCTCTCCATAAGGAAGACGACTGATGGCAGAGGAGGCTCCGATCGGATACTCCCGAATAAAATTACCAGTATCCGATATGGAATCGCCGAACTGGTAGATCGTGTTAAAGTTGCAACTTTTATAAAAAGCTGCAGAAGGATTTAGGAGAAAGAGCAGAAAGATTAAAACAAAAGAAGAAGAGAGCTTTGCCATATCCAAGACGAGCAGAGCAGAGAACTCAATGAACTGTGGATAAAATCGTACTGGGTGGATGTATTTATCCAAGTTTTGTTCGAATAAGAACTTGGAGACAATTGAATTAGAATCAGACAAATGAGGCTCTAAAAAAATCCAACAAGTGTTCGAGTAAGAACTCCCAACAGAGTTGGATTAGAATTCAGACAGTGGAGGTTCTCATAAATCCAACGAGAGATTTGCTTAGAGATGAATTAAACGAGTTTCCAACTTTGACTCTGATTATGAATTAGACCTGTTGTTGTAATAAAAAAATATCGCCTTGAACTGGCATGCCTGGGCATCGATCATCTCGGCATGGTGTTGTGAAAAGACAAACGAGATAACAGCAAAATAACGACAGAAACGAAAAAGACAGAGAAAACTCAAGATGCATGTGGTTCAGCTTTGAGTCTACGTCCAAGGCCGGATAAGATGACAAGGATTACAAGACGGAACTGTACTCTGCGGTTATTAAAAAATCCTAACGGATAGAGGAGAAATCCTCCATAGTACCCCAAAAAACTGGGGTCAGAATGGATACTGGTACCTGGTGAAATATAGGACATCTACATTACACATGGCAGTTTATTTTGCAATCGCTATTTTACATGGACCTTTGGACTTCTTTACCTACACAAATGTCACTTTTTTCTTTTTGAAAACTTGGAAAAGAGGGAGGAAGGGGGCTACCAGCGTGGTCAACCCCCAAGCGTGACCATAGGGGCTTCCTCCCTGCTGCAGAATGTTCGGATTGAGCCCTAACTATATATCAATTAATCAACTTTGCCTTAATCGGAGGAACTAGACCGTCACCACAACACCATGAGACCGCAATGAATCTTGGCCCATATGAATATCACTTACATAAAACATTGTGCAACTTGTATCATAGCAGGAGATGAGTTTCATGGAATGAGTACCTGTTGTAACAAAATGAGTGTTTGGTTGTAATTTTGAGAATGAGTTTTCCCCAAATAAGTTTTACAAAATTCATGGATAAGAGGAATCGCTGTTGAAATCAGTGTTTGAAACTTGAAAACTCATTTTGCAAAATATGTGATGGTAAACTTGTAATATTTTAAAACTTGAAAGGAAATATTTGAAGTTTGTTTTAGTATCATTTATGAAAAGTTCTTTTAAGTTAGTAGAGTGATAAATTTGTAATATCTAAAAACCTTCAAAACCCAGCTTCTATCAGATTGTGCAAACCAATTCCCCAGATCAAGAAAATTTGACAACGAGGCTGGCACAGACCCATTAGAAGGAGCCTTACCTTTCTTAGCTATTTTGAAGATAACTAGTAATGATCACGCGCGTTGCGCGTGAATAATGAGGAACAGAAAGTAACAAGGGAAAAAAAGTTACAGATTTGCAATAAGTGTGCTGCCATTACATGTTACACGATGGTGGACAACTTAATTTCTTTTCAAAATTGAAATGTAGTAGTCTGATTATCACAAACCAGAATCATGCTGGCACTCCATGACCCATGAAACAACTTCATTTGTGTCAACAGCACTTAGCTTTCCCAAAATATCCAGAGTGATTAATCCCCAGTAAGCACCCTTCATCCTTAGATGCTCCATCACCACAGATTCGAAATCATCCTTCTTCTGAAAGACAATAATGCCAATGATTAAGCAGTGGATTTTAAATGTTGCTCCTTTCCATCAAATTTGTAACTTTATGACAAATAATAAAATGACACAACAAACCTTTCCAACTGATACGATGTATTGAACATGCTTATCTACTTTTAGCTCCCCCATTATCTTTTCCACTGTAGGCACGAATCTTGATATATCTGTTATTATAAAATAGAGAGAGAGAGAGAGTAAGGCATGTCCACATTTTGTCTTCTTTCACTCTACATGTTTTGGCTCTCATTTATTTTTGTTCATACAATGTTATCTATGCTTGAAACCTTCAAACGAATTCCTAACACAATGATCTTCAATGAGAAGTATATCACGCTTCATAAGATCATAATCAAATAGATAGTCAAGCAAATCTTTCCCACTAAAGAATTAACAATTTCAATCACCAAAAATGAATAATAAAAACAAGAAACAAAAAAAAACTAATGAAAAAAGTACAAAGTTTTGGAAAATCGAACACTTATTTTTTTCTTTCAAATGTAATGTATAATCATTCCTTTTAACCTCCCCTATTGCGCTCCCGAACTGAGTACCATTTAAAAATAGCTTATAAGTAAGAAGATAGTATGTAACTAAAGCAAGCAAGCCATATGGTTTGTGTCACTGGTCTAGTACTGATAAAAAAAAAGTGTTCCGTGAAAAGAAATGGTGGAAGGCTCGCCATTTTCACACAAGAATCCAGGTGGAGAATTCATTCCCATTAGAGGAGAAGACAGAGTGGCCTGGCAAAGGTCTGATCAACCAAAGACTAAGTTAGGGACAACGGAATGAAGGAAGGGCCAAAGGAGCAGAGCACGACCATCTACACTGAATGCACAAGGTTCTGTGGGATCTGAACCTTTATTAGCATGTGTAGAAATAAGCACCAACTTAGCCATTTTGTTTATCTATTCAATTTAATAGATTTTGCATTTAATAATAATAAAATAAAATTAACTGTCAAAACAAGTAAAACAAATCTTGGACCACAAAAATCATACATTTGTAAACAATAAAGATTACATGTATAATTCAATTACATAACATAAATAAAACATTATACATACACCAAGAGTGCACAAGAAATAAAAAAGGAGATCTAACCTTCTACAAAAGTTGGAAATTTTCACATAATAAAATTACATTGTTTTATACTACCACTAAGAAATTGGTAAATAAACACAAAATTCAAATCGATAATTACCTCTTTTTTCTACATCTTTGCCTTTTGATAGCTGTCCACTATCTTTGTCTTGGCTACTTGTAGCATCATGAATTATAGCCTTTTCAGATCCATTTTCCATAGTATCTAAATATACAAAAAACATAGATAAAGTACAAAGTTATACAAAGTAAAAAAAAAGTTAGAAAATTAAAGAAATATTGACATAAACAAAAAAAAACTACAAACTTCAAAGAAGTACAGAAGACAATAATAAATCTGCAAGCACAAAAATCAATACCAAAACAATGTAATTAACTAATAAATCTGGAAACACAAAAAAGGGATAACCATTTTTGAAACATCAAGATTAAGTACCAAAGTAAAATACAACATATGGTTCAGGACAGATGTCAAGCAATTCAAAATTAGTATCATACCCCAGACATGATTTTTTTATGAAAGGCTATAATTTAAAAAAAAATACATCTATAAGTGACCGTTCAGTTAATGAGCAAGAAGCTTGATAATTACTTAAGGAATTATAATCAGATTGCCAAGCTTTTTTTCTAATTGGTTCTGAATCTTAAGAAAATAAATCTATAAGTACTCTTCAGTTAAAGAGATGAAGAATTAGGAATAGATGAGTTTGGATTAAAAAGAATCTTGTAAGGTAAGAAATTGACAAATAAACACTAAAATCAAATTTGCAAATAAAATATGGGATATATATACTACCACCAACAAATTGGCAAATTGTTTTATAGTACCACTAACAAATTGGCAACTAAACACTAAGATTGAATTGGTAATTACCTTTTTCTACATCTGCGCTATTCAATAGATGTCCACTATTCTTGTCTTGGCTGCTTGTACCATCATCATCTATGACCTTCTTATATGCATTCTTCATTGCATCTACATAAATAAAAAACATAGATAAAGTTTAAAGTTATACAAAGTAAAACACTAAGCAAGATATTTGTTACAAGACAAAAATGAACAAACACCATTTGACATCAAACCTCGCATTGTCCTTCTCTTCTTTTTTGAAACCAATGAACTAAGCAAGAAATCTGTTACAAAGCATTAACATTTTATAATTAATGAACATTATTGGACCATAAATAAATAAATAAAAGAACTTAACATGAGACAAACAAAATAAACGAATATAAAACAATCATTGAATTTTAACAAATACCGCCATCATCATCATCAATAGTAATATCAACTGTGTTAGGTTGCACACCACTTTCTTGTTCTGCCATATCCCAAATTTCGTAATCTACATAGAAAAGCGAATACATGAGTCACAATTAAGAATATATAAATACACCCCTAAAAACATAATAAGAATTAAGTATAGAGCTTGTAAACAGTAAGTTAACCAAAAACTATCAGCAAATAAAACTACAACAGTGAATATGTAATCGAAAATGAAAATTGTATAAACACAGACAAGAATTTATTTATATAGAATGAAAAGAGCAATTGGATAGCTAGAATTGTTCACAAAGATCAAATGATTGACACCTAGGGATGCCCTCTTACATTTAAAATAATTTCCTTCCTCTTATAGCATTTCTTGCAGACACTCTTTTATATTGGCTGAATATAAATATACTCTATGGAACAGTTAATGGCAGTATAAACACAGACAAGATACCCCCATATGCAATGGGGCTTTTCCCCGACCATCAGTGTTAAGGAGGTAGTTTCGGGGGACAGATAGGCTAGGATGATTTGATCATGTGCTAACATATTTTCAGGCAGTTGTCCAAGTGGAAAGGTGCAAATTTAGAATATTAGTCTAGAATATAGGAGAACACAGATGAACTAATTTATTTCAGTGGTATAATTTTTAGGTTACTTAATATAATTTGCATGTAAACAAGTAATACCTCTAAGCAGAATAACCGTGTAAAAATGGTAAAACAAGAAACTTGATGAAGTTGCCTAAAGCTTGAAGTGAGACCTAATAGCTATAATTGTCTGTGCTTGTACATCATCTTTTATTTATTTTCTTTTGGTATGGATATGTTAAAAAATGAATTGTAATGAGTCCTCAAAAGTTTTTTAATATTTATTTAAGCTCTCAAATAAATGCTCTTTAAGAGTTGTTTTAGTGTTTCAATCCAAACACATGTAATTATTCGAGTTAATTTCATATCACTGGTGCAAAACTCATAAGAAATTCTTTATGTCCACCAAGTATGAATTTGCTTAGAGAATGCATTGAAAACATAATAAGAAAGTATAAATACACTCCTAAAAAATACAAACCTAAAACATAATAAAACTACAGCAATCAGTAAGTTAACCAAAAACTATCAGCAAATAAAACTAAAACAATGAATATGTAATCTTTTGGTTATTTCTATTAAACATATATCTTCGTATAAGTCAAAAACAGATTTTGAAGAAGATATAAATACACCACTAAAAACATAATAAGAATGAAGTATAGAACTTGTAAACAGTAAGTTAACCAAAAACTATCAGCCAATAAAACTACAACAGTGAATATGTAATCTTTTGGTTATTTCTATTAAACATATATCTTCCTATATGTTTGCATAGATTCCAAAAACATAAGTTTGTTAAATTTCTTTTGCATCTTTGTGTAACATTTCAGAATGAATTTATCCGTATACTTATAGATGTATTTAGAATGAATTTACTTTTCTTGTATATAACAGTTCTGTAATTTTATTTTAAAATTTCCAATTAGTAGATTTTATAAGGGAAGGAGAAGAAACATTAAAACGAAAATTTGGAAGTATACGGTGTTCTATTCTTCTATTTCTTTTGTGCAGCTTATCTATATTTAGAAGTGAATAGAAGCAGTTGTTATAATGCATGAAATTCAAAAAAATTAATTTTGTTTGAGTGATATCACCAGTGTGCAAGACTGTGTTTTTATTGAGAAGAAATTCAATAACTTAAAGTTCTACTTCTCCAAAAGTTTTGACCTCTTACCATTCATAAATCAGATGATAGCAATGAGTTCAAGAAACAAGAATACAACTACAACACTGTACTTTTTGCTGTCTCTGCAACGTGTGCCGACAGAGGTTACAGTCTCAGCAAAACAAAACAAGAAACAGCCTTAATCAACTTCATCTGGAAGCACAACTTTAGAAAAGAATAAGAAGAAAAAAGAGAACAGAATCCCATCTCATTTCATCATGGTCGGTAAAAGAAGAAAAACCAAAAAGATCTAAAATAAAAGAAACAATGATACCCAAAATTCATTCCTGCACAAACATAAGGACCATTTTTTATTACCATTCACTTAGGTTTCAAATGAACTATGCGAAGAAAATACGGAGTTAATCAAACACAAACTTCAGTGTTTAGTTTCTCAAAATCATGAAACAGCAAACTTAAATACATTTTATTCCAACATAAGAAGAAATCTAGAAAGATGCAAGACAATGAATTAATCAAACACAAACTTCAGGCATCAAATAAGGATTATAATAGAGTTCTCTTACTTAAAGACAAAGGTTTTATTGGTCGACAGTGATGCTAAAGCAGTGTGACCGACGATCAGAGGATTCCGAGAAGTGAAGATTGTTTGCTCCTTGCTGTTTTTCTCGCTGAGAGAGAACCAACAGTGAAACAATTTGTGACAACCAGCAAGAGAGAGGAAAACACCGGAGAGATTGGGTACTGCGACCGAGATGAAATGTAGCAGGGAAAGTGTGAAACAGAGAGGGAGGCAGCATGGCAATGGTTTGTTGCAGGTGGGAATTGTGCGAAAAGGGTTATCGGCAGGAAACAGTGAAGGTGTGACTGAGAAAGAGAGGACAATAGATGGCAGAGTAGTTGTGACAAGGGTCTGCGACAGGGGAGAGAGTGCGAGAGGGGGGATCTGCGACAATGTGAGGAGCGCGCAATTGAAAGAGGGGACGCGAGTTGCTGCTGATTGAGAGAGGACGCTAGTGGTTGCCGATACCAGTTACTATCCGATCTCTTGTCCTCTCTTTCATAATGGAAGATGAACGAAGACCTAATGGAAGAAGGTGAGCAGCTCTCCATCCGCCAGTTGTGGAAGGGGTAATAATCTGCACGACGATTCAAGAAGAAGAATGGATTGAAGAAGAAGAAGAAAGGCTTTGTTCGTTTGTAAAGAACAAAGAAAGAAGAATGACGTTTTGTTCCACTGTTCTTTAAAAAAATTGCCCTAGTGAACGTTTTGCAAAGAAGAATAATGACGGTGTAAAGAACAAAAATGGTTATATATATATATTAAAGGTTTTTTTTTTCTGAGGAGTAGTGAATATTTTGTTGCCTTTTTTTTTTGCAATCAATCTACTTTCATATATATTGAAAAAAAAAAACTTTTCCTCTTGCCTTTTGTTTGTAATCAATGCAATCAATACTTTCATATAAAATTTTTTAAGTAGAACGTTTTGTAATCAATTATATTTTTAAAATCTCATTTATATTTTAAAATCACATTTATATTTTATATGCCTTTTGTTTGCACAATTAGGAGGGTCAATCCACTTTTATATTGAACGTTGCTTTTTCTGGTGAAGAGTAGTGAACGTTTTCTTTTCCACTTTTACAAAAATAACTCCCCACGTTTTGTTGCCTTTTTTTTTTTCCAATCAATGCAATCAATCTATTTTCTCGCAAAATATTTTTTTTAAAGAAAAAACTCCCCTAATTAGGGACGACCAAAGAAAAACCAATCCACTTTTATAAGTAGTAGGATAAGGTTCGCAATAAAGAACAAAATAGAGACAGGAGTAGTAGTTTAAAGAAGAACCAGTTGGTTCACATGTCCAAGAAACATGCTTTTCCATACGTTGCTTTCCATCTTAAGAGACTAGGGGGCTGCACGCGCTACGCGCGTAGAAAACGTGGGCCTACTGTTATAAACAGCCAAGGTAGTTACAATAGTGGGGGATTGTTTTGTTTGGGGTGGATAATGCTTGGAAAAAGAAAAGGGGGGCCAGAATTTAGAGGGAATATTCCCCCCTCTTTTCTTTATATATAGTATAGATATGTCAAAGAGACAAATCCCTAAAGCCTATATATATATAAGGATGGCTCATGGTGGTTGTAAGTTAGTTTATGGTAGTTATTCTCCGTAAGTTCTAGAGCACTTAGGTGGTGGCAAGTCACGTGGATTTTCGTTTGTGAAATCCTCTCCGACCAGTGAATTAAACAGCTAGAAAAAATAAGTAAGAGATCGGAATCCTTGGCTTCCGCTGCATATTTTTCTAACACTTCATGTTCTCAATGGTCCCAACGGTTGCAATCCAATAGCCTCTTCACAAGATTATAACAGAGGCCATAAGTCATTTCTTCCAAAAGGGGCTTTCTTTATACATCCCCAGGACAGGCACAGCAAATGTGCTCTCTTGTCTCTATTTGATCGCTTCACTTGAACTTCTGTTTCATTAGTTAATTGAAAAGGAACACAAACCTGCTGCGCCATTGCCTGTGACCTCTAAGTAACATGTGAGCCTGCCAATACAAGGGATATAAAGGCATGTGCTATATGCAGAACAGCCTCCCGGGATGAGGATGCATTAAGTTGAAAAGCCTTAGCCAATATGATATTTCCGTGAAGAAACTTGCATTCATCAGGGTGAGACTGAGATATAATGTCCCCGGTCGCACAAAACTGCTGCACAATTCATAATGGCATGATGTGGGACTCAATTTCCTTTGCAAGAACATGAAAATGGAGCTAAAGCCAATTCAACATGAAAATGGAGCTAAAGCCAATTCCCCTTGTCCGGCCAGCAACATTCCTATCAGCTGATTTAAATGCTTTGCAGGAGACAGAACATCTTTGAGCCATATCAAGAATCCCTTTTATCGTTAATGACTTCTCATTACTTTGTGCAAGTGTGAGATTGAAATTGTTCTTGTTCTTCGGGACAAGCAATAGACATGAGGTCCAACAAAAGGTTGATTTTTGCTTAGTTGGAGCCTTGTAGTAATTGATTTTTGCTTCATGAGATTTGCCTTTGATATTTAATCTCCTCTTGTATGATGGGAGATGAAATGTACTTATTGTAATCCCTTTTGGAAATAACATTAGTAGTGTTGTATTCACCTTAAAACCTTGTTGATCCTGGCAATCGAGAACCCAGTTGTTGTAGTTAAAAAGAATGATAAAGCAAGTCTAATTGAACTCGGTAGATTTCAACTTTAATGTCCTTTCATTACGGTTCAATCCATCCTTTCATTACCGGGTATCGAGTGCATCAGTGAACATGAAAACCAATGGAGAATTGTTGGTGAGTGAGATACATAAACCAACCAAAAACATTTCATCAATGACTTGTAGTTTGTTTAGTGGGACATACAAATTTCTTGTGATGATACCGATGACTTTCAGGTACCAAATTTATGCAATCAAATTAAAAAAAAAAAAAATTCTGCTGATGAGATAGGATGTAAATTAATCAATAAATTTCAAATCAACATTCCTAGATTCCAGCATACCAATCACTATAGCCTAGCTAAACTTGAAGTGTTATAATCAACTAACTGCGTTAATAGTTTCCTATTCTCTATTTAACAATGACGATCCTAATCCTAAGTACTAAACTAAAAGCAATTCAAATAATACATTGAATCTTGGGAAAGATGGCACGGATGAGCCACTCTGCCATATATCTGTAAGCTTTCTGCGTTAAGTGAATGCCATCCCAACTTATGTGCTTATTTGGATTTTCACAAACAGGAACTCCTTCAGCCCCACACATGCTACCAAGATTGAAGTTGTAATCACCTCCAACTCCACAGCAGGCCTTTTGTGTAGAATTTGAATCAAATCCTGGAAAATTAAGAAAACCCCAGATCGTTAGAATATAGTTATTAATCAAACAAGCTACTTGAGTTTCATGGGTATCATGTCTTACCAAGTTCTCAAATGATTAATCAAAAACAAGCTACTTGAATTATCAAATTAACATTCTAAGAAGACTACGTACGTACCGAAGTAATCAATCATTAGAAGTCCGTTAGAGCATCGACCGGTAGCTGAAGAAACTCTCCGCATAAAGAAGATGACTGAAGGCAGAGGAGGCTCTGATAGGATACTCATGAACCAAACTACCAGTATCTGATATGGAATCGCCGAACTGGTAGATCGCGTTGAAGTTGCAACTTTTATAAGAACCTGCAGACAGGATAAAGAGCAGAAAGATTATTATAACTAAAGGAGACGAGAGCTTTGCCATATCGAAGACAAGCAGAGCAGAGAACTCAATGAACTGTGCATAACAGCGTACTGAGTGGATGTACTTATAATTGTTAGAGCCACTCCTAGTTTTGTTTGAATAAGAACTTCGAGACACAGTTGAATTAGAATCAAACGGTTGAGGTTCTCATAAATCCAACGAGTGTTCAAGTAAGCACTCCAAGACACAGTTGGATTAGAATTCAGACAGTGGAGGTTTTCATAAATCAAACAAGAGATTTTGCTCAGAGATGAACTGATAGGGGAAATTCACTTTTAGTGATATATTTTGAAAATAATTAAAATCTAGTGATAATTTGCTTGTGGGAATAAATTCTTCTAAGAATACCCTTATAACACTCGCTCACGTGACTTTTACAAGTCAATAAAATGATTTATACCTTCTATCAACGGTGTGTCCTAACTTGTATAAATAATTTTATTGACTTGTACAAGCCATTTGAATGGAGACCGTTTCCTCTAGTGCCACTTAATGATACCATCATGGAATGAATATGAATAGATGGATGCCCCATTTCAATAGGAGGGCCCTACACCCCACACTTCAACGGCATGGGATGACTTCCATAGCATTAAATGAGTTCCTATTATAACAAAATGTGAGTTTGGTTGTAATATTAGAACGAATTTTCCTCGAATAAGTTTTTAAAAATGCAGGAATTAACCCTAAAGTCTCAGTTTTTGGATTTTGAAAACTCGTTTTGGAAATGGATGGTGGCAAACTTGTAATATTTAAAAACTTTTAAAAGATATAATTAAACTTGTTTTAAACACTTCTTTATGTGATAGGATATAATATTTAAAAACTCTAAACATATATAATTAAACTTGTTTTAAAAACTTTTTTATGTGATAGGATAGACTTGTTATTTATGACCAGTTCCATTAAGTTAAAACAATGGCAAACTTGAAACATTCAAACCCAGCTTCTCTCAAATCATGCAAACCCATTTCTTAGATTGATAAGCAAAATAGGCCTTATTCATTTCTTGCAAAAGTTGATTTCTTTATCCAACCCAAGGACAGGCAAAGCAAATTTGATCTCATCTTTTATTTGATCAATCGAACCTATGTTCGGCTAGAAAGGGAATGTACAAGATGTATCCTTTTAAGGCAGGTAGATTACAGAATCCTGAAAAAAATGCAATGACTTGAAGTGAAAGGTAGAAGGGAAGGATCCCAATACAACCTTTTTACAAGCCTCAACAGAAAAGAAATCGTCTCCCCCATAGGATACCTCAGAAGGAAGAACCCTGTAAATAAATTTTCTTCCCCCAACTCTCTCTAAGCCAATCCATCCCTGTGAGTTTGTTGATATTGATGCAACTCTTTAACTTGGAAAATGTCTTCACTGAAGCTTTTTGAGAGGCAACAAGGCACTCCACAGAAAAGAAATTAAGTCTTCCCCATAGTAATTGAAGTTGCTTCATGAGATTTGTCTTTGATATTTAATCTCCTCTTGTATGATGAAAAATGAGATGTACTTTTATTGTAACCCATTTTGGAAATAACATTAGTAGAGTTGTTTTATTAACTTTAAAACTGTGTTAATCCTGGCAATCCAGATCCCGGTTGACGTAGTTAAAAATTTTGCAATCAAATTTAGAAAAAAAAAAAATTTCTGCTGATGAGATAGGATGTAAGTTAATCAACAAATTTCAAATCAACCCAGATTGCAACATGCCAATCACTATAACCTAAACTAGCAAAACAGTTATAGTTTCTATTCTCTGTTAATTGAGTATCCTAATCCTATTAAACTACAAGTAATTCAAATAATACATTGAATCTTGGGCATGATGCTACAGATGAGCCACTCTGCCATATATCTGTAAGCTTTCTGCGTTAAGTGAATGCCATCCCAACTTATGCGCTTATTTGGATTTTCACAAACAGTAACTCCTTCAGCTCCACACATCTTAAGAAGATTGAAGTTGTAATCACCTCCCACTCCACAGCAGGCCTTTTGTGTAGAATTTGAATCAAATCCTGCAAAATTAACAAACACCCAGATCGTTAGAATATAGTTATTAATCAAACAAGCTACTTGGACAGTTTCATGGGTATCATGTCTTACCAAGTTTCTGAGCATGACGAAAGACCGACTGGAAGGCGTTATAGTAATCTGCATAAACAACAATGGCGTCAGGATGCTTATTGTTCAATTCTTGAATTGCTTGCTGGAGTTGATTGTTGTGCAGCTTTGCAAATTCGTTCAGATTCTTTAAGCACTTGAAGTGATCATAGGATGAGGAGTCATTGCTTTTAAATCCAGTCAGATAAATTGGAAAACATCCGATCGGAAAATTTCCCGGGATTACAATCCGACGTGCGCCGAGTCCAATGATCTCCTGCATTTAGAATCAATATACAAATATATCAAATTAAAATTTTCATGCACGATGATCAAGATTTTAATTTTTTTAAAGAAAAACAGAGACATTAATTACCTTGGCAGTATTCTTAATGGACTGGACAACTTGGGGCACAAGATTCTGGAGGTCCTCCATGGATTTTCTTTGGAAGAAAGCGTAGGTATAGTCATTGCCTCCAATCTCAATCAAGAACAGTGACGGTTCAAGTTTTTGTTGACATTCCGTTGGTGAAGAGCAAGTCAAGTTCAAGTATGACTTGAACCAATCAAGTTGTACAGTCAAAGAACTGTTGGTTACTAGTGATATAAGTTCCATTTTTCGGAGGATCGATGTGTCAAGAGCTGTAGATCCAGCAACCGCAAAGTTCACGCCATGTTTGAAATCAGCGCCCTTCATCAGATAAGGATTCAGAAAGGGGAGATCAACTCCCAAAGCTGTGAGAAAAATCAAATATAATAATCAGCCATTATCGTTTGTGGAAGAAACTTAAGAAGTATCAAAATCTAAAACTACGTACGTACCGAAGTAATCAATCATAAGAAGTCCGTTAGAGCATCGACCGGTAGCCTTGTTGAAGAAACTCTCTCCATAAGGAAGGCGGCTGAAGGCAGAGGAGGTTCCGATCGGATACTCACGAATCAAATTACCGGTGTCTGATATGGAATCGCCGAACTGGTAGATCGCGTTAAAGTTGCAACTTTTGTAAAAAGCTGCAGATGGATTCAGGAGAACGAGCAGAAAGATTACAACTAAAAGAGACGAGAGCTTAGCCATATCCAAGACGAGCAGAGAACTCAATGAACTGTGCATAACAGCGTACTGGGTGGATGTAATTACAATCGTTAGAGGCTTAGAGCCCGTAATCCTAGTTTCGTTCGAATAACTACGAGACAGTTGAAATGGAATCAGATACTTGAAGTTCTCATAAATCCAATGAGTGTTCGAGTAAGAACTCCAAGACAGAGTTGGAACTCGTTGGATTAGAATTCAGACATTGGAGGTTCTCATAAATCCAACGAGAGATTTGCTTAGAGATGAATCAAACGCGTTTCCAACTTTGACTCCGATTATAAATTAGTCCCGTTGTTGTAATAAAAAATATGGCCTTGAACTGGCCTGACTGGGCATTGATTATCTCGGCATGGCAGTTTATTTTGCAATCACTATTTTATACGGGACCTTTGGTCTTCTTTACCCTAAGCGAATATAACTTTTTTTTTCCTTTTGTTGGTTTGAAATCTTGGAAAAAATGAAGGGAGCTACCACCGGGCATGATCATAGGGGCTACCTCACTTACATAAAACATTGTGCAACTCGTATCACGGCAGGGGATGAGTTTCATGGAATGAGTACCTATTGTAACAAAATGAGTGTTTGGTTGTAATTTTGGGAATGAGTTTTCCTCCAAATAAGTTTTACGAAATTCATAGATAAGAGGAATCACCTTTGAACTCAATATTTGGAACTTGAAAACTTATTTGGAAAATGTATGGTGGCAAACTTGTAATATTTTAAATCTTGGAAGAAAATTTTTGGAGTTTCTTTTATTGTCATTTATGAAAAGTTCTTTTAAGTCAGTACAGTGATAAATTTGTAATATCTAAAAACCTTCAAAACCCAGCTTCTCTCAAATTGTGCAAACAAATTCCCTAGATTGAGAACATCTGCCAACAAGGATGGTGCACACCCATTAGAAGTAGCCTTACCTTTCTTAGCTATTTTTGAAGATAATAAGGTTCACAATGAAGAAGGAGATACAGAAGGGAATAGTTGTTGAAAGATGAACCAACTCTTTTATGATAATCCAATTGAAGATAATTCATTCCATACAACATTCCAAAAACCCACCATTACTAAGTCTCAACAGTTTCCTACTGAGACTCAACGACCTACACTTCATGGGACACTCTAAAGTATCTCCTTATTTTACTAGGATTAGCTCAACGTCTTCATTCTTCATGTTCTCAAAGGTCCTAACGGTTGCAATCCAACAGCCTCTTCACAAGTTTATAACATTCCTTTGGGATACTCTAAAATATCTCCTTATTTTACTAGGATTAGCTCAACGTCTTTACTCTTCATGTTCTCAATGGTCCCAACTGTTGCAATCCACCGGCCTCTTCACAAGTTTATAACAGAGGCCTGAAGTCATTTCTTGCAAACCCCAGGACAGGCACAGAAAATGTGCTCTCTTGTCTCTATTTGATTACTTGAACTTATGTTTCATTAGCTAATTGGAAAGGAACACAAACCTGCTGCACATTGCCTGTGACCTCTAGGCCAATACAAGGAATATGAAGGCTTGTGCTAGGAAGAACAGCCTCCTAGGATGAGGATGCATTAAGTCGAGAAACCTTAGCCAAGATGATATTTCTGTGAAGAAACTTGCATTTATCAGGGTGAGATGAGCTAAAATATCCCCAATCGCACAAACTGCTGCACAATTCATAATGGCATGATGTGGAACTCAATTTCCTTTACAAGAACATGAAAATGTAAAGCCAATTCCCCTTGTCTAGCCAGCAGCATTCCTATCAAGCATGTGACAAAGGCATTTCTGCAATACAGTTGATTAAAATGCCTTTGCAGGAGACAGAACATCTTGGAACCATATCAAGAATCCATTTTATCATTAATGACTTCTCATTACTTTGTGCAAGTGTGAGAGTAACATGGTTCTTGTTCTTCAGGACAAGCAGTAGACATGAGGTCCAACAAAAAGTTGAGTAACATCATTCGAGTTAAGGGAATTTTTGTCTTGACAATGGGAACCAAACATTTGAAATCCATCGACATAATCCTTATAATTGTAATCATTTAGAGCTATGGAAATCCATACACAAGAATTTAAAACAAGTTGCTTGCAAGCATGATATTTTCAGATCAGACCAATGGTTGCCTTTAAATCATTTGCTGAACTAGAAGATTGTATTCATTGCTTAACCAAGGAAGAAAAGCTTCTCAGAAAATAACCATACACGAGCATAAGCTATAATATGAGTTGCAGTGAAATATATACAATTAGGAGGGTCACATATCAAAATCTGCACCAAAATCATGTACCGTGTTCCTGCATCGATGCTCTGATTGGTAAATTCATTTAAACAAAAACAAAAAAAAATTCACCAGAAAATGTCAATTTATTTTTTTTAAAGCGAATGCACATTTCCAACCAACTAGTAGAAAAGGGAATGTACAACATGTATCCTGTAAGGCAGGTAGGTTACAGAAGTCTGAGAAAAATGCAATTTCTTGGAAGTGAAAGGTAGAAGGGAAGGATTCCAATACCACCTCTCTGAAAGCATCAACAGAAAATAAATCAAGTCTCCTCCATAGGATACCTCAGGAGGAACCCTGTAAATAAAGTTTCTTCTCCCAACCCTCTCTAAGCCAATCTAACCCTGTGTGAGTTTGTTGATCTTGATGCAACTCTTCAACTTGGAAAATGTCATCTATTTTCATTCAAGCCTTTCAAGAGGCAACAAGACAGTCAACAGGCAAAAAGTTCCGCACAAAAATTTTACCAAGTATAATGATGACTAAAACTTGCTTGCATTATCCAATCCACAATTTGAGTATCATACGCTTACAAACCAGATAATGGCACATAGAGGGTAATAATATAAGAACCAAACAAAGTTGAAGTAGGGATTGGAACTATGTGTTACTTCTGACCTAATGATAAGAATGAACCAACACCTTCTCCCTCACTCTCCTCCACTCCATTCCCCCGAAACATACCCTGCGCTCCCCAATAACCAAAACAACCACCCACCCCCCAAAAAAAAAATCCACACCCAAACAAAAACAACAAACCAAAAAGGGAAAAAACCCACAACCAAAAAGCCGCCTCAACAACAACCACAAAAAGGGAAAAGATAAAAGAACAGAAAAAAAATATGCAAAAGAATTTTCACTAGAGAACTTTTCATTGGCTGAGAAATGATCACAGAGTAAAGTTGTATATTAAAGTTCAGTCACGATATCAAGGAGATCAAGAAATCCCCCCCTAAATGAATGGGAAACTGAGAGTTTAAAATTTTTATGATGATCGACATTAAAGGAATTCAGGTTAACTAGGAGAGATAAATGCTGCATTTGGTTAGCCACAAAATAATGGTAAGAGAATTTCTGCATAAAACTATTTCCCGTTTCTTTCTTTCTTTTTTCTTTTGCTTTTGCTTTTGCTTTTGTTTTTGTTTTGTTTTTTTTTTTTTTTTTTTTCTGTAGCAACAGATCTAATGATGAAGTCAACTGAAGCATCCATAAATGTTAAGCAGTGCAGTGGCTATTTGAACCAAAAAGTCACATACTTGGTAAGGCAACCAAGCAAACAGTAAAACACCTTCTAAATGACAAATTACTCAAAGATCAGATTGATCAAGCTAATGAATCATTAAACAAACGGTGAGTATATATAGAGTACCTCAATCTTTACAACATCTGTACTTTGGTAATTCTGCCTTTAGTATATATAAGAAAAGAAATAACACACATTACCTTCTATTTATTGCCATCGCCCAACAATGCAAAATCATTTTTATTACAACAAATTCTCATAAAATTGTCAATGGGTCTCTCTGTTACAAAAGATTAACCCATCCGTGTGGTTTACAACCATTAATATTTAATCGTTACATAGTATCCAACTAACAACAACACTGTCAATAACCAAAAACTCGAACACCAAAACGCCTAAAAATTCTGCAATGACTCCATAATATAATGCTAAACAGGGATAAGTCCGAAGAATCTTAATTCTCAAATGGCAAAAAAAATAAAAATAAAAAGAAAGGGCTCCCGTATTGATATTAAACTTACCTCCCTTGTTGTATCTCGAAAAATTAATTGCAGTGAGAGTAAACCCCAGAATTCTCAATCCCTTTTCTATGATTCCGAAGGAGCTTTCGAGCTACGAAAACCCCTTTTCAATTCAGCAACTCTTTTCATACAGCAAGCCTTAGATTTACCAGGAACTGCAGCAGCAATCTTCTCCCATCTCATCGGAACATCCTTTGGAAATGCCTTGAGAGCGCTAAGTAACGACATATCTTCCCCAGAACTCCAATTTGAAACCCCGTTCTCTTTCTTATTCTCGCAATCATCACCCACAACAATTGATGGCTCCCCGTTAACATCCTCAAATCGCTTGTCCAATGGCTTCCGTTGCTTTAGAAACTGCGAGAACGAATCTCCACCGTCCGGTTTCTTCTCCGACAACGATTTCGCCATCTTAATCACACTATCCACTCCATGCCGCCCTCGAAAGGCTTCAGAAATCAATTCCCATCGTCCCGGCTCTCCAACGGGATGCTTCGAGATCTGCTTCTTCAGCAATTCAACATCAGCCTCAGTCCATTCCTTTTCTTCTTGCATCACCGATCCGTTCTCTTCACTACCAGAATTTCCATTCCTCTTCTCGGAATTCTCCGAGTTATTAACCGTTCCAACTACAGGAAACATAGAATTCAAACCCACATCCTCAGATCTCCGAGCTTTTTGCCTGCGATTAGGCATCCGCTTCTTCGGTTCATCATTCTCGATAGGCTGATCGAGATCTGACGATTCGAGAAGCTCGCCGTTACCAACGCGAATATCTCCTCCAGTAATCGAGATCGGAGCGAACGGGCCAATGAGAAGAGATAGAGCGAACCAAATGAATAGAAATCTTGGGAAGTCGGATTGAAGAAAGAAGATTGCGATCAGAGACAGAAGACAAGAGACTGAAGTGCAAACTAAGACTAACGGTTTATTGATTTTTAGGGTTTCTGGTTCGGCGGCCGAAGAGGACGAAACGCGAGATTGGAAGAGAAACCTCGGTCTGCTTTCTTCATCCAAAAACTCCATCTAGATCGGCGTCGGTCTGCGAGCTGCTAAAAATTCTCTTCAGAAGACTTGGCTCATCGAGGCGATGAGCGCCTATCTGAGCACGTTTCGATTTTTAATGGTAAATGACTTCTACGTTTTTCTTTCATGAATATTTACAGTTAACCCCTTGAGGTTTCGTACAATTCCTCTTTGCCTCTTGTAAAATTGAAATAAAAATTTACAACCCGAGGTTTGTTACGTGTAATAGTCTCTCTCTTCTGGAGGTTTTGACAGGTATGGCAACGGTTCAATTAAACCTGACAAACTCGATTTTGGGTTTTCAATTATTGGTTTCGGTTCGTTTTGGTTTTTAACTGAAGAACCGATGCGGTTTCAATTCGATTACAATTTTAAGGGGAAATCGAACCGACTACATATAATACGCATAAGATTTGAATTGCACAACTGCACAACCCCTTAGCCAGTTAGCCCATTATGAATTTTTTAAAAATTTTAGGGATGGAATAGAATGATGTATTGGAGAAGAGGAGGCTAACAAGCTTTGATATAGTTTTTCATTCATTAGCACATCCCTATAAAGACATGGTAAAATAATGAAAAATTCAATCAATCTGAACTTCCAAAAAAGGTGAAATGGTTATGTTCGGTTACGGTTTCAAGAATATGAAAGTTAAAAGGTTTTGGTTTTAAAATTAATAAACTGTAACGGTTACGGTTCGGTTATGGTTTTCTTTGTAAACTTGTTAGTTCGGTTTTGGTTTTTTTACAAAACCAAACCATTGCCATCCCTAGGCTTTGACCCTAAAATTCTAATAATGTAAATGAAGTGGCAAGATATAAAACACATATTGATAATTTTGCCTCTTTTGTTTTGATCACTAGTAGATTGCACGTGCAATGCAAAATGTATGTAGCAAGGGAAGGGACAAACGGAGAGAGATGATGTGGATAGGAAGAGTTGCAAAACTAATTTCTAAATTTTAGAAAATTGAGACAGTTTTGACCATTGTATCCTTTTATTAATGAATCTTCTTAATTGTGTATAAGGGCTGCTTTGGAAAGTCAGACATTTTGGTTGGTGTGATTCCTAATGAGGTAATTCGCATTATATTTAGTATAGATTTAAAATTATATATCAAGATTTCTCCTTAAAATGTTTACAGCATTGGCTCAAATGGAAAAAACTAAACCTGATTTGCATCTTGCTCGATGGCATTCTTGGTACTTAATGTATAAATAAAGTATTTCACTTTTAAATATAAATAGGATAGGGCAAATTTGTCAATTAGTATCTTCTCTATTATGATTTTAATGGTCAAACCTCAAAAGGGGATATTGTTACATATATAAAACCTCAATATGATAAAATAATATTTTAGAAACCTCAGGAGGGGAAGTGGGATTATTGGAAACCTCAAGGGAATAAATTATAAATATTCCTTGTGTTTTTAATTATGCATACAAAATTATTCTAGGTCTTTTTATCTCTGATATAAGAAACCCTAGAAGATTTTCTTTTTTTTCTTTTTTTCAAAAACAAGAGAAGTCATCTCTAAAAGCGTATCTACAATTTAATTTGTTTCTTTAATTAACAGATTGATGTAGCCATCTTCAAATATTTATGATAGTTCTAATTCTAATTACTAGAAGGATGCACGTGCAATACTACACGTGTATAGGAAGGGATGGAGAGAGACAATGTTGGAAGGAACAGTTGCAAAATTGATTGTTAGTTTTTAGAAAAATTGTAACAGTTTTGATCATTCTATTATTTTATTAATAGATATTTTCAATAGTGTGTAAGGGTTGTTTTGAAAAGTTACGTATTTTGTTTGGCACGATTCCCAAGGGGCCTCTTCTTATTACATATAGTATAGATATGGATGTGAACCTTCAAATGCTTCATAGGTACACGTTGTGTGTACTTATGAATCATGATCCTATCTATATACATATATAAAATAGGGAAAATTACTGTACACCCTATCTTTTAAAAATTTATTCCAAACTGCACTACCTTTACAACTAATTGCCAAGTTTACACTAGTTTTATAAACAAAATGAAGGAATGCCCTTCTACATGTGTCAAGAGACAAAAATTGTCCATTTTACCCTCGGTTTACAACTCATAAACCAGTTTTTATACTTGTGGTTGAGCATGTCAAGTAAGAAGCAGACACAACAAAAGCACCAATCGCAGTAGTAGCACCAATCCATGTTCTGTTAATCTTTTAACCATAGAAGAAGGGTAGAAGAAAGGTTTTGATTGAATTTTTTTTTTAGTTTCGAACAACCGAAATAAAGGAGTAAGGTTCAACAGTTTTATTGTTTAGACCGGTTTGTGAGTTGTAAACCGGGGGTAAAAGGGGTATTTTTTGTCTTCTGATATATGCAGTAGGGCATTCTGTCATATTGTTTATAAAATAAGTGTAAACTTGGTATTTAATTATGAAGGTAGTGTATTTTGGAATAATATTTTAAAAGATAGTGTGTACAGTAATTTTCCCTATAAAATATCTTATTTACCAATCAAAAAAAAAAAAAAGATATGGATGTTTTTAATAATTTCCAGAAATTTAGGCGACTATGATTGGCATGGGAACAAGGTTTTTTCATAGAGTGGAAATCCAAACACACTTTCTTCCAAGCCTTTATAAGATAAAAGAGGAGAGGTATAATCAAATGAAAGTATATATATTAAAAAAAAAAGGGTTGTTTGCATCTATAACATCCTTACATTATGACCTATTTGCATCGACATCCTTTTATGTTTTAGTATTTGTATTTGCTCCCTTGACCGTTGGCCCCGTTCCTGTTCACGAGTTTGAGTTTGAGACGACCACGTACGTGTCGCGAAAATCGAACCCCCAAAAACCCTAGTTCCATGTGTAACTTGGCCGCCATTACTGCAACTTTGTAATGTCTTGAGCCTTCAAAACCCTAATTCAGACCTGAATCAAACACAGTGAAAGATTTGATCCGATATGGGGATTCCTGCTTTTTATCGTTGGCTGGCCGAGAAATATCCACTCTCAGTTGTGGACGTTCTCGAGGAAGTTCCTGTTGTCGTCAATGGCGTAGCTGTTCCGGTCGATACAAGCCAACCAAATCCAAATGGCATGGAATTCGACAATCTATATCTTGACATGAACGGAATCATTCATCCATGTTTCCACCCAGAAGGCCGGGTATCTTCGCTCTCTCCGTGGTTTCCAATTTGTGCCTTTTGATTTTTGTTTTCACTTTGAATTTATCTTGTTCTTCATTTTCCAGCCTCCCCCAAAAACATATGAAGAGGTTTTCAAAGCCGTTTTCAAGTATATTGATCGCATTTTCACGATGATTAGACCTCGAAAGTTGCTATTTATGGCGATTGGTGAGTTAATATTTCTCTAAAATTTATGCCCATATTTTCGACCAATTCATATTTTTGCTCATATGGTGATGATTGGTCTCATAATTTGTGCGCAGATGGTGTTGCACCTCGAGCTAAGATGAACCAACAGCGTGCAAGGCGGTTCAGAGCTGCCAAGGATGCAGTAGATGAAGTTAGTTTGATTGCTTTTAATATTAGTTGAATAATTACATATATTTTGAGGAATTTAATGCTAGAATTACCTGTCCTTCTTGAAATACTATCAGAACTGGTGCCATTTGATTTTTATTTTGTACCTGATTGCGAACAGGCTGCTGGGACAGAAAGGCTGAGAAGTGTCTTTGAGTCAGGAGGACAAAAATTAAGTGTTTTGGAACAGGGTAACACACTAGATTCAAATGTTATTACCCCAGGAACTGAATTTATGGCCTTATTATCGTCAGCTCTTCAGTACTACATACACTTGAGGATGAACAAGGATCCTGGATGGAGGAGTATCAAGGTAAGTACAAAACTTTTGTGCTGTGAAATCTCTGTATGTATCTCTCCCAAATTCTTTTTTGGCATGAATATATCTGCGTGAAAATTTTGAAGGTCATTCTTTCCGATGCAAATGTTCCTGGTGAGGGGGAGCACAAGATAATGTCTTACATCCGCTTGCAACGAAATCTTCCGGGATTTGATCCAAACACACGGCACTGTCTGTATGGGTTGGTAAATATGTTTGCCTTCTAGTTTTTTTAAGTCCTCTCATTCTACAGTAGATTCTCATGGACTTGTTATATGTGTTGACATATTTCTATACGTGTTACTTAGGATGCAGACTTGATCATGCTTGCGTTGGCTACACATGAATTACATTTTTCAATTCTTAGAGAGGTTTGCTTTAGAATGATTTGAATCATCTCTGTCTGGTTTATTAAAATTTGTTATTTGTAATCACTTGATACAAAAGTCTACTGTTTGAATCTGATTGGCTTTGTCATATAGGATATCTCAAAGGCTCAGAAAAATGATAGAAACTCAAAAATGCATACGCCAGTGAGTAGTGAGGTAGCAGTGGAGGGATTTAAACATAGAGAAGTGGGAAATGAAGATGTAAATGACATCATTTCAGGGCAGCAGTTTCAGGTTTGTATACTACTGTTGCTATTATTTATAAATATTTTTAAAAGTTTATCACAGCACAAAAGTAAGCTCACACTTAATATGTAGAACGCAATATAATGTTGAGGGGTCAATCTGATGTAGAGGAGATCGCTCAAATGGGAGCTCCAATCTGATTATGGGTAGAGATGAAAAGAAAAAAAGAAGAAGGGAGCAACAGAGAACAAATTTGCTTGTCTATGTTGCTAGTAATAAGAAATGCTTTTTATTTATTTAACAATAGACTAAAGTTGATCATCAAGACAAAACACCTTATCCCATCTGATTGGGGTTGGTAGCACAAATCCTATTCTTCCATCCCAATACATTAAAAACCATATCTTTAGATGGATTTTGAGTATTTGAACTTTTTCTGACTGACTCATTGTTGGTTCCTTTTGATCGTTCTCTCATTCTCTTACATCACAATGCTTATCGGTGTATTCCATCTCATGATTGCCTTCTGCCCCCTTAGGTCTTTGCTTTACATATGTAAACCATCGTAACTTACTTTCCCTTCTTCGTATTATGGTATTTTTTTTAAATATGTTTATTCGGTGTCTTTCTTAGTCTTGCCACGCATCCATCTGAAACATTCTCATTTGGGCAGTGCTTAATCTATATGTATGTTTCCTTTTTTCTTTTCTGATGAAAGTTACTATGATATTATATAAAGTAAGGGAAGACTTACTATGCTTCTCAAAAGGGTCCACAATCCACATCTTTAGAGGAATACATTACACTATATTGCACATTGTCCACTGAGGTGAAATCAACCCCCAGAATCCCACAATGAAGGGAATGTCTATGCACCCCACTCTTAGCAATGCGACTGCTAACTCATTGGCAGAGTGGGGCATGTGGTTGAATGAGATGTTTAGCTCACGTGCAAGCACCCTAGCCAGACGAATGTGGTTGAGTCAAGGCTAATTTGTGGACATTAATGTTCTTTTGTTTATGTGGGAAAAGATTATGCATAAAGTTCTGTTTTATATATTATTCTTGAAGTTGATAGCTTTTGTTTTAATTACTTAGTGACAGAGCTTGAAATTAAGAGTGCTATTTTTTTTATTATAGTTTCTCAACATTTGGGTTCTGAGGGACTACTTGGCCCATGACATGAGAATTCCTGATTCAACTGTGAAGGCAGACCTGGAGCGTTTAGTTGATGATTTTGTCTTTATTTGTTTGTTCATTGGAAATGATTTCTTGCCCCATGTACCATCACTGGAAATTTCTGAGGTTGGTGCTACTTATATTTGAGTTTCTGAAGTTCATTTATCACAGTAATCACTGTAGAGAATGATATGTACATCAAATGTTTGTGAAAATTCCAGTCTATTTAATTTTTTAATTTGGTAGAATAAAGTAGCTTTCTTCTTGTTTCATCATCATCATCATCAATATATCATTATTAAAATCATTAATAAAGGGTAAATCTGTCCATTGGTGCTGAATTTGTGACAGGGAGCAATTGATCTACTTATGACGGTCTATAAGAAGGAATTTGTTCGCATGGGTGGTTACTTAACTAATTCATTTGAGGTGCATACCTAACATTTGCTTGTATATCAAGCCATTGTAAATTTATCTTCTACTTCAGTTCTCTAAGATATTTGCGATGGTCTAGTTTCACTGTTATCTGTTCTATTGCTCCTTTATCTGGTGTATTTTTCTCCTTTTGGTCTCCTATGATTTCTTATTGCCCCTTATTTCAAGCGTATCTTTTGCATGTCTATCTGTATTGACTACTTTAAATATGACTCTTTTGGATCCTTTAGCAAGTAACCATTTCATGTAGTAAGTAGCTGATATGATATTATGAAAACGATAATCCTTATGCTTCTATTCTGTTTATATGTGTGCTTATGTATAAAATATATAAACCATTAACGATGGTTCCATGTTCCATGCAATTTATACTTATTTTTCTTATTAATTCTTTTTTATTACACAGCATGTGTCATTGCACCGGCAACTTCCATGCTGGCTCAAACTCGTTATCTTTATCATGATTTGATGTGATAATGTAGTTAAGATATTGTTCCTGCCCATAGTGTGATCACATTAATTCATTTGTCTACAAACAGATCTCCAGTTCTCGTCCCACCAAAATTCTAATATGCATAGATGTGAACGGTCTGTATGATGAACACTATTTGTGGATATGGCTCACTTTTAGATATATGGTAATCTTGGATACAACTAATCATATCTGGATCCCTGTTGCCAACGAAAAATGCTTAGCTAGTAAACTCAAATATCCCTAGGGTCTGTTTGGTTCTAGGAATTGGAATTATCCTGCAAATACTAATTCTGAGAATTATAATTCTATAAAGGAGATTTCCTGAGGATTTTAAATATATTATTTGGTCGACCTGAAATAATTTGAGAATTGATATAAGTTTTTGAGGAATTTTGTCAGTTATTACTATCTACTTGTTTTAAACAATTAAAAAAGACAAAGGAAAACACTAAATTGGGGATTTCTTATGGTTAAATGAAGATGTTTGCAACTCATCTCTTGTATTTCTGCTTTCTGTTGTTGAAGGTCTGTGCATTTGACCAAATAAAATAAAAGCTGAAAAAAATGCTAAGCAAGCTGCCAGATCAACATCTTAACCTTACATTTTTTTTTTCTTCATATAATTGCAGAAAAAATAGATCTTTACTTTCAGTAAATTGAAATTTAAAAGGATTTCAAATTAGTCAAGGGTTTATTTTGCCGGTAAAAATTAGTTCTGCTTTGTGAAAATATGTATTCTGACCTCCTTTAATGGCTGCTTAAACTTTTATTATTTGTATCAAACTTGTTTTTCTTCTTTTTGATCAAAGTTCTTCTTGTTGGTTTTCTTTGTGAGCCATAGTCTTTATGTCAACAGTAGTGGTGGAAGTTGGTGATAAAGAATGATGGTGGGGAGAGGTGAACTTCTAGTTTTTAGGTCTTGCATTAGCTCTCAGTTCTCCTCAAGCAGTTATGAGCTTCAGAATTAGAAAAAACTGTCTTGGTTGGGGGGGGGGGGGGGGGGGGGGGGGAGATATGGTAATTGACAGAAAAAAATTTACATTATAAATGAATGAATTCCAGAGAATGACAAATTCCCATTATGAATGAATTCCAGAGAATGACAAATTTACATCATGATCCTATCTATCTACATATATAAAATATCTTATTTACCAATCAAAAAAAAAAAAAAAATGAATTCTAAAGAATTTGGGTAACAATTGTAAATCCAATTGAATTCTATGTCATTAAACAACAGAATTGGAACTCTATAGCTGATTTTTAAATTCTAATTCACGTCCGCCAGTTCTGCCTACAATTCTATGTGCCAAAAGCGCCATAAAAGAAATTGAACAAGTGAAGCAATAATTGATGAAAATTGGAGTGACAGATTCTAGCATTTTCTGGTGTAAAGAAAGAAATTTGTCAGAATTTTCCATTATCTGCAAAATTTTCTGATCTTATGACTTCAAATTGTTGGATTTATGGTAAATCTTTGGGTACCTTTGATAGATGCTACTTGATATGTCCTTATGAAACAGGAAGTAAAGTCATATATATCATAATTCTTGTATATCTTGCCTATCCAATGATACATATAATGCTTCTTATCCAATGAAAGGGGTTCAACTGCCAATATTGTGTAATTTAATGAGTGCCCCGAACTCATGGAAAGTGTCTGTTGCAGTTTCTCCAAAATGACCAAGCAAGAGGATACGACATCTTAAATGGTTGAATATAGGGTTTTCTCATCAAAACGAGTAGAATAGGGGATGTGATCCCACAAGGCATTGAAGGTTCTCCTTTTGCATATGTATATTCCTTTGTAAGTGTAATGAATATAAAGAAATGTATTATTGCGTCTGTGTTTGCATCTGGTCTATATGATAGAGGGCTCAATCAGTTTTCCAAAAGACCAAACAAATTACAATCCGTTTGGAATGCCTGAATAATGAGATTTTTCCACCTGCTCCGGATAGATGCTCTGCCAAGTCGTTTGCTGACCTTTGGCACATGGTATAATGAGGCATTCAAACCACTTGCGAAGATCTATGCCAACTGAACCAAGTGCATAATAGGCCAAGAATCGACTATTTCATTGTTGACTCAGGTTATCCCGGTATGAGAGTTTCCTCTAAAACCCTTCAACTTAGTTCTTTAAACCTGCAATTAATGCCTCCAATTCTGCTCTAATAGAGTTGGCTATCCTGATGGGACCCAAGATTGAATGAGTTACTCTTCCTTTGATGTCTTTAAAGACTTCTCCGTTTCAATTAATCGATATGGATTGACATACATATTCGTTAATAGTCTAGATGTGGATGGATAAAAAACTGCTTTTTGATTTATTATCTATGTAAAAACAGTCAATTAAAATGATTAATTTAAGTGAAACTGGACTTCTTGGTTCTTATCAATGACTGAAGAAATTAAAGGGATTAAAGAAATAAGTGGATTAGATTCAGTGTTTGAGATCCGATACTGTGGTAGAAAGAAATATATAGTACTTTCCACCATAATTCCATATATTGTCATTGTATAATCTTGTATTACAGAGTGATACTAGCTTAATACAGTTCAATTTACAATAAATGTCTTCTTCATCATTATCATCATCAAAAAGCCAGTTCCACCAAAGTGGGCTCGGTGATACAAATCTTGTCTCTCCATCCCACTATGTCAAAATCATATCTTTAGTTAATTTTTGGTTTTTTTTAGGTTATGTTTTATTAAGTCTATCCAAGTCTTTTTAAGTCTTCCTCTTGATCTCTTGGATCCCTCAATATGCATCCTCTCATATATTCTTACAAGTGCATCTCTAGATCTCTGCTTTACATGTCCAAACCATCTTAACCCACTCTCCTTCATTTTATCCTTAATGTATGTTATGCTTAACCGTTTTTGAATGTCTTTATTTCTTATCTTGCTTTTTTAGTTTTGCCACAATACATATCTTCATATATGTAAGAAATTTGATATATGCAATCTGCGTTGCACCTTAATTTTACTTTTTTGCTACATATATTTGAGTTGTATTGATTTTGATAAATCTCAAATAATTGAAGGGTGTGTAAAAACGCAGGAGTTCAATTATTGAGGCTCATGCTTTGTGTTTATGTGCATTTGTGTCTGTGTATCTTACTTGCTTGTATACAGTCATTTGAATGTTCCAATCTTACATCTGTCACTATTTTGTTACTTACAAGTCATCATAATTAGTAGCTTGTATCTTTGAGTTTGTTACTGGTAAAATGGAGATGAGTTTATCTACCTCATCCTTCTCTTTCTTCATTTTTGTTTTTCATAAAGGACAGTTATGCATGTGCTTGTCTCTGTGAATTATTTTCTGAACATGCAAATTTCACTGGTTTGTTGCTTATGATTTATTGTCTGAATATGAAAAACTGTTAGATTTGGGTTCAAATGCCCACAAGCTAGCATTTTACTTTTCTTTACACCTATTATATATATATATATATATATATAAAATGAGAAGTTGGTTAATCCATTGTATTTGTTGGGGTGGCCATTATTGCTGGCAATAGTACAGTTAATTGTTTATGACAGAAATTGGTACTGAGCACATAGAAATTTCTTTCCCTTTTTGCTTATGTCATTTACTGATACACTTTTTACTTGTTCTACTTCACAGATAAATTTGAAGCGTGTGGAGCACTTTGTGCAAGTTGTGGGTTCTCATGAGAGCGCCATTTTTAGGAGACGTAGTCAGGTTAGACTTGGTGCCTACCTTTGTAAAAATCCAATTGAAACTTTGTAATGAATGACTTTGCGTGGCTTTAACTTTTGTTTATACATGCTGTTATTTTATACACAATCACATTGTATATCCGCCTTTGTGCTTGGTCAATCTTTTGGAACATTTCTAGATCAGAGGATCCTCACCTTCTTGAATGCTTGGCCATGACTCACCGTATTTTAGGGAAGTCCGAGTTGTAATCATTTTTATCTCTTAATCAATATCATTACTTATCTAAAAATAAATAAAAAAAAAGAAATTCAGATTTTGTGATGAGGTAAGCTTTCACATTCTGACAGAACTATCTAGATTAAGCAAGAGAGTGTAGTAAAGCACTAAACTTCATGTGTGTGGAACAGAGACGACTTTGTGATGATTTCCGAATAGTAAGGATCATGGTTTTGGATTCTCCTTGTACAAATCTTGAGTTCTTCTAAAGGTAAAAGCAACCTTTGTTGGGATGTGCCTTCCAAATTATCCTGATTGGAGTTTCCTGCATCTCATCCTCTGTAATATCTGTAAAGAGGGACCTATGAAAGGACATATCATGGATTCAAACCCAAATCTGTTTGGTGTCGCTGAGATGTTCTTCCGCACGTGCCCCCTACCAATCCCCCCAGCCATCACTCTTTTAGATTTGAGACCATGTTTCCATATATTAAATCTTTTAAGGAATTGTGTTGATTAAGAGTTCTTGTGAATAGGAGGGGAATAGCAGACAGTTTTTGTATTCTTAAAAGTGCTTGCAAGCAATTTAACGGAAAATTGAGAAATGGAATGGGGGAGCTTCTGGTCTTTAGGGACCAAAAAGAGGAAGCTTATATATGGAATTGCGGGTCATGAAAGGAAAGAGGATATGAAAAGCTTTGTCTCATTATAATTTGAGGTTAGAAGGATTTGGAGAGGGGACAAAGAACTGATAAGATTGGAATGGATTAGCTAGAGGCAAAATTCAAGGATTAAAGTGATTAGTCGGGGGGATGGAAATCAAAATTTTTACTGCAACACAGCAAGTGGAAGGAGTAAATGAGTGAAATATGTAAAATTATTGTTGATGGAGAGTTAAGGGAGGAAAGGAAATAGAAGAATTATCGTCTTACTTTTATTAGCGGTTTCAAAAATTGGAACAAGTGCTTAAATTCTAGTTTGGCAATCTGGAGGGTTCCATGTTGGTTTGGTGGAGTCTAATTCTCAATGGTTAGAAAGGGAAGTTTAAAATGAAGGAATTAAGAGGGCAGTTTGGGAGCTAGGTAGAGATAAAGCATAGGGGCCAGGACTGTTGGTAGACATTTCAAAAATTATTTGATGGAGGTATTCAAGGAATTTTACTCTAAAGGGATTGTGAAAGAGCCACCTTACTACTTGTCTCTAAGTGCAATGGTGTTTTTGATATAAAAATCTTTCATAAAATCATTCTTACTCCAAGACTCTATGTAAAATTATAGCTAAAGTGATTTCCTTAAGGAAGTGAATGGTTTGGTTGTGTTCGTAAACCAAAGTGCCTTTATTCAAGATAGACATATTCTATCTTGTGTTGATTGCCAATGACTGGGGAAGGAATTTCTGGTTTTTAAGGAGGGCTTGGTAAAAGGCTTTTATTGGGTGGAATGGGTCTTATAGAGTCCATAATGGAATGGAAGGGTTTTCGATCTTGATGGTGCAATTGGATTAGAGGAAGTGTGTGTAATTTGCTTTTATTTTCTGTCATAAATGGAGGGGTAAGTGAGTATTTCCCATCTTCTAGGGACCTTAAGCAAGATGATCCACTTTCATTCTTCCTGTCTATATTGTTTAGTGATATCTTAATAGGTTTGTCTTGACCAGAGACATTATGCAAAGTGAAAGGTTTTAGGATAGGTAATGAAGGTATGCCCGTCTCTCATCTATTATTTGCTGACGACTTTGTCATTTTACTTGATGCATCTAGCAGCATGTTTATTGGGTTCATTATCATGTTTTGTGTTGGTAGCAGGACTAAAACCATCACCATTGCCCATAACTGCCAACCATTGCCTTCAACACCCCCATTGTCATCCCCTAGGGCCATTACCACCTCTGTCCCCTCCTCCCCCCCACCCCCATTGTGGCTGCTATAAATCAGCAGCATCCTCAAATACTCTCTTCCCTTTTCAGTGAAAATTTAGCTTTTAAGTGACAGTCCAGTAAAGTTTCTGTTGGCAAGAGAATTATAAAATATGAAAAGAATTTTTCCCTTACATTAAGTGGCTATTCACAAATTTATTCAAACACAGCCTTTGGTGTTTATTCTATTCAATGGTATGACTGAGAAACCAACCTTTTTATGTCTCCCCTTTGTTTGGCTGCTAAGATTTTATTGAAATAATGACTGGCCAGATGCAAAAGGAAAGGGAGATCCGTTCTCGAGGCTTCTTAAATACAAAGCTCAGGAGAAATAGTGATTCTTTGTCACAGCCTTGTGTTGAGCAGAAACAGATCTCAGGAAGCTTCTGCGCCCCTGATAAACTCATGGGTACTCCAATTTATCAAGCCTCAGAAACGGTGAGTATTATGTACTCATTAAAGTTTCCAAATGCTACTCATTGAAGTTTCCAAGTACTCATTAAAGTTTCCAAATGCTACTCATTAAAGTTTACACTGATGATGCATTTGAATCTGCAGCTTAACGTAAAGGAGATCAAGTGCTCAAGCAATGGTACAATGTCTGATGGTGCTGGTGCAGTTTGTGACAAGGTTTGTAATCCCTTTATTGTGGCCTTATCACACCTCAATCTGCACATGGGAAATAAATGCCTAGTTTTTATAGATTAAATTGGGGCAAGAAGGGTGGAAGGAAAGGTACTTTGCAGTCAAGTTTGAGGCAAAAACCGAAGCTGATTGTGAAAATATTCGAAGACATGCAGTAAGTAAATTTTCATCCTATCCTTTATGTTCTGCTGGTTATGTTACTCCAGTGTTGTTTTTTCGTTACTGGTCCAATGCCCCTGTATTTGATGGTTATGTTACTCCAGAAGCTGGTGTGAAACTTCACGACATCTTTAATCTGGACCTGAACTTTCTGCTTGCTACACTTTTTTAGTTCTCTAATTTTTTTTTTTGTTTATAATCCCAATTCTGCAATTTCACAAATTGCTGCTCTTCCATCATGGTGGTGAAGCCACCAAAAATTTTAAAATGTTATTTCAACTTTTTTAAAATTTTGACCTGAGTGATGAAACTTCTGTTTCTTCATATTTTCCTGGAGGTTTTGATATGTTTTCCATGCTTATATATTTTATAATTGTTTAAAGAAAAAAGATTGAGGATTTGTTTTCTAGGACAATCTTCTCAGTCTAATCATTCTATATTTCCTTTCCTTTTCTTTTTATTTTTTTTTTCTCTTGCTATCTTTTGAACTTACTGTGGTTGCTTTCTTTGCAATTTCTGTAGGTTTTAAAATATGTAGAGGGAATTCGTTGGGTGATGCACTATTATTATCAAGGAGTATGCTCCTGGCAATGGTCTGAACTGAACTTTGTTGCTTCTCTTCAATACTTCTATATTTTAACTTCCTATTTTCTGAGGTGCTATTAATTTTAAATTATTAAAAGATTTTAGATATAATATCTGAAACCAGTTGATTTACTACATGATTGGACAATAATTGCGGCTTCTGACTAGCTTATGTCTGCTGTTTTTTCAATTGTACTTTTTTTTTCCCTGTTATTTGGTCTCTGTTTTGATTTGTTGTAGGAGCTGCTTTCACCAAAACCTTATGTGTGTGTTGTATCATCTTATTTTCTTTATTTCTCAATAATTCTGCCATCAAACATTAATAAAAAAAGGTGCCTGCCTTGGCAGTTTCATTGGTAACCAAGCAGTTTTTCAGGGCCCAGCAGTAACTGCAAGGCGAGCTAGAAATAGGCACCCTAGAGGTTTCCAAATGGTTTTTAGGTGACCAGGCAATCTCATATATTTTACCTAGAACAATTAGGTAAAATAGTCTTTTAAGTTAGAATTAGTTTGAACCTTGAAGGTTAAAACAGTCTTTTAAGTTATAATTAATATGAAGCTAAAATAGTCTTTAAAGTTGGAATTTGTTGAGGGTTAAGATAGTCATTTAAGTATGACAAGATGGTTTAAAACAATCTATAATTCCGGTGTGTACGGCTGGGGGGTTTCTTTTGGGTGTTTACTAAATTTATGTAATTAAAAAAACCCTATTCTATAAGGAATTAGTGACTGATTTTGTTGTTAGTATTACTTAAACTCAAGTGAACGAATTGGAGAAGGAAAGGAGGAGAGAGAAGAAAAATCCCATGCCAGCCTAGGAGGAATTTCAAGAAGAGAAAGCTCTATTTTCTTGAGAACAAAAGTTTTGTTTTTGGAGAGGAATCAACCGCAAAACCAGTCAAGCAATAAGGTGGGTGGATTCTGCATATATTCGATCCTTCGGAGATTGTAGATTTGTGGAAGAAAACCCTCGAAATTGAATTCATGATATATTTTAATGTTTCTTGATAATCTAGGTCATTCTTTTCATGATATTGGTGCATTCTTCATTTTTGAAATCAGTTGCTGCCTAAATGAAGGTATTCTTGACTCTCCAAGACAGAATTTTGATGATATTAGTGTAGTTCCGAGGATCCAAATTAGTTCTTTAATTCTTGATGGTTCTTACTGGTGTACAATGTTTTCTTACAACGAGAAGACATGATTTATGTAGACTGGATGTAAAATCTGTGGGAGAAATTTACACTTACCTCCCTTTTGGTTTCTGACAACTACTGATACCTCCCCTGAGGTTTCTGAAATGACACTTTCCTCCCTTCTATATTTATTATCCACATCGTATCCCTCCCTTTTGTATAAATTTTATTAAAATTTGAATATGTTTTGACCAATTTACCCCTCTTAGTACAAAAAGTGTAAAATTTTGAGATTTTTTTATTATAAGAAATAAATTTTAAAGGTTTAAAAGTCTTAATAATCAATTTAAAAATCATCGGTGATTTTATTATTTAAGTTTTTAAGATTTTCTTATTTCGAATAAAAATTTCAAGGGTAAAATATTCAAATTACATTTTGTAAGTTTGAGAAGGGAGTTAAGTTTCATTTCAGAAACCTTAGAGGAAGTATCTGCAATTGTCAAAAACCACAAGGGAGGTGAGTGTAATTTACTCAAATCTGCAGCCACTGTTATTATGATTGATTTTTAATGCATTCAACATGATTCTTGAGGATGCTTTATAGGTTCTTAATCATCTCTATTAGATTCTTGAAGGTCTGTATGCATTTTTTGAGGTTTTTATTGATTTCTCATCGATTCTTTCAGATTATGGTAATCTAAAAAATTTCTGTTCTTGGTGACTGACGATGGGTTCTTGATATCCTTTTCTATATGAGAGTATGAATCTGGTTTTGTTTGAAAAGTTCTTGATATTCTTTTCTGTGTGATTAAAAGTTCTGGTCATAGACGTAGAAGTAGGATATTTATTGATTTATACCCCATACTTACGAATCTGTTGGCAGCTTCACTATGTATCTATTTATGATCAAATTTCACATTTCTCATAGGATTTGGCCTTAATCTATAGTTTCTATATTGCAAAATTTTATCATATCAATCGCCTAAATAATTCAGGAATTTAGGATACTAATAAAAGAGTATTTGTTAAGTGATTATGTACCCTATTTTCAAGTGGAAGTTAATAATAAGCTTCATTTAGTTATCAAGGGCTATATGGCGTAAATAATATGAAATTTATTTAATTAAAAGCTTATAAATTATGGGCCAAAGAAATATGATGAGCATCTATGGATAAGCAAAAGTACCTTCTCTGACCTAAGGATGATAATTGTTTATTGTATATTTAATTAGTTAATTATCTTGGGCTTAAGCCCTAAATAAAGCGAAAGTTATTAATAAAATTTATTAAATTATGATCCTAAATTGTGAAAGATATAACAAAATAAACTAAGTACCTTTTTAGGGATGAGAATTGCTTATTTAAAATTTAATTAATATAGGGGTATTAGCTTTGGATGACCATCATTTATTGTGAGGATTATTTGAATTAAAGCAATTCAAATAATGAGGCCATTTAGTGTAGTTAACAAGTGAGTAGCACTTTATGGAAGCACTAGTCCTAGGTTTGCAGGATAAGTATAGGGTATGGAGTAGTAGGTCATTGGGAATGCAGAGAAGCAGGTCAGTGTGACTGTGTTTTGCGAGACACATCATGATTTGCAACTTAACTAAATTTTAGCTGTTTAATTGGGCAAAAATGGTTAGTCAAATAGGAACAATTGTATATAATTGGAAACTGCAGGTCAGAATAGAAACACAGAGGAGAAACACCCATGAAATTCTATTATGATGGGTAATAGATAAAGTTACATGATCCAAAACCTTGGTGTCATGATGGTAATTTGAGGATTCATAGAATGCCTTGGAGTGGGTAATGGGAAACATATTCTCCTTGAGTGTTTGGGCTTGTTGGCTTTGAAAGTGAAGGTATGGTGCTTTTCTTTGTAATCAAGGAGCACTGTAGTAGAAAGAGGCTTGTGAAGAAAAGGACAGCCAATGAGTTAATAGAGATTTACTTGGAAGATACTTGATCACTGCAATTTCTTAGTCCAATTAAGTGACAGATGGAACAAGCGCTAAGGGGTACAATAGGAATTTTTGTGGGTCTAAGTTTTGGTAAAATAAGGTAATCGGGGTGGCTCAAGGATCATGGGGGACATCATTTGTTTTTGTAGGAGGCAAAGGATGGAAAGACTGGATAGTAAAGCACTAGAAGAGCTTTGGGACCTTAAAGAAGTAGAGTGGATTGCATTGCAGGTTGTCGGTATTTCAAAGGTATTTTCAGTATGATGGAAAAAACAAATACCAAGAACAGTACTTATAAGCTGAAGTTATTTTCTATGTTGGTTGCGCGTAATTGCGTGTGCGTTTTCCTTTTTGTTTAAGTTTTGTTGAGGGGTGAATGAAGTTTTGGTGGCTTCTTAAGAATTGTTATGGTCCATTGAATAAGAAGAATCTATTGAGATATGGGAGGAGTACAAAGGTGTTGACCATTTCCTTGGTTGTTTTCATCAACGTTTACAATGTCGTTTCGAATGACATTTCGCTACGTGTCATTGGCGAAATATCTGTAAAATTTGGCCGAAATGTTGTTGAAATGAGGGAAAAATCGCCAGACATAAAAAAATGTAAAAAAGCTTAAAGAAAGTGAATTACTGACATTTCGCTGAATGTCGCTAACTTTTCGTCGACATCAGGGAAATCTGATTAACTTTTACTTGATAAACAAATTGTAGTTAGTGGATCCTTTGCAAAAGGTTATGATTTTTATTTGTTGAGCAATCGAGATCAGCTTCAATTTCTAAACTTGATAGATCGCTTCTATTTTATTATTCCAGGATTTTTTTTTTTTAAAAATTTAAATTTTTCCTTAGCTGCTCTGAGTTCTACTTCAGATAATAGCTCTATTTTTTGGACTTGAACGATTTAAGATCATGTAACCTTCTAGATTTGAAAATGTGTTGCTTGAAGAAGAGAACTTTGGTATGAGGCTGAAGGAAGTGATTGGATGAATTTGATTTCTTCTGGAAGATTGGATGAATTTGATTTCTTCTGGAACCTATCACAATTTCGTAAAAGAATTGAATTCCTTGAATGATACAATTTGATTATAGAACATGGAGCTGCTTGGTGGAAATGAAAAAGCAGGTTGTCTTGTTCATTTGCTCATTAGGGCATTTTGAATTCTTCAAGAGGTGGACCCAATTAGAAGAGATATACTGAAGAAAGTGTCCAATGCTTTTCAAAATTTGAAGGCAAAAACAAAATCTTGCACAAGATGGCGAATGTCAAATATGCAGTGAATGGTATAGAGAAGCTGGATATGAATATTCTGATGTTTGATAATGAAGAAGAGATAAGAAGGTTGGGGAATGCTTCTATTCAAAGTTGTTTCATGGCCCTTGTAATAGGTGGTTGTCTTATCTCTTGCAAGATTTTAGGTGTTGGAAAAATGGTTGTGTAAATAAGAGTTATATGGGGTTTTCTGTAAATTTTATGGGATAGCCTTATACAAAAATGTTTGGAGTGTTTTCTAGAGAGCTTATTTTGAGGAGGGTACAAGTTCTATGCTTGTTTCACTTCTACACAAAGGTGTGATAAACATGCAGTAGTTTAGGTCTACGCTTTTGGGAAATGTAGGGAGGTAGCATTGAGAAACACTTTGAGAACCTTTATTTGAACTTAACTTGGATATATAATCAATTTAATTTTCCATTTCAAAGGAGACAGATATAGTTAATTATTTTCCAAAACCGAGACAGTCCTGAACCCATTTAGCCATGGATTCAGGACGGGTTTTGTGGCATGAGAACCTATGTCCATAAAAGGCCTGTGTTGAGAATCGCACAACGTGAACAGTAAGAAAAATAGAGAAGAAGAAGAAGAACATGCAAATTTAAGTGGTTTGGCAATGTGCCTACACCCACTGTGTACGGCAAAATTTCCACTATGAAGAAAAAGTCAATTAGGGTTACATCAATGTATATATACCAACCCTAAATAGAGAATGAGAGACTAAACCAATGGTAGAGGTTATCTGAGATTTATGAGAGACCATTAAAGATTCAGAGAAGAGATCATATCTCAAGATTTGACTCTTCAGTCAGTTTCAAAGAATCCTTGGTGAAATCTATTCCATCTGTCATCGCCCTTTCTTAGTCTCTACTCTAGCCATTGCCTACCTGTGGTACCTTTTTGGTTTGGCTCCCTTCCATTAAGAGGAGCAATAGTAGAGAATTGCTATTAACTGCAGACTAGACCTGCAGTGGATCTGCCACACTCAAGAGCACAAATCAGAGTACTCATCAGGACTTTTTGATGCATCAACCATGAGCCTAAAAAGGCACCTATACTACTATGACTTGCTCCCTTATTTGGGCTAGATATGGACCAACTGGCATGTTTTCTTTCTTTCTTTTTTTTTTTTTTTCAATTTCAATTCGTTTGATTTATTCTCGGTAGTTGCATTTGATTCTTCTAATCATATAGACTTTTATTCTTGCAGGTTTTATCCTTTCCATTACGCTCCATTTGCTTCAGATTTTTATGATCTTGATCAATTGGAAATTTGTTTCACACTGGGAGAACCTTTCAAGCCTTTTGATCAGTTAATGGGTGTGCTGCCTTCTGCTAGGTATGTGGGTTCCATCCTTATTTTTCTTCTCAGTTCCATCAATGAATGCCTAATCCACTCTTTTTATTTGAAGTGCACATGCACTTCCTTTATCTTACAGGAAGTTGATGACAGATTCTTCTTCACCTATTTTGGACTTTTATCCTACTGGTAGGATTTTACCATTCAAGTTACTCTATTTTGTCATTTCTGTAGTAGCTTATAATGAAATTTTTCTGGCAGATTTTGAACTTGATATGAATGGTAAGCGTTTTGCCTGGCAGGTAATGGTTGCCTCTGCAGTTTCAAATAATAATTCAATTCTTTATCTTCTTAAATCTGTTGTGAACAATGAAATCTGAAGCATCTTAATCTGAAATCTTATTTCACCAATAATGGGGTGAAATTATAGGTCAGTCAGATCTATTAGTGCTTCAGTTCTACTTAGTAAGAGGTATCTTGAACCAAGCAATGGACCCTAAAAGCAAAATAGAAACGAAAAAGGGAAAGGTGTTTTTGGGGGGAGGAATGATTTTCATATCCGAAAAGAAAAATTTTCTTATCCAAAAACCAAGGATCAAATTATAGATCACTCAGATCTAATATTTCTTCAGTTCTACTTAGTAAGAGATATCTTCAACTGAGAAATGGACCCTAGTAGCTAAATAGAAACTAAAAAGGTTCAGCCAAAATATATAGCGGAAGGAAAGAACCAACTTGTGTAACATAATCTGTTAATTTTTTTAATGCTTTCTTTAATCCTTTTTCCCCACCTCGATCCATAGGTTTTGAGTGGTATTTTTTGTGAGAATCTCTACTTTTGCTGCTTGACTATTGTCCTATGGGGAACATTCTTAATGCCCCTTTTTATGCATAATTAACAAAACAATATAAGAGGTTGCTTAATGTCTTCCATATATCGAATGCCATCTTTTCATGATGAAAATATTAAATATACTTTAACCTTTCATCTTTTCCTCTCAATTATTGTTTGATCTCTAGAATGACACTGTTTCCTCCTTATACCTTGTTTTCGTCGGATGATCAGGCTATTTGCAAGTTGCCCTTCATTAAAGAGTCCCGCCTTCTTGCTGAGATAGCGAAAGTTGAGCACACCTTAACAGTAATACTTAATTCTATTGATAGTTATTCATCTTGAAACCCTTTTCAGGATTAGTTTCTTAATTTTTCTAAGGTGTTTTTTTTAATGGTCTTCAATTCTTCTCTTTTAGGATGAAGAAAAACGAAGAAACAGCTTGGGGCTGGATTTACTTTTTGTTTGTGTTTCACATCCTTTAGCAGTGAAGATAATTTCTTTTTGTAAGCGGAAAAAGGATCACCCAAAGTTGCATAAGGCTAAAGTCAAACGGAAAATTGATCCAAATTCCAGGTGTGTAAGTAAAACCTCTAGGAGCCAAAAGCTGCTCATCACTAGAGAGTAGGTAAATTTTGATACAAAGAGCATATTTACTACCTCTTATGTCTTCTGTAAGTTTGTTGAGATGATATAAAAATAGCAGTAGCTTCAAATGCTTGAAATAGTTGCATAAGTTATTTGTATAGCCTTGTAGTTGATGAGGAATTATATTGTGTTCTTCTGAGAGAATAATGACTTTGAGAAAGGGGCTCTGTCAACATCCTTTTGGTGGTGGGTTGTGTTCACAAGATTATTGATAAAGTATTAGTGTTCTGACTACAAACTAAACCAGATTTGATGTCTTTTATCAAAACACATATATCTTAAATTTTCTATTCTATATCCATCAATCAATAAAAGCCTTTTATTAGGCCCCAAATCTAGCATAATAATAATATTGAATTCCTCAGATTCAGTGTGACTGCAATTCCTATGTCACGTGGAAATTTAAGCATTGCACGTGAACCTATACTATCGAATCAATTTGGAAGATGAAATAAATTCAGTTTAAAATCATGGAACTAGGTACAATAAAAATTTATCAGTATATGTAACTAACTAAATAAAATCTATGGAAGCTGCCGAATTAAACCCACTTTTAACAAACCCAAATAATCTAACTTAGAAATAATTAATAAAGTGCCTATAAATAAACTCAACTAAAGTGAAATAATTAAAACTCCAACGAATAATTTCTTATCACCTAAATAAAATCCCTAACTGATTTAAGTAGATGTGTCTCCACTCCTCAATACATTGGTCCTGATATGATTTACTACCCTAAACCCTGATCATCACGTTTACTTGTTTCTGTTAAAATATAGGAGTGAGCAAAGCTCAGTAGGCAATATTCCTACAGAATCAGTTCCCATTTGGCAGACTTAAACATATAGAATAAGGCCAAATAAAACTAATCACATGCAATAACAGAAATCAAATCATGCAAATTTTTTTCATGCAATTGATGCAAATCTGAGATGTATATGTGCACTAAACAATACCTTCTAAAATGATATGCCATGCAACAAAAAAAAAGGCACAACAAGTATGTAACGCATGCAATGAATGTGACATGTCTTGAAGTACCTCAAACAACACATACTTACAACTATAAAGTCCTCCCTCACACTGCTTGGACAATTACAGTATTTTACATGTACATTGCAGTTTTACAGGTCATTCACCGATTAGATATCAATGCCAAACCAATATTTTTGGAAATGGGAATATACCTTTCAATGTCTCAAGAATTTCTGTGGTAGCCTGACTCCAAAAACACAACATGGTCTCATCTAATATTTTTGCCTGTCTGAATCTCAAGTCTAGGCTCTCAGTCATACCACATCCTACAAGCGCTTAATCTTGGATGCTGTAGAAACCCTCACCTTGTCATGCAAAGATAAACAATTATTATATCATGTTGTTGGAGACTGTTGGGCTACAACTTTCAACCTCACTCAATCCATAAAGTTGTTGGATCTTAGATCCTCACACCTCGCTATCTCATTAGGTATGCAAATCATGCAATGTTCCATTTGCAATTTCATATGCATCAGTTTCTCATTCATAAATCATGCAACTAGTCTTCCATAAAATTCATTTATGTGTATCTCATAAACAGTAAAACATCTCACATGTATTCATGAAGATTAAATGAAAGAAGTACAAGACAATATCATTGTGAATAAATCAACAGTAGGTTCATTTCATAAAAAACAGTAGGTTCATTTCATTCATATCAATTAATCAATAACATAATTTAAATCAGTCGCAATATTTTACAAAACAATATAGAACATAACATGCTTTGTTGTCATTCCTGTTTAGTAACTTTTCGTAGCTACAAGGTCTGTTGAATGGGCTTTCTTCCTTACCATTAAATAACAATTTTAATTTTCAGACATAACTTTCAGAAAAAGGCCTATCAACTGTTACTAGCCACCCTAAAACTTTCAATATGGAATGGATTTAATGAAAGCATGTGCTATGGCTTGAGTCTGTTTTATTTTCAATAAGATAATTGATGGATCACTTTCTATTGGTTTCATTTTAATGTTATACTGCTAACAGAAAGGTTTTTCATGCAGTGGTGGGATGAATGGATACATATACATTTCTGATAAATCTGTGTCACCCAAAGAAGTCTATTCACCAATTGAGGACATGGGGATAATTACAAAGAATAAAGTCATGTAAGATTTTCGGTTTATGATTGGTATTGATGCAGACCATAACCAGATCAGCTTTTAGATCACTATTTTCTTCTTGAATCTTTCTCTTTCCCTCTTTTAATTAATTGCCTTTTTTATTGTTTTTGTTTTTTTTTTGTAGATGTGTTTTCTATAAATGCCCTCCTTTTCATCCACATGTTCCCAGGCCAGCGGTAGGAGCAATTGCACCTGGGAAGGTAATGATTTCATTGTTTCTTTCTGCTTTACACAATCCTTCTTATTCTTGTGTTCCCAGGCCACCAATAGGAGTAATTGTACCTGCTAGCTTAATGATTTTCTTGATTCTTTCTGCTTTACCTATCACTAGTTTCACTGATCTTGAAGAGGTAGGAAGTTAAATTGTGAACTAGACGGAGTCAGCTTGGTTATGTCCTCAAACAAGCATGTTTTTCACAACATCTAGGTACTGCATGAGAACTTCACAAATTTTCATTCAATCAGCCTTTGATTCCATATTCATCAAAATTCTTATGGTGATTTCTACAAGTTCTTCAAAATGCATAAAGTTGGGAGTGTGTGAAACAGTTATTGATAAGTCTTTTCATTAGCTCATTTGATTTGTTAGAGCACTTACTTAGGTATGGAGGCATCAACCGATGCAATTCTACACTTTTTTACCCTCCCACATTCATTTTTTGTTTGATTCCTGCCATGTTTTTTTTGACCTAACATTTAGACTATTATATCTTTCCATTCTGTCAGTCTGTCCGCAAGCAGGATATCTTACCAGCGCCAGTACTATGGCATGAGAAGTCGGCTGTCCTTGGACGTATATTTTCTGAAAGGTGACTGTCTACTTGAAATGTTTTTTTTTTTTCACTTAAAGCAGAGTTTAACCCTTCATTTTAAATGGCTTTATTTCATTTTTCTTTTATCAGCACGACTTTTTTTGGTTCTGCTTATCACCCCACATCATCTATTATAGCCAAATCCTACAACTTCGCTACAGTGGCCGTAGTGATTAGTCCATTTACTTGTGAAATTCATTTTGTTTTCTTTTTTAATGAATTTTTTTTAAGTGAATGGATCAATAACTACGCTCAATGTAGGACTAGCTTTAAAAGATTTTTTTTTTGATGAATAGGACTAGCTTTAAATGATGTGAGGCACTTGCTAGTTGCTAACTCATTTTATCTTATGATTGGCATGCTATTCCTAGGCCTGTCCCCAATTCAATCTCTGGCTCTTGTCTGGCGAAATTGGCCCATCAGCTCGTATCAGAATATTATCTTGCAAAGACGAAGCACAATGTCATCCCCAGAGAACTTGGTGGTCACGTTAATGCAGATGCAGATGGTTCTGTTTTTCCGAACTCTAAAGAAACAGTTTCTCAGGTAGAGATGGATGAAGATAATAGAAACCATATTAATGGAATGAAATCTAGAAAGAGAAAACATAGTAATGATAGTGAAGGACGGAGCAATAAACCCAAGAAGAGGAAGAGCTAGAACTCCATTGAAGCCAATTTTCTCTGTAATCGATCAATTTTGGTAGATTTAGGAGTGTTGCTAAGACTTATATGAGTAATTTCCTTGGCTTTTCATTTGAGTTAAAGAGTGGCCTATGAAGCACTTCACTGCTTGTGCCATACGAAGAATGCGGGAGTAAGTTCCAGTTGCTGTATGTTTGCACTTGAGAAAATCGAAGAATGGAAGTAGCTCAGAGAAAAGATGCTGGAAATACAAGTAATGGGGACGGAAAGTGTTAGCATTAATACCATCTTTCACAGTTTCAAATTGCAGCCATTGTTGCATTAATTTATAGGATTTCTTCAAGCGCATAATTGTGTCATGAAACAATTTCACCAATATATAATAAAAGGACTGTTGAGAGCTGTCTTTCTTATTTCTGTTTTACATCTCTGATTTTTTTGTTTTTTTGGTAAACTGTTTTTATTTTTGGGAATCTGTCCAGGTATTAATTCTTGTCATTTTTATCTTATATCTTAAAAATTTTTTTTTTGATATATTTGTTTGGGTCACATAGATTCCAACTATTTTATTCGAAATGTCTTAGTTGGAAGGTACCAAGCACTCTCCCTTTATTTGATGAAGGCGGGTTCTAAACCTAGGCCTTGCTTATAAATATCACAAGCTTTGCGTTGTCAAGTACTCTCTCTTTATTTAGTGAGGGCAGGTTCTAAACCTAGGCCTTTGATGTGAATGTCAAAAGGCTTTGCTTTGCAACCCTACCAAGTGATCCCCTTTGTCAACCTTTTTAAAGAAGAAAATGAAGCTTGGTTTAGATGAAGAATATAGGAATGGTTTAAGGAAAGCTTGTGATATGGCCTTTTCTTCTATTTTCAATAAGAACATCCATAATATAGCTCTTAATTCTTCATCGAAGGTTCCATCAATGTCCTCTCTCAAAGAAAAGTGATCTTGCCTCAGAAATAATTTATTTTTTTAAAGAAAATTTTAATTCTCAATTCAGTATCATTTACATGTCACTTATGAGAAATTTATATTCCTTCTAAAGGATTATAATTAATAAATTTTTTACCTTCTATGTCGTAGTGAATGGCACGTATAGTATAGTTCTCTAGCTTGATTTTAGTTTCTGATAATGATAGATCATTTAATTTTTTTTTTCTGTTATTTTATTTTCAAAAATCCAAATTTTCCAAACATAATTTCAACAACATTGTGAAAGTCGGAAGGTATGCGTTTCGTTTTAGTCCAGATTGTAATTACAAAACATGTATATCATATTAATTGTAAATATTTTTTTAAAAAAAAAATCTACGAGTGCCTTATACGAATTATACTATTTTAATTTTAAAAAGATTTTGAAATTATAAATATATTTTTTTAAAACTTAATATTACTATTTTATTCTATTTTTATAAATAATTCAAAGTACAATATCTATATTATGTACAAAAGGGAAGTGTGGAAGCGCATCAAAAATCATATCCTTTTTTCCCATATGCACGACTTTCCCAAAAAACCCTTGCCTCTTGTTGTAATGACATCATTAATATACGGTTAAAATAGTCAAAATGTTACCTATCACTTAAAATTCGGACAGTTATAAAACCATTTGCTCTCTCCACAATATAAAAGAACCATGGAAGCGTGTCAAAAATCATATCCCTTTTTCTATAATGTCCTTATATATAGTTGTTAAAGTGTATTAATATAGGGGAATAACTGTTTTTTTCTTTCCAACATATTTAAAATTTCGTTAAATTTGAACAGTTATAAAATAGTTCCACTTATCCTTGTCTTAAATCCCTTCTCGAAGAGAATATAGTTACGTATCCCGGTGCAATGTAGCATTCCTTGCAGCATTCTTTAATTATTATTTTTTCTCAGGGTAGGGTTTATTAGGGGTGCAACTTAGGTATGGTTAAAACCGAACTCCAACTAACCCAAACCAACTTTGGTTTGGTTTTTATAGCGGTTCAGTTCAGTTTCAGTCCAAAAATCCCTAAACCAAACCAATTAAATCAGTTTGATTCTGGGTATGTTTGGTTAAACCAAACTGAACCAAAACCGAACCGAATTCATGTATTTCTCTAAATTGAACTAAATCAAACTGAATTCATATATATATTATAATATATAATCTATATTTTATATATATAAAATATAATATATGTTAAACTTTCAGGAAAAATCCCTTGTTTGAGGATATTACGAAAAATCCCTTGTTTGAGGATATAATAGTTTAAAGTTTACCTTTAAACTTTGAGGATATTACGAAAAATCCCTTGTTTTAAGGATATAATAGTTTAAAGTTTACCTTTAAACTTTGAGGATATTACGAAAAATCCCTTGTTTGAGCATAAAAATGTATTGGTCTAACCTGAACCAAATAGTTTTCATGTAGTTCAGTTCGGTTCGCTTTGATCTTGGGTTGAACTCAATCCGAACCGAACCGACCCGATTTGTACCCTAGGGCTGATCTTGCTCTCCGTCTAAAACCTGAATGTCTTCCATGTAACTGATTTTCATTTTTCCTTTTTTTTTTTTTTCTCTTTAATCTTCTTCTTAGCTAAGATCTCTTATCTCCCAAAATCTGAGAAACAAAAGGGCAAGAATAGAAGAAGATGGCGATATCTTCAGCTCCATCGTCATTCCTTTTTTCGTCAGAGTTCAATCAAACTCACATACAAAAACCCACTTCGCTCTCATGGTCCTCTTCGTTTCCCCAGTTGAACATTTCCATCCACTCAATTAAAACCCCATCTTCTTCGACACCCAGAAATGTAAGTTATCCATCTTCACAAAACCCACTATCTTTATCTGCTCTAAATGTTTTCATTTTTTTTAATTCTCTTTTCAATTTGGCTTCTATGATCGCAATACAGTAACACTGCGGTCCTTTTCTGCCCTTTGGTTAATTATTAGAAATTTTTTTGGTTTTTTCTCGCATCATGTGTGAACTGGATTCCGGCTAAAATTCAGAACCCAGTTTGTTATTACCTGCATTCCCAGACTTTTTATAGTTTAGTTTATGAAGTTGGTATTTTCTTTTGTTTTATTCTTCCTTTTTTCCAAAAATTGTTTGGTAGTATTTCTAATAGCAGGTTTCTGGATTTTATGCATAGAGTGACGAAATTGGTTGGATCATGAAACCTAATTCAGTTGTGGATTCCATACCAATTTAGCATCATAAACGTTTGAGTGTGAAATTTGGCGCTATACTTTTGACTATTGTGGTGGAAGAACAACAATGCAAAGTATCTCAGGAAAAAAAATTGCAGTCAAATGATAGTTTAAGGGTGAAACCCACTTTGGACTTGCTTCTGCTTTCTTATGTATGTTCTAAGTTGAAATTGGAAGTTACTAAGCGTTTAACAGCATGAGAAACTTTGTAGGAGGTGGTTACTGAATCGTGCTCGGCTTTTTTAATCTTGATGATGTTACTATGAATCTGGATAATATTGAAGTTGAGGGAAAACTGGATGGACCATGGAAATTAAACCAATGTAAGATTTGAAAGTCTCAAGAATGCCGGATTTTAAGATTTTTTGTGTTTGAGAGTGAATGTTATTATATGAACTAAGCTTTTTCTAATTACATACGAGACGGGTTAATTATTACCATACGTTAAAATGTAGATAAATTCCAGCCTTCTGTATTGGTGAGTGTTGTTATGTGCTTGTGATCAGTTTTCTTCATCTAGCTTATTGAGACAGTTTTGGCCTGACCAAAAAGGGAATAAAAAAAAAAAAAGAAGAAGAGAGAAATCAGAGAGAAGTAAATGATGACACCAGATCAGTTTGACAAAAATTACGGAAAATAAAGTATATAAAGAAGTATGGTTGTGTTCTTTCATTCAACAGCATCTCTGTAAGCATTGATCTTATCCATTTGAGTTCTAGCTCTAGAGTGGGCATCAAGATGCTGGCGCTGGTCTGCGACTTTGCTTTGTGTATCACAACTGAACAGCCTGGATCGACGCATTAATGGGACAATTTTTACAATTTGGGTGTGGGTTTTATGAAGTATGATGAACAGAAACTTTCAACTTATATATACTGCCAATGTTAATTTTCGGTACACCTGTGCTATTTTGATATCTAGGCTTTATCTGTTGCTTATGTGAACAAAGAGTGTGACACAGATATAATGAGGATTCTCTTCATGGGAGTTTTGGTTTTATGCTTGTGAAACTTCCATATTATCTCTCCATCACTCTAGAAAGCAATCTCAGCCCTTTGCTCTCAATTTCAGGTGGAAGAGGCTGTTTCTAATTCTTTTATAATTTTTTGGTGGGCATCATTCTTGTAATTTGGTTGGTTCAGTGTTCATAATATAGGGGTCATTGATATCGTTATTGTTCTGTTGTTTATATTGTGGGCATGTTGTCACTTTCTGTTGGTTAGAGAGTTGGGATAGTTGGATATCTCGAATTTAGCGAAGATAACCTTACTTGGACGCTGTTAGAGGGGATTTATGGAGCTTTTTCTAGTATAATTAGCAATTTGATGCTCCAAAAATAAATAAATAAATAAGCAAAGAAGAAGAAGATGATGATAATGAAGACTGAGAGAGAAATAAAAAGGAATTCTTGGATTGTTTTTGCATGTGGATTTCTGACTGGCTGTAAACCTTTATTTATTCGTTTGTTGCTTTCATTTTTTTCAATGTGTACTTGCTATTTGGACGGATCCAGTCTCATTTTGCACAAATATAACCATCAAAGAGTTTCTATATCTTATACGCTGCTTCAATTGGTTCTTTGGTTCATATTAGTCTTCATGAATTTGGTTAGTTAAACCTCTAAATGAAGATATAAACTGAAGTATCTGATTTCTATCGCACGTCAATCTGCAGGGTGGGGTGGTTCAAGCTGCATGGACTCGTAGATCTCGGAATGAAGCTGCAAAGAAACCCAACAAGAAATCATGGAAGCAAAGGACAGATATGTTCATGAGGCCTTTTTTACTAAATGTATTTTTCTCAAAGAGGTTTATCCATGCTAAGGTTGTGCACCGAGGAACCAGCAAAGTGATTTCTGTAGCTAGCACGAACGCGAAGGATCTGAGAAACACTTTGCCCTCACTTACCGATCACAATGCATGTAGAATTGTTGGAGAGCTTATTGCAGAGCGATCAAAGGAAGCAGATGTTTTTGCAATGTCTTATGAACCAAGGAAAGACGAGAGAATTGAAGGTAAGCTTGGCATTGTACTAGACACTGTGAAGGAGAATGGTATAATTTTTGTCTAAATGGAGCTCCCAAGTGACTAGTTGTTGGGTTTTGAATTGCTCCCACCATTGATTTAGGGTACCATAGCTTGATGATAACTTCATCCCCACCTGATTAGAAGGAAATGTATAGAGAATGTTAATTTTCTTGGTGCTATGGTCATTTAATCGGTAGAATATGTTCAATTTCACTTCCTTTTCTTTTTTGACCTTTTTTTATTGTAAACTCATTTGGAACAGACCGAACTCCTTGGAGCACATTTTATATAGGAATATCGATTTCCATGTATCTTTCTGAGTCACATAAGTACAAAAATTTTGATGATTTCACTTCTAGTTTCCTACACATTCCTGTAAAGCGAAGCACATTTTTAAAGATTATAAGCTCTTTGGGAATTAATATTTGAGAAAAGGAATGGTATAAAAGGCTATTGGTGGATTGTTGCGTGACAAACATCATTATGTAATGATCATTCAAATATATAGACCTCCGCAAAGGGGACACCAATATGAATAAAACAGTTTTCACAATTACATTAAGCCGTTGCGATAAAAAGATCAATACAAAGGCACAGAAATTCTCAAATAGATTATGATCTTCTAAGAGTACCATATGCACTCCTTTAGGACTCTATAATATTACATCATATGCGGCCATCGCTGTACTACCACCTGCAAAACCAACACACATAAGATCAATACAAGAAGATACTTAGGCAGAAGAGAGATTGGAAAGCTTAAAAGCAGAATGAAAGCAGGAGAAGAGAAAGAAAGGAGGAAACAGCCCAAAAAATCCAGGTCTAATACACTTGAAATTGCCGTAATAACCTCACATGAAATCTAGCTGTTTCTTAAATAATTGTTGGGTGCAGTCCTCAGCTTATGCAAGAACAATGTTTTGATTATTCAAATTTATGAATATGAGAATGTTTGAAAGAAGACATAAATATCCATAGATATCTTAAATCCTAGGTAGGTCGTTTGACGACAATATGCACATCTTGAAGTTCTTGAACAATGTTTTACCTCAAATCTCTTCTTTATCTTAAGCATTGCAGATGCAGTTGTAATATCTAAGCAGCCTGCAGATCACATAAGACAACCATATAAAAAGAATGAGGAATGGTGCATGAACTCAGGAATAAGTCATTACAAAGTTTTAAAATTTTCATAAACTCATCAGTAATTAAACTCAGATAACGTTTCTAAGCCCATTGTGGTATCTTATAAAATTTGCCATGGTGGGGGCAATAATCCTCCCTTCTGCAAGCAAAAAACCTAATAAGTTCACATCCATCGGAACAACTTCAACCATGGGAGAAAACATTGATTACTGTTTGCAGTATGAATTCCAAGGACTAGATCAAACTGCCATGTAGACTGAAATTTTGCCTACATGGTAGGATGGGGGACCATTTACAGTTTTGAGCTGTCCAGACCAATTTCCAAAACTTAATCCAAAAGTTCTGGTAACCCACCCACCTCCATAACGAGGATTAGGAGTACATGTTTTTCCCAGCGGCCATTAATTCCACACCAGAGAAAGTTATTGCAAGGCAAGATTAAATATTATTATGCACATATATTTTACATGCGAATTATTGTTCTGTGGATGAGTTTTTACAAGTATCAAGGAACAGGTTATGTGACAGAAGGACCCTTTACCTTGTCATTAATTGAGGAAAAAATTGCTTTGACGTCCTCAAAAACTTCTTCAATTGACTTTGCAGCATCAATCTTGGGGAAAAAAAAAATAAAGGAATTTATTAGCTGCTAATGAGCAAAGCCAACTTTGTCGTCAAGGAAACATGAAAAGGAAATTACCTTCCGAACCTTCCCCTTTGATTCATAATACTGGATCACAGGGAGACTGGATTCGACAAAAACATTAAACCGTTTCCGTATTGTCTCAATATTATCATCCTCTCTTCCCTTTATAAAAGGAAAATAAATAAACCCAAAAGCATTAGAAAGACGAGAAAAGGTGTGACAATAACATTTCGAAAGCTGCATCAAATGGAAAGTCTCAGACATATTCTTTCTTCCTAACCTGGTTCCTACCAAGAAGACGCTTCTCCATCTCCGCTTCCGAACAATCAAAAAATAGAACAAATTCTGGTGTGATTTTTGTCTGTATAAAACCAAAGATTTTTCACAATTAGCAGAAGAACTAAGTAGCAAAATACAATTTTAGGAAACAGTTGAGGGTTACAAAATATGGAATTAGAATGTAAGTCTGACCACATTCTCAAATGCTGCGCGGTTCTCCTCATTGCGAGGAAAACCATCAATAAGGAATTTGTCATTCTCATTTTCCAGCATTGCCCGTTGGAGAAGCTTAATTGTCACCTCTGAAGGGACAATCTTTCCCTCCTTTATCATGTTCTGTATCATATTACTGTAGCAAAAGGATGACAGAGGCCAATAGTTCAATTAGTTTCTTAATAAGATAACACACATGAGCATTTACTGGGAATTGGAATCTGAATTTGATAAATTGGAAAAAAAATATTCTGTGGCAATGATCAAACAGGTTAGAGTTTGGGTCAGCATGCAGACTTCAGGCATATCTGTGACATTAAGGAGGCAGCAACAATGCTGACATGGACCACAGAATACCCTACTCAAACAGGCCTCAATGAAGATTCTAACCATTTCACCTCCTGGAACATTTTTAGAAAAAAAAAAAGAAAAGAAAAGTGTAAAATCTACAGATCAGAATGTTTGGACCATTGGACCAGATAAGTTCCTCCACTATTTACATATGTCACATGTAGATTTTCCCCAATTATTACACAAACAAAAATATTTCTCAGAAATGAAATTATTTTCAACAACTGCATAAACTAGGGAGTTGTTTTCCTTTTGGGTGCGAGGGATGGGGTGGGTGTTGGTTTTTAGAAGAGATCACTTCAATTACATTTTTTATTTTGACATGGCTAAAGAGCAAGTAGACAGTCCACCAAGCTAGAAGTTGTCTTCAACCCCAGTATAGAATTGTGACTGTAAAATGATGATTCAACCTCAAAAGTTGTTCCCATGTTCTTTAAAAAAGTTTCACTTTCCAAAAAAGTATCTTACCCATTTTCAGAACCTGATTTAATCTCTGCTCGAAGAAGATCACCAGCACTGAGATGGGTGAACCCAAAGTGCTCAACAATATTGGTACACTGAGTTCCCTTTCCACTCCCTGGACCACCTGTTGAATAAATCCTTAGCAAGATTAGCTCAATTTCATAATTAAATCAAACAAAAAAAGAGCAAGAAGTCAAGAACACAGACCACAGCAAACTACTTTAAAAAAGAAATGACTCACAACCTAAAAAAAGGACTATTTTTTCAGAAAATTTGAAAACGAAAGAGAATCAAGTATGCATCCAAAACAAAACAAAAAAAAAGGTTGCCCTACAATGTTCTATGCATTCAAACTTAAAAAAGTTTCCATTGCCACTACTTTTCGAAACATCCCCTGTTGCAATTCAAGTTTCAAATACTGCAAAGCACAAAATTTTAGATGAAGCGTAATGACAAGGGGGCTGATCTGCTAATTAAGCATATCTAGAATAAATTTAGGATCATAATATACACAAAATGGAAAAAAAAAATTAAAAGAAAAAGAAGGAATTTTCAATACTGCTTTTTTATTTTTATTTTTAATATGAGTATTTTCTCAGCACTAACTTTCAGAAAAATATCTTCGCAATCTCCACATGACAGCAGAAGTATCATCTAGAGAGAGAGAGAGAGAGGATGAAAATAAAATCTGAGTAATTTAGGAGTTCTACTTCAATAACTCTTGATTAGTGATGCATGAAACTTCATTAGTGTCACTGGAGTAGCTAGAGAGTACAATCACCACAAATACAATTGCATCCGACTGGAAATTAGATCATTAAATCTCCAGGAAGCTAAAACTTAAAATTTTTCTTCCATTTGTAGTTAGTGACCAAAGTACATTGTTGTCAAGAGGTCAAAACATTTCCTTAGAGTTCAATTATTCAATGAAGATTAAAAAAAAATTAATTCAATTACAATTACTTTCAATAAGTACATCAAACCTTAGTGAACCAAAAGAATAAATTATTATGAAATACTAGAGACCCTAACCTATCCTTCCAGGAATCAATTAGTTGGTTCTTTTAGTTCAAATATTTTCCCTGCTTTTAAATTTATTGGTTTCTGGATGCTCACAAATGGCTGAAGCTATCATCTAAACATTCTATTACTAACAAAGGTATGTTCAGGCAAGGTTGAATAGAATTCTGCGCATTAACGGGGATCCTTTGCTATCATAGTGATTCTGTATTTACCATGTCCAAACAAGAAGAAATAAGGAAAGAGGAGAAGGAAGTTTTAAGTGGAGGAGGGGGTAAGGTAACAAAAATACATAGACTCTTTAGTGTAATTCTGAAAGTTAGAACATGATCTACAAATGACAAAAAGTCTTTGTTACGTTGTTTGGCCGATCTTTGTCTAAAGAGGATTCTGATTTATTGTTAATGTAGGCACACACTCTGTGTACCTAGTACCTACAACCTTTTTATCTTTCCTTTTTTATAATATATATCTATGATTTAATGATAAAAAAAATGATATTAAAAGGTGTAATTAAAAAAAGGATTTATGGAAAATTGGAGAACTTGCATAAACCAAACTACATCAAATGTGACTGGTTGCAGAATAACAATAAGGTTAGATCAGTATATATAGTAAACCCACCCAAAACAAATACAACTTTGACTTTCTTCTCAATTAGCAAGTTTCCATTTGCCTCCTGCAGTCCAAAAGGATCACCAATGAGTTGAATATATTTGATACTAATTAAACAATAAAATAATTGCTGAGGATATCATGCAGAAAACACATGCATAAACATGAGAAGTTAAATAAATGCAATTTCAAGTGTAAGAGCCATCAGCTATAATCTAAAAACTATCCATCAAGAATTATTATAGATCCAATTTTCATCATTGTTACTAGAGAGATGTCATTTAAGCTAAATGATTACCTATCACAAAATTATTAAAATTTCACTAGGATTTTGACCAAAGGAGTCACTTTTGTATCTGGCAATTTGTAAAAGCAAGTAATCATTTTGAAATTAGCCATGTGAAACTGTGAGCACAAGGATCATATAGTACATAGAAACTACTAAATTGCAATATGATGAAAGCTTGCATCAAACAGTCATGTGTCAAATGGATTTTATGTACTAAATTTATGTTATGGATGCTGATGAATATCCAGGCACATAATCTCTGATCATCCAATACATTTCAACTTAAGTTGTAATTAGCTTAGCTAAAAATTTCAAATTACAGCTCCATGAAGGAGCAAATTACTGAAGCCAATAGGATCGAAGACCCTTCAACTCCTACTTATGGATGGGGACCTTTTGTTTTTAATTTTTTGGGATAAGTATATTGGGGCTAGTTATGTAACTTTCTTCTGCATATATTCTGCTTCTTAGTAAATATCTTCAATATTTTCCAAGGAATTGAAATTGAAATAGAAAAAAAAAGCCTCTATCAAGTCGACCCAATTTTCAAAAAGCAACTAGAAAGAAAATTGTCATTTATTCATTATACACACGTATGTATATTGAAATAAATACAGTACCTTGTTTGGGGCATCTACCACGGATCCCATCAGTATCAACTATAATGCGTTTGAATACGTTACCTGCAGAAAATCAACCTGTAAAATGAATAAAATATATATTTGTTAAAATTCAAAAGAAAAAAAAAGGTATAATCTATAGTAATTTTCACAATTAACAAAAATTCGAGAATAAGTCGCCTGTTCTGAAACTCTGGAATAATTATATCTCATTTACATTTTCTTCAAAAAAAGATGCAATTCAGTGGATTAATTTCTCAACTTTCCACTATAGCATGGTATCATTCAATATGAAAAACTTTTACAAATCTCCATCTCCATCCAAAACAACTCTGAAGAAACGAGACGGATCACACCAGATCACATGACAGACAACAACAAAAGTCCGGATAATTTGACCTAAACCACATAACATTTCATGTCAAACCAGATCTGACACCGAGCAACCACAAATAATCAACTTGAAGAAAGATTCGCCATTGCTCAGATCCACGTATAACTTACAGAGATTTGAAAAATGCAAGCATGAATTCAAGCTAAGAAAACAAAACAGAACGTCCTAGAAATCAAATTCAGAAAACGAAATCTAGTCATTACAGCTGAGAAGGCAGAAATGAGCTCTCAGATCGGACGAAACAGAGACTCGGATCAACAAGATCAAGAAATACCTGATCAATAACGCCTAGGAACGAAGCTTTTAACAGCCAGTCGAGATGAAGAATATAGAAGCTTTAATCTTCGAAGTTGCGCAGAGCGAGGGATACTGTTGAGAAGAGAACGGAGAGAGAAGGAATAAAGCGGAACGAACGGTTTGTTAGGGCAGTATATATCGCGCTCAAATCACCTCTCTAATCCCAAGAAATTATTTTTCAAAAAGTAATTTTATTTTATTCTTGCGCTCTTTCTTTTTTCTTAAAAAGGAAATTAGAAAAAAAGTGTTGCCACGTGGGAGATCAGCAATAAATTCTTGGTCCAAGCTTCAGGTATTTACGCAGAAGCTGTGGCGTTCAATGAACGCTCTGTGTAATTAAATCAAGGATGTGCATCTTTTTGAAAGTTAAGGATGGCAATGAAGCGGATAAAACGGATATTCCATTAAAAAGTTGGAGTAATGTTCGAGTTCCTACAAATGGACCACCTTTATCGAAGGGAATGAGGCAAGTTAATGTTGGATGCAAGAATGATTATTCCTAACTTTTGGAAACTAAGACCTGAGGCTGAGTTAAACAACTAAATACCCATTAGGGCAATTTGTTTGGTTAAAACTTCGGTTCGGTTTGGTTTGGATTGGGTTATAAAGATATGGTTTGGTTTTGGTCGATATGTCGATTAAACTGAATTGAATCAAACAATACTTGTATCTATATATAAAGTGAACTGGGGGTTTTTTGCCTAGCATTATGTAACAAAAGATGCACTCCAATTTTTCCCAGTTTCATAAGTCTGCTACCATCATGTTAGCATAATCATTAATTGAATGAAATCGTATGCGATTTTGGCCTAAATTAGCCCTTGCTTTTAAAGGAGGGTGTTTCCACATGAAATATTATATGGTTAGTGTTTTTCTAAGTGAATTCTGCATAAAACATTTATAGAAAGTAAAAAGCATTAATAGCAGGATGCTCCTAATTCAAAAGCAGAAGCTACTTAACTAGGCTTCTTTGTTTCTAATTTGTTAAGCGCATACATTCCCCTAATATATACATGAATTTGACTCAATTTTCAGGCTAGAGTTATCGATTTAGGTTAGTTTTGGATTGACAGTCACAAAACCATAGTTAGATAGTGATAGAAAATCTTCATCAATACCAAAAAAAAAAGAAAAAAAAAAGAAAGAAAAAAGAAAAGTTACAGGAAATCTTTATCGGATTTGCTAAAAGTGAAAACGAAAGCATATGAGAATCTTGTCGTCTTCCAACGGTGGTCGCTCCTTAAAACACGGATCTTAACGACCGTGTCGGTGGATGGTCCTGTTCGGCCAGATCCACAAGGCACCAATCAATCCGATACACATCTTGATCTGAAAGGTAAAAACGCGTTGACCATTACATGTATCATTTTGACAATGATCAAACCTCGTTCTAGAAGTGAACCACCTGTCGGGTCAGAATATTCTTTTCTTAGTAAAAACACTCCTATTCAGAATAAGAGAAATATAAGGAAAGAAGAGGGAATAAATTTATTCTTTTATACCCAAGTTTTTTGCCCCACATTTTATACCCAAAATGCTCTTTAATTTTTTCAGATTTTGTAGGTTTGTTGCACCACTATAACATCAAAACTAACCTAACTAACTAATGAAATCATCTATAATTTGTGTCTAAATTGGCCCTTTGCTTTTAAAGGGGATGCTTCCATATAAAGCATACCATGATTAGTGTTTCTTTAAATGGATACAAAAAAAGTCAAAATAGTGATGTGGGCTACTCTACATAAAAATATCCCACTTCAAAAGCAAAAGCCATTTATCTAGGTTTCTTTGTTTCTAATTTGTTACGCATATAGGGCGTGCATTTCCCTAATTCTCTTGTCTAGGGAAATCCATAAGAAGAATGAGGGATCTCTTGACAGAGAATGGGAATTCAATTCCAGTAAAAAGGGTTCATGGATTCGGTTCTTTTCCTCTCCAAATTGGCGATTTAGAGGTTTCAACAAAGGTTTATTCTCAATATTAAAAAGTGGTTATCAGGATATGCTTTATTTATTTATTTTTTGGGTAATTAATTTTTTTCATACGTTCACAATCCTTAAAGTCCACAATTGCACATTTGACAATCTGATCTTGGAAAATTATCTTTCTAAACTTATTTCTGATTATAATTGTATCCCAGTTTGGCTGCTACGACTTTTGCTCAAAACCTTCCAAAATATGACAAATCTCTTCAACAATCTGATTATAATTGTATCCCAGTCTTGCATTGAATAAGCCCAAGTTTTTGAAAAAAAATTTCTTCTTCTGTTTCTTGGAATTCACTAGAGTTCATATTGTAGCATTGAAGCCTGCAACTAAATTGGGTTGCAGCAATGAGGTCCAGTGCTACCACCTGATTTAGCCGTTTCAATGAGACAATACCGCACAGCCATGCTTAAAAACCTGTATGGGAGGCATCAAAACTCACACATGCCTAGGAACTTTTACATCCATCATTTTCCAAATCAATTCAGAATCATACCAAGGGCTTAAAACATAATCTTTGTTTGTAAACTACTATGATAAAAAAAACTAGAAGAGAGGAAAATCCACAGAATTGAAAACTAACAATAATATAATCATAGCTTGAGGAATAATTTCGGAAGCAATGTTAACCATTTCTAATTTGATGTTCAAGATTCAGAAATGTTACTCATTCTGAACAGAAGATACTTTCTTTTCGTCTGGTAAAATTTAGAAAATCAGCTCTGTATCAGAAAAAAGCTCAAAGTCCAGTAACTTTAGGAAACACAAACATGGTGTTTGGGTCAAGGAATCAAGGATCGCAGCAATTATATTTGAGAATGTTTATCTATGCTTTTGGCAGAAATATTCTATCCCAAAAACTTGGTTACATAGCAAACTCTACAACACAAAATCCCAATCACTTCAAGACTTCATGAATCTGACTTTTGTCTAATGGGTGTACCAAATTATTTACACATTGTATTTTAGGTGAGCCATGGGTACCTTATCAACTCTAACCATCTGATCGATAGGCTACAAATCTCTCAAGCTCACAAAGAATTTTCATTTTTAGACAGTTCAGTAGAACCTAGAACAAAAGTGCCAAAGGAAAAAATTTAACAAACATCTCAGTAAAAGAAAATATACCTATTCCTAACAAATTATTTTGCCTGTAGAAAGTGCCAAGGGTCATATCTACCAGATTCTTCAAAATAATGTCATCGCTTTGATTTTTTGAATATTTTATGTTTGTCAACAATGTGTATAAGCAGTCACTCATTAGTATTGAAAGGAAAAAGTTCCATAACCTGGTGTACTGTTCCTTAGTCTTGGGAGGGGTGAGTAGGCAATATACCTAAACTGTGGCATTTTCTTTTACTTGAACATGCATTTTCATGCTGAAAGTCCAATGTTTTTTTACCATGCACCAAGAAATTGCCTAATAATTAAGAATGATTAGTTAGTGAGTTTACACCACTTTCATAAAGAACCCATATCAAATAAGTCCCAGCCATGTACCATCTAGTCTATGTCTCTGGGGTTACTTTAAATCCACCATACTTCATACTGTAGCATTATAACCTCAATTAGTACTCAGAAAGAATTAAAAATTAAGTAAATAAATTAGTATAGGTGTATGGAGAAGGAAGGAGAAAAATTACTACAATGTAAACGCATCCGCAGACAACTTTTTATGAAGTAAAAAGGACAATTTCTAACCATAATATAAAAAAACTTGCAGCGTTTGGTATCAAACATCAAGCCTGACGGGTATACATATGAGGTGCATAACCAGCATGCCAGTACGATAACAAAGACTAAGCTAAGCCAAATAAACAAAAAGAAGAGGAAAAAGAAACACAAAACCAAATGAGTTCCAGCAAAATCTTTTGAAAGCTGGTTCGCTGGACACAGAATCACAACATATGCAAACAAAACTTATAAAAAATTTAGAGAAAACCAAAGTCCTATGTATATCCATTTTGGCATCAAATATAATTAACACAACAGAAGATCTCAAACCTAAATCAAGCTTGCAAAAGGGGAAGATGCCATGGCTGCTCTCTTGACTGGGTAAGGCACCAATGAAAGTGGTCAACCAGATCTCTGAGCCCGAGACAAAATGAAAATTTCATGACAATCACAGTGGATGCAGTTGCAAACGAAACCAATTTCTCATGAATGGCAAAACTCCAGCTCCATGGTCATTCTAGAAATTGAAAAGAAACTCAGAGAAATATAGGGAATGAAAAATAGAATCCCCAGAAGGATGTCAAGAATATTAAAAAACGGTAAACAGAAGCGAAGAAAAGACAAAATCAGAAAAGGGGAAACAAAGAACATACTTATATATATAAACATCGTCATGGTGAAGTAGAAGAGTAAAAATGAAAAAGAAATTAAAAAAAAAGAAAAAGAAAAGAAAAAGTAAAGGAGAGAGTAAAACACCATTTCAGGGTAAAAAAAGGGAAAAAAAATGTTCAAATGAAGAGACCATTATCTGAGGATTCATAGAACCTCTTCAATCTTATTGTCAGGTACAAAGAACAAAACGAATCAAATGATGACCATTAAATTGTTTGAAAGTTCTATACATCTGAATGCAGTTGCAAGCAAAACCAATTTCTCATGAATTGCAGAACTCCAGCCCCATGGTCGGTTTAGGAACTGAAAATAAACTCAGAGGTATATAGGAAATGAATAACAAAATTCCAAAAATAATTTCAAGAACATTCTTCAAAAAAAAAAAAACTACAAATAAAGGCACTCCTATCTGAGGATTCTTAGAACCTCTAAAATCTTACTGTCAGGTACAAAAACAAAAAGATGACCATTAAATGGTTTTAATTTTTTATATATCTGGAATTATGTCAATGTAACAACTATACAAAGAATATAATGGGATTAAAAAAATTTAAATTAGTCAGAAAAAGTCAATTTGGGGTGAACAGATTCTAAGATTATATTCAGACCTAATCGCAATCCTTTATTACAACTAATGTTTCATTAAGCAGAGCCACTAAATTCATAGTTTAGTGCTTACCAAATTGGTTTCTTCAATTGCTTTAACAGTGAAGGTCAGTCACAAATAATAATCAATTTAAAGAAATAGAGATGAAAAAGGTGAAAATCACAAAGAGGATCATTTTTTACCAAGGCACATCTTCTACGAAGGAAAAATTAAATCATTGTGAAACTCTGAAGGTAACATTCCTTAATTTCAAACCCACGAAAGAAGTTTGACATCATTATCAGAAATCTATTAAAACGTTCAATTCAAATTATTTAATGTCTATTTGCTAAAAATGAAAGCAAAACACTTGTCAATGAAGATAGTTGAACATATTTTTATGTCATTAGCCTATATTAGGAATCTTGGAACCCATGATCAAACGTGGAAGCAACATAATTAACTCAATTTCAGGCAGATCACTGTCTGAAAAACAGTGTTAAATATTCATGTTTAGAAAGAAGATTAAATGGCTAACAGAAATGGGGAAAAAAGACAAAACTAAAGAATACAAAAGCAAGAAGGATAAAGCCTCCAAAAAAACACCAATAAATGCACTAACCAGGAGAATTTCCTGAGGAATTACAAAAGAGGGCTCTTAATCAAGAACCATAAAAAAAAGGCATCAATACAACTTTCTGGTCAACAATAATAGTATGATAAAATCATAAAAATTTTGGGTAATTTTTTTATGAAGACAATGAATAGAAGGAATAATTAAATTCTATTGTACACATTGTTACAAATAAAACACACAAAATATGGGATAATCAAGCAGTGCATGGTATAAGAAGTTTAAGTTTTAGATGGCAACGGAATTGATGACTTACATTAATCTTATCAGAAATGTTAACCAAGGCCGATATTTTCTGTGGAGACGACTTCTCCATCAACTTCATATTCAACCCATACCTCAGGAACGTGTTGAATCATCCAATGATCTTCTCCTTCATTTTCATGTCCTGAAACTTGATGTTGACGAAGCCTCTTGATGAAATCATCGGGCATACGGCCAATATCAATCTCCTTTAGAGCTTTGAGGTGTTGAAAGCCATGGGGAAGTCTCTTTAACTTTGGGCATTGACCAATGGTGAATGTTCGTAAGCTTCGCATCATGCCCTCCTCTATCTCAGTCAACTCCTCCAATTCTGACATACAACCAATGCTTAAGGTTTTGAGCTTTGGAAATCGTCCCTCACCACTACCACCCCAACTCATCTTCTTTCCAATGTAAGCCCTAGCTAGGAGTAGGTACTCCAAAATAGGCAAATTTGCAAAGATGCCCATTGGATCCTCCTTTAAGTTGCTGCTGTAGAATCGAACTGTGTGTAGACAACTGAGAGAGCCTATCCATGGTGGTAATCTTTTTATAGTTCCTACAGACAGTAGCTTCTCAAGATAGGGTGGTGGTGGTGACATTAGATCCAAATCAAGTACCTCACCTGTTCTACACCTTATTCTCAAAAATTTAAGGTGTTGCATCTTCTTAATATAAGTAAAAAGCTCTGAACAATCTATTCCTTGCAGATTTTGGAGAGACAATTTCCTAAGTCTGGTAAGATCTCCCAATTGTCTTATTAAACAGCCATTAGCCTCTGCTCCTGACAGAGTTTGCAAGTTGATCAAGTTTTCAGATCCAATTATTGAGTTTCCCAAATCAACTGAGCCTAACATATCTTTTGCACTTCTCAAGAGAAGATGCCTCAGTTGTGGAAGCACTGTTAATTGTAATCTATGTGGGAAGCATACAATTGGTGTATCACGGATGTCTAACATTTGCAAATTGTGTAAACTTTGGATTGAAGTAGGAAGTTCAGGGACTTTTGTCCACCTTAAACACAAATAACGCAAGTGAATCAAGTTTCCAACTTCATTAGGCAAACGCTCAATGTTAGATCCCGACAAATCCAGCACCCTCAATCTTTTGAGACGCAAGAACAGAGAAAGAAGATTGCCATATGGTAAGCTTGTTTTTGGAAATGTAAGGAGGGAGTGAGTTTTCTGGTAAGACATGTTATGTTGAACACTTGTGGTGCTGTTATGAATTGCCACACGACGTTCTCCATGGAAGACTTCATTACCACTATGATTTGTGATAACAACACCAAACTCTTCCTTCTTGAACATGTGAATGGCAGTATCGCGCATGAGGTCATGCATTCGACAAGCTTTTAGCTCAACATTATACACATTGTTGTCAACTTGAAGCAGGCCCCTATCAATGAGTTGGAGGAGGTAGACACTTGCAGTCTCCTCTAATGTTCTTTGGGAATGAATCTCTATAATACCTTCAGCCACCCAGAAATGAATCAATCTTGATGTCTTGATTCGGTAATCCTCCGGAAACATACCACAATATAGATAACAATATTTTAAGGGTACGGGTAAGTAATTGTAGCTTGTCAGAAAGACGCGATTGAGTTTTTCTAGATCTTGATTGTGATTCAATTCCCAATCCAGATTCTTATATACCTCATCCCAAGCTGACAGACTAAAACCTTTCTTTGACATGAGGCCTCCTATGGCCACAACTGCCAATGGTAACCCACCGCACTTCTTCACCATAGCTTCTCCTGTTTGTTTCAAGTGTTGAGGACAACATCCTGGAGGAATGTTATTCCTAAATGCCTTTCTACAGAAGAGATCCCAAGCCAACTCAGAGGACAATGGCTTTATTTGGTGGACATGACTGATCTCTTCAACAGGAGAAGCTACAAATGCAAAGCGAGTTGTGATGATAACTCTACCTCTACCTTTGCGTGGCAATGCGCGTTTTATTTCTTCCCAAGCATTAACATCCCAAACATCATCAAGTACAAGGACATACCTTTTATCACTCGAGAAGTTGTAGATTTTCTCTAGTAATTTGTCCGAATTCATTAGATAGATACCATTTGGAGGCGCCTCCTTTCTGCTCTCATGGAATTCTTCGAGCATCCGTTGCAGAGCTCCCTTCAGATTGAAGTTCTGGGATATGGGGACCCAAGCATAACAATCAAATTGTCCCCGCGTATCATTGTAAACTTTCTTGACAAGAGTGGTCTTTCCAGACCCACCTATCCCGACTACTGAAACAATCACTCGTTGATGGCATTCATCTAACAACCAGTCCTGTATTTGCTTCACATCTCCATCGATTCCCACAATGTCAACTTCTTCATCAAAAGAATAAGATCCACCATAATACCCTTCTCCTGCTTCATCTTCCAAGCTTGAGCTGGTAGTAGCTCCCTCCAAGTTGTATTGAAGCCTTCTCCGGGATATCTCTTCGATTTCCCTCTTGATAGTCACGATTTGAGAATGGAAACGATTGCGGAGAACCAGTTCCTTCTTCGAAGAAACTGGATATGAGAGACAGAATTTGACATCAAAACAACGACCCGTGGCTCTTCTTCTTGAGTTCTTGAGAATCAGCGTTCGTACAAGGAACTCCTCAAGGACATCCTCGACCTTGTAAGCTTCATTTCTCACTTGAGCAACCCAGAGTCTGACGCCCTCGTCTCGCAAGCTTTTCTTCTCCGCGTCCTTCAGGAAGGCCTTCATGGTGGAGAGCTCGTCCTCGATGAAAACAACGTCATCCCGGATTCTGAATCGGCAGTGCAATCGAGCACCAGCCTCCTGAAGAGCGATTTCTCCCAATTTGGTTATGAGAGACACCAACAACGCTTCCCCCATTCGGGCTTCTCTACTCTCTCAATACAACAGTTCTCCGATCTCTGTTCCTTTTTTGTTAGGTTTTAGCTCCTTCTTCTTCTTCTTCCTTTCATTCTGAGCTGAATCTAAAGTCAAACCTTCAAAAGTCAACCGTCAGTGTCTTCTCCGAAGGAGCACAAGACGTGCTTGAGAAAATAACTCAGAGAGATCAAAGTCGTGTCACACATGGAGAGTTCAGGCGGACGCATCAACTGGGCGTGGATGGATGAAAAGATAAAAGGAAAAAAAGGATATAACGTGCCTTGGCTTCTTCAAGTGACCAGACAGCCCGTTTACAGGCAGCCGAGAGCGGGCCAACAGGCGATCAGAAAACACATCATGCTTTACATTAAGCACGTCGAAGTTTACACTATCCAATAAATGGGATGGCAACATTTCAGTTAAAACAGATAAACCGATCGAACCGAACCGACTATATATAGTTATATACACATACATGTTTAGATCATTCCATCAATTAGGGATGGTTACGTTTATTGATCAAAACCAATAAACCAAAGCAAATCTATTAGGGTTGGTTCTGAGTTTGTATTAATGAGTTTCAGTTTTATACAATATAAATATTTATTTAGCTTTGTTTTAAGGTCAAATTGAATTTTAAGGTCAAATTGAACCTAACCAAGCCGATTATACGTATATAAATGTTTTAAGTCAAACATCAATTACGGATGGGTTGATTTATAAATTAAAACCGATAAACCGAAACGAACTAAACCGATTAAGGTCAGTTTTGGTTTATCTTAATCAGGTTTGGTTCAAGTTTGGTTTAACACAAAGAAAGCCGATTCGATTTTGGTTCAGTATCAGTTAATATGCATGCCGGTTTGATTTTTCTCAAAACCGAACTGTTTGGAAAACCATGTGAACACTTCAAAGATTCTGAGAAAGAAGCACCTGTTCTGATAGATGACTTGGATTGTCCATTGGATTGCGCCGGCATATCTGAATTAGTATTAAGTTTCAACTCCATTTTCTTTTCTCCCAAGAAAAAAAACATCTCAAATGCAACACAGTTGGGATTTTCACTCTTCTATAGCCAAATCCCGATCAGGCTCTTTTCTCATCCACACTTGCTGAGAATTGAGAAAGTTAATTGAAGCACATCCCAATAAAATCCATGGAAAACGCATTTCCTGTTGAAAGATTATGCAACCTCTCATGTTTCAAAACCATCTTAATGCATAGTGGCTGTTGTGAGTTCAGTTGGTATATCAAAAAAGGATAATAAGTCAAAAAAAAGTTAAGGGAACATCCAAACAACATCCAGATGAGTAGGAAAAAGTCAAATGCCATAGTTTCAATTGAGAGTTTGAAACCAAAACCAAGTTAGAGGAAGCCATGGTAGCTTCTGCAGTGATTGGGTCCGGCATCCAAATGAACCCACTGACCAGAAATTCCGCTTCCTGAAATAAAATGACAGTTTGGTGAGTACCATAGAGCATGCTGATGCAAGAAATTACCTCCTTCCCCTGAAAAGATAAGCTCTAAGGATCCAGATCCGCCTAGGCTAGGAGCCTCTTTTAGTTATCTTAGAACCAACTAAAAGTCATTACATCAGCTGAAATTCCATGTAGCTGCCTGGCTGGCCAATTGATTAACAAGACAAAATTTGAAGTATAATTTCTGCTGATGTTGCAAGTTTTAATGGTTTCAAGTTAACAGAGGATCCCATATCTTGAAAGCATCCAGGTCCAAATTCCAAAACCAATGATCACCCAAGAAAGAAAATGAAACTCCAAACACAGGCAAGTAGAAGAAAGCCAGAAATTTCGAAAGAAGAAACCTACATAAACAAACAAATAAGCTAGAAAGAAAAGAAGTTAAATCAGCACTGAATGAGAGAGAACGAGATTTTAGATTGGAAAGGTGGGAAAAAAGGAATTTCCGACTCACATTGATCAATATTGTTTCAAGTACCAGTCAAGAGTAAATTTTTCTGTGGAATGTGATTCCATCAACTTCATGTGCAATTGGGACATCGAGAATGTATTGAATCATCCACTGGCCCTCTCCATCTTTATTTATCTTATTTAACCTGACACTGATGCGACCTCTTGCGAAGCAGTCTCAGGCATATTAAACAATGAAGATTCAGTCAGTTCTATGAGGTGTTGAAAGCCATGGGGAAGCTTCCTAAACCTTGGGCAACCAACAGTGATGACCTGCAAGTTTTGAGTTATGCCCTCTTCTGTCTCTCAACCCCAGTTCCAGAATAAAAACTATTCAAAGTTCTTGAGTCCTGGAAATCCTTTCTCACCATTGTTTCCCCAAGTCATGTTTCTTCCCATAAATGGTGCTAGGAGGAGGAACTCTAGACTAGGTAATTTTGCAAAGGAGCTCATTGGACCATTTCTTAACATGCTTAGAGCCGAGTGAATTGTGGAGAGACATTTGAGAAAGCCTGTTCGTGATGGCACCCCTGCCAAATTTCCTTGCAATGATAATTTCTCAAGATTTCTTGGAGGTTGAGACATGTGCCCCACAACAAACACTTCACTACCACTAGCACACATAATCTAGAACTGGATGTGTTGCATCTTAACATCAGAAAAATAGTTCCACACAGTATTGTCCTTTTTACCCCTAAAACGGACAGCTTTCTTAGTCCTGTTCAGCATTCCAGTTGCCTTATCACACTGCTACAAACAATCACTCCTTATAGTATCTGCAAGTTGACAAATTCATTGAGACTGCTAGTAGAATTCTCCAAATAGACACCACTGCTTACTTTTCTGCTTCTCAAAAGAAGATGCCTAAAATGTGAAAGCCCATTTCTAAGACTAAGGTAGGGCACTCAGCAGTTCATTTAGGTCAAAGCATGTTAAGTGATGGTCCAATGAGAACCTTTGCAAAATTACCCAGTCTAGAGTCTGTTTAGGGAAGCATTGCCACTTGTCCTTTGGGAAAACTTATAGTAGAGATATTATATAAATGAACGAAAGTTGATATCTTGATTAGGTATTCTTCAGGGTAGATAAGACAAGCAAAATTTTAAATGAGGAATTAACCAAAGCTGATAACTAAGAAATGGTTTAATATTTCTAGATCTTATTTTTGACTGAATTCACAATCAGGATTCTCAAGACCTTCATCCCAATCTAATAATTTAAAAATCCTTTCTTCAACATGAGGCCTCCAATGGCAACAATTACTAGTGGTAAGCCTTCACGTTTTTCCAACAAAGCTACACCTGTTTGCCTCAAGTAGTGTGGATAAAATCCCTGAGGATTGCTATTCTTAAATGCTTTATTGTAGTAGAGCTTCAAACTAATCCAGGACACAAATGGCTCAATATGATGAACATACACAACAACATTGTAAATCATTACCAGTGTTAAAAAACCACTGATGATAATAAACAAAAGACTGCTATATCATTGGCAGGGATTTTTTTAAAATGCATAAGAAAGTGTCATCTATAGATGTAATTTAACAGCAGTTAAATGAATGCAAAGGTGCTGTCTGTAAACATATTCTAGGTGCATGCTACAGCAACTAGAGCATACCGCTGCAAGAAACATATTCATTGGCAATTTTCTGACAGCCTCTGAAAGATATTTGTTGGTGATCAATAACCACCACTAAAACTATTTAACTAAAGAAAATATTAGGGTATATTAGTACCTGTGGTTGACAGCATTTAGCAGCTGTTAGATAATGCTGTTAAAAAAACCATCCTAACAACAATAAATTTGTTTCCGGCTTATTAAAACCTCTTTCACATTAAACCTGTGAAGATACAAAAGGTTCAATCCACACATATCAAACATGTGCCTACACCGAAATATATACACTAAAAAAGATCATAAGAATATACAAATAAAATTAAAAACGACTCTTTAATTAATGTGTACAACTAGAAGTTTTAACAATTTTGTGACATTATCTGTTATCCATCAATCAATACAACTCAAACAACAAAGTCCATCAAAGTCTGCACCATTCATGCTTCAGCCTCACTTCTTTAAAGTGGAATCATTTTATTAGTTAATATAAGAAATATATGATAGATGAGATAAAAACTAATAGTGAGAAAAATGAAACAAGGAAAACTGAAGTTGTTACCTCAACATAAGGTCTTTCCAGATCCTGGAGGAGATTTGTGTGAAGTGGAATGCCCTGGATCCTATAAATGACATTAAAAAATAAATCAATAAATAGAATCTCTATCTAAACACATAGCTAAAAGAATTATGCTTAAAATCATTGTTTACAGTCCCTGTCTTGCAGACGAAAAGAACAAGCTCCTAAGCTGTTCTAACTTTTGCTAGAAATCCTATATCGTCTCTATATCTTATTAAACTCACGTGTCTCAACACCTAGATCTAGCAATTCCTACTCACTTGTTCCCACAGGATACTGATCTTCAATGGAGAACAACTAAGAGAATATGTTATCTTGGTCTGTAATGCCTTGAGAACCCTCTTATACCATGTTATCATGCAATTGGCATTATAAACATTTACATATTATTAATTATTGTATTTATATAAGATCATTAAAAGAAGTCCAAACAAAATCTGAGTCATTTTGAAAAATATTACTCACCAAAGTAAATATCTAAATTAAGATGTTTAACTTACCACTTTCACTGCCACATCAACATTGACCGGTGCGTCATCCTTATGCTCCTTAATAACTATCTTTGTTGGCCTCTTCTTTTTCTTCCCCTTTGAACGAGTATCTGCAGACTTCGATCTTGAAGCGACACAAATATCACTTGATTGTTTGCCTGCAGACTCATTCCCGTACGACAAACAATCATTTGGACAAGCATTAATTTTGTTACAATCCATCCCCACGTCCGATATAAGTTTCTTTGCTTCTGAAAAAGTTTCTGGCAATGTTGACTCCTCTGGGAGATATTCTCCTAACAAGTCATAGAACATACCTAATGACTTATCACTCAACCCACCTACTTGCTTAATATGAAATAGTCGGCGAAGGAATGACACATTTGTGAATTTTTCACATCCAGGATACAGTGCTCGCTCGATATCATTTACCAATTTGCTAGGTTGATTATTTGTTCCTTGTGATAAACCATCTGATTTTTCCTCAGGACTACGAAACCCAAAGGTATCATCCGATAAGGCCCCCATTTTATCACCCAAATTATCATTCGTTCCATCATCTTCCAACCTTTCTTGCACTGAACTTGGTTGATCTCTTTTCTCCCCATTAAAATACCACATCTTGTAATTTTGATCAAATCCATTACATAGCAAATGCTCATATGCTTTATCCCTATGTTGATACAATTTATTGTTACATATCAGGCATGGGCACTTTAACCTCCCATCAATAGTTGCTCCATGGGTAAATGCTGACTTGATGAAATCTTTTACACCTTCAATGTATTCCTGGCTCTCCCTATTATAAACATTAAAAAACAAAATATTTACTTAATTAATGCATCAACATATCAAACAAACATTTAGAACTTACAAATGTTAGAGGATCAAGTACCTGGACTTTTTAATCCAACTCTTATCCATAAGGTAGTATGTTGAAGTAGCATGCACCAACTTATTTGCTGAATATTCTGCAAAATGTCCAAGAAAAGAAGGAATAACAAAAGCTTATGACGACAGCAAGAGTTTGCAAATTCCCATGCTAATCTAGTATTGTAATCATATAGTGTGATAATTCAAAATTCTTTATGTAATTTCATAATTAATTCTTTTACGCTTTCAACCCTAAGAACCTATTATAGTTCAAATAAACAAAGGATTAATAGAGGAGTCCTAAACAAACTTAGTATGTAATGTGAAGTCTATGAGTGCTAACAAATTTATATACTCTATAATTTAAATAAAAAAAAGAAATGACATAAAACACAGGATGCAAGAAAAAATTAAAGTAACCAAAACAACAAATTTAAGTCAATGGCCAACTGTTAGACACAATATATAAATAGCAAATACATACATGACATAATATAGGAAAAAACTGAAGATTAGTAATCAAATGTAACTAATAAATAATCATAAAAACCTATTTTCATCACCTTTAATAAACCCTAAGAATGTTGTTGAACCCATCTTCATTCACCATCACCATCATCATCATAAGCCAGTTCCCACCAGTAAACCATAAGAACAAAAACATGGTTGAAACTGCTAATTGTTTAAATTTGAAAACTTATCAGCCCATATAACAACGATTTAAATAAACTCTACCTCATCTATACTTTTTAAGGCCATTTTTTGGACAAAGACCAGAAGATCTGGTATTAAAATATAGCCCTCAGGAAACCATGACGCACAATAGTTGTCTATAGCGAAGAGGATCTAGGGGTGTTACAAACCTATAGCATAAAAGCTCTAAATTCCATATATATCAAAACAAGCAAGAATACTCCGATTAGTTGCAAATAAAGCATTCAAAATATAATATAGGAGTAACTTTTACAACTAGTAGCTCTCTGGATTTTCCTAAAGTTGCTACCTCAATCGTCTTTATGGGCAATGCAGATTAGTTTATTTCCCAAAACTGTCATCAACAACTTGCATAGAAATGAGTAAAAGTTATTTTTAAGGATTATGCTTAATCTTGGCCATTCAAGAATATAAAGCATATTAGTTGTTTATTATGTTAGTTACATATTTACTAAAAGTTTTAATAAAATCTCAGCATGACTCTTCAAACACATAGGATTTCCAGACATACTACACTTTCATTTATTTGTACTGGACAAGGAAGGGGACAAAGTTAAAGATGATATGTATTTGAAGAAGGACGAGATAACATTGTTATCATAATTAGAGAATAAGTTAATTATAATTTAACAAATAATTTACCTGTTATTCTCAACTTGTCTATTTGAAAATCCAAGTTGCTATATCTATAACACTACGTCTTTACATCTAAATATTATGAAAAATAGCAAACTTTAGAAAACAGTTACAATTTGTCCCTAGCAGATAAAATAAAATTATATACATAACCTAACAGATAGACATTTTATTTTTCTTGCCTGTTCACTTGTATGATGACATACATTCATTAATCATAACAAAAATAACACCATGAAGGGAGGCCATGACAAGGGTAGAGACTCAATGGCTATTTTTTGTCATTGGGCATCTCATTATTTCATGTGGCACAAAGTAGTTATAACTAAAGCTGCTGTAAGAGACAAGCGAAACTTTCACCTATATGTAATTATGTATGCATATCTGTGCATAATGATCAAATTAGCATCATCAAATTTTAACAAACACAATTGTCAATCAAATAGAAAAATTATTCAAGTTACAAAGACTAATAGCCAATTATGTCAAGAAACAAGTTTTCACAATATAAACTATTATCTAAATTGGATTAAAGCTTTTACTTAATTTTTTTTTTTGTTTTTTCTTTAAAATAAATCACCATGAAATCAATAATGTGCATTTTGACCCAATTTCTCCGACCAGAAACTCCGAGATTTTAAAACAACATGTATCATAAGGCATCTAATTTCATTTCAAAAACTTGGATTGCACAATCACAAACTGTCAAATTTCATTCCAAGACTTTGATCCATTGTTTTCAAATAGATTTTATGGTTCAAAAGAAGGTTCCCAAGACTTTGCTCTCGGATCCAAGGTTCAATACCCTGCACCTAAGAATTGGCATATTTGACCTAAGAAATGGCTCCTTAACCCTTTCAAATGCAAGACACATCATAATCTGGCCAAAACACTTGATTCCAAGCTAGAATGATAGACACGGACTGTTCTATTTTCTTCCCAAGCACATTTCTTAACACTTGATTTTAACTTCTGCCTCTGAGCCACAATCAGATCACCTGTAACCACCCTGTGCATGATTAATTTCCTTGGGCTGATGGCAGTCTTCTACGATCTTTCCAAAGGCATCCAAACTTTTTGGTTGTTGAAATGTAGTGGAATTTGTTGTAGCAGCCTGTGATTGCAGATGTAGCAGGATGCGAAAATAGGGGATTTCAGTTTCCCTATAAGTAAGCGCTAATCTAAAATATAGAAATTATGAAGTTCAAGGAACATAGTGATTTTTGTGGTGGTTTTTTTTCAGCAATGGAGGCTCCTAATTAGTGAAAATTCTTTGGCTGCAGGAGTCCTCATAGCAAAGTATTATCCCAATCCCTAATTTTTAAAGCAAAGATATTTATGATCATTAATAAACTAAAGAATCTCAACTCTAGAAAACTGGTACTGCATGGCAGGTTGGAAATGGTGAATTAGTCAAGATTTGGAGCCATACGTGGCTACTCAGAACATCTACTCCTTAATTAGTTTCTTCAATTAGATCAATAGCCATGGGTGCCGTAGTAAGTTTAATCATTGACTACAACAAAAAAGGACAGAGTGTTGATTTTACCAGATAAAATTTTGGTCCTTATGCTAACGTAGATAATTCATAGCTATCGTAAAAATATATGGTACTGGTACCATTCATGTCAAATCTGCTAGTTGTCTTGTGAGATCTTTATTGGCAAATACGAATTCAAGAACCAGGTTCTGAAAAATATCAAATAAAGGGATGCTCACATCAATACCCATAAATCCCTTAAAAGGTCACCATGTTTCAGCTGAGACATGGGTCATCACAAAACCAAAAACAATAGAGATCACACTTAAAAGGTTCAGTCAACACGTTTTCTGGAAAAAAAAATTATCACTACAGATTCTATCCATCATTGTATATTCTCTTCTGTTTTTTCAATAAATCTGACACACAAAAAAAAAAAGAGGGAAAAACAAAAGTACAGGAAAACAAAAAGCAGAAACGGACGGAAAAGAGGAAAGAAAAAGTAAAGATCCAGTTCTTTTTTAAGGCTGTCAAAAATATCCCTCCAGCTTTTACATCCTGACAAACATATTTCGTATGCAGTATAAACAGCCGTCCCTTTTTCGTTTAAAATACTACAAATACTCTGCACAGAACCTGCCTCAGACCTATTTTATTTTCTTTCTGACTTGGATCTTTGCTCTATCGTCTTCCAATCTATATACTTGCAACATGCGCAAATGTTAGGCCATTTCTTGAGAACTTTAAGCAATGAAAGATACCCAAAGGCAAGATCTAAAACTTTTATTGAAGAAAGATGCAATCAATCTACAGCCATGGAACTAATACGAAGATCAATGCGGAAGAAGAAGAACGACCAACAAAGAATTAGGGATTACCGTTTCTGCAACCTGTTTCTTGAAGAGAATGTATACCAACGGCAGTTACGAGAGAGGGAGAAGCGAAAGAAGATTAGGGGGACTAGAGAAAGGACAGCGGAGGCAGCAGAAGAGCGGGAAAAGGTTTTGTTGTTGCGCATGGATTTTTAGTGGCGGTAAGCGGTAACTGAAAGTTGCCGCCGGAAAAAGTAGAAAAAATTGTTGTTGCCCATGGGTTTTTAGCGGCGGTAAGCGGTAACTAAAAGTTGCCGCCGGAAAAAGTAAAAAAAGAAAGGGAAATTTACAGTTACACCCCCTGAGGTTTGGGAAATTGACACGGACACCCCCTGTGGTTCAAAACCGATCACTTACTACCCCTGAAGTTTTAAAAATCGTCACTAACTACCCCTGCTGTTAGATCAGAGCCCAACGCCGTTAATACACTTTTATAAATCCCCAAAATACCCCTCCTTTTAAATCAAATCTTCTTCTTTTTCTTCTTCTCTCCAAGTCTCGCGATCTCCATTAACAAAGCTACCGCAGAAGGCATTACTCGTGATGAAACAAAGCAGCTCAGTGACCAGGTAACCTTATTTAAATCGAGTTTCATAGATTTCTGGCCGTCCTTGAAACCTTTTGAAAAGTGGATTCGGGAGTGATTACCAGGTAACAGATCCGTGATTGATCCATTTGAATAAAATTTTGTAACGATCCAGTCGAAATTCACACAAGCTACTGTAGGATTTTTTAATGGATCTAAAACATTCAGAAAAAACATATTTTTTTTCCTCTTCTTCCGCTAATATACTTCCATCGGTGGAAAAATTTCGTGGATCTATTTTGTTGGTCAGTTGCTACGGCATACAGGCAATATATATTGCATCTGGTCCTGCTTGGAGGGACAGCTTCCTGCAGCCGTGCTTCATTTGGATCACATGATGAGTGATATGAATACTAGAGAAAACTATGATGAATTCAGGACTCTGGTAATTCGTCTTTCTTGGAAGGCATCAATAAATTCCAATAACAGAGAGAAATCACACAACGAGTCTCAAGCAATCATGATTATGAAAAAGAGAAGGCCCTTTGACAATCACGGAAAAAGGAAAACATAAAATCATTGCAAAAGACTATTCTAATTTTGCTCATACACAAACAGAGTCCAAAAATAAAACATAAAATCAGTAATTTCTTACGCAAAATGAAAATCACGAAGTACAAATTTTCATTTCTGAATATAATTTAAAGAAATTTTGACTCAAAATTCAGTAAAAATTTTATCTTCTCGACGATGAGCAAGAGATTACCACTAGAATGGAGGAAAATACAAAGAAAGAAAGATTAGGGTTTTTGGTAGAATCGAATTGCTCAATGCGGTTTGCTCTGCACCCCTAACTGACGGAGAAGTTTTTAAAACAATCCTTTCTTTTCTGCGATCATGATCTTCGATTGGGCATCTAAGGCAATGGCAACCAAAACCCTGGCTGATCCGACTCTCGATTCCAAACTATCCTTCTGCAGAACAAGAACGATCGAAGACGATATCTTGATCGTTTGTCAGCATCAATCTCATCAACTGCTCTTTATCTCCACAATCCGTCAAAAACAAATCCAAAATCCTAATTACATGTTCAACAACTACAATATCTGCACCGCCATTAATAAGACATACGATCGCCGGAACAAAACCTTCGATTTTCAAAAAAATCTTTCTATTTTCTTTCGATTCTTTAGCGAAACTGGCAATCTTTGAAAGATTACCAGACCAATTGCCGCTTTTGGTCTCAATGCCCTTGATCAAGTCTTTGGCTTGCTCTTTCGACATCGAAAGCAAAGCAGACAAGTGGGAATCATTCCGATTCTTGACAGAATCGGCCCAGATTTGGATGAGACGGTGTAATGTATTGTTAGGGATGAAGTCTTTGCTGCAAAGGATTTTCATGTGGCTGGACACATGTTATTTCCACTATCGAGCCATTCATGTTATTTCCACTATCGAGCCATTCCTGGATGCTGGAGCGGTCGCATGTAACACCGGTGCAGACTCATCGGAGACTCAAAGAAGAAGAAGAAGAAGACTGTGTTTTGATTTAAAAGGAGGGGTATTTCGGGGATTTATAAAAGTGTATTAACGGCGTTGGGCTCTAATCTAACGGCAGGGGTAGTTAGTGACGATTTTTAAAACTTCAGGGGTAGTAAGTGATCGGTTTTGAACCACAGGGGGTGTCCGTGTCAATTTCCCAAACCTCAGGGGGTATAATTGTAAATTTCCCAAAAAGAAAAAAGGGAATTCGAGGATTTTGTGGCTGTGCCTGGTTTTTTAACCGCGGCAACTTTTAGCGGCGGAATTAGAGAATTTTGTGGCTGCGCCTGGTTTTTTAGGGGCGGTAACTTTTTTAGTTACCGCCGAAAGGCATTCGAACTCCATCGGCATTGATGCCCGCTGGAACAAGAGTGGGAAATTTGCTAAGCGGGAATTGCGGGTAAAAGTGAGAAAACACATGGTAAATGGATAGGAAATTTCCTATTGGAATTCGCATCATTGTTGGAGGTCCAATTGAGCAAATTGGCCATATCAATTGGAGTAGTCAGCTTTACATATATGTGTACACACACTTCTCCGTAAGTTAGAGCTAGGGTTGTTTATTGGGCCAGTTCGACATGGGCACATCACGACCTGGCACACTTAAAGTGTCCTCGTACCCTGCATAGCCCATGATAGGCCTAGCACTTATTAGCAGGCTGTGCTGTGCCTAGGGTCCTGTCAAGGCGACACGTCACACTTTAAGCGTGCCCTAACGTGTCGGCCTGTGTGCTGACCCAAGCTTGCATTAAAAAGAATTGAGTTTTTTTTTGTTGGTGTTTTTACCCTTTTTTATAATGTTGGGAAAAATTGTATCCCAATATATGTAACAAATGTGTGTAAATAATAAATATATATTTTTAAGAATTTTTTATTTTTATTTATTTTTTTCCTTTTTTCTATTTTCTGAATTTTTTAATACATTTATTATGGGGCCCGTGGGAAGCTCGCTATCCTGCGTGCCACAACCCAGCCTTAGTCGTGCCATTGGCTGGGCCGTGCCTCGGTTATTGGGTTACGGGATAGGCACAGCACGGCCCATCTCCCATATGGGATGGGCTGATAGAGCAGATGTCCTAGTCATTAGCCATAATAATAGAAATACAATCTCTTCAATAATTTAATCTAATCTAATCTATATATATATAACTCTTGAAACACCATATTCTCTCGCCTCCACATGGACATTCCCTCCTTTTTCCAATGGCTTTTTTGGACTTACGTTGAAATAATTTATTTGTAATCAATAAAATTTTAAAGTAGAAAATATTTGAATTTTTTGTTAATTAAAATATACCTTATCTCCACATGGACATGCCCATTTTCTCCAATTTGATCTTTAACTAAATTAAAATTATTTGAATAATCGTTATCTTTTAGAGTCCTAAAACCCGTAACTATCTTTAACTAAATTAGTAATCAAAGATGTATTTATCTCTTTTCCAAAAAAAGTTGTTGAGTCTTGACTGGTGGTATTTGACAAGATCTCTGTGGCCCTATCCGATTGGTAACAAAACAAGCCGAGTTGACCCGATCGTATTATAAAATGTTAAAATTATTCATGTCCAGGAGACAAGGAGCATTCCACTTTGAAGAAATTTTTTTTTTGTTGATATTAAATATTTAATAAAGAAAAGATTAAAAAAGGATACAAAGGATCCTATCCTAGGACGGACCTAACCAGGCCCCCACCTATAAGATCGAAATTAACTAAACTGTAAATACAACTTGGAAGGTTAGATTTCCAAAAGTAGGAGTAACGAGAAATGGCGAAGTTGGCCAACCCATTTGCCGAGCCATTTGCTTCTCTGTAAATCTTCGCTATCTTGAAATCTACGAATAAGCTACTGATTGCTCTGGCTAATGAAAGCTTGTTTGTTTTTTGGTAATCTGGCTAATAAAAGCTTATCCAAATAATGAGAACAACTACGTCATTAATGCACGATGGATAATAAATGTATTAGTTTCTTTAAAAAAAAAACTTCACCAATAGCGAGAAAACGATCAGTAAAATATTAAATCAGTATCGCTACTAAAATCTTAGACCATGAAGGGTTATTGGAATGGTTATAAATGTTAACAAAACATCACATTATTATATAATGTAACAGTTATTTTAAATTATTTAAAAATATTATTTTTTTTTAAAATATGTGTTCCTCTACAGGTAAAACAACTAGTAAGGATTTATTACAGAAGCGCTTCCTTCGTGAAAAACATATAGGTTTTTCCAAAAATATCATTATATATATAACACCCCGGATCCAAGTTACGTAATGAAACCATAACTCATTTCCGAAGGTTAATATATAATACAGGATCGTAATATAAGAGTGAAGGAAAGACATGAATAAATCAATAACTATAATCAGAGTGCACTATAAACCTAAGCTCAAATATAAAATACCATAACCAAGACCAACTCACATGAACCAAGCATAGACCCGCTGGTGCCGTCATTACCAGAAACTGAAAACAAAACAAAACGTATTGAGATACAAATATCCCAGTAAGCAACACATGTATGCTCAAATCCAATTCATCAGTTCTAAAATATGATACAATTGTAAACCATGCAACAATAGTGATAATTCATCAGTTTCGAATAATCTGAGTAATCCAACAATAAACCATCAATTAGCACAAGATAACAAGAGTAATCAAGTTTAACAAACATATCTGTAACATCAAATCAACAGGTTGATAAGTCATTGTAAGACTCATAAAATAAGATTGTCTTTAACTAGTGTAAAAACCATGTTCACTATGCTACCTCTCGGCTTATGTGGGAAGCTGAGCTACACGATCATCGTATTATTGCGGGAGAACCCATCCAGATACAGTAATGGGTTGTCATGTACTACTCCAGTTATAGTTCGAGATATACGATAAAATGAGGGATAGCCACAGCCAATTAGATACAGAGAAGGCCTCATCGAGATAAGATGGAACGCGTACGTGAACAAAGTGTTACGACTAGCAAAGAACAATCCTTTCCACTATCTAGCTCCTAACATGGATCTATATCGAGTTATGCCCACTAGACTCTAAAACCAAAACCAACTATGAAATCTAGTAAGCACAACTCATCTTAATCTCAATCATATCATCCTAAGATATACGAGGCATCCCCTAGATACACGGGGCATCTCCGAGATACACGGAGGCATCAACATCCCGAGTACATAGGCATCTCAAATCGTCTCTCCAAGTACATAGAAGAAAACTAATTCCAAACCAGAAAACCAATCATTCATACTCAGTTTAAAATCCTCTTTCCGTAGAATTTGCTTAAAAACTGATGCGATGTAAAATTTACATAATCATGACAACTCCGCCTAATCTGAGGTGAAATCTAATACCAATAATCAAGATTCAACAGTATTCGAAAGATCAGGGAATTATAGATACAATTTAGTCTAAATAATAAGTCTTACATGTATTGTTTTATAGTTCTTTCAATTCTAAAATTAACTTTCTAACATCCCCTTTTTATCCTGCATTATCCTCAATTAATTTCTGTAGTTTCTAGAAGTCCAGCACCATCCAATAACTAACAAGAACCATTACTTTTAGTTTACCAACTTTTTCCATATTCTTTCATAAAATCCCTTTAAAAGCCTAATTTTAGTAAAAGTGTTGTTTCTAGGTTTAACCGGCAATTCCGGATGTTGAAACCAGAATTTAAATACTGTTATTAAGTTCAGACTTAAATTACTTAGTTTTATGCTCAACACAGTAGTTCTCTTTTATAGAATTTTAATTAGGGCTGCAACTTGCCCGAAACCAACTCGAATCGAACCGACTTCAGTTCGGTTTTTTAAAAGTTCGGTTCTGTTTTGATCCATAAAACACTAACCCGAATTAAGTCGGTTCGGTTTTGGGTTAGGTGTTCGGTTAAACCAAACCGAACCGAATTAGAATATTTACCTAGACCGAATTGAACCGACACTGAACCGAATTATTATATATAATATTAAATTTTATAAGTATACCTTTAAAATTTAATAGAATTACAAACCCACCACCCTCTTAACTCGATCCCATTCACAAATTCCTATCCATTTGTTCAATTTTACCTTTAACATATGAAATTATATGTTGGTTTAACCTGATCCAAACTGAACAGAACCGACCTCATGTAATTCGGCTCAGTTTGGTTTGGGTTTCGGTTATTTTATTTAACCTCGGTTTGGTTTTGGGTTTTAGGTTTTCAGTTTACAATTCGGTTTGGTTTGGTTTTGGGTTTAATACATGCAGTTTCGGTTTGGTCTTGGGTTGACAACAACCCCGACCGAACCGAGTTGCACCCCTAGCTATTACAAGTCTTTGAACAAGATTCCTTTCACGTGGATTACAAATCAACATATACGTTATTACAAAGTCTTTAATTGTAATACTTAAGACCCAGAGATATATTCCCTCTAAGGTTTGAACTCTCTTAGGCATAATCTCCTAGGGTCACCTATATAAGGTCTACAGTCCTTAGTCTTACCCGAGTCATGTGAGTTGCAGAGTCTTGCATGGTCTTTAGGATTTGTTGGATGAGTATAAGCGGGTCCAAATACCCTAAGTTCCAAAAAAAAAAAAAAAAAAGTCTCGAACATCTTTGGTGTTCAAAAAATAGCTTTGTCTTGAATGAAGTTCCTGGAACAATGGAGGAGGACGTTGCAGCTTCTTCTTGAGGACGTTGCAGCCTCTTCTTTTAACAATATGTTGACAATGAGAATGTCCCATGACAGGCTGAGATGATTTTGGGGGAAATCAAATACAATCTGATGCGATTTTTACAAGTGATACCGGAGCACATGAAGAGGACAGAGAGTACAATGGAGGACAGAGCGGCCAAAGTGGGATTTTAGTAGAGAATTAAAGACATGGATTGAAGAATGCCGAGGGAAATTTTGGAATATAATGAACGACATTTGTAATATGCATACGTTGAAGCAATTAGCTTTTCGGCTTACCAAAAACAAAAAGGAAAATGTAGAGACAATGAGAATGAGATCCAGTATGAACCAGGTTGTTAAAAATAAGTTTGGGGAAGTTTATTTAAAATATTTTGGACGTACAAACTAGTAATTTCCTGTTCATTCTTTGTTATTGCCTTTGGTAGAAATATTTATTTTCAATAACCATATGGAAGAGGAACTGGTTACTGGTCAGTACAATTCTAGACTCTACCATGGATAATAGGGGTGCACCTGGGTTCGGTTTGGTCTATCTTGAGCTCAATCCAAGACCAAACCAATATTGTTGGAAGCCATCCCAAAACCGAACTAAACCGGTTTAATTTAATCGAAGACGAAATTGATCTGAAACGGAAAACTAAAACCCAAACCGATTCTTAATTTCGGTTCGGTTTCTATTCAGAACTGACCAATTAATTTTAATTTAATTCACTCTTATTTAACCTAAGTCTTCAATGCCTTCTTTTAACAACTCCAATTCCTTTAATTGCATCCCATTATTTTCTATTTCTAAGTTATCTTAATTTCTGTAAAATTTCTCTAACATTTATCCAACCACTCTTAGATAAGATTTGAACCTATCAAGAGACTTTCATATAAACCTTACTTGAAATTCCAATGCTTTAGAATCCCTATATCATATGACAAATATTCCCTAATTTCCCTAAGGTCAACTCCTCATTTATACATTGATTTTAGCACTTCGTTATTCATTCCTATTCCCTTAAATCATCTCTACTTAAATTCAGATATAACCCGCACTCTAACTAAAATTACTATAGTCCATACTTGCACAATTTCACTTCTCCAATAACACATCATCTTTACCTAAACCAGTTTCCAATTCCCTGAATTTAAACCTCCACTTTTATCCTTATATAACAATTAGATGAATACTGAAAAGGAATTGAGTGGGCGCCAACTTCTGGAAGCATTCACCACCAACAGCACCTGGCGCCCACTCAATTCCTCCATTAAACTAGCATTTTTGAATTAAGAACATATAATACAACCTTTGCTATAACAGCGGCCACTATTTGTGGAAATGCATCTGGCGCTGACCTCTAAAGAGGTTGGCGCCAACCACAGCAGACATTGGTGCTAACCCTCTTCTCCAACACTCAAGTGCGACAGCACCATTTCATCACAGGCTGACCTAAAATTAGCCTTCCAAAGTCACTCCATCCTCTTCACAATCCCATAAACATTGTTCTTGCATTCATTTGAGATTAAATTGTTTACAAAATCAAAGCCCACAAATGCTAGTCGCTCATTCCCTTTTCCTCAAACCAAATTTCAGAAATTAGTAACTAAGTTTCATAATCTCATACAACTGGTCTAATTTTTCTTCATCATTTTATTTCAGCATATCAGTAATCATCTAAACATTCTATTTTTTTATGCATTTGAATTTACATTAAGCATAGATTCATGATCTTCATACCTAGACGCTAGTAGCAACACAGAAATAGGGGTTCGTATGATTTCAGGTTCAAAACTAAAACTAATTTTAGATTAAATCATCTAGGACGAATTATGATTGAAAACACTTTACAGCTCTAAACCTTCTCCATTCGTCCAACACAAACTCAGCAGCCCAACAGCAACTCAGCCGCCAACTTCTCTTTTGAAGATTTGTCTCAATTCGATTATTATATTTCAGATCTGAGATCTGATCTGAAATAGCAATGGAATTTGCATGAAATTACTTTAATTCCTTACCAACCTACTCCAACAGATCTGAATCACCTGGGAATCGACTGGAAACACAGCTTCTGGACTGATTAGAGTGCTGCCGCAGGTGCCCTCATTTCTACTTCAAACGGAGATGAGATAATCACCTCGAATTCTACCTGATCCCACTGAAATCTCCAGATTTGCCTCCACAAAACCCTTCTTCTTTTCTCTGAATTCCGGATCTCTTGAGCAATTAACGAAATAACCAACAACTAAAATTTTCTCTCCCTATTTATAACTGCCGCCAGACATGTGTTTGAAGTTTGATTCTATACTTGGCACTCCAGAATTTTCCTACACATGCACCATCTATTTCCACTTGATTTCAGGCTTGCCACACCACTGAACCTTCATAACCCAGCCATAAAAAATTCCAATAATGCCCTTACCTATTTAAATGTAATTACCCCATCCGGTTTGACCAGCAATCCAAGCTCGACACATTGATCCCCTTTTTGAAATTTTTTATCAATTAAATAAATTTATCAAGCCTAAAATCCAAATTTTAATTTTATTAAAATTCGGGATTTTACAATATAATTTTATCTTATATATTTATATGAGTAAATTTGTCTTTTATTTTCACTTTCCAAAAGATGCCCTTCAACAATTTTTTGTCCCTTAGACACTAAACTTTTTATCTACATATGTGCTAGTAATAAGGAAGAGATTTTTTCTAAAAGACTCGAGTCCTCATTCTCATGCATGCTTGGCAAGTTGTGGCTTTTTCTATCACAATATATTCAATATTAATATATAAAAAAACATGCCAATAATTATGCACATATATATAACAATGTAGATTTTGGCCTTAAAGAGCATATTTATACATGCATGGTATGATGTTTCCATGCATACTTATCTACTAAAAATAGGCCTGTTCTAGGTCAAGCCTATTTTTGAAAAGAAAAAAATGAATAAAAAAGGATAACTCCCGCCACAGAACAGGATATATATGTGCAGGTTCAAATTCCTTGATAAGGAGGAAAGCCATCAACTTCAACATGCATAGTCCATGCATTGATGACACCATAAGCATGTATCTCGACCATGTCGACAGCTCTAGCACCAAAATAATACAAGCCAACACATAAAATGTAAAGAACAAGCAACAAATGAAGGATCTTGATTATACACTCACAAGTCACAAGCCTATATCTATATCTAAATTATATATAATGGGAATAGGTCCCTTGGAAAGCGTGCCAAAAAATATGTGGCTTTCCAAAATAACCTTTGTAGACCTTTTGAGAAGATTTATTAATTAAGGGTACAATGATAAAAACTTACAATAAGTTTTAAAAACTATCCTCCCCCACATTCTCCCTCTTTCTCTTCTTACACACGTACAGTACTGCACGTGCATCCTGCTAATAGAAATTAAATAAGAAAACAAATGGCATGCAGTATCACAATGGCAAAGAAATCAGAACCACGATTCCATAAGAAGAAGAAGAAGAAGATAGTAGCTGTTGCATTGATTGGTTCCGGTGTCAATGAAAGCCATACACCAGGTGTCTCTCTACCTGAAATTACACACACAGACAATTAATAAACTCAAGGCATCGATCTCTGAGGTATATATATAGGATAGAGTACCCAATGTTGCATGATTCTTCACCATAATAAACAGAAACCCCTCTACAACTTAGAAGATGAAATCCCCTGATTTCACATGCATATAAGATGTTATGACAGAGTTAAGGAACAACTATAAAATAGTTGAAATGAAATCATTTGATCTTTGATTTGATAAAAATTATTGACCTCTATTAATGAGAACAATTAAAAAGGCTTTCCAAACAAAGGGCATTATTTCACCATGATTTGATAAACAAGACAATATATATCAGAACAATTGCTTTACATTTCCTTAATGTTACATTCAATCTTCAAATAAAAGCAATCCCTAAAAACACCCAAAAAAAAAATGCAAGGGATAAGCTCTTGAGGGATAAAATATAAAACTCTCAACTGAGAAGCCCTCAAAATGGAATAAGGACTAATTCTGCTGTGTACAGGAATATATAAATGGCACGTATATATAAATGAAAGAGGACAGAGAGAGAGAGACTCACAAGTCAAATTTACCAATCCCATCTCAAGCGGCGACTACAGGCCATTGTTAAGTGGAAACCGTGGGAATGCGTTCAGTTTCACCAAAGCGTACAGAATTTTCGACAACGGGAATGTGATGGATCAACCAGTGGTCTTCTTGGCTTGGACGCAATCTCTCGATGAAGTCCTGATTCGAGCCTCCGAAAAAAACGCGCCTGAGAGCTTTGAGGTATTGAAACCCATGTAGAATCCTTTTTAAATTTCGGCACTCCAAAATCACAAGAGCTGCCAAGTGCTTCATGGTGCCCTCTTTTATCTCACTTATCTCTTCCAATCCCCACATTTCACACAAACCTAGATATTTGAGTTTAGGAAATGACTCCTCTGAGCTATCACCCCAACTCATCTTTCTTCCATGGTAAGCAATATCAACTAAGTTAAGGATCACCAAACTAGGCAATTTTGAAAAAATACCCATTGGATCATCCTTTAATTCGCCACCTGCCAAACAAATTTCCTTGAGACAATTGAGAGGGCCTATCCATGAAGGTAACTCCCCCTTAAGGGTTCCATGCAAGATCAATTTCTCAAGATAGCGTGGGGCTGGAGACATGGCTTCCAAATCAATCCCTTCATTTTCATTATAACACTGAAAAATCTGGAAAATGTCTTCCCCACCAATCCTTTCATATTTATTATTATAATTCATTACTTTCAGAATGCGAAGGTTTTGCATCTTCTTAATACGAGAACATAGCTCAACACAATGTTTCCCTTCCACAACTTGGAGATTCAGCTTTCTTAGACCTGTTAAATACTCCAATTGTCTTATTAAACTATCATCAGCAACCACTCCAGATAATGTCTTCAAATTGAGTAAGCTGTTGGGACCAATAGTGACGTTTTTCAAACTCAAGTGACCTCTTCTACCAAGTATACCACTCTCTCTTAAAGGAAGATGTCTTAATTGTGGGAGCCTTTCGAGTAGCATTCCTTGTGGAAGACTTTTAACTGGTGTATCCCGAACATCCAATGTCTGCAAATTGTACAACTTTTGCAATGAAATAGGAAGTTTAGATACATCTGTTCCCTTTATACTCAAATAACGCAGGTGAACCAAGTCTCCCACTTCATAGGGCAAGTGGCAAAGGAATATTCCTGACAGTTCTAATACCCTTAGTCGTTTGAGATTCCGCAACAAAGGCTGCAATATTATCCTCTCTGAAAATGTTTGGAAGGAGCGAGTGTTGAGATGAGCCATGTTGCATTGAACACTTACCTCATTACTTTGAATTGCCACACGATGTTGTCCCTTTAAAACTATGTTACTACTTTGATTGTTGAGAATTGCACCAAATTCTTCCTTTTCATCATGTGTATCGCAATATCCCGCATGAGATCGTGCACGTGAAAACGTTTTCTCCCGAAGATCGCAGAATCATTGTCAATCTGAAAGAAGCCCCTATCAACAATCTGAAGGAAGCCCCTGTCAACAAGCTGAGAGAGGTATTCATTTGCAACCTCCTCCAATGTTTTCCGAGGGTGACTTTCTACAAAACTTTCAGCCACCCATATACGAATCAATCTTGATGCCCGGATTTCATAATCCTCCGGAAACATACCACAATATAAAAAGCAATATTTCAATTGAGGATCCAAATAATTGTAACTTGTCAAAAGGACCAAACTTAGTTTTTCTAGATCTTGATTGTGATTCAATTCCCAATCTAGATTCTCTAAGACCTCATCCCACTCTGATAAACTACAACTCTTTTTTGACATGAGGCCTCCAATGACAACAATTGCCAATGGCAAGCCGTTACATTTTTTGAGCAAAGCTTCTCCTGTTTGCCTCAAGTGATGTGGACAACACCCTTGTGGGATGCTGTTCTTAAAAGCCTTTTTACAGAAAAGCTCCCAAGCCAATTCTTGGGACAATGGATCCATGTGATGAACTTTGCGAAACTCATCTAGCGGAGAAGTTACAGCTACCGAGCGAGTTGTGAAGATAACCTTACCTTCTCCTTCACGAGGGAATGCACCTTTGATTGCTTCCCAAACTTTGCAATCCCAAACGTCATCGAGGACTATAAGATACCTTCTACCCTGCAAATAGCTGTGGATATGCATGACTAACTCCTCCGTAATCATCGTATCTGCATGTTCTGGAACTACCTCCCTTCGACTTTCATGGTACCGTGTAAGCATCAGTCGTAAATTATGTTGCGTTTTGAAGTCCTGGGACACACAGATCCAGGCATAACAATCAAACTCTTCCTTGATGTTATTGTAAACTCTCTTAATAAGAGTAGTCTTGCCTGAACCTCCATGGCCAACCACTGACACAATTAGGCGGCGATTGTGTTCCTCTGTTAACCAATTTCTTATTGAATTGGGAATTCCATTATAAGCAAGGAAAATTGGAAATTGAAAAATAATGATATTTTTTAAGATAATTGAAAATGGGTGTCATTTAAGAGGATTTCTTCCAAAAATATCCTCAAGGACTGTAAACTATATGTTTGTTATCATCTTTCAACAAGGTTAAAAAGCTTTTTAAGGAAAATCTTGAGAAGAAATAAATGACGTTCATTATCAATTATGTTAAAAAAGTGTCACTTTCTCCTAATTTTCAAGAATTAAGTGCTTAATTAAGCACTTGTAAGTGTCCATAGTGGTGTCCATGGTGGTGTCCTTCTGCCTGTCAGTATAAATTTACAACCTTTTGTTTCTTTTTCGGTAAAATAAATTTACAACCGTGTATGTACCGTTAACTTTTGCAAATGAAATAAACAGAGAGAGAGAGAGAGAGAGAGAGAGAGAGACTATATTATCAATAAATTTCCTACAGCCCATCGTTAAGCAAAAGCAAGATACATGGTTTGCGCATTTCTTCTGGTACCAAAATCCGATGGTTCAGTGAAACCACCCGTTGGGATGTGATTTGGGGTGTGGGGCCGTACTGAAATGGGGCATCCATCCTATGGTTTATTTGCACTCTTTACTTCCTCAACTGATTTGAAATGAAAATTTTGCAACTTATAGAGAAGGGAGGCACAGATTAGAGAGTTCAAAAGAAAGATAAATTAGCTTTGTGAAGCAAAGCAAGAAGGGAGCAAAACCAAAGGCTATAAGCAACGACTGAACCATGAAATCATGGGGAAGTTGGTTTTTCATGCAAATTTTTCCAAATAATTTATATTCAATCAATCAATTCTTGAAAATTTGGAAGTAGTGATACTTTTTTAAAATGATTGAAAATCATTGTCATTTTACTCTTCCTAGAAACTTTTTTTTGGACAATGCCCTCAAAAGACTATGAAAACTCTTTCACTCGTTTAGGTGCAAATTTTACTCTTCCTAGAGACTTTTTTTCTGACAATGCCCTCAAAAGACTTTGAAAACTCTTTCATTCGTTTAGGTACAAATGAGGTCTTCAAATGTTTTGAGGATATTTTTGAAAGAAATTCTTCTCTATTAGTAAAATGACATTGATTATAAATTATTTTAAAAAGGTATCATTAATTCTCAATTTTCAAAAATTAGTCGACTGAATCTAAATTATTTTGACCAATCAACCCATTTAGTAGTTATGATTGTTTTTCTTTTTCACATATCCAAGAAGTGGGACCATCCTTCTCCTTTCTTTGAAGTTGTTTATTGTATTGTTTAAATAATCACGGGAGATGTTGATTTTTTTTTTTTTTTCATATATAACTTTTCATTCATTGCCTCCTCCCATGGCCAAAGGCCACTCGCCTTCTCGCCTTGTAAACTAATATAAGACTCAATTTCCACTAATGCGCCAAAATAATTTTTTATTAGTAACCATTTTCGATTTCTGTATTTATTAAATTTCCATGTTTGCCTTTTCTAAGGTCAAATGTGGACGGCTGGATTAAAGGTTTTGATCTTTTTGAATAAGTGTGGGACCGCCTAATTTGTTTATGTTCAATAGATGAAATCAGTCGGTGGACTAGACATTTTTTATTTGAGAAATGACAGGGAATTATGCAGGGCAAGAATTTAAATGGGAAGAAATGTTGGCGAAACGAATATTATATCTCCATCCTACTCAATCAAAAATCATATGTTATGTTAATTCATGTTTATATAAGTTTTATTCTATCAATCAACTGTATTCATGCCTTTTTTGGTCTTTCTCTTGATCCCTTTGGTCCTTCAATATGTATTGTTTCATAATTTCTTATAGGTGTATCTTTAAATTTTTATATTTATCTACTTTTGAATATCTTCATTTCTGACTTTTTGTTTTAATTTATTTTAAATCAAAAGTTGATTTACTTTCCAAATCTTCATTGTTAACTAAACCAATTTGTTTGCTACCTTGGATATAAAAAGTTCCTGATATGCATTTGATGTAAACAAAACCATTTATTATTTAACTTTAACTAGTTTGTCTACGGTCATGGTTGACACATAATTGATTTTGACAAAAACCATTTTTATTACCAGTGTGAAACGGATGGATGGATGCACGGTTTCAATGTCGGACCCCAAAAGAACATCCTAGCTAGCCTGTGGTATCACAGTATTACCGTGACCATCACATGCTCGATTTGGGAGGAATATATAAATTCAAAAAGAATTAAATATTAAACATTTATAAATATTATTTTATTTTTACAAGTAATATAAATTATAAATATGTTATATGATAAACTAAGCGAATTAGGTTTTAATTAGGTCAACCTAAGCTTGGTTTGGTTCAAGCTTGCTAAAAAGTGAGAATTTTAAGCTCAAGCTTGAATCATGTGAACGAACCGGAGCCGAACTTCTCTTGCTAATAGTCATAAGATGATAAATAAAGTGACCTACACATGCATGGAGATTGATTTTGTTTGGGACCGACGTCTTAGTTTTATTGGTGACCATTTGTTAATCTTTAAATCAAAAATTAATATACTATCTTCTATGTGTCATCATCTCAAGTCAACTAATATGATCGCCGGCCCAAATAAACAAAGGTAGGTAGCAGTACATGTTAGGTTCGGTGAATTAATCAACATATTAATAGGGTAAACAAGCCGAGCTGAGCTTTGTAAACAGCTCAACTCAAGCACATAAACCTTGAGCAGGGCTCAAGCTCGGCTTAAGCTCGTTAAAATTCTTGAGTTCAGGCTTGACTCACTAAATACTATGCTCACAAAAAGCCCAATTCACTAAACATGACTTTTAACGTGTGTTTTCTTTATATATGTGTAAAGGATAATAATGCTAATCTACATTGTATGATCAACAAATATTCATTCTAAAAAAAATTATCAAAAAAAAAAAAAAATTATAAAATGCTAAGTCAATGAATTTGTTAGCTAACATGCAATATACAAAAGTAGATGGCACGTGTTTGGTGCGTAGAAACCGCTGTTTTGCTTATTCATGTATAATTTTTCATTCATTGCCTTCTACGGCCAAAGGGCAATCGCCTTATAAACTAATATAAGGCTCAATTTCCACTAATAAGCCAACCTAATTTTTTATCAGGAACCTTTTTTTTCCTCAAATAAAAAAAATTAATTTATTGCTTTTTTTAATTCTCCATCTTGAATCGATTAATTCGTTAGTTGGCCTGTAAATCATGCTTGCTGAAGAGGAAGACACAGCGGCTGAACATTGATTGGATCCAATATCAATGAAAACCATCAAGCAGGGCTCTCTTTACTTGAAATTAACAGACAATTTAAGTCAAGCCATCTCTAAAGTTTATAAAAGACCCAATGTTGCATGATTATTCAACATAAGGGAAGTGGAAATTAACATAAATTCAAACCCCTCTAAAACTCTTAAAATGTGATCTCCTAATTTCACATGCATATAAAAAGGCTTTTTTTTTAACTCAGGGCGTCCAGTTAGCTTGCGCTACTTGCTAATCCCTGAGGCTTGTGCAGTACCCCGTCCCACACAAACTGGGTAATTATAGGCCAAAGGCCCTAGGGGTGGTCCCAAGAAGTTGAGCCTAAGATAGTTCGAACCTAAGACCTTAGAGAGAGTATAACTCCAAGCCCCAAGCATTGACCATCATGCATATTAAAAGTTACATGAGTAAAAGAACATCATTAAAATCATTAAATTACAATAAAAAAGTTTGTACCTATTAGTGACAACAATTGTAAAAGCTTGCCAATTTTCCAACCTTGAAAAGATGTCATTTTAGGTAATTTTCTGCCGAGAATTAACATTATCGGTCATCTTTAGGTACCATATGCTTAAGGTGATAATTTGAAGCCATTGATGAAGGTAATGAAATGATTAGATAGCTTATAAAAAGGAATTTCGAGAGTCATTTATTATTTGTATTTTAAATTGCTTTACATTTTTTAATGTTACACTTGGTCTTCAAATAAAAGTAATCCATATGTAAATTTAATTTGAAGGATTGTGACAGTTAATTATGTACAAAAGTATGCATATCTTAACAAAAAATTAAACAAATAAGTGAAAAATAGGAAAAGCAAAATACAGATCGAGAAGCAATAAAGGAATGAGGAAAATTTTTTTTAAAAACATGCAAAGGATAAGCTCTTAAAAAATAAAAGGAATAGTTTTGCATATGTAAAGAATAATGAAGATGATCCTAAAAGTTAGAACTTTCATCCAAAGATAAGAAAAGAAAATAAATGAGGAAATTGAATTGTCATCTCATGCTTTATAAATACCAAAAAGGATAATTCCAAGTTTATTATAAAAATAGACATTGAAACAGAGGGGAGATAATTGGGACTTATAAATAATTAATCACAATTAGATCTCACATGAAAGGATAGAAAGACAAGAAGAAACTCACAAGTGAAGTTTTTCACCCCCGACTTATTCTGCTAAAAAATGTTATTCTAGAGGAGTCTCTAGAAGAACTTATTCTAAAGATTTCTTGATCAAATAAATTATCTTCTTTATAAGACTTCTAGAAATCTCTTGATACAATAAGAGAAGTTTTTTCAAGAGACTTGTTCTAGAGATTTTTTCATAAAATATCTCTCTAGAAGACTCCTTAATTAAGTTGTCTATAAATTGGAGCAAAACCTCTATTGTAAGTAAATTGAGTGAGAGAATTTAAGAGAGACTACTCAAGAGAGAGAAAACAAATGAGAGATAAGTGTGTGTCAGTAGCGGGCGTGTGAGATTTAAGCCCTTTTGTGTCAGTGTCAAGTGAGCCTCCCTGTTGAGGTTTGTGGAGCCTAATTATATTGGACACCTAGCCACAGTTGTTGTAGGTTGAGCTCCGCGGTGAGCTCGTGAGGGGTTGCAGGGGGGCAGCGCCCCTCTGCCCGTAAGGCGAGGGTAGAGCCCCCGGCCGAGGCAAAAATTTGCGAAGGTATTTCACTTTGTATTAGGATATATCCTTGTTCTTGTAGTCATTCATTGTATTATTCTGTTTGTGTGACATAGTGAAAAAATGGTGGCCATCGACATAACCCTACTCTGGGGTGAACCACGTAAAATCTATGTGTTTTCTTTATTTGTTTTTCTTCATTATTGCTCTTAGCGATCTATAGGAATTAGATTGGATTCCTTTCACTCCTATCTTTGAAAGGCAAAGTAGTGTATAATATTATTGTGTACAAGTGTTTTCATGATAAAAAAAAAGATCATGTGTGCACAACCCTTAATGGTTCCCCATGAATCCAATTTCTCAAGATACTCTAAGAGTGGAGACATGTTTTCTAAGAGTGGAGACATGTTTTCCAAATCAAGAGCTTGATAATTCTCATAAATCTTCTTAATATGAGAGTGTAGGTGTTCAAAACCATACCCTTTCACAATTTTAACAAACAGTTTTCGTAAGCCTATTAAGTAATCCAGTTGTTCTATCAAACTCTCGTCATCAATTGCCCCAATCAATGTCTACAAGTTAATATATAGTTCTTCTTTGATAGTTTGCATCGAAGAATGAAATTCCTTGGACAACGAACATTTCTTTACTAGAGAGATGCAAGACTTGAAAGGTACACAACAATTGGCTTGTTTGTTGATGAAACACATTTTAACCATGAACTCTTAAATAACATCTTCAACCTTTTTTGCTCCTCATCACTAAAGAAGGCCTCCGTGATCGAAAACTCATTTCGGATGAATGTAACATCTCTAGGATTTTGCTAACAATGGCTGCTTCTGCTATTTTCGCCTCTTACTTTCTCTTCTCAACTCAGAGGCAGGCTAGAGAGGACAGAGGGAAAGTTGCATAGGAATAGAGATAGGTAACGGTTTTATTAGCTCAATAAGTAAGGTAGACTGGAGAGGACAGAGGGAAGTTACGCAGGAGTAGAAATGGCAACGGTTTCTCAACTCAAGAAGTGAGGCAGATTGGAGAGGACAGTGAAAGTTGTGTAGGAATAGAAATGGCAACAGTTTTTTCAGCTCAAGAATTAAGGCAAACTGGAGAAGATTGAGGGAAAGTTGCACAGGAATAGAAATGGTACATTACAAGGGTATTTTTGGGATTTTAAAATACCGGGCTTAGGATTAGTGTATATATATATATATATTGATGTAACCTATTTGAATTGAGAAAATTATGAAAAAGGTTATTTTTTGGTCTGTATTTATAAAAACAATCCATAAAGATCTCATTTTACAAAAAAGATAACTTTCCAAACATAATTAACCTAAAAGGTTACTTTTAAAAAATTAAAAAATAGTGTCATCTTATTGTAGTTGATATTATGCGCTTGTATCTCACGTTGAATGCGTTTGTATCCCATGTAAGATGTGCTTATATCCTATGTAAAGAAGCAAGGCACACACACTATGCACGTATCAAAAGAATTAGATAAGTTTGGCAACCTATTTGGAGATAAAAGTGAATAGAAGTACAAAGAAGAGCAGTGCCCCGGCATATCCATTTCATAGCCTCTTCAGATGATACCTTTTTTGAAAAAGAAAAAAAAAAGAGAGAAAACTCCTAATGCAGATAATCCAAACCCAACTATTGAAACTTATGGTTGAAAGATCATGCAATTATAGCTTTATAAGAATCCCATGTCTGTGGCTGTAGCCACCACAATAATACAAAGCAACACATTCATGTAAAATATATAACACAAGCCACAAAAGAAAGATCTTGAACAAGTCTAGAAAACAGAGAAAAAAAATGCCAAACACACAATGATTTTGAATGTGAAATATAAATCATGCTTGCCAACGAAGAAGATGCAGTAGCTGCACGGCACATTGATTGGGTCCAGTAACAATGAAAACACTACATCAAGCAGGTGTTCCTTTATTACCTGAAATTAAAGAGACAGCAAAGTCAAGACATCTCTGAAGTTTTAAAAAAGACACCCAATGTTGCATGATTCTTCAAACAAAGGAAACTGGACATTATCATTAAAAAAAAACCCCTCTAAAACTCTCAAAATGTAATCCCATAATTTCACATTGAGTAGAATATATATAGATCAGAAGCATTAAAGGAAAGAGGATAAATAAATATAAAAAAGTGGGAAGAATAAGCTCTTAGGGATTTTATATATATATAAAGCTCTCAACTGAGAAGCCTAAAAATAAAAGGAATAGTTTTGACTATGTAGAGAAATAATGAAGATGATTCTAAAAGTTAAAAAGTTTCACATAAAGAAATAGAAAAGAAAATAAATTAGGAAATTGGATTGTTATCTCACACTTTATAAATACTAAGAAAAGATAGTTCCAAGTTTATTATAAAAATAGACATTGAAACAAAGAGGAGATAATTGGCATTTATAAGATTAGATCTCACATGAAAGAAGAGAGAAAGAGAGAAAAAGAAACTCACAAGTGAAATTTTCCAATTGTTGACTATAGGCCATCTTCACTAGAAATTAACCGTGGGAACGCGTTCTCCGTCAATGCTGACATTGAGAATGTGATGGATCAACCAGTGGTCCTCCCCACCTGGACGCAATCTCTTGCAGAAGTCCTCATTGATGTGAAAGATGAAAAGGTGCTTGAGTGCTTTGAGGTGTTGAAGCCCATGTGGAATCTTTTTCAACTTTGGGCATCTTATCATAAAAAGAGAAACTAAGCGTGGCATCGTGCCCTCTTTTATCTCACTTAACTCCTCCAATTCCCACGTAATTACTATAGTTAGAAATTTAAGTCTGGGAAATAGCTCCATACAACCATCACCCCAACTCATCTTTCTTCCAGCGTAAGCACCATGTAAGACAAGGACCTCCAGACTAGGCAATTTTGAAAGGGTGCTAATTGGATCCTCCTTTAACTTGCTATGCACCAAAACGATTGTACGAAGACAGTTAAGAGAGCCTATCCATGAAGGTAACTCCCCCTTAATAGTTCCATGCAAATACAATCTCTCGATGTAGCGTGGGGGTGGAGACATGGTTTCCAGATCAAGACATTCATTCTCATTATTGCACCACATTCGCAAGACGCGAAGGTTTTGCATCTTCTTAATACGAGAACAAAGCTCCACAGAGTCTTGTCCTTTCATAACTTCAAGACTCAATTTTCTCAGCCCGGTTAAGTAGTCCAGCTGTCTCATTAAACTTTCATCAGCACGTGCTCCGGACAATGTCTGCAAGTTGATTAAGTTGTTGGGCTCAATCGTCAAGTTCTGAAAACTGAAGTAGTGTCCAGAATCATTTCGTCCTTTTAGAAGAAGGTGCCTTAATTGTGGGAGCTTTCCAAGTAACATTCCTTGTGGAAAACTTTTAACAGGTGTACCCCGAACATCCAATGTCTGTAAATTGTACAAATTCTGCAAGGAAATAGGAATTTCAGATACACGTGTCCCCCTTATACTCAAATAACGCAAGTGAACCAATTCCCCCACTTCACTGGGCAAGTGCTCAAGGGATACGATTCCTGACAGTTCTAACACCCTTAGTCGCTTGAGATTTGACAACAGAGGCCGCAATATTGTCTCATATGGTAGATCTATCTCTGAAAATGTCTGGAAGGAGCGAGTGTTGAGATGAACCAAGCTGTATTGAACACTTGACACATTGCTCTGGATTGCCACACGACGTTGTCCCTTTAAAACTATGTTATTGCTTCGATCGTCGAGAATTTCACCAAATTCTTCCTTTTTCATCATGTGAATGGCAATATCCCGCATGAGATCGTGCACTCGCAGACGTTTTTTCCACATCACCGCAGAATCAAGCTGAAGGAAGCCCCTATCAATGAGTTGAGAGAGGTATTCATTTGCAACCTCCTCCAATGTTTTTCGAGGGTGACTTTCTACAAGACCTTCGGCAACCCATACACGAATCAATCTCGATGCTCGTATTTCATAATCCTCCGGAAACAAACCACAATATAAGAAACAATATTTCAATCGTGGAGGCAAGTAGTTGTAGCTTGTCAAAAGGACCCGACTTAGCTTTTCTAGATCTTGGTTGTTATTCAATTCCCAATCTAGATTCTCTAAGACCTCATCCCACTCAAATAAACTACAACTCCTTTTTGACATGAGGACTCCAATGACAACAATTGCCAATGGCAAGCCATTACATTTTCTGAGCAAAGCTTCTCCTGTTTGCCACAAGTGACGTGGACAACAGCCTTGTGGGATGCTATTCCTAAAAGCCTTTTTACAGAAAAGTTCCCAAGCCAATTTTTGGGACAGTGGATTCATATGATGAACTTTGCCTTCTACTGCAGAAGTTACAGCTACCAAGCGAGTTGTGAAGATAACCTTACCTTCTCTTTCACGAGGCAATGCATATTTGATTGCTTCCCAGAATTTGGCATCCCAAACGTCATCAAGGACTAAAAGATACCTTTTACCCTCCAAATAGCTGTGGATACACCCGACTAAGTCCTCCGTATTCGGAACTACCTCCCTTCGACTTTCATGGAATTGTGTAAGCATCTGTCGTAAATTCTGTTGCCTTTTAAAGTCTTGGGATACAGAGATCCAAGCATAGCAATCAAACTTTCCCTTGATGTTATTGTAAACCCTCCTAATAAGAGTAGTCTTGCCCGAACCTCCATCACCAACCACTGACACAATTAGGCGGTGATGGTGTTCCTCTATTAACCACTCTTGTATTTGCTGCACATCTTTGTCGATGCCTATGATATCAACTTCTTCCTCAAAAGGATATGATGCAACAGGATATCCTTCATCTTCCCGACTTGAGCTTGTACCAACTCCTCCGTGGTTGTATCGACGCCTCCTGTCGTAGATTTCTTGGAGCTCTTTTCTTATAGTTAGCATCTGAGAATGAAAGTTATGGCGCAGAACAAATTGCTTCAGAAGAGAGTGTAGATGTGAGATGCAAAATTGGAGATCTAGGCAACCAATATCTCTTCTAGAATCTTCGATTACAAGGATTCGAACGATGAACTCTTCAAGAACATCATCAATCTCATAGGCCTTATTTCTTACTTGGGCCACCCACTCTCTGACGGTATCATCTCGCATGCTTTTTTGCTCTGCAACTCTCAAGAAGGCCATCATGGCGGAAAGCTCATCCTCGATGAACCTTACATCATCTTGGATTTGCAATTGGCCTTCGATGAGCGAACCTACTTTTGTACTTGCAAGCTCCCGCAATTTGTTAATAAGAAAGGATACCACTGCTTCTGTCATTTTCACCTCTTTACCTCCTCAACTGATTAGAAATGAAAATTTTGCAACTTACAGAGAAGGGAGACACAGATTGGAGAGTTCAGAAGAAAGATAAAGTAGCTTTGTGAAGCAAAGCAAGAAGGGAGCAAAGCCAAATGCTATAACTCTATAAACAACGACTGGATGATGGAGTCATTTAAAAAATATAAAGCTCCGACTGGAGAGTGAAATTTTGTTTTTTTAAACAGATAATTTTGTCTTGTTTGACCAATTCTTCTTTAAATTTTATTAGTAACCACGTTTTTTTCAAATAAAAAAAATAATTTAATTACTTTTTTAATTCTCCATCTTGAGTCCATGTATTTGTTAGGTGGCCTGCAATATACAGAAGTAGATGGCACATGTTTGGTACGTAGAAACTGCCATTTCTGTTTTTTGATCTATAATTTTTCATTCAGGGCCTCCTCCCATGGCCAAAGGCCGGTCGCCTCATAAACTAATATAAGGCTCAATTTCCACTGATAAGCCAACCAAATTTTTTATTAGTAATCATTTTTCATTTTTGCTTTTATTAAATTTCCATATTTGCCCTTTCTAAGGTCAAATGTGGACGGCTGGATTAAAGGTTTTGATCTTTTTGACTAAGTTAGGAAGTCCGCCTACTTTGTTTATGTACAATGGATTAAATCATTAGGTGGGCTAGAAATGGATTTTCCTTTGGACTATTCATTTTTTATTTGAGAAATTACCGGGAAATAAGCAGGCAAGAATTTAAAAGGTACGAAATTAAGTTAGAATGTTGGGGAAACTTCAGTGGAATTGACCTCCACCATCATCAACATAAGTTCTGGTTCCCACCAAAATGAGGTTGGCGAAACAAATCTTGTATCTCCATCCTACTCAATCAAAAATCATATCATCCATTAATTCATGTTATGTAAGTTTTATTTTATTAATCAACTCTATCCATGTCCTTTTTCGTTCTTCAATATGTATTGTTTCATAATTTCTTATAGGTGCATTTTTAGGTCTCTCATTTATATGTCCAATACTACCTTAACCTATTCTCACTAATTTTTTCCTTAATTCACGCTATATCTATCCACTTTTGAATATCTTTATTTGTGATTTTTTGTTTTTTAAATCAAAAGGTGAAAGTAGTTACTTTTGAAGGTTATTAACTGAACCTATTTGTTTGTTTCCTTGGATATTGAAAGGCCCATGACATGGATATTGAAAGGCCCATTTCATAATTTCTTATAGGTGAAAGTAATTACTTTTGAGGTCAATGGTGTTGTTTCCTTGGATATTGAAAGGCCCATGACATGGATATTGAAAGGCCCATTTCATAATTTCTTATAGGTGAAAGTAATTACTTTTGAGGTCAATGGTGAACCAGGACTCCAAATCTGAAGGGGCAAAAAAAAATTTCAATTAACACTTATACATGAAATATAGGATAGAGGGGCAAACCAGAAGTTTTGGGGGCGTGTGGCGGCGGCAAAACATAAATTTCAATTTAAAAAATATAGAAAAATATATACTTTAAATTAAAAAAATAAAAATTTAGGGAAGGCAATTGCACCCCCTAGACATAGCCTGGTTCCACCACTGATTGAGGTTGACAAAAACCTTTTTTATTATTTAAATTTTCATCCATTGCCCCCTTCTATGACCAAAGGGGAATCGCCTTATAAATTAATATAAGGTTCAATTTTCACTAATGAGCCCACCTTATTTAGGTTATTGTTTTTTTAACCAAAAATGAACTACATATCTATATTATTAGTAAAGGTAATTAAAGGAACATTCCCTAGATTCTATGTTATAGTTATTGGGTTCAAAACGTGCAGTATGGTATGCCAAAACACAACTCAAACTAACCTTGATCCAAATTAATTAGTCCGGGTCTTTCCGGGTTTGACAGAATCAAGTTGCACGCCCACATGAACCAAAGGCGTTAGATTGTAATAGATGAATCAGATATACGTGAGTACATAAAGAGTTAAAAAATTACAAGTTATAAAGTTCCCTATGAATAGATGAAGGTGATTCCAAAAATAGAACCTGAATGCTAAGGTTCTCATCATGTTGACCGCTTCAACTTCCAAAAGATGTGTAATCAGCCTGCTCATGTTCCTTTCAAGGAACCAACATGGTTGTCTTATTTTTCGGGGAACTGGATCCATCCTTTTTCAAGTTGGGCAAACTCTTTTAATGGTTCTGATCCTCTTTTGCCTGTTCAAGAAGTGGGACCGCCTAATTTATTTCGGGCTAATTACACTTACTTGCACCCCTGGGTTTTGTCACTTGTTGACGTAGATCCCCCAACATTTGTAAAACTCCAAAAACCTTCCTTAAACCATCACAAAGACCCTTTCCAAAGAATTTATACCTGAAGTATCTTTTAATTTTGAACAAAATACTTTATCTTACGTGTTAAATGACAAAACTACCCTTAGAAGGAGCATGGATATAGAAAGGTACATGACATGTTTTTGATGTAACCAAAACCCTTTATTATTTAACCTTAACCAACATGTCTACCGCCCTGGTTGACACATAATTGAGATTGACAAAAACCATTTTTATTATAAAGACCATCTGCTACCACCGGATTTTGAGACTAGACAACATGCGTTCTTTTTATTAAATCTATTAAATTTGTCTGCCGCGCATTTGAATATAGGAAGGCCCGAGACAGGTATTTGAATTTATCATCCTCCGAAATATACAAAGATTTAAATATTAAACATTTATGATATTATTTTATTTTTATAAAAATAAAAATTACAAATATATTTATATAATAAACTAAGCGAGTTTATAAACTAAGTATTAGATGTTTGGTGCATAGAATTTGCTCTTTCTATTTTTTTTTTTATATATAATTTTTCATTCATTACTTCCTCCTATGGCCAAAAGGAGTCGCCTTATAAACTAACTAGCAGGATTTACTTGCAGTACTACACAAAGAGAAAGGAAACAATTTTACAACTGTCCATGTTTTAAACAAATAGGCAAAGAGTTCTAACAAGTTTAAACCTATATTAATTGTGCCTTGACAACAAACTGGAAGGGCTTTTTGGAAAAAAAAAAAAAGACATAATTATTGGCATGCTTTCAAAGGAGCATTCTCTCATGATATATATATATATATATATATATATATATATATTGGTAACCATATTTTTTATAAGGCTCAATTTCCACTAATGAGCCAACCTAATTTTTTATTGGTAACCATATTTTTTCTTCAAATAAAAAAAATCAGTTTATTACTTTTTGAATTCTGCATCTCGAGTCAATGAATTTGTTAGCTGGCCTTCAACATACAAAAATAGATGGCACATGTTTGGCACATGGAATCCGGAGCCAACCTAATTTTTTATTAGTAACAATTTTTTCTTCAAATAAAAAAATCAATTTATTACTTTCTGAATTCTCCATCTCGAGTCAATGAATTTGTCAGCTGGCCTTCGATATACAAAAATAGATGGCACATGCGTGGTACATAGAATCCAGAGCCAACCTAATTTTTTTAAAAGTAACCATATTTTCCTTCAAATGAAAAAAATCAAGTTATTACTTTTTGAATTCTCCATCTCGATTCAATGAATTTGTTAGCTGGCCTTCAATATATAAAAATAAAAGGCACATGTTCGGTATATAGAATCCGTTGAGACCGTTTCATCCGAAGCCACTCAATGGTTTCAGCATGAAACTTGCGGATGGATGGCACTTTTCAATAGTGAAGCCCACACCCCAAAATGCATCTCAACTGGAGGTTTTATTGAATCACCGGATTTTGGCTTTAGAAAAAAATGCATCTCAACTGGAGGTTGTTACTTCAAACAAGAAAAAAAAATCAATTTATTACTTTTTGAATTCTCCATCTCGATTCAATGAGTTTGTTAGCTGGCCTTCAATATACAAAAATAGATGACACATGCGTGGTGCATAGAATCCGGAGCCAACCTAAATTTTTATTAGTAACCATTTTCTCCTTCAAATGGAAAAAAAATAAAAAAAACCCAATTTATTACTTTTTTAATTCTCTATCTCGAGTCAATGAATTTGTTGCTTGGCCTTCAATATACAAAAATAGATGGCACACTTTCCACTTACAAAGCATATAACTAACCACCTTAACCTCTACACTTCCACGATCGGTACTTAAGTGAAAGCAGCAGGAGAACAAGAAAATGTTGGGTGGGGTCCAGGCCCATGATGGGGCCCACCCACCATCACGCGAGATTCTATTCTCTCTTTTATCACTCTTTTATCAAGGATCTAGTCACAAGAGAGAGGAAACGGCAAGAAGAAAAAAAGAATAAAAGGGGTTAGAACGTGACTTGGATGAAAGGAAAAAAATAGAGACAGACGGGGAAAAAAAAAAATAGACACATTTTTTGGGGTTTCTCTTGGGGTTTTCTTGGTGCTCAAGAAAGGGGTTGTTTTGCTTAATTCTTCTCGGTTTCCACTAATAAGGTTACTGATTTCTCTAACGAGGTTAGAAGGGTGTGGTGAGATGTTCGCGATATTGTAGCTAGGGAGGTAACATTTTATTATCACTATTTTTGGTTGTACCTTAAGTTTTGGGCAAGAACATGAGAGATATATTTGTACTATTTCTTCTTATGATATAGTGGAATATTTACAAATTGCCCCATGGTTTTTCCCTCTACATTGGATGTTTTGCATGTAAATATTGGTGTGCCTCTCTATTGCTTTCTATGTGTTTGGTTATCTGCATCTTATAATTGCTAATTGTTCCTTTAGCATATTGGTTTGGTTTGTGCTTGCAATATCTTATTTGTGTTGTTGCCTTGACTCACAAACAACGAGGGGAAGATGTATTCCGCCTTTGGTCTATCCCCAACAAAAAATGCTCCAAGCCTTGATCTCAAACACGATACAGAGGAACCATGTGACATACACTAGTTTAATTCTAGCATCTTATGATCTGAACCACAAAATTATACTAGAATTGGTATTTCGGGTGATAAGTAAATCCGGATCTTAATTAAAAATTAAGATAATAAGTCCAAATGTAATCATCTGAACACTAGCAATAATTTGATATTAGCACATAATTATGCATGTTCATCAAATATATCAAAGTGAAATAAATCAAATAACGATAAAGCGGAAGACTTAACATGGTTGTCTTATTTTCTGGGAACTGCATGGATGGCAGTGGTAAATGGCGGCAGATGATAATCATCCCTTGTGAGCAACATCTTGAGGCAATGCATACTTGATGCCTTCCCAAACATCATCCAGTGTCATGAAAATCGTAGTTTCTAGGTAGGACATCAATGCTAGTGATGGGAAGGAGATTGACTAGCAACAAGCCTCACATGGTATTTACATGTTATATTTAAGGAAATAAAGAATCTTTGTTCCAGTTTTAATTCGGTCATGTTTTCTCATACTTTTAGAGAAGAAAACAGAGCGGCAGACATTTTAGCAAATTAAGCCATTGAAAGTTTTTCATGTGTTTGGATGGGTAGTCCCCCTCATTTTTATCTCCTGTTCTTTTTTATGATGTAAGGGGACAGTCTCATGTATGAGTTGTTTCTAAATCATTCTAGCTTCTATATTAACTACCCAAAATAGCAATAAACCAACACATAAATGTCAAACAAGAAGCAACGAATAGGAGATCCTGATCACAATCACCCAAAAAAGAAGAAGAAGAAGCCAACATCAAATGGACGAATGTAAAATGTAAATCATGCTTGCTGAAGAGGAAGACACAGAGGCTGAACATTGATTGGATCCAATATCAATGAAAACCATCAAGCAGGGCTCTCTTTACTTGAAATTAACAGACAATTTAAGTCAAGCCATCTCTAAAGTTTATAAAAGACCCAATGTTGCATGATTATTCAACATAAGGGAAGTAGAAATTAACATAAATTCAAACCCCTCTAAAACTCTTAAAATGTGATCTCCTAATTTCACATGCATATAAAAAGGCTTCTTCTTTTTTTTTTTAACTCAGGGCATCCAGCTAGCTTGTGCGACTGACTAATCCCTGAGGTTTGTGCAGTCCCCCGTCCCACACAAACTGGGTAATTACAGGCCAAAGGCCCTAGGGGTGGTCCCAAGAAGTTGAGCCTAAGATAGTTTGAACTTGAGACCTTCGAGGGAGTATAACTCCAAGCCCCAAGCATTGACCACCATGCATATTAAAAGTTACTTGAGTAAAAGAACATTGATAAAATCATTAAATTACAATAAAAAAGTTTGTACCTATTAGTGACAACAATTGTAAAAGCTTGCCAATTTTCCAACCTTGAAAAGATGTCATTTTAGGTAATTTTCTGCCGAGAATTAACATTATCGGTCATCTTTAGGTACCATATGCTTAAGGTGATAATTTGAAGCCATTGATGAAGGTAATGAAATGATTAGATAGCTTATAAAAAGGAATATCGAGAGTCATTTATTATTTGTATTTTAAATTGCTTTACATTTTTTAATGTTACACTTGGTCTTCAAATAAAAGTAATCCATATGTAAATTTAATTTGAAGGATTGTGACAGTTAATTATGTACAAAAGTATGCATATCTTAACAAAAAATTAAACAAATAAGTGAAAAATAGGAAAAGCAAAATACAGATCGAGAAGCAATAAAGGAATGAGGAAAAAAATTTTTAAAAACATGCAAAGGATAAGCTCTTAAAAAATAAAAGGAATAGTTTTGCATATGTAAAGAATAATGAAGATGATCCTAAAAGTTAGAACTTTCATCCAAAGATAAGAAAAGAAAATAAATGAGGAAATTGAATTGTCATCTCATGCTTTATAAATACCAAAAAGGATAATTCCAAGTTTATTATAAAAATAGACATTGAAACAGAGGGGAGATAATTGGGACTTATAAATAATTAATCACAATTAGATCTCACATGAAAGGATAGAAAGACAAGAAGAAACTCACAAGTGAAGTTTTTCACCCCCGACTTATTCTGCTAAAAAATGTTATTTTAGAGGAGTCTCTAGAAGAACTTATTCTAAAGATTTCTTGATCAAATAAATTATCTTCTTTATAAGACTTCTAGAAATCTCTTGATACAATAAGAGAAGTTTTTTCAAGAGACTTGTTCTAGAGATTTTTTCATAAAATATCTCTCTAGAAGACTCCTTAATTAAGTTGTCTATAAATTGGAGCAAAACCTCTATTGTAAGTAAATTGAGTGAGAGAATTTAAGAGAGACTACTCAAGAGAGAGAAAACAAATGAGAGATAAGTGTGTGTCAGTAGCGGGCTTGTGAGATTTAAGCCCTTTTGTGTCAGTGTCAAGTGAGCCTCCATGTTGAGGTTTGTGGAGCCTAATTATATTGGACACCTAGCCACAGTTGTTGTAGGTTGAGCTCCGCGGTGAGCTCGTGAGGGGTTGCAGGGGGGCAGTGCCCCTCTGCCCGTAAGGCGAGGGTAGAGCCCCCGGCCGAGGCAAAAATTTGCGAAGGTATTTCACTTTGTATTAGGATATATCCTTGTTCTTGTAGTCATTCATTGTATTATTCTGTTTGTGTGACATTGTGAAAAAATGGTGGCCATCGACATAACCCTACTCTGGGGTGAACCACGTAAAATCTGTGTGTTTTCTTTATTTGTTTTTCTTCATTATTGCTCTTAGCGATCTATAGGAATTAGATTGGATTCCTTTCACTCCTATCTTTGAAAGGCAAAGTAGTGTATAATATTATTGTGTACAAGTGTTTTCATGATAAAAAAAAATCATGTGTGCACAACCCTTAATGGTTCCCATGAATCCAATTTCTCAAGATACTCTAAGAGTGGAGACATGTTTTCCAAATCGAGAGCTTGATAATTCTCATAAATCTTCTTAATATGAGAGTGTAGATGTAGAGAATCTTATCCTTTCACAATTTGAACAAACAGTTTTCTTAAGCCTATTAAGTAATCGAGTTGTTCTATCAAACTCTCGTCATCAATTGCCCCAATCAATTTCTGCAAGTTAATATATAGTTCTTCTCTGATAGTTTGCATCGAAGAATGAAATTCCTTGGACAACGAACATTTCTTTACCAGAGACATGCAAGACTTGAAAGGTACACAACAATTGGCTTGTTTGTTGATGAAACACATTTTAATCATGAACTCTTCAATAACATCTTCAACCTTTTCTTCTCCTCGATCATCACTAAAGAAGGCCTCCAGGATTGAAAACTCATTTCGGATGAATGTAACATCTCTAGGATTTAGCTAACAAAGGCTGCTTCTGCTATTTTCACCTCTTATTTTCTCTTCTCAACTCAGAGGCAAGCTGGAAATAGAGATAGGTAACGGTTTTATCAGCTCAAGAAGTAAGGTAGATTGGAGAGGACAGAGGGAAGTTACGCAGGAGTAGAAATGGCAATGGTTTCTCAACTCAAGAAGTGAGGCAGATTGGAGAGGACAGTGAAAGTTGTGTAGGAATAGAAATGGCAACAGTTTTTTCAGCTCAAGAACTAAGGCACACTGGAGAAGACTGAGGGAAAGTTGCACAGGAATAGAAATGGTACAGTACAGGGGTATTTTTGGGATTTTTAAAATACTGGGTTTAGGATTAGTGTGTGTATATATATATATATATATATATATATATATATATTTTTTTTTTTTTTTTTTGATGTAACATATTTGAATTGAGAAAATCATGAAAAAAGGTTATTTTTTGGTCTGTATTTATAAAAACAATCCATAAAGATCTCATTTTACAAAAAAGATCACATTCCAAACATAATTAACCAAAAAGGTTACTTTTAAAAAATTAAAAAATAGTGTCATTTTATTGTAGTTCATATGATGCGCTTGTATCTCACGTTGAATGCGTTTGTACCCCATGTAAGATGTGATTATATCCTATGTAAAGAAGCAAGGCGCCCACACTATGCACCTATCAAAAGAATTAGATAAGTGTGGCAACCAATTTGGAGATAAAAGTGAATAGAAGTACAAAGAAGAGCAGTGCCCCGGCATATCCATTTCATAGCCTCTTCAGATGATACCTTTTTTGAAAAAGAAAAAAAAAAGAGAAAACTCCTAATGCAGATAATCCAAACCCAACTATTGAAACTTATAGTTGAAATATCATGCAATGATAGCTTTATAAGAATCCCATGTCTGTAAGCATCTGTTGTAAATTCTGTTGCATTTTAAAGTCTTGGGATACAGAGATCCAAGCATCGCAATCGAACTTTCCCTTGATGTTATTGTAAACCCTCTTAATAAGAGTAGTCTTGCCCGAACCTCCATCACCAACCACTGACACAATTAAGCGATGATGGTGTTCCTCCGTTAACCACTCTTGTATTCGCTGCACATCTTTGTCGATGCCTATGATATCAACTTCTTCCTCAAAAGGATATGATGCAATGGGATATCCTTCATCTTCCCGACTTGAGCTTGTACCAATTCCTTCGAGGTTGTATCGCTTCCTTCTCTCATACATTTGTTGGAGTTCTCTTCTGATAGTTTCCATCCGAGTATGAAATTGACGGCGCAGAAAAAATTGCTTTAGAAGAAAACATGGAGATGAGATGCAGGACACGAGATGTCGGAAACCAGTGCCTCGTATGGAGTTGTCAATTACAAGCATTCGAACGATGAATTCTTCGAGAACATCCTCCACCTTATAGGCTTCATCTCTCACCTGAGCCACCCACTCTCTCACAGAATCATCCCGTATGCTTTTCCACTCCGCTTCTCTCAAGAAGGCCTCCATGGTGGAAAGCTCACGCTTGATGAACTCGACATCATCGCGTATCTGAGATTGGCCTTGGACCAACGAACATGCTTCACCAATCACAAAATCTCTCAATTCGGTTACAAGAAACTCTCCCAATTTGGTTACAATACCCGATACCAATGCTTCTGCCATTGGCACCTCCTGAATTGCTTGTATCAGAAACAGGAATTATGTTATTAATGGAGAGGAGAGGCACAAGCAGGATTCGTTTTTCATCGGAGAGGAGAGAATAAAAAGAGAGTTGCTTTTGGAAGTAGAAGGAAGGAAGCTATTCCATGAGTAAATTGAGGACCGGCAGCTTGAGTACAATGCACTACAAGTTGGAATATCTTAAAAGAACCAGTTATACGTACCCAGATTCTTCTTCAAACATGGTAGAGAAGAATTACAAAGAAAATAAATCGAAGTTATTTCTTATGATCAATACAGGAACTATTTAAAAAATAAAAAAGAAAGAAAAATAAATCACAAGTATCTGAATGTGTTTGCAAACAGCACACTTCAGTTCATTTACAGAGCATTTAACTACTGTCATAACAACAGAACTCTCAGCTTCCACGGTAAGTCGTAAAGGAGAATGGTGACAGCAGCAGGGGTACATGAAAATGTTCAAGCCTCTGGGACTCCTTGATCTCAAACACGATGGCGACATAGGGAAAGAAGCCGACTGGGGAGTACTTCCCGGTGTTAAAACTTATCCTGTAAAACCCCGGTTCCACAGCGTCCACCATGTCCATTAGATTGCTGCATCGTCCGTCATGGTTTGTAGTTGAAGACCCTAGAAACACCCAACCTCCTATACTTGGATCACCAAACAACTGACCTGGTTGAGTTCCCTTCCACGTCTCCAATTGTACCTCAATGCCAGAAGCTGGACCACCCCGAGCGACATCCAAGCCATGAGTTGTGATGGGAGGGCGGGTCCTTGCTGGGATTTGAGATGTTTTCCCGGCAGGAGCATCAGCAGCGGTTGTCACATGTGCTCCAATGATACTCACACAAGCTTCTATGAAGAATGAAAAGATCGCAACAATCATGTCATTTAGTTTATAAAGTGGACAAGTGATCATTCTCAATGACCCCAAAACTAGTCCAGTGGAGACAAATTTGACTTGTTTTGGGATTGACACAGAAAGTCACTTCATATCATCAGTATCATCTTAGAGCGTATCTTAGCAAATAAAAATCAAGAGTATGTACATCCAACACTTCCCTCAATTTTTGGAGTCTGAATTGATAAATGTTGCTATATACTGAAAGAATATAAAGACCACGGACTCTAGCTGAGTTGTTAAATAGCAGTTGAAAGGCAAAAAGCTGGCAAAGGGCATGGAGACTTTGAGGAAACAACATGAATTGGAAAATTTTGGAGAAGCAGGGAAGAGCTCAGAACAGCATAAGCATGACTTGGATAAAATAGTGCATGAGACAGGACAGAAAAACCTTTATGCCAGCAGAACACATGATGGAATCATCCATTGGACCCTGGACAATAATGTGCAACACACAGCAAAAATAAAAAATAAAAAAATAAAAAAAATAACAAATAATAAAAATAAAAATGAAAAACAGGGCACCAAGAGCATTTGGCACACATTTCCAATTTAACCCTTTAATGGTTTATTCAAATTTTAAAATATAAAGTACATAACTACCTTCTGCTTTAGATGCAAGGGTACTGCAAGACTTGCCACTGGCCAAAGCAGTTCTCCCTTTGGCCGAAAATAGCTTGGCCAGGCGTAGCTCAGTGATCTTCATCTGCTCCTGAGCTGCAATGTCAAATTCAATTATGGGCCGGTTTGGACAACGTTTCTGTAAGAGACATGCAAAAGACAACCATGAAGTAATCTGATTGCATAATAATTGATTTGTCAACTGAAGGCATGAAAAGTCAGTAAAGTATCTCCTCTCACTAGTACAAGTTACAGGCACAGAGTCAGCTACAGCATGTCCCACAGACATTAAATTTTAGTTGTGAACATAACCTTCCTAAGAAAACAACAATGAATTACCAAAAAAAAAAAGAAAACAACAATGACCAAAATATGAGCCGAGTACATTCCATGGGTTGGTTTATGCGTGGAAAATTTTCAATTCATAACCTAAAAGCTCTCTCTCTCTCTCTCTCTCACACACACACACACACACACACACATGCACACATATAAGAGAGGGGGAGAAGGGACCGACAGATGTGTGTGTGCCTGTGAAAGAGAGAGAGCTTTTTCTTGTTTATTAGTTTAAAGGTATCAGCAACTTTCAATGAACTTTTGAGAACGTCACGCGGAAATACAGCTAATTCCCAAAATTTAGTCATAGGGCTCAACAGACAGTTCATATTTGAGAACATAAGTTGTCTTTAGGCAACAATAATAAATTAATGCACACTATCTTACCTTCAATTCAGCAAGTATTTCAGAAGTAGTCCTCCCAGATGCGCATATAAGGAAAACAAATCCAAACTTCTGCTTGTACCTAGCGTTCCATTCATGTAATTCCTGAAAAGACAATGAGCTTAGTTCTCAATTAGCTCCATCAAACATTTCTTTCCACAAGAAAGTTATCAAGTTTCATTATGCACAAACTAGTTCATAAATAGGGCCACGATTCCTATAAATTTGAAACTGGAAGGAAAAGAGACTAAGCAGAGCCTGTTATATAGATCCTTTGACTATGCTTAGGTAGAGTGTCAACCAAGAAATTGGAGCCAGATGGGTCAGATGCAATTTCTGTAGGTTGCCCATTAAATCTATGCTGACTACCACCGAAGTTCCCTTGTCCCCAATAACATTTTGGCAGGCACAATCATCAGATGCTTGTCCAAATAAGTATCATAAAAGATTGACCAAATGAACTAGCAATGGCGGTTGGTGTCGACGTTGTTAGCTTATAAAATATTTTCAATTTTCATTTCGTTAACATTCTGTACACAAACCTGTAAGCTAGAATCAGTAGCAGTTGCCAATGCAGTTGATTGTTCTCCTTTGCTCCACCTATGGATCACCCACTACATCTTAGCTAAAACCACAAATTTTAATCCCAACAGGATATAAACATTCAAAAAGATACAATGTATCACAATTGACATATACAGTAGTCAGCGGGGAAAAGGAGGAAAACAAAAGAAGAAGGGATATGGCAATAACAGAATGGACGGCTCGATGCTCAATCAAAACTAGACGCAGAATATGACGGTGTAAAATGATTTTCCTGGCTGTGTTTGTTTCAATGGAAATTATTTTCCAGTTGAAAATAATTTCCGGATAAAAATTTTTCCAGAAAAAAATTTCCAGTTTCTTATTTTTCAGGTGTTTGGAGGTAACAGGTATAATTTTCTGAAAATTTTTTCCCGTGGATAAGAATAAAGGTGGAATTGAAAAGAAAGTTAAATAGACCACAAAAGGTGAAATTTGAATATTATATTTTAATCCCTCAACTTTTTAACATATCAAAACTGGCATAGGACTTTATCAAATTTGCAAATGTCGAGCCCTGGCTTTGTTCGGCTTTAACAGTGTACTTGGTCCGATTAAGTTGCAGTTTAGGTGACCAAACTTTCTAAAAAAGATTAGAAATTAGTCCTAATGTGTTAGATAGAAGATTGAAACCAAGATTTATTCAATTTTAGAAAGAAAAATCAAGCGTGACAGCAGTTTAAGATTTTCATCAAAAAATCAACTATCAAACCAACGATCTAAGATTTTCATAAAAAAATCAATTGTTAAAGCAACGATTTAAGGTTAGGCTCTATTCTGTTTATAAAAAACTAGCTCTATGACCCACCTCCTTCCTCGTTCTCTCTTTGACTACGATCCGACTCCCTCCCCTTCTCCCCCTTCTTTCTCTCACTACTACTCCAAGCAGCGGCTTCCTTCACCATTTTCTCAACATCAAACTCGTCAGATCTCTGGATTTCTTCTTCATCATATCTACAGACCATCAAATCCCCTCCTTGCAGAGCTTGTGCCAGGAAAAGCAGACATCGTTGTATCGATTGCAAAGCTCTAGAAGAGACAAGAGAATAAAAGGGAAGCGTTGCCATCGCCTTCCTTGCCTCGCTCAATGGTAGTCGCGTCGGGATCCTTTTTTCCTACCGGAAAATAACTTCTGCTATAAATGGAAAATAACTTCCGCTGATTTTTAGCAGAAGTTATTTTCCTCCTTTTTTTTCCGCTAGTTCAGGAAAATGTTTTCCGTTGATTTTAATTTTCCACAAAAACAAACGGAAGAAAAACCTTAAATTCCGGAAAATATTTTCTTCTCCTCAATTTTCCGATGAAACAAACACCGTCTAAAAGATAACTATTTTCTGGAAAATGACATACCATTTAAATGTAGGAGTGCAATTCGGGTCTCTTCAGTTCAGTTCGGGATGAGGCCAACCCAAGGCCAAACAAAAAATAGTTATAGTTGAACCAAACCGAACCCAAAATAAATAAGAAACTAAAGCCCAAACCAAGCCGAACGAATTCCATGAAATCCATTCTATTTGGTTTGGTTCAGGTTAGACCAAAACATGCTTGTGCTCAAATAAGGTTATTGTTTGTAATATCCTCAAAGTTTAAAGGTAAACTTTTAAATTAAATATATATTGTATGATATATATTAGGTTGGTTCGGTTTGGTTTAGGCAATTATATGAATTCGGTTCGATTTTGGGTTGGTTATGTTTAACCGAGCATCCAACCCAAAACCAAACAGATTTAGGTTTGGTTTAGAATTTTTGGATTGAAACCAAACTGAACAACTATCCAAACAGAACCAAAATAAATTTGGGTCGGTTTTTGGGTTCGATTTGAATGGGATAGAGCTGCACCCCTATTTTAATATATATCTTTCTTGTTAAGTTTACCTTGATTATTTTCATTTACTCCAAACATAAGAAAATGAAAAATTCTCATTTTCAACTCTATTTTCCAATGTTCGTCCAAATAGTTGAAAATTTTTTTTTTCCCGAAAATATTTTCCAACATAAATATTTTCTAAAAAGGAAAACGTTTTACATCAAAACAAATGGAACCTAAGACTCGAGCCTTCATTCTTATGTTGGAATGAGTAAACGGAAGCCATGCTGAAAGCAGCATCGGCTCTTTCTCGGCAAACCTTTGCCATCACATTTAAAGGGAAATTTTTGTACAAGCCTATAATGGTAAATAGGTTACGCATCCCAAAACCCAAATACTTGCACATACATATAAAGTTTCCTAGTGGGCTATTTTATCATTCAAAGCCTCGTCAGATGATACTGTGGAAAAAAGAAAGAAAGAATACTCCTAATGCAGATAATCTAAAACAACACAAGCATCAAAAGAAAGGTCTTGATCACACACTCTCAGGAAAACATTTTTCTTAAAAAATGCCCAATATCACTACGCTAAACAAGTCTTTTAAATAAGGGAAAATTATGAAAAAGGTTACTTTTTAAAAGCATTTATAAAAACAGTCAACTAAGATGCCAAATTATAAAAAAGGCTCACTTTTAAAAAATAATTGACTTGAAGGGTCACTTTTCAAATATAATTAAAAAATAGTGTCATGTTATTCTAGGAAAAACGCGTATATGCACTTGTATTCACGTAGAATGCACTTGTATTCACGTAGAATGCATTTGTGTCCTATGTATGTAAGATGCGTTTGTGTCCCATGTAAGAAACTTGCCTCCTATGTATAATGTGCTTGCATTCTAAGTAAAGTGATCTTCAAATTTAATTATTTTTGAAAAATAATCTTGTAATTTAAATTCGATGGACTTTTTTATAATTATCCATTAAAGTAGTCTTTTTCTGCAATTAAAAGTCACTTTTTTCTACTCGAAATCTTAGTGGACTGTTTTTATAAATATTTTAAAAAAATGACCCATCTTCGTATTTTGAATATAGGAAGGCCTGAGACACCTGGATGTTGACAAAACCCTTTTTATTATTAAGACCATCTCCTACCACCGGATTTTGAATATAGGAAGGCCCGAGACACCTAGGGTGTGTTTGTTTCACCGGAAAATAGTGGGAAAAAAAATATTTTTCGGAATTTTGTAATTTGACGGTGTTTGTTTCATCGGAAAACTTAAAACTATGGAAATTATTTTCCTAAAAGCTGAAAATTTGGTGGAAAATAACTTCCACCAAAATTTAGCGGAAGTTGTTTTCCATCTTTCGGGGAAAATGTTCCCGATACTTTGGTCTTCCTAATTTTTCCTCCGTCCAATCGCATCTCTTTCCTCTCCTTCTTCGTATGAGAACGAGACAAGTCATCTTGGTATTGAGAGGAACAAGGATATGGCTTCGGAGATGAAGGAGAGTGATCGACAAAGACAAGCCTGATTCGCTGTAACAGAGAGTCTGGAGACAGTGTGGGCGTCGAGGCTGGTGTTGAGGACGGCTCCACACATGGAAACGACGAAGTGAAGCTCGTACATGGAGGGGAGATTTGGGGCGATGACAGAGACAACATGAGAGAAGAGGCAAGCTGGAGGCATCTATGGTGTGTCTGAGACCACGTGTAGGTGCTGTTGTTGTATATGATGGAGTTTCAGTCGCCATAAACAATAGCAACTCTATCCAGAAACGATAAAGAGTTAAGTGGATAAGAATTTGCTGGTCTTGGCTTAAGCTGATCTCTCTCTCTCTCTCTCTCTAGATCGCTCTCTTTCTCACGATAGCTAGATTTCCTCTCTATCTCTTTCTCTCTCGCTTTTCACAGGTGAACGATTCGAGCGTGATTTTAATGCTGCGGTCCATTAATGGACTCATTTGTTAATTCATTAGAGAGAGAGGGAGTGAGGGAAGGAGGGAACAGATTCGTCATCATCAGAGTAAAAGCATCAACCCATCTTGCCCACATCGTCAAAGCTTTATGAAAAGTTGGGGCACTTTTTGCAAATTTGATAAACTACCAAATTGTTTTCGATATATTAAAAATTTCATGAGTCAAAATAAATATTAAAATTTCTCCTTTCCCTTGTTTTTTAACTTTTATTTCGATTCAGACCTCTCTAGCAGAAAATTCCGGAAAATCATCTACCTTACATCCAAACACATTAAAAAGGGAAAAACGGAAAAAATTATTCAGAAAATATTTCTCTCAGAAAATATTTTCCAATAGAAAATATTTTCCTTTGAAACAAACAGAGCCCTAGTTGAATTTGTCATCATCCGAAATATAAAAAAAAATAAATATTAAACATATATAATATTATTTTATTTTTATAAGAATTAAAAATTATAAATATATTATATGATAAACTAAGCAAGTTAAGTTTTGATTAGGTCAACCTAAGTCACTAGAAAAGTGAGGATTTTTAAGCTCAAGATTGAATCATGTGAACGGAATCTCAACCGAACTTGGCTTTGCTAATAGCCATAAGATCAATAATAAAGTGACGCGCACATGGAGATTGATTTTGTTTAGGACCGGCGTCTTAGTTTTATTGGTCATCATTTGTTAATCTTTAAATCAAAAGTTAATATACTAATTTCTATGTCTTCATCTCAGGTCAACTAATATGTTCGCTGGCCTTAATAAACAAAGGCTGGTAGCACATACATGTCAGGTTCTGTGAATTAATCAGCATTTTTACTAATTCAACTCTGAGGGAATATTCCTCAGATTCTAGTACTTCCGTTTTATATTCAGAATTGTCTCAAATTTACCAACTAACCACTTGTATTTATCCTTAAAAATATTATTACGTAAAAAGGGCCATGTTAACCACCTATATCAACGTACAATGGTGCACGTGCTTGAATATTAATACAAAAACGACCTCTTCAATACAAAAGAATAATTTTACATAGGTCTTAAGCGCAATTTCATAACTGGATTAGATATGAACATTTTTCCTTAAGTAGTTGCATTGAGACTCGAGCCTTCATTCTCATCCTGGCAAGTTGAAATGAGTAAACTCAATCCATGTTGCAAGAATTGGGCAACATCAACTCTTTCTCGGTAAGCCTTTGCCATCACATTTAAAGGGCAACCACTGACATGGACTGTTCGGTAGAAAGCAGGAATTGTGGCGGGTGGGCCTGGTGTTGGGAAAAAAGGACTTGATCAGAGCTGGGTTTGGTTCAGGCAAAATCGGGAGAGAAAACAAGAAAGGACGAAGGAGGCGGAGGTGGAAGAAGAAAAAGATTGGATCGTTCCTCTAGCTTTAGTTCTGCTACACAAAAGGATAGCAGAGGTCAAAGGGGATTCCAAAGTGTCGAGTTGACAAGGAGACACTATAGTTGCCGTAAATAGAGGTGGCAATGGGTCGAGTTGATGTATGGGGTTAATAAGCCAAGGCTCAACCTCAACCTGTCCGTTTAATAAATGGGTTGGAATATCCCAATCCTAACCCAACCCGCTCTAACCTATTTCAACCCGCCAACCCGTTTAAATAATTTAAATTATTACTAAAAATTAAAAATTTTAATTCGTTCTAATATCAAAGTCTATGCAAATTCTATTTTTTTAATTCATTCTAATATCAAAGCACACCTAACAAGTATAATAACACAACAATCATTAAGATAGAATTAAAATAACATAAAGAAAAGAACTAAAACATACAAATAAAGTCTTAAAAGATTTTACTTGTCATCAAAGCCTCAATTTATATTAGTAGAGGCTAAGAAATTTGAAATATTTAAATGTAGAAAGTCTTTCTTTACTTAATCATTTGCCATTATTTATATTAAAAGAGGAAAGGTTGAGAAACCACAACTATTGTTAGTATAATGTTCCAAACTTCTGTCACAAAATAATAATAATAATAATAATAATCGGGTTATAATCGGGTCATTTCGGGTTGAGGGGTCAAACCCTAACCCAACCTGTTTATAATCGGGTTGAGAATTCATGACCCGAACCCAACCCGAGGGTTGAAACAATCAACCCAAACCTGCTTAAGACTGGGTGGGTTGGCGGGTCATGGGTCACAATTGCCACCTCTAGTTGTAAATACTGATTTGGAAGTTCAGTTTTTAGTGATACTTTTTCAAAGTAATTCAGATTCAGTTGCCCAATTTTCTTAATTGAAAATTAGTGATACTTTTTAAAATAACTGAGAATCAGTGTCATTCTACTATTCATAAAAGATTTCTTCCAAAAATACCCTCAAAACAATTTGAAAACTTCACTTGTAACAAATTGAGTAAAAAGGTTTTCAAAGTGTTTTGAGGGTATTTTTGGAAGAAATTTTTCATATATAATAAAATGACATTGATTCTCATTTATTTTAAAAATATCACTAATTCTCAATTGATAAGAATTAGGTGACTAAATCTGAATTATTTCAAAAAAATCACTAAAAACCAATTCTCCCAAAAAAAACCCTACAAAAATTCACATAGGAGAGAGAAACTTGTTGCCACAAAAATTCATATATATCATATATCCAATATTAATTAAAAAAATGAAAATTTACGATTACACCCCTTAAAATTTGGGAAAGATGCATTTACACCCTGACATTTGAAAAATATACAAGTAGCACCCTTGTTGTTAACTGGAACTTCAATATTATTAAAATATGATCTAAAGTCTAAACTAATCAAAATAACCTTAATGAAGCCCCAAAATTGTCCCTTTAATATGACATGGAATGTGTTTAATCCTTGGGAAAAATGACGAATAAAAATTAGGAAAAAGGAATGCTATGATTTGAAATGTGTCTACTTGAGGTTATTTTGTTCATTTTAGACTAAATTTTAACAGTATTGAGGTTCTAATTAACGGTAAATGTGCTAATTGTATATTTCTTTGAATGTCGAAGGGTGTTAGTGATTTTTTCAAATGTCAAGGTTGTAAGTGCATCTCTACCAAATGTTAGGAGGTGTAAGAGCAAAACATTGTGAATTTTTATTTTATATAAAAATTCGTGTTTGGGCTAGGCTAGGTTAGGGCCAGGATTATTTATCCTCAATCAAGTCGACCCAATTTTTTTACGAGCGTATGATGGTAACCAGGTTACGCATCCCAAAACCCAAATACTCTCACATTCATATAAAGTTTCCTTATGGGCTATTTTATCCTTCAAAGCCTCCTCAGATGATTATGTGGAATAAAAGAAAAAAAGAATACTTCTAATGCAAATAATCTAGAAAAACGAAAGCATCAAAAGAAAGATCTTGATCACACACTCACAAGTGAAGAAAACATTTAAAAAAATGCAGAATATCACAAACCACGCAAGCCTTTTTAAAAAAAATTATGAAAAAGATCACTTTTTAAAAATATTTATAAAAACAGTCCATTAAGATGCCAAATTGCATAAAAAGGCCACTTTTAAAACATAATTGACCTAATGGATTACTTTTAAAAAATAATTAAAATAGTGTCATTTTATTACATGCATGTCCACGTATGATGCACTCACGTGGAATGCGCTTGCGTCATGTACAATGCACTTGTGTTCCAAGTAAAGTGATCCTCAAATTTAATTATTTTTGAAAAGTTGATTTTGTAATTTAATTTTGATAGACTTTTTTATAATTATCCACGAAAAGTGGTCCTTTTCTGTACTTTGGCATCTTTGTAAGCTGTTTTTATAAATATTTTTAAAAAGTGACCTTATTCATAATTTTCCCTTTTAAAATGCCTACTTCTTGTCTCTTAAAATGCTAGGTATCAGCACAGCATGATACTGTCGGCTGATACCTCGCTATCAGCCGATACTTCCGAAAAAACCTTCGGTATCAAGCCAATATTATGTATTGCCTTGAGCAGATACCGAGTCTAATCGATACTAAAAACCTTGAAGAGGAGTTCAATGCCTCGATCAAAAGGGGCACCTAATCTCTTGTTTTAATGAGCCTATGATGGTAAACCAGGTAACGTATAATCTCAAATACTCTGGTGTTCATGGTTTCCTAATGGACCAACTTATCATTCCTAAGCGTCTCATGGATTTGGATCAAACAGCATTATGAACTGAAATCAAATAAGCCTACGCTAAACAAGTCTTCTACAAAATCTGCACCGTACTTATTTTGTGTTTCTTAGGCTATAATGTAGTAATGTTCATGGTAAAATTGGTATGATGGTTACCGAAACCTCATAAAAAATTGAAAATACAAAGAAAAGCAGAGCCCCCAGCATATCCATTTCATAGTATAATCCAAACCCAACTATTGAAACTTAGTTGAAAAATCATGCAGTGATAGCTTTATGAGAATCAGATAACCCTCTCACTCTCTCTACGTGGAGTATTGAACATGCACCCTGCTAGTTATCATAAATCCAATATATATATATATATTAAAAAAAAATTGTCCTAGTTTATGCACAAAACATTATGGATTCTGGATTAATAAAGCATGTTTACAAAAACTAGTGCTTGGGCTGGGCTAGGCCAGGCTTATTTACCCTTAACCAATCCAGCCCAATTTTTTAACAAGCGCATATCCCAAATGCACTCGCATCCATGGTGTCCTAGTGGGCCATATTATCATTCCAGACCGTCTGATGAATTTGGATCATCAGCATTATATACTGGAATCAAATAATTAAGCCTAAGCCAAACAAGCCTTCAACAAAATCCGCACTGTGCTTATTTTCCCTTAAAAATTCACCGCTATGGTTCAGCGTTTCATAGAATTCGGTGATTTTCACACTAAAAAATTGGTAAGATGGTTACTGAAACCCTCATAAAAATTGTAAATTCGAAGAAGAGCAGTGCCCCAGCATATCCATTTCATAGCCTCTTCAGATGATACCTTTTCTGAAGGGAAAAAAAGAGAGAACTCCTAGTGCAGATAATCCAAACCCAACTATTGAAACTTATAGTTGAAAGATCATGCAATGATTGCTTGTATCAGAAACAGGAATTATGTTATTAATGGAGAGGAGAGGCACAAGCAGGATTCGTTTTCCATCGGACAGGAGAGAATAAAACGAGAGTTGCTTTTGGAAGTAGAAGGAAGGAAGCTATTCCATGAGTAAATTGAGGACCGGCAGCTTGAGTACAATGCACTACAAGTTGGAATATCTTGAAAGAACGAGTTATACGTACCCAGATTCTTCTTCAAACATGTAGAGAAGAATTACAAAGAACATAAATCAAAGTTATTTCTTATGATAAATACAGGAACTATTTAAAAAATAAAAAAGAAAGAAAAATAAATCACAAGTATCTGGATGTGTTTGCAAACCGCACACTTCAGTTCATTTACAGAGCCTTTAACTGGACTGTCATAACAACAGAACTCTCAGCTTCCACGGTAAGTCGTAAAGGAGAATGGTGACAGCAGCAGGGGTACATGAAAATATTCAAGCCTCTGGGACTCCTTGATCTCAAAGCAAGCTAGAATCTTTTCTTTTAATGATGGCCTTCATGGGGCAAAGTAAGTGGAACAGAATGCTACGCTAAAATGTCATGATCATGCAGAGACTTTTCTTTTGTAAAACACGGATGGATGCACACGGGGGTTCAATTCATCTATAGTTGGGTTCCTAAATGGGTTCAGTTATGTCAATCTTTGCTCCCCACATAGATAAGCAAGAGTCTTAAAATATATATATATATATATATATATATATATATATATATATATATATATATATATATATAGACAAATAAGAGTCCCAAAAAAAATGAAAAAATATTTTTTTCATTTTTTTTCTAGAGGAGAGACACATGGTTATTTGACAAGTTTGAGCAGTCTTGAGTGAAAATGAATACTGATTGATTTTTTGATTTGAGAAAGATATTTCTAAAGAGAAAAAGATAGGCAAGATTTGGGAAATATTTTATAAAATTGGCTTTAATAATATTTTGTAAACACCTAGTTATCTGCCAAAGTTTTGGACGGTTTTCACTAGGATAAATATTGATTGATTTTTGAGGTGGATATTTTTCGGAGAAAAAGAGAAGCTAGAATTTAGAAATACTAGCAATGTGGCCTAATAATTATTTTGACTCAGCTGTCTTCTTTTAAATGCCAAGTCTACCCTATACCTTAGAATAAAAGGGATAAAGTTGTCAGTATCCTCAAACTCCTGGAAGGGGCAAATTGTTAAATACAACAAAAGATCTAGGTGGAAAATGAGAGCAGTGGGCATAACAGAATAGGTTTTGCCTGATTAAAAAAGCAATGTGAAGATAGAGTAAGATTTGACTGAAATGCAAAAACAAAAATTCACTTCTATTTAAAATATGTATCCATTGCAATGTTATAGCTTAATGAAGGTTAAGATGTAACTAAATCTAAATTAGTTCAATTTCAGCTTGAACTTTATGCCTAAAAAATAGTCTCATTGCGGTCTCCAAGAAGGATTCTTCATTCTGAGTAGGACCAGATTGATGTCAAAAGATTAACCATAAGCTGCAATGATGCCATATGAAATAGATGAGAATGCTACTACAAATTCCAAATATAGAAAACAAACAATGCTTAGCACATAATATATGATTCCAAAGAAAATGAATGTTGTGTAATAGTAGAGTAGCACAAACGAAAGTGACATTTAAATTACAATATGTTGCTAAGATAAATGTAATGAACTTTGGTTGGATATATGCAATACAGCAGAAGCAAATAATGGATGCAATGGAACCTCCATACAGTTGCCGAAAAAAGCAATGGGACCTCCATTTCTTGGTTCTCAGTTACAATCTAAACCAATAATGAAAACCCATGATGACTGGATCGTTCTTGATGATTGAAACGGCCGCCAAAGGAATTGGAAATTAAATAGGCTAATTTGTAGCGTATAATGGGAATGTCAAAATCTGCAAGAACACCCAAGATCTTAACCATGATTGTCAAGCCGTGTCTGGTGAACTCTATTGAATTCTTCATCGCCGTCTTCACATCATCCATCAGCGTTGAACACCTCCAATAGCCCTTCTCTTCTAAATACGTCTCCTGATCCATGATTGGTGCAGTCTTTATGTCGTTTATCCTTGACAAAGATGCCAAATTCATCCCCTCCTACCTGCAAGGAGGTCAGTAAGGCATTGAGATGATCAATATGTGGCTTCCTCGAAATGGCTCTCGCTCAATGCTGCCCTGACACTAAGGTTGTTGGTTCTAGCTGTCTATTATGGAGGAGGCAAAGTGTCATCAAGGTGGAACTCGAGCTAAAAGGCGTACTATAAAATAGAAAAGTCTGAAAAAAGAAAAAACAAAGAAAGAAAAAAACCTTAGACATAATAGCAAACGACAGGAAGTGGAACCTGAACTATGTGGTTCTGTAGGAATGGGTGATCAAAAGTAGGATGCTGAAAGAGATGGACAGTTGATTATATCTCCATCTGGACCCTGTTTCAACATCAAAAATCAGTGAAGATGGCATGAATTCTTATGCTCATTGCCTAATACCATTGACAAACCCATCAAACAAAGACATGAAATATCAACGAACCCCATAAACACAAATTTTCACGATAAATAGATGGAATCACCCAAACTACAGGCAAAATAATTTAAAAAAAAAAATTCATGAATACTTAAAGAGGAAATAGTCAACAAAATTTTGGGAAAAGAAAAGAAAGTCACCTTAATGCTTTTCAAGGCAGGTTTTTTTAAACACTTCAAGTGCTTCTGAACCTTGAAGTTCTGCAGTGAAATGCTCATCCTAATGGCATAAGATAGCAGCACAAAAGCCAGAAAGCAGAGAAACACTATTGTCAAGTAAATATTTTGGTTGTGCATTTCCACAAAGCCTAGCACACCATATAAGATTCCTAATTCCTATAACAACCGTTTACAAAATAAAAATTAATATAACTCAGCAATTTATATCTAATATATGGGGAAGGCATAAAGCAAATGAAGATATACAACAGCCATTGGCTGAATAAAATATCAGAGCAATACCCATTAGTTCTTTTGTTAGATTAAAAAAACTATTTTTACTAATAAAAATTAATCAAACTCAACAATTTATAGTTGGGGAAAGCATAGAACCAACAAAAATACATAGCAATCACTAAGTAAAAAAAATATTAGAGCAATATCCATCAGTTCTTCTGTTAGATTAAAAAAATGTTGTATTAGGTAAAGAAAGCTAGCAGAATCGGTAATCATATTTGTTATCAACATAGTAAGTAGAAAGGCACAACTAAAAGGGTCGGATTGGAGACACAAACTTTGCCCTCAAAATGTGATATAGCCTTAATGACATTACGTTGATCACTTTCAAGTGAATGTTTCATCATTGTTTAAGAGGGAAATTCTGGATGAGCTGATTATAATTATTCTAGCAACCAAAGTGAATAGTATAAACAATTTTGTAACTTCTACAACTAATACGACTCCAACGTGGAGATAGGACTCTTAACATGGAGTGGAGAAGAACCTATTGTCTTTCGGGTATTTTCTTCTTTAGCTGATGCTTCAGAGGAACGACTACCCCTGTTTTCGTTGGGGTTTCATTGATGAACTCCTCCGGTCAAGGTTTCTCACTCTTTCCAAGTGATTCCGCTGCTTGCTGATCGATCTGAGGCAGTGCTTAAACAATTCAATTGTGAATTCAGATGAAAAAGCCAATCAATAACAAATATTTTCACCCAAAATACACCAACGTCAGAAAAAAAAAAAAAAGGGATCGAATTCCCTAAACTGCAAGAAAATAAAAACCTAACCGTAAAATTAAGTAGAGCTGAAATTGTAAAAAATAAAAGATAAATAAAGCGCATCAAAATGTAAAAACGAACATAAAAGAGGAAGTATTCTAAGAATGGAGAAGATGCAGTCAAAAATTCCACTTAAGTATTGCGAAGCACATGAGTTTAAGACCAAAGATCTAAAAAAAATCACACTGTATTAAACAATCTACATGAAAGTATTTCTTTTTCCCATTGCATACTAAAAAGATGGCAGATAAAAGGAAACCCATGATTTTCCCCCTAATTTTTTGCTCATGAGTACCAAGATGATCGACATAAACTCATAAAATTCATTAAACAGATGGAATTTCATTTACAGCTCTATTGTTTGATAATTTGGAGATAACTTCTCACAGAAGGAAAATGAACCGTTGATGATCATCAGTATAAGCCATAACCTCTCCTATTCTAAAGACAATACATAAGAAAAACAACCACAAACACTTGGTATTCAAACGGAGTATCACCTCAGGGATCTTCGGTCCCGATGGTTAAGCAACTAAACATATCTTCCAAAGTCTTGAACGGCTGCTCATAGCTACGGTAGGTCTCCAAGTCTACCTTCCGGAGGTACGGCGCTCCGTCGACAGCGACCTTCACATACGTACAGCTGCTGATCAACGCATTCCTCCTGAACGATCTCATTGGTGGCCATCCAACCACTTGAGCTCTGAAAGCCGGAACACAAAATTCAAAACCCAACATTAACAAATATAATTAACCTTTTCTTCAAGAATTGAACAGTTCTTGTAATCTTACTTTGCAGTGGACTGTTTCCCGGCTATCGATTGAGACTCCACTGTGAGTCGTCACTCTTAATCGACTGAGAGTCTTGAGACTGAAAGAGGGAATAGGGATTCAGGGAAGGAGAGAGAGAGAGAGAAATAGAGGAGGGGTGGGGGACTGGGAGAAGGGGGAAATAGGGAGACGGGAAGGCGCAGCGGCGCCGTTTGGACGGCTCAGAACAGGCGGATTCCGCCAGGCACGGTTGCGGAACCCTTAAAAAAAACATAAAACGGAAGAAGAAGAGAGCGAGATAGAGAGAAAGGGGGATAGAGGGGGTAGGCAAGGGATACCTGGGTGATGCCGCCTCCTCCTCCTCCATCACCGGGAAGATAGGTAGAGCCGTAGAAGAGAGGGAAAGTGCGAGAGAGAGGGAGAGAGAAAGACCGCACGGCGCCTTCGAGGGAGTAAGAAAGAGGAATAGTCTCGAAGGGCTGCGGGAGAGAAGAAGATTGATCAAAGCTTGTTGATCGGGGTCAGGAGCCTTCTTCACAGAACGAAGCCCCAATTTTTTTTTTCTTCTCGCCAGAAGTTTGGAGCCTTCTCGAACCCTCTCGACAGTAGCTCTTTCGGGAAACAACAGAGCATCAGTGTAGAGAAGGGAGAGACAGGGAGGGTTCAGAGCTTTCTGGAACTCTCGACTGGAACTGTTTCGGGAACGACGGAGTTTTTTTTTTATTTTTTTGTGAGGCTCGGGCACGCCAAAGCACGCGAGGCTGTCCCGAGCCTCCGAAGCAACGGGGGGTTGACACGTCAAGCGCCACCCCCCTTTCGCTTAATATATAGATTCCGTGGATGGTGTTCTTTTGCCTCCGACTATAAATTTACATTTACTTTGGTAAGTGGGTGGTTGCTTTTTAAGTGGTCCAACTTGAAAAAGCACGAACAGCTTTTTTTTTTTTTTTTTTGGTAATGAAAAAAAAAGCACGAATTGCTTGGCAGCAACTCACTTAAGCAACGCAGCATAACATTTCGTCAGATATAAAACGCTGATGATATTATCCGACAACGGCGTACATTGGTATCAATTTTGTCGACAACACGAGTCAGCTACATAAATATGAGATCATATCCCCTTTTGTTAGAAAATTTTCTGGTCCAACGGCAATGTATGTATCCACGTTAGCTTCACACATACACATAAACACATGCATTACTATTGGAGTAACAGATCATCCAACCCAGGACTAGAGCAGATTTCAAATCCATAAATATGGTGTTGGCGTGTAATAACCGGAAAACGGGTGTTAAAGTAGATCGTACAGCCACGTGTTCATTATCGTTTGAGGACAATTAATCAGGGAACCATAAGTGGGACCGCCTTCTGTTTGTTTATGGAGTTATTACTAGTAGGAGACTCCAACTCCGTTGGTAGTAAATTTGTGGGACCCACTTAAATAAATAGACTAATCTAATAGATATCATGTTATTCTAAATAGGTAGTTACAACGTATTTAAATTGGAATGTGGGAAGAACAGTTGTGGTATGGTGGGGGATTATTTTGTTTGGAGATAATAATGTCTGGAAAAAAAATTGGATGACCAAAATCTAGAGGGCATATTTCTCCCTTTTCTCTTTATTAATAGTATAGATAAATGTGCACACGACTAGGAGGCTGTATCAAATTTGCTAGACCGTTTCATCTTGTGCCACTTAGTGGTACCAGTCTAAAACATGCGGATGGATGCTCCATTTCAATAGGGAAGTCCACACCCCAAAAAACATCCCAGTAGGATTTTGTCTCTAGAAGAAATGCTCTCCAAATTTCCTGCAGCCCTTCCTCCTTCAAGTAAGACACATGGTTTGTGTTACATTTAAGTGATCGTGAGATGTTGCCATATAGAGCATCTCACGGTTTGTGCTTTTCATTGTTTGTGTGGGACTTTTTGAAAAAACACAAATAGTTAAATGCTTCACATAGCAGCATCTCTCACTGCAACTATAGTATAACAATGCAGTAAATGTAATCCCATTTATTACTGAATTTTTCTATGGGTGGGTCCCACGAACCATGTGTCTTTGTTTTCCCTACTTTCTTCTTTCTTTGGAGCTTAGCTTTTTCCTCGGCAGCAATAATTGTACTTTCACTAGCTTGAAAATCGTTTTCCTAACAATACCCCTCCCAAATTGGAGCTGAGTCTTATATCCCTAATTTAATAACCGCCCTTATATGGCTGTCCATATACCTATAGGTTTAAGTTCATACATATAGGTTTATACTTGCAGGACAATTTCCTACATTTATTTAATGATCGTTATACGTACAACAGTTTTAGACAATTTCAATCCATTATCTAAGATGAGTAAGAAATTTGCTGACCCAAGTTGGGATAACCTGTTAAGACATGAAGCTTTTGGGAAATAGGATTAATTTTTCCTGTTGTTTATGCAATATCAAATACAATGACAACTAGATTGGGCTAAACTTGAACCAGCCCCTAATTTGATTTTTGTAATAACAAACCCTAATCATTAGGGGTAGGGCATCGAAGGTTACCCATTTAACCCTGCCTATTGCTGTCCTTATTATTTAACGAGCAAATACAACCTCTTCGACAATAACAATGGTAACTTGATGTAGGTTATGGGTTCAAAACCCGCTAGGATTGCCCAACTGGTAAGGAAAGAACCTTGGGATGAACTATAAAACAAGACATCCTGGGTTTAGAACCTCCCATACTCCCTAATTTAAATGGTACATGGGCCTTGCGGGTAGGTTCACATGTCTGGGGGTTTACTTCCTTAGGGTGGGTTCAATAGAGGCCCTGCCTAGGATAGGTTCCCACGTTATCAAAAAAACCTTGATACAGTATTCTGTAAATAGCGGTGGTTTCGCAACATCTCTAACCTCTGGCATTTTTGGGCTAAGTGTTTGCAATATGACCCAGTCCTCATTCTCATTTTAGCAAGTATAAGCTTTTCTATCACGCATTAGATACTCAGATAAAACCAAAAAAAATATATATATGTCATTATTTATGCACATAACATTATGGAATTTGACCCTGTAAAGCATGTTTAGACACGGTATGAAAACTGGAGTTCTGGGCTGGGCGAGGTCATGCTTATTTTTTCTTAACCAATCAGGCCAATATTTAGATGGGTTATAACCTTACAAAACCCAAACGCTCTCACATTCATGGCTTCCTCGCTGGGACCATCCTATTAGTCCTGACCGTCTGATGAATTTGGATCAACGTCATTGTGTTCTTGAAATTCACCATTGTTCACATGACATCACTGCGTTTTTGTTAGAAAACTAGTGGTGGGAGGTAGGGGTAGGGTTTAAATTTGAAAGTAGAAAGAGCGGCGGATATAGTGGTTAACAGAGAAAAATTTTAAGCCAAACTACGAAGGGTCGTTTGTGGTTCACAAGGTTCTGTCCAAAGGAACACTAGTTTTATAAGTGATGGACGGAACTATTTTTCCTGAACTGATAAATACGAACACAGTCAAATTAAACGCAATAAAATAATCAATATTCCCTTTAAATATCACTCATCGTCTAAAGAAAGAACAAGCTGGGAGTATTGGGATTTTAAACAAGAAAGTACCTTGTGGATGAGATTAAAAAAATAGAAAAAAGTAAACTTGTAAATATACAGCAACATTGATGATATGAGTGACTATAATTAATAAAGATTGATGCTTTGATAAGAAACTGATCTCAATATTTGGTAAACAGGATTCACAGATGCAAAACAGAATGATAATTGTTAGTGCAATGTGCTTAGACTTGAAACCCAAAATATATGACATTAAAAATTAAGAAAAATGGAAAGAAATTGAAAAAAAAAAAAGCAGGGGAAATATAAGACTGAAAAGTCAAATGGAGTTCTCATCACTAACATACACAAAAATTTGTAAAGAGAAGAAAAGACCCCAATATATCCACAGATTCCACAGCCTCATTATATGATAGTTTCTTGAAAAAAAAGAAAAAAGAGAGAGAGAGGAAAAATTGGGAAAACACTTGGTGCACAAAAGGATATAAACAGTATTAGGCCTGTGAAGTACTTTAGTTGTCTCATTAAACTCAACAATAACAAACTCAAAGTAATGGGATAAAGTTCCACAAACGGATGCGAAGTTGTCATTCGCAACCGGTCTCCTCCAATGTTTTCCATATTTCGTTGGATTCTGTCTTGGATTACGCGCTTTGTGCTTGTTTTGCGTTTCCTAAAATTAATCATGAGAACAGTTCACGCTAAAAGGTTGGTATGATGGTCATGGAAAACCTTGTAATTAGACCACGAATATGTTAGTTCAGTTGATTTCATGGCTTTGCAAGTAACTTAAAAAGATTTAAAATTAGCAGCTGCATCCTCCTCCTTCAATTGCAACCATAACAAGAACAATTGATAGTGCAGAACAGGTTCATATGGCGTTCTAACTTCCTTGATAAGGACGAAAGCCTTCAATCTCACTAATTAACTAATGAAAATTGATCATAAGCAGCTGTTGAAATTTAATACAAAGATCATGCAGTTAACGAGGTACGTGTATCTCGTATCAACAGCCAAAAACACATAAATGTAAAATAATAAGCAACAAATGAAAGATCTTGATCAAACACTCACAAAACAGGAAAAAAAAAGTGGAAAATATTGCCAATATTACAACCACCAATGTGAAATCTAACTCATGATTGCTGGTGCATTGGTTTCTTCCAAGTAACAATGAAAACCATCAACCAGGTGTTCCTTTTACCTGAAATTAAATAGACAGTTGTACTCAAGACATCTCGCAAGTTTAAAGTACCCAATATTGTTGAATATAAAATTCTTTAAAATGAGGAAAATGGAAATTAAGATAAATAGAAACCCTTCTAAAACTCTAGGAAAAAAAAAACAACAACAATTGAAAAGGCTTTCACACTTTCCAACCTTCAAAAATATGTCAACTTTAGTAATTGTTTGATGGGGATGTTGACTCAAATGATCAATGGTGGAACTAACAGTCTTATTGGTCATATACATATTTAGGTAGCATATGCTCAATTTGTTAAAGGGAAGCCATAGGTGATACTCGATGTAGAAATCTCACACTTACTTTGATCATGTCTGAGCGAATTATTCTGTTGTGTCTTTGGATTAGAAATCCAAATTATGCTTGCTGAAGAAATTTCATCTTAGGAACACAATATGACAATTAAAAATATATAATAAAGATGAGAAAAGAAAATAAATTTAAGAAATTGGATCATCAACTCATACCTTATGCATACAAGGAAAATCTAATTTCGATTTTATAGTAAAAGGTAGACATTGAAATAGAGAATAAGTAATTGGCATTTATAAAGGAGTAAAGACTGTTAAGATCTCAGAAGAAAGTAGAGAGAGTGAAGAAACTTACAAGTCAAATTATTCTTCAATTCTTAAGCCCCCCGATTATAGAAATTATTGGGTGAGAACCGTGGGAATTAATTGAATTTTTCTATAGTATGTGCTACAACGCTCTATAGTATGTGCGTCCAATACTTTTTTCACTTTTTGGAGTCTGAATTGATAAAGATTGCTATAAACTGTAGGAATATAAAGACCACAGACTATAGCGGAGTTGCTTAATAGCAGTTGAAAGGCACAAAGCCGGAAAGGAATGGCATGGAGACTTTGAGGAAACAGATGTAAGTGGCAAATTTTGTGGAAGCAGGGAAGAGCTCTGAACAGATTAGGCATGACTTGCATAAAATAGTGCATGAGACAGGACAGAAAAACCTTTATGCCAGCAGCACACATGATGGAATCATCCATTGGACTCTGGACAATAATGTGCAAGGCACAGCCAAAGAAAAAAAAAACACCAAGAGCATTTGGCACACATTTACAATTTAATCCTTAAATGGTTTATTCAAATCAATATAAAGTACATAAACTACCTTCTGCTTTAGATGCAAGGGTACTGCAAGACTGGCCACTGGCTGGAGTAAAACAATCTCTTGGGCACTGCTTAATTTATGAATAATATGTCAAATTTTGCATATTATTAAAATAATACTAAACCAGTGCGTTGGGTTAAATGGGTAACCTGCCCCGCTTATAATGGTAAGTGTTCAGTATTGTCGGGTTACAGGCAGGTTAGTGTTTACCTCAACCCTAGCCCGAACCTGAAATTAAATAGACACAAGATATCTATCAAGTATACCCAATATTGTTGAATATATAATTCTTTAATATGAGGAAAATTGAAATTAGGGTAAATAGAAACCCCTCTAAAACTCATCATATAAGAAACTATGATGACTTATAAAAGAAAATGTATGAAATCCTTAAAATTGTCTTTTGATATAAAAAAAAAAAAAGTTTGTATCCATCAAATGAGAACAATTGAAAAGGCCTTCGCATATTCCAACCTTTCTTAAAAAATTTCTTTAGTAATTATTTGATGGGGATCACTACAAAAAAATTTCTTAAAAAATTTCTTTAGTAACTATTACCGGCGGTAAGGACTCTCGCCCCAAACAATGCTGACGGTAAAGGTTTTAGCGGCGGTAATTTTATTACCGCCGCTATTTCTAGGTCATTACCGTCGGAACAATACCGCCGGTAAAAAAAAATATTAAAAAAATAAAAAAGCCACATAATGACTTTTAGCGGCGGTAATTACTGCCGGTAAAAATAACAATTTAAAAAAATAAATTAACTACTTTTACCGGCGGTAATTTCGGCTTTTAGCGGCGGGAATTTACCGCCGCTAAAAATAAAAAAAATAAATTAACGACTTTTACCGGCGGACATTACCGCCGCTAAAAACTATATTAAAAAAATAAAAAAAATTTGCTGCCGCTGTTCGGCAGCAAAGATATTGAGAGAGAGAGAGAGAGAGAGAGAGAGAGAGAGAGAGAGAGAGAGAGAGAGAGAGAGAGAGAGGGAGAGGGAGAGGGAGAGGGAGGGAGGGAGGGAGGGAGGGAGGGAGGGAGAAAAAGAGATATAGAGAGAGAGAAGGATATAGGCATAGAGAGAGAGTGAGAAATAGAGAGAGAGAGAGAGAAAGAGAGATAGAGATAGAGAGGGAGAAAGAGAAAGAGAGAGAGTGAGCCCTTGGAAGAAATCTGTAGAGAGAGAAAGAGTAACATGTTAGTGAGAGAGTAAATTTGGAAAAAAGAAAAAGGAAATATAAATGAAGGGTAAAAAAAAATGCATACCTGTAGTTGGATTGCAAGAAAAAAAACAAGAAGAAGGAGACAAGTTGAAGAAGAAGAGGTTGGGTTCGTATATATAGAAGAGACTTTTAGCGGCGGTAACAGGCTTACCGCCGCTACAAGTCGAATAACATTTGAAAATTGGCGCTTTAACTTTTAGCGGCGGTAGCTTACCGCCCCTAAAAGTCAAACAAAAATTCATTTGATTTCGCGCGCAGGAAAATTGCTGCTTTTGCTTTTACCGGCGGTAGTTCCCGCCGCTAAAAGTATAACAAAAATTCATTTGATTTGGAACTGGCGAAAATTCCCGCTTTTACTTTTACCGGCGGTACGTTCCCGCCCCTAAAAGTCGATTTCCCTTTCCAATTTTAGTGGCAGTTAAGTTTTTTTAAAAAAATCAAAAAAGTTCTTTACCGGCGGTTAAACCGCCGGTAAATAACGTGTTATCGGGTTTTTACCGGCGGTTTTAAAAACCGCCGGTACAAAGTTCACCTAGTTTCACCTAGCCAAATTTTTTAAGGGCAGTAATCGCCTTACAGCCCCTAAAAGGGTCTTTTAGGGGCGGTAAAAAGCTTACCGCCGCTAAAAGTCATTTTTTGTTTTTTTATAAATGTCTTTTACGGGCGGTAATAGACTTACAGCCCCTAAAAGGGACTTATAGGGGCGGTAAAAAAGCCTACCGCCGCTAAAAGTCATTTACATTTTTTTTAATAAATGGACTTTTAGGGGCAGTACTTTGTTTACCGCCGCTAAAAGTAATTTTTCGTTTTTTAATAAATGGCTTTTAGGGGCGGTAATGAATGTACCGCCGCTAAAAGTAAATTTTTTTTTAATATATGCTTTTTAGGGGCGGTAATGGGTTTACGGCCCCTAAAAGGGACTTGTAGGGGCGGTAATGAGTATACCGCCGCTAAAAATAATTTTTCGTTTGTTAATATATGGCTTTTAGGGGCGAGAAGGATCTCACCGCCTCGGAAAACCAGCTTTTAGGGGTGGTAGGAGGATTACCGCCGCTAAAAGTGTTATTACCGACGGACTTCTATCGCCGGGAATAAGGCTTTTTGGCGGGAGCTTCCCGCCAACTTTTTGCCGACGGTAAGTATTTTACCGCCGGTAAAACTTATATAGCGGCGGTACCTACCGCCGCTAAAGGCTATTTTGCGCTGAAAAATGCGCGCCATAGAATTTTCGCGCAAAAAAAATGGTAGATTAATTTTTGGGGGCGGGAAGTGCTTTTACCGCCGGTAATAGTGCTTTTAGCGGCGGGAATTAGGTTACCGCCGCTAATGCTCCTCTTTTTTGTAGTGGATGTTGACTCAACTGATCAGCGGTGGAACTAACTGTTTTATTGATCATGTCTGAGCGATTTATTCTGTCATGTCCTTGGATTAGAATTCAAAATTATGCTTGCTGAAGAATTGTCATCTTAGGAACACAAGATGACAATTTAAGAAATATAATAAAGATGAAAAAAGAAAATAAATTTAAGAAACTGGATCATCAACTCATACCTTATGCATATATACAAGGAAAATCTGATTTAAATTTTATAGTAAAAGATAGACATTGAAATAAAGAATAAGTAATTGGCATCCATAAAGGAGTAAAGAGTACTATTAGATCTCAAAAGAAAGTTGAGAGAGGTAAGAAACTTACAAGCCAAATTCTTCAATTCTTAAGCCCTGACCATAGCAATTATTGAGCGCGAACCGTGGGAATGTAGTGCGTTTTCTCATCTTCTCTTTCAAAACAGACAGAATGAATGTGCTTAATCAACCAATGGTCCTCTCCACCTTTGTTTTCATCTCCTTCTACCTGGTCTGGGTATGGATGTAACCTCTTGATGAAGCCCTCATTCACGCGACAGAAGCGAAGGTTCCGAAGTGTTTTGAGGTACTGAAATCCTTGTGGAAGCTTTCTGAAATTTGGGCACCGTCCTATCCTAAGACGTTTTAGGTTTTGCATCATACCCTCTTTCACCTCACAAAATTCCTCCAATTCCAACATATTATGTATGAATAGAAATTCGAGCTGAGGAAATGGGCCACCCAAACTCATCTTATTTCCAGTATAAGTATTACGAAGATCAAGGACTTTCAGACTAGGCAATTTTGAAAGGTTGCTCATTGGATCATCCTTTAATTTGCAGCCATACAAACGAATTGACCGGAGACAATTGAGGAAGCCTATCCATGGAGGTAACACCTTCATGACTCCGATCAAAGCCAATTTCTCAAGATAGCGTGGAGGTGGAGACATGTTGTCCAAATCAAGATACGGACCCTGTATTCTCAACTTGCGAAGGTTTTGCATCTTCTTAATATGGTAACATAGCTCCATACAATTTCGTCTTTTAACAATTTGAAGAGTCAATTTTCTTATTCCTGTTAAGAACTCCAGTTGTCTTATTAAAAACTTATCGGCAAGCACTCCAGACAATGTTTGTAAGTCGCTGGATCCAATAACAAGGTCCTGCAAACTCAAATAAACTTTATCTTTTCGATTTCCTAAAAGAAGATGCCTTAGTTTTGGGAACTTCCCTTGTAGCATTCCAAATGGAAAACTTGTAATTAGTGTATTCCGAATATCCAACGTCTGTAAGTTGTACAAGTTTTGCAGTGAAATGGGAAGGTTAGATACCCGTGTCCACCTTATACTAAAGTATCTCAAGTGAACCAAATCGCCCACTTCCTTAGGCAAGTACTCAAGGAATTTATTTCCCGACAGTTCCAACACCCTCAATTGCTTGCAATTGAACAACAAAGGAAAGAGAGTCTCGCAAGGTAGCTCTGAAAATGTCAAGAAAGAGCGGGTGTTCAAATAAGCCATGTTCTTTTGAACACTTACCTCATCGCTATAAATTGCCACACGACGTTGTCCCTTGAAGACTATGTCACCGCTTAGCTTGTTAAGAATATCACCAAATTCTTCCTTCTTCAACATGTCAATCACAGTATTCCGATTGAGATCATGCACTCGACAACCTTTTAGCCCAACATTCCTAGGCCATTTGTTGTCAACTTGAAGCATGCCCCTATAAACCAGCTCAGAAAGGTAGTCATAGGCAACCTCTTCTAGTGTTTTGCCAGTTTGATTCTCTACAATGCCTTCGGCCACCAATATGCGAATCAACCTTGATGTCTGGATTCGAGAACCCTCCGGGAACATACCACAATATAAGAAACAAGATTTTATTATAGAGGGATCGTAATTGTGGCTTAAGCTTGGACCCATTCTATCAGATTCATCCCCAGAACGAGAAGATGGTGCATCACGAGGGGGTGAGCTTGGACCGATTACTTGGAGGTTGTATCGATTCTTCCTCTCAGAGATTTCGTTCAGTTCTCTTTTAATATTTAGAATCTTGGAATGAAATTGATGGCACAGAAAAATTTTCTTTAGAAGAAAACATAGATGTGAGATACAGAATTGGAGATCTAGACAACCAAGATTTGCTTGTCTTCTGGAGTCGCTGATTTCTTGCATGTTAACCACGAACGCTTCAAGAACTTCATCCACCTCATTGGCCTTGATTCTTACTTGAGCCAGCCACTCTCTGACTGTATCTTTTCTCACGCTTGTCTGCTCCGCTTCTCTGAAGAGGGCCTCCATAGAGGAAAGCTCATAGCTGATGAACCTTAAATCATTCTGGATTTGCAATTGCCCTTCGATAATAGAACCTACTTCTGCACTTGCAAACTCTCGCAATTTGTCCACAACAATCGACACTACTACTTCTGCCATTTTCACTCTTCGATTCCTCGATCGTAAATGAAAATTATCTGATTTTTGGAGAAGAAAGGCGCAGATTGGAGCAGACGGTGAAGAAATGGAAGCAGGAAGAAGATAAAATAGTAGTGATTGACCTTTCAGTGCCGGAACCAACATGTTGGTGTTCCTTCGTCGATTTCTTAAATCTAAAACAGCAGGGGTCCAGTTGGAATTGGAAGGACGAGTAAAATATCAGGAAAATTGGTTTTTAATGATACTTTTTCTAAACAATTGAGATTCAGTCCTGAAATTATTGTTAATTGAGAATTAGTAATAATGGTTAAACATAATTAAAAATAAAAATTATTGTTAATTGAGAATTAGTAATAATGGTTAAACATAATTAAAAATCAATATTATTTTACTATGACAAGAAACATTTCTTTTGAAAATACCCTCAAAAGACTTCCAAACTTCACTTATAAGAATATGATTCAAAAGACTTGCAAACTTCACTTTTAAGAAAATGAGTAAAAAGGTTTCAAAGTTTGGAATTTTTGAAATAAACTTTTCATGAACATTAAAAATGATAGTGAGTCCTAATTATTTTAAAAGTATAAAAAGGTCTTTAAAGTCTTTTAAGGGTATTTTTGAAAAACAATTTTTATGGACATTAAAATGCCACTGATTCCTAATTATTTTAAAAGAATATCATTATTTCTCATTTAACAAGATTATAGTGACTGAATCTGAATTATGTCAAAAGAGTATCGCTAATAACCAATTCTCCCTAAAATATTGTTGGCACATGTTAAAGCGAAAGTCGCCAATCTACGCGCTCCAACACGAAGTTTTTTTTTTATTTCTCCGCCCCCTTTTTTTGACCCAACTACTGCTAAATTTTTTTTTCTAATAACCATTTTTTCGATATAAATTAATGTACTACATTCTAAATCCTAGTGTGAATTCAATGAATTTGTTCAGCAGCCTGAAAATTTAGCATCTCTTCATGTGAAGTTGTTCCCCGTTAATAAGGCCAAATTGCAATAGCTTTGGTTGTCGTCTACTAAGAAATTAGATTAGACTTGTGTTTTATGTCAGCATTGATATCACGATTTATATTATACAATTTTTATTATATCATAAATCAAAAACCTTTTTCATTTATATACTGATTGGTCTTTCTCTTAATTTCAACCTTTTCCCTTATATTTATATAATAGATACTTGTCTCTTAATGACAATTAAAAAATTTTAAGTAAAAAAATTTATAAATATAAATTTTTTCTCTCAAGAGGGCATGCATAGAGGAAATATAATGTGCAATGCACAGCCAAAGAAAAAAAAAACATGGCACCAAAAGCATTTGGCACACATTTCCAATTTAATCCTTAAATGGTTTATTCAAATCAATATAAAGTACATAAACTACCTTCTGCTTTAGATACAAGGGTACTGCAAGACTGGCCACTGGCTGGAGTAAAACAACCTCTTGGGCACTGGTTATTTTATGAATAATATGTCAAATCTACATATTATTAAAATAATACTATACCAGTGCAGTGGGTTAAATGGGTAACCTGCCCCACTTATAATGGTAAGGGTTCGGTATTGTCGGGTTACAGGCAGGTTAGGGTTTACGGTTAGGGTTTACCTCAACCCTAGCCCGAACCTCACCTTAAAATATTAAAATAATAATTTTTATATATATAACATATAAAAAATTTTATTTATATTTTATGAATAATATGTCAACTCTATATATTCAATTAAAAGAATATTATATTGCATTTTATAGTACAATCAGGTAAACCCCAACCCGCGTTGTTGCCAACAAGATGGGGGGTGGTTTAGTATGGGCCAAACCCTTAATAGGAGCATGTTAGGATTTTGCCAAAACCCATCCTAAACCTGCTCTGTTGCCATCCCTAATACCCAAACACATGAAGAATGCACGTAGTGGCTCTTGTATTCTCTTGGCATCCAAACACATTATTTACAGGCTATGCGAAGTAATAGTTGCCTCAGATTTCCCAAGTGATCCATCTAAAGCACTCTACAAATTGATATGAACACAACAACATTAAATTGATAAAAAACTTCCTTCTCCAATCTAAGGAATGAACTTGTTCAAATTAGGTAATCCAATTCTAAGCTAATAAGAATACTTAGAGAGTAGTCAAAAAAGAAGCCTTGTCCCAAGTCCTACCTAGGAAGTTGTACGACAATCACCAAAAAAACGCTTGATTTTAACTTCTACTTCTGAGCCACAATCAGATCACCTGTAATCACCCTGTGGATGATTAATTTCCTCAAGCTGATGACAGTCTTCTACGATCTTTCCAAAGGCATCCAAACTGATTGGTCAGAAGGGTAAAATCCCACTTTTTGGTTGTTGAAATGTAGTGGAATTTGCCGTAGCATCCTTCGATTGTAGATGCAGCAGGATGAGAAAATAGAGGATTTCAGTTTCCCTTTAAGTAAGGGCTAATCTAAAATATAGCTAATCAGGGATGGAGGGTCCTAATTAGTGAAAATTCTGAAAAATCTCAATAGAGGGATGCTCGCATCAAATGTATACCGATAAATCCACTAAAGGGTCACCGTTTTTCAGCTGAGCCATGGGTCATCACAAAGCCAAAAACAACAGAGATCAAATTTAAAAGGTTCAATCAACACGTTTTCTGAAAAATGTTTATCACTACAGATTCTATCCATCATTGTATGTTCTCTTCTATTTTTCAATATAAATGTCACACCCAACAAAAAAAAAAGGGTAAGACAGAAGGACAGGAAAACAAAAAGCAGTAACGGAAGGAAAAGAGGAAAGAAAAAGTAAAGATTCAGTTCTTTTTTAAGGCTGTCAAAAATATCCCTCCAGTCAATGTACTTGCAACATGCTCAAAATGTTGGGTCATTTCTTGGAAACTTTAAGTAATAAAAGATAACAAAAGGCAAGATCTGAAACTTTTATTGAGGAAAAACGCAATCGATGTACAACCATGGAACTAATACGAAGAACAATTTCGAAGTAGAAGAACGACCATCAAAGAATTAGGGATTGCCTTTATAGCAACCTGTTTCTTGACGAGAATGTATACCAACGGCAGTTACAAGAGAGAGAAAGAGGGAGGGAGAAGGGAAAGAAGATTAGGGGGAGATGAGAGAAACGACGGCGGAGGCAGCAGAAGAACGGGAAAAACAGAAAAGAAGGAAAAGGGATTCGAGGGTTTTGCGGTTTTCGAGGGTTTTGCGGTTGCGCATAGATTTTTAGCGGCGGTAACTAAAAATTGCCGCCAGAAGAAGCAGAAAAGGGGTCCGGTTGTGCATGGATTTTTAACGGCGGTAACTAAAAGTTGCCGCCTCTCCTTTAGCAGTCGGAATTGATGCCATGGGAAATTTGCTAACACGGGAATTGCATCTAAATGAGAAAAAACATGGAAAATGGATACGGAATTTCCTATTGGAATCCGCATCATTGTTGGAGGTCCAATTGAGCAAATTAGCCATATCCATCGGGGAGGTTTACATATATGTCTCCACAATTGGAGCAGATGTAACTCTTGAAACATCATATTCTCTCTCTTCCACATGAACATGCCCTTTTTTTTCCAATGGTTTTTTTAGGCTCACGTTTTAATAATTTATTTGTAATCAATAAATTTTTAAAGTAGAAAATATTTGAATTTTTCTTTAATTAAAATATATCTTATATGCACATGGACATATCCCTTTTCTTCAATTTTATCTTTAATTAAATTAAAATTATTTAAATAATTGTTATATTTTCAGAGTCCTAGAACCCATAACTATCTTTAACTAAATTAGTAATTAAAGATATACTTCTCTCTTTTTCAAGAAAATTTGTTGAATCTTGATTGCTGGTATCTTTGCATTGACAAGATCTCTGTGACCCTATCTGATTGGTGACAAGATAAAACAAGTTGACCCGATTGTATTATAATATGTTAAAATTATTCACGTCTAGGAGACGAGGAGCACTCCATTGTGAAGAAGCTGGCTAATGAAAGCTTTTTTTTTTTTTTTTGGTAGGCTGGCTAATGAAAGCTTTTTTTGTTTTTTGGTAGGCCTGGCTAATGAAAGCTTATCCAATTAATGAGAACAACTCCATCATTAATGCATGATGGATGATAATTTTATTATTTTCACTTAAAAATTTTTTTTTACCAATAGCTAGAAAACAGTCAATAAAATACTAAATCATTGTTGTTGTTAAAATCTTAGACCATGAAGGGTTACTAGAATGCTTACAAATGTTAACAAAACATCCCATTATTATATAATGTAGCATTTATTTTAAATTATTTTTAAAAATATATTTTTTTTAAAAACATGTGTTCCCCTACATGTAAAACAACTAGTAAGGATTCATTACAAAAGCGCTTCCTTCGAAAGCGTGACAAACATATAGGTTTTTTCCAAAAATATCCTTATATATAATTTTATCTTATATATTTATTATGAATAAATTTGTCTTTTATTTTCACTTTCCAAAAAACACCTTCAACAATTTTTTTGTCCCTTACACAATAAACTTTTATCTACATATGTGCAGTGCTACACGTGTACCCCGCTAGTAACAAGGAAGAGGTTTTTTCTAAAAGACTCGAATTCTCATGCATGCTTGGCAAGTTGTGGATTTTTCTATCACAATACATTCAATATTAATATATATAAAAACCTGTCAATAATTATGCACATATATATAACAATGTAGATTTTGGCCTTAAAGAGCATATTCATAGATGGTATGATGTTTCCATGCATACTTATCAAAACTCTGTCCTAGGTCAGGCCTACTTTTGAAAAGAAAAAAATAAATAAAAAAGGATAATTCCCTCCACAGAACAGGATGTGTGCAGGTTCAAATTCCTTGATAAGGAGGAAAGCCATCGACTTCAACATGCATAGTCCATGCATTGATGATAGTATAAGCATGTATCTTGACCAAAATAATACAAGCCAACACAAAATATAAAGAAACAAGCAACAAATGAAGGATCTTGATTACACACTCACAAGCCTATATAGAAATTAAAAAGGAAAACAAATGGCATGTAGTATCACAATGACAAGTGAGAAATCTGAATCATGATTCGAGAAGAAGAAGAAGATATAGTAGGTGCTGCATTGACTAGTTCCAGTATCAATGAAAGGCAGCCATACACCAGGTGTCCCTCTAACTGAAATTAAACACACAGACAATTAAAAAACTCAAGGCATCTCTGAGGTTTATAGGATTGGATACCCAATATTGTAATAACAAACCCTAATCATTAGGGGTGGGGCATGGCAGGTTACCCATTTTATATGTCAAGTTAGCTCCTGGGAAATTTTGAAATTCCGGAGAAAAATTTTTCCCCAATTTTCTGATTAAACAAACAGAGCCTTTGTGAATATTAAGTACCGTTAAATCAAGACTAATGTGTAACCTAAGATGATAGTGCATTCAATTGGGATGTTGAACAAGAAAGTACCTTGTTGCTGTATAGCGACGTATGTTGGTGCCAATTTGTCTGATTTGCTACAAAGCCATGGGATCATTATCGTTGGTGGTCAACCAATCCCAAAACCACTCTGACTGGGAGGCTGTACACAAATTTCCTACAGCCCGAGCCCGCCCTTAAGCAAGGTGCATAGCTTTGCTCCCGCAAGCCATATATTGTTTTCTAAATTTTTTTATTGGTGATTCCCATGAACCAGGTGTCTTGTTTTTTCTCTATCCTCTCTGATGAATGCATTTTGGGTAAATTAGATTTTACTATACTTTATCAAAATAATTCAAATTCAGTCGATCAAATCTTGGTAATTGGTTTTTAGTGATACTTTTTTAAAATAATTGATAATTAGTGTATGTTCATTAAGAGTTTCTTCCAAAAATGCCCTCAAGAGACTTTGAAAACCTTTTCAATCATTTTGTTATAAATGAGGTTTGCAAGTCTTTTGAGGGCATTTTTGAAAAAAAAAACTCTTAATGATTAATAAAATGATACCGATTCTCAATTATTTTAAAAAGTATCACTAAAAACCAATTTTCCCATGCATTTTTGGAGTTGCCTTTTCTTTAAAAAAAGAAAGAAAAAAAAACAAAGCGCGTTCCATTATTGCAGAAAATAGCGATTCGCATCCCCTAAAACTTAGCTGTATACACCCCCTCACATTCAGTTAGAGCTGTAAGTTTGGCCCGGACTGCCCGAATCCCACCCAACCCAGCCCGATTTAAGAAACAAGTTTGGGTTTGGGTTTGGGCTGGGCTCAATCTTGAGCCCGAAGTTGAGTTCGGGCTGGGCTCGGGCTCACAAGGTATAACCTAAGAAAACCCGAATAACCTGAAATATATGTACCACTAAAACCCCATCATGCAAACCTCCATATGATTGTCTCCTGCAAACCTAAAAGTTTCTCGTCTTCTCCCATATCTCCACTACGAAAGTTGGAATTGCTCGCCCCTCTCACTGACTCACTGTCCCTCTCTTTTATTATCAATACCTCACATCTCAAAGACAACCTAGCTAGAGAAACCCCCAACAAAAGAGCTCGATCGGCAGGAGCTAGCAATACAGTTGCCGTCGGTGTCGCCGTCAATATAGTGGGATACAGTTCCGGCAGCAAGGGATTTGTGATTGCTCACAAGGGATTTGTGATACAGTTCCATCTCTCACAAGTCACAAGGGATTTGTGATTGCTATTTTTGTCAAATCGGGCATCTCTCTTTAAATTGGGCATCTCATCTTTCCCCATTTGTTCACTGCTTTTAAGTACTATTTAATTCCTCTCTTTTCTAGTACTCGATCTGGATGAGATCCATTAATGTGTGCTTGTGAGGGTTTGTTTCTTTTCCTCTGCTATGCACCATATAATCTAAAACTATTTACCCCTCTTTGACTACAAAGTTAGTTCAGATATTTCAATCCCTAGTCTTTTACTGCTGGATGCAAAATTTCATTAAAATTTGATTTTTGATAAGGTATCAAAACAGAAAATCTTGTTACTTTAGTAGTATTTTATTTTATGTTATTTTTAACATCAATATATATCCCATAAAATCTTGATTTATTGTTCTTGTTTGGTCATATGCAAATGAGTTATGTGTTTCTTACATAATTTCGTGGTTCTAATATTTGAAACGTAGATTCTAACTCAGCAAAAAAAAAAAAAAAACCTAGATTCTAAAGCAATTGGAAGAGATAGGAAACATGAATATTAAGTCTATTTAAAATTACAAAATTTGATTGATTTTGTAAAAGGTATTATTTTTAGATTAAGGTTTGAATACTTAAACAATGTGAAAATGCAATGAAACTAATTCTGGAATTTCAAATGGGGTAGGTCCTGTATGCAATATTGCAATTTTTGTGAAATAGTGATTGAGTGGGAAATGTAGGGATGCCTTGCTAATCAAGTATCATTGTATCAGATAGAAAAAAAGTTTGGGCTGGCCCGAACCCAACCCGAACTCAAGAAATAATTTTAGGGTTGGGCTTGGGCTCAAAGAGTTTGGGTTAGGGTGGGCCGAGGAGAGTTTGGGTTCACCAATTTTAGTTAGGGTTGAGCCCGAACTCATTGAAACCCAGCCCAGCCCGCCCTACTTACAGCTCTACATTCAGTGGGGGGGGCCCACACCGTACACTATAAACGATGCCCATTCAAGAAATTGGTACCCTCTACTATGACTTGAAATTGGCTGAAACCCCTTGCTGGAACATCTACTGGTCCAACGGTAAGTGATATGTACATGTCTATAAATGATGCTGATATGTACGCCCTACCCACCGTTGGACCACCAGATATTCTAGCATAGCCTCCAGTTGATATGGTCTCCTCTAGGGCTGCAACTTAGTTCGAGTAAATCCGAAACCGACCCGAACCAAAACGACTTCTGTTCGGTTCAGTTCGGTTTTTTAAAAATTCGGTTTGGTTTTGGTCCATAAACACACTAACCTGAATTAAGTCGGTTTGGTTTTGGGTTAGGTGTTCGGTTAAACCGAATTGAACCGAAACTGAGCTGAATTATTATATATAATATTAAAGTATAAGTTTACCCTTAAAATTTTATAGAATTACAAACCCACCCTTCTCTTAACTTAAGAGTCTTAAGTCGATCCTGTTCCCATTCGTTCAAACTTCAATCTTCTAAACCCTAGAACAATAGGACCCATTACCCCCAACTGAAGTTGGCTGCTGAGTGCCAACCACCGACCACCGATTCCCATCCATTTGTCAGTTTTCATCTGCTTCAGGTAATCCCCTCCTCTCTCTCTCTCTCTCTCTCTCTCTCTCTCTCTCTCTCTCTCTCTCTCTCTCTCTCTCTCTCTCTCTCTCTCTCTCTCGTCTCTTTCCCTCCCTCCCTCCTTCCCTCACACTCGTCTCGATTGAGAAAGATTGTTGGCGCCTTCGTTCTTTCATTTTGTTTCCTCTCTCGCGCTCTCATCTTCCCTCGTCCTTGCATCACACATAAGGAGCTGAATCGAATCATCTGCAAGTGCCATAAATAGCTTAAACCATGGCAAAAACCCTAGTTTATTCACTGCCTTTTCTTGGTACTGGTCTCCCTTCTCTCTCGCGCCATGGACGCCAAGTGTTTTACCATCGGGGACTCCATAGCACCAAAGTCAGATTCAGCTTCCATGAGATTCCTCCTATTCAATCATTAAATTCTTCAATCGATTTTCATGGAATTGTTAGCTGACCGGAAGGTTTGCTTTACATGCTTGCTGATGCCGCAGTTGCCATGGATTCAGCTTTACGTTCTGTTTCTAACTCGGTTGACAAGGCAGTTCAAAAGAGCGGAGGATGGTTTGGATCCATCTCAAATGCGATGGAAGTTGTTCTCAAGGTGAATTAGAGGTGAATTTGTTTAGTCTGAGATTCAGCAATGGATTGTCGGCTGCTTAGTGTTGATTTTTTACTGTATGCGATGGAAGTTGTTCTCAAGGTGAATTTTATCTTCTTCTTTTTTTCTCTGTTATATCAAAAAGTTTGATAGTCCAATGCAAATTAAAAGAAGAAACATTGTTTCTTTGAAATAGAGATGGAAGATTTTTAGATGATATTTCTGAAACGGGCCAGGACCAGTACAAAAACCAACTTTTAAAACTATGCTGAAATTATGAAATTATAGGATGGTTAGATCTGATCCGAACCGAACCGATCTCATATAATTCGATTCGATTCGGTTTTGGTTTCGGTTATTTTATTTAACTTCGGTTCGGTTTTCGGTTTTAGGTTTTCGATTTATAATTCGGTTCGATTCAATTTTGGGTTAAATATATGTATTTTCAATTTGGTCTTGGGTTAACATCAACCCGGACCTAACCAAACCGAGTTGCACCCTTAGTCTCCTCTACAACCAAGAAAGAGGTGCCAACCTTTCTCGGCCTTTTGGCTAATATCAAAGCATAGTATCTATTCCTATCAGTTTAATATCTGATACGTGGGTCATCGACTTGCATGATATTAAATTAACTTTTTCGGGAGGGCCCACCTCAACTATTGTGGCTTTCAAGCGTTGCCATGCGTCGCACTAGTCGAAGGGCCTGGTGCATCCACTTAAAAAGAGGAAGGGGGCACCAATAATTGGACTTTCTACTTCTCTTTGGAGTTTTTGGGTTTATAAAACAAACGTTACAAACTTTTTATTGAATTGGGAATTCCATTATAAGTTGCGAATATTGGTTTCTAGTGATAATATTTTTAAAAATAATTAAAATTCAATCACCTGATTCTCGAAAGACTTGTAAATAATATGTTTGTTATCGTCTCAAGGTTAAAAAGTTTTTTAAGGGCATTTTGGGAAGAAATCCTTTTTATCTAAAATGACACTCATTCTCAATTATGTTAAAAAGGTCTCATTTTTTTCCAATTTCCAAAAATTAGGTGGGGTAATTTTTGAAAGTATCACAAGAACCAATATACCCTTATAATCGTTTTTATGTGGGGCATACATGAAAACGCATTGATCATAGGATGCCACTGATCATAGGATGCAGCATGCGGCAACAACTCACTGCGTAACATTTCATCACATTTCATAGGTTGATGATATTGCTAACCATGTGATCATTGTTGTTTGAGGTCAATCAATCAGGAACCCATTAATCACTTACTCTTTCTCTTTGTAGGTCCTTCAAATTCGCATGACAGCGGACTAACTCAGACGAATCTGATGGGTTTCCATAAAGTTTTCTGGCCTTGGCCATATGCCTGAATTTGATCGTGATTGGTGCAAAAACTAATATGAGGTTGTCGGTTGCGTTTCTAGTTATCTAGACCTAATTATGATGTCTGATTTTGGTTGTTTTATGTGTTCAATGGTGGATTCAGCACTGTATAATGTATTCTTTACTTTTGCAAATGAAATGGCCTAGTTATGGCCTTCCACCAAAAAAAAAAAAGAAGAGAGAGAGAGACCATATCATCAGCAAATTTCCTACAGCCCACCCTTAAGCAAGACACATGGCTTGCACATTTCTTTTGGTGCCAAAACCAAGTGGTTCGATGAAACTAGCAACTGGGATGTGCTTTGAGATGTGAGCCCCGTATTGAAATGGGCGGTGTGGAAAAAATTTTGTCCCTCCCACAAACTATTTATTTTCGGAAAAATTAACTTCTAGTTATGTTTTAAAAAATTATTAAAATTTAATCATAAAAGTTTTCATTTTTTACTTTTTGTATATCTTTATCAAAATAATTAATTTTTAGTGATATTTCAATGTTATGAACAAATTCTTCCAATAATACCCTTATACCACTCATTCACACGACTTATACAAGTCAATAAAATAACTTGTACTTTTTATAATGGCTTGTACAAGTCAATAATATGACTTTTACCTTCTATTGACATTGTATTAACTTGTATAAGCTATTTGAATGAGAGATGTAAAGGCATTCTTGAAATAATTGGATTGTAATAGTGAAATATCACTAAAAATTAATTATGTTGATAAAGGTATACAAAAAAGTTAAAGTTCAAAGTTTTCTGACTGAATCTTAATAATTTTGAAAAAGTATCACTAAAAATTAATATTTCCATTATTCGCCACCGAATTTTTCATTTGGTGGGTGCCACAAACTAGGTGTATTGGTTTCTTCTTTTATGAGTGCTTTTTTGGGGACAATATCGAAGTTGGCTTTTCCTAAAAAGAGACTTCCATTATTGCAAAAAAAAAGAAGAAGAAGAAAGCTGTCCTCCACTACCAAGATGAAGAGGCTCCCAGAGATTAGTCGGTTGAGCGTAAGCGAGTCCAGATACCCTGAGTTCCAAGAAACAAAAAAAAGATGAAGAGGGCTCCGATAATTGTGCCTTTTACTTTTCCTTAGATCTTGGCTTTTGCGGGTTAGGGCGAGCACTTTGCAGCGAGGACCTTGGGAGAGGGGGAACCTTCAGTGGCTTGAAAATCATTTTCCTAACAATACCCCTTCTAAAATTGGAACTAACTCATTTATCCTTAATTTGATAACTGCCTTTGTATGACTGCCCATATACGTATAGGTTTAAGTTCATACATATTGGTATATAGTTGTAGGATAATTTCATACATTTATTTAATGATCGTTATACGTACAATAGTTTTAGACAATTTCAATCCATTATCTAAGATGAGTAAGAAATTTGTTAACCCAAGTTGGGATATCTTGTTAAGACATCACGTTTGTGGAAATGGGATTAATTTTTCCTGTCATTTGTGCAATATCAAATACAGTGACAATTAGATTGGGCTAAACCTAAACCAGCCCCTAACTCAATTTCTGTAATAACAAAAAAGTCCTGCAACCCTGTTTTTTTTTTGGCTAACATTCACTTCCAAAAAAAGTCCTGCAATTCTTTTCAATTTTACTTTTTGTTACCGCCACATGTCATAATTAACTGCCAACAATATCTTTGTTTCTAATTCTTTTGACATAACGCTTTGTGTCCTCTTGAACAATAAGGATGGTAATTTGATGTAGGTTCTGTAAAGAGTGATGGTTTTGTAACGTCCTTAACCTTTGGCATTTTGCACTAAGTGGTTGCAATAAAACTCAGTCCTCATTCTTATGCTAGCAAAGAGAGCCTTTGTGAATATTAAGTATTGTTAAATCAAGACTAATGTGAAATTTAAGATGACAGTGCATTACATTGGGATGTTGAACAAAAAAGTACCTTGTGGATGAGATTCAAAAAATAGAAAAAGTTAAATTTGTAAATAGACAGCAACATTATAATACGAGTGACTATAATACAGATTGATGCTTTGATTAGAAACAGAGCTAAATATTTGGCGAACAGGATTCAGATACGCAAAACAGAATGACAATTTTTGAGAGCAATGTGCTTCGACTTGAAACCCAAAATATTTGACATTAAAAATTAATAAAAATGGAAAGATATTGAAAAGAAAAAAAAAACAGGGGAAATATCTGTACTACTTATAAAGAGAACTGGCCAAATTCTGGCATGATAATCAGTGCCTAAAATGCCTCCGCTAAAATAGATAACTACCTTCCCTGTGGTCTTAAATACATTGATTACTACTTCTTGGTTGTTGTTATGCCAAAAATATCTCACTTAACTATTTAAGCCATATTCCTTGATTTTGTTGCACCAACGTGATGTGTCCTCAAGTCTCAACTTTCATTAGTTATCTAAAATTAGTTGCTCAAGTGAGATTTACCTTTAATATCAAAATTCAAAAGCATCCTAAATGTACTCCTATACCATGCCACGTTTACATTACCAAATACCCAAAATTCGCCACGTAGGCAATTACTTTCCTTCTTCAAAACTTCCTACTTGCAAAAGAATCCTCAAACAAAGTAAAGATTAGATCATGTGTCATTTAGATTTCTAATTAGAATGATCCATTTTTTTGTTTAAATAAAAATTGGTGTTAATCGTGAAGCTGAAAAATCCTATTCTAAAAGAGAAATAACATTTTCTTTTTAGATAATCTTTACCTGTTTATATTTTAACATTTTCCATTTAGATAATAATTACCTATTTATCTTTACTAATTTGTTTAACTTTCTAATTTGAATGATTCAATCCAATATAGACCACATACTTTTATTTTATTTTATATTCCAACATCAATAATTCATGATTGTTTTCTAAAACAGATAATATTTTCTAGTGAATCAAAATTTAAAAATCTTATCTATTGTGCTTTCCTTTAGCAAGTCATGTTGTCTCAAAATAAATTAGGAAATTGGATTGTCATCTCACACTTTATAAATACTAAGAAATGACAGTTCCAACCTTATTATAAAAATAGGCATTAAAACGAAGAGGAGATAATTGTCATTTTTAATTAAACACGATTATATCTCACATGAAAGGGGAGTGAGAGAGAAGATGAAACTCACAAGTGAAGTTTTACAATCGTCTGACTATAGGCCATTTTCAGTGGGAAAGAAGATTGAAAAGGGATTCAAAGTCTCCATGAACTCCATTAATAGTGACACTGGGAATGTGATGGATCAACCAATGGTCCTCTCCACCCTTTCTGTCATCTCCATCCCCTAACATTTGGTAAAGGTACATTTACACCCTTGACATTTGAAAAAAAGATCCCCTAACATTTGAAATATATACCAGTAGCACCACTGCTGTTAACTGGAACTTCAATATCATTAAAATATGGTCTAAAGTCTAAACTGATCAAAATAACCTTAATTAAGCCCTATAATTGTTTAAAGGGAGTTCTAATATGACATGGAATGTGTTTAATCCTTGGGAAAAATGACGAAAAAAAATTGGAAAAAATGAATGCTATGACATGAAATGTGTCTAATTAAGGTTATTTTGTTTATTTTAGACCAAATTTTAACAGTATTGAGTTTATAGTTAACGGTAAGGGTGCTAATTGTATTTTTCTTCGAATGTCAAGGGATGTTAGTCACTTTTTCAAATGTCAAGATTGTAAGTGCACCTCTACCAAATGTTAGGAGGTGTAAGTGTAAATTTCCCAATATATATATTATGCACAAAACATTATGAATTTTGGTTTTATATAAAATTCGTGTTTGGGCTAGGCCAGGTCACGCTTATTTATGGTCAATAAATTCGACCCAATTTTTTTACGAGCCTATGATGGTAAACTAGGTTACGCATCCCACAACCCAAATACTCGCACAATCATATGAAGTTTCCTAGGGGGCTATTTTATCATTCAAAGCCTCCTCAGATGAGAGAAGACTCCTAATGCAGATAAATAAGCTCGACCTAGCCTAATACAGATAATCTAAAACAATACAAACATCAAAAGAAAGATCTTGATCACACACTGACAAGTCTAGAAAAAATTTTAAAAAAATGCCAAGTATCACAAACTATGGTATACGATTCATTTTAAAAAACGGGAAAATTATGAAAAATGGTCAATTTTTAAAAAATATTTATAAAACACAGTCAACTAAGATGCCAAATTGCATAAAGGGCCACTTTTTAAAAATAATAGACCTAAAGGGTCACTTTTCGAAAGAATTAAAAAATAGTATCATTTTGCTATTGGCAAAACAAGCCTGAGTCCACATATGATGCGTTTGTATCCCACGTAGAATGTGCTTGTGTCCCATATAAGAAGCTTGCATCTCATGTACAATGCACTTGTGTTCCAAGTAAAGTGATCATGTAATTTAATTTCGATAGAAGTTTTTTATAATTATACACAAAAAGTGACCCTTTTCTGCAATTTGGCATTTAGCGAATTATTTTTATAAATATTTTTAAAAAAGTGACCCTTTTTTTTTTATAATTTTTCCTTTAAAAATATTTACTTGGTCTCTTAAAATTCTGGGTATCAGCCCATCGTGATACCGTCGGCTGATACTTTTCGCTATCAGCCGATACTTCGAAAAAAACTTTGGTGTCAAGCCAATATTATGTATCACCTCGAGCAGATACCGAGTCTAATCGATACTGAAAGCCTTGAAGAGGAATTCAATGCCTCGATCAAAAGGGGCACCTAGTCTCTTGTTTTAATGAGCCTATGATGGTAAACCACGTAACGTATAATCTCAAATACTCTCACGTTCATGGTTTCCTAATGGACCAACTTACCATTCCTAAGCGTCTCACGGATTTGGATCAAACAACATTGTGGACTGAAATCAAATAAGCCTACGCTAAACAAGTCTTCCACAAAATCTGCGCCGTGCTTATTAATTTTGTGTTCCTTAGGTTATAATTTAGTAATGTTCAAGCTAAAATTAAAATTTGTATGATGGTTGCCGAAACCTCATACAAAATTGAATATACAAAGAAAAGCAGAGCCCCATCATATCCATTTCATAGTATAATCCAAGCCCAACTATTGAAACTTAGTTGAAAAATCATGCAGTGATAGCTTTATAAGAATCTCATGTCTGTAGCTCTAGCCACCAGAATAATACAAAACAACACATTAATGTAAAATAACACAAGCAACAAAAGAAAGATCTTGATCATACACTCACAAGTCTAGAAAACAGGAAAAAAAAAGGCCAAGCCCACAATGATTTTGAATGTAAAAAATAAATCATGCTTGGCAAAGTGGAAGACACAGTAGCTGCTTGGCACATTGATTAGGTTCAGTATCAATGAAAACAATACATCAAGCAGGTGCACCATTATTACCTGAAATTAAAGAGACAATAAAAGTCAAGGCATCTCTAAAGTTTAAAAAAAGGCACCCAATGTTGCATGATTCTTCAAACATAAGGAAACTGGACATTATCATTAAACAAAACCCCTATAAAACTCTCAAAATGTAATCCCCTAATTTCACATTGAGTAGAATATATATATATATAAAGAAGCATTAAAGGAAAGAGGATAAATAAAAAAAAGTGCGAAGAATAAGCTCTTAGGGATTTTATATATATATAAAGCTCTCAACTGAGAAGCCTAAAAATAGAAAGGAATAGTTTTGACTATGTAGAGAAATAATGAAGATGATTCTAAAAGTTAAAAAGTTTCACATAAAGATGAGAAAAGAAAATAAATTAGGAAATTGGATTGTGAACTCACACTTTATAAAAATACTAAGAAAAGATAGTTCCAAGTTTATTATAAAAATAGACATTGAAACAAAGAGGAGATAATTGGCATTTATAAGATTAGATCTCACATGAAAGGAGAGAGAAAGAGAGAGAGAGAGAGAAAAAGAAACTCACAAGTGAAATTTTCCAATCGTTGACTATAGGCCATCTTCACTGGAAATTAACCATGGGAACGCGTTTTCCGTCAATCTTGACTATGGGAATGTGATGGATCAACCGGTGGTCCTCCCCACCTTTTCTGTCATCTCCTTCCACTTCACACGGACGCAACCTCCTGATGAAGTCCTCATTCATGTCATCGATGAAAAGGTTCTCGAGTGCTTTGAGGTGTTGAATCCCATGTGGAATCTTTTTCAACTTTGGGCATACTCCCATCTCAAGAGTAACTAAGCGTGGCATCGTGCCCTCTTTTATCTCACTCAACTCCTCCAATTCCGACATATCGCCTATACATAGATATTTAAGTCTGGGAAATAGCTCCATACAACCATCACCCCAACTCATCTTTCTTCCATCGTAAGCACCAAATAAGTGAAGGACCTCCAGACTTGGCAATTTTGAAAGGGTGCTCATTGGATCCTCCTTTAATTTGCTATACACCAAACGGATTGTACGAAGACAGTTGAGAGAGCCTATCCATGAAGGTAACTCCCACTTAATGATTCCCCACAAATATAATTTCTCGATGTAGCGTGGGGGTGGAGACATGGTTTCCAGATCAAGACAATCAGTAGTGCACTCCATTCTCAAGACGCGAAGGTTTTGCATCTTCTTAATACGAGAACATAGCTCCACAGAGTCTTGTCCTTTCACTTCAAGAATCAATTTTCTCAGCCCGGTTAAGTAGTCCAGCTGTCTCATTAAACTTTCATCAGCACGTGCTCCGGACAATGTCTGCAGGTTGATTAAGTTGTTGGGATCAATCGTCAAGTTCTGAAAACTGAAGTACTCTGCTCCATACCTTCGCCATTTTAGAAGAAGGTGCCTTAATTGTGGAAGCTTTGCAAGTAGCATTCCTTGTGGAAAACTTTGAACTAGTGTATCCCGAACATCCAATGTTTGTAAATTGTACAACTTTTGCAAGGAAATAGGAATTTCAGATACACGTGTCCTCCTTATACTCAAATAACGCAAGTGAATCAATTCTCCCACTTCACTGGGCAAGTGCTCAAGGGATACGATTCCTGACAATTCTAACACCCTTAGTCGCTTGAGATTTGACAACAAAGGCCGCAATATTGTCTCATTTGGTAGATCTATCACTGAAAATGTCTGGAAGGAGCGAGTGTTGAGATGAACCATGTTGTATTGAACACTTAACTTACTGCTATGAATCGCCACACGACGTTGTCCCTTTAAAATTATGTTACTGCTTTGATCATCGAGAATTTCACCAAATTCTTCCTTCTCCATCATGTGAATGGCAATATCCCGCATGAGATCGTGCACTTGAATACGTTTTGGCCTCCACGCCACGAGATCACTGTCAAATTGAAGGAATCCCCTATCAATGAGCTGAGAGAGGTATTCATTTGCAACCTCCTCCAATGTTTTTCGAGGGTGACTTTCTACAAGACCTTCAGCCACCCATACACGAATCAATCTCGATGATCGGAATTCATAATCCTCCGGAAACAAGCCACAATATAAGAAACAATATTTCAATCGAGGAGGCAAGTAGTTGTAACTTGTCAAAAGGACCCCATTTAGTTTTTTTAGTTCTGGATTGTGATTCAAGTCCCAATCTAGATTCTCCATGACCTTATCCCACTCTAATAAACTACAACTTTTTTTTGACATGAGACCTCCAATGACAACAATTGCCAACGGCAAGCCATTACATTTTCTGAGCAAAGCTTCTACTGTTTGCCTCAAGTGATCTGGACAACACCTTTGTGGGGTGTTCCTAAAAGCCTTTCTACAGAAAAGTTCCCAAGCCAATTCATGGGACAGTTGATGCATATGATGAACTTTGCAATCCTCATCAACCGGTTTAGTTATATCTTCTAAGCGAGTTGTGAAGATAACCTTACCTTCTCCTTCACGAGGCAATGCACATTTGATTGCTTCCCAGACTTTGGCATCCCAAACGTCATCAAGGACTAAAAGATACCTTTTACCCTCCAAATAGCTGTGGATATGCCCGACTAAGTCCTCCGTATTCGGAACTACCTCATTTTGACTTTCATGGAATTGTGTAAGCATCTGTCGTAAATTCTGTTGCATTTTAAAGTCTTGGGATACAGAGATCCAAGCATAGCAATCAAACTTTCCCTTGATGTTATTGTAAACCCTCTTAATAAGAGTAGTCTTGCCCGAACCTCCATGACCAACCACTGACACAATTAGGCGGTGATGGTGTTCCTCTGTTAACCACTCTTGTATTTGCTTCACATCTTTGTCAATGCCTATGACATCAACTTCCTCCTCAAAAGGATATGATGCAACGGGATATCCTTCATCTTCCTGACTTGAGCTTGTACCAATTCCTTCGAGGTTGTATCGATGCCTTCTCTCAGAGATTTGTTGGAGTTCTCTTCTGATAGTTAGCATCCGAGTATGAAATTGACGGCGCAGAAAAAATTGCTTTAGAAGAAAACTTGGAGATGAGATGCAGGACACGAGACGTCGGCAACCAGTGCCTCGTATGGAGTTGTCAATTACAAGCATTCGAACGATGAATTCTTCAAGAACATCCTCCACCTTATAGGCTTCATCTCTCACTTGAGCCACCCACTCTCTCACAGAATCATCCCGTATGCTTTTCCGCTCCGCTTCTCTCAAGAAGGCCTCCATGGTTGAAAGCTCATCCTTGATGAACTTGACATCATCGCGTATCTGAAATTGGCCTTGGACCAACGAACCTGCTTCACCAATCACAAAATCTCCGAATTTGGTTACAAGAAACTCTCCCAATTTGGTTACAAGACCCGATACCAATGCTTCTGCCATTGGCACCTCCTGAATTGCTTGTATCAGAAACAGGAATTATGTTATTAATGGAGAGGAGAGGCACAAGCAGGATTCGTTTTCCATCGGAGAGGAGAGAATAAAAAGAGAGTTGCTTTTGGAAGTAGAAGGAAGGAAGCTATTCCATGAGTAAATTGAGGACCGGCAGCTTGAGTACAATGCACTACAAGTTGGAATATCTTGAAAGAACAAGTTATACGTACCCAGATTCTTCTTCAAAAATGGTAGAGAAGAATTACAAAGAACATAAATCAAACTTATTTCTTTTGATCAATACAAGAACTATTTAAAAAATAAAAAGAAAGAAAAATAAATCACAAGGATCTGGAAGTGTTTGCAACAGCACACTTCAGTTCATTTACAGAACATTTAACTTGACTGTCATAACAACAGAACTCTCAGCTTCCACGGTAAGTCGTAAAGGAGAATGGTGACAACAGCAGGGGTACATGAAAATGTTCAAGCCTCTGGGACTCCTTGATCTCAAACACGATGGTGACATAGGGAAAGAAGCCAACTGGGGAGTACTTCCCGGTGTTAAAACTTATCCTGTAAAACCCCGGTTCCACAGCATCCACCATGTCCATTAGACTGCCACATCGTCCATCATGGTTTGTAGTTGAAGACCCTAGAAACACCCAACCTCCTATACTTGGATCACCAAACAACTGGCCTGGTTGAGTTCCCTTCCACGTCTCCAATTGTACCTCAATGCCAGAAGCTGGACCACCCCGAGCGACATCCAAGACATGAGTTGTGATGGGAGGGCGGGTCCTTGCTGGGATTGGAGATGTTTTCCCGGCAGGAGCATCAGCAGCGGTTGTCACATGTGCTCCAATGATACTCACACGATCTTCTATGAAGAATGAAAAGATCGCAACAATCATGTCATTTAGTTTATAAAGCGGACAAGTGATCATTCTCAATGACCCCAAAAGTAGTCCAGTGGAGACAAATTTGACTTGTTTTGGGATTGACACAGAAAGTCACTTCAAATCATCTGTATCATCTTAGAGAGTATCTTAGCAGAGAAAAATCAAGAGTATGTACATCCAACACTTCAATTTTTGGAGTCTGAATTGATAAAGATTGCTATAAACTGAAGGAATATAAAGACCACGGACTCTAGCTGAGTTGTTAAATAGCAGTTGAAAGGCAAAAAGCTGGCAAAGGGCATGGAGACTGAGGAAACAACATGAATTGGAAAATTTTGCAGAAGCAGGGAAGAGCTTAGAACAGAATAAGCATGACTTGGATAAAATAGTGCATGAGACAGGACAGAAAACCCTTTATGCCAGCAGAACACATGATGGAATTATCCATTGGACCCTGGACAATAATGTGTAATGCACAGCAAAAAAACAAAAAAACAAAACCAGGGCACCAAGAGCATTTGGCACACATTTCCAATTTAACCCTATAATGGTTTATTCAAATTTTAAAATATAAAGTACATAAACTACCTTCTGCTTTAGATGCAAGGGTACTGCAAGACTGGCCACTGGCCAAAGCAGTTCTCCCTTTGGCCGAAAATAGCTTGGCCAGGCGTAGCTCAGTGATCTTCATCTGCTCCTGAGCTGCAATCTCAAATTCAATTATGGGCCGGTTTGGATAACGTTTCTGTAAGAGACATGCAAAAGACAACCATGAAGTAATGTGATTCCATAATAATTGATTTGTCAACTAAAGGCATGAAAAGTCAGTAAAGTATCTCCTCTCGCTAGTACAAGTTACAGGCACAGAGTCAGCTACAGCATGTCCCACAGATATTAAATTTTAGTTGTGAACATAACCTTCCTAAGAAAACAACAATGACCAAAATATGAGCCGCGTACATTCCATGGGTTGGTTTATGCATGGAAAATTTTCAATTCATAATCTAAAAGCTCTCTCTCTCTCTCTCTCTCTCACACACACATACATGCACACATATAAGAGAGGGGGAGAAGGGACAGACAGACGTGTTTGTGTGTGTGCCTGTGAAAGAGAGAGAGCTTTTTCTTGTGTATTAGTATTTTAAAGGTCTCAGCAACTTTCAATGAACTTTTGAGAACGTCACGTGAAATACAGCTAATTCCCAAAATTTAGTCATAGGGCTCAACAGACAGTTCATATTTGAGAACATAAGTTGTCTTAAGGCAATAATAATAAATTAATGCAGACTATCTTACCTTCAATTCAGCAAGTATTTCAGAAGTAGTCCTCCCAGATGCGCATATAAGGAAAACAATTCCAAACTTCTGCTTGTACCTAGCATTCCATTCATGTAATCCCTGAAAAGACAATGAGCTTAATTCTCAATTAGCTCCATCAAACATTTCTTTCCACAAGAAAGTTATCAAGTTTCAGTATGCACAAACTAGTTCATAAATAGGGCCACGATTCCTATAAATTTGAAACTGGAAGGAAAAGAGACTTAGCAGGGCCTATTATATAGGTCCTTTGACTATGCTTAGGTAGAGTGTCAACCAAGAAATTGGAGCCAGATGGGTCAGATGCAATTTCTGTAGGTTGCCCATTAAATCTATGTTGACTACCACCGAAGTTCCCTTGTCCCCAATAACATTTTGGCAGGCACAATCATCAGATGCTTGTCCAAATAAGTATTATAAATGATTGGCCAAATGAACTAGCAATGGCCGTAGGTGTTTACGTTGTTAGCTTATAAAATATTTTCAATTTTCATTTCGTTAACTTTCTGTACACAAACCTGCAAGCTAGAATCAGTAGCAGTTGCCAATGCAGTTGATTGTTCTCCTTTGCTCCACCTATGGATCACCCACCACATCTTAGCTAATACCACAAATTTTAATCCCAACAGGATTGAAACATTCAAAAAGATACAATGTATCACAATTGATATATACAGTAGTCAGTGGGGAAAAGGAGGAAAACAAAAGAAGGGATATGGCAATAACAGAATTGATGGCTCGATGCTCAATCAAAACTAGACGCAGAATATGACGAAAAATGTCAGATCCATTAATGATCAACCCAAAGGGCAGGCTAGTTGCACAGTGATAACAACAAATTCACAAAACTTCCGTTCTCTCAAACATCAGAGGGTGACAATATTCAATCAAAAAAGTCTAATGCCTCTTTTCTTTTCATTTTATATTGGCATTCATTTCATCGTCGGGGGCCACATATGTATCATAGGTCACTTTTCAACTCAACCTTAATGATAACAAAAAGCTATTGTTGCCTCAATCACACAACCACAAATTAAGTTTTCATTTCTTTACAAAGCCAAACAAATTGATATCAGCTCCACTGCAGGATGCTCCCACCACTGCGCAGGGTCTGGTAAAGAATTGATTCCAGCTTAGCGTCAAAAATCTATTCACTTCCATCTCATTCCATCTAATACCACACAGCTCTTGTACCAATTGTAACAAGCAGAAATTAATTGTTGCAGAAAAAATCTATTAAGGAAGAAGAAGACAACCACTTAAAAGGATGGTCGTGCACCCTATGAGGTCCAAAGTGGGAGATTTTCTACCTAAATCTTCATTTTTTAAATTTTCATTTATGCTAATTTAACTCATAACTACAAAATATACAAAGAACCCTTATTAATCACGAGATAAAAGAAACAACTATACTTAATCCTAACCAACAAATACTATTTCAAAAATAAATAAAAATATATTTTTTTGAAGAGTAAAATAAATAAAAATACATATTTCCTAATATATTCATAACAAATACATTCATGCTTCAAAGACCTTAAAGGTATTTAAAAAAAAGAGGGCTGATTTTATTCCTATCAAGAATCCCTAGAACTGCAAAATATCTTACTCGAAAGTGTAAAAATCTTTTTCAATTTTTTTTTCTTTTGGGTGTAGAAAGACATTCCAAGAAAAATCAGACATCTGACTGCTTTCCTAGGTCACATATAGAAATTAATACGAAGAATACACAATAAATTCATGAGCTCAATTTCAATGAAACCTCTCCCCTTTAATGCCCAAGCTCTGACAAACAGGAGATGGAAGAACATAAGTATACTTTACCAAAAATGTCGAATAGCAACGAAGACATATTGAGCCATTTCAACTCTGTCAAACAACGATCATAAATGTCGACTACTTCATATTATAGAAACCGAACCAAGACAGTAAAACAAGAGAGTGAAACCCCAAATCGATCAAATCTCAGCAACGCAGGAACAGAAAAAGAAAAGCACAGAATCTGGAAATCCATATTTCGAACAAATATTCAACCTTAACTCAAAATATCATCTAAAACCCTCCACCAGTTCGACTTAAGGAAAGGAATATGAAACTCAACTGTGCACTGTCTTCGCTTTTCTGATTAGCAGAGGACGAATCCCCGATCTGTGGATGAGCTGCGAAGGCTTCAAGCCAGCCATTAACATCAACCTGAGAAACCCATTAGATTTAGAAAGAATTAAATGGAGAGATAGTCCTAACGAATATGGGAAGAACACAGTGATAGTAAGGCCCACCTTATTAAACCAAATGTCTCTTGCAGCTTCCACGGCCTCTTCCAAGCCGGAAAAAGGAGCGGTGCCGGCCATCTCGCCGGCGAATCTGGTGCTGCCGCAGCATGCCAGGAAATCCTTCTCTTGAAACACAGACTCCATCACTCTGATGATGAAAAGCGACACCGTTCTGACTTCTGAACGCGAGTGACTAATGGGGAAATTAGTTTTAAGGGTTACTTTTTCAAAAAAATTCAATTCAGTCGTTAAAGATTTTGATAATTGGAAACTAGTGATACTTTTTTAAAATAATTTAAAATTAGTGTCCGTTAATAAAAATTAACTTCCAAAAAAGCCTTTTGGTAATTAATTTTGTCCTTTGGTTTGTTACAACTTACAAGTAAGGTTTGCGAGTCTTTCAAAGCCATTTTTGGAAAAAGCTATTTATGAACAGTAAAATCACACTAAGCAGATTCACAAGCCAGGTTAAGCCATGCAAAAGCTTAGTTATCTTTTCGTGAAATTGAATTATATCACTTCAGCCCTTTTTCTCTTTGGGAAGAATCTCATCTAAGATTAATGTGATAAGAACTTTTAAATGCTCTCTAGTAAGTATTATATGAATACTACACGCGAGTGTAAATTATTAATTAAGATATAGAAATCAATGTAAAAAGAAAAGAGAGGCTTTTCGGGTAACAAATGTTGATCGAGAGTTCCATTTATAAGAGTATGGATATGGATTAGATGCAGGTAAAGATATGTCCTTACGTAAAGCAAGTAGAGGCAAATTTGGAATCATTGAAGCGGTAGCTATCAAAGCAAGAAAAAAAAAGGGTCTGCTTTGTAAAGAAATGCGAAGAACAAAATAAAACTAGGACCGTAAACAAGTCAAGTTAAGGTGATCTTTGCCTACCTTACCTCAAATTCATAAATCTTTGAGCAAAGCTCAAGCTTGGCTTAAACTTGTTAAAAATTTTGAGCTCAAGCTATAATTACTTTTTTCAAGAGGGTTCAAGGTTGGCTCAGGGTTACAAAATTATATAGAGAGATATCTAAACATATTTTTTTAGGAAACCCCTAAACAAAATCATGATATAGTAAAGAAACCCCGTCATCTGTGAATGAGTCACGCATGTATCTTTACCGAACTACGTAAATTGCTTGTCTTCATTTAATTTGATTGCCTACCCTAGTTTTGCTGTTATTTCTCAATATAGATCCAAACATTTTTTTCTCCCTCTTTCCTCCGAATGCTCATTGGTTGCATGTAAAAATCTTGCATAGATTCTCAGTATCCCAACGGAGCCATAATAGTTAAAAACTCAAAAATTTCTGTTAAGCCCTCTAGCTTTACTGCTCTCAGCTTTTAAGGGTTGGACCTCAAAACTCTTGATTGCTGATACTGTTTTATTCAAGTAACGAAATTATTCGATGAATCAACCAAACAAGACTATGATATATTCAGTTAAAATCATCAAGCACAGACCTTAAACATTATAAAACTGGAGAGGATATTAAAATCTAATCTAAATCTTACCTTCAATTCTGAAGAAATAAAGAACAGTTGCACAAACATTAAACTCTTCATGTTGGCCAAGAAATATCTGAGATTGGCTTAAATATATAACCCCAATCATCCAGAGTTACAACGAAAGCCAGCGCATATGAGTAAATCAAGAAAACATGAATCACAATAAGAAAACTGTATCAGTCCATGACAACCTTTGCACCAACAGCCTTCATCTTCTCAATTATTTGTTCACCTTCCTCCTTTGAGACACCTTTCTTAATCACCGATGGCGTCTTCTCAACTAAATCCTTTGCTTCCTTGAGACCCAAATCGGTGAAACTTCTGACCTCCTTAATTATTTTGATCTTTGAAGCTGCTTCATATGACTCTAACCTTAACTCAAAGACGGTCTTTTCAGGTTTCTTCTCCTCCTTTGCAGTTGCGGTCCCCTTCATTGCCATTCCAGCCAATCCAGAAGCACCTGGTTTCATGACTCCAACAGTTGGTGGCTCCTTCATACCTAGTTTCTTCATTAAAATTGATGAAAGCTCAGCAACTTCAACCAATGTGAGACCCGAGACTTCATCAACAAGCCTGAAAACTCGATCAGTTGGAGGACTACGGTGCTCTGTTGGATCGAAATTCTCCGGGTCATAATCAGTAGGAAGTCTTCTTTGATCAATCATTTCTAGTTCTTCTTCTTCTTCCTCCTTCGCAGGGACAGCGAAGTTTCGACAATTCCAATTCAACTTAATTGGGCTTACTGCCATCGAAGAACAAAATCTGGATTTCCAAGAAACTCCATTTTGCAAACAACTCCGTAATCTCAAAATCAAAGCCATTTTCAGTTCTTTGAGGGCCACCTTAAATCAATGAAGAACTAAAAGGGGTTCTCACCAACTAAAATCGAAAAGAATGTAGGTTCTTCAAAGTTTAACGAGGGAGTATAAGTACAACCAGGAAGAAGCATAAGAAAAACTGTTTTGTTTTGTGAGGTGGTGTTCAGTTTAGTTTAAAGGAGTTGGTTTTTCTCTTCCACATCACTCCTAAGCAGGTTTCTAAACAGGTAAGCTTTGGTGCACCATCTCAGATTCCATGGTTCTACGGCAACATCAAAGTACTTCTGCACCTTCCTCTCAATGATGCAACCTACATTGGAAAAAAAATTCAAAAAATAAGAACAAAATAAATAAATTGGAAAAACAAACCTAAAATCATAGTGAAGAAAAATAGAATATAAAGTTCCCTAGCTTATTTCAAAATCTAGACAAATTATCATAAAATAATCAACCCAAGAAATACAAAAAACAGTATGAAATTACAACTGATTCAAGGAATAGAGAAACAAATAACAACCATAAAACTGAAACGACAAAAAAAACAACTTTTGGGACCACAATGCTAAACCAGGTTATTTGCCATTGAAAGCAGCACTCTCTAGAATAGATGTAAATTCAAGAACGACTTAAAGCAATGCCATGACAAAACTTTTCGTTTGAAAGGATGAAACTAAATACAGCTAAATAAAAGATTACAGAAGAAAACGGAGCTAATTGAAATCAAAACACTTCTCTATATAAAGGGCTTTCATAAGATTCATAACCCACAAATGTCAATGCCACAAATGCCCTCAAAACATTATATGTATACAAATTCATGATAGTATGCAACAAGAAGGAAATGTTCAGACAACTTGTCTCAAACAATCCATTGCCTTTGACAAAGAAGAACTAAATCTGGACTATTCGTTCTACCTTATGTATGATGAAACTCACTTCTTTGCTTTTGTTGGAGACATACTAAAATCAGTTTTCTTAATAAATTATCCGAGACAACTAAATAGACATTCATAAATACTTCAAAATTTTGTTCATTACGAAATAAAAATAGTATTCAAAAGAATTATTTGAAATCATTCGACATACAAAGAACGTTAGTTTCATCCATCCTCTATTTAGCAGATTTAATGAACTGATAGAGCAAAATACACAGAATAGTACACCTACGATTCTTAACTTGCTTCATTGAATGATATCAACCAACCTAGCTCTAAACGTAAAAGGTTCATGGATGGAGTGATAAGGATGAAATGTTCCATAAATTTTTTTTAACTGAGAATTGTGAAAAACAGATTCATCTCCATGCTAACTGTGGTTTAAAGCCCTTAAGAAAAGAAAATCAACTAACTAAATCTAGAGGACCTCTTATGTAAATAATAGTGTAATATAGCTGCACAAGGAATAAATTATTCGATCTTCTAAAGGGGCCAAACCCAAATTAAAAGCAAGTATTTAGCAATAAATTGGAAGAACAGCGATACCTTGATTTGGAAAATAAAATCTTTGCACTAAAAAATGAGTCCTATAGATTGACAAACAAAAGATCACTTGAAAATAAAACAGACCGGAATTAAAAGCTAAGTTGAAAAAAAAAATAGGTAAACAAAACCAAAATAATCAGATTAGTTTTCGAGAAAGAAGAGGATACGGATGAAAGAGTGAACAAAAGATTCTAACGGCTACAGAAACTATATAAATAAACAGAAAGGAAAAATTGTACACCTCAAATAATTCGGATTTATTCGCAAAATCAGACAGTGGCTCTGGTAGGATATCTGATAACAAAATGCTTTGCGCATTAGTGACGAACAACCACGAAACCCACCATCTGCCTCGCCGGAGATAGCTGCAATTGCACAGTAGACCAACAAAATCAAAACATGGGTTTATAGCCGATTAACAAATTTCAAATGATCGACGGAGCCCTGAGATAGTTCGCCGGATGTTAGAAGTCGGTCGAGGAGCTTCGCCGGAAACCAGAGTTCTTCAAAGTCGCCCGTGGTCGTAGGGCTCACGCGTACAGAAAGCGCTGGCTGCTAGAAAGAGATAAGAGAAGAGGAGAATAGAGGAGATAACTGTCGCGGGAGTCTCGATTTCTTCTCACCAAATCCTATTAGGGTTACAGTTCGGAGAGCTTTCAGAAGAACTGAGCAGCTCACACCCTCTCTTTCCGTCACTCGTTTCATTTTTGGGAAATTACGAAAAAAGTTACTTTTGGTCAGTATTTATAAAAACAGCCAACAAAAAACTTATTTCCAAAAAGTATCATTTTTTACAAAGATTTAAATTACAGATCACTTTTCAAAAATAATTAAAATATAAGATCATTTACAAAATGAGATTTTTGATAAACAGTTTTTATAAATACAGGCAAAAAGGAAATTTGCTTTGTCATAGAATCATATGGGCAAAGTAACTTTTCAGAGGAGCCCAACTTTTCCACCAAAACGCTCTCAAAAAGTTTTCAAATGCTTGTTAACAAGGACTGCCTCATTCATGCAAGCCGGAATTTGGATACAATGGTCATTAACTTAAATCTTCTCTTATTTAGTTATCCCTTCACTTGATACACCTTCTAACTTGATCTAAGTCACCTAGAAAATAAGTTAAATTTCTAATTAAAACTATGGAAGTCTCTGCATCCATGTAGCAAGACCACATGTGAAAATATATAGTTCCTGCCTTAAGCGGTGGGATCATTTTCACAATTTTCCCTTGTGCTAGTTCCTTTCATGTTTTTCTTTTCTTTTTTTTTTTTTTTTTTGGCTCTTCTCATTTATTATATTTGCCCCTGATACCTGATGTTATATAATTAGATGGCATGCCCAAAACAATTGAAAATACATTCCCTGAAATAACACTAACCTCCATTGTTAAAGTTGTAAAATCAACAAAATCAATAATTTAAAATTCTTATCCCTCGTTAATTTAATTTTTATTTAAAGTAGTGAAAATTTAAATGACCATGGTTTTTATATTGATTATTGCTATCTTTAAAACTAAGAAAAAAATTAATCAAAAATATCAAAATCTTTAAACTTTTTATACTTGAAGAAGAGTAAATTCATCAGTAGATTTTCTCAAAAAAATATATGACAACATATTAGATTCAAAATTAAACAGGAAGAGTGTACAATAGAGTTGATAGATAATACTTCATTTAAATACATTTCACTTCGATAATGCACATATATTTTTATCAGTAGATTTGCTCTGACAGTTGAACATATCATTTTAATTGACAAATTCACAGTCTACCCAACGATGGACTACAAATGTATCCCCATCAATAACATGCAGTGAGTAGCATTATTAAGGAGAGTTGGTCAAACTCCAATGCTGAAATTTCATCTTACAAGTTTTTGCGCCCTAAGTTCTGCATTACAAACTTCAGAACCATCTACAAGGATCTTCAAAGCTTTGCCATAGCAGTTGCAGGTAAGTTGGATCTGGCAGGGAGCTTTAAATCTTCCCACTCTTCATCGTCTACCTTGGAGAAGTACCGATCCACCATATCATTGCTGATTTGCTCTAATTTAGATGGCTCCCACTGCAATAATCAAGAAACCAATATATAAACATAAAATCTTAGTCTATATTTCCACTGGGAATAAGGATCAAATAATTCATGAAACAGGGGGAAATAAAAAAGAAAAGAACGGTCTTCAACCTTTGGTTTTGGAGTTCCGAGATCACTCTGAACTCCAAAATTCAAAATTCAAGTTGACTGGGAATAAGGATCAAATAATCCATGAAACGGGGGGAAATAAAAAAGAAAAGAACAGTCTTCAACCTTTGGGTTTTTGTCCTTGTCCAACAAGATAGCCCTGCAACCCTGCATTTTGAATTTTGGAGTTCAGAATGATCTCGGAGATGTAGGATTTTCAAAAAGTAGTTGCTAATGAGTTTGATCCAGAAACCTCAAAGAAATCGTTGCTGACTTCTCTTCGCATGACATGGCAGCACACTCTGTATTCCCGGACAAGACACTGGCCTACACCTTGCAATCTTCCTTCTCTGATCTGGCATTGTACAACCCCCAATGATTTATACAGTATGAGTGCAAAAACTTCAAAAGCTATTTAATCATTTAATTGTTGATCTAAGACCCAGACTTATAAATAAATAAATAAGTAAATCAATACTCAGTTCCTTAATGTTTCAAGACAATTAAATGCTTAGACTTTATATTGCCATAAAGAGGGGAGAGGAGAGGATGTGGAGGTTTGATTAAATATCAGATGAAAAATCAGTGTTTAATAGGTGAACGATGAAAAATTAGGAATGGAAAACTATTAATTTCCCCATAATGCTTAAAGTTAGAAGTCCAGTTCTATAAGGCTATAGGAGATCAAATCAAATGCTAAAAGCAATTATATAATATGCTGCCTGGTTTTATAGGTAATGTTAAGAATCCATGGATTTGGAAATGGACATGTTTCACTTTCTTCCACTACAAGATGCAGTGCATGAATTCATTAAAAAGAAAATTTTCATTACTTAGTCAACAGAAACTATCATTCGTACCTTTTTAAGTACACCTTTGAGTCTATGTCAGATTCTTTCACATGGTCAAAGCTAATGATCTAACTGATAGATTAGCAAAATCATAATTAGCAGAGAATCCAGTTTTGGGAGGAACTTTTATTAGTAGTACTTTGTTTAGCTCTTCTTTGATTTCTTTTTCGTTCCACAGTGGACTGATAGAATTCAAGATATTTCTACCGGGCTACGTTCAGTCTGCCACAATTTGAGGGAAAGGAAACTTTAGTTCAACTTTTTATCATCTTCCGGGAGTTCATAAGAGATGGAATTGTTATTTAGGTCATGTCTTTCAAAATGTCTGAATTTTCTGTCAAAACACCAGAAGAATCTTCCCTTCAAAAGAACAGGGGAAAACTTTGAAAAGAAAGTATACTTAGCCTCTGTGGCCTAAGCAAGCACAGCTTCAGGAAAAGGAGAGAGAGACAAGGCCACATAGGTAGCGAAAATCTTGCTATGCACTAGTTGCCATCCCCATCCGGATTGGAAACGGACTGTGAATCAAGTACTTTATGGCTCTTCTGGTCTAGCAAAGAAACCCAAATGACAGGCCTATAAATTTGAGATTCAGAAGTTTATTAGAAAAATTGAATATGGAAAATCAAATGAAAAAGTGGCCCTGAAGCAGCAGATATACAAAGACTCAATTTGAAAAACGGGTTTTTTGAAATCAGCAGGAACATGAAAGATGGCTTTTACAACCACAACATTTTGTTTAGCAACACTACAGTCATCAAATGAATTCAAAAAGCTACTCACATAGTTATAATACAAAAAAATATGTGCATATATTTATCTATATTCATATTAATATATTTATTTATATAATATAGCCTCTCATTGATGATGAACGCAACCCCACACCCACACCCACCACCCCCCCACAAACCCACCCACAAAAACAAAAACACACACACACACCCACCCACCTTGCTCTCTCTGTCACTCCTCTCTTTTCCCTCCCTCCCCCTCCTTTCTATTTTTTTTCTTGAAACAAGAAGCAGGGAGGCAACTGGGTATTCAGGTTTGCCACCTCCCTGCCCTCTCTCTCCTTCTTTTTTGTTTCTCAAGGAACAGAAACCGCGACTCCTCCATTTTTTACATATACTTTTCTCTCACAAATCCCACACGAAGCACACAATGTGCCGTGTAGAATCCAACCATTTTGATAGCATGAAGATCGTGCTGTTGATACAGTCCCGTTTGGACCGGCACAAGGTGAAATTTCGCCTGTTCTGATCAAAAGAATAAGGTTTTTAAACCTTAATGAAATCCGGTGAATTCTGTTTTAGAATCCACCAAAACTGGTGAAATTTTGCCAGCATGAGTGAAATTCACCGGGATGCAATACCTTGGCGATGTCCTAGGAGAAAGGGATGATAAAGGATTTCCACTGGGATAGAGAGGAGGGAAAGATAGAAAGGCATAAGGAAGCTATAATTGCCTATATATGAGCAAGATAGCTGAGATGATTAAAAAGATGACATTGCGTATCTTCTTGATTGTGCAACTAAGGTAGACCAAGACATGTATCAAGAGAGATGATGTGCCTGTATGTAGTTTGAGTTTGAGAGGACAAAACAAGTGAAATATTTGGATGAAGAGAAAAGAGATATCAAAAGTATGTTAACAACTTGAGGCCCATAATGAGGATTTTCAAGTAAACAATTATGTGTGATGGTTAAACAGGACCTAATACACTCTTCCATCTTCATTACAGGTTGAATAGTGTAATTTACAAATGAGCTATGTTCTTGAAGTCAGTAAATGCATTTAATAAGATAAAGAATGCAAACTCAGTCATATAAATTATGGAGGAGGTTGGTGTACTAATGTGGTGTAGATAGTGACAAATGATAAGAGTACTTGTGAAGGTGAGTAATAGGGGCAGAGCTAGAAAATTAGCCCATGATGGCAAAAAATGAGTCAACAAATAAGTTAAATTACATTAAAATACAAATGTTTTAGAAGAAGTTATAACAAAAGCTATAAACACTGAATAAATAAATCCTTTTAAATTGCCCTCTACAAATCTTCATATTCTTACACCTTTAAATGATTGTTTCATTGTAAATAGTTAAAATATGTATTTTTCAATACATGTGACCAAACAATCATTCATCCATTAATCAGCCATCTGATTCTAGAAGTGATTCTTCACAACCTTCATAGTTGAATGCAATAGTGGTCATTGCAACTAGTAGGACTAATGCCAATATCATGAGCAGATAAACTAACGAATACAACACATTTTCTTTTGTTTCAACCATCTTTTCCACAAGGCTGAAAATTCATTACAAATTTAAAAAATCTTTGTTTAAGCAATCAATTATATAAGTTTCCAATTGATTCTCAAGTACCATAAGTTCTACTGTTGAAAATTTAATTGGATAAAATAGAGCAACAAGAATCAACCTTTGCTTGTAAAAAGAATAAAAATGTGTCACGTGGATTTAAACACACTACAAAAAGTAACAACTCGGTACTAAACACAGTAAAATGGCTGTTGAGCTCTCAAGGTTGCATATTTGTGATCGTATAAAATAACTCAACATGATAATGACGTGTATTCGCCATTTTCTATGCTTTAAATTGTGATCTTCCACGTGCTATAAACATCAAATTCATATAAGGAACTGTAACATTATGTAAAGAAAAAATTCATAAAGTATTGAATCCTATCTACTATCTCTCAATATTTGCAATCACTACTTAGACATTTTTATAAGGGTCATGGCTTTCAAAATACCTTGATCTACCCATTGCAATGCCGATGACAACTCATTTGTGATTCCTAGTATATTTCTCATCGAGTAGAAATTCAAAATAATCCATTGAATCTACTAAGAAACATGCTTCAACTCTTTTTCTAAATTCAAACCTGCTTCTATAATAAGTTCAATAACTTCGTTTATAGATGAGAATACAATATCAAGCTTACTAACATATTAAAATGTGAACGCAACGTGTCTCTCAATCCCATTTGAGATTAATCTCTTGATTTATGACTTGACCACCAGAAAGTTCTTCACTTTTAAATGCATTAATAATTTTAGCAGCATGCATCAAACATTTGCATGAAGATCTAACAACATTCAACATATCGAGAAAAATTAGCTTTTAATAGTCATGATGAATCAAAAGATCCCGTCAATCAAGAAAAACATCTTGAACTTTTACACTTCCTTACCAATAACAATGAGGCTATTAAGAATGCAGTGTTACAAAATGCTCTAAAAATTTTGAAATTGACTGCACCTAACATTCAAAAAGATATTATCAATGCAGTTGCAACTGAAATCGTCAACATTATTGTCAATGACCTTGGGCATGGTTTATTTTCTCCTTTACTTGACGAATCTCATAATGTATTAAATAAAAGACAAATGATTGTTGCTTTGTGTTATGTAGATAAGAGAGGATGTATAATTGAAAGAATTTATTATATGTGCTACTGATACCAAAGACATTTTACTTAAAGCAGCTATTGATGCTTGTTTCCAAGAAATTGATTTGAGTGTATCAAATTTGTGTGCGCAAAGTTAGGATGGAGCTAATAACATGAGAGACGAGTTAAAAGGTCTCAAAACTCTTATTTTGAACAAGAATAAACTTGCTTTTGTGTTCATTGTTTTGCATATCAACTTTAATTGGCACTTGTAGCAGTTTCAAAATTAATATAAAATTGCTTCCTTTAACTTAATTGGCGGTATTTTTAAAATTGTTAGATCCTCATGCAAATATCGTGATACTCTTCGTGAGAAACTATCTAATAAAATTACACTTAAAAGTGGAGAATTTTCTAATGGTCAAAGCCAAAATTAAAAGATTAATCTTAAACAAGTTGGTTAAACACTTTGGGGCTCACGTCATAATCATTAGTAAGCTTGAACATTATATTCTCAAATATAATTAAAGTTCTTGAACTTGTTACGGAAAAAGTTTCAAATTCAGAACAAAAAGTTGAAGCGTATCTTATTAAATTTAATGCATTCTTTAAAATTTGTATTCAATTTACACATAATGATAAATATATTAGAAATCGCAAATGAATTATGACAACCATTGCAACAAAAAAAAAATCAAGATATTATGAATAACATAACCTTAATCAAAGTATCTAAGAATCAACTAAAAAAGATGAGAGATAGTGGTTGAGGTCGAATACTCAAAATTTTTTTATACTGTGATTTACATTGAGTTCCTAATAATGAAAGAGATTTTAATATCACGACATAATGCATAGGAAATAATGAATCCACATCATCATCGTTTGATGTGTTTTATACTGTCATAAATATGCAGCTTCAACAGCTCAACAACCATTTTACTGAGGTGAATATCAAGTTCATGTAGCATATTTGAATCCAAGTAACGTAATTTTTGCTCTTAACAAGTAAAACTGATCCGTCTTGCTCAAATTTATTCAACTGAATTTGCAACAATAGAGCTTATTGTACTTAATAATCAACTGGAAACTTGTATAATTTTTATGTTCAAATAAGAAATTTTCAAAACTTAAAAGAATTTGTAGCCTTATGAAAAAGACGGTTGAAACAAAAAAAAGAAGGATATATTGAATCTAGTATTTTATCCTAGTATTGGCATTAATCTCATCAGTTGCAAAGACCACTATTGGGAAAGCGACTGCTCACTAGATAATTGATTATTTGGTTACATATACTGAAAAAGATGTATTTCACATCATTTACACTGAGACAATCATGTAAAGGATTCAAAATATGAAAACTCGACGAGTGCAATTTTAAAAAGAGTTATTTGTTTGATTTTTAAAATTTTTGAAATAGATCCTTCTAAAAAAAAAATGAATGTTGCTGTAATTAAATTTATATATTTGACTTATTATTTGCCCCTTAAGAGCTAATTTTTTTGGCTTCTCCGCCGTATACAAGAATACTAGATAGGCTTGTTACGTTTATAAATCCTAATTCAAGCACTTTATACATGTCATATTATATATATAAATTGTATCTATAAAATTTTGTATAATATATAGTATGAACATCCGACCAAGTCAGGCCGGCCCAAGATATCTCATGAATGTCCAAGCTCACCCAAAAACTAATTATGCTTTTAAGTGTCAAAAGAAAGAGAGTTTTGGAAAAACTTCCTCTACTGTATTTCCCCCATTCCATTTAAATAGTCTAATCAGCTGAGAAATTACAAGAAATCATTAGCCATCCACATCTGTTCAACTAACCTAATATGCACAGCGCTATTTCAAAGTAGGAACGATCTATACAAGGAAATCATAAATAAAGTTATGCCGCTCTAATTACTTTCCAAGTATGAAAGACATATAAATGGAAATCATATATACAGCTAAATAAACAGCTACACTATGTCAAGCCCAAACTTACGGACAATCTATGGATGACCAAAGTTGTCTAAGAATGGGCTAGTCATCCCAAGCTAGGCAGCCAACCAGGCCCCTTAAAAACCTTAATCATAGGAATCTCTTGGACTGCGAATAGCTGGTACAAACCACTACTTAAAACCATGGTTATCAGCACTATTTGTGAATTTGTATGCAAGTTCATGGAGTTTTGTTGGATGGGCAGTTAAAGCAAGAGAAGGAAATTGCTTTGGAATCTTGCTCCTGGTCTACTTTTGTGGTGCATCTCAAAAGAGAAACACCAGAATCATTGAAGACATGCAAAAACCTACACAGAATATCAGAAGCAACATTCTGTGAACACTATTTCACTAGTGTTCGTCAGCCATCAAAGAGTTCACTAGAATGACTTGCCATGGGACCAACTTTATTTTGGTGCTTTGTTGCTGCACTTCTTTCATTAGTCATGCTGTTTTGTAATGGCTATTGTCCATGTACATTTATTGTGTACAGCAATATTAGCATTTCCGTTTCTTCAATTTATATCATCTAATAAAGCCCTTTACATTCGTGGATATAAATGAATAAATAAATTTGCAATAATATTATTTTTCTAGGCTCAACCAAAACCTGTTTCATCCAGGCCCCCTGATCTCAAATTTAACTCTTGTAACTATTCCTCACACCAGATATGATGCTTCATTTTCCCTTCTAGGTCCAATGCAGTCAACTTCTCAGTAAGTTTAATGACTTTTTTAATGTGTTAGCTATCTTCCTAAAACCATTCCCAACAATATAGATCCAGACTGCTGACAGATTCCATATTTAATCTTCGGCTTATTGGAAAAAATTTCTAGTAAGCAAAGCGATGCACCATACCAATCTGAGAGAAATCTTAAGACTCATGGGTGATGCATTCTTCAATGACTGAATTGTTGCAGAGATCCAATCATCATATCCATTTACAGCCTCCCTCTCCTACAATAACAACAGTGAGAGCTGATAATTTTTATGCATAGATAGGTGATAAAGCCCCAGTATCAAAACAAATCAGTTTCCCGCATGGAGTTAATGAGATGCATTAACTTACAAGGGCAGATAAAATTTCTTCAACTGTTCTTCTAGAGAAGCACCTGTCAATAATATTTAGCCTGCATCCAAGAATTACTGGAGGTAACTGATAAGCATCCAGGAACATATGGTAAGGTCATATTGGCTAGTAAATCATGCCGTTTAACATATCATCTTTTCTGGGATAAGAATGATGACATCTTCATTGGCCATAAGATGTGTCACTTGATGTGGCTCTCATGGACCATGGCATGGCACATTTCACACTTATGGTGTGCCATGTGGGAGGGTACATGTAACACTTTTGATGTACCATGTGTGACACGTGTCGTAGTATTCCATGTGGTATAAGAACTCAACCTCAGTGTATAACATGTGGCACGATACTTGACACTTTTGTGGTGCCATTTTTTTGTGGCACATACACACTTATGGCATGCCATGTGGCATATAAAAGTAGGTACTGAAATTGGAGCATGCCATGCATTATTTCTGTTCTGCTAATACAGATAAAGCTTGTTTTCCCTTCACCTACTAAGTCTCCCAATAAGGAAAAAAAACTCTCCAAATGTTAGCAAGTCTCGTAGAGGTTTGCAAAGTAAATTTTAAAAAAAAAAAAAAAGGACAGAGATAAATGAGAAGGTTTCTCTTCACAAGATTTCTTTTTGATAGGAGGAAACTTCACCTATTCAAATGGAAACGTAGCTGCCCTATTTTCACGAAATCAAACTTTTTAATTTATTAATCATCTCATCCAATTATAAGGGACTTTCAACTTCCTCCTTGGATGAGCGTGGCTTTTAGGAGCTTAGTTACCAATAATTTAAAAAAACATGAAGAAAAAAAAAATGAGAACCATGGGTTCAGCTGATCAGCTCACCAGGATAATGATTCGTTAATTTATTCAAGTGAAAAAATAAATAAATAATCATGTGAACTTGGCAGCTTCATCAATGAATTTTGGTGAGGATGGGTTCAGTTGGGCTAGTCACAGATCCAACAAGTCCTTATGAATTTTTTTTTTTCATTGTTTAAATTCCATTGGTCATGTTTAGTTTTTGATGTTTTAGGTTCTTTAGTTAAAATTTTGACTTTCTTTGTTGGCCTGTTTTAGCTTAAAATTGGATCTATTTTTTTCCCCCTTTCAAAGAGTAATGAGAATAAATATGTAGAAGTAAAGAATGTACAAGGGTAACTCCTTTAGAGGGAGTCAAAAATGGAGAAAAAGAGATAAGAAAAAAAAGAAGAGCTTAGAATTTGATTTTTAGATCATTAGTCTAAGGAAGTTTCAGTTAGGATTATAGGATTATAAATTTATAATTTAAGATTAGTTGAGATGATTATGGTTTTATTTGTTAGATCAGGTTTATTTTAATTTATGATATGCATTATAACTATTTTTTATTTGAGCTCACAATTTGAATTAGATTTTTTTTTATTTTAATTAATGATTTATATACTAGAAGACCGTTGATCTTAATCATGATTTCATGTATTAGATTAGGTTAATTAAATCATGATATCATCCATTAGATTCTTACATAAATTTTATTTAGAATTTCAAGCATTTTTAGGTTAATTTTACTTTTTATTTCATCTATTAATTTAGATGGATTTTAATTTATGATTTCATGTATCAATTTAAGATAAATTATATTTCATGTTTTCATTGGTTCCTTATTTTAGTTTAATTTAAAAGGCTATTTCCTATGTCTTAAGTCCATTAGTTTATTGTCATCATCATCACCACAACCCAGTTCCCACCAAAGTGGGGTTGGTGAAAACAAATCATTAGTTTAACCTATAATTTCATGTTTTTATAGTTTATTAGGCTTCTAAATTTAAACTAAGATTTCCTTGTTTTGGTATCATTGGCTTATTAGGTTTTAAATTAGCGTAAGCCATGATTTCAATTGTCTTAGGAACATAAGTTATCTAGGGATGTCATCGTTTCATGTAGAATATTGATTTCACATAGGGATGGCAAAGGTTCTGTTTCGGTTTGGTTTTGAAGAAATCCGAAACCAAACCAACATTTGTATAAAACAATTAGAAATTGAACTGAAACCAAATCAGTGACTTTAGTATAAAACTGAAATGAACCGAAACCAAATAATAGAAACCCAAAACCAACCGTAATAGGTTTGGTCAGTCCTGTTTATCCATTTTAAACCAATAAACCTAACCATCACTAGATGGTGGTCTGACTTAAACATGTGAAATATACATAGTCAATTTAGGTTTGGTTTGAACTTAAATCAGAAATCGAATTTATTTTTTTATAAAATAAAACTGAAACCGATTAATAACAACCTAAAACCGATCCTAATATGTTTGGTTTGGTTCGTTTATCAGTTTTAGCCAAACCATTTTCATCCCTAATTTCAAGAGATTGGGCCAATGATCCATAAACCCGATAATCAAAATATTTACTTCTTTTTTTTAGTTTTAACTTTATTATTATTTTCTTGTTTTGGAATTTTGAATTGGTTAATTATTTTTTATTTTATATTAGTATTTATTTTATGGGTAAAAATTGGACAAGGCAACCAATTCACTGAAGCAAGGAGGTACGGTGGCTAACACCTTGCCTACCTTCAATTGATCCTCCTAACCTGAATTGTCTGCCTAAACCAATCTGAAATTAATTTTTTTGTTATATTAATGTGTGGCTATCCACACCCCAAACTGATGGTTAGTGGCAGCTCCTGAATTTTGGGGGCATCATTTTAAACATCAATATATCCCTCAATATATCTTATGATGTATCTCCTTTCCTTTGGAGGAGATATAAAACCACGAGTGTAATTTTGAGTATTTCCCTCAATATTTCAAGCAAGATAAATCCTTCCTTCAGGTCGCAAGATATCTAGCGATAGTTAAAACCTTGGTTGGAGGTCCATTGACCTGAAAACCAAGGTCTCACACTTAGCTCAAATTTCCTACCTGTGCTACATTCCATACACATTTGTTTTCTATAGCATTATGGGAAGCCTTTTGATTCCAAGCAATCCCTAAACAATCCTACTCTTTCAGTCTCTCCTTACATTTGGCAAAATCATCTATAAATACCATAAATCAAAAGCACACCCTTACGGATATGAGTGATTAATATATCCGTAATCAACATAGAGAGGTACCTGTTTTAGTCAATTATTATTAGTGCAAGCATATGACTAAGAAACTCACATCGCCAATAATTTAAACGCTAGTTAGAACACTAAAAACTATTAAGAGAAAGTCTATGACAATAGTGCATAATCCTAAAGAGGAATGTTTTTTTCATTAATTTTATCACGTAAATATCAAATTTTTAAGGAATGCCACTTCTTATGATTGTAAAAAATTTGGTCTGCCCCATTAAACAAAGTTCCAAATGTCAATGTTGCCAATGATGTCACTAGGCATTGGTAGATATGCGGTGACATGTTTCAGTTTGATTAAGCAAGATAAATCTCATAACTCAAAAGTATATTATCCTATATCCATAATGTTAAGTGGCCATAATGGGTGGATACTAGAGATAATAAGTAGTCATGGTAGTAACTACAGTAGCAGAAGGCGGATAGGGATATGTATGCAGATCATATACTAGGAGACACGGGTTCTCTAGAAAAATACCATATCCTCCGCCACCAAAAGGCACAGTACCATAACCATGTGAAACAGACTCCATTAATCCCTATGTCTTCCATAAGACACCCATTAATAAATAAGGTCTCACTGTATGAAGTATATAATCTCAAGACATTTTATCAAGTTTTAAGGCATCAAAACTAGCTAAAAATTGGAAATAGCCTCATGCTGCAACATGTTACCTACACTGTTGAAAAAAGGAAAAAAAAATCAATTTCCAACAGGTTTTCCTTATGCTGCAACATGTTACCTACATGATGGGAAAAAAGGAAAAAAAACAATTTCCAACAGGTTTCCACATGGACCACCTCAACCTCCTTGAAAGTGGAGTCATGTCATCCATATTTAAAACCATGAGTGTGACAATGCAAGTTCAAGTCTAAGCATAGCCACTATGGTCTAAAATGCCAAGGTTAGGTCTACTGCCAGTTCAATCCTCCCAGGACACCACTCTGGCAAGACTTATACAAGGTTCTGGTATTTACCTTTTTAACCATTTACTGCTTAGAAGATTTAAGAGAATTAAAAAAAGCTTCCTTCTTTTTATAGCAATGTCCATATTATCCTAGTACAGCAAGAGTGGATGAAATGCACCGCTCGTTTACAGTGCTTTCAAAGATTCAAGGAAGGGTAACATATCGGGAGAATTGACTTTCACAAGAAAAGTAATTAACATTTATGATCCTGTTCAAAAAATTTATAAAACCAGAAAGGAAACTGAAATCCCTATATCCTGAAGACTCAACAATGACCATTTAAACTTGGGCCATCTCATTCTTCAAAATTTTATACAAGTATATTGCCACTTTTCATGGTAAGCCCTTGGTCATTATTTTTGTGTGCTTGCTTGCTGCTTTTTTTTCTTAGTTCCCATCCTACACTCAATTCCAGCCCAATACATTTCATTATTATTGACCACTCAGTCAATTGGATAATTGACTCTGCCTTGTCATTTAGAATTTGCAGACATGTTCAAAGAATATTCGATGGACATCACTACTTATGCACATTGAACATCTTTCAACCCAAAATGATATGCATTATTACCACTCCATCAAAAACCAAGGCTTCTACCTACACACTTGACAATTGCAACCCAAATCATACATAATACAAAACAAGCACACAGAACCATTAATTCCATATTTCACTATCTCGATAAATGACAGCATGGACATCTCCACCAACAAAATAGTTAGCAAAAAGCATAGTTCACTTATAATACAGTAGAATGGAAGAGCATAATACCTGTGATATGAGCTCTTCTCTTTCAAAGGCGGTTGCAATGAGAATTCATCTATAATTGCAGAAACAACAGCTGGATTGCTCGTACTTGTCTTAGATAACGCTTCTTCTAACAAATGCAATTTCTGTTCACAGATAAAACAAGGAATTACAAAAAGTTCCGAGAAAATAAACCAAGCTTTTCCCCAATACATGGAAAATCACTGCATGGTCTTTAAGACTCTAGCAACAATTAAAAAGAGTCATTATCCATTAATAGCATCATAAGAACAAAAAAATTCTTTTGATATGCACAAAAAATCATCTGCTTTCAATCAAAAAGATCCATTTTTTTCCTTTTTTCAACATTTGGAATGCCTTTTCCTTACTATATTTTCTCATTCAATTCTTGACGTATAGCAGGAAAGAGAGAGATTGAACGGGAAGAAGAAACTGGAATTTACATCCCAAGATAGGGGTTATTCCCGAAACATGATTTTTTAGGATATCTTTTTTGGAACATAGATTTTCACCCACTAAAAATATAAGTACATAAATAATTTATATCTCTTAATTACTGATAAAGTAAATAAATACATAAATAAATAAATAAATGGCTTATAGAAAGTAAAATTTCCTATTCAGTGTAAAATATCAAGTTGACCAAGTTTTTTATAATTAACATAGATACATCATACATGAGGAATGCTCATGAACACTAATGGTGCAGACCTCAAGTAATTACTCTGATTCAACAAAACAATCACAAGAACAAGTTCATTTTCCAATTCATTATTCTATAGTATTCATAAAGTCACCAGAGTGCATGGAAGAGTTATGGAAAGAATAAGTAGCCATTAAAAGACACTTCATCTAATACCAAACAAAACTGATCACACTACTTTTACATCCAGAATGGACTTCACTTCAGGTTGCTATATTTTTTTTATATAAAACTATAATGGAGCCTATTATTCAACAAAATAAATAATCACCCAAGAAATATACCACTGCGGGAACAAAGTGAGTAGCAAGGCCACAGGCAAGCATTTCAGAACCCTCCAACCTTGCCCCTGTAAGACCAACATATTCTCCTGGAAAGAGGTATAGATGGAAAATGAAAGATTAACAAATAGAGAAATATTAAACTTATCTAAAATTTTGAAGCTAGAGTAACCACAGATTTGCATGTGCCAATTTAAAACGCAAAATATCAACAGATTACTAATTAAAAGGGCTATCAATTCTTTAATAAACACTAATGCTTCTTTATTAAACCAAAAGAAACTATTATTAGATAATTTGCCTACGCCCTATGAGGACTTATAGATGGCAGAACTGAGTGATCGATATGTGTGTGCGTGTGTGGGTGTGAAGGATAGGATAAATATACCAAAGAAACCAGGGAGCCTTGATAGGAAATAGGAAGCACCAACATCTGGAAATAATCCCAACGATGTTTCTGGCATGGCAAAAACCTGTAAGAAGTCAACTACTGGGTTAAACACCAGCAAAAAAAACAGCAACAAGACAACATACCAATGCAATAGGAAAATTTAAAAAGAAGAGGGGTTGTAAATGATTGTATTCATTATTTATAAGAAAGGTTCAAGATTAAAAATTTATAGATATTTAAATCATCATGATATAAGCTAGCAGATCCTCTTTTAAGTGCTCTGGATTCAATAGATAAATTTGAAGTAAAAATCACATTACGACATCAGAATCAAATCATACTTCTTCAGGGAGCTCAATAGAGTGCATACCATTTTTTAATTATTTGGGCCATACAGTCTAAATTGTGAATACATAACAAAAAAACATAATAACTAGATCTCATAATTTTTCGAATTTTTGTCAGTTTAGATGATAAAAACTCTATAAAAAAAAGCGACAAGAAAAAACTAAAAGGAAAAGATATACAGAGGCTAAGTCCAATGCAAATATAAAGCATATAGAGACTAGCAAGAAAAAATAGCAACAAACAAGGACGATGCAACATCACAAACAATCCAAGTCATTGACAAAAGGGAAATTGATCATTTTTTAACTCTGGGATTGCTGCCAACCAAGAAACTAAAGACGTGGCCATCTTCAAAATGAAATCTACATCATGCTCCTCCCTATCATAGGTCCTAGCATTCCATTCCTCCAAAGAGCTCAATAAATACACAAAGGGCAAGTATTCCAGATAAGAAGCAGGATGGTGTGTGTTAGGAAATATTTTTAAAAGCCCTTTTTTAGGCGGGCTTGGTCATGTATGAGAATTTTCGAGCTAGCTCGACCTAGCCTGATGTTTATACCGTCTATTATAAATTATATTACAAATATAATTTATTATTTATTTATCATATGTACTTTTAAAAGGCTTGAATTAGGATTTTGAACCCTCAAAACGCATCTTCCACAACAGGAGGAAGCAGCAGCAAATGATTTCAAACCTACTCATCACTTTTTTATTTTTTTTCCCTCACCTAATTTCTTTCCATATTTATACTGGCTTCATCTTTTTTTATTTTTTTTCTCACCTATTTTATATTCATCAGAACTCTTTCTTATCTCTCTTTCTCCTTCTTTTTACCCAATGTAATCTCTTATATAGCTACACGTCGTTTTAGTATCTAATAATAATAGATCTCGTTTTGTTTTAGTAAGATAATAATAGATCAAATTTTCTCATAACATGATCTATTATTCATTTTTTTTTTAAATAATACATCATGTTTTTTTGCATAAATAGCCAAAATAATATTAGTTTGACGGTTTTTTAATAATAGTTCAAATTATTTCAATTTTCCTAAACAATCATGATAATAATAGATCATATTATGAAAAACTCGACCTATTATTATTTTAGTTCAGAGAATAATACCAGTTTTTTGGGGTGACACCATTCAAGCAGAGCTCCTAGCCTTTCTAACAGGCTTCTCAGAAGTGAGGTGGCATGGGTTTAGAGATTGCACGGTGAAGAGAGATTCTGCTAAGATCTTTATGTGGATGTTGTCAGATATCATGGGCTCTTGGAGGCCGTCCCATTTTATTAGGAGAGCAAGATCTCTGGCACAGGAGTTGAACATCTCGTTCAACCATGTTCCAACTTCCAAGCCCACTATTATAGAATCAGATTAGTAGCTAAAATGCGACCTTAGAGAACAGAGTTCTCCTCTGCACGGGGAGTTTTTAGGGGAGTTGGGGGTTTAGGGTGACCATGCTAGGAGATATAGTGGGGTTCTAAGGATGTTCACATGGGGTTTTGGGATGTATTATTTTCAGCAGCATTTTGTTTAATGCATGGGTCCTATTGTACATTTTTATCTTTTAATACACACACACACACACACATATACACATCTTCATTATTCATCAAAAAGGCAAAAAAAAAAACAAATGCCATATCCTACCCACTTAGTTGGTCAGCCACATGATATCATGTTCCTCCATCCCAGTCTATCAAAGATCTGATGCAGTGTGTCAGTTTTGGAGGATGCCCAAGCACAAAATTGAGTGATCATTCAAGATCCATGTCATAGTAGATTTACCATAGTTTTATACTGGCTACCAACCCAACACAACTATTTTCTTGAGCTTGGGAATGGAATGTCCAAAACATATAGCAGTTGAGAGGGGTATATATAAGAAAGAAAAAAAACAGCAATTTAATCATTTTTTAACACTGACATGAAATGCCAAATTCAAATTTATTTAACATGAGAGACAAATACCGTATTTTCTGTGGCAACACGGAATAGACCATGCACTGAAACTCCAGCACCACCTCCCATGACAATTCCATTGAGTATTGACACCTTCAGTTTAAGTTTGCACATTAATATTTGATATAAAGATAAAAGAAATGCCTAATTTAATAGGAAAAAAAAACAATCATGAATAGAACAATTCATCCAGAAACATTTTGGAAAACAGAACCACACTCAAGTAATGAATCACCTGGGGCTTACTGTATGTTGCCATCACATAATTTAAGGTGTATTCTTTGCCAAAAAATTCAGCACCAAATTTCCAACTACCTGATCATAAGGACATTAGGATTAAATAGCTACACAGCACAACAAACAGGAACTTTTACCTTTAGTTATTAAACGAGCCACGGCTGCAACATCACCACCAGCACAAAATGCCCTTCCGTTCCCCTGCCACCAGAAGACCGTAAATACAATATTTACTTATTACACTAAAGCATATATTTGAAAGCACATGAACGCACAGAGAGATGCACATACATGCTTGTACAAGCATAAGATGAAAAAATAGAACCATTATTATGTTCACTTTTCGGCCATAAATAAGCACCTGTATATCTATGTGTGCGTCCACTTGCGTGGGTATAAGACAATCAAAATAAACTTTGGGAAACAGAAGTGAACACTTCAAGCAATCTAGCATGAATTTTTTGGTCGAAAAGGAAGAAAAGATAATAGTCACATTCAATCTATATTAGATATATAAATTAAATGAAATACCCATTGAGGAAAAAATTCACTACACACAACGAAAACAACTCGGCCGGTTCGGTCCGGGTTGAGCTCAATCCATGACCAAGCCGGAAGCGTTGGACATTAACCCAAATCTAAACTGAACCGAAATAAAAACCGAAGCTATCAAACCGAAAACTAAAACCGATTTAAAACATAAAACCCTAAACCTAAACCAAACCGAAACAAATCTAAATTCGGTTCGGTTCTAGTTTGGAGATGGGCAATCAAATGGGAGTTTTGGCTCACCATATTGTGGCTAGGCCTCGATATTGGCTCGCCATAAGGGCTTTGAGCCCAAGCATTTTTTATAAGCAATCGGCTAGGAAAAATGACTTCCCCAGCTAATGTGGGACTAAGATTTGAGCCCGTTAAGAATGACTCAGTCCCACGTATGCTTCGCGTGGCACAAAGGAAACCTTAGTCCCACGTCAGTTTGGAAAGTCATTCTTCCCCAATTGATTGCCTATAAAAGGCCTGAAGGAGCATTTATCCCTCATGTGATGCTTGTTTCAACAGGTGCCATGTGGATATTAGTAATATAATATTAAATAAAATTATAACACAGATAATGTATATAGAAATATTGGGTTTCGGTTCGGTTCAGTTATATTTAACTTTCAACCAAAAACCAAACCAAAAGTAATTCGGTTTTGCATATTTAAGACCAAAACCAAACCAAATGTTTTAAAACCCAACCCAAAGTGAACCAAAGTTGGTTTGGGTTGGCTCGGGTTCGGTTTTAACCAGACCAAGTTGCAACCCTACTACACACCAAAGCAAGCAAAGAGAATCTAAAAATGATGGATAATTAATAACTTAAACTATGTTTTCAGAGGTCAACCCTTAATATATCCAAGTTCTTTCATGTTTATTCACTTTCTTTTCTTCCAATTGGAAAAAAAATTCATTCTAACAGATTTTTGTTAGAAAAATACCTTTACAATCACCAAGTTCACATTACAGTCCTTCTCATTGGCGATAAAAAGCTCCAATAGCCGAGAAACCTGAAAAGACATTAATAAACATGATCATCTGTTATCAATTCATTCCTACTGTAGTGCATCCAGCAAGTCAGCCATCTCTCAATCTTCATTTCCAGCTCAATCCACCTCTTAATAATGTCTAAAAATCTAATAAATGCAAGAAAAATTACATGTAACCCAGCAGGATAGAAACAATTTCATTGACAACCAAAATCTTAGACCTCAGGTTTCCTGGACCTTAGTTGGAAAAAATGCAGGTAAAAATGAAGGCAAATAGCCAAAGAATTGTGAGAAGCCAAGAAAATCAGCAAATGTTGAAGCTTCTGCATAAGCAATGGATTCAATATGTCACTAGGTGTCAATACTAGTTTAGAATAAGTCCTACAAGGTTAGAAGTGTCTATATTCATCAAAGGAGCAAAAAGTTTAGAAGTTTGTATCATGTCAATAGAAAATCGGCTCCTTATTGTCTTCTTTTAATATAAGAGTACGGTTTCAAGGTTCTACCTTCTAGTACACATTCAAAAAGCATAGATGGCTTGGCATGCTTCAGAATTAACTATGTTTTCATGAGTTCACGTGCAAAGAATCAACTGGCATAAAAATGGCCTTCAATATTGTTTTAATTTTAATGTATAATAAAAGAGTTATCATAAGTTTAATTAAAAAAAAGTAATAAAAAAGAAAGGTTACACACAATTCTAATAAATAAAATCATAAGTTCAAGAATCAAAATAAGTACCGAAGACAACATTTATTCCAAACTTAAAAGCGGATGATACCCTTTTTTTTTCACAGATGAAATCAAGTGACCTTAAGACAACAAATTACATTACAAAAATTAAGCATACCATTTCAAATGAGAGGGCATTTAATTGTCGTGGTCTATTTAGTATAAATGTCCTTGCACACAAGTTCTCTTCAACCAAAACCTGTCAAATCAAGAGATGTAAGAGCTAATGAACAATAATAAGGCCTGATTTGGAATTCAAACTAGACTCAAGAAAGAGTTCCACACACAAAATTCATTCAATAGAAGTGAAAAGGGATTACAATAAGTAAAGAACAGAATTTGTCAACATTCAAACGCATTTTGAATACTCTTTTGAAAATTCCAAGTTTCCCACCATAAAAAGCATAAATGTTCATAACAGAAAAGGTAAGTTTGCCCCAAGAGATCTTTTGTTGAATTTTTCAGCTTTTTGAGATCTGAAACACTATAAAATGATGAGACTTTCAACCCAGTTTAATTTACCATAGAAAAAAGACTAGACAACAACAACAAGATCCATAATCCCTTGGGATCAGCAACATGAATCCTATTCTATCATCATAAGCTATCAAGAACCGTATCTTAATAGTACCTCAACCATTTTTTACTGTCATTATCCGATCCCTATCACTCTCTCTCTCTCTTACCCCTCTTAGATCCTTCTATGAGTACTCAGAATTTTCTCACAACTACCTTCTCAGGTTTTCATTTTACATGCCCAAACCATCTTAAGCTATTTTCCTTTTTCTTATCTCTCATTTAAACAACACCTAAACACATTCATATATGTTTATTCCTAACTTTGTCCCAGTCTTCCCACACATTAATTTCAACACCATCACATCAGAAAAAATCATCTTCTTCAGGCAATATAGAAAAATTCTATGCTCATTGTGTATGCATGTAGTGCAAGCATTAAGACGCATGATATTTGTAAGTTTCATGTATCTGCTCAAAGACTGAAATTAGGAAAGAGTCAAGAAAGGCAGAAGGATCCACTATTTGCATAATCTTATCACTAGATGCGTTCTCTACACCTATGACTCTATTTTGAGATTTCGACAAAGTCATTTTGTCCGTTCTTTAAAATACAGAGGATGTTCTTCGAGGTTGGCTAAAAAAAAGGAGGATGACTCATTATTGAGAAGGGAAAGGATTGCTTTCATCAACCATGTCCTTGAAGGAAGAATGTACAAGGATTGTCAAAATTTTCAAAGGATAATGAAGAATGAGGATGCAGACAGATCATTAGGAACACACCACATGGGAAACTATGCTCGACTGTCTATTAAAGCAAAGGAATAAGGCAGAGAATTAGGCAATCCATAAATAAGAACGGAAGAAGATGGAACATCTTGCTAGTCAACTTGCTACCTTGATGAATACAAGAATAGATAAAGATAACACTATCAGCTAGTGGGAAGAGGAAAGGCCTATCATTATACTAATGGTAGAACAGAACTTTTATCAAACTCTTGTCATATAGAGAAGCTTGACGAAGAACCATTGTATAGTGAGAATGTTTTAAAGTGGAGAAGGAAACCACAGAGCTGGTGGGCAGTTCCAATGCATACAAATAGTTCAATGTCTATTTTTCTGCTTACAAACCTATCAACACTTGAAGCACACATTGTTTCAAAGGAGGGCTCGCCTTTGATGCTTCTTTAAGTGGGTTTCTGGGAGGAAACATTGATTAGGATTCACTTGGACAAGATTTTGGGTTTACCGCTGTTTTCCATAGTGTGAGAAGGTCAACGGGAGGTCTACTGAGATTATGTGAGGATAGAAATGACAACTGATGCAAAGACAAAATAATAGCCGGCTTGATTTTTTGTGAAAGGAGAATTAATCCCCTTGAAAATCATTATTTATTATGGATTGTAGCTCAGCAGATGTATAACCTGGTTAGACGTTAAAGTCAAGATTCATCCATCACCCTAAAATGTGATTGAACTGAGGCTTTTGGACTGTGTTTAGAAAAAGGAAAAGAAAATGCATGGGAGAGCACTTTCTCTTGTTTAGTTGGAAGGACATAGGAAGAAGACTTTTTTAAAAATTCTCTCTGGGGATCAGAACTTTTCTCCTAAGGTAGTAGTGATTTTGAAAGTAAATAAAGGAAAGACAATATAACTTCCTTTAAAACTCCAACTTAACTCACAACCTATCTTAGCTTCTGTCAACACTAACTAAACTTGCCATAATACATGAGAACTCATCGAAAATATGTTCAAAAATTAACAAAATCTCTCTTTTATCTATATCTATAGCCTTACCACACTTTTTTGGGAACTAGCAGATGATGATCTATATTTCTCGCCTTATCCAAAGGTTTGAAAGCAAACATAAATCATTTCTCCTCTCTTCTTTCGCTATTTTATTTTCTTTCCAAATCTAGATGCCAAACATAGCCCTAAGCCAAGTCAAGGTTCTTTCTTCTCCTTAACATGTGGTGGAACTTTGTTTGTTAAATTGTTAAAATAGGAAAGCCAATACAATGGAAAAGTTTGTCAAGAGGGATAAGATGATAGATTTTGACTGCAAGGGCCTGAGGGCTTTAGAAACACCTTGGAGGACCACAAGACCTAGCATGACTACAAAGGATAAATCTTGGATTTAAAATTTTAAATTCAAAAGTAGAAAATGGGAAGCAAAGAGCACATTTTAGGAAAGGAAAATCAAGTATCGATAGCCATGGTTGTCTAATTGAGCTAGTTGGCAAAAGCAAAAGCAGGAAAGGGATAGGGATTAATGATACGCGCTCAAATGTTGGCCCGGCATATTTCTTCCAATTAAGTATTTTGCCTCAAATGTGAATTACCAACTGGTGGAAAAAATTTGTGACTTTATCACTCCATTTCAGCCATAAGGCTCATGATTTGTCTCCAGTACACCTTAACAATTCTTAATTGTTAATTGAATTCAAAGTTTGACAACCTTGATTTGGACTCTTGGAAATTTTTATGCATTAAAAAGGGTAGTTCTTCACTGTCTAGTAAAAAGGTGTATTAGGTGCCTTGACCGTTCTTCTATATTTTATGAATCAAAAGATTTGGAGGATGAAACTTTCTTTTGACCATAAAATTAATCTATCAGTCGAAATTTCTTCCCTTTTACATCTTATTTACTCTCACCAAAAAAATTTCAAATATCTCGTATTTTTCGGTACATCCAACAAAAATGACGGTGAAAAAATAAATCTAACAATGATCAAGTTATTATGAAGTAAACAAATGAAGAGAAAAGGAATAACAATACTATTATTATATCTAAAATTAAGAAATAAAATAATCAAAGATTGTGAAAAGCATGGATACCTGATTCTAAGTTTTTCTTTAATAAATATTATACTTCTGGTAAAATATATTTCAGGATGAATCAATAATAAAAAGAGCCCATAATATTTAAGTAGTAAGATGAAAAGAAAGGAAAAAAATATTTAATAAACTCAGTATATAGAAAGAAATGAAAAGATGAAGAATGATGATGATAAGCATAACTAGACAAACCAAAAGAGGAAGAACAGAGAAAATATACCTGATCATCCCCATTGGTAGCTGAATTGAGAGATGCCATGATTGTTTAGCGAAGCTCTGATAGCAAAGAAAGTTAGATTTGATAAACAGAGCAGTGATAGCTGAAATATGGGAAGATTAACTACAATTTATTGTGCCTGCATGCTCTATGATGTGTTTCAACCAAGCACACTAGACAATTAACTGCATAATTTTGAGAATTAACCCTGACACTCCCATTAAGCATGAAATAGCTGAGAAAACTATCAATACACCGATTAACACACTGATAATACACCTGCCCAAAATATTCTATCCCAACAACACATGCATAAAATCCCACTTAATTTTGCTGTATGCATTTTCCATATCCAGTTTACACACGAAACTGGCAATCCCTGATCTCTCTCCTCAATTCCTTCATTCTTAATCGGTTTACTGTTATGGATTTGATAGACATAAATAAAAGAAGTGCTCATTACCATTCAGATAACAAATATCTCCTAAAAGAAAACCTAACGAACTACAATTTGAATCGAGCTGGATTTTGCATATAGGTAAAGCGTAAAGAATAAATTAAATAAAACTCCAACGATACTGATTATCCTCTCTCCCGTATTAATACCAAAACTCCAACGATATTGTAATTTTAAGAAGAAAAAAACGCAATATTGCGCAATTAATCAGATAATTCGAACGATTTATTTCAGCATTAGATAATTCGGAAACAATATTGAGAAATCATGTGTGGTTTAATCACTTGAATTGGCCATTTTGAAGCTTAAGGACGATTCGAGAGAGAATAGATGGACACAGGACAGAATATACGAATAAAACGGTTTCTTAGTTACAGAATCTTTGTTCAGCGTTTCTGGACAAGAAACCTGATGCAGGAAATATACCTTGAGCAGAAAACGTTTTTGCCGTCTTCGACTCCAGAACTCCACAGTCCTGCAATGGAGAACGAAACGCCGGATCTTGATGCGGTAAGGTTTGGGATTCAAATCCAACAAAAGTAAATAAATAATTATATATATCATTGTGAAAGTTTTAATGGTTTTTCGCTTTTTAAAATAACTATTTTATTAATTATTAAATCAACACAATAGACTTTTACAAATTATAATCTTCCTACGTAAAGATATCATATTGTTTAAGTGTGTTTCAAAAAATATTATAATAGTTACATATTCCATAAAATCCTAAATATAATTATTTAAGTAGATTTGTCTGAAAATTTTATTGGATGTACATTTCTAGTTTTAGAATATCTGGTCCTTTTGTTTATGTAATCAGAAAACTAAAATTATTATAATCAACTATTTATTAAGATTTATCTTTCAAATATTAAAAGAGTTTTTATAATGTTGAAAAGATTTGACTTAAATTATTAAAAATTTTATATACCATTTCTTAAATAATTTTAAATATTATGATCGCAAATAAAAATGGAATTTTAACATTCTAGTTCTAAATAAAATTAACAACTAAAAGTCCCTCTTTAAATAAGTATTTTTTTATGTATTAAAATTAGAAAAAACTTTGAAAGAACTTTAAGTTGCAAGGGAGTTTTAAATAATATAATTTTTATATAGTTCTTAATAAATTTATAGCTATTACTTCAAAATATATTTTTAGTAATTATTTTTTTTTCTAAATATTAATATACAAGTTGGGGTCACTGTATCAATGCCTCCCATCCAAAGTGCCCTAATTGGTTTCTTTGACCTTAATGGTTCTCCTTAAAGAAGAAAAAAAAAAGGTTAAAAAATGTAAACATAGGTATGTATGCCCACATATTGTATATACATATAATATATGCGTCTTATATGCCTATACATTGTATATACATAAATACATCTTGTCTATGGTATAGACTTTAAAGTTCATGGGACTCATAACATACAGAACAAAAAACCAATGTGAGCCACATATCGACCGTTAATGCCCACTGTCCATTTTAAGATCTCCCCTGTAATTTTCACCTCAACGGTCAAATTAAGCTGCCGTTCAATCCATGTTAGCCTTTTCAAATCCAAATTTCCATCGCGAGCTGTCGATAGATACAAATTCAACGGTCAGGAGTGCGACCTCCTCCGGTGTCTATCTCAAGGTAGACTGCGAGTAGCACGCGACCTGCTCGATAAAACGCCTGAGAGAGGAATCCGAAACAGTGGCGTCGTTCATTGGACTTCATTGATCTCAAAGTTCTCCCAAAATGGCTTCTTTAATGAAGCTCAAACGCTCTTTGAGATCATGCCTCAGCGAAACCTTGTCACCTATAATGCAATGCTTTCTGCTTATGTACAGGCAGGAAGAATTAACGATGCCTGTAGATTCTTTGAAGGAATGCCTGAGCGAAATGTTGTCTCTTGGACTTCATTGCTATGTGGTCTATCAAATGTTGGACGGTTAGACGATGCAAAGGAACTTTTTGATGTGATGCCTGATAGGAATGTTGTCTCGTGGAATTCGATGTTAATGGGGTTCATCAGAAATGGAGAATTGGAAGAGGCATGGAAATTTTTTGATGACATGCCTACAAGGAATCAGGTTTCTTGGAATGCAATGATTGCGGGTTATGCAGAGAACCATAGAATTGAAGAAGCTAGAACTTTGTTCGATGCAATCGGGGAGAGGAATGTGATTACTTGGACCAGTTTAATTGCTGGTTATTGTCGAGTTGGTGACGTTGAAGAGGGATATCGACTGTTTTGTAGAATGCCAGAGAAGAATGTTGTGTCGTGGACTGCGATGATTGGTGGGTTTGCCTGGAATGGTTTTTATAAGGAGGCGTTGCTGCTTTTCATGGAAATGAAAGATGTAAATTACGTGGAACCGAACAGTGACACCTTCATTTCGCTAGTTTATGCTTGTTCTGGTCTGGGTTTTCCTCATCTTGGCAAGCAGTTACATGGCCACCTGATTTTAAATGGATGGGACCATGATGACTACGATGGGCAGTTATCCAAGAGTTTAATCCACATGTATTCTGAATTTGGTTTAATGGATTTTGCCGATTGCATTTTCAATAAGAATGCAAACAACTGTGTTGCTCGGTCCTGTAATTCTATGCTTAGTGGTTATATTCGAACAGGAAAATTGAAGAAGGCTCGGCATTTGTTTGACACCGTTCCTGTTCGAGACGAGATATCATGGACTTCTATGATCACCGGGTACTTTTGTGATGGCAATGTCAGAGAGGCGTGTAATCTCTTTGAGAGAATGCCCCTGAGAGATGCTATTGCATGGACAGCAATGATATCAGGGAATGTCCAGAATGAACTTTTTGTGGAGGCTATCCACTTGTTCTCAGAGATGCTGCTTGAGGGAATTAGGCCTTTGGATTCCACTTACTCCACCCTTCTTGGTGCGGTTGGTGCTATGGCTTATCTTGATCAGGGGAGGCAATACCACTGCCTGCTAATGAAGACACGATCTCGATTTGATACTGTTCTTCAGAATGCTTTGATTTCAATGTATGCAAAATGCGGGGAGCTAAACGATGCACATTGTATATTCTCTGACATGACAATACGGGATGTTGTTTCTTGGAATTCAATGATCATGGGGTTCTCCCATCACGGGTTAGCTAACAAGGCTTTGGACCTCTTCAAAGCAATGAGGGGCTCCAGCACCCTTCCAAATTCTGTTACACTTTTGGCTGTCCTATCAGCATGCAGCCATGCTGGTCTGCTTGATCATGGACGGGAGCTCTTTGATTCTATGATCAAGGAGCATTCTATTCAGCCAAGACTAGAGCATTACATATGCATTATTGATCTTTTAGGCCGAGCAGGTAAAGTTGAGGAGGCAGAGGAATTTGTCTTGGCTTTGCCTTTTGAGCCAGGTCCTTCAGTCTGGGGTGCATTACTTGGAATTTGTGGGCTTGGTGAGAAGAATGGAGCAATTGCAAGACGTGCTGCCCAACAACTCATTAAACTGGACCCATCAAATGCTCCAGCTCATGTATTGCTATGCAACATGTATGCTGCAAATGGTCAGCATGGTGAAGAAAGCATTCTGAGGGAGGAAATGAGCTTTAAGGGGTTGAGAAAGGTTCCTGGTTGTAGTTGGATTATTTTAAAGGGTAGAGTTCATGGTTTCTTATCTGGGGACAGATCACACTCACAAACTGATGAGATATTCTCACTCTTGGCAGGGGATGTTTGGAAGAGCAAAGGATGGGTTTAATATCTGTTTCCTTTGAAAAGCTGTATTGCTTCAACTTGGGACAAGAAAAAGAAAGGCCAAATGAACCATAATCCAGTGTAGGTCCTGCCAAAGCAGGGCCCTGGAAGGGCGGGTTGACAATTGGCATCTTTGCACAAGGTGGCTACACTCAGATTAAACTGCATTTTCATGCCAGCAGCCTGAAGTTATTATCTCCGCACTAAGTAACAATCTCTAACAAGAACGAGAAACCGAGACGCAATTTTGTTGAGTAATGGAATTTGTCTTTGTAAAAAGGACATGTTACATAATGAAAGAATTGAGGCGAAAATGATTTTGGTGAGTAATCAAATTTCACTGTTGTTCTTAGTCGTCTGTCTTAAGAAAACCTAAACTCTGTGTCCTATCCTTCAATGAAACTTCATCATTTGTCTGGGAAAAAGAAAATTGTTCATTCTTCAGGTTATGGAAACATCATCTGGCAGCTGAAAGGATAATTTTGAAGAAGTGGTGACATCGCTACTCTTCAACCTCTGGACCTGACACCATTGATGCTGAATTGAAGGAGAAACAGAAAAGATTCATGTTAGTGTGTCACTTTCTCGTGTAAATTAGTTACATATGATCCAAGAAGAATGGAAAATATCACCCCCAAGCTTCTTATTTGCTTGCCGGAGTATTCAGATTCGTTTTAGGTAGTGTTTTATATTTCCTTGTAGTTATCTTTCATCATGTAAATGGAAAGATTTTTTCAGAATTATTCATGTCTTTTCTAGTCTAATATCTTTGTTAAGCACCCTTGTGATCTGCCAGAAGTCTAGTATTGCAAATGTGGTTGCAAACCTCACTGGATTGTTGGGCAATAGTTGCAGAATCTGCCAAAAATTCAGTATCAGCTTGTTCTCTGTAAGAATATGATACAGATTGTTACCATTTTAGAACACTTAAAATGGATTTAAGGAAGTCAGAAAAGGTCTTATGCTCATCCTTGAGGTTACCTTGTATTTGCAAAATGCTTTGATGTCTTCACTACACTTTTTTTAACAGAAAAAATGAAAAATGAAAATGGATATAATTAGAAAGTATGCAGCTTTTGTTTGCCATAAGTTCATACAAATAGAATTGTAAAAATGGCTTTTGAATCAGTCATTGGCCACTGCAAGTGGCATCGTCAAAGTCATCGGCTGCTGCAACAAATTAATATCCAGATTGTTGACAATTAAAGCATCAGAGTGTAAAAGCCTAATGTTTAAATTAATATGATTCAGTACTTCACTCCACCATAGAACCTTATTAGCCAATAAGATTTAAATTAAATTCTAAAATTCAATCCCTAAAGTAAAATAATTCCAAATTTATGAATAAGTCCCAAAAAGTTATCAGATTAACTAATCAAATTATTTAATAAAAATACCAGATATTACAAAAGCTGGTTTTGAGTGTTTTAGTACCCACTTTTCATTGTTATAGAGAGTATAAATACTACAAGTTTATCCCTCTTCTAAATTAAAATAACTTTTCAACATAACAAGTTTATTCTTGTCATACAAAGAAGTTTACCCACTATTCATTCGTTTAGAGGTTATAAATATTACAAGTTTACCATTGTTATAACTTACTTTTCATAAATGATGAGTCCATGCTTGTATTTTAAAGAAGTCTTCAAAGCATCATCATCATACCAATGCCAATCAAAGTAGGGTCGGCAACACGAACTGCTTTATCAAAATTTCAATTATATCCTTCCATATTCAAAATGAATGCCAAACAACGGCAAACGGGGCCTAAGCTTTCTAAAGGAACAGCTCTGTCAAAAGCACTTTCTCAAAGTGCAACCAAACACCTCATATTTGATAGCTAAAAAAAGTACTTTTCTCGAGACTCAAAGTTGACTTCAGTTCCACAGTTTTAAATTACGCGATTAGCCATCCATCCCGCCAAAACCAAGGCATGGCCGTTAGGCCTCTCTCCTGCAGACGCGCCATTCGAATAACTTCCCCAACTCTTGAGAAAATCCTCAAAACCCAGAAAAACCTCTCCAGATCCTCTCCGAGACTCTGGAAAGAGCTCGAACCAGAGCCGGAAGAACTCAACGACGAAGGGCTGCCCAAGTTAAAGCTAAGCCACCCCGTTCTGTCCATTTTAGAATCATGCAGACCTACCATGTCAGAGTTCAATCAAGTCCATACACAGCTTATCGTCTCCGGCCTCTTCCAACACCCTCTGGCCGCCGGCCGAGCCATAAAGAAGCTATGTTCCTCTCCTTCTTTGGTCCCTCATGCAGTCTCTGTTTTTTATCGCCTCGAGGAGGCCGACGCCTTCGTCTGCAATACTATTATGAGATCCTACGTGAATTTGAATGACCCAGATGGTGGTCTTGGATTTTATTATTGGCAAATGATGGGGAAATCGATCCCACCTAATCATTTCACCTTTCCTCTTTTGGGTAAGATCTGTGCAGAGCTCGGTTCGGTTCTAGAAGGGGAGAAGATCCATGCTCGGATCATGAAGTCTGGTTTTGAATTGGATCTGTTTGTGCGGAATTCGCTTATTCATATGTACTGTGCGTGTGGGAAGATCAGTGCTGCGCGATCGTTGTTTGTTGAAGGACCAGAGTCGGATTTAGTAACTTGGAATTCGATGATTGATGGGTATGTCAAGAATGGGGAAGTTGGTATTGCTCGAAGGCTTTTTGATGAAATGCCTGAGAGAGATGTTTTCAGTTGGAATTCAATGATTGCGGGTTATGTAGCAATTGATGATATGGAGGTTGCAAAAGAGCTGTTTGAGAGAATGCCTGTTAGAGATATTGTTTCTTGGAATTGTATGCTTGATGGGTATGGGAGAACAGGCAACGTTTCAGTCGCTCGCAATATTTTTGATCAGATGACATTTCAAAATGTAGTTTCTTGGAATACCATACTGGCACTTTACGTGCGATCAAAGGATTATAATGAGTGTATTAGGTTGTTTGATAGAATGATGGGTGAAGAAGAGGTCAAGCCAAATGAAGCTACTCTTGTGAGTGTCCTGACTGCGTGTGCAAACTTGGGAATGCTCGATAGAGGCAAGTGGGTTCATTCTTATATTAGAATTAATGAAAGGATTGAACCTGATGTGTTGCTATCGACTGCTCTCTTGACAATGTATGCAAAGTGTGGGGCAATGGACTTAGCCAGGGAAGTCTTTGATATAATGTCAGAGAAAAGTGTGGTATCTTGGAACTCTATGATTATGGGGTATGGAATGCATGGGCAGGGAGAGAAAGCCCTTGAGATGTTCCTGGAGATGGAGGAAAGAGGACCGCAGCCAAATGATGCTACATTTGTATGTGTTTTGTGTGCATGCACTCATGCAGGAATGGTGTTGGAGGGTTGGTGGTACTTTGATCTGATGCGCCGAGTTTACAAGATTGAACCAAAAGTGGAGCACTATGGCTGCATGGTTGATCTTCTTGGTCGTGCTGGTTTAACGAGAGATTCAGAGGAGCTCATAAGGATGATGCCGATGGAGGCTGGGCCGGCATTGTGGGGAGCTCTATTGTCTGCATGTAGTACTCATTCAGATTTAGAACTTGGAGAGATTGTGGGACAGAGATTAATCCAGCAGGAGCCTAGGGATATCGGGCCATACGTGTTGTTGTCCAATATTTATGCTGAAAAAGGTAAATGGGAAGAAGTTGAAGAGGTGAGAAAAATGATGGAGGAGCAAGGTTTGCATAAAGCTTCAGGGTTTAGCTTAGTTCAGGTTGGTGGGTCAGAGTCCAAATTGCAGGTGGAAGATGGTTCAATCCACAGAAAGAGCATGATATACTCTATGTTGAGTGAAATGGGTGCTCATATGAAGTTTTCATGTAGGGAATAAGGGAAAGGACCAGCCAGAAACCACTAATGAACCATACCATGTGAAGTAAACTTGCAGAAAATCAAAGAGAGACTTGTGAAAATGCCCTCTGGTGTTGTTGAAGATTCAGAAAGCATGGAGGAAAAACAGGAAAGAATGTGGGCAAGAACAGGAACAAAGTTTTGGATGCAAGCTTTAACAGAAGCCATGGCATTGCAAAGAGTAAACAGAGAGAATAAGTGAAGCAGTCCCAAATATTTGCGAAAGGCTTCAACAACAAAAATTATAGTATAAGATGATAATTATGATGATGTGTAACAAGAAGGTTTGCATCTGTGTTTTCTTCTCTCCTTGGGAACAATCAGAAAAATTAAAAGAGATAAAACGGAAAACATTTTGCAGAGAAAAAGTCTTGCATGGCTGCAGGCTGTAGCTGATGTAAAGATTTCAGAATATGCAGGACAAGCAATAGCAACAATGTTTGTGAATTATAGCACTGAATGACGGTCGGTCTCAGTTATATAACAGCAATGGTACCGGGTGATACAAGGAAAGCTATGTTTCTCTATGGCAGTTCCTTGAACTACAAACATATGAAAGGTAAATGCAAAAATATTGACTGCAAACATTTTCTGCCAGTTTAGTTCAAACATATTTCCCATACCTTTGTCTTCCCAGCAGAATGTCTATTTTGTGGTTTTGCTTCACATGGAGTGAGCCCTTTATTATTGACAGGTTCATTTGCCAATTTTTGAGTCCGAATTTTCTTTTCCATCATTTCTCTTCTGTATCCAATTCTCGTGTTTACAATAACATTTAGCAGTTAAAATTCAATGGAAAAAGTTTAACATGTGTTCCATAAATAACCATGAGCTTGTTACAGAGAAGGTATGACATTACAATGCAGGAGTGGACAGACCATCTCTTCATAAAAAATGCGATCAAAGGGTTTAGTAAATCATAGAATCAAAAGTATAAACCACTGAGATTTATGGCTTGAATTCCTGGCTTCATGATGAATCATCTGTACTCGTATTGAACGTCTACGAGAATGGTGAGAACCTGCAGGTGATGTGTTGGACACACAAGTAGTTGGCCAAGAATACTATCAAATCCGAAAGAACTGCCACTTCTGTAAATCACGATCAATACCACCATGGCACTGCATTGTTTGAACAAGACGGGAAGGGCCCTTATTTAAGAACTTATAGTTTCTGTTGATTGCAGTCTTGACTTTTGACTCTGCTCAACTGAGAAACCAGCAGGTCATGCACTCTTCCTTTTAGCTGAAAGTGCAAACATGCTAAGTTAGCATAAACACTTGAGCTTTTTTCAAAGGGAAAGAAAATCTGAGCACCTCAGTTAACTGGAAACAATCACCAACATCTACAAGTGATATACAGAGCACACACACAGGCGTGTGCAATCTGCCTACTGAATTGAATTCCGTGAACATCAAATCAAACTTTGACATAACTATGGGAAGTTGGTAAATTTTTGTTCGACCATGCAACAGAGAACAATATATTCAATTGTTGGAATCACTGGCAATAAAGCCAAATATGTCCTTGGTAGCAGCATAAATCAGAGGGTGTTAATTCCAACCATACTGTGCCATATCTATCACAATGCAGTTGATTGACAAAAAGCAACCTCGATTAACATCAGGTGAAGACTGAATATTTGATCATCCAAATTTATTACTGGGGCTATGAGTTTCTGGTGTTAATGATATTTTAAAGGAAATATTAATACAAGTATTAACTAAGAGTTGCTAGCAATTAAGGTGATAGTAAAGGCAAATATGGTCATTTAACTAACCTCATCAAGGCCTACTTCACTCTTCACTGATACATGGAAGGCTCCCTCTGGTCCTGCTCTCCTGTACCTTAACACTTCAATCTGGTCCGCATCGCTGTTATCTATGTTGGGGACAACAGGTGATTCTTGCAATATATCACATTTGGAGACGACATTAAGCCAAAGATGATTACTGAACCTTTCTTGTATTTCCTTGTATATGATGAACTGTACAATTTGTAAGCAAGCCAAAGATAATAAACTGGTACTCAATTAAGATATTTCCGAATAAAAAAAAATGTCTTAAAATGTTGTTTATGTACATAAAACACGGTGGCAGAGAAAGCCTCTTCATCATGTAACAATAGCTGACACTGCTTAAACAATTGAAAACCAGATTTCCAGCAAAAGTCAGTAAACTAGCTACTCATGTCTGTTTCTAAATCCAAAACACGTGATCTTGTATGCTTCTGGAAAGGACCACTTGTCATGAATTTATTATGTTAATATATCAGACACATGTTGGCATGTTACACTAAACCTGGCAACAATCCATCTATTTTTGTCTTTGACTAGCTTGCATCACACTGAAGCCATCATGTTATGAAGAAGCCTTATTTGTCCATTTATCTATGCACTCCTTTAGTAAGTGGGTTTTCCCTCATTTCAATTCATACCTGATCAGAAGGTGACATCCCACATTCTCCAGACAAGTCATGAACATAAAGAATTGCAGTTGGCAAATGCGAGAGAACAGCAAGTGTTAACTTCTCCAAATTATTCCTGTCCACTGAAGTTGAACAAGCAACAAAAACAGAAACATGTAAAACAGGAAAAGTAAATAATCCCTCGAATAATGCAAGCAAAATAATATGTCTGGGAATTAATTGAAGATAGAAATAAAAATTAATGTCAATTTTTTCACCTGAATCCTACATGCTACCCCTAGCACTATTGTCTTAGTGCTGGGTTTTTCCTTTTGACTACTTGTTTTCCTTGGCATTTTTCTGTTCTCCTGTTCTTTTCTTGTTCTGTCATTTTCAGTTTTTTGATGCTTGGGTTGTGTCACCCATTCCTCATGGGTGTGCTGTATCCCTCTTTTTTCTTAATATAATTTCTCATCATTCATCAAAAAACAATCACATAGCCACGATAAATGATTGAAAAAAGTGAATCCTGGATGGAGTTGTGAAGAGCTATTGCTCTAGCGTTTGACCACCCTCGTCATAATTTGAACCTTAACCATGCAACAGAAATTCCTTTTTATTTTTTGATTTTGGGTCCAGAATCCTGTTCTATGGACAAGAGTCATATCTTCTTGTTGTGTATTGTAATATTTTCTCACCAACACCATTACATTATTTCAAGATGAGAAATGTGAAATTAAACATGGCATTGAATCACTTAATTGAAATTATGATTGATTCTCATTAAGCATGCTTAAACCATCTCAAATGATGCTATTTACTTATCCGCAAGAAAAAATTCAATCTTCTCTTGAATCTCTCAAACTCTAAAACTTCATTTCAACTCTTCCATCTCAAAACTCCTTTCTTTGCAGTGATGATTCTGTTTAGTTAATTGGACAGATGCTTCATAAAACATCAGAAGATGAGAGAAATCAGCATCCCCAAATACTTTGCTGATTAACCAGAATTCTGCAAAATTTCTTTTTGGGTCCATAAACTTTTCAGAACTTCTGAAACGCGTTATTCAAAATAATGAAATTAAATAAAAGAGCAAAAAAAACTGATTTTGGTAAATTTTAGGCCTGCTGAAATGGTCCCAGTCCATAAAATCAGCAACCTGTGCAATGAAATCTGCTCTTAAAGACCTCATATAGGATCTTAAGCCTCAAGCTTGAGAGCCATCAGATGGTCGGGCCACCATTTGAAACCATTTAAAGTTGTCCTAACGAGATATTCTCTAATTCCTCTGTCACATGTATTTAGTAACAAAATCTGCTACAAATCTAGTCATTAGAGTTAGAAATACTTCAATGGTATTGAATACTGCCAGAAAAATATTTTACACCAACAAAGACGAAAACCACATTCAATTGGAGATGCCTTACCATCTTGTCTCTTCAAAAGGCCAGGAGTATCTGTCACCTGCAGTCATTTCCTTTACAGAATGAATGCAATCCAATTCTAGCAAGGAAGAAGGAAGAGAAGGAGAAAGGGGGGTGGGGGAGGAGAGTATAAAAAGAATTACAAGGATTCTGTACACTAGAGGAATGATAACCTGAAAATGCTGGTAGTTTACAGAAATGTGTCCCATCAGAATTCCCCTAGTTGTGAAAGGGTAATTGCAGACCTGAGTAAAAAAAGAGAATGTGACAATTAAGGGCCACAGGTCAATAAAGACTTCAAATATGATTTACACAAAGGCTTAGCCTGCACTTAAAATTTTTTATCCGTAGACAATCAGGGAAGATCTCTGCTCGGTTATTTTCCCTCAGAGTATCATACTTGTCAGGGGACTGTAGATACCTCAGGCTTTCCTGTAGAGAGTACACGAACTAGTGATGATTTTCCCACGTTAGGAGCTCCAACAAGACAAAGCATTGGTGTTTCCAGATCAACTACAGGCACTGCACGCAATGTCTGCAAACCCCAAAATTGTCAAAGATGGTTGTGCAGATAAATCTTACATCTATAAGCTGGTCGGTTGGAACATTTTTTTTTTTCAGCATTATGCTTATCTAAACGTCAAGTGAGTAGTTTAGACACAAAAAAAAAACCTAGCAGAAAATGTTGTTGAAAGCACACAAGTCAATCTATGGAGTGAAGAATGATACAAACACTGGGTGTGAATAGTGAATAGTAAGATTAAAACACAAAATGGGACTAATAATACCAAATTATTAAGTTAAACATGACTGTTACACAACAGTGAGAGATAAAGTGATTGCTCTACCTAGAATTACTAGCTAAATGGACAAATCGGACATGAGATACGTTTTTAATAGGAATATGATATATCTCATGATCTACTTATGAGTGATTATCCAAGTATTTTTACCAAAGGAACTGGACAATCATTAGGTTCAATATGGTCTGCTAAATCCACTCACCCAAGTAAGCAGAATTTTCTTATGCAGTACTGATGTACCGAATAGTGTACAGTATGCAAGTTTGATATTTCCATTGTTTGTCAATACTACTTACAGACTAGGTAAGTCATGTTATGCCAAGCACGTCAGTCTACCAACATGGATTTGGCATTGGGAAACTGCATACTGGGACAACATGGATTTGATATTTCCATTGTTTGTCCATACACACACGGGCGCACGCATGCATTTGTTAAATTTTTACCCCCATTATGTATGAAATATATTGTTATTTTATACAGTAACTTTGCGGTTGCACATAAAGTTACTTACCTGAAACAAGTGCTTATTCTTTTTCTTTACTTCTCTGCTATTGCAGATTTTTTTTTTCTTTAATCTCTCTCTATGTTCTTATCTTGTGAATTTTAGTTGTCAATCATTTATTAACACTTTGTAGTTTGACACCAATAAGAACATCAATTTTTTACAACAGAGTGCTAGAAATTCAAGAATAAAAAAATTCATGGCAAGTAGTTTTCCTTTTGCATTCTTAACTATTAAATCCATATCCTAAACTTCATTCTGGTGTTTTAAAATGCATGTGAGGTATACTCCTAGAGGCTTAAGACAGGATCATGCAAATTCTCGATCAAACATTAAAAACATCAAAATGGTGTATATTTTACAAGGACAGAATTTCAGAGAGAAAACAGGAACACAAGCAAATTAAAAAAAATGCTTGAAATCCAGTAAGAAAGATAATTTTTTTGTAAACTTTTTTAAGACTCTTGATTTGTTTATATACATGTTCATGCAAATCCTCAGCTACATATTAAATGAACACCAAATAAATGTATGTAAGCCAAAGAAAATATAAACAAATCATTTATGTAAGCCAAAGAAGATCGGGTGAAAAATATCTGAAGAAAATAAAACAAGTTCACTTGGAAGACATGGGCTAGAAAAAAACCACTTTTGCTTGTTTAGGAACTGACTCTGATTCGAAGAAATTGTCATTATTTTCGTCTGAATTCTGCTGAAGAATTATTTTATTTTATTTTTCATTTGCGCTTCATGAACAAAATGATGATAAGAATATTTTTTCTTGATTGAAAACTTGCCTGTGTCAGTGATGATCACATATTTATTATCCTTTATTGAGGCAAGTGGATTGAGATAAGGACTTTTACATGCCGCCTTTTGCTAAATTTTGGCAACTATAGAAGCAGAGAAACAAGAGATTTTTTAATATGTTTCCTCTCATGAACAGTTGCTGGATAACAAGTGGCTTCTTTGCTTCATTTTTGAAGTAATGAATGATATAAGGAATGCTTCACAATTCTGCCAATGCTTATGGTGTATTGTGCATAGAAATAGTTGGCCTATCTTGATACTTTTGGATACACATTTTATACTCTACTGTTGACCAAGACTAGTAAACCATTTATACTTAATAAATGAACTTTGCTTAATGATAAAACTATGATAAGAAATTTTCTTTTTGCTTGAGAAATTTTCTATCCCAATGATAGTACTTCAGCTAGATTCTTGTTGTACTAACCGAAATTAACCAGGTAGTAGAACCATGGTATTATTTCCATAATATGGTGTTCTCACAAGGAGTTGAAGATAAATTTACTATCAAAGGTTAACAAACTATGCTTTTTTCTATGTCTCTTTTACAACCTTTAAGAATACTGCAACTAGTCCCATGATTAATGAATTGAATCCCATTTTGAATCAAATCTACTCCTATGATTCTTTTAATATGATTTGAATTTATCTATATGTTTTTCCATGATTGCTTTGCATTCGCGTTTTATTTTTTTATTTTTTTTTTCTGTTGGGATTGGAACTAAAATCTCAAAATCTGCATCTCCTTACATTTTCATACGATTTATGACCAAATAATTTGGTTCTCTATATGCTAATCAACACGTTCCTATCTTAAAAAAGAAGGGGGCCAGAGTCTCATGCATCACAGCCTTACATATCTTGATGTTTTAACACCCCATCCTTCAGTATAGTGATAGTAATTCCATTGAAGACAATGACCTTTCCTTTTTATAATCAATAAGAGATTCCTATTTAACGAGAGAAGTACCTTGGCAATGTTATCCTTCAGCATAGTGATAGTAATTCCATTGAAGACAATGACCTTTCCTTTTTATACTCAATAAGAGATTCCTATTTAACGAGAGAAGTACCTTGGCAATGTTTAATAAATCATCTACAGCTTTCCCTTCAAGTTTAAAAATTTCTTCAAGCTTCTTCATACCCTGCAAATAAAAGCAAAAATATCGCTCACTTATCAACAGAAGAATGTTTATATAGGCAAATGAATGCAACATATCCTACATAATGATAAGCACTAACCTCACTCAGTCGTTCTTCTGCTTCCCGCTTTGATAATGACTGCCAATATTTACAAGAAGGTAAATAGGAAAAAAAAATTTATAAGAGAAGAGAGAGCAATAATAAAAGAACAAATCAACAAATTATCCTATAATGATCACATTATAAAACAGAAACCTAACTTGACCAATATTAAATATCCACTGAAGAGAAAAAAAAATTCAAAATAAAGGGAAAAGAGTCTTTTCATAAACATAAAAAAATTACTAAATTTAGGTATCATGAGGAAGGAGATATGTACAAGCATGATTTTGACTACTTGAGTGCCAGAACAAGTGCTAATGATTGTACCACTGCCACAAGGCAAGGTGATCGCCCAAACAAACGGAAGTGATGCCCAAAATGTAAATGCATATGGACTATTTTGACAGGTCTTCCCAGACATAGCCTGAAACTTTATTAAGACATTTAGCTAGAGCGAATCAAATTCTTGCGAGAAAAGGAGAATTAATGAGCAGATGACAAAACATTGGGTCTATAATATAAGGTATGATTGTAAATATTTGTTTGGTAAGTCTCAAGCTCATCAGAAATTTATGGGCACAACCTTGGCTTGAGATAGTCAGAAATTGATGTGCTCAGGTTCAATTCATCCAGTTCCATGACTGTGTCAGTCAAGCCAAAAATCTTATGAATCTGAAAAAAAAAAGACCTCTGAAAAGAAAATAAATGTCAATTGAAAAAAAGAAAAAGAAAAAGAAAAATGATTTCAAGTGAGTTATGCTTTAACATCACAATCCGCAGATTATGCTTTGTTTATGGTAATTTTATAAGCATTGTTGAGACATATAAGAAGCAGATAAGCACATGGAAGCTTCACAAGCCTACATCTCAGCTCAGGCTTGGCTCATTGACAATCCAACTGAGATAGATCCAGGACAAGAAATAAGAATGAGCACACCTCAGAAACACGACTTGTTTAGAAGATCATATGCCTTTGACCTATATTTCTTGTTCAAAAGGTTAAGATGTTACTTGGGATATTAACATATATCTTTTTAAGAATATACATTTTCTTGCTACAAAATCCACTTAGTACATCTCTTTTTTTTTTAAATAGAAAGGATTATGTGAAGCTCTTCATAGCATTTTTTATTTTTCTTCTTTTCAAAGAATCTCCTTTATGTGGTGATACTCAATCAACAAATTGAGAGATGGATAGGTGAGAATTTCAAGAGCTTCTCCATCATCTACCTCATGTAGTGCAAATTCATTTCCTGGTATCTCTTTTCTTTTCATCCCTTTTTTCTCCCCATATTACTTTACTTCTTACTGCCCACAATAAATTCAAAATCATTTCCCTCAAAGACTTTACAGCCCTATATAGATATCACAACAATTTAACTTCAAAACCTGTACTTACTGCCTCTTTCAGCCACCCTGTTTCTCCTCATCCAGACCCTAGCTATATTTAAACTACAGAACCTATCAGCACACATCCATAACCTAGGTAATTACATTCTCTCCTTTTTCTTGCTTTTGTAAACAATATAAAAAGCTTGACCTAGATTCTCAATTTGTACAAGATAATGGACAGTTGAGACTTCTTCTAACCATGAATTGAGAGGCACTGGAAAATGCAGGTCAGAATTTATCTAGCGAATTAACAATATGGAAGTATCAAGCCTTACAGATATGCTTGACTACTAACAAATGATGAAATATGCTTACAATCAGAATATCTGATCATGAAAATAGATAAACGAAATTAAGCAGTTGCTATAAGTACATTGTCATCATAATTGGAATATACTCAATCATGAAAATGCACAAAGATGATCAGGCATTGCAATAAAACATCAATTAATTTTGGCAGGTTTTTAAGATTCCAACAAATGCAAATAATTATAGATCTATATGAGAAAAATAAAATAAAATAAACTATGTAAACTTGTTGCTCCAAGCTAAGGAATGCGTGTATTGCTACTGTCACTTAAAATGTTATGTAATTAAAAAGCCACTTAAAGCTAGCAGATACTATCACTTCTCAGCTAGCACCATCCCAACCTTGGCACAGAGAGAAGCATGCTCCTTTCCAACAGATATCACCTTCTTCCTAAGAGCATCAACCCTTCCCAATACCTGTCAAACCACAAGTTACAAGATTATTAAAATGGAAGTTACAAAGAACTTAAGTTTAAAACTTATTACTAATCTACTGATTCCACTAATAAGGATTCTACAAAAGATTTACTTGAATGTTACCAAAAGCAAGTGCGCTTCAACAAATGGTTTTAAATCTCAGTTTCAAGATTCACTTTCATCCTAGTTAGAATTCGAATGGCCTGAAATCTCAGCAAAATATTACAAAATTTCCCTGAATTGTTAGAAAATTTCTCTATAAAATCAGGATTTCTCAAAAAATCTCAAAATGTTAAATGCATGGTAAAATTGCAATGCAATATTGGTAATTTTGTCGATATTCCATAAAATCAGAATTTCCTAAAATCTCAAAACACCAAATGCATTCTCAAAATCTCTTAAAATGTCAGATGTTCCACATGACTTGAAATCAAAATAAAATTTCAAATTTTCTGAATTCTTGTAATTAAAACCATATGTTCACAATAACTGTTGACCAAAAGTTTGATTCTTAATCAATTCCTAATCAAACATGATCTCACCCAATTATGTGGGTTTTTATTTCATGGGGTACGGACCCATCCAGGGCGTCTAGGTTACAAAACAATCCCCTTAATTACAACTCTAAAATATTAAAGAAAACCCTTTGATGCTAACTTAATTCACAAGACTTGATTACTTGTATGGTTGGGATTGATTTGGTTTGTTTTAATTGCGACTGAACCCAGTTTGATTTGTCGGGTTGCCTACGTACCCAATTATTTGGTAAGTTTGATTTGTCGGGTTGCCTACGTACCCAATTATTTGGTATCAAGTCATAACGTAGTTCAAAAGAATAATTTGAGTTTGAATTTAAGATATTATATTTAATTTGGTTTATTTTAATTAATTGGACCATTAAGATCCGGTTCAATTGGGTTTAATTTGAATGGTTTAATATTTAAGGCATTGGACCGTAAAAAGATCATACCTTGGATTAAACCATTAGAGTTTAATTTGAGTTAAACCGCAAAGAGGAAACGGTTTGATTTGAAAAGATTTGATTTGATTTAATTTGAGTGGTTCAATTTCCAAGGCATTGGACCATAGAAGATCATACCTTAATTGGACCAAGACGTTTAATTGATTTAATTTAAGTTGAACCGAAAGGGGAAAACAATTCAATTTAAGGGAATTTAATTTGATGTGGTTTAAACCCAAGGCATTAGACCGCAGATCCTACCTTAGGTTGAACCACGAGGTTTGATTTGATGGATTAGTTCAATTAAACCACTTTTATGACTTGAACCGTAAAAGGGGAAACGGTTTTGATTTGTTGGTTTAATTTAATCACTTTAATGTGTATGGGGGCTGGTTTGAACCATCTTGATTGCAATATGTTATTTTAAATTGGCTTGATGCCATTAATTGCATAATTTGGTTCAATTTTAGGATGATTTTTGGTTTATTTAGTTTAAGAACAATTTCGGTCCAATTTGGATTTTAATTTGGTTTATCTTAGTTTAAGGACAATTTCAGTCCAATTTGAATTATTTATAGTTCAGTTTTAGTTTAAGGACGATTTCAGTCCAATTTGAATTATTGTTAGTTCAGTTTTAGTTTAAGGACGATTTCGGTCAATTTTGGATTTAAACTTAGTTCAATTTAATGGTTCAATTGATTTGAGACCTTTTGGTCTAATATTGAACACTTTTGGAACACATTGTAGGTTGGTTTAAAGCACTTTTGGGTGCATTTAAACACTTTTACATGAAAAAGAGAAGCAATTTGATTTTTACATCATGGATTTTGATGTAATTTTGGGATGTTTGGGTTCCAGGAAGGTCCAATGATTTTTAGGGATTTTCTGGAATTTTTCTGAGATCAAATTGGGCTTGAATTGTGTAAAATACACATTTCTGGGTTAAACCGGGTTGATTTTCTGGTTCAATTGCTGCCGGTTCAGGCGATTTGGGCCTGTTTTAAATCCATGGGTCACGGCTGGGTCAATTCCAGCGTAACAGGCCGGGCGAATTGACTTGACCTGCGCGCGGGCCACAATTGGGCCTGTGTCCATGCGCGCGGGTCTTGAAACTGATGGAACGGCTCGGGCCGAGAAATGGACCCGCGCGGGTCGCGTCTGGGCTAGAGACATGGGCGCATGGGTCTTGGGCACGGCCAGGCCCGAGGTGCCTGGGTTTAGAGCACCTGGGCTCAATGCAAGGCCCAGTTTGCTGTCTGGCATGCGCAGGAGCCCAGGACGCTGAAAAAGCCCTTTTTGCCCTTGTTTAGCCTTTGAATTTGCGATTTCTGCCATTGCCGAACCCAAAACGCCTACAGATCCGTTTTTGGCCGGATTTTGGGTATTTTTAGCCCAATTTCATGACTATAAACTCAGATTTTAACCCAGAAAATTATTTTAATGATTTTAGATCATTTTAGGGAGTTTTTACGCAGGAGTTCGGGTGACCCAAATATGAGTCCCCAACTCTCCCTTTTTTTTTTTGGGGGTTTATCTTATGAAGTCCAGGTGGTCCTAAAAAGAACCCCTGGCCCTTCGAATTTGTTTCACGGAAGAAATTGAAGAATCCCTCATCTTTAATTGTAATCCAATTAGGATACAGAGTCCAGGCGACCCTAATAAGAGTCCCTGACTCTCTGAAATTAATCGGAGAACAAAATTAAAGATAAGTGATAAGATTAGGGGAAGAAAGCAGAGAGATAAACCTCATCTAAATCTTACCTTTTCTTCTTTGTGATAATCTTCTGTCACTCTTCAAATCAATCTCTTTGTTATCCTTCAAAAACCTGCGTATCCTTTTTCTTTTGCTCCCTCTATTTTCCAACCCCTCCCTCTTTTTTTCCTTAGCCTTTTATAGAGATAAGTTAGTTGCAACATGTGTGGGAAGTTGCAACTTCCCACACCCCCATGTTAGCAAAAGTTTAGGGGAGAGCCGTTGGCTCTCCCTCTACATTCCCCTTCTCTTTGCACGACCCCCTAGAAAAGGGGTCGTGCAAATCCTTTGAATCTTTTTTTTTTGTTAGCCTCAAGACATGTGTCCCATCTCAAGACTTTTTGTTTGTTTATTTTAAATTAATTGAAGAAGGAGGGTGAGGTGGGGACACATGGCATGTGGTCCCCACCTCTTCAAACGAATTTGACTTCTTCAAAGAGCATTTTATTTGAAACACTCTCTCTCTCTCTCTTTTAATTAAAATAGGAAAAAGAAAGAGGGAGGGGGACGTGGCATATGGTCCCCCTCCCTTGAGGAGTCGTGCACATGCACGACTCCAAGACCTCTTTTTTTTTTTTTAAATTAAAACTCTTTATTTATTCTTTTGTTTGTTTTCTTTTTTTTTTTGGGATTTCTTTGGGATGTGGCACTTATGCCACGTCATCAAAGATACATCTATTTTTTTAGGTGCAAACAATAACTTCCATAACTGTTTCATTAAGTGGAAATTACACCTATGTTCAGTATTTGTAAAGAACCTTACTGTTGCAGCATTTTTATTTCTCTAGAATTCAGAAAACCTTGGATTCTGTCATGGTTGGATCCCCACTGAAAAAGGCCCCAAGAAAAGAACTTTTATAAACAGCTTACCTCTTCATAATTTCCATCCCCAAGAGTCAATTCTATAAGAGATCGTTCATATGGGTGCAGATGTCTCTTATTTGGGAAGTACTCCCTGTAATTTCTCAATGGAAGAGCCAATTCCTGAAAATGGAAAAGGAATGCGCAGACATCAGTTTTGGGAGGGGTTTTTTTTTTTTTCATATGACAATCACAGAGAACAAGACTAGTAGCATGTCCAGCAAACATGAGATACAGTACAGATACTTACTTTCATTAGTGCATCAAGTTGTTTTGCACCTCTATTCCTCTCCCGCTTTGCAATATTAGCAATGCCTATGGCAAAGGCAAACTAAATATCATGTCTTGGACCTGGTACCATGGACTGAGCTCCAAGGCTATTAATTTCCCTTTCAAAATAGGTGTTCAATATTTTAATGGAATACGTGATCCTGATCAATTACCTTTTGTAGGAGAGACCCTCTTTGCCTTCCTCAGAGCAGAATAAAGAATATCCACTGATGGCATCACCATGGGTAACTTTTGAAATGCACCAACAGTCTCAAGGTCACCAATACCTTTTTCCTTCAAATGAAGATAACAAATTAACTTAGATTTCTCTTTGACTGTTTCCAAACGTGATATTAATAGTTAGACTGCTTTAACTAGACTCAGTCGTACAAACAGAAGCTTGGAGCTGATCAAGAAACAGGAACAGCTTATGAAAATTTACATAATATGATACATAATAAATAGGAAATTCTCTGTTATGCACCTAGTTTGACAAATTTTTGTGCTTAATGAAGTGTTTGCATGGTCATGTGAGAAGCATATTATATTACAAAAATCCAAAGCTGTAGCTGCATTTGAGCAATGGTAGCAGCAGAGGGCGTGGACATAATTTTTTATCACAAATATTCAATATTTATATTCTTCTTCTTTTTCTTTTTTTTTTTTGGGTAAGAAAGAGGGAGGAACATGCACCCCCCCCCCCCCCCCCCCCGCACAAGCGTGACCACAGTGCCTTTGTCCCCACTGCAGAATGTTCGGATTGAGCCATGGCTACCAATCAACCCCGCCTTAGTCAGGGGAATTGAACTGTCACCAAAGCACCACGAGAGTGCAATGAATCTTGCGGGGGGGGGGGGGGGGGGGGGGGGGGGGGGGGGGGGGGGGGGCGGCGTGGGGGTCCAGTCCTTGGGACTAACACCCTGCATGCAGGGGGATTTGATCCTAGGACCTTCAGCCATCCAAGCTATACCGCAAACCCACAAGAGCACTGGGCTACCACTCCTGTGATTTCAATATTTATCTATTCTAAAGCTTCTAGAGCTCCTGTATTCTGAAATCCTTCAACGAAAAATCAAAGATCTACAGTATGAGGCAAAGCTTATTACTTAGCAAAAGGCGTAAAGTCACAGATGCAAGCCAAATAACTTTTGAAACACAGATACAAACTCCAATTTACATGTTTGACATGATGATACAGATTCTTGGAAGCATAATTTCACTTATATTTCTGTGCTCATATTACACATCTTGTTTCATTGATTCATTTCTGATCTTCAAAATACATGCCCAATTAGTAATGCAAATTCTGTAATTTTGGGCCTTCAAATGTGCTTCAAGAATTTGTGGTACAGTCGCAGTTGCATATATCTTCACCAATCAAGGTTTTTGCTAGTCAATGCACTTTCTAGAAAGCAAATTTGATATTTCAAAATTCAAATTATTTTTGGTTTTATTTAAATCCATACTTATTTTTTAAAGATATGAAGTCAGCTAGCATGAGATTATGAGACTAAAGCATTTTTTTGTGGAGCTATGTTTTTGCAGTTACCCATAGCTGGTAGCATATTCTTGCTCTGGAAATATACAGAAATAAAAGGAAGTGTAGTTGGTTTGCCTGAAAATGCATGATGTATGATTGGATGCAAAATTGCAAACACAGTCAACATATACTAATTCTTTTTAAAAACTCATCATGATATAAGGCTTTGTATGCCTATGGAAATAGATATGGTTCACATATCATGTTGAATGGACAATTCTACAAAAGTGCCATACTCATTGTGGACATTTCAGAATTTAATACATAGCAACTTCTGGTACAGCACCCCAAGATTTTATTTTCCTTATTTTCTAATCAAAAACTAATATCCAAAATGGAATATGGATCTATATTTTCCTATGAATATATTTCATATGGATAACACATCAATATTAACAATTAATTTAACTATGTGTATACAATAAAATACATCAGAAAATAATTACTTTTAATCCATTTTATCCAATGACTTGTTATTTTCTACTACATTATTAACATATCATCATAAAAAAATTCCATTAACTCTAATTTCAACACTTTAAGGCACTTAGCAGTTTTATTTTTCTAAAATTACTTTTTTCAAACATCCTTAAAAATGGATCACAGATGCACTTGTAAAAGAGTGTGGACAACAGAAACAATAATGCTAATGGGAAATACCTTTACATTGATCTCTTGCTTGGTTCGGGTTAGAGGTACATAACTTCCTTTCACAATATCATATGTGGAGGTCTGTAATTTCCTACAGAAGGAACAATTTGCTTTCCCCAGTAACAGAAACATATCTGCATTGTCCAAAGGCCAAAAATTAACGATCTTGTTGGTAAATGAAAGAAACTTCAAATGCAAATTGGTCTTCTTGTTAACAAAACAGGTAAGATTAACTTTGAAAGATAAAAAATATAATACAATACCAAACATGTAGCTGCCTTTGCCTAATCAAATATGAGAAATAACTTAAGCCCACAGATTTTTCCCTTCCTTTTTTTTTTTTTTGGGTTGTGGGGGGTGTTTCTCTTTCCTGGGTAAGATTGAAGAGATTGAGAAGCAACATTAAGCATCTCTCCAAATGGTTATACAACCAAACCATTATTTGAATCGAATCTAAATGATATAACATTAAAATCTTATAAGGCAAAATAACGGTATAAGAAGCATCTGGGTAGGCAGAAAAATACAAAGAACCCAAAGTAAGATTCAAATAGATGACCGAATTACAACTTTCAGCAAATAGGTAAGGAGTTAAAATACTCAGAATAATGGCCGTATGGATTTTTACGCCAAAAAGGGAAAAAAAAAGAGTAAGAACATGAGTTCAGTACCGTATTATGGGAAAATAGAGCTCGAAATTTAAAAAAGAAACAGAGAGAGGGGGAAAAAAAGAAGAGATGAACTGTTGAATCACAAAACCTTTGGAAAGCTTGTAGCTTCTCGGAAGCATCTTGGTAGTGGGAATCTGCCATAGTTGCAGGAGACTTGAAGTACCGCTCATCTTCCCTCTCTCTCTCGTCCTGTGTGTTAGCCAGCACGAGAGCTAAGCATGCTATGATGTAACTTGGGTCGCTTAAATCCGAAAACAGAATTTCCTAAACCAACTTTGGGTTGGATCATGGATGCTCGATTGGTTTGATTTTGGTTCTAAAACCCATAATTTTGGTTTTGGATTGACATCTGAACCGAAGAGAAATATTAAAAAACTTATTTAATAATGTGTTAAAATAACTAAACCTTTGAGTTTGGTTGGTTCGATTTTAGGGTTTTTAATTAAATTTAGATTTGATTTTCTGGTTGGAGAGTTTGGTTTTCAATTAGGTTTAGTTAGGTTTTGAGCTGAACGTCAAGAGCCTTAGTTTAGTTTTGGGTTGATCTCACGTCGGATCAAACCGAACCTATTAACAGCTTTACTCCACGCCAACTCAACAGTTTTCAGTTTTCGCTGGCAATGCAATCCGTGTAAAAAACCAATTCTTACCTCCATGTAACAACCGGGTCAAGTTAAAACCCGATTTCACTTAGACATCTTGTTTTAAACCGGTTTATAGAGAGATTAAAGTATGAAAAAGAAAAATCAATATACTATTACAACCAGATTGAAAATTATGGTTCTTTGGAATCATCCCTTTATAACATCCGAAAATACAAGTAAAAACAACTACACTTATTGCTTAATCTGTCCTAAACCAATCCCAACGAAAGGAAAAAGAACTACTACCTATGAAGAATAAGGGCATTAATATAATAAAAAGGTACAAATACAATCAGGGGAACCATGGAATGCTTGTGTTTTTGGTTTTTCAGTTCACTTGTATTCCTGAGTCATATATGTCTCCTGCTTTCCAGCCTTGAGGTATGTTGTTAACCGGCACCACCCACGTCTCGTCGCCACCTTCAGTGTCACTTAAAAGCATCCTTATAGACAATGGCCCGCTCGGAGGTGAGCCCGTCGCCCATACGGCTCCATGGCTTCTATCCAACAGCTTACACTTGGAGTTTTGAGTCTGTGTACACCAAATGGTTAAAAAAAATGGTTCAGTAGCAGTCTTTGATTCATTTCATTTTCATGCCATGGCCTAGTTAACTAGTTGTAGTAGCAATAGTTTTCTGATGACAAGCTGTTTGAACATAACTGAACTTCTTATGACAAAATATGAAATTGATGATCAAGGTATAGGATAAATTAACCAGCATCCCAACACCTCCTTTGACAAATTGCTTACAGATTTCACACTTAGTTGATATTGCATACTAATTGAATGGGATCAAGCTATACCTCACAAAGTTGGACAGCACTGACATCCATCTTGCCTTGTTGATACCATATAACAAAGGCAAAGTAATAAGGGTAGTTGCTGCTGTCATCAATCTTAAATGTGATGTTCTTGTTTGGGTAGCTGCATGAAACACTGAAACAGAACAACCCTAACTCAGTTATATATCATTGTCTATATGTTTGAGTCCTCTTAATCTGTTTTGAGTTTTATGATCTTATGTTATTGATCTTACCGTCTGTATTCGATGTCGATGGTACCAAATGCTAATAGAGATGTGGCTGAGTCACTGGTCTGAGCCATCTTCGAGAAGGCGTGTCTGCTAAGAATGAAATCGGTTAGATGACCTGAACCTTGGTCAGTGATGACCACAGTTACTCCCTTGTCTGAGCAATAGTGACTGTTGGTGCATCTCACCTGGTAAAGCAACACAAGTAGCCCAAAATTCAGTACTTTCCACAAGAAACAGTAACCAATTTGCTCTTGTTATCCATGTCAATGAGTTATATTTTTACCTGGTAGCAGGCACCACATCCTACACCATTCCTATATAGATCCGATGCCGCCGATACATCTCCACCATTAATTGTTGCTCCAAATGAACCAAACTCACATGCTCCAGCTGCATTTCAATAAGAAAGGATATTAAGTAAGCAAAGATGCTGCATAGCAAGTAATTGGAACATCCAAATATCATGATATCCCTTTATTTTTTGTTTTTGGTACTCTCACTTTCTGTTCCCTTTTCATCAGAGTTTGGGTAATAAGCTGCTCGCGAATGAGTGAAGCAGTCGCTACACGTCGCAGCATCTGTTGGGGTTTGCCTGAGAAGCAGAGAGACAAGGAGGAACATAGAAGGAACAAGAGAAACAGCCATTGCAGGACAAAAAGAAGAAAATATGGTAGTAATGAAGGATGTGAGAACTCGTGATAGTAAGGGACACAAGGCTTGTAGTATTTATAGGGATCTGATGAGCTCTCCTTCTTTAGTTTGGTAAGAGTTGGAATTTGACATTCTGTTAAAGAGATATGTATGAATGGAATGTTTTTGCTTATCTTCAAGGAAGGGGCTGCTACCAACCTCTTTGGACTTTTGCCCACCTTATCTCATTCTAACATATACATCTTTCCGTTGTTCTTTTACTTTCTAAGTCAAGAACTGTTTATATGGTCATAGATATCAACTTCTATATGGTAGTCATCAAATAGAAAAATTTTAACAGGTTTGTCAAGAGAATTCATGATCATATGGTTGAAATATACCTAGTTTGAGTTATTGATTCATCTTATCAATTACGCAGCGTATTGATGACGACATATCGTAGTTTTGACCCAAACTTGCCTAACAGAAAGAATAGAAAATGTAACTGTGAAGATTTGGACTGGTTTTACTATAAAGATTAGCTGCTTTTTAATGAGAAGCACACAATGGTTTTGCTTGAGGTGGAAGGTCAGTTTGGTGGTTGTGCACCAGATAGGCTAATTTAGGCATTCTTTTGCATCCCCACTTGGGGTCATAATCACATAAGAGATTTGAATAATTGGCTTGTTGAATGTTGAAGCTAAAGGGAAACATTCCCATCATTTTTAGAGATCTGTTGCCCTTTTGTGCTGCAAAATATAGTACTAATCCATTGAAATGGGCCCTAAAGTGTTGCTTAGTTTTGTTTTTACCTTTTAAATAATCATAGGTAGTTAAATATGAAAGCTTCAGAGCTTGCTTGTTTCTCAACTCGGTTAGATTAGATTGGCTGATTGCGAACTAGGATACCACATGGACGACGCGAAAAGGACAATGGGATAGAGCTTCATGAAAGCTGATGGCACCACATCAGCCATGACATGGATACCATTTTAGGGGCTGAAAACCCCACCATATGCTTGTCACAGTCATTAGAAATAGTTAGGAACTGTCTGGTATTTGTATATATCAAAATTCTATGGCATTGATGCTTGTCCCTTTCAGGGACATTGTAACAAGCCGGTTTACTCAATGAAAATAGAAATAGAGGGAAGAAAAAATTTTAAGGGACCAACTGGAGGTCTAGGTACTTTTGTAGAACCTGAGAGAACATGGATGTTATCAATTCTTTGAAGTAACTTCTTAGTTGATGAGGGTGCAGATGGACAGAGCTGTGCTAATGGGCATCCAAGCCACTCCCTTCAAAGAAAGTAGGAACTGGCCTACTAAGGGCCAGGGCTTAGGCATAATTTTATTTTAAAGTTGGAAGTTTCTAGCTCAGAGGAAGTTTCTAGCTCAGAGATAGTTGCCTGGTCCAGATACTTAGTATTATGTGGGCTTCGGCTATATTTTTTTAGCCCATGATAAGTTGGACCAAGCTTGAGTTCCATGGTTTGTGACTCTTCTCGGATTAGGCATCACGTTTATGAGGCCCAAGTGTGACCCCTAATAAGCTGCACTCACGAGTTCAAGGTAATTTTTATGCAGTGTCGTAGAACCCCACATGAAAGTGAAGGTCTATATATATAAGCTTCTAACTCCTTGAAGCAACAAGGACTTTTGGGTTAAAACTTATGAATAGAGCCATAAGGCCCGATGAGCGAAATCGAACAATATCATTGCTGATGGGATTAGGACATTACACTTGAGATGTCGGAAATATAAGTTGTAACTTTATCATGACTTTGTAGTAAAATTCTCTCTCTCTTGTAGGCTTATGCACAATGCCCCAACCATGTAAAATGTGTTTGTACAATTTTACATTCTTTCTTTGTCATGTCATGGTTTTATATTCAACATAAGCTCAATATAATCAGACATGCACCATATATATTAAAAAAAAAAAAAGGATATTTTCAGCTTAATCCCTTAAGATTCCAAACAATCCTAGTCTTCCCCTTGAGGTTTTTGAAATACTAGTTGACCACTTTGCGGTTTGTTGTGTGTAATAGTCTCTCCCTTCTAATTTTGATAGTAATATTGATGAGGTGGCAAGAAAGAAAACATATATTGATTATTTTACCCCCTAATAGCATTTTTTTTTACTCAAGGCATAAATAAAACTTTTTAATTTCAAATGTAAATAAGAGGGACAAATTTGTCATTAACATTTCATTAACTATGGTTCTAATTGTCAAATCTCTAAAAGAGGGAGATTGCTAAGCACATAAAATCTTAAGGTGGTAAACTAATATTTTAAAAACCTCAGGGAAAAAGTGTGATTGTCGAAACCTTAACTGTAAATATCCACACAAAAAAAGGCCACATGTTGTTCCCTACAAGGTTTTTTAAATAATCCAAATTCAGTTACACAATTCTTAATAATTATGACCTAATGATATTTTTTTAAAATAGCCGAGAATCAATATTATTTTACTGAATAATATTGTCCATAAAATGTTTCTCCTAAAAATACGCACAAAAGACTTGAAAGCACTTTTGTCACTCGGTTTGTTAGGTTCGCTTGGAGGGTATTTTGAAAGAAACTTTTTCTCAACAGTAAAACGACACTGATTCTTAGATATTTTTTAAAAAAAATTATTTGTTCTAAACTACCAAGAATTGGATGATTGAACCTGAATTACTTTGAAAAAGTATTACTTAATACCAATTTTCCGAAAGAGAAAAACAAGCAGGCGTTGCCAGAGCATTCCCACAAAGAAAAGACCAACTTGGCTTTTGACTCCTCACGGTGGGCCTAACTGCAGCTGCCCGATCATATGTAAAAACGCAGGCCTTTCAATTCAATTCCAGTTTTCTATTCTGAACAAACCGAATAAACCGAATCTTTTCCAAAGGCAGGAAAGGAGGAGGAAGAGTTCAAGAGAGTCGAGAGACTACACGCCTCTCTCTCTCTCTCTCTCTCTCTCTCTCTCTCTCTCTCTCTCTCTCTTTCTCTCTCTATTTAATATTCTCCGAGAGATTCGGGTTCTTTTCATCTACTTTCCTATGCCCTCTCTTGGGTCTCTTCATCTGCGTCACAACCATTGTCGCCTTTTCTCTGATCTCCCCAAAAAACCCCATCTCTCTAAAAGATTTTTCACAAGAAATCTCCGTAAACTAGCTTTTCTCCCTACTACGATGTCGATTTCGTCATGCGAGAACTCAGTGGAGAGGTATGCATGCACTTACCATGCTTGATTTCGTGTTCTCTGTTGTTGTTTTAATGACTGTTTTGATCTGGGTAAATCGTATCCGGTTCTTTGTTTCTAGATGTACTACTCTAGAAATTTCAAGTTTTGTATTTTATGCTATTTTTGGTCTTTATTTAGCTCTGTACGTGTATTTTTTCTGGGAATGCTGATGTTTGTATCCATTTTTTCTTTGGGCAAATCTGTTGTTTGTTTTCCTTTGAGAAAGTTTTGTTCTCTGGATTATCTTTGGTTTGATTGCTTGTGTTGTAGACCCCTGAGTGGGAAACATGAGAAGTATGTGCTCAATGCTCAAATGGGGTCAAGTGATTGCACCCAATTATTTTCTGGCTCTGATATTCTGGAACCCTTATTTTTCATTATAGATGTTCAAACCCATCTGAGTTTTTCTCGGAAGTAATAGTTTCTACACAAGCTTAAGTGCTTTCTAATTCATTTATTTATGGTGTTGATAGATATGGATTACTTAATGAGACTTTCTGTTATTAATTGATTAATAAAATGGTTAATTGTATGATATTCAGCTACTTAATAATTTTGTAGAAAGGTAATGCTGATCATCTTCATTAATTAGCATTCTTTAGATACATTAGTTGCAAATAACAGTTTCTAAAACCAACTCCTACAGATAAGAAAAAGAAGAAGAAGAAAAAAAGATAGGGAAAATGGAAAAAGTAAAGAGAGAGATCATCTATTTTCTGACCCCTATTGTTATTTTATTGAGATCCCCTTTATATGTATGACATCATCTCTTTTCTGGCCCCTATTTATTAGAAGATAATTATAATGAATTTAATAACAACAAGGACATAAATGCCTCTTTCAACAAAAGCAAATGGAAGATATAAATTATATTTATCAATAACAATATCTAGTAGATATCTTGAAAAGAGTGGCACGAAAGATCCAATTACATGGATGACTTCATTTAAAATTTATATACATTTAGAGTGAAGTGTCTTCTAAGTTTCTAACCTACCTTAAGTCATTGGCTCTTTGCGTTCTAGCAGCTCCTTCCTCACAATTAACTACCTGAGCTTCCTAAATGTATTCCGATCTCTGATTTTCACTAACTACTATTCCATGTTGGTCTTTTTGTTCACTCTTTTTGGGCACCTAAAGTTTGTTCAATGGTTGTATGAAACCACTTACTTGTAAAGTTACATACATATTATGGATTACATTTTCTTGTTTGGGAAACAACATTTTCCATTTGGAATTTAGTAAATCATATTTTTAAAGGATGTGAGTCAGTAGTTTATGGATGACAGGAATTAACTCCGCAAACTGGTTTTGTTTTTAAAGTGGTATATGCTTTTCAATTTATGCGTTATTTTTAAATGCTGCTGATTTTTTTTCTTTCTTACAAGTTTTTCAACATTAAATTCATTTAATGGCCTGAATCTGCTAAGAAATTGTGAAAAATTAGTATGTCAGTTCATGTTTTATCTCTACCTATATAGCTGAAGAAGTGAAGATAAAATCAATTTCTTTGTACGTTGAACTTTTGTTTTCAATATCTATCAAAATGCTAACAAAAAGGCACAAATAATTGGTTTTTAAAATATGACTTGCTATTATCTCAGTTATTTCTGGCACCTGCTCACTTCAAGATTGCGATTTTCTTTGTTGGATTTGGAAATTCTGTGTCTGACTTTTCTAGTTTTGTGCTTTAGCTTGAATCACGTTAGGGATTTTCTTGATGTCCATATATTACACCTTCATTTCTTTGCTTGCTGAACATATGACCTTCCACATTTTCTTGACCTTCTGTAGAATAAAAAATTCTTTTTAAATATTGCTAGTTGCGGCACATAACACTATGTCATGGTTTATAACAAGGATGACATCTTCGTCCTGGTCTTCTTTACTTATGCTGGTTTCCATGATTCTTGTGTTGATATATCTCTGTTCATCTAATCTCTATCATTGACTTTCTGTATGGACATGCCTGCTTGTCGGGTTTTCTCGTATCATTGCTCAACACCGATTTCATGACACTCATAGACATGGGCTGCATCATTAGAGAAACAATGGGGTCATTTTTATCCAGTTAGTATTAATTATTGCCTTCATTTTCTGCAAGCAGCAAATGTTCTCTATCTGGTCTTGCTCCTCTAGAAGCGATATTGTTCGATATTGATGGGACATTGTGTGATTCTGATCCAATCCATTACTTTGCATTCCGCGAAATGCTTCAAGAGGTACTGGCCCTTTTACAGCTTACATTTAGGTCCCATGTGCTTCAGAGTATCAATTAATACTGGAGTGTGTTGCAGATAGGTTTCAATGGCGGGGTCCCCATAAATGAGGAGTTCTTCATTGAAAATATTAGTGGTAGGCATAACGAGGACATCTGTAACATCCTTTTTCCTGATTGGGATATCCAGAAAGCCATTAAATTTGTGGATGATAAAGAGGCCATGTATAGGAGGTAACCTTATCACCCATTCACAAGTAGTTTCTCCCAGCTACATTACCTAATTTTTATTTTTATTTCTATCGATCTACAGATTGGCATCAGAACAGTTGAAGCCTGTAAATGGCCTTCACAAACTGTGCAAATGGGTTGAAGAACATGGATTGAAGAGGGCTGCAGTAACTAATGCTCCGAGACTAAATGCTGAGCTCATGATTTCAGTTTTAGGACTTTCTGATTTTTTTGATGTTCTTATTGTCGGGAGTGAATGTGATCGAGCAAAACCATTCCCAGATCCCTACTTGAAGGCTCTTCAAATGCTCAAGGCATCCCATAACCACAGTTTTGTTTTCGAGGTTTGCCATCCTCCCAAATTATTTTTCAGGAAGTTATGTTTCTTGAAATTCACCTAATTTAGCTCTCTCTCTCTCTCTCTTTTGGTTAGGATTCTGTGTCAGGGATAAAAGCTGGGGTGGCAGCAGATATGCCAGTTGTGGGTATTACTACAAGGAATCCTGAACAATTGCTAATGGAAGCTGGGGCCACCTTCCTTGTTAAGGATTTTGATGACCCAAAATTGTGGAAGGAATTAGAAGAGCTGGAAAGAGCATCAGCAACAACAGTTGCCCCTTGAAAAGTGCAATGGTTAATACAATACCAGGCATAATCAGAACTTTAGGTGGTTATTATATTGAGGATGAGCTCTTAAGAGCCTTTGGCTTCCTGCTGATAATGATTTAATAACAGTTGATTGTTCAGATAACAATCCCAAGAAATTCTTTGGAGGTTTTTCATTGTTACAATACAATTTAATTCTTAAATATTAATGGCGTAATAGTTGTAACAAGTGCTTCTGGTAGTCTCTGTTTTTCTGGGTTGAGTTTGATATCTAAAAAGTCACATAATTACAGGTACTTCTTGGGGGATGGTTTTTGTTATTCAATTGACACCAAATCAAAGGAAAATTATTGAGGGGAAGTGATTTTGGGGTCAAACAAGTTTCACACTGGGCATTGATTCTACAAAAAGCAATGGTTTTAAATTGACTACAATTGCTTCCCCTCTCACCAAGGTGAAATACAAGTTTGAGTTACTTATAAGCATCTCTTCAACACAAGAGCATAGTGAATCATTTTATTGATAAGTATTAATGATGTTCACCTTTTTCTCCCCCTATTAATAAACATGAAACTGGAAATGAAGGCAAAGCTTCAAGATCACATAAACTAAATCAGTGGTAAAAAGAAATTACAAAGATACATGCAACTCTTGATCTCAAAAGAGATTCAAGAAAATCTATACATAAATATGTGAAGATCAATCTACCATCCCCATCCTAAAATATGAATATCATCACATCACTAAAAGAATCTGTAATGGTCATCGGCCCAGCAAAGTTGAAATGGATCAGAAACTTCACGAGCGTTGTCTTCCTTCAGATATGGTACACATTGTCATTGATCTCATCTGGTCCACGACACGGAATCAATCTCATCCCTTGCCGCCTTGTATAGCTCAAGTCTCTTTGCACATTGCTGCCTCCTCTCCATCAATGATGGGTCCTCATCCAGCAATTTTGCAAGCTGCTTTCCCTGCAGAATGGATATCAAAGCAAATCAAGTCAATGGAAGAGTCTCCTAAACTAACTATTGGGAGAGAGAAAGAGGGAGAAGCGATTCAAGATTACCTCTTTCTTTCCTACTTGTGTATAAAAGTGGTCAAGCAATGACCGTTTAGCCTCCCTAACTTGGCAATATACTACTGCCTTTGGAATAGAGTTTTTGAGTGTATCCGAAACCATATGCACATAAGAGGAAACATTTGACCCTATTCTTCTGAAGTGGCCCTCAGTGTATCGATCCACAGTGGAGGTAGCTGGGTTTCCTCCCTTCTCCACTTCCTGGGGAAGCTTCCGGAAGAACTCTACAGTCAGATATGAGGATTCCATGTCTACCAGTCGAACAGCTGTTTTCTTTCCATCATCACGGAACCCTTCCAAGGCTTCATAGGCAGCAGCTGCTAATTCAGCTTGAAGTGTAGGAAAGCGCTTCAGTTCCTGTTCCATGTAAGATCATCCATACCATTGTTTGACTACTCAAAAACTTTATTTCAAATTACCAGAAAATTGAAGTGCTTTTACTCTTCTTCTACTTCAAAAATCATATCTTTGTTTCATCACCCAAGAGCTAATACCCTAATTACAATGGCACTAACATATGAGTTCTCTAAAGTCTCACCTGTGTTTCTCCTACGGACTTCCTCACAAGCTCCTTCAGGATGAAGTGGACCTGCAATAGAAGTTTATGGTGAATCAAATTTTTAATGATTAGATCTTTCAGATACCTCTTTCCCAAAAAATTAAGTTGGGACAGAAAAAGAACCCAACAGCATCTCCTAGATAGGAACAAGACTTCACCAAATAGGAAAGCTATACATGATAACAGCAGGGAAATATAATTGTAGAAAAGAAAACTTACAGCATCAACTGAAGCTTCAGCTGGACCTCTGAAATAATTCAATGCTCCCTCAATGAGGCGCCGATAACCTTGCTCTGGGGCAATCAGATGGGGTTGGTAACCATCTGCCTCTGAAACAACTTTCCTCACATTCTGCAGAGATAGATGGCGGTCAAGTGGAAGTTTCCTCAAAGCAGCGGGGAGCTGGTTGTCAAAAACTCCATATATCCGATCCCCGCCAGGGCGCCTGAAATAGAAAATGGCATTCAAAAAAGAACATGATAATTAAAAATGTCTAGTCCAAAAAAGGCACAAAAACTGGACATATATTTGCTGTTCCAAGTATGGCCAGATATGTTTAGTTAATCGTGGTTGGCATTTAAAGATTATAATATCATAAATGATGACTATGAGCATTTGAAAAGAAACATTAGGTCTGAAATGTATGATAAAACTAGCTTCCTATTGCATTTTTGGGCTTGTCCTTGGGGTGAGGCAGTCTCTAAAAGTACGTAGAACCGCCGGGTGGAGAGATTGGAAAGGATGTCCTTTCAACAGGGAAAAGGGTAAAGCAGATCAAAAATACTTTGGACGATTTGCGAACTTACAACTTTTTTGTTTACTCAGAGCATTGTTTTAATTGCTCACTTGATTCAAGGAGTCAGCTTTTTAAGACAATTGAAAACTTGGTCTATGGCTAATTCAGTTGTCAGAATTAACTTGATGAATTTTTCAATATAAGTTTCGAGAATAAGAAAGCATCTCAAGTTTTACTACAAAATGAATGCACATAATCAAGGAGTTCTAGTGAAGTCAATAGTTTTTGAGTTCACAAACTACATTGATTTTCCAGGATCTTTGGAGAGGAATTTCTGTCGTAGTAAAATTTGGGGAAATATCTTCCCATTCTGCTGAGTTTTATGCATAAAAGGTTTGCTTCTCTCAGGGGCGAAAAAACAAAAAATTAAAAACCTACAAAAACCAGCATATAAGTTCATAAAAGCTAATCTCTCATGGTTATACATTGTTGAGTGCCTAAAGGCTAATCTCTCAAAGAACCAGCTCAAACATATAAAATAATGTCATAACTTTAAGGTACATTCTAAATCATGATATCAATGCCTTAAAGACAACGGCAATAATACCCTGATAAATCAGCTTTGATAGTGCTTGCATATACCAGTCAGCATAAAATCCTTATATGATGGTATTCACAGCAAAATGTACACCACACACACACACATGTATGATATAAAATAGCAAATGCAACATTACTTTTGCAAGAATTTAAAGTTATAGAAATTTAAAAATATTTTAAATAATGCAAGCATAAAAAGTATTCTGGTGAGCAGAAAAAGTACGTAGTGTTTACCCTCCATCAAGATGCTCCTTGAATATCCGGTCAAATGCACGACAAAGTTCTAAAATAGTGTACAATTGAGCCTGAAATACACAGATGAGACGGTTTAAGTTATAAATCAAACCATATAATATCTGATTCACAATGAGAGAAAAGCTTCTCACCCCAGCGTCAACAGCAACAGGCCTACCAAGGTGGTCCATCTCAGCTTCAAGTTCGTCAATGTTTTTATTTATCGAGGATGTGATACTTGGTATCTGAGCCCTAATTACAGATTCCAGGTGCTGAAACGAGACCAGTTCATATAAGAATTTATTCTTAAAATCCAATTGAAAGATTAAAGTGCAAATAAGATAAAAGAGCAATTATACCCTTGATAGAAGTTTTGCAAGATACTCTGAACCCATTTTGCTGGCTAAGTGTGCATAATCAGGACTAGTAGCAAAATACTCTCGCTCCCTACGCCGAGCAGCAATCATGTCGACATTTTTATTTATATCAGCTTGGGAACGGTTTACAACACCAACCCAAGGTTGTTGCAGCCGATAAGATCTTCCTTCAAGAACCTTAAAAACCCACCAATAAATAAGAAACTCTGCACTATGGTGAAAGTATTACAAGCCGATATAAACTTGATAAACAATGATCAGATAGCATAGCACTCAAACATCTTTAAACAAAATACGTAGAAGCATGGCTCAGTTACACAGAGGATAATAACCAACCAACAATGGGTTCCTCTGCACATGGACAAGCTCCTGCTTATGGGTAGACTTTTTGTGATCACTCAGGAAATAATGGAAGATATAAAATAAAGGATTTAATGCTAAATCAACAAGAAGATAGCAAATCAATGACAAGATGCCCTTCAAAAAAAGAAAAAAAAACAAAGATACGAATAATAATCCTTCTGAATTATATGATTTCCCAGTGTTTCTAATACTTAAGCTCTCAATTAGCTACAAATGCTAAAAACAGATAAAGGGCTTACTTCCAGTGCATTTGTCCCTTTGTCCATCAAATCAAGCTTTGTCAAAACCCCAAATGTCCTTTCACCTGGGAAAGTTACATAGAATTTCTATGGTTAATGGAAAGAAACAACAAAAGCCACGTTATGTGTATAATTCAAAATATCATAATTCAAATAAGAAATAATAAAAAACAATAAGCAGAAAGTACCTGCAGGATCAACTTCTCTAGCAAGTTTGATAGCATCCGAAGTTGCTATATCTTGATTGGCTGGAGATATTGCTAATATAATGCTGTTAGGCTACAAAAGCATTTAAGCATCAATTATAATAAGAAAACAACGTGTATCATAAGAATTTTAAGTTGAAGATGTCACAGTAAAAGTCACATTCTTCAGCGCAGCCATGGAAAAATTGACTAAAGGGCCCAATGATGTCTTTCCAATGCCTATAATTTCAAGGATTGGAAGGCATAAAAGCATTTTATGTTTGAAGTAGAAAACATATGGAGAAGAACTGATGCAAAGGAATGACGAAAACAGAAACTTCAACGAGATTCATTATAGCTAATACAAAGGCAACTGTGATGAAGGATCTGAAAAGGTGATGATAATATAACAGCAATTCACAAATTAGTAAATTGCATGTCAAATAACCAGACATTCATACGTACTGGTACAAAACCATGCAAAGTGGGTCCCACTTAAATATAGAAAACAAGTTCCTGTGGCCAAGCCTTCTCCTAACATCACAGAAAAAAGAGTAAAGGGGTTGAGACAGGTCGCATTTGAGATGAAGGAAACAAAACATCTACAATAGATTTTTAGAGAGAGAGAGAGAGGAGAGGAGCAAAGAGGGATAGGAAATTGGATTGGTGGACCATCTGGCTGTGATGAAATTACCTATTCAATCAGCAAAGCTCTCATTCTCTTAAGATTAAAAGTCCTGAGAACTTTTTACTTGCATTTAAAAATTGATTAAATAGCAGTAAATACCAAATAAGAATTAATATATTATAACAAATAAAGAAAATAACATTATTCAGTCTAGGCAAATGGTTCCCCAACAATGAGAAAATGCATAGCATGCCTTTAAGAACACCGAGGTTCCCTTTCTAACTTCTAAGTGGGTGATCTAAAGTGGCTGCATTGGTAGCTAAACATGGTGAAAAAGTTAAAAAAAACCTTTCACAAACTGATGAACCATAAATTATACTTCACATTGAAAACAAAATAACCAATTTGAAATTTTGCTTCATTTTATCATTACCTTCTCAACATAGGAGCGAACCATGTTTTCAATGTCTTCAACAATAGTATCTGGCTGCCCCTCTGTAATAGTGAAAGTTTAAGTTATTATCATAAAAATAAAGTTACAAAAAAAAAAAAAAAAAAAGGAAAAAGGGAGGACATACCTGTGGCCACCTTTGTCAGTCCAGGCAAATCAATCAATGTTAAGTTTACAACTGTAGGACCAAGCAAACCAATTATGTTAAGAAAACAAGTAGGACAATAACAGATGGTAATTGTATGGAAAACGTTCCAAAATAAATACAAAATTCCTTCCTAATTTAGGTCACAAAACAACATAAATTAAGAGGAACAAAATAACAGGTGCAAAAGAAAACAATGAAACAAAAGCAATGAATGTCATGGTGTAATATCTCATATTATCCCTTATTGGATCATGTAAGTAGATCATCAAACACCAAGCTGCAATCCTATTATAAGACATTTAAAAAGAAAAAAAAAATTTAGACTTGCAACCGATTGCCCTTATTTCATCTATAATATCCAATATGATCCTAGGATTGTTAAGATAACATAGACCATCAGAATGAGGCATGATCTTTTTTAGTTGGGTCATATAACCATGTTTAAATACATTATCTTCTCCCATATTTTCTGATTTGCACCAAAAAAAAAAAGGCTCTCCTATCTCCCTTTTTCTCACCTCATCCCATCTCTGATTGCTGACATACATCTGAATAATTGTTGAACATGTTGATTTTCATTGGAAAAAATGAAAATTTGGGAGTTTTCAGTTTTCTATCAATTTGCATTATAGTAGGCCAATCTAGATTAAAAATGCAAAAAAAGTTGTCGACTAGGGTTTCATCAGGACTTCTAACTACAACTCTAATATTCTAAACCACAAATCCAACACCCCACACCCCCCCCCCCCCCCCCCCCCCCCCCCCCCCACACACACACACACACACACACACACACACACACACACACACACACAAACCCAAACCAGTACCACCAAAGCAAAATATTAAAAAATACATTCAATTTTATCACAAAACATAGCAAATAAAAAATTCCTAGGAAATGAAAAACATCCAAGAAGACAATCAAACATTACTTGGAAAATAGACTAAGCTCTTTGAACTAAATAACCACCTTATGCCAATTGAAGGAGCGAAGCATGAGGTGTCAGATATCACAAGAAATGCACTCTTCTTTCAGTGGGTGTCGATTATTCAAGCATTTAAGAATGTGCCCTACCTGGCAAAAGATTGGGTCTGATTGCTCATTACATAACTAGTTCTTATAGGCACACTTTTTCTGGTTTGCCTAGTGAATACGTTTCTTTTCTACAAAAATTTCTTGTTCTTTCTCTTCACTACAAACTATATTCTCTATTTACTGATAAAAATAAGCATACCAAATACCAAGCATGAATAAAAAAAGGCAACAATATTGATAATAAATTAACAATGTTACATGTGGAAATCATTTTATAAGTTTGCAAGTAATGTGCTCACCATTTGGAGAATAGATACTGAGATGGATAGGAACTTGAGAAATCTGTTTTGTCCTCCCAGTCATTCTATCAGTTTCATCTTGAATTTCCTTCCGCACCATGGCTGTATAAGCAAATCCGACAATAGTAAAAATCAATTATAAACGCACTTTTTCTTTCAAAAACAACATCAAGAACATAACAGTTAGTTACAAAAATAAAGTTGCTAAAGGTAACTTGATTAAAAAAGAAAAAGACAAACATCCACTGTAAAATTCCACATTTAATAGTTCATTATTATCATAAAAAAGGCATGCGGATGAAGCAGATAAATGAACAAAACAGAACATATTAGAAAAGTATAAGAAAAAAATTTTAGAGCACAAATTGACCACAAATGGTGTCTCTTTCAGCAATTTAATAATCTATATAAGGATTGATTCAAGTATAGTTACTGAACTTTGACCAAAAGGGTTAGTCCAACTTGTGAAATCGGCAACTGGACTGTTATGAAGAGTTCAAAACAGGATATTTCAAACATTTATATTGTTGCCTCAATTGATAGAGTCAAATTTGTCTAAAGAAGTTGGATTTGGTTGTTCACACAAGGAAAGACAGAAGAAGACAAGGCCTCATCAGCAAAGAAATTGAGACTCAGTATAGGGAAGGGTGTGTGTGCAAGGGGATAGAAAAAGAGAGAGAAAGAGGAGGGAAGGGGGGCGGGGGCGGGGGTGTTGTTTGCAGAGGGAGGATGTCTGGTTCATAAAGTGAACCAGATACATATTATCCACATCTGCAGCTCAAAGCATGCATTCATCAAAGTGCTCAAACAAACAAGAAGAGTTGGAGACATATACAATGTCCATATATAATGATTATGTAACATGTCCCCAGCCATAAAATTACAAGTACAACAGCAGCAACACAATTCCTTATCCAACTAGTTGGAGTTGGCAACATGAATTTTTTACCTTTATTCAATATGTCAAAGGGCATAAATTCAGTTAGATTATCTTTATCAAAAATTCTTTCAGATTGATTCCATCCAATCAGGTTCTTCTTTGTCTCCCTCTCACCCTCTTCCATTTTTTCATTAAACCTGCCCACGCCTTCTCACAAATACCTCCCAAAAGTTTGTGCTTTATATTCCCCAACCACCCTAAACTACTTTCTTTTATTTTATCTCTTATCTAGATAACATGTAGACAGTTTCAGATTTGTTCATTCACTATCATATTTTCCTAGTCATCCCACACATAAATCTTCCGATCCTCATCTTAGCAAAACTCATAAAGACAATGGGATAACATGGCACAAAGCTACAAGGACAAAGCCTCAGCAGTAATAATATACGAAGGTTAATATCATTTCTGCTCTATATATAGTCCTAAAAAACACATCTCTCCTCTTTTTTTTCTGATGAATTTGTTCAATCCTCAAATTTCTAGTAATATTTTCATCTCAATCCAATTAGCCCCAGTGTCAAATGTGCTACTGTGATAAAATCAGCTGATCTCATAGAGTGTCTCTATAATAGGCTAAGGAGATTATTTCAGGACTGCAAGAGCCATCAAATGGCAATCCCATCCACCCATCACACTCTACAGGGTTCCAAATTGGAAATCCATATTATAAGGATAAATCAAACGTCATATAAATAGAAGAAATTTAGCTTGTTTCTAGCTTAGGTTGCTCATAGGGGAATATGCAATTCCTAGTTCTCTATACTCAGATGAAAGCTTCTGAAAGATGAGTTAATTGTCTCATTTTATTATATAAATTGATTAACTTCCTATAAAACCAGAAGGAAAAAAAAATAAAAAATAAAAACCATTCCAAAGAAGAAAGGTAAGAAAAACTTCGTTAGTCTACCACTCAAAAATTAGGTAAAACTATTAGAGCAAAACCAAAATATATAAAAATTAGAGTTTCTATTAATATTCATTATTAATAAAATGTTAAGTTAAAAGCCACTTTTTTTATGCTCAAGGGAGCAATGCCATGCTGTGGATCACTTTTCATAATTTCATCAAATAAACAAATAAATAACAGATGCTTTATTTTTAAGAATTCATGAAGCCACCACCATGTGCCATTTCTTCAAATTATCAGGACCTCAGGAGAAAATTTCAATTCTTATTTAAGTAATCTCAATGTTTGCACCTTCATCTTTATGGCGTAATTCTCATCCAGTTGGATATGGTGGATTAAAATGAGACACCAAATGAATTGACAGCAGAGCCTTATGTGGTAGTAGATACTAAAGTATGGTTCTAGGGGAAGGAAATAACCAACCTATTCCAAATGGAGAGAACAGGGCATTTGACAGGGGGATTCTAAAATTAGAAAGCCTTGGTCCAATCAAGCAGCTAAATTTTGGAAATAAGCTATAGCACTTACTCCAGGTAATTATATTGACACGTGTAATTGGTTGAAGATCAAAGTCAGTTCTAATATTAACATTATTTTTTTTTATTTGGTTTATAATTTTTCATTACACACTCAGACTAGTACATATCCATCACCAAGATGCTTCGTTTATGCAAGCATTATTCAACTTAGGGACTTCATTAGCAAAATTTCTTATCAATCCTACAAATAAGAAATTGATATAAATGAGAACAATTGAAACCCAAACAAGTGAACGCAAGGTCATCATTTCAAAATGATGCCCATAATAGAAGATTCATCTTGAACATAAAACAGAAAAAGCAAAACAGAATTTCGAGTAAAAATAGCATACCAAAATCTGAGAATCTCCTCTGTGGCAAGTGTAGGAACTCCGCATAATCCTGTTGCCCCTCCTCTGCCTTGTGCAGCTGCAGAACCAAAGGTCGCCTCGTGACGATCCCTGCAAATAACAAAAAAACAAAACCAAATCAAACATCCAAAAATAAAAATAAAAATTTCAAAAATCGGAACCAAAATAAAAAGCTCCATATACTAACCAGAACCCCGAGGAAGAAAATCACGGCCAACGATGCTCTCCAGAACGGATGATTTTCCGGAACTCTGCACTCAAAAAAGAAATATAACAATATTAATAATCAAACCTGACGAAAAACAGTTGAGACTAAAGCCACTAGATTGAATAGAAAGAAGGGAGCGATCAAAAAACCTGTCCACCAACGACTGCAACAGAAGGAAGAGCTTCCCATAGGGTCGGCAAAGCATTATCGCCGCCATAGTCACCCAGAACTGTACAAGCCCTCTGAATTCTGTTCACCAAACCAATCAAGCTCTCCATGGTAGAAATTTCAATAACTTCGAAAACAAAACCTGAATATTATCTGAAAACCCTAGAATTCGAGTTGGAGAACGCAAGGAAGAAAACGAGAAAGAAGAAGAAAAGGAGTCAAGAGGCCGTGTAACGGAAGCTAGCTTGCTTCGCAGGATGAACTTTCCGCTCTTACGCGTTCGTCGGTTCGTGTTTTTATTTTTAATAAAATGAAAATCTTGGTCGGATATTGTGAACCGGACGCGCTCTGTTCCACTTGCGTCATCAGGTTTCAAAGTCGGTTTCAACGCTCAACGGCGGAACGTTGGAAGTTTGAAAATTCAAAAGTCAAGTTTGTTAGCTGTCTTATATAATAAATAAAGTGCGCGGGCTATGCAGCCTGCAGGTGTCTTTTTGATGCAGATGGTTTTATTTTTGGGAAAATTACACAAACCTCCCTTCAAGTTTGGACAAATTATAGATACCTTCTTCTAGGTTTTCGAAACAACTCTCACGTCCCTATAAATTTTGTTATTCACAGTACTTGCCATCCTTACATTGGATGATATCTAAATGTTCTAACCAAACTGCATGTAGAATTGCCTTGGGACGTACAAGGATCTAAAATATATTAAGGGGCATTATTTGAAAACTTAAAAAAAAATTTTAAAAGACCAACTTACCCTTATTAAAAAATATTCTAATAAGATATTATAAAGTTGTTTTAGGAAAAATAAATTCCGTTTTTTATTTCATGTTCTCTATGAGGCTCTCTCCCCTTATATATTAATATTAGGGGATGTATGCACAAGTAATAATATTCCCTTGAGTTTGCTTAATAATAGTATAGATAATTAAATTTCCACTAATCAAAATAATTTTACTTTCATAAAATTAATCAACTAAATATATTTCATTTGCTAACTTAAATTTTTTTTTAAACATCTCACTTAGAAATTGAAAAATGTAGACGGGGAATAAAAATACAACTCAATGAAATTCATTATACTTACTTAGCAACACTATCACACTCCAAAGGAATCAAAATGTTGTAAGTAACTAAATGCTAATGAAAGGTAAATATTATTTTAAAAATTGTGAAGAGGGTTATCTACAATTTCGTCAAATGACAAGGTAGATTTTTAATAATTAAACTTACATAATAGATTTAGAAAACCTCATCTGAGCTTATTACAGATCTTACTTTTGCAGATTATTTTTTGTAGACTTCTATCCTACAAGGAATAATCTTTGATTTCAATTTCCCCCCATTCCCTTGATGATTCTTCTCCCCTTCTAATCCCATCTCTTAAAATAGTCAACAAATCACAAATGGAGATTTTTTTCGGTAAACACATGTCACAAATAGAAGCTTCTTCCTCATGCAGTCATCGTTTCTCGAAAGTCGTTGAAAAAAGGGCTTGGGTAGTCGAAAGTTCGTTATGGCTTACAGTTTGGTTAGTATTTTATCTTAACGAAACAGCATAATGGGGGTCAACCCAAAACCAAACCAATTGAAATTAGAACCAATCTTCCCAGCTAATTAAACCACATGAAATTCAAACCATAAACCATAAACTTGGCACCACGCCACGCCAAGTCTTAGTCTTAGTCTTGCTTTCTGCGCCAATGCACAGCCCAATACCTTTTTATGGAAAGCATTTCAGCTAAAATCTGGTAGTTCTGTGAGACCACCGACTGGGATGGAGCTTGGATGTGTGGGTCCCCTCCTGACATGGGCATCCATCGGTAAGTTTCACATTGGCACCATTGAATGGCACTAGGACTAGGTGAAACACTGTTCTTTTTATGGGTTGGGTTATGAGCATAATGTATTTGTTGCTTTTAAAATAAATGAACATATTGTGTATTAGGTATACATAAGTTATATTATCTGATTTTGTAGGTAATTATAAATAAGTTATATTCTGAAACAAGTGAGAGAGAAACAGCTAGAACAAAATGAGAGGCTTTTTGGTCAGCAGATCAGTCAAAGAATTTGCGAAATTTCCTTTATGGATAGCAAGCATAGCTTTGATCTTAAAAGGAAAAATAAAAACATTCTTACACTTTTCATCAGTTCATTAACTACATACAGATGACGAGCCATGTTTAAAATTACAGGTCATTACCTATAGATTTCAAAGTTATACAACAATGATAAGTCTCCTTATCTGCGAGCCGAGAATCTCCGAGTCACTTTTTACCCCTGCAGAACTTCCTGTTCAATTAAAATTCCTAGTGCGGCAATGGATATCCATTATACATAAAACATACAGACAGAACCATGCTATTAACCAAATGCCTAGATTTTGTGCAATAATGTAATAATGCCGTGATTTCCACCAAAAAAAAGTAATAATGCCGTGATTGTGAAAATGTTCGCATTTCTTCTTTCCTTCTCCGGTGATCATGCATGTCCAAGCTGTTGGCTGGCCGGGGGATTTCAATCCCTTTTGTATACCACTGTTGGGTAGACTGGGTTCCACATATTATTCTTTACATGAGTCTGAAGTTCCTCCTGTGAGAGATAGACATAATGTTGCATGAGAAGATGTAATTTGGAGCAGCTTAATCATTGATTTGATCCCTCACGAGATGGAGAGGCTGAAAGCAGTATCCAATCACCAGTTGTTTGGAGAAAAATTAACTTTCAGAAGTGTTTCTAGTTCAATTGTGGCAAAACGTCATTTGTTGCAGTAAGTTTATTTTGCAGTTCAAAGTTCGACCGGAGTAAAAGTCATCAATATTATAGCTTCAATTTAGTGCTATTTTGGCTATCATTTTCAGTATATGTTAAAAAATGAACAATTTGTGAACATGGTCCAATAAGCACATGCAAGTGGTAGGATCATTCAAGCATCCCACCTAAATTATCTTTTATGTGATAAAACCAGAACACCCTGACATCTAATGTGGTACAATACTACGATGACAATGGAATGCCTTGTCCTAATCATTTGTGGCAGACAAAGAAAAAAAAATATTCCTGTTTTAAAGTTGTAATATATCATAAACCATGTCTTCAGTCAGATAAGGTGGATTTAAATATTTTGATCCCTTTCCTTTTGGTGTTCTCAACATTTTGGATCCTTCAATAACTCCTTATACCAAGTAAAAGACACTCCATAGCGCTGCATTTAACAGGGCCAAACCATCTTAACCTACTTTAGTTTTCTCTTATTTGGGCTACTTAGTCTCTCATATATTATTTTTCATCGGCATTTCCTTTCAGTTTTTCCTATACATTCATATAAAACCAGATGTTTAAAACATTTTAGTATCATTGGTAAACTTGATTTGGGGCAGGGGGAAGGAGGGGAAGTAAATCAAGTAATGAAAAATATAAGTAACCGGATTTTGCATCAGTAACGTAGATACCTTATTTAGTTTCTGGAGCTCTCGGGCATCCATGTCACGGTAACCTTCTGCTAGATCCTCCACAATAGCTTCCTTCACCACAGCAGCAGCTACCTCCTTGGTTATATCACGAATGCTGCAGAGATCAATCAAATCAAAAAATTTATTACACAAAACCTAAAGCCTTCCAGTAATTTATGTTGACTTCAAAACAGGCCCCATCTCAAAAGTGACGCACCTTGATATTGAGGGATAAATTATTCCCTTCAGAACCTCTTCGTCTTTCATATATGCAGCCAAGCTGTAATTTTCTCAAGAGATGGGACAAAGTCAAACAAATCAAATTTGATATCTTGAACATCAATTGCAATAAGAAACTGGGGCAGAAAACAATTCAAACGAGTCAATACTTACCATTCAGCAGCAGCCTGTAGCATGCCATCGGAGATGACACGAGAACCAGATAGAAGTGTACCTAGACCAATCCTGTGCGATCAGAGAGATGAAGAGAAAAAAGAATTAAAAAATACTACAATGGCTGGCATTCTAAAGAAGATAAATAATAATACTGACCCCGGAAAGAGGTACATGTTATTCCCCTGGTTGCAATGACCAATGTGACCATTTCCTGAAACAGTTCATAGGGTTGAATTTAGAGCCATATAAAGTACACAAAATGCTCAAGCTGTATAAGCATCTTGAAGGCATTGAGTAAAAATGTCATTCACCAAGGTGATCATTTCTTGGAAAAAACTATAGGTACACAATGTACTTGATCCAATGAACTTGGACTTTATCAGCCTCCACAGAGGTGGCATGCCAGTAACAAGCCGAAGATGAGACAATGGGTAATTACAGACCCTAAAACCCCTGATGAGCCCATAACTTCTGCACAGATCAGCAATGACTAGGAGCATTTCCTACTGGAGTAAAGAGAAAGGGAGAAAGTGGGTCCCTAAATACATTTATATAACTATTGAAGCATACGTTATAACTTAATTATGATTAAACTTGTTTAGATATATCCTACAGTTGTGTTAAAGTGGCTCTGAGGTGCTCCATGATGTACAAAATGTAGAATTTTCTTCAAAATAGACAGTTATCATGGTTCAAGTTTCACCTTGTTGACCATATTTTCACTTAATCTGTTTTTTTTTTTATAAGTTTTTCAAACATAATTTTATATGGCTGAACTCGATTTTGAATGATATCGGGCTGCCTACGTACCCAAACTTGGGATCAAGCCATATCGTAGTTCAATTATCACTTAATCTGTTATTAAGAAGACTTATTTCAAGTTTCCACGTATTTTTAAAAAAAATCAAGTTTCGACATATTTCAATGAGTTTCTAGTGTTTCTTTTAACGTCTTTATTAGATTTCCACAATAATGCATGCATTAATATTGATGTCTAAATCATGCAGTCCACATAACATTAGGTCAATCTTTGCGCATGTTTATTCTTTCAGCCAAATTTTGTAACAAGATACATAAAAAGCAACATAAAATTTCGCACAATAATGCTTATAGTAATCGTTATACATACCAAGATCCACATCTTTGAAAGGACTTCCACTTGCAAATATAATATGTTCACCCAGAACAGAAAATGCTTCTTCAGGAGTGCATTCGGCTGTTTCAAAATAATTGTACTTAGCAAGAATAAAGATGCATAAATGTAAACAAAAGTAGTGGAGTAATCTGAATTCAAATACCATTCTTAGTAGGATTTGACATTGCAAAGATTGCTGGTCTGGTTGAAGTCGAACTTTTAAGTGCTTCTAGAACCTAGAATATTGCAATGGACAATATCTATTTAGAAAGCAGAAGTTCTTGAATCTTCGGTCTTTTCTTACCATACAATAAGTGTTTAAAAGTTCTCGAAATTATTCAAAATTTCAAGGGACAAAACAATGTCTCTTTTATTTTCAACAAGGTAAAAGTGAATGAATCATATATTAAAACTCAGAAGTGAAGAAAAGGACAACACAATATGTAAAAAAGGAGTATACCATGGGTTAGCTAACCTGCAAAAACCAACATGAACTAGCTCAACAGACTAATCTGTCTTGAGTATTAATTCCACCCATTTACAAATTATGAAGATGTAACCCCAAAAAATTCAAGAAGAATTGCTAACCAGCGATATCGTGTAGATTCCTTTCTTTTTCGAATCCTTTCTATTTCATGTTCCACACTTCAAAAAATCTAAGTGTTTCTCTGCTTCCATAAAACCTATCAGATCATAAAGGGGCAAATGTTCCACAAAAGAGCAGCTTGCTTTGACCACTCTTCCATCTCTACATAACAAATCAGTTGCCACAAGCAACTAGCACATGTACAATAAGTCGAAAGATTTAAAACAAATTTGGTTTCGTTTTTATGCATAGCATAACCATTTGGTCAGGTCCATTTTCCATAATCACATAATTCGCTCACAGTATGTCTCATGCAGCTATCAACAAGTAGAAAGCTACTTTAGAAAGCGTAACTGCTGTCCATACTATGACTGGCAAAGGCAAGGAGTGGGGTTTCTCTTCCATTGGGGCAAAGGCAAGGAGTGGGGTTTCTTGGAAAGCACCTACAACTGGCATTATGAAGATAAACGTTGATGGCAGCTCCTTAGGCAATCCTGGACCTTCAGGCATTGGCGGAGTGGGAAGGGATAGTACGGGGATGATTATTTTCATCTTCAGTGGTCCGGTGGGAGATGGTAACTCTACTCGTGCAGAGATGATGGCCCTTTTGTCTGGTCTCACAGAGGCTAATAAAAGGGGTTTTTCACATTGCATTATAGAAGGAGATTCGGCCACAATCATGAGATGGATGCGTCAGGAGGACCTACGGTCATGGAGGCTATCCCACATCATTAGTTGCGCAAGATTCTTGGCACGTGATCTGAATGCCTCGTTCAGCCACGTACCTAGAGAAGCAAATGGAATAGCGGATAGACTAGCAAAGCATGGAGAAAGGAGATCAGACTTCTATTCCAGGCCGATTATAGATGAGTTTTCTGGGATGTGTTCAGCCTAGAAAGCTGGTTATTTTTGTTGTTAGCATTGTACATGGGATGGGTTTTTCTGTTTCTTGGCTTTTGGTGTATATTTGGGTGGTGGCTAGCTCACATGAATAGGTTATAGTTCATTCTCCCTTTTCGATGTCTTTTGTTTCTGAAAAGGGATCCCCATACTTGTATTTTTCTCATAGGTACTATGTACTCCTCATTTCTTAATCAAATATCATTACTTATCAAAAAATAGTAACAAGAAAAGTGATTTCTCTGAAAATATTACTTTTGCCACCCAGTTCAAGCCCAAATGTCAAGCAAGGTTAAAAACTTAAAACTCAATATCATCCCTGGTATTGGCAGGAACTGATACCGAGTTGACTCAGCTGATATGGGTAGTATCGACCAAGTTTGGGCCCAGTCAGGCCAAGATGACCCAATCAGCTCAAAAAGTTCTGAAAAAGGAAAAAAAAACAAGGAGAAGAAGAAGAACATAAGTGAAGAAGAGGAAAACAAGAAGAAGAATAAGATTTCCTGTTTGTGCAGCCTCTTTGTTGCAGACAAAGATTCACACCTTCTTCTTCTGCTGTCCTTATTCTTCTGCTCCTACCAGTTTCAGGTTGTTCATGCCTCTCTCTTTTTTTATTTTTTTTTTCTTCTTGGTTTTTTCCAGATCTGATTTCTGGTTGTTTGTGACCCTTTTTTTGGTTTTCTGTTTGTTTTTTTTTTCCTGCTTTTTCTTCTACCTGTTTCTTTATTTTTATTTTTTCCTCTCTGTTTCTCCTTTTTTTTTTTCCGCTTTTTTTCCATATTCGCCTCCTTTATTTTTTCTTACTTGTTTTTCCTGATTTCTGGTTTCAGAAAAACCAGAAATTAGATCTGGTTTCTTTCTGATTATTCTGTTTCTTCTTCTTCTTTTCTATTTTTTTCAGGTATTTTCTGATTTCTTCTCTCATCAGAAAGGTCTCTGGAGGTACTGAGTTAGTATTTTCTGTGACTGAGTTGAATCTATCTCAGCAAGACTTAGTTGAGTTCAGCCAGGACGTGGGGTTTCCAAAGAAAACTAATCTTGGGACTTAGTACCAGCTTGGTTAAAGCCGATACCAAGCTGAATTGTCCGTTACCACTTACCACTCGCATTGGTTGAGTTTTTAAAACTTGATGTCAAGATCCCATCAACAGAAGCCAATTAAATATCTGATAAGAGGAAGCTCCCAACTTCAATTCTAGGTAAAATTAGGATGTCCAAAATCTAGCCTCCAATCCACAACACCAATTCAACATTGTCTCCTAGCTCTTCTATCAATGCTACCATTCCCAAGTTAGGAAAACACCACCACGTTTTCACTCTACTTCCACAGCCAATTCAAAATTGCTTCCTTTAGAGAAATTCACCAACATTCTAAAGATTGCTTTTTTAAAACTCTATCTTATACTTATTTTTCATATTAATATATATCAGTATCCATTGAAAAAAAAAAACTCAATCCCATAAGCAGTCCATCCTAATCCCATAAAGAAACATCTTTGCCACTGTAATCCAACACGAAAAGTTGTTTCTTTCTACCTTGAATCACAAAAATGTTTCCCTAACAGAAACAAGTTAAACATTACTAGATATTTCACCCCTAACTCTCTCCCATTTGATACAGTTATCCCCATCCCACTCCATATGAAATTTCCCTGAAGCCCAATCCTCTCTGCCAGTGGATAGGAACCTTCAAAGGGGAGACATACGATAAGTGGAAAGATTGACAAAGGAATCCCAAAATAAGAGTCAAACTTACATCCCATGGATTGATATGCAATCCTCCAAGTAGTCAAATTCTTTTGCATTGTTTCTTCAATCACATCCCACACAACAACATGCTTAGTTTATGCATGAAGCAATTTACAAATACCTAGCTTGGAATTCATCCATGTTACACCCAAAGCCAATTCATAATAGATATAATTTTTATCCTCTCTTCTGATAACATTTCTTATTTTGAGTACAAAAATTAAAAAATGAAATTAGATAGATTAGATCTTATGAGGATAAGAAGTTCATAGAACATGACTCTTAGCTGTAGAAATTTAAAATAGAGAGAGAGAGATGATAAATTCACCAAAAGATCATCTAATTTATGTGGGTCATACTTTACCTCTTTGGAGAACAGACCCCCAACTGCAGATAATCCAAGAAGTACGTCAGGCTTTACTTGTTGCACCTAAATAGTATACATAGATTAGTAAACCTATTATCAGAAACATAAATGTGGTCAAAATAATAGCATATTTAATTCATCATTATTATACCATTTGCTCCTAGGCACTGATAAATTAGCACAAAGTAACAGAGAACTTGCTACCTCAAAGTTCATCTCAAATTATATTTATAACATAAAATGTTAATAATATGCATAGAAATTAATACTAAACTTCAAATTAGAAATAACGTTTAAGAGAAATCATGATAACCATGTTATGAAATGCTAACAGAGGTGGCAAAACAAATCTACGTGGCAATTTCCATATTAAATGCAGATTATTCCAGTATAAATGAATAAAAACAACAATATAAGTCAAAATGTCAAAGAGAATTATAATATGCCTCAACATAGATCAAACAACTAAACAAAAGATGTATTGACAAACTCATGTAATGTTGTCATTTCTTATGCCGTACAGAGTTTGAACATAAACAAGATAACTTTGCAGTGATGCTGTCAATCCATATCCAGCTGGGAAATAATAGGTCCAACTGTAATCTACAATATCATAACCTCAGTTGCAAATTGCCTTCTCAAAATAATGAGATTAGTCATCTTTTAATACATTGTATCATACTAACTAATTTTTGAAGGGACTATGGATTGTTCCAAATTCGATGGTGCCATCTCATCGAGGTGGTAAAGTGATTGTGGAGGAGACATGGGACCAATCAACCCATCAAATCAGGTTGTGGATAGGCTCCTCCACCTTCACAGCAGGTTTTGGATAAACTCTGAGGACACCCCAGAAAGGGCCAGCAAGAAAATAAAGAATAGCTCCAACTTTTGCTTCATCCAGGTTTTGTTGGGAATTTCCTAACAAAAGTGGCACATACACAAACACACACACAACCAACCCAACACCACCACCACCACCACCACCGCCCCCCCCCCCCCCCCCCCCCCCCCCAAAAAAAAAAAAAAACCGTGATGCTATTATGTGGTGTGCGCGTATATTTATGTTTGCACATTTGAGTATTTGCATCAATATTCTGATTAGAATTTGGTTATTTTGATTGAGTTTAGTAACTCACACATTCATTTTCATATAAATAGTTGTAGTGAGAGATATATGATATAAACAACTGGAAATTTGTTGAGGTCACAGGTTCAAAAAGCTCATGGACTTTGAACTGGTCAAGGAACCTAGCTCAGAAGGCAAAGTTGGCTTGTAAGCTACTTGTAAAAAGTGCCGTAACAGGATGTTCATGGCCTACATACCACTTCAACAAGACTTGCACCTTCTCTTAGTCCTTGACGAACCATTTCTTTGGTCTTCCTTGCAAATGGCCGAGCATCTGGATCAATATTTGCACGCTCCTCCGTAATCAAGCCCTGGACTTCCATAAGAGAACATAACTCGTTATCATGTTCAAGTGAGGAAGAGAAATTCTTTAAATCTGACCCATGATAATAATACAATAAACAGAACATGTGTGAAAACAAGCAGCCAAATCTACCAATTTCATAAAATTAGTTCACAATTAAAAGTGATTATGAAAGATTGAAAGAAATTAAACCAATTTCATATAAGGAAGGATTCATACTTTCACTAGCAACTTTAGAACAAGTTGGGCCAAATTCACCAAGAAGCAAAATTTCGATGGCGGTATTAGCAAATCGCTTTCAGTTGAAAAATATGAAGTTGGAATAAGTGAAGTTCATAAAACTCTTAGGTCCTTGGAGATAGGATCATATTTCAGTGAAGGTCGTAAAACTATATGTTCATTGGAGAGGGGTTCACACTTCACAATGTGTATAATTTTAAGAATTCCAGTACCAAATGCGAAGAGAAAAAAATTAAGAAATGAATCCTAATTTTAGGACGACTGATCCTTCTACCAGTCCATATAATATCTATTTCGGGAGCTAGAGGAAATGCATCTCAGCCTCTCAGGTACACCAATTAGTAGCTATGAGAAGACTATGTTGGATTCCCAAGGACAAATGATTGATTTACCCATCCAAAGCAATTTACGCAAAGGACTCTCTTCAATGAAATTTATCATTTCCTGATATGGAGCCTGCAGAGGAGTTGTGGATACTGCTTTACGAACATCAGATGCTGGATATCTCACGCACAAACTGGTTGAAGTAGTTCAACACACTGTTGTATATAGAACGGATTGTGCACCATCCGAGGTATTTATGCCAATCCTTAGGGTAAACAACCATTCATGGTTCTAATATTATGTTAAATTTCAAAACTAGTAAGCTAATTTATTGATCATAACATTAGGTTAAATTTCAAAACTAGTAAGCACATGTAAAACATTAGAATAAAAGGGTAAAATAAAAATACAAAGGGATTTATGACTCCATAGACCTATCTTTATGAAGCTAGAACTAACATCAATCAATCAACTCCATAAATAAGGGACATTGTGTTGGATGCAAAGATAAAACTAAATACATGCACTTACTGAATAAAATAAAGAAAGATCATTTGTTTTTCCCGCTGGATATCTTCAACACAAGCAGAAAACCCTCGAGATACCAAAATCCAGTTTCCAGGGAACACAACTAAGAGTCTAACTGTAGGAGCTAGATGACCTACCTGATAAATTTTAGAACTTCCAAGAGATAATAGAAAGTGAATACTCACATTGGCATCAACCACCCAGAATTGACTCTGAGCACTCTCAAAAGCAGATTCATTATTGCCTAACATCCTGGCCATGGTTTTTCTCGCGGTATTAAGTACTCCGATACCAGCACTGCAGCAGCATAAGGTAAAAAGAAGTCTAAAAATCTTGTATAGGAATGGATTTCTGTCACTTAAATTATGTTCCATGCAATGGGAATCCTGCGAAGCATCTTCCTTGGGCTTAATGAAGCATTAAGATTAAGAACTTTGTGTTAACTGAACAACTGGCAGGTAAGATCTATGCATTAGAAACAGAAGCCCATATAAAAAGTTCAAAATATGCTCATATTATTCCATAAGCACAATTATATCAGGTCAATTGCAACTAAACCAGTACTAGGAATGTAAAGACCCTAAAAGGATAAAACCCTGCATCATCATAAGTTATACTGAACTACAATATGGATAAAAAAACCATCGTAATGTTTAGATTAACTGAGCAGTATGATAACAATTGATATTATAAATTTATAACCAATATTTAATACTTTACACATTGCTTATAAGCCGTTTATAGTAAAATAATATGCTTATAATCCAACACCTTGAGGAAATACAAATCGCAAGCCACAACTCTGTGACCGAAGCACAAAGAACACAACTTAGTACTTCAATATTTACAGAAAAATAATTGCATATTATAATGCTCTAATTTTGCATCCACATGCATATTCTTCAACATCACATTATTCTCTTTATAAAAGCAACAAAATAAAAAGAAAACCAACAATGAAAAATGAAGCACAATGTAACTATATAGCTCAGACAACAAAGTTCAAATATAAGAAGATTCTTCAAATATTTCCAGTTAAACTCTCAAAGGTGAAAAATGGGATATTAGCTATGAGTATGTTTAACAACAGCATTTTCAAATCTACAGGAGAAGGAATCCTAACGAAGCTGAATTCAGAAGGTAGAAAAAAATCTATACCTTCCAGCACCAGCTACGACAATTTTTTGTTTAGGGAAGTCTATCATTGGCCTTCCCTGTGCTCTTACAGCTCCTAAAAGACCAGCTATTGCAACTCCTGCCGTTCCCTGTGCATTTTGGCATGGAATAGAGTTAGTAGTTAAAATGTGTATCCCTAATCTCTACTACTGAAATTAATAACTTCATAAGAGTTATATGAAACTTCTACACACCCATACACACACGCACATAAAATTCATGAATGAATTTTGAATTAATATTCCTACTATTTCAGAAAATTCCATATCGGTGTGAAACACGAAACACCAAGTCTGTATTGGATCCTCATAAAAGCCTAGAACAATAGGAAATACATACCGAAAAAAGAATCAATGCCTCTTACTATTTTCACTACGTACATATATTGCCATGTACAAGTTCATGTTTCAAAGAAAAAAAATTACTCTTAAGCTTAATTTGAGTGTGTAAAGTGTAATGAATTTTTTAATAATTTATCATCCAACTTATTAACTGTCATGAAAGTCCATAGTTTTCAATTGAGAGAGGAGAGGCATAGAAGATAAACACTTTCTGCCCTGGAATCTTATCCCTCACAATTGAAGCCCAGAAAAGATATTCGTGAATCTAATTATATTGCCATGTATCAATTTATATTTCCACACAAGAGAAAAAAAAGGTTACTCTTCATTAAGTGTTTTGAAAATATCATCAACTTTAGTGATCCATCTTTTTTGTTATGAAAGCCAGTACTTTGCAGTTGAGAGAGGAGAGCTATACGAGATAACCCACTTTCTACCCAAAGTTGCACTGGAATCTTATCCCTCATAATTAAAGCCCAGAAAAGACATAAGTATCATCATACTCGAAGATCAAAGGAGTTTCTCTCATCAAGTCGTAGGTGAAGCAAACAAGATTTCTCAATAAGTAAAAATATTATAAACTTATCTCGTTCTAACAACTCTATTTGCATAGCTTTCAGCAAGGGTGGACCTACTGTAAATGAATTAGATGATGATTGAAGTAATTCTATTTTTTTTCTTGATTAAGAAGAGAGTTTTATTAGGAAAAATGGAATGAATCCAACATTTAAAAAAAGGTCAAAGGAAAATATGGCGAAGAAAAATGTTGACCATGAAGAAGGGGATGACTAACATCCATAATGACACACCATGGACATGCATCCAGAAGTGTCTTGCCATGTTTGGATGCAACATTTCGTATACCAACATTGGCACTTAGAATAATGCCAACTCTACTGTGCTTGGTTACACCGTTACATTGCTGCTACCCCCCTAGCATTTTCTTTTGTTATAAATGAAAATATAGATTCATTGCAACAAGAATACACAAAAGAATACATACAAAATAGAAAAATAGACACCATTGAACACAAAGGCGCTTCATACAAGGAAAATAACTAAAATAATTCCCCCAAGAAACCTGCCAATCTGAATCACATTCAGGGAAAGAGATTCCAGAAAGATCAGAAATGAAACCAACAAACTCAAACTTATGTTGCCATACAGGAAAATACCAGTAAAGGTTACTTCTGTTAGAAAAGATTCTCCTAGCAAACGGAACTACCTTCCAGATAAACAGGATCCTCTCTTTCAAGGGCGGGATCTCGCAATAGTCAAATAAAACTCTAATATTGTGATGAGAATAACATGAAAATGCAAAAGAAGGGAAGAAGTACCACACCCGCACAAACATTTCATTGCAAATAAACAAATAAACATGCACTTTCTGAGTCTGCTTTATATATTACAAAAGTTTAGGCATCAACCACCCTCCATTAATTGAGTGATAAACATCAAAATATATTAAGGAATAGAAACCAGGAAAAGACAACCACTGCTGGACTATTTCAATTCCAGATTCTAGCCCAATGTGAGTCCCAAAAAACTGGATTACAAGGATCCCATTGAGAAGTGATCATTTCCATCAAATTCTCAGAATCTCTCATCCTTCTTATCTTTCATCATGGTAGCAGATTATAGAATCACAAGAAAGTACCCACATTCCGTCCTGTTAAAAATAATCTGTTACATAGACGAGATACCCAGATAACTCTTTCCCCTCTTCACTTAGAAGAATGAGGAACAAGGAGATAATTGGCAGGGATGAGAGGATAAGGAGTCTAGGACCATGATCACAAAGCCTACCAACAAGACCTAAGTCATCTTAAGGCAGTACCACTCTCACTTTGAAATTGTACTTCTACACTCCTGACGAAGGGGCTTTTCATAAAACAAACTTCGTCATTTAAGAAAGCACGCTATTTTATCAAGCAAAGTGCATTTTCCCAAACAATAGATTCAACAAGATTGTAAAAAGGTTAAAGTAATCTCACTGTCCTTTCTTGAAAATGAATGCTGCTAGCTCTTAATGACCAAAATTTTATTATGGAAAATGGAGGAGAGAATCCAGCATAAAAAAGAGGTTAAAGGAAAAGACACCGAAGAAAATGAATAAATAATGACACACCATGGATATGCATCTAGAAGCGTCTTGCCATGTTCAGATTAAACTTTTTGTATTCCAACATTGGCATTTAGAAGGATGCCAGCTCTGCTGTGCTTGGTAACTCTGCCGCTACCCTCTAGCATTTCTTTTGTGAGAAATGAAAAGTATATATTTATTGCAACAAGAAACACAAAAGAATAGGTGAAACCTCTTCGTCCCAGATGAAGTTCCTCAAAAGCTTGTAGAGTTTCTTTTCCACCAGGTTCTAAATAAGGAATAAAAGATATCCAGGGATCTAGCCAATGCAATCTTTGCAAGGATCAACCTCAAACCTAAAAAAGGAAAGATTCCTTCCAAGTATCCTATCTTTTTCTCCGTTTTTCTCCAACAATGTAGAAATAAGATGATTTCACCTTTAACACTGCATGCAGATAAGATGATGGAAATTCCATAACACACAGCTCAATCTCTCATCAAACAGCCTTAGAGAACCTGATCTCCCCCTCCATCTCAATACAATTGCAATTCACCTTTAAGCCCAACCCAAGCACAAAAGAACCTCCTTTCCAGAACATCAGCATCAGTATTATTAAGCGTTTTTCTAAAAGTTAAGGGGATCCTGGCCTACGCTAGTCTCGCCTGGGCTAGCGCCCATGTGAATAGCCAACAGTCTAGGCACTAAGGTGGTCGTCTTATCACCTATTTGGCCTGGTCGGTCACCTCTTACAACTTATTTTAATTATTATATGTAGTGTGAAGTAAATTATTGATATATTTTTTTAACATATGAAATTATACTTTTTTAATACATTATAAGACAAAACAGAAATGAAGAGTTAATAAAAGGGTTATGAAGCTTGGTGAGCCCGCAGCTCTTAGAGAAGAGAACAAGAGCAGAAGAATCATGCACGACCAGATCTCGCTTTCAACCGAAATTGGATGCTACCTCAAACGCAGTCCTTTAGAAATCTTTTCAGTTTTTTCTTTCCAATCAAAGAATTTCTGGTTTTTTTGGTTCTGTTTATTTTCTCAATTGTAAGAACATCCTTTTCTTATTATCCGTACAGAACGTTTTTTTTTTTGTTATGATAAATCGACTGTTTTATGTTATGTTTTTTGAAATGAAACCTTTTTATTTGTGTTGTCTTTAAAAATCAATTGTGTTTATTTGTGTTGTCTTTAAAATTTCACTCAAAGAGCAAAATATACATGTGTTAAATGTTGATAAACACAATAATAAATATAATTCTAGTAAGTTCTTAAGGAAAAAAATTATCGCCTAGGCGACCGCATTGGTGCCTAGGCGACCGCCTTGGTGCCTAGGCATTCGTCTAGGCTACAAGCAGATCTATCGCCTGGCTTCACCTAGGCGATTTGATAACATTGACCAGCATCTAGGAATAAAGTGGCGTTGGAAGATGAGAAATTGTGATGCTCTTAATACCTGTGTTGAGGCCAAAGGTCATGCCAAGTTGTGCAAATTTGGTCAAACCTATTGCATTTAGGATCCGAAACAATGAGATCTTCAACAAGAAGCTCGGGTTTATGCATTTTTTGTGGGAAAGAGTGATTGAGCATAGATTAAAGCTAATAACTAGAGTGACAGAAAACTAGTTTGGATTTATTCCAGGTAGATCGACTATCAAAGCTATATTTTTACTTAGACAATTAATAAAAAAGTCTAGAGAAAAGAAAATAGATTTGCATATGGTCTTTAATGATTTAGAAAAAGAATATGATGGGGTTCCAAGACAACAAATTTGGTGGATTTTGTTTAAAAAAGGTGTACCAATGAAACATATTGATGTAATGAAGGATATGTATGACCGAGCCCCAACTAAAGTGAAAATTGTTGGCGGTGAGACAACTGATTTTCCGGTTAAGATAGGTTTGCATCAAAGGTCAGATATTATCCCTTATCTTTTCGCTTTAGCTATAGATGAGTTGACGAGTAATATTCAAGATGAGGTGCCTTGGTGTATGTTATTTACAGATGATGTAGTATTGGTGGGTCACACCCAAAAATAAATAAATATAAAACTAAAATTGTGGAGAAATACCTTAGAATCAAAGGGTTTTTGAATAAGCCCTGTGAAGACTAAATATATGAAATGCCCTTTTAATATAAATAACAATATAACTAATGAAACTATTAGAATTGACAATCAGGATATCTCTTTAAGTAATAATTTCAAATATCTTAGATCAATGATAAAAAAAGATGGAGAAGTTAATGAAGATGTTGCACGTACGATTAGAGCTGGTAGGCTTGAAACTTAAGTGGAGGGGTGTTTCTAGGGTTTTGTGTGATAAGCATGTCCCACTTAAATTAAAGGGAAAATTTTGTAAGACAGCAATTAGACTAGCTACGTTATATGGTGCAGAATGTTGGGCAACAAAGAGTCAATATATTCAAAAGATAAGTGTTACTGAGATGAGGATACTTAGAAGGACTTGTGACAAAACTAAGAAAGACAAAATAAGAAATGAAGGCATTCGAAAATTGTTAAGCATAACATGCATTAGAGATAAAATAGAGTAGGTTAAGGTGGTTTGGTCATATAAAGCGAAAACCTAGAAATGCAATTGTTAGAAGGTGTGAGAGTATGCAGATTGAATGGCCTAAGCAAGCAAGAGGGAGACCTAAAAAGGCATAGATGGAACCTATAAAATATAATTTATGATAGAGCAGAATGGAGAAACAAGATTCTTGTCACCAATCCCACTTTGGTGGGAATTGGCTTATGATGATGAGGATGATATACTACGACTTCTGTCACTGATTATAAAGACAAAACTAAATAAGATGAGTATCTTACTCAGCTTTGCATTAAGTTTTCACTGCACAGCATACCAAGCGATCCTAGTATCTGATAGCAACAGATAGCAAAAATTTCTCTTCCCAGAGCTCTGGTATTACATGCTAGTAAATTAGGACCACAGCTCTTAAAATAATCTCCTGCTGTATTTAGATAGAAAATGCATAATTAAAAAAACAAATCGGTAAACAATGTGACGATAACACATGCAATAGAAAATTTTATACCTGAACATCATCATTAAACATTCTGTATGTATTTCTATACCGCTGCAACAACTTCAATGCCCACTTACTTTGGAAATCTTCAAACTGCCCCGATTAAACTCCTATTAGTATTTCCTTGTCAAAGTTGTCATATGCAAGAAATATTGAAGTAATTTAACTATTACTTTACAATCAGTAGCTAATTAGGTCAAATTACCTGCACAATCACATGCGGCCAACGAGTAAAAACTGCTTCCATAAATTCATCGATTACTGAAAGATACTCATCACCATCAAGCCGATGCTCTTGCAGCCCCAAGTCTATTTATTAACAACAGAATAAAGTTAAAAATAAAATAAAAATCAATTTGAAGAGTGTATTACATAAATTAACATAGTTTGAACATGACAAGAAGCTGACAAATTAGGGCTCATATGCAGATATCATATTAAGTCAACGACTGAGAGCTTATATGCAAAAAGTAAGTGCCCATACAGAAACATAAATATGATGCCACAAATGAAAATAAATGGATTAAATAAGAAAAAATTTTCAAAGAAACAAAAAGGAAAAAAAGACATTCCGAAAAAAGATATTATGTAGAAAAAAGAAGCAAAGGGACTTCTAATGACCCATGAAGAGTTTTATCACAGATGTTACTACTATATTTATCAAGAGATGTCACCATAATGGACCCAAGGATGAAAAGTGAGCAATGGCCACTAAAAGGGACCAAAAGAATTTTGGTATGGAAAGATTTCCATTCCAGGTGCCAGTCCAAATTGAGGAAAGTACTTAACAATGTAAATAAACCACCAGACAAAAAGGGTCCATATCTATGAAACTGCATGGAGAGATATGACTTGAGTTTCAGGCCCCATAGAGATCCTGGAGAGGCATGGAGAATAAGACATTTGCTCCTTTGAACAGTCAACGGTCTGTAAGCTTTGGTAACTGTAGAACCAAAGTTTTGCCCACTATATTCTTCCGAATACCTACTACAATAATACAATGCAATCACAAATGGCTGCATTCAACCAGTTTAAGCATGATAATTTGTATTTTTAATGTAGTTCTCTGAAGGAAAAATATCAACTCTGACCCTATTTGAAATGAAATTGAAAGGCCATTTAAAAGCACAGTAAAATGTTTTTCCAGGATAAATTAGCATATAGACTAGGAAACAAGTTTACATACCACCAAAAAACAGAAAAAAATCATATTTGTGCATGTGTGTGCGTGCCCACGAGTGCATGTGTGACGTGCTATACAAATAGTGCTAGTAGATAACCTGTTTTTTAACCTTTAAACCTAACTTATCACGGCCTTAATCCTTATATAAGGTATCAATGAGTACCTCCTTTGGTGGGGGCCAAAGGATCAGTTACAGGATCCATTCCCCTATCTGCTTTTGCCCCCAGTCACAATAATGGTTTTGATGTCATTGCTTCATCAAGAACCGACATAAAAGGGCAAGTTTAGGGAAAAAATTAACATTTAAAACAGAAGAACATGGCACATGTCACCAAGGGATCACTCCCATGAATAAACAAACCCCATAGGCAAATGAACAATATCAGAACTGAATATATTTCCAAACCAAAAGAATCAACAATGAAATTCATTTTTTTATTTTTATGATAAAATAATATATTTAACCAATGTACATCTCATTCAATGTAGTGCTTGGGGGATAAAATTCAGGCTAGGTTTTTTATTTAGTTCAATAACGGTTTCTATTATCACATTATAGAATTAACCGGACGACCTAAGGACTTGGAACATTAGCTTTCCTGGCCAATGTCTCATCTGACTCTTCACTATGTTTTTAGACATGCATGCTTTTTGGTATCTAGTAATGCAATGCACTTAACTAGTCTGTAACCAATTTTATGCATGCAGCTTTTGGCAATGCATATGGCCTCCCCCATGGGCTGATGCAAATTTCCACTTGCCCAATCAGAATCAGGTCACTTACCTGACCCAGAAAACTCATCTACAAGCCAGCCAACTTATAAGTGGGGTCCTCGTTTTTTAAATAGCCCTGAAAAAAATCAGCAGGAGCTAGTCCCAAATCTATATGAATGGCCATTTTTATTAGTGAGTATGATTGGCTATTCACTATTCAATCTGGAAATATCCAGTCTTCTGACTCAAGAAATTTCAAGCACCAGATTTCACTTGGCTTGCTGTTATAAAGGATGGAAGACTTTGAGATGGGCCCCATATAAGAGCTCATTTATACCAAAATGAACTTGATCAAATACTTTTGACCATCAGATTTAGTAATGTAAGTTCAAATGATGACAATTGTTGGTGAATGATTTTTAGAAAGGGTAAAATAATCAGATAGGTAAAAAAAGACCTTTTGAGCAAAATAAATATATCACTTGCCTGGATTTCCAGGAACAGTGGCTCCAATGAATGCCAGCCACATGTCTTCAGTACCGTGCCTATTAACCTTTAAATTAAGACTTAAAACCTATGAACACCTGAAGAAAAAAAAAGGCAAAGCGGAAGCATCCGTGGACAAAACAATGCTGACAGAAATGGTACTATTTTCTTCAACAGTAACTGTGGACACAGGTTTCTTATGAACATGAGTAGTAAGTCCTCTGTGGTTTCATATAGATATAGTCGAAACAAGGTATGGTAGTACTTCATTTACTAAACAACAATAAACCAATTACTATAGCCACAACATAACAACATGATAGGTAAAGGCCTCTTACACAAGGGGTCTTTGAGAAGCTTCTCATTGTTTGTTCCAACATCAATCATCACTGGAAGTACCTATGGTAGGGGAAAATGAGACACACATCCATTAAAAACATTGTTTCGAAGAAATATGCCGTGGAAAAAGATCTTCTTAAGCAACATTTAATTGCTTTGATAATACCACCCTACCAAGTAATAACTTATTCCAAAAACCATTTTAAGAGAATTATCTTAATATTACAAAAAGGAATTCTTTGCCAGATGATGTTTTACAAAAGATACTTTACATGTGTATTCAGAGATTAGGCACTACTTAAGTACTTGCTCAAATTTTGATACAGCCATAATTTTATGGTACATCGCTTCCAAATAAAACGTGATAGATGAAATAGCAAGTTGACTACAATGCCATTCGTGGCCATCTCACTAGAGGACTTCTCATGAATACTTCACAGAACTCTTATCACATGTTGTCAAATAAAAAAAAAGAATACCTTGAAAAATAATTTACCAGGTTCAGAGAAAACTGATAAGGGCTACTATATGCTAATTTAGAAATGTGATCTATAACATTCTAGCGTTCTCATGTGTTTGTGTGCAAGTATTGATGAATATAAGAAATGTATGGATGCATATCTATGCCAAAACGATGCATAAGGTAGCATACTCTCTGAGGATTTATCCCGGCAGCAGCAACATATAAGTCCAATTTTCCAATTGCAATTCCAATGCCCTGAACTCCGAGATCTCCAAGACCCAATATTCTGCTTCCATCAGTTACAACAATCATATCAACCTACAACAAAAGATGAGTTTTCAATATATTGAATAAAAAGTTGTTGATAAATGACTTTTACAAGATCCCATTTATTGATAGAAAACTGTAGAATACAGGGCATAAATTATCAATAAATTCCATAAAATTCAATATCCAAAGTACAAAATCACAAAAATGTAATACTGTAACATAACATAAATAATAGGTAACTTTTTTATTATCACATGCCAAAAGAATGATGCCACCCATAAAGGAGAGACCACACTGTCATCATTTTCCTTAAGCATCTGGACCATTCTTTTCCAATTTCTAATGCCAGCTCCAGGACTTTGTAAAAACCAATGTCTCCACAACATATTCTCCATCTGATTGGATTTTGCAACTTTAATGAAGGCATTCATGATGTCTAACCCATAAAAGCATTCTCTAAATTTTCCATCAAACACACACAGCATTTCCAACGCCTCAAACAAATTCCAAGGCAAAAGAAACAAGGGAAGAACTTGAATAAATACGCATGTATCCACATCCTTTCCAGGGCCTAAGTGGCAATGATGATTGGAATGCCACCTGGATAAAATAAACAAAAAAGGGAAAGGGAAAGACCTCATAAAGTGGCTTCCTTCTCAAAAGTAGCATAGAGGATCACCTATTGTGATGATATGGTAAGCTTACAAAAGATACGGGCGCATTAATATAACCAACCATTGTTTAACAATCCTATCCCAATGGCATACTTTGGCACAAACCCAAAAGAAAGTCCCCACATGCTAATCTTGCCTCCGAAACCATGATCGACACAGATGATCACATGGTGGATCCAGCCAAATTTCTGCTTTAACAAGTTCACTGCCGGCTGTTGAAGTCTTCATCCACATTTACTTAAGAAAGCAGAGCATAAAGGATGCCCTATCCATCCTATACCTACTGGGATGAAAATTCAGAAAATTTTGAAGGAGCTCAAAATGAGAGAACCCTAAAAATCTCCAGAAATCTTTACAGTTTCTCCACAATTATCATTTTCTCCACTGAAATGTTTTCTGAAGGCCCGATTGAATTGATTTCAATAACATACCTCTTTAAGTAGCATCATCAACCAGTTATGACATGGACCACCAATAATAATGAACCATTATTCTCTCTTGATGGCAAGCCTTTGCTCTGAAGTATCACACCAAGCTTAGAAGTCTTGGTTACAATGACACAAATATTCTTATATTTTACTGTCATGGCTCAACACTGTTAAGATTCCAGTCACCAGGGCATGGAACTTGAACTCTGCCCCCATAGAAGTCTTGGTTACATTGCTTTCAAAGCTGTTCTAACCCACCCCTGTCCCAGAAACAAAAGCCCTTTCAGCTACCCAGGAAAAGAAATGAGAATGGCCCTATGTGCAAGCAACAACAGTAATCGCTCTATAGAATCAGAGTTGATTTTTCATGTTGCCCTTCCCAATTCATTTGTGAATAAGACTTTCACGATTTTGACAACACTTTATGATTCAACGAAGTTACTACTTATCCAAATAGGTCTGCAAATATATCTAGGAGCATTCAGAGCATGTATGGATAATACTATTTTACAAAATTAGGCTACACAGGGGAAACAAGTCTTCCCGGGAACAAAGAATGTGCTGCTGCAGAATTGGCTTGCCAGTCCCATTTATGAGACAACATTCTCAGTTATGTAAAAGGAAACTTTTTTCTTTTTCACTGGATAGAAATAGCTGACAGAAAAGCTAAATCTAAACTGCAAAGGCCACTATCAAAGGTACATAAATGGGCAATCTTGTCTGTTCTGGTTTTTGAAACAGAATGACAACACATAAAATATGCAATATATTTTATAACACATCCAGTATCCAAAAACAGCAAAGGGAGGTGCAAAAGATGTCAAGGAAAATATTATCAAATAAAGATAGAACCAAGTTACTAGCAAAACAAAAATAGTAATAAAGGGATGAAAGCAAACTCATAAATGAAAACAGTGATAAACAGTAATATGGCATGATAATAGCATCATTAGGATTGACTGAAGACATTTGAGACAAAAAATTGTAAGGTATTGACATATTCACAACTGCCATTCTACTATTCATACGAAATACCATATTAATTATAGATAAAAACAAGAAGTATTAATAATGTTTAACTGCCAATGACCTGATCAGCAGGCCAATTATAAACCATTGACATCATTTCTCCACGATCAGCAGCACTGAAATACATTCCCCTTGGCCTTCTAAATAAACCACTATATTTCTGGCAAACCAGCCCAACAGTCGGTGTATACACAATAGGTGCATATTCCTCAATGTTGTCAATTAAGACCTGTAAAATATTACAAAGAACATCAATATTTAGTAAATTTATTAGTATCTATATAAAGACATAAATACATGCATATATAGTACACACACAAATATATATGCAACCTGGCTCTATAGACAAAATTACATGTTTTCAATGCTTTAACCAGTATGAAATGCGATATTCCCAATAAAATTTATGACACATACATCTTTCATTAAATATAGCGAAAGCAAGTATGAAAAGCATGGGACAAAGGTGAAATCACATGGCCATAGTATGCTTTCTCTAAAGATTACCTACAAGAAAGCTTCTGTGTCTAAGAGGCTAGTTTAAGCAGCTACTAATTAACCATACTTGATTTATTTGAGAACTAATTATGAAAGTATTATCAATTATGCCCAATTTTTTTTTTTATATATGCAGTTATCTGCTCTATTATAGTCATGTGACACCAAAATAGTTCATCAATATACAATGAATGTCATAAGAGAGTTATTATGTTTTGCTTTGGTTAATAAGTACTAAGGAATTTCCACTGGTTTGGCAATGCAATGATACTACATTTCACAAATTGGAATGGTCAGTTAACTCCAGTATAGGCAAGTTGAACTATTAACTAGTGCAGAAAGATTAGTAGTTAAGTATCTGTCCTGGTACACGGTTTGTGTACCTGTACACTGTTTTTAATATATATTATTCTTGCTGACTGATAAAAAAAAAACTAGTGCAGAAAGATTTCTGTCTCCAGCAGCATTAGAACAATACATCTAATCTTAAATCACAGAATTTTAATCACTTCTGCACATATAAGTGTCTTTGCACAATTAAATATTTAGTGTTTGGCAAATCAATGCAATTATTGATGAAGTCGCAGACAAACCTTATAGTACATCGTCTCATTTCTGTCATGCAACCGGTTAAGTATCCGCCATTTTGCCAAAGCATAAGGATCAGATGGTCCATCTCTTGCATTCACTTCAAGTCTTTTCAGGTCAACCACTGTGTGTGAATGAAATTCCAGAATGGAGGATAATATAAAACCAATTATAAGGAAATAAAGTTACAGAAAAAATGCTGCTAGAGTTATGAAAATGATTGGTCAGTTTTAGGCTCAACAGGGGTATATATCTTAATATCAGAAAGCATGAAACATTCCGAAGCTCAGGGAAAAAAGATGCATTCCCCATTGGGATAAGCAGTATTTATCCTTTTCTGCCATTAGAGCCTACCAAAAGCCAAGCCTAGAAGATGGTTTTTTTAAGAGATTTGACAATGTGATTGTCGGATAGTAGATATTAAACTAAGTCAAATTTAACATTTTTGTCAAATAATTTTTGTAAGGATGCCAGTAACAGTGCTGTCAAATCAAACAGAATTGATACAGAAGAGGGTCCTATTCATATGCAGCAGCACAGTCATGGTTTAAAGTATCAGAACAGCCAATAACAGTACAATATTCACCTGCACAAAATTATAATAGCTGGAGTCAACTGGTACAACTAGTCTTGTCGGTTCCTTCACCAACCCAGTAAATATAATCATATATATCAAGTCAAAACACATAACTGATTTTGGAACTCAGCATGAATTTCATACTTGTGGGCCTTATGAGGTATCACGAGTAGCGATTTTTTATGAGCTATCTCTTTACTTTTTTAGATTTACTTTATTTGGTTTATATTAGGCCTTTACGTTGTTTCAGGGATAGATTTTGACTCTTAGTGAGCTACTATATATCAAAGTCAAATATTTTTAGAAGGTTTGTACATTATTTTAGGGTTTTAGAAAGTTTATACAAAGGTTATAAGGGATCCACACAGATTTAGGGTTGAAAATGAAGATTTTCTTCCCCTTTACCTTTTGCATGTTTCCACTACATCAGTTGGTATCAAAGCAAGTATTATCACAATTATGTGACTTCCACTAATCAGCAAGACCGCAAATCATTGACCTAGTTGGCATAACTTGTAGGAAGCAATTTGGGATGTTGACATAAGCTTTAAATCATCAACAAATTCCAGAAGATGATCAGGCTAATCTCAATATAGACAAGCCAGATCGTGGACATGGTTGTGATCATGCTCCATGAGGGTTTGAGTAGAACCTTAGTGGGCCTTATGACAAAGATTCCAACGATAAAGAAGTTGGTGATATGATCTTTCATCAATGAGGAGGACAAGACAGCACAGCACAAGAGCAAGACTTTAGCATGAAGGTAGATCTCCCAACTTTTAATGGAGTTCATATAGAAGATTTTCTTGATTGGCTTTGAAGTAAAACATTTCTTTGATTACAGGGAGTTAGAAAGTGAAATTATTAGCATATAAACTCGGAGGAGGAGCTTCAACTTGATGGGAGCAACATCAGCTTTCCCAAACAAGACAGTATACGAACATTGCAGAGGACAAAACAGTAGCTGCAAGTACAATTTATTCCAATAAATTATGATCAAGTACATTCTAGCACTACTGGAATTGTGTGTAGACAAGTCGTACTATTTATGATAGTGAAATAGAATTCCATCATTTGCCATATGCAATGATTTGACAAAAATAAAGTTCCAAGATTTGTAAGTAGATTATGGGTAGCCATCCAAGATTGTGTTTCTCTAAAATATTTCTACACCCTTGGCGATTCATTACAATCAGCAACCAAAGGGGAGGAAAATTTAGATCAACCTGGTATAAGGAATCTGGTAGCTATTAAAACTAATTCATCCAATTAATCACAACCAATAGACCATATCAAAGCACCATAAAATAAGAATATACAAAAAATTAATTACAGAAAAAGAAATGTTAAAGCAAGACAGGCAGATTTCCTATACCACAGTTAGATGGCAATGCCTATGTTGTTAATCTTCCTGATGAAGCGACAATTTCAAAGACATTTAATGTGCAAGACTCAGCCACTATAGCCTAACTCAAGGATAAATTGTCTTCGAGCAGAGGGGATTGATGGAGGACAAGATACTACATCACATAATTAGCAATGTCGTAGAATTTAGATTTTTATTTTCTTGATTTACTGTGGGAGAATAATATTCGGCCTTTAAGTTGTTTTAGTGATTTTATCTGACTCTTATTTGATTAACATATATCAGAGTCTTACTTTTAGGAGGTCGACAACTTGTTGTATGGTTTTAGAATGCCTATATGTAGGGAGTAGGGGATCCAAACAAAATTAGATTGAATCATATCAAAGTTTATTTCTTCTTTTTCCTTCTTTGTGGTTTCAAGATTTCTTTTGGGTGATAAAATGATGAATTTCTTCTCCTTTTTTCTTTTAGCATGTTTCTGCGACATCAAATTTAGAGTAAAATAAACCTATAGTATTTTCCTCCAGTCACAACATCCAGTGAAGAATCCTAACTAGACTTTTTCATGACAATTTTCCTCTCATACCAAAAAAATTAAAAAATAATAATAATTCTTCTGGTGGCATTTTAATCCATATCAACCTACCATGCATCACAACTCTACTTATTTGATTCAAGTTCCCCCTTAATCCGAAATATCATCTTTGAGAAAGTTGGTTCCAAAAGGACAAGCTACACAATGAATACTTACACAGAGATGACATATAGTATGGAGATTGAAACAACAGAAGTATGGTGATCCAATCACTTCAATCATACGTCGAGTTGTATCCAAGAGAGAAGTAAATAAATTCCAATGCCATATAGACAATATAATAAATGGGAACTCTTCACATCCAATACAATGTTGCTAAGCACAGAAAAACGCACCTTAAGGACCAAATATATCCTAAACGTCAACATATAGAGCAATAAGGCAGAGACTTACTGAAACGTTGGATTTGCTGTTGAGAAGTCATAACATTTGGAGGGAGGAGACCACGAAGATCAAGACGATCTCGTTCTGTCATGGAGAATGCTGTTCCCTAATTTTCATGCAACAAAAAAGGGTAAGAATATGCTCCTTCAATGCAAAAGTACCAAGTGTTAATTTATCCTCTATTACAAATTTCGGATATGAACCATCAAATGTAGTAGCAGGGGTAAACAGAGTCTCGATGCTAGCAGGCAAACAGATCACCATATGAATAAAAATAAAACCACCCATCTTAGCACATCAATCAAACCTAAATTCTCAGACAAATCAAAAAACGCTTATGCAATCAATTCCGGAGTTTAAATCTGAACGACGAGAATTTAAATTTCAAATTCCTAAAGAACTGTGATATATGAATTTAAAGCAACTATGGATAACGAAAGAGTTGCCTTATTGAACCAGGGATCGTGAAGAATATCGACGCTACGCTTGTGGACAATGGTCGGGCGAGAAGCTTCGGTCGTCGTGAAGGATCTTCTCTCGACCGCCATCAATGTTGTCACTCGCTGCTTAAGATGCTTAACGAGAGACGATGATAACCTAAGCTGGTGAAAAGAATTCGACATTTTTGCAACTAATCGTGAGAAGCTCGAGAGAAAACTCGACGAAGAAGACGAAAGAGATGGAGAGAGACTGAGAGAGAGTTGAGGAGCAGATGTACACTGAAGAGAGAGAGAGATAGAGAGACCCGCATCGGGTCCTGCTGCAAGGCCTATTTACTGGGGCCTGTGGGCCGAGTGTTTTGCATATTGGGACTAAGCAGTGCAAGGCACTTTATTGTCTGGTCTTGTCTGTTAATGGAATGCACTTCGATCGTTCTTCAACGGCTATGTGGGCTAAAGCGCGGATAGGGCCAGCGCTCATGCCTTTTTAAGCGAAAAGCATTTTCCTTTTGGCATTGATTCTTCTTATAAAATTTTAGTCAAGATCCCTATGAATGCTTCTTCAAGTGATTTCAACCAAAAATGTAGGTCAAGTAAATGGAAAACAATGAAATATATCATCATCATCATCATAAGCCAGCTCCCACCAAAGTGAGATCTGCGACACGAATCTTGTCTATCCATCCCGTTTTATCAAAAATCATATATTTCAGTTAATTTATGTATTTATAAATCTTGTTTTATATACTGCATCTATTTCTTTTTAGGTCTCCCTCTTGTTTGCTTAGGTCTTACAATCTGTATACTCTCACGCCTTCTAACAGGTGCATCTCTAGGTTTCTGCTTTATATGACCAAATCACCTTAACCTACTTACTTTCATTTTATCTCTAATGCATGCTATGCCTAATCACTTTCGAATGTCTTCATTTCTTATTTCATCTTTCTTATACATATTATATAAAAATACAATAATAAAATAGTCAAAAAATATATGGACTCATTCAATTCTAAATTTCAACTTTTGGGCATTTAGGGGTTTGGACCAAAACCCAAGAGAAGAGGTTAGTTTGGGCTTCAATCAAGGCATTTGGGTTCAATAAGTTCTAAATTTCACCAAAACACATTTATATACTTTGAAAGCCCTCTCCACAACTTAAATCTCACAAACTAGGCAACCCCCTTTTGGTTTATCATGGCTCTTATGGCGCGCCAGGTCCTTATTTGAAGAGGCTAGGTTTAGCTACTGACAAAATTTATGGGCCTTACTGGATGGGTCACACTTAAATTTAGTCAAAAGTAAGTATATTGGAGGGCCGAGCATTATTCAGGCTCAAAATTTGTAGTCTATATCTATGTCCTAGCCAGCAAACCTCATCAAGTTGTTGAGGCCCGAGCCCAACTAGGTCTTAAAAATCTTTGTGAATCAACATGTTTAAATTTCAAATCTTAAAATTTATTGAATGTGCCAATTGGGACGTATAACGAAGCCTTGTGATGTTCATATCGAAGGCCTTGTACAAGAATCCACCCTCATCAATTCAAGGGGAGAGTGCTCAATGAGCTATGATGTTTTAAATCACTCAAGTTGTCCCTATTCACAGGTCCTTTGGTTTCCTTTGAAACACTCAAGTTGTCCCTATTCACAGGTCCTTTGGTTTCCTTTGAAACTGCACTCTCTTAGAGCTAGCAATTTTTGAACCGACCTATCAACCCACCTGAACCCAACCTGTAATAAACGGGTTCAGGTTGACCCATTTATTAGTTGGATTGAGGTTTTCTCAACTCGTCCAAAAAAAGGCCAACACAAACTGAATCCGTCAACCCATTGGGTACCTGACAATATACAATTGTTTTTGTGTATAGGATTTATATTTTCCTTTTAGTTTATAAGACATTGGATTTTAATATGGAATTTGGGACATAATTAATATCATGTATTTTTTTATTTTTGAGAAACAGAATTTGACAATTTATAGTTCTATTTTGCATCTGACTTATGGACCTTAAAATCATTATTGGTGACTTATTGTTTAGTTTTTTTTTAATGTTTTTTAGAGAATTTAATTGTTATCTTGTCACTAGCTTATTTTTCTAGGTTCCTAAATAGTTATTAATCGGATTTTTTTTTTCTTTTGGACTTTCTATTAGGTATTAGTATTATGAAAAACATATGACTAATGCATGATTAGTTTTAGTGATAGTGTTAATATCACCTATAATATTGATTATTAACATCACCTATGAAAACAATAGTCTGTCTCCATGATTTCAAATTTCTCTCTCTATTTGCGGGTTGGGTTAGCTTCCATAATTTCCCAACGCGACACAAACCATTTAAGGCTCAACCCATTTACAACCTGTCCAAACCTAACCCAACCCAGCCTCCCTGGTGAGGTAAGTGTGATGAGTATACCTATATGTACCAAGAACACCTGTGCCACACAACAAACATAAACAAATATCCAAGTGCTTGCACTATGTATTATCTGGAAAGGGGCAAATGCTTTTACCATAACATAACCTTTAGTACTTGTTTTATTTATTTTCTCCATTGCTCTGGATTATTTGCACATGCCCATTTTCAAGATTCAATGAATTGTCATACCCAACAAAAAAATATTATTTCGGTGTTTCTTCACGACAAATCGATTCCTACAAATAATATTTTGTCATATTTATACCCATTACACTAACTGTTCCATATCACGCAAGCACAGCAAATGCTTGCTAATTTCATGTCTAATCGGCACAACCCCTCCTGGGTCCTCCTCCATGAAAAAGCATTTCCACCAAAGCTTCTACTCATTTAGTCGTTAAGAATAAACCAAAACTGATGACTTGATTCAAAGCTAAAAAGGGCCCTTATGTAGGTCTATGTATTGGATGTTTTGAAGGCTCTTTTTGGGTATGTGGCCTAGTTCTTGACCAATTTGTGTCCTTTACATGAGATTAGTATCAAAGATATAGTCATTGAAAATGATATGATCATGACTTTTGAAGAACCATCCAATTTAATCAATCAACTTAACGGATTTTTAGCCATTTGTTTGCTAGTTCTTGATATCGATCGCTCGAGACGAGCGAATCAAGGCGAATTGAATCGAATTTCATCTCTTATATATCTTGCTATCAATCAATGGCATATGGTTGGTGTTCTTTCTTAATCACAAATCAAAACTTGATAGTAGAACATGTCTTGTCATAATTATCAATGATAAGAAAGATTAACTAAGCTTTGTTATGATTTGACCATATGAACAGCTCACTTTGGAGGTTAATCTCCATTCAATTAGCAGCACTGAAAATCAACACGATGTTACAAGAGGCCAAACTAAAACCAAAGTGATCTGCGTTTAGTGGAACTTTCCAATCAATTGACCTAACCTAATTCGAATTGTAACCCTAAAGCAAACTCAATGATTTGTATCCTCAGCTTTGGTGCATTGAAATTATGATTGGTCTGTGAAAATTAAAAAATTTAATATATAGCAATCAATTAAACGTAAACCCCACGAGATGTCACTTACGCATATAAACTCCCTAAATTTTGGGAAATGCCAAAAAATTCTCTCTACCAAGGATAAAAGTTGTTTATGTCAGCTAAAAAAAGAGTTTTATACCTAAAATTCAGTTTAATTTACCTTTTCAAATGAATGACAAAATTATCTTTTTCTATGTAATTACAAGAAAACTTTTAGATAATGCCCAGTGGAGGAAGTTAAAAGTTTATTTTTGTTACATCACCTCTTCAACTTTAGTTAGATATTTTCAGGGTTATATTGGCTTTAAAATGAATCCAATTGTAGGGTATAGTTCGGTCTTCTGAATATCTATACCATATTATAATGCGAGGCACCCTCTTGGGAATCGCGCAAACAAAAATGTGCAAGATTTCAAAACAACCCTTATACATTATCGTGAAGATTCGCTAATAAAAGGGTATGATAGTCAAAATTGCCACAATTTAAAAAAAAAAAATTTAATAATCAGTTGTAAAACTTTTCCTCCCCGTCTACCTCTTTCTTCAACGTGACGTACCGCACATGCACCTAGCTAGTTCTTATTAGACAAAAGAGGACTTTTGTAACCATTTGTAGATATAGGAAAGGAGATCTTAGTATTTTCTAAATTTCAGGGGTTTATGTGCATAAGTTACAAATCTTAAAGAGTATAAATACAATTAACCCAAATTTTTAATTTCGACCGGCTAATCACAACCCAATTGCAGCAAAGCTTACCCGGGTCATGTGGGTTATAGGGCTTACATGGGCCCTTAGGGATTACTCGGTTGAGCGTAAATGGGCCCAAATATCCTGAGTTCCAAAAAAAAAAAAAAAAAAAAACAATTGCAGCGAGACTTCAAAAATTTTAACTACAGATGATTTCCACCCCATTAACCATTCACACCCAGAAGACCTTCAAAATTAACTCAAGGAATTGGCACATTAATGAGCTTTTGATTAAAAAAAAATGACCTCATCAAAGCGCGGCCTCATGATTTCAAAATAAAAAAAATCAAACAAAATATTTGAAAACCCAAACCTAATTACATCAAAATCCATTTGAATCAGTCCATTTTTGGTTAAATTGACCAAAGTTGCACACACTATGTACACGTATATGCATGCAATAAATGATAAAATGCTTATACTAGAAATTTCACACGCTAATTCGTTCAAACTTCAAACTAGAATGACCCTTACTTCAGGCAAGAAACCTGGCCACACGCTTGACCATGAAGTCCGATCAACTTTTCCCGTCGATTAAATGCTTATACTAGAAATTTCAAAACACCAACGTCTCCGACTACAACCACTTCTTGTCTCTAATAAAATCTTTGCAAGTCAAGTGAGTTAATGAAAGCTCCCACTTTCCCAGAAACTTCTCTCTCTATCAAGACCATATCAGCTTGTTCCTCACGCTGGAAGTTCTATTGGCCCAACGGTGGAGTGGAGGGTGTGTGCACATAGGCTTCATATACCTACGTAGACACATACTTTACTGTTGGACTAGCAGATCTTCCAACCAAGAGCTCCTAACAAATTTCAAGTCAATATTGTATAAGCATACCTATTTGGAGGTTTAAAAATTTTTAAAAACCCCTTCTCTTCCTTAGGAAGAAGCCAAGAAAGTTTGAAGGAGGAGTACTTCAAATCTAGCTTCTTTTTGCTAAAATAAAAAAATTTGGAAATCCAAGATAATAATGACAAACAATGAGATGGATAAAAACTATAAAGAAAGTTTGTGTTTATTATTAAATGAATAATTCTGTTTTGATTTACAACGTTTTAGATGCCGACAAGTCTCAGATCACATGTTGATAAATTAGATTATTCAGTCTTAATCAATCATTGAGGGCTTAGTGGTTTAGATAATATTAGCTACTGGTTTATACTAGTTTAGTCTATAGGGTTATTACAATTGAAGAGACTTTAACACTTAAGCCATCCAATTAGCACTCTAGTTTAGTCTAAGAGCAGATGATATGCACTCTAATTAGGCTAACTCATGATAGAGAATATTAACTACAACTAAATTCTTACTTTGTATCGGACAAATTCAAATGTAGAAAGGGTAATTGCACTTAGTCAATTACCCGTAACGTTTGTCCCACAGACATTTGGACCAAATGTCAAGGGATCTATGTGCTTAAGTAACAAATCTCTGAGGTCTAAATGTAAAACCATGAAATGATAAATAACGTAAGTAAGATATTTTGTCATGCCCCTTAACGACACGCAGATCTTGTCAATTCAGCATAACTACAACCCAGTCCGGTTTAATATAGATATCGAACCAGCAGTGTAGGAGAGGTTTAATGTCTCAATAGAGGATGACAACGGTTTGGTTAAAACCAATAAATTAAACTAAACCAAATTTATTAGGATCGGTTTTGACTTGTCCCTAATCAGTTTTGTGTTTGGTTTCAATTTTAAACCATACAAACATATTCTATTAAAACATGCACACACACATATCTATTTCTATATCTATATTATATATAATGGGAATAGGCCCTTGGGAAGCGTGTCAAACAAAATACACATCTTTCCAAAACATCGCTTACACACTATTCAGAATATATATTAACAAAAGGGTTAAATGTTCAAACAACCTTAGTTTTTTCAAAACTCACAATCAGTTTCATAACCGGTCCCCTCCATGTTCTCCCTCCTCCCCTTCTTATGTGCAGTACTTCACGTACACCTTGCTAATATATTTAATTTGAACCATCATCTCAATGTTGTTCGGTTTATCCGTTGAAACCGATAAAACATACCAAACCGGACCGGACCAAACCTATTAGGGTCAATTTTGTGCTTGTATTGTAGCTCTAAACTATCCCAAGCTTTAGACCGTGGGTACGTTTCAGATGCGACGTTCCCGGCTTTCCGAGCAAGTAGGTAAATAGATTATATTTATAACTAATCAGAACCGTCCAAATTGGCCGGTAAGGCCACTTTTTTGGAAGGTCAAAAGGAAGCAACCCACAATAGAGTGTGGACCCTAGTGGGCCGTCTTATAGATGGTGGGCTGTAATATAATTAACGAATGCTAAGTGGTGGGCCCATATAATCCTTAATGGAGTTTGAAATGGCTCATGCAGGCATTTTCCGTGACTAGTATGTACACTGGAGAGTTCCTCCGTGGCATTGACTTCATCTTTTGCTTTTTCTATAAAGTCATAAGGGAAGTGGTCTTATAATGCGTTCCCATCATTGGATTAGCCTAAAAGTCAGCTTACTTTAGTGGGTAAAACTATGTTTGGTTCACCTTAGTTTATGAAAGTGTGACATTAGCACTATGGGATTTCCCTTTCTTTTTTTTGTTTAAATGGCAGTTAAGTTCCGTTATAAGACCGTTAGTAATAGTGTACGAGGAGAAATGAGTATAATAAAAAAAAAAGGAAAAAAAAAGAAAAATGAAAAGGACTGAAGTTTTATATGAGGGGATTCTAGCCTTTATTTGACCAATAAAATTCTATAAATTAATTGCAATTTTTAAAAAAGAAAATAAAAAAAATGAAAGGCTACCTTCTTTTATTTTTATTTATTTGTCTCTTGATTGCCCTTCAATTTGGGCACTTTTTTTTATAGACCCAAAAGGTTAGAATAGATGAAAACATTCTACATAATATATTACATCTTAAAAGGATTGGATCCTATGCAAAAATAAATTGATTCACTTGAAGTCATGATACAATTTATTCTTGTTTCTCAAAAAAAATTATTTTTATAATAAAAATATACATCTATATTCACCCAGATTCTAGCTCTCCCTTTTCTTTCCAAGGATTGCTCTCCATAACCTAAAGAATTCCAACCTATAACCATCACAGCCACCCTTCTTCCCACTTTCAAATTTAAACCCTACCCCTACTTTTATTCTATAGTTATTGGGGTGAGGATATGCAATATGCACGTGCCACCACTAGAACAACCTATAATAATCAAAGGAAAAGAGCAATAAAAAGAAAGGATTAAAGCATTTCACTTGCATCTCCTTAAGTAGATCTCAGTCACTTGATTGAAAAATTATTGAAACCCCATTTGAATAAATTGAACTAATCAGTCTTGATGTGAGTCAACATTGATATTTGCATCTTTCACATTCGTTGGTTCAACTTTATAAACTTAAAATTCCAATTTTTTTCGCGGTTAGGATGCATCAATCTCTCTATGATTCTTATAAATTCAAACAAACGCTTTCATGTTTAATGCATATGTTACGTTGGTGACTTGAACTGAAGAACACGGCAAATTGATGATGGTTCAACGTGTTCAACACAAAATGGAGCTTATCCTGTCCTTATATAGAAATAAATATAGCAAGAAATATGAAATGAAAATGATCATTTTTGTATTACGTCCGTGATGTAAGAGAAGGTAAATTCTCCCGCTTAACGTGCTCACATGAGTCATCAGCATATCTCCAAATAGCATTAAACAACATTGGTAAACTATGTTGTAGAGGCCCAAAATAATTACACAAGACTTAAAAAAGACCATAAAAGTTACAAAAAAACAAGCCGACGTACACAATTGAAGATACAATTTTTTATAGAATGGGATAAAGAGACAAGATTTGCCGACTCCAATTTGGTGGGATCTGGATTTTTACAACGACGACGACGATGATGGGAACCCTTTTTATGCACCTAGATTAATTAATTTGTTTTCATTTTTCTCTCTATGTATACTATATAAAAAATTCTAATAATCTGTACTATATTATATAAAGCAAATAACAAAGATTTTGAACTAAAATTTTGTATAAAAAAAGAAAAAGGAAATGTTCTTTGATCATTTGTAAAGCCAGTTTTATTTGAAATACTTACTCATGTTCCGTTATCGTATCACATACGTAACCCACTAGAAAATAAAAAAGAAAAGCCACAATCCATGACATGGGGCTGAAACCCCACTACAGCTCTTAAGTAGAAGATCGGAACTGTGCCTTTCGAAAAGTCGCACCAATCCAGGCAAGGCACTAAAACTAATGGATTCCAGTAAAGAAATCATCAAACCTGATGGATTCCACTAGAGACGCCAAAGCAAACGTTTCAGAACAAAAACCTAGAAATGGAACAATTTGATCAAACATCTCATCTCAACCCTTTGATTCCAAGCACAAAATAAAGTTTGGTCACTTCCTATAAACCAGCCACAGAAGATTAGTTGGCTCAGAAGGAGTTACGTGGCTTCTTAGTTTTTTAATGGCCAAAGAACAGTAAAGTTCCTAAAGTTAAAGCTTTGAAGACCAAATCCTTTTATCTCTCATTTACTCAAACATCCACAAAAATAAATGCCCCTGCTCTCCTCAATTTACTACCCCGTGTCCCAATTAAATAAAGCCCACACTCCCTTTGACCCACTCTCTTTCCCTCTCTCTCTAAAACTCCCCTCTCGCTCTCCTCTCTCGCTAAAACTCCATTAACAAACGTCAATCTACCAACATTTGCTTCCACGCCCTCGCTTAGAAATCACCCACACCTCTCTTTCTCTTTCTGTCTCCCTGTCTCTCTCTCTCTCTCTTTAAGGGTATGTGCTTTGGTTTTTTCTGGGATCTTACAAGACGGTAAAACAAGAACAGAAAGAATGGCGGAAGAGAGAAGAGGAGAAAGCTGAGATCAACTACCTCAATGAGGTGCAAGAGACACCTTGCCGACCTCACGAGCAGCGTCGGCGTCTGCGCTTCTTGTCTCCGGGAGCGACTCTTCGCTCTCATCGCAGCTCAAGCCCAGCAAGCCCAAGCTCGAGCGGACGAGGATCGCCGACTCTCCGACGCACATCCGCCACCTCTCGTCTTCCCTCGCTCCGTTTCTCCTTACATCACGCGCCGACGCGCCGACGACTCGTCCTGGGACCAGCAACAACGAAACCATAGCCACAGCCTCCACGATCAACGCTTCTACAGTACTCCCCAAGTGGGTCCTGCTTCAACACGGAGGAAGAAACACAGTAAGTTCTCGTTGTTCTCGAATCTGTTCGCCTCCAGATCGGGCGAGATCGAATCGGATCTTAGGGTTTCCAGGGCTTCGTTAGCCACTCCGTCATCGTCGACGAGCTCGTCGTCCTGGTTCTCGTCCTTCATTCCGGGTCGCAGGAAGAACAAATCCCGGCTGTTCTCTCTCGATGAGGCCGCTTCCGGCGTGCCACGGCCTTGCCGGACGCGAGATCGGGGAATGTCGCCGGCGAAATGGGCGGACGGTGCGGAGGATTGCGAAGATTACGAAGGCGGTTCCCCGTCGGCGAGTGGATACTCGTCGGACTCTTCGCAGCCGTGGAGGAAGACTCCAACGGCTCCACCGGTGCGTCGACGGGGACCGTCGCATCACAGCCGGAACATCTCGAGCATGGCTTTTTGTTTGAGCCCGTTGGTGAGGGCCAGCCCCAATAGTCACCGGAATCCCAAAGGAGTTCCGCCGGATTTAGGATTTTCCGGCGAAATTAGGGCTGCGAACAAGCCGCATCTTTCGACAGCGGCGTCGTTTTGTGCGAACAGATCGAGGAAGCTTGCGGATTTCGGGAAGTACAACTTCAACCCCTGAGGCTGATGACCGTTGACGGTGACGCCCAGAACGATGGTGAATATATATGCCATGACGGTTTTGCCCTTGTATTTTTGGGGATTTTCCTGGATTCTATATCTCCTCTTCTCTATCTCTCTCTTCCCTTTTCTTTTTTTTTTTTTTTTTTTTTTTTAGGGTAAGGCTCAGAAATTATATTTCACAAAATTATAAAGTTTTCTTCTTGGTGGAAATCTATCTGGATTTTGTCAGAGTTGAAACTAAACTGTAATGGCAAGTAGTTTTCTTTGGTTTTGATTCAATTGGGGAATGGGATTTGGGCAGGCTATGAAGAAAATTTTTCTTAAGAAGAATTCTTTATTTAGGCAAAAGAATTCTCTCTCTTGTTTGGTTTGAATTAGATGTGGAGGTTAGGAAGAGAAATTGTTAGAATGAAAATAAGAAAAATACACTAATTTAATTTGTTTTCTCTGTTGGCTTCCATTGGCATCAACAAAATTTTTACAATTTGATATCAAAATCTCCTATTTTGTATGGATTTCCTTTGAGGGGTGTAAGGCTCATTACATCTCATGGTTAAGTGTAATTATCTACAGGTGGGGTCTGCTTCAACCAAAATTTTCAAGGCTATGGTTGTGTAACTTGTGTTTGAATATTCAGAATTCGTATCGTGAGACATTCCTGTTTCTTGCAACACAGTTTCTTTTATTTCTTGCAACACAATTTCTTTTGATTTCCTGAACTTAGGATCATGTTTAGTCTTACAAAAAAAATAGGATTTTTTTTCCTCTCTCTTTCCTTATGTTCAAATGCACACTCTACGTTTGGATCTTATAATTTCTTGTGGTTTCTGGGTATCCAAATGCTTCCTAAAAGAATTAAAGACAGAGAGAGAAAGATAGGTGAACAGTCCGAATTAAAGGTGAACAGTCGAATTAAATGGTTGGCTGAGTAGGTAGACAGACGTTGGAAACAGTGATTCATATTCTGGATCCATATGGTACATATATATCATGAAGTAACCCTAATTGAATTTTTATAGTAAAAATATAGTGGAATTTTTACCATATATAGTAGATGTAGGCACATTGTCGAACCATTTAAATTTGCATGTTCGTATTCTTGTTCTTCTTTTCTAATTTCTATTCGTGTTGCACAATTCACAATAGTAAAAACAATTATTTAATATGTACGTATACACATATTTATAGGAATAACCGAATCGTTGAACCAATCAATCCGGTGGAAAAAAGTTAAGATTAAGCGACCCGGTTCGAAAGCAGACCATGGTTCAAGTGAAGGCTAGCTCTGGTAGAGTTTTAAGAATGTTTTGTCTGGGCTACTGGTTAATGGATTTTGGTGGGTCATGTTTGGGTTAATGGGTCTTTTAAGTATTGATAATGCAAGGACATGGATTTAAGTGTTTTTTCCAAAAAAGGGTGCTTAAGATCTGATGATATCCATCCATTTGTAGGGGCTGTTTGGTTGGATAGTGAAGATGTATAGGAGATTTGAAAGTTGGTGTGTGGATTGAGAGTGTGGTAGAGAGCAGACAGACCTAACCAAGTACAAAGCCCGGTACAAAGGCTGTCATGGTATTTAAGGTAGATCCTTTTCTTTTTTTATTGGTTGAAAATTTAAGGTAGATCCTTGCTTTTTTGTTTTCCAAGGCCAAATTTTTATTACATGAACAGTCACTCTGAGCATTGTACCCAAAAGTAACTGCAGGACTGCATCTGGGTACGGTAAAAAGAGGTGCATCTTTATACTTTATACTGTTAGGCTGTATCATACCACAAAACAAGAATGTACTTGTTTGCTGTTCATTTTTTGATACAAAATTGGTTTTTAATGGTACATTTTAAAAATAATTCAGATTTAGTTACCAAATTCTTTGTAATTACCAATTAATAATACTTTTTTTCAAACAATTAATAACAACATGTGTTATTTTACTGTTCGTGAAAATTTTCTTCCAAAAAATGTCTTTAAAAGATTTATAAACCTCTTTAAAGACTTGTAGGAAACTATGATTACAATTTACGAAGGGTTTACAAGGGCACTTTTGGAAGGAAATTTGCATGAACATAAAATAATATTTGTTCTCAATTATTTAAAAATAGCATCATTAATTGTCAATTACAAATTCTGATTAAATCTTAATTATTTAAAAAAAATAACCACTAAAAACCAATTTTCCCTTGCCTAAAGTTTTAGTTGGTTATTGTAACAAATTACTTTTTCATGTGATAATTAGCTAAAAATCACTTTTTTTTTGGTCTCTTAGATTTATGTCGTAGTTAGATTTAACAAGAATTTTTATACCGTTGCTTACATGACACAACCCTCATTTTTGTTAAAATTAGTGGTGGCATGTGCATACTACATGTCACCTTATATAAGTTGGGGTTTAAATTCGAACGTGGAAAGAGTAGTGAGGTGGTTATAGTTTTCGATTGTTTTAGTTGAAGAGGGCAATAATTGGGAAAAAAAAAAGTGAAACCAGAATCTAGGGGAATTTCCCCCCTCTTCCCTTTATAAATAGTATAGATAATTATAGTTTACCTTGTTAAGGCTTTCGGCAATCCCACTTTCCCTTTTGAGGTTTTTGTAATACTGGTTTACCATCTTGAAGTTTGTTGTGTGGAATACTATCCTTCTTTTAGAGGTTTGACCAATGAGATGGTAAGAGCAAAAACATATGTTGACAACTTTACCCATTTTAAATACCAAGACTACCCTTCAATGGGTTAGAATAAAATGGGCAAAGTCATCAACATATGTGTTTTTTTTTGTCTTGCCACTTCATCGGTCAAATATCTAAAAGAGGGAAATTGTTACACACAACAAACTTCAAAGTAGTAAACTAGTATTTCAAAACGATGCATATTATAAGGCTTAGAGATCAAGAAGAAGTTAGTGAAATTGAAATTCTCTATCATAGATGTAACTAAAATAGATAAAAAAGTTAGTGAAATTTGTTCGCTGATGATATTGGATCCACAAGTTAAACAACCTAAAATTGGATACCACAATAACCTTATCTTTATATTATTTTTGGTCAACTAGAACTAAGTGCAAGAAAAGAGAGTTTATAAGGCCTCTACAAAAAGGGAAAGTAGATTTATTATTATTATTATTATTTTGTTTATAAGGCCTCTATAAATGTTTTATGATTATTTTGTGCCAATAATTATTATTTGAAAGTAAAATATAATCATCATAAGCATAAGTTAGTTCCCACTGAAGTGGGGTCCATGACACGGATCTTATCTTTTCACACCGTTGTATCACAAATCATATCTTCTGTTAATTTATGTTTATCTTAAAAAAAACATACATTCCAAATTTGTGGGATTTGTTAATAAGAAAATTAGTGAAGATTCAAAATGTAGCAGGTAAAATATTAAATTTTTTCTATTCATAAGGGAAGAATCATAGTTGCTTATAAAATTCTAGACAGAAAAATTAACTAAGGTGGGCAACTCACACGTGGAAGCATATATATATTTAGAGACCTTGAGTTCTTTATATCTACAATTAGTCAAACTTTGGATTACATGTTAAGAAGCACCTAAAAAATTAAGATGGCCATTAACTCATTTGACAAAACCTAACACACGTGTACCATTGAGGCTTGTATAAGTTAAAGATGTTGTCTTTGTGACTAACCTAGAGGTTTCCTTATTAAATAAATGGTTTGGATTAGTTAGATTAATTTTCCAAGTGACATAATCTGGTCTCTTAGGATATATCAAAATACCTTTCCCCATTTTTGAAAGTAGATCAGCAAGGTTAATTAATCAATTTTCTTGAGTGAGTATGGGAATTTATAGAAATTCATGTTAAGTTTAGTTCTTGTTATTGACATGCAGATTAGACAAAATTTCGATAGCTTTGAAAAAGTCGAGATCCGTCATACCTACAGAGAAGCAAATCAGGCAGCTGACAAGCTTGCTAATTTTGCTCTAAATTCATATTCATGTACTTGGTTATTAAATCCTTCCCCTTTTTAATCCCTGTGTTCCTAGGATGATTTCTTAGTAATATATTTTCTTTTAATATAAAAAAAAATTTATTGACATGCATGTGGGATCCTATGGCTTATGAGAAAACTAAGTTTCTCAAGCCCTTTTCTCATTATGCAATGAAGCCTTATCTCAACTTCAAATGAGTAGTTCTATACTAAAGAGTTTACATCATCTGTGATGTGAGACAGGCGGGCAGGTGACCTATTTTTCTGGTAATTATTATATCACCACGTATATATTTGCAATATCTCGTGATTATTTATCTACAACCAAAATATGTATAGAAATGGATGTAGTCAAACTAAGACTTGAAATCGGCTGGAGCCCCTTGTTGGAATATCTGCTAACCCAATAGTGAGTGGGGTGTACACGTCTGTGAATGATGTTGACATGTACACCCCACTCACCGTTGGACCAGCAGATCTTCCACTGTAGGCTCCAACTAATATGGCCTCGTCAAACCAACTCTTATATGAGCTCTTGATCGTAGACGAGATGGCTAGAAACTAGAAATCATCTACATTACTTGAACAGCTTTGTGATTAGCTTGTTGAATTTAAAAAAAAAAAGATAAAATGCTTTATTTTTTAAAAAAAGTTATTTTTCAAATGCAATTTACCAATCACAAACCTATATGTTGTTGCACATTTCTTGTTACAGAGTAGGTGTGCCCAGACTAGAGCAACTTTTTATTCCGCAATATTTTGTTCATTACCCTCTCTAGATTCTTTGACTTGCATGAAAAGAGATGACAAACTATTGCAATTCACCATGACAAGTATCCTCATGAAATAATATAAAATTTTGATGTTTAGAATATTTTTTTATCACAATGAGTTCATTTCTTGAGATTGTCTTAATGTAATGTCACTTCAGTAGTGATCCTGATTAGCATAAACTCGCCACTTAATCAAGCTGAAAAAACATAACTTGGATCATCAACCAAAGACGGACATGGACACAAACGGATGCATAGACGCACACACACACACGCGCACACACACATAGATATATATATATTATAAAGCGAACACCTATTTTTTGGCTGATATTGATACCAAAAACACCATCCACTTTTTATCAAATTAACTCCTACACCAATTTGTTAATGCCACGTATATCAGTAACCAACTGCCAAGCATTTTAATATCCAAAAAACCCTCAATTCTCTTTCAAATTTGCTACACACATAGCTCGTGCAATCCCCTAATATATTTAAAGGGAGAGAGGAAATTATTCAATACTAAAAGCAGAACAACTTCCCTCACTGTAATAGGGTGCATTTACTTTAATTAGTACCTATGGCATGGTATGACACGTACACACTTAAACCCTAAAATGGATTGATACATCAAGTCATGGTAAGGTTATATGGATAACATAGGAATTTTCAAAAATTTTGAAAGGACAATTTTTTTTTTTGGCAAACCAAAATATCAGGCTTTATAATAGTATAGATATAGATAAATCTTAATGTCTGCACCAAGAGAGTGACTTCGCTTTAAGTAGTGCCACAGAAAAATTTTTAAATAATGTTTACCGTCTTATGCATAATAATCTCTTGACTCTCTTTTGTATTTAGCGTTTTCTTTTCTTCATAGACATTTTCAAAGTCTTTCTAAAGGCTTGTTTGATTATAATGTCAATGTCACTGGATAAAGGGATATGTTAATCTCAGTAATGCCAAAGGAAATGGTATTCAATAGAGGAAGAAAAAATAAAAATCTTATTTGAAGAACACGAAAGCAAAGGAAAATGAACTTTTCATTTGTTTGGTTCACAGGAAAATGTAAGCTCACTGGAAAGTAATTTTCTATAACGCCCCATTTTTCCACTAAAATACTCTCAAAACTTTCTATTCAGTATTCTCTTCTACCCCAGAATGCTGATACCTATTAAAATAAGTAGAGAATCCTATATTCAAACCTACAAGACAGCCTAAAATTAATATCAACCAACTGGCAAATGTTTATTATTCTCTAAAATATAATATGCTTTCTAGTAGTAATGGCAAAGAGCACTGGCAATAATAATAACAATAATAATAATAATAGTCTAAAATATAATAATGTCTTCTAGTAGGGATTGTAAAGCGGACCGGCAGCTCGAAGGAAATAAAAAAAAAAATAATAACTGATGTATAAAGTCAATAATGAGGAGGTATAATTGATATAGTTGGAATAAGGTTTGGAAGTAATCTAATGGATATCAGTTTCTTGAACAGGAATGGCAAACCATATGAAGAAAGAAGCCATCATTGCAAGTAGTTCAGCTAAGATGAATGAGCAGAGAAACACACTACTGATTCTCTTAAAGGCACCCAGTTCAGAAACATTACCAGAACTCCCAACAGCATATGTATCCACTGGGCAATAGGAAAGGCTTATACACTACTTATCTAGACTACAGAGATGCTCATGCCCATTCATGCTCTTTTCTGTAAAGTTATTACACATCCCCTGCTCATGTTGATCTTGCTATCTGAGACAGATCCTATCATCCTATGATCACAAATTAGAAAGCAAAATTCAGAATTTAAGAGACCATGGAAGAGTTCAATTATAGTTTCAAGCAAAACCAGATAAACTGAAAAAGCAGGTCCAAACATACACGCGCAAACTGACATGTATGTGTATATAGGCATTGAGTAGATAGATCAAATGCAGAGCATGACCTTCCTATAGAACATTAAAAATTATGAAATATCAAAGGACAAACCCAGACTTTGACAGAAAACTCTATCCTCGTTTTAACAATTTTTCCCTTTCCAACGAGAAAAATACTCTAGACAAGTTAATTTTTCTGGAAAACCTACTTTCCAGGTCACTTCTCTTAGCAACCAACCATTTAACAGAGAATTCAATGGCATAACTATTATAAATAATCTAAGGACAACCTTCAGCATCATAGGAAGTCTTGGGCTATGTCACCGCATGTTTGCACTCTTTGTATGAGGGCTGGGGAGTCAGTGGATCACTTGCTGTTACATTGTGAATTTGTGGAGCTTTATTTGGAGGAGATTGTTGGCCTTGGCTGGAATACAGTGGGTTCTACCTATATATCTTGGTGAGATGGCACACTAATGCGATTTCCACATTTGTCGGAGAGGGAGAAATCTATATTCGGCCGTATTCTTTGCTACTATCTGGGTAGAGTGGCTTAACCATAATAGAAGGATTTTTTGAGTCACCTACAATGGCTGAGAGTTAATCCTAAACAAAGCTATGGGTCTTGCAGTCTTTTGGATATTAATTTTTGCTGAATGGGGTGAATATGTGATGAGGGATATTATAAGAAATTGGGAGACACATATCTTAGGGCGGTTAGCAAGTGGTGTAAGGCTGTGCGGATGGTTATGTGATGTTTTCTTCTGATTGTTTGATGTTTTTGTTTTTTTTTGGACACATCCCATTCATCATGGGATATGTTCCCATCTATGTATCTTTCTCTTCATTATATCTTCTAATATATTATTCACATTACTGATAAAAAAAAAATCTGAGGACAAAGTTAGTCTCAGGTAGGTCACACAGAAAGAAATAAGTAAGCTGTAAATTATTTACCTTCAAGAATAGCCAAAAAGAAAAAACATTTTCTTACCATTTCTATCATTACAATAAAAGACATTGAAGTCTGTAAACCCCATTAAATTACTCAAATTCAGCATCAATAACATGTGGAAGATTTAAGCAAATGAAAGTTTTCTAAAGCCCGTAGCCAAATTGCCAACCTAACAAAAAATTATAGACGAAATTACCAATGGGTGATTTCACCTGTGCCATGATCTACATTCAATTAGAAGAACCACAAGTGCCCCCATTAACATCAGTTTGTGTTTCTCTCACCCTGAATTCATCAAGGTAATTCTGGTAGATATAAGAAGCAAACCCCCAAAGAGCCAACAACAAGGCAATCACCTTAACTCCATCCATCTTGTCATGTAAAACAACCACAGCAGAAACAGGAGCAACAGCTAAAGCCACTGTGCTGATTGCATTTGAGAAGAGAGAAGAAACCACAAAAATTAAGCCAACAACACCAACAGAACAGACCTGCCAAGCCATAGCCGTCCAGGCCAAAGTCATAACATAAGATACTCTCCCTTTTCCAAACCCCTCCATTTCCCCATTCAAAGTCCTCCATTCCCCACTTGCAAATAAGCCCAATATGGAAATACAAGTGGCCACGAACGATGTGTAGATTTGCATTTCCAATACCACAGAAAATGTTTCCTTCTTTATAACCTTCTGAAATGATAACTGCATGAGGGAAAGCAGTAAGGAGTAGATAGCTGACGCAGCAAGGGTACACAAGAAGCCAACCACAAACTTTCCTTTAGAGACACCAGTTGATTCCGAAGAATTGGCGTGTACTGCTAGGAGCGAAGCAGATAAAGTGAGGATAACAACTGAGTTCAATATTAAAGCAGTGAACTTCTGAGAATTAATGAAGAATGAGAATATTGCATTAAAAGCCAATTGGGTTGCACAGACAAGGGAATAAGTAGAGGCAGAGAGGTATAGTAACCCAATTGAATATAGAAAGTTGTCACCAGCTAAAAGTATGCCAAGAAAGAAGTACATTAAGGTGAGAGTGGCAATAGAAGCCTGAGTTGACGTGGTAATTGGAGTAGTGGTGATGGTGGAAGCGGCTGGGTTGGAGGGAAGGAAGAATAATGGGAGAAGCAGTACTGGGAAACCTGCGGTTTGGACCATTGTAGCCATCCATTTACTATTTCCTCCTTGGTCATAATAAAATCTCCCTAGGAGAACAGCAGCAGATTGACCAATGATAAGAAAAGCAATGTTGAGTGCCACCAAGAGCCACCATAGCCAGCGGTTACGTTTGAGTATTGGTAAGTTGTTGATGTTTGAATCTTTTGGCAAGTTCAATTCCTCTGTCACTAGAAATGAAGGTGACATACAGAATAATTTAAGTTACTATCCTTCCAATAAAAAGGGATAAGAAAGGATAAGAAATTTTTAATAGAACATTTCACAATTCATTATGTGTAATAAGACAAGAAGTTGTTAGTCAAAGGAAAAAACATGGAAAGCCAACCAAATAGTCAAGGATTTCAATTAACCATTCAAATTTGTAGAATATTTGGGAAGAACATCTGGAATGATCTTTGTCAGATTAAAAGAGCCATTAATCATGGAATCCTTTCCCCACTCAAGGTTTTCACAAAAGGAGATGATGATGATGATGATACACAATAAAAATATTTCCTCTTTTCTTTTTCCTTTTTTTTTTTTTTTTTTGGATAGACTAAATGAATTAAACTTCTTTCTTATTTGAGAAAATAAGTAAAATCCACAACTTCTCTCACTGGAAATGAACATGTTAAGATAGTGCAGAACTCATCTTATGGGAATTGCAAATAAAGCGAGGAAATATAAAAAAGCAAGTGATTACGAAACCATTTTTAGAACTACAGAAATTTCAGAAGAAACCCGCTTTGCATTACTAATCTATGTTCAAAATTGGACTGGTTTCTGCAAGTTATAAAATTAGAAAAATATGACGAAAATGGGTAGCATAATTATATTTAAATAATTGGAAATATAGTTCTGTTTGGTCTGGAATAGGATAGATTGGAATTTAAGTTTAAAAAAGAATTATGCTCAAGAAAATGTTCAGATTATCTAAAGGGAGTTTTTGTAAGTTTAATGTAGAGCAGACAATCAATTATTTTGGGCTAAAAAAGTATGGATACAAACTTAGAAAAGAAAAATCAATGCCACTATTATTACAGTGATTAAACCCAACTTTATTTGCCGATATAGATTACTGATGATTGGAAAATTTTGATATAAATTAATTAGCTATTAATTTTGAGATAAAAACCAACCATTTATTTGCCAATCTATATGACTAAAAGTTCAAAAGATGTAAGATAAATTAATTAGCTAAAAAGAAGTTCAGATACTTAAGCATACGATATTTGGCAAGTAGAGATCAATAAATAAACTACGTGATGAAGCAAGTACTAATTTCGTAATTTTACAGATTCAAAGAAAATCAAATAACAAGATAAAACAGAAAATGCTCAAATTTTAATACTTGGACAAAGAGGGGAATACAATTTATACAGCAAAACAGAACATTAACAAACAAAAATTCCGTGTATTTCAAATTCCCAGCTATGTAGAAGATGATTCAAGGTTCCATTCTAGAGCTGTATATAACGTTATGGGAATAACGTGGTCGGCTGCTTAAGCCTGCTTGTGAGGAATAAAGGTTGAGAGCCTTGCTGCCCAGTATGATCAGGTAAATAAAAGAACTGAAGAAACACACGAAAATTTGTTACAGAATACAGGTAGTAGTTGAATTTGACCGAATGTGTTGTAGATGTGAAATTAGGTCGTAAATAACATGAACAACTGTATTCTGGTACGAAGCCCATGTTCAAATAGAGAAAATAATCAAACAAAAATGTACGGAGATCATACCTTGCGGTTGATTTGGGGGAAGCATCCTCCAAATCCAAAGCTTAAACTTGTGACGGCGGAAAGAAAGAAACAAAAAGGGATTTCCTTGCCTTCGATGAACCGTTGGAGGTGACCTGTGAGTTGTAGGTAGAGGTGGCAATCGGTTGGGTTTGGGTTGATGTATGGGGTTATCAGCCCAAAGGCTCAACTCCAAACCCGCCCGTTTTATAAACGGGTTGGAATATCCCAACCCGCTTCAACCTGCCAATCCGTTTAAACCCATTAAAATAATTTAAATTATTACTAAAATTTGAAAATTTTTAATTCATTCTAATATCAAAGTCTATGCAAATTCTATTTTTTAATTCATTCTAATATCAAAATACACCTAACAAGCACAATAAGAAAACAATCATAAAGATATAACTAAAATAACATGAAGAAAAAAATCTACAACATAATAATAAAGTTTTAAAAGTCCTTACTTGCCATCAAGGCCTTAATTTATATTAGTAGAGCTTAAGAAATTTGAAATATTTATATGTAGAAAATCTTTCTTCACTTTATCCTTTGTTATTATTATATTAAAAGATGAAAGGTTGAGTAGCCACAACTATTATTAGTATAATGTTCAAAACTTTTATTATACATAAAAATTAATCGGGTCATTTCAGGTTGAGGGATCAAACCCTAACCCAACCCGTTTATAATCGGGTTGAGAATTTACGACCCAAACCCAACCCATAAGTTGAAACACTCAACCCACACCCCCCTAAGACCTGGCGGCTTGGCGGGTCACGGGTCACAATTGCCACCTCTAGTTGCAAGTGATGTGGAAAGTGATTAGGATTGATTTAGGGGAATTTTAATGTGTTTTGAGATAGAATAGGGCGCTGATCAGAGAGATTTAGTCCCAATTTATTGCTAATAAGGGCTTAACGGGTTTAACAGAGAAGTCAAGAAGAAGCACGGGATACAGAGAGGGACGGAGAAGAAACAGTACCAATGCATGATTGGAGCCCAGATTGGAAAAATTACACTTACGCCTTAGATCCGTCACATTTCGCAAATACCAAAAACTCTTTATATTTACACCATGAGACCCTGACATTTAGAAAATACTAAAAATACTCTTCATGCATGCACAAACGATCATAAGCTATTTTCTATGAATAAAATTTGCTTATGTCAGAAATTTTTTTTATATCTAAAATACCCTTTTAAGTTTAAGCAAAATACTTTATATCATATGTTAAACAATAAAATTACCATTACCTATTTTTTTTGTACTATTACCATTACCTATTCACATACAGTGAAATCTATACAGTATATAACGAGAATAGGTCCCTTGGAAAGTGTGCCAACAACTATTCACGACTCTCCTAAAAAGCTCCTACCACCCTTACTGTTCGTTCTAAAGGCATCCTTAATATAGGGTTAAAAATGTCAAAACTCTGCTTATTCATTTAAAATATGGATAGTTGCAAAACTATTTCTTCCCTCTACATGTAGTATTACATGTGCACTTTGTTAGTTTTTAAATAATGACTAATGAAGGAAGTTGGAAGTTTTTATTTGTTGCAAAATATTTAGTTGCATCAACTCTTTAATTTGAATTGAATGTTTTTTTTAATGTTATATTGGCTTTTAAATGAATTTTATCTCAGGAAATAGTTTACCTTTTCAACATTCTTAAAAAGGGTTATAAATTGTCTGCCGCCTTTGATTGTAGCTGTCACTGCTGCTTGATTCAGATGTTGACACATGTAACATCTAACGGTTGTAGTTTTTTTCTTTTCAAAAATGTAAAAAGCAAACTTTTTGATGAAAAAAATCCAACGTGAGATGCTACACATGACAGCATCTCACAGCGCTGCAGGAATAGCAATAGTAAGCGGCAGTAGATGATATCTTCCCCTTAAAAAGAGACTTTTGTGACTGTTTAGTATTTATACATAAATGAGGGACGCTTTTAAAATTTACCAAATGTCAAGGGACGTAAATGTAATTATCCATCAACTGAAGGACTTGAAATCGCCTGTGGTCCAGAGCCTATTGCGGAAGATTCGTAAGGTCTGCACGTGACGCGTGAGCGTGCTCCTGTGGCACAAATCATGATGTTTACTTGAGTTGTCCACAAATGGGTAGTATCCCGTCAGTTGATAGTATAAATCGATGGTACTTAGTGGCAAAGAAAATCTATTCATCAAAAGATTTTTTTTGGGTGGAACTATTCATCAAAAGATGAAACGGGGATTATTATTGATTGCGTCTAGACCCAACCGGTTTAGAACTGTTTTGTGGACCTTCTTCTACCCCATTTGATATCTTTCGTCAATCTCTAACCGAAGAATCGATCACTGGTGTAGGCGCTACATTGAGTCTAAGTAGAAACCTACGGTATGTTCGCCTAATCTTTTTGATTAAATCTCCTTAATTCGTTTAAACATTGTACTCCCGTATGATTTGATGAAATGGTCCAGAGGTTCTCTTGCCATTGCTGCACCAAGTTACCAATCACCATAAGACTGTGTTGTTGTTGGAGCCATATAATTGGGATTGCCCTTTAACTGTTTGAAGAAATTCTTGCTTATAATTAGGTGCTCATAGTTGTTATTTGTGGTGTCTTGACTTAACTGCAACTTCTGTTTGCTTACAGTCTCTTCTTTACAATAAAGTAAAGCGCACTTCACTTTTCTTTCATTTGTTTTAAGGAAAGTGACGTTTACATATTATGAGAATATGATGTTATAGATAGTAATTTGTTGGTAATATCATGGTTGCAGTCGGTGGATCGTTATTATAAGTAATTATTACATTATAGATAGTGTTAGTAGTACTGTTCAATGTGAAGAATATATCTTAATTGGCGGTGATAGCGGTTTTGCCACATCAATAAGTGATGATCCGGCATCAATGTAGGTTGTTTACAGGTGGTAATAATGGTGTTTAGACATTGGAGTTGGTATAGATGATGGTACTACCATTGATGAAATTGATGACACTAATTGCAGGGAGATGATATATAATTGTAGGTCACAATAAGTGGCAGTATCCCACCATTGAGGTAGTGGTGGTAATGCAGTCATCATTTATAGCGGTGAAAGATGTGTGGAGTAGTTATACATGTTAATGGCTTTGGTTAGACAAAATGAAAAGAAAGAGCCTTCGTGATGTTAACTTGCCGAATCTTGATTTCTACAGAAATAACATTCAATTTTTTAAAAGATGCCTATTTTCAAGAAATTTGTCTCATGTTGGAAAATTTTGAATTTTTTCATGGAGTCGAGTGGAACCTGAACTTTAATCGTGACCTTCGTCCTGCAGAGTTTGTTGAATTGGCAAATCTTTTGAATAATCTTAGTGAGGTGTCATTATCTTATTCTTCCATTTCTGATAGGCGTGGTTGGGCCCTTAACTCTAGCGGTAGTTTTACTGTTGCTTCGTTTTTTGCTCATTTGTCAAAGTCTGCATCTTCTCCTTTTGTTGCCTTTCCCATTTCCTTTTTGTGGAAGGCTGATATCCCTTCTAAAGTTAAAGTTTTTGTCTGGACTGTATCGCACTATAAGATTAATACAATGGATGTATTACAACATTGCTAGCCTCATATAGCTTTGTCTCCCTAGGTATGTTTGATGTGTATGAAGGAGGCCGAGTCCGTGGATCATCTCCTACTTAGATGTTCTATTGCTGATCACGTATGGAGGCATTTGCTGAATTTGGGGAATGTTAATTGGGTACTACATTATACCGTACGTGAGCTAGCTTTTCAGTTGAGATTTATGGGCTTCAGTAGACTAGGGAGAAAGCTTTACAGGGGATGTTTTTTTGCTACTTAATGGACACTATGGAGGGTGCGAAATAGGAGCATTTTTTAAGATGAAATGGTGAGAAGGTCTTGTGTGGTGGACCAGGTGATATCGTTGTCAGCTTTTTGGGCTTCAGGGCAGAAGGATTTTGACTCATATTCATCTGTGGATATCATCAGGAACTAGACGACCTTGATCTATATGTAGTTTGGGGTGGTTCAGTGGTGTATATTTTTGGTGATGACTTCTTTTTGATGTAGCTTATTATATGTTGATGACCCATTGTGTAGTTTTTTGATTATTTTTTGGTTTCATCATGTATTTTGGGGTGATCCCACTCCTTGTGGGGTGCCCCTCCCTCTCCTTTTGATCTAATGAAATCTTTATTATTCATAAAAAAATAAAAAAAAATTGAAAAAATGCATTTTCACTAGAAGTGTTTTCTGCATCTTATTTGATACGCATCTAATAAGTATATTCATTAAAACATCTGCTTTGCATCTAATAATTCAGATCCCTCTCTGGAAAATTGGTGTAATTGGATGCAGTACATATCTGGTTCACATTACACCCTTGCAAGTAGCCTCTTGCCAACCACAAAACATCTCATGGTTGTATTTACAGTTCTTTTTTGCTTTACATGACTAATCAAATGACTTTCAAGAATCAGAAACCTTAGGAACTTCATTGGCACAAGTGCTTGCCACCTTGAACTTTGAATCATCAAGATGCTGCTGATAAATATAGGAGATGAAACCCCAAATGGACAATAGCATGGCAATCACTTTCACCCCATCCACCTTCTCCTTGAAAAGCAGTATGGAAACAATAGGAATAAGAGCCAAAGCCAATGTACTAACAATGGTGGAGAAAAGGGAAGAAACAAAAGAAATCAAACCCACAATACCAACAGAGCAAATCTGCCAGGCCACGGCTGTCCAAAACAGAGTCATTACATAAGACACTCTGCCCTTTCTGTACACATCCATCTCTTCGCTCAAGCTCTTCCATTCACCACTCAAAAAGAGACCTATAATGCAGACCAAAGTGGCAATTACTGAGGTATAGATTTGCATTTCCAAGATCACTGAAAGTGTCTCCCTTTTTAGAACCTTTTGGAAAGAAAGTTGCATAAGGGAAAGCAAAAGGGAGTGAGTAGCGGATGCACCAAGGGTGCATACAAAGCCTATCCAGTACATTCCTCTAGAAATTCCTCCAGGTTTGGCAGATTCGGCACGGACTGCAATAAGAGAGGCAGAAAATGTGAGGAGTACTACAGAGTTGAGTGTTTGAGCAGTTAGTTTTTGAGAATTAATGAAGTATGAGAAGATAGCATTGAAAGCCAACTGAGTTGCACATAATAGGAAATAGGTGGAGGTTGGAAGGTATAGGAGCCCAATTGAGTACATCATGTTGTCACCAGCCAAGAGTACACCTAGAGATATATAGATTAAAGCAACAGTAGCTCTAGGAGGCCTGTTGGAAATGGTACTTGTGGTGCTATCAGGTATGAAAGAGTTTGGGGAAAAAGGAAACAATAAGGGCAAGATTAGTATTGGGAATCCTGCAGTTTGAACAAGTGTTGCCATCCATTTACTATTTCCACCTTGGTCGTAGTACAATTTTCCTAAAAGAACAGCGACGGCTTCGCCTAGTAAAAGAAAAGCGATATTGAATACCACCAATAGCCACCACTTCCTACCCTTATTTCTGAGTAACGGTGATTGATCTGTAGCAGGTGCACCATTTGGTGAATCTTCTTCTTGAGGTTCTTGAAGTTGAAAGAGCACGATGAAAATTACAAAAATTAGTATTTCATAAGAAGTGCTGTAATCAATTAACTAATCACTGATCTTAACTGGTCTGCTCTTATGATGAAACTAATGAAAAAAAATCAGGGATTATGGAGAATGGATAAAAAATTATATTTCTTTTCTTGACTATGGATTAAGTCACCATCTGATTCCTTGTTACAATTTTAATGAGGTTATGTATCTAAAAGCGGTGTTGAATGCATGGAAATAATAATAAATCCCACTTGTTTGTTCATCTTTGAAAATAGATAGAAGAACCCCTGCCTTTTGTGTGTGTATGTATGTGTGTAAAGAGCGAGGGAGGGAGAGAGGGAGAGAGAGAGAGAGAGAGAGAGAGAGAGAGAGAGAGAGAGAGAGAGAGAGAGAGAGAATGTATGGTTGTCTCTATAAAATATCTATTTATGGGTTTCAACTCATGGGTGAGGGTTTCAGGCCCCTAGTCTCACCCCCACTTTTCTTTGGCTTAAAGATGAATCTGATGTTTTTTAGTGCTTGACAGAAATCTCAGTTCAATTTCAGTCATATTGTATTTAGGTTGACTGAACTGTGTCTTCAGTCAACCCAGAAAAATCCTCTTGCATGTCCTTGAATATATATATATTTCTTTTTATTTTAATTTTCTGATGTGAGTAATATAGAGGCATAGGCTCTTAGACTTCTCTAGATAAATAGACATGCCTCTCTTTGTCTCTCTGTCTGGCACTCCCTCTAGATTAAAGAAATTCAAAGCAAACAAATGAATCCTATGTTAGGCTTTTCCCTTCTAGGGGACTTAAGGTGGCACCATGCACAGCTATGACATAAGATACTGGGGCTTTTTTAAATAACCTGAGTACTGGGCTAAATGCTGATACCCATTAGGGTAGTTTTAAGTGTTAAATCCTAATCCTAATCTGTATTATTGATGTTATGCCAGCTAATAAAATGGCTGGCTAAATCAAAAGTTTTCTTCTTTTGAAAAACCACAATATAGTTAAGAGGAAGCAAGTTGGATTTTCCCTCAATATTACTACTTAATCACAATGGTTCGAGTTGTGTATGGTCTATTTGGTACATATAGATGCCTTCAGCTTGTCTTTGTGGGTTTGTTTAGGAACATATTGCCTTTGATATAACTCAATGTAATTTTGAGGAAAATTAATGAAACTAATGGTGTAATAGCTGCAGGCAGAATGTGATCAATAATAATTGAATTCCAAGACATATTGTTTTATCCTGTTACTCCAAACATGAAGGAGTTTGCTAACTAAAAATGAAATAGAATCATTTTTTTAAATCACTTCATCTGTTACATTTCTCCATTATGATTCTTATGGAGACATCATGGAATTTTTGTGTTTTCTTTGGATTCCCTGTTTAAACCAAGGCATATATAGAGAATTTTATCACACATGACAAAATGGTTTAAGTACTTGGTTCCTCCTTGGCTGGACCAGACACATATGGAAAACATAGGTGGAAATAAATAGAGAGAGAGAGAGAGAGAGATACCTCGCACATGGTGTTGCAGGGCTTGGTCCTCACCCATCTAGCAAGAGAAGCAATGAAGGAACAGTGGAGATTTTTGTTCATGTATTGCAGGTAAAGAGATATTGTTTTTGTGAGGAAGTCTGTTGAGTGGGTGACTTTTTATCATGCAGGTATTTTCTGGTATATGCTGGACCTGTGTTTGTTTCTAACGAAGCATAAACTGTGAAGGTCACTCTATTCTCTTACTGCCGTCCTACAAGTCTTTTAGGAGACTGTTTCCTCTTGTGCTGCTCTGTGGTACCAGCATGGAACGGATGGATGGATGCCCCATTTCAGTAGGGGGCTCCACACCCCAAAGCACATCCCAGCCGGTGATTTCACTGAACCACCGGATTTTGGCACTAGAAGAAATGAGTCGGTCTTTTGGTTCCTTGTGATAATTTAAGTATTGATTAGAGGATCTAATGTTTATACAACCAAGATTAATTGATTTTCTTTCGTTCCCACCGTCCATCGTATAGGATTCACCTATATGAATCTTGTTTGTTATGAAACTTCCAGGTAAGATCTGCAGATTTGGATTCATATTACAATGTGATGTTGATATCATGGAGAATAAATATGTTATCTGTTATGTCATGGTGTATATACAATAATACCTTGAAACCCCTCTTTTCTACCATCCTTGTTATTTGGAATATATGGCTTCTCTTCTTGTGGGCTTTCTCAGAATCAAATGGAGGAAGATGAAGTTTAGCTGAACTTTGTTTCTATAATAAGGAATGATTCAAGAGATTTTGTAACTGGGTTTTCCATTAAGATTGGATCTTGTTCTGTCTCCCTTGCAAAAGGTTATAGAGTTTGTGAATCTCTGAAGTTTGTTTGGAGAATTCAGGCTCTGATCAAGAAATGCAAAGGGCATATTGAAGACTCTTAAGAGGACAACAGGAGGACTTTCCTAGAACTAATGTTATTCTTGGCACAAAAACTTGAGAAACATTAAAAAATTGAATTACTCCACTTCGGATCCTAAAACATAAGTCCTTTTAGTCGAGATACAAGGGCGGTGAAAGATAACAAATGAAAAGCGGGCAAAGACTGAGAGAAAGAAGAGGGTGAAGTCACCGGACCGTATGAGGTTTGGGCTACGTGACCAAATAGTCCCACATCGTTTAGGCGAGGAACAAGGGCGGTGAGAGATGAATATAAAAGACAGTAGAAGGCATGGGTTTAAGCATACCTTTCTCGGCCTTTTGGCTAAGATCAAGTGTAGTATCTGTTCTTATCAGTTTAATATCTGATACGTGGGCCATCGGCCCACATGATATTAAATTAATTTTTCTTGGGGGAGGGCCCACCACAGTTAGCTTGCTACTGGGGTCCTCGAGCGTCGCCCATGCGTTGCACTATTGCACGGGCCTGGCGCATCCCACCAATGCTTTAAAAAGGTTTGGTGATCTGATTGGGTTACAGTGGGGCTTTGAGGCCGTTTGGGGTGGGACCAGGTCTGGTTTAACATACGTGAGGACGAATTGGGTTATGGTGGATTCGAATGGAAGTGGGGCCGTCTTGGGTGGGCCCGGGCCTGGGTCGGATCTACATGAGAATGTCCACAAGTATGGAAAATGGACATATGGCACATGTGGCTTTCAGTTTTGGTCTAGGTCAGATCTTTTACTCCTAGTTTTGTCAGCTAGGGCTGACAATATGGCACATGGAAAATGGACATATGGCACATAGATATATGATATCATCTACTGCCCTTTACTGTTGTTATTCATGCAATATGGCACATGGAAAATGGACATATTGCACAGACATATGATATCATCTACTGTCCCTGTTATGTCATTCATGTAGCGACGGTGAGATGCTGCCATATATAGCACCTAACGGTTGGGTTTTTCCATCAAAAAGTTATTTTGTTTTTATTTGAAAAGAGAAAAAGTCACAACCATTAGATGTTACATTTTTCAACATCTAAATGAAGCAGCTGGGTTAGCTGCAACGAAAGGCTGTAGACGATTTCATCCCCTCCCTCTCTACCTCTCCCTTGAATGCGAAAGTTGTGTCAGAAGGGACAGGTAGAGCGAGAGGGAGGGAAGAGGTGTACAAAGTGGAGTTGTTCTATGCTCCACAAAAACAGAAAAACAAAAAGAGGGTGAAGAAAGAGAGTTGTGGGAAGGGGATTGTCAAAAGAAATAAGAGGGAGAGAGAGAAAGAAGAGAGATGAGAATGGAAGAGAGGTGAGAAAATAAATAGAAAAACTAAAAGACAAAAAGAGGGTGAAGAAAGAGAGTTGTGGGAAGGGAACTCTTAAAAGAAATAAGAAGGAGAGAGAAAGAAGAGAGATGAGAATGGGAGAGAGGAGAGAAAATTGGGGGATTCAAGTTGTGGAGTGGGATGACCTTTTTCTTTTCACTATTTTAATTTTTATATATTTAAATTTAAATTTTTAATTTTTTTTTATACCTTTATGATTCTCAAATAGTCAAAATAAGAGGAAGTGTATATTCAAAACTTCAAATTATTTTCTTTTAAATATTGTAAAACATTATTTTTACTAAAACCAACCTTTAAAAAATTGCAAAAAATATCAAAATTATAATTTATTATTATTACTTTTCACTTTTCAGAAAGACAAATACTTTAACAAGTAAAGGTAAATAAGAAAAGGAAATATATATTATTAGAAAATATAATGTATGTTTAATAGAAATATATTAAATTATATTAGTTTACATATTGCATATACATATTTTTCTTAACAATATTAGTACTTTGTTATTTTGAATAATTTTTAGATTTCTTTTAATTTTTTTACTAGTTTTCAAAGCCTTTTGGTTTGATGACACAAAAACTGATGCGAGCGACGGTGACAATAAAATTTCAGCAAAATATTGTTGAGTATAATCATTTTTTTGAACTTTGGAAATTACATTGTAGTTAGATGAAGACAAGATTTCTTTATGTATATGATTCATCTAGAATCCAAATTTTTTCCTAGGGTTTCTTATTTTCAAAAAAAAAATTTCCCATAAAAAATAAATAATATTTTTGTTCTGATTTCTCTTGGTTTTTTCTAACCATGTGTATGGTATAATAGACTATCCAAAATCTAATAATTATAAGAGTGTTTAGATCTAGTAGTTATTAGAGATATTTACAAAGCTGGCTATTTCTAAACCAACCCACCAACCCGAATTAAATGGGTTGGGTTAGGGTTTAGGTTTTCTCAACTCGTCAAAAAATGGGTCAACTTGAACCCAATCCATCAACCCATGGTATCCATTTAAATTTAAAGTTTCCTTCTTTTATTTTTATCTTTAATACTCAATTTATATTCTATTTTATTATGTTATTAAGTACACTTACTGATTAAGCATTTTAATTTAATATTATTAGACTTTAATCATTAGATTTTTTCTACGACTAATATTATTTTATTAATTTTGAGAATTAATAATATTGCTATATATACACAAGTGGTTTATTTATTATATAATATATAGGTAATATGATTACATAGTCGTATATTATAAACTTTAAAAGTTATATTTTTAATACAATGCATATGAGACTAGCTATTATAATTTTCTTTAAATTCATTTAATTGCTTTTAAATATTTTTAATCCTTTTCTCAAGTACATTTAGCTTATTTTTTGGAAAAGAAATCATGTTTATTAAGTGTTTTTATGTTATTTATTAAGGTTTTATTGTGTAAAATGGAGGTTTTATATAAGCATAATTGAAATTAAAATAGGAATAAAAATTAATTAAAGAATAAAGGGGTTGGGTTGGGTTCAACCCGTTTATTACCCAACCCATTTAGCTATAACTCGTTTACAACCCGCCCAAACCCAACCCAACCCGACCCATTGCCATGTCTAGATATTTATTGTATAAACTACTCTTACATTACGATTTATGTAAAAAAATGACATTTTCTGATAAATGTATATATTTCTCCTAACCTATTTATATAAAACATAATATTTTCAAAAATATAAAAATCATAGCACCCTATAAAAAAATATATACTATATAACGAGAATAGACCCATTGGGAAGTGTGCCAATAACAATGCACAACTTTCCAAAAAACCCTTACCGTCTGTTGTAAAGGCATCATTAACATGAGGTTAAGATAGTTAATACTCTGCTTATACATTTAAAATCTGGACAGTTCCAAAATTATTTCCTTTCTTCTACTACACATGCACCCTGCTTACAAATAAAACAAAAAATAAAAACTTTAGGTTATGAAATGTTGTTGAAATTAATGTATTTCATTTTTTTTATATCTTAAATCAAATTAAATCATAATAGAGTGACGTACAGGCCAGTTTGGTCGGAACGTTTGTAAAACAGAAATTTGTATTCTTCTTTCCGGTCTTTCCAAACTCGCCTTATTCGTAGAGACAGGCATCGCTGTTCTCAAACGTAAAACCCTATCTTCAACCCTCTTGGGCGCAGGTGATGAAACGCGACATTACAACTGGCTTTCAGTTGAAGTAATTTCACAGCTTATCAAGGAATTTACAAGAACTTCTATACGTGAGTTTTACTGTTCTCGAATTTAAACTGGAATTTCTGATAAGGCTGAGTTCAAAGGTCCAGGAATCAGCTGTAAGATTTCGGTTCCAATTTTGTTATTCTTCATTTCGTGCTTTTGTTTGAAGAAAGGAACAAGATGAATTAGGGTTTTCTACAAGGTTTATTTATTATCCCTAGTTTCGTCTAGGGTTTAGGCTTGAACGAAAATGGTATGAACTAGTACACTCTCATTCACCAGATGCATCGTAGCCTTGCTGTCTTTAGTCGTCGGATTATTGCCAATTCTTCTATTTCTCATATCAGCAATTGTTTTTCGCGCGCTCTTACGAAACACTGGGAACCCAGAAATGATGGAGTCACTTCCGTTAGATTTCTTTCAATGGTGGCTATGCAGAGGCGAGCTCCTGACCCTGACGATCCATCCACCTTAATGAAGGAAGATGGTGTTGCTGTTTGCTCGGCAATGTGGACAGAGAATTTTCGAGAACCTGATAGGACTGTAACCAATCTGACGACCTACTTAAGACGGTTTGAATTGTGGGTGTTGGCTTATCAGAAGGTTTGTACTGATGAAACGGGTTCTTACACACCTCGGAGTGCGATACAGAAATCGGCTCTTGAAGACTTGTTGGCTCTCAGGAATGCTGTTCTTGATTCTAGGTTTAAATGGGGAGCTAGGTTGGAGTTCATCATTCGGTCTCCAAAGGACAAGACTGATCTGGAGTCCCTGTCAAAGCGGAAAATTAAGGCCATTTTGACAACAACACAGCCAACTCCTTTCCAAGATAGGATTGTTCAAGAAGTTCTGCTTATGATTTTGGAGCCCATTTATGAGGCTCGATTCTCGCAGAAATCATTTGCATTCAGGCCTGGAAGGAATGCCCATACTGTATTGCGTGTTATTCGCCGACATTTTGCAGGGTATCTGTGGTATATAAGGGGGGATTTGAGCACAATACTGGATGGAATGAAAGTAGGAATGCTGATAAGTGCTCTAATGAGGGATGTTAGAGATAAGAAGGTAATTGATTTGATCAAGTCTGCTTTAGTGACACCAGTGATCACAAGTCCTGTTGATGATGAACATAAAAAGAAGAAAAAGAAGAGGAAATATCAGAAGAAAAAGGTTTTAGCAGATGATGAGCCAAAGCCTGATCCATACTGGTTGGAGAGTTTTTTTGGTTTTGCCCCTGAGGAAGCAGAGAAGACTCCTTCTTGGGCACATTGCGGAATCCTTAGCCCCCTCTTGGCTAATATTTGTCTTGATGAATTGGATCGTTGGATGGAGGGCAAGATCAAAGAATTCTATCGTCCTTCAAAGAGTGATGTTATATGGAATAGTCCTGATGGGGAGGCAGAACAAGGTAATACATCATGGCCAGAATTTGTTCCCACAAGTGGGCCTGACAAAACCAGGAAGGTGGATTATATTCGTTATGGGGGCCACATATTGATTGGAGTTAGGGGCCCAAGGGCAGATGCAGCAACACTGAGAAAACAATTGATTGAGTTCTGTGATCAGAAATATCTTCTCAAACTTGACAATGAGAGCCTCGCTATTGAGCACATAACGAAGGGTATAATGTTTCTTGACCATGTCTTATGTCGTCGGATTGTTTATCCAACACTGCGATACACTGCAACCGGTGGGAAGATCATTAGTGAGAAGGGCGTGGGGACCCTTCTATCAGTTACAGCAAGCTTGAAACAGTGCATAAGGCAATTCAGGAAATTGGGATACCTGAAGGGCGATAGGGACCCGGATCCTCAGCCTTGTTTCAGAATGTTCCATGCTACACAAGCACATACAAATGCACAAATGAATAAATTCCTTGCAACAATGGTTGAGTGGTATCGCTATGCTGACAATCGTAAGAAGGTTGTGAACTTTTGCTCTTACATCATAAGGGGTTCACTAGCAAAACTCTATGCTGCAAAGTATAAGCTTCGTTCAAGAGCAAAAGTTTACAAAATTGGAGCACGTAATCTAAGCCGACCGCTGAAGGAGAAAAAAGGACAGTCCCCTGAATACCACAATTTGTTAAGGATGGGTCTTGCGGAGTCAATTGATGGGCTTAAGTTTACCCGGATGTCTCTTGTACCCGAGACTGATTACTCCCTTTTCCCAAGTAATTGGAGGCCTGATCATGAGAAAACTTTGCTTGAATTTATAAGGCTTGAAGATTCAAAGACCCTTGAGGAGCAACGGAGTTGCCTCAAAGAGAAAGGTCTTATTTCTCCTCAGGATTACATCTCAATGCTTGTTTGGAACTACAAAAGGAATGCCATAATGGTGGAGCAGTTTCCCGTGGTAAATAGTAGTGACAATAATGTCCAGAGAGCTGAGTCAAGTCCCAACCAAGAGGATTTCAATGACGATACTAAAGATGAGGAAGACATTAATGAAGGATTTCGGGCTGCAAATGTATAAGAAAGATAAGACTTAAACTCAGTGCTTGAAAATGGAATTATGAATCATATTTTTGTATTGCTTACAGGAAGGAAAGCAAACGGGCTTTGCTTTTTCTATAATCAGTAGCTTGTAAAATACTGTGAGATATTGATTCAAATTTCAAAATTAGATATTTAGATCCACTGTTTTTCATTGCCTGCAAGCTGTTGTTTATACTTAATAAACTTTTCTTGTGTTTTTAGATTTACGAACTTTGAGGTGCCATTCTCTTCTGAAGGTTGAAGCATAGGAGCATTATAATCATAAACACTTAATCGTGGAGGCATTGCAACCTTTCAGAAACTTATGTACCCTCCTTAAAAGTATGAAATGGGTATCTATGATATTCTAGATGGAAAAATTTCTGGTTCTTGATCTCTCTGATTTTCTAAATCCCTTAAAACAGAGTTTTACCTTGTTTTGAATATTGAGAAAACCAAGGAACCTCTTAGCGGCTTCACATTCTGTTGTCTATCAACTTACAAGTGGGATAACCCTATGTACAGATCAATTATATACCAGATGGTTCACAAAAATCACAAAGCTCCTTACATTATAATTACAAAGCCCAAACCTTCTCAATCCTCCAAATTATGAGGGAAAAAAAAACCTAAATTCAGGACGGAGTCCCATTGGAACAATGTAGAAAGTAGTGTCTCAAGCATAGCCAAAAAAAAAAGAACTGCTTTAACAATTTCTTTAATTTCCATATAGTAGGTTTTTTGTTCCTCCTCTAATCCACTCTTTTGACTAAATCCATGTAAACCAACTGTAACTGGATATAAGAAATAGGACTGTTCTACCCTTTTTCTGTTTTCTTTTTAATAAGAGTTGTCTTCAGCTTAACTTCAGACGTGCTCTCATTCATTCCAGTTGTCCGTTGATGCACCATTAAATTGGAGAACCATGATAAGCTGCCATATCTCATACTACCCATCCCAGATGTCGCTGAAAGTCAATATCTTATTTTTTCCGAAACATGATCAATTTTGCAATGTAGATACTTGATATGATTATATAATTGTATTTCCCAGATTCTTTTACTGGATGAAATTTTTCTGAAGGTTAATATGGTCGGTACTGTTGGTCTCTGGAACATATATCCTGAAATCGTTTATTTATTTCTTGCTTTGACCAATGACATTTATGTTCAGGTGTTGCCCTTGGAGTGAAATCTTGGGACAAGTTTATTATTAGCAATAATTAACAATTAGAATGATATAAACTGGAAAGTATTGTCGGCTTCTATTGCTGATTTTTAAGTTGATGAAGGTTAAACTTTAATTTATAAAACGGAAACCTAGTGAAGCAAAACTTGACTCTTGTAAAACATGAACTGTGCAGGAAAGGAATAGTCTCCTAAATCTTGCTGGGGATCCTTCCTGTGTGATCCTAGTGATTGAAATTTCTCCTGATTTTTCTGGTAGTGATCCTATTTACTGACTCATGTGCCATACTTGCATAGTCTCTTGATGTAACAAGTTTCATGTGGGTCCTGCTCCCTATCCAATCTCTTGGTGAAATGTTATGTGAGTTGGCTGAGTATAAGTGCTGGGATATGATAGGCACACCTATGCGAAGGAATTCACATGTCATTTGGATATATGCCATTTCGTGGGGCGCAAGGGAACTTGCATGGTCATAATGTACTACTTTGACCCAAAATAAAGAAATGATTTACTATAATCTCCTATTAATGCTGCTTAAGAACTCTCCAAGATTTACTGATTCTTGTCAGGTTAGGTTGCATTTGCCTATGTCATGGTCTTACTGGAACTACCTAGCATGGCCCTATGTTGCCTGCAGCACATTGTCTACATTTTTCTCCCTGTTGAACTAATCAATTCCAGAATAACATTACTTTCTTCTTTTGTATCTCCGCCTTTGCTTTCATGGGTTAATCAACTGGTCATTGCCATTTTTAGATCTGAATTTTTTTTTGGGTTTGGGTTTGGGTTTATAGGCCCTATTTACCAATTAAATGTTTATTTTCTTTTGCCTGTCTTCATTCATCTATTTGTGCCATGGTGTGTTACAGAAGTTTTTTGAGTTTCAGTATTTATGTAGCATATTTTAAAAAATTTATTAATGAGGTAAACTTTTCGCTATTGTATTTTTCCTTAAAATTTTAGCTTAGCAAGTGTCACTTTTGAAAATGTACTAAATTTGGTTATATTGAAGTCAGTCCTTTCTGATATGCTATGTGATTATGCTTGAATTTTGTTTTCAGGTTCATATTACATTTACAATAGTTTTTGAATGGCATATTTTTATCACTTATTTTCATTGTCATTTGCCTTAGTTTTATGTTGTAATATGATTTTCCACGTGTATTTTATCCATATTTAGACCATTCCGAATTTTATTTTTGTGACACCTGCTGATCCAGGCAAAGCTGGTGTGCTCCGCACAGCATCAATATCAAAATTGGTTCCAACAAATGCTGTACAGAATAAAAAAAAAAAAGCGTTAGTAGTTCAGCTCCTTTTGTTAGTCATTGTATCTTGTAGTTATGTCCATGATTAAAACGATGTGTAACAATCTTCTGTTGCGTTTTTCTTTTATTCTGAATGGGGGAACAAATAAGATTTTCGATCCCAAAGGGTAGGATAAGGTTTACATAAAATGATAATGATGAACCTTCTGTCATCTCCCACATTTTCCTTTTTAATCCCAGGTTTCACCTTATTCTGTAGTTTTGGTGCTTTCAGTGTTGAAAATTTTGGTGTGTCCTCATTAATTTAATTTTTATGGTGATATATCTCTGTTGAAGGAACAATTTGGTGTGTAGCTATTCTCATAATGCTACCCCTTTTATCATGGTAACCTCAGCAACATCCAGAATATGAAGTATGGATTAGTGATGGAATTTTACCTTCTTTGCTGCACAACTGAAATTCCTCCCAATCTGTGCAATGTAGACACTTGATATAGATTATAGTTATACAATTTTATTTCTCAGATTCTTTGCTGGATCACATTTTCCTGGCTGGTATTATTGGTCTATGGACCATATATCCTGAAATTTTTCCTTTTTCTTTTTTTTTTCTCTTTCTTGCTTTGATCAAGGAGATGCATGTTCTTGTGTTGCAGTTGAAGTAAAATTTTTGGATAAGTTTATTATTACTAATAATTTGCAATAAGAACCATATTAACTGGAAAGTACCCTGTTTGATAAAACTTACTAAATTTTGAAATGGAAGAGTGGGAATTCACAGAATTACAGATCAAATCCTTCAGGATTGTTTAAGCTGTTTCTGGCACTAGGTTAAGAATCAGCAGTTAGAGACCCAATGGCTACATTTGGATGTCAAAAGAACAAAGAAGAATGTGAGGAAAGGTACATGAGAAGTAAAGAAATAGGGGCATGAAATAATTATGCCATGTCTCCTGCAGCAATAATCATGTAATGCTACAAAGATATGCAAATAACCAATAAACATTTTCATTATTTTTAGGTTGCGTTAGGATATCGGGAAATTGCGTTGTCGTGATATGGACCATATGGTCTCTTGCAGCTTTAGACCTCGCTAGCCGGATTCAAAATAGGCTTATTTTTTTTATCCAATATTTTCTTTGATTTTGGGTTTTATAGCATTTTTTTTCTTTTTTTCCTAATATTCGAAGGCTCTATTCTATGCAAGCAGGAACCTTACTTTTTCTTGCATTTCCTTGACATCCAAATGCAGTTGGAAAAATAAATGTCAAGGAAGACCTCATGCTCTGATATCATGTTAAACAACCGTTGCACCTAGAAAGCTTAACATGAGAGGTGAAGGTGCAACTACGTATTTAAGAGGGTCCAAATATGATATTTCAACAATATGTTATCTTTGGTTGGATCGGTTGAATCTTGACTGGTTTTGAACATATTGGAACCAGAATTTCCCTTCATTTATTCTCATGTGCCCTTCTAAAATTGAAGTCGTCGCAAGTGTTCTCTTCGATCTTAGTTTAATATTTTATAGGTTATATTGGTTTTTAAATGATTTTAATTTCAAAGTTTAGTTCAGTCATTTCATTTTTCTTGAATTACCAAAAGAGGTTTTATAACTATTTGTATATATTGAAGGGAAGTTTTAATATTTCCCAAATGTCAGAGGGCCTATATCTAGAGGTGGCAATTGTGACCTGTGACCCACCAACTCGCCCGGTCTTAGGCAGGTTTGGGTTAACTGTTTCAATCTGCGGGTTGGGTTCGGGTTATGAATTCTAAACCTAATTATAAATAGGTTGGGTTAGGGTTTGACCCTTCAACTCAAAATGACCCGATTACAACCTGATTATTTTTTTGTGTAATAGAAGTTAATAACATTATACTAACAATAGTTGTAACTATTCAATCTTTCCTCTTTTAATATAAATAATGATAAATGATAAAGTAAAGAAAGACTTTCTACATATAAATATTTCAAATTTCTTAGCCTCTACTAATATAAATTGAGGCCTTGATCACAAGTAAAGTCTTTTAAGACTTTATTAGTATGTTTTAGTTTTTTTCTTCATGTTATTTTAATTCTATCTTAATGATTGTTGTATTATTATACTTGTTAGGTGTACTTTGATATTAGAATGAATTAAAAAATAGAATTTGCATACACTTTGATATTAGAATGAATTAAAATTTTTAATTTTTAGTAGTAATTTAAATTATTTAAATGGGTTGGTGGGTTAGAGTGGGTTGGGATATTCCAACCCGTTTATTAAACGGACGGGTTCGGGTTGAGCCTTGGTTTGTTAACCTTATATATCAACCCGACCCGAACCCGACACATTGCCACTTCTACCAATATCCATAAGTGACATATCTTAAAGTGTAAGTGTAATTATCCCTTTTTTTTTAATTGAAGAGCTTGTGCGTTATCTTTGGTTGGATCGCCCGAACCGGGACCGGTTTTGGACACATTGGATCATAATTTCCATTTAAATATTCTCATTTTCGCTTCTAAAACTGAAGTCGTCGCAACTCGCAAGTATTCGTGGCAGCCATTTCTTTGACTTCTCTTCATAACACGGGTTTTAACAGGTTCTTCTCTCTCTCTCCTGACATGAAAATAAGGATTTCACAGAGGTTATTCGATCAATTCGCGTTGTATCGTGTTGAATTAAGATGTCTTCCTTATCGATTTCTTCATTTGCTTTCGTTTTCATAATTTTATGGCGAGAGGAGTTCCAATTTCCGAAGATGCAACGGAGATCTGTTTTTGTTTCTTCTTAGGTCGATTGAGCGCTTCGAAGTTTTTCTGTCGAGTTCTATTTGTTTGATTGAATGCTTTATGAATCACGTATTTTATTTGGATCTCATTTGGACTAAAACTTCTTCATTAAAACCCTAACGCCTGACGAGATGAATCTCTTTTTGTTGTTGTTAGATAACTAGTTTTGTTTTTGTTGGTTCTGCAGACTCTAGTTCTTGTAACTTAATCATGTCGATTGGGGGGACTTTTATTCTTCGTTTAGACTTTGTTGGTTCTGATTTCGTTTTGTGCTGCAGTAAGGAGTTCTTACAATCAGAGGTTACTGTGGCACGCTTAGATCAGAAAGATGATTTCGTTTGAGACGAATGACCGGAAAAGTAAGTGAACAGATGATTTTTTCTTTTGTTTCTTTGTCTGATGAAATTTGGTTAGTTCTATCTTCTTTGGATTTTATCATGGTATTTTATTTCAATATTAGCCCTAATCTGCTGTCTTCATTAGTAACTACCATTACTAATGTTATTACTAAGGTGATCAATACCGGGTTTACCAATAAAAAACTGTTGTCAGTTTGTGGTGCATGGAGTGTGCCGATATTATGAACCATCTATGACTGAAACAAGTTGATACCTAAGCTGGTAAATCAGAATCTATGACTAGTAACCTCAGATGCATATATTTATACTAGGAAAATGTGGCTGAAAATAAAAAAGTTTAATACTCATTTTTATAGGCTTGAATAATTCATTGAGTTCTTAAAAAGAATTTGGATACAGTCGGTCAGAAAGGCTTTAAAAACACATAATTTTGGCCTTTTACATATCTATAGCGTGCTCCTTTCAAGGAAAAAGGTTAACCCTAAGGCTGATCTTATAAATGTATTAAGGATTCATTCAACTTGGAACTTCAATTCTTTTTAGGATTATATGAAAGGGATTGTTTCACCTGTGTACTGAAGATGTGACATAGTTACATTGTTAGAAATGTCCACTGTAGGACCTCTCACAAGGCATAATTCATTTGCTCTAGTAATAAAAATACTGTGGACATTATTGTCTAGGGTAAACAGAAATGGGGAGAAGAGTAACTACGTGATTTATTCCTCTGGAAGGCTGGAAGAACCAGATGTGCTACCATTTAAAACAAAACAAAGAAAAACACATTCTTTCAATATATTCGTTGATATATCTTCTCTAACTCAAACCAAAACATATATGCCAATGCCACATACAAAAAGGTCCATATCAAGTATTAATAAAGTTTGTGAGGAGGACCTCTTAAACCTAGCTACGGTATTGGGTTGTAAGATTGTAGGATGGCCATTGAGGTACTTAGTACTCCTACTGGGTGGGACATCCAATATCTACTGAGTTTTGGAGCCCAATAATTGCGATCAAAAGAATGGCTACCACTTGGAAGAGTAAGAATCGCTAGCCACTTCGTGGAGCAACTGAAAGTGATGACTGCAAATGTGGCGTAGACAGTCATTTAGGCCTAAATTTGCTTCTACCTTCTATCCATGAAAATTTTGCGGGTAAAACAGATGCAAGATTAGGATTCCTTTAAATTTGTTGGTAAACTGATAAAGAGATAACCGGACCCAGAGGTAAAATTCAAAGCAATCAATTATTGTAACATGTTATGATCTCATGAAACATAGATTGCAAGGAAGAGTTATAACCTTTATATGAGGTTGTGACCTTGGTAGATACATGAGATGTTCGACGGTTTATTCATAGTGCAGGAAAATCAATATTTTTTTTTTCATCTTCTGTGAGATTAACAAGGATTAGAAAAACTAGTGAAAGGCTGTTTATCGTAGACATTATCTGAGATAGTACCTCCTTTTTTTGACAATCTAATAGCCCGGGGAAGCTGCCACAGAAATTGTCTTTCTGATAGTTTGTTTACCATAATAACAAGGTAAACATGGTAGTAGGTATATGGATCTCCACGTAATTCATTAACTTTTGATTAAGAGATGGAAGAGCAAGATTCGCTCAATTTATTTGCTGGTAAAGAAGATGAAAGAGATGGACAGCTACAATGGTTGGCAGCATGTGACAAATAGAATACTGTTGATCTATGAGGGAAAAATTGTGAAAATGTAATCATTTATCACTCAAGAGAGCTGCAATAGTATCTATAGTGACAGTTCCATCTATGCATATATATATTTGCTTTTGTTTATTTTGTATGGCTGCATGACTTTAAAAAATCTGGAAAATTTTTGGTTTTTGCTTGCTAACTAGAAATTCAAAACCAAAAAAAGAAAGGGAAAAAAATACCATGGAGAAGTTCCATTCGTCATCTTGGGCTTGCAGCTTTGCCATTCCGGAAATGATTAGTGTTAAAAGTTCTACTGTTGTAGACTAAAGGAATTTTTAATTGTGAGAAAGCTGTAGGATGCTAAAAAGGAGTAATGATAGTGCTTCTGCATGAGCCAAAGGCCGAAAGACAGCTATGGTTGTTTACTTTCAGTTAATATTTTTATTTGGCTGCCTCATTTTATTTTGTTTTTTATAAATCTGTTCTATCCTGTTACCCTGCAGCTTGTCTCGAGGCTTATGCATCTGTTGTGTAACACTACCTTCTAATCTGTTCTTATAAACTTATAATACTACTACATTGCTTTGCTTTTATATGCCATTATTGGCTTATGCATCTGTTGTGTGCCACTGCCTTCAAATCTGTTTTTTTAAACTTGTAATACTACTACATTGCTTTGCTTTTATATGCCATTATTCTAATTTTATCAAAACATGCAAATCTGAAATGAACAGAGATCGGGCTAGGATTGACGGGTTTCGGCGTATTTTTCTCATTTCTGGGAATCATTTTCTTTTTTGATAAGGGGCTTCTTGCCATGGGAAATGTAAGTATGCAGGTTTCACTATAAACTACTACATATATGTTAAACATTTTGTATTGTAATTTTTATTTAAATGATACCTCCTTAACATTGGCTTATTTGTCTGTGGTATTTAATCAGATCCTCTTCTTATCAGGGGTGATGTTAACCATTGGACTAAAGTCCACCATGCAATTTTTCATGAAACGCCAGAACTACAAGGTTTAATTCCTCCCTCTCTCTTTCTCTTCCTCTGCTAAGCGCCATGCCCATCCCTCCCTTCCTTGACTGCAGCAATCTATCTTCTTTTTTTCTCACATGGTTTTTTTTTGTTATGATCAAACAGGGTACTATTTCATTCAGTTCTGGTTTCTTTTTGGTCCTTATTGGTTGGCCCATCCTGGGCATGATCTTGGAGTCATATGGGTTTATCGTACTCTTCAGGTCTGGTGCCCTTTTCTCTTGTCCATTTCAATATCCATGTCACACATTAGTTAACTTTTGGTTGCTGATAAGATATATTGTGCAGTGGCTTCTGGCCTACATTGGCAGTGTTTCTGCAGCGAATACCTATTCTTGGTTGGGTGTTCCACCAGCCTTTTGTGACATCGGTATGGTTTCTTACAACTAAAAATGTTGCTTCAATTCACTACTGGATTTATTTAATGCATTTCAAAGGAATCTTTCTGTTGGCATTACACATATAGTAATGGTTTGATCCAAGTCTGAGTTGCCATGACTCAATCATATGCAATATTTAGTGTGTTGATGTTAATATGATATCAGATTATGGGTTTATGACATCATCACATCCCAGTAAATGTTAATTTGTTAAGCTTCAATAAAAGAAGTGTTTTCATATTTGCTTTATGACATTTTTTTTATTAAAATAAAGCATCATTTAGTCCAATGCATTAGTGACTATATAAAATTTTTCTTTCTGTGTAGTTCTTTGACAGGTACAGGTCGAAACGGGTGCCGGTATGAGAATACTGAACTAAAGGGAGAACTGAGAAGCAAACAGAACCACCATAGGAAGGCCTCTGTGTAAAGATACTCTTACCAAGACCTAGTATTGTTGATTTGGTCCACGCTGTGACAATGGAAAGTTCTAATTTCTTGAATGTACGACGTTCCTGTATAATACTGTCCATTTGATTCATTTCTGCTCAATCTAGGAGTGAAGTTTTTGGATGGGATCATTGTATATAATGATCTTTGGTTTAGTTGCTGCAAGAACGGTCTTTGATGGCTATACATTCCTCTATCAGGGAGCCTTTATATGCCTCTGGTGATTTGAAGCATTGTCCACATCTATTAATTGAAAAAAGAATCAGGCAACTGGGTACAGAAATAAATTCATGCATTCTAAATGTGTGGAAGGTTGGGTGATCATCAATTAACTGCAAGCTCCCTACTTAAGATTAGTTTTGATACGGTCTGAAATCTGAACTGAGTGCATGGAACCCTTTCAATGATCATACCAGTTAGTTGTTTATTGACTTAGCTAAAGTTTTCATTCCCACGTTTTCTTTGCAAAGGATAACCACAGTTTCAATCAAGACGTCAAGCGGATCAAATCTGTCACCAAGTAGGTGATGTACAAAGCAATGTTGCACAACTGAAGGGGATTTTGATTTTCTTTTGATGCATTGTTGATTGCTCGCATGTTGCTGCTGCTACTGAGTCCTCAATTGAATACGCCGAGTCCAGTTACAGGCCCGACCGAGTCCTGGCAGATTGGTCCGAAGTCTTGTGGTCAAATCGAATGCAATGAGCCAAGCAACTGAAGATCTGCCACTTTTGCTTTAAAAAGTACGTCTCAACGAACTTATATTTTTCTAGCAAGCTAAACATGTAAATTTCTTTAGAAAGTTCATTTTAAGATTACTTAATTCTAAATTGATTAAAAGGAGGGGTGCAACTCGGGTTGGTTTGGTTCGGGTTGAAGTCAACCCAAGACCAAACTGAAAATATATATAGTTGAACCGAACTGAACTGAATGAAAACAGAAACTACTAAACAGAAAACCGAATCGAAAATGTATAGAAAAGCAGAACCGAACCAAACTACATGAAAACTATTCAGGTCGGTTCGGGTTAGACCAATATATTCTTATGCTCAAACAAGGGTTTTTTTTTCGTAACATCCTTAAAGTTTAAAGGTAAACTTTGAAAGTTTAACATATTATATATATATATGAATTCGGTTCGGTTTAACCAAACATGCAACCCAAAACCAAACTGACTTAGTTCGGTTTAGGGATTTTTGGACCGAAACCGCAACCGAACCATTATAAAAACCAAACCAAACTTAACCGAAATCGGTTTGGGTCAGTTCGGATTTGGTTTTAACCAGATTGAGTTGCACCCCTAGTAGGTACTTACTAACATGACATATCTATACTAAATATAAAGATAACACAAGCTTGGGTAACATGCCAAAAATATGCCCTTTTTTCGACAATAATCTTCTAATGTCATTTTGTCTCTTATACTTAAGTGGGTAACTTTGTCTTTTTCTTTTTTCACTTTCCAAAAGATACCCTTCAATAATTTGTTATCCCTTACATGTTCTAACTAACGTCATTTTTCAATTTTCAAAATATATCCTTTAATAATTTCTTATCCCTTACATGTCTTAAACATTTCTCTATTTTTTAATTTCCAAAATTACCCTTTAACAAATTTGGTATTCCTTACATGTCCAAACATTTTATTTATACGTGCAATTGTACATGCACCCTGCTAGTGTATTTAATGATGGCAATGGGGTGGGTTAATTGCTCAATCCAACCATCGCATAAGAATGGAAATGATGACGGGTTAAACAGGTTACCCGTCCCGCCTTGCCCCTAATGGTTAGGGGTAGGTTAGGGTTTAGCTCAATCAACCTGAATTAGACCGTAAGTCATTAAAATAATTTTTATTTATTTATATAACATATATTTATGTTATATTTATGAGTAAATGTATTATTAATTTATATATTTCATTTTTAAAAAACATTTATAAATTATATTTTATAACATAGTCAACCCTGACCCATCCATTGCCTACTCAATAGGGTTAGAAGTTGGGCTGTATGGGCTAAACCTTTATGGGGACAGATTAGATTTTGAAAAACCCGTCCATTCCCTAGGGTTGGGCTAGGGGTGGCAATCGGTCGAATATGGTACGGATCTGCTAAAATCCGAATCCGATTCGAAAAAATTTACCGATATCCGAATTCGATCCGATATCCGACGGATCTTTAATACTTAAATCCAAATTCGAAATTCAATGAATATCCGAAATCCGAATTTGATCTGATATCCGATCCTAAATCCGAAATCCGAATTCAATCAGAAATCCGAATTTGAGCCTGTTTAAACCTTAAACTTTAAAAAACAATTTTAACAATTAAAGTAAATTTAACTATAAATTTTAACACAAATCCAAGTGTCTAATGATCAAATGATGATTTAACCCTTTTAACTTATTGTTGAACCATGGTCTGGACTAAGTTTATATATATTATAAGTATGTTTTCGGTTCGGATATTTTTCGGATCGGATACATGAATATCCGAATCCGAAAAAATTCGAATCCAAAATTAGAGATCCGAATCCGAATCGTGGATCTAAATCCTATATCCGAATTCGGTAATTTCAAATCGGATTCGGGTCGGATTGGATTCGGATATATATCCAACCCATTGCCAGCCCTAGGTTGGGCAACTCATAAATCAAGTTATGGAGGAGTTAGGGTTCAGTCCAAGGCAACCCGAAACTGGCTTGGGACCCAACCTTAATCCACTTAAATATATGTTCATTACAGTTATTTCATTATACAATTATATAATTTATTTTAAAACACTCCAAGGGATTAAAAAATGCACAAAGGTATTTTTTGGAAAGTGGATAATAAAAAAGACAAAATTAACCCTACAGTAATATAAGGTAATATTACATTAAAAGGTTTGTTTGAAATGTGTATATATATAGGGAAAATTATGTTTTGACACCTTGTATGAACCGGAAAGCTATTTCATTAATTAATGTATGACCAGACCGGACCGGATCCAACCGGTTTGAGAAATAAAAGTGCTGCTCCTATAAATCTTCCCGTACCTGGTCACTCTACTTCGTTGACAACATTGCTCCGTGAGCGAGAGAGAGAGAGAGAGAAAGAGAGAGAGAGAGAGAATGGCTTTGAGAAGGGCAATTCTTCGCCACATTCGGATACCTGTTCAAACCCTAGCTCAGAATGGATTGAAGATGCAGTCCTGGAATATTTGCAGCTCAATTCGATCGATGTCTTCTCATGGAGACGACCATCTCGACAAAGAAGAGGTGATGCAGAGAGTTCTCTCAGTGGTCAAGGACTTCCCCAAGGTCGATCCCTCGAAGGTCGGTTGATTTCCATCGCGATTCTTGTTTAACTTTTGGTTTAAGAGAAATGGGCTTTTTGTTTTGTTTTATACATTGCCGATTTGTTTTTGAAGATCGATTTGTCTCATCTTTCCAACAGACGCAGAACCAACAGGTTTTTACTCTTCCTCAGTTACCAGGTCTAGTCGTGTTTTTATTTCTTCCAAAAATCCTGGTTTCTGTTGAGAAAGTCCTCACTGAACCATCTCGAGACTCCGAAGGACTCATCTGGTGCGACTCACAAGCCTTGATAGGATTCTGTTGTTTGTGAACTGGAGATGAGACACAAGTATTCTAAGACCCACTCAAGATCTGCTAACCAAACCCCCATCTTCCGCATAACGAAATAAGGTACTAGGGACACATTCATTGGAATAAATGGAAAAGGGGAAGGGGGTCTCCTTGTCAAACTTTCCTGTGACGGTTTCATTGATAAGAAATGAAAAGTACATATTCTTCACGAACATTGTTCTATGTGCGTCATCTTTCCCTAAATCCTTTCAAAGCTAGTACTGTGTGGAGAAAAGCCCACTCAACACTGTTTCAATACCTTTATAAATTGATCTTTTGAACCATTCCGTCCTCGCTAATTATCCTCCACATTCCTTTGATGAGTGAATGATTTGGAGAGGTTGGTGATTTTTAATGAAAGCACTTTGTTGATTAGATACCATTTAGTCAATTCCTTTTTGATTCTCAAGGCTAATACTTTTGCAATGTTCTTGTATAAAAAGTTTGGGTTAGGCTACCTTTGATAGGGTGAAATTGTGGAAGTCCCTAACCTTTGAAGCTTCAAATTTTTAAAGGATGAGGACAAGGAATGATAATTAGTGATTTTATTGATAATTCTGTTGAGTGAAATTCTTGCACAACTTGCAATATAATCTTTGCAACCACATCCTAACAATCTTCAAATAATGCTATGGTAAAACCATCATTGCTTAAAGTTTTATATTTATTGGTGGTCTATATTGCCTTTTTCCCTTCCTCTTCTTCTAATCTCAGTTTTCAGCCACTCCAGCTTTTTCCTATATAATCTATCCAGGGTTAAGCAAACAAAATTTTAGATCCTGGTGACGTTAGTGCAAATCAAAGTCGAAGGAGGTTAAAGCTTGTTCAATCTCTTCACCCTTCTCTGGCCAAGGTACTAGCCTATTAGTTGATCTCAGTACGTGATGGAATGAGATTCTCATACCATTTGCTATAAGGCTCTCCTAGAACTGATGTTGAAGAACTGATTGCTAATTTTTCAAGGTAGACTGATGCAAGTAAGAAATTTCATGGGAGTACAGTTATACTTTAAAGAGTTTTTGGTTTTATTAACCAATTTATGGGATCATGACCATCATAACAAGAAAGGTCAATTCACATGATATAGGTTTGGTTGAAGAATCCAACTATTGTGGATCTATTGGATGTAACTTGACCAGATGAGCCATTAACATTGATGTGTTGGTCATGATAGTTGATCTTACTGAGTGTTTACAGCTGATAGATCTTGATATGACTCTTTTAGGATCAAAATCTGAATATTTCCTCAGTAGTTATTAGAAAGGAATCATTTCTTTAATAGTTCTTCAATAGATTGACTCTGTTGATTTCTAGTCTCTAGTCTCTTGCAGTCTTTTTATATCAGTTTCAAACCTGTGGAATCATATACCATCTACCATCTTCCTGTGAGAACCCTCTGATGATATTAGACTGTGTAGCAGCTTCTGTGAATCGTTTCTGTTTTACTCTCAAAATATAATATTTTAGGAAGTTCTTTCTGGTTCTCCGTTCTTTGGCATTTTTCTTCCTTACCTGGAAATTTTCCTCCTGTTTTTGTTGCATCTTTGGCTGGTCACAGGATTGTCTACTAATTGTTCTAAAAGTTGTTTCTTCTTACCTTTATTATGGGAAATATTTTATGTGACGTAATTCTATTACCAATGGTTGTGGAGTTGTACATTTCTTGTTCTCTATGTTTCTGTGGATATCTATTTGGTCCTTTTCATCTTCTGTTCCAGTTAACTCTGCCATTCCCAATAGCAGGTTCCTGCCCTGAAAGGTTTTTTCACTTTCAATTGAGTTTCTTCAATGAACTTTTATGTGGGCATGTTATGATTAACATAATTTTCCTTGTATAATGTAATATTTGTTTCCAAATGAACATCCATCTGTATATCCCAAGTGATCAATCTGTTCATCTTTTTCAAATGCTTATGCAGCTTCTCCTGATTTCATTCAATTTTCTTTTCTTAATTTCCTATTGGGTTCATCTTGGAATTTTATCTCATCAGTTGCCCTTTGTCAACTCTTCTGGTCCTTCTACAAAACCTTCCTTGTTTCTGAACACAGTGGTTCAATGTCTCTCATCTTTCAGCTCATCTCATCTACTACAGTTTAATTTATCTTGGTTACACTCATTAATGCAATCAAAAGGAATTATGGGATTACAATTCATTATGCTTACATGCATGCAGGTATCACCTGATGTCCATTTTCAGAAAGACTTAGGCTTGGATAGCTTGGATAATGTTGAGATTGTAATGGCTTTAGAAGAGGAGTTCAAGCTGGAGATTCCAGACCTGGAAGCTGATAAGATCGACTCCTGTAAACTTGCCATTGAGTATATCCATAACCATCCTATGGCTAGTTAGTTTGAGCTAGATGATGACTCTGACAAAGTTTCAATCTTCCTACACTGTTAATTACCTTTACTTGGAATACAATAATTGGTTAAACCCTGATTTTCCTTGAAATATTGGGTGGTTTACATTTGAATGTAGTGGAAGTCAAAGGCATTGAGGACCTGCGGAAGTTCTTGACTTTAATATGATTTCAATTTGAAAAATGATAATTTCTCTGGCTTTTAACCTAGACAGTGGCAGTTCATTAGCTTGTACATTTATATTTGAGGTGGCTCATTACTGTTCATATTCTCCTGGCCAAGCACCTGAAACTAATGTTGAATGTCTCTTTCAATCAAGTGACCAGATCAGCAAACAAGGTCACTGATAGATTAATAAAAGCAGGCATTTCAAGGGAGTTTTTGTTTGTGGGGATTCCTTCACATGAAGCACTGATGCCTGTGGAGTCTTTTCTCTACTTGTTGTGTTGTTTTTTTCTGTTCTTCTTGTAGTATAGGAATATTTCTGGAGTAGAGCAGGTTTTAATATTATCATCTCATTACTTAATAATATATATATATATATATATGTATGTATATGACATTTACTCACTACCATTCTTTCTCTTCAGTTATTATGGTTGTTTTTGCTGGAAGATCATTACTATTACTAAGTTGAAATAAACTTTGGGATCTCGGTTGTCTTCCCATGCATCTTCCTATTCTACCAGTTCTTTTATATACGCCCCTGATAAATTTTTTTTTCCTTCCTGGCAATGTCATGAGGTTGGGGGTCCTATTCCAATATTCTTTATAATTAATATGCACAACGTTCTGTTTGCTTTCTCTTAATTGTACTTTCTCCCTTGTTTGTTATTTTCTTCATATAGGTGCTCATTCCTTTTGGAATTCTCAGAATCTCAGAACCAGTTCAACTTCTGAATTCTATGTTTTTCTTCCAGCTCTTCTCTTTATTTTTTAAAATACGTGCTTCAATTTCATGCATTGACTTGTTTCTTCCAGTGAGAAACAGGCTTATGCTATTTCAGACAGTATCATCCCTTCACATTAATATGCTAATGAAAGTGCTTTCTATTTTCTAATTGGGGGGAAAAATAATGAATTTACTTGTGCTAAGTTTTACAAGTCAAGAGCTGTGTTATCATTATTAATTTTTTATTTGGTACGACATAGGTCCGCACAAATCATGAGTTTATTTTACACTAGTCTCCACAACGCACTTCACTGCATCTCACCCTCTGTTGTTGCTGTGGATATATGTTCCCAATGTGTCACTTGTCCAAAGTTACTTACCCACGAGCATAAGCAGAGCAGAGCACGGCCTCATCATTGAGCTCCTCTGAGCTTCGAGGACGGTTCCGCATGCCTGTTTGCTTCTGTTAATGGGGGATGTTATGCATCATCCATAACAGCATCATTTTTGTTTGCTCTTTTTTAAGTGATTTTTCAAGTCCAAGCACAAGTTTTTTAGTTTACCTCCTCTCTGATTGACTTCCATCATGGTGTCTTCGATTCATATAAGTTGTTGATCTTTATAAGTGACATATGTTGCAAAAGAGCTTCCATAAAAAGCTCCTCCCAGGTTTTTCAACACAGAGATCACCTCCTTTTCTAAGTTCAGTAAGGGTTATCCCTTCATATCCAAAAGGGGAAAAAAATGGGGGGTTACCCCTGTCCACGACCTTTTCTTAGGTGCTTCTTTTTATTTTATTTATTTTCAATTTTGGAAAAAATCTTTTGGGTGTTAATTTGTGTAGGTTCATCTTGGTAGCTTAAAATTTCGTATACGTTCGACTTTTAATTTGATATCCAGCTGACAAATGTGATAAAAACTGTATTTTAAGGCCGAAGCAAGAAGGCATTGGCATGTTCCTTTCTTGCTGTTTTTTTCTACATAAGACGCCCACAGTGTTAGGCTAATTCTGTACTCTTTGCAGGGAAAGTTAGATTTGGTTAGCAATCCATTTGATTTAGTGAAAATCATGCATTGAACATCTTTCCTTTTCTTTATCCCCACACTTTGAAAAGTTATACCAAACAGCCTCTAACTGATGTTCTTTCCACAAGTGGAAAACGTTCTTGGGCGATCTTGGTTGGAAATCGTTTCTTATAGTTGGTTTCGTGTTTCTATTGTTATTTGTACTTCATCCTTTTTTATGAACTTTGGGGTGGCTGTGTAATGATAGTGAATGTACACGCTACCATTATTAGTCCGTTACATAAGTTATGGGTGGGTACTGGGTAGGTATTTAATTTTTTTTTATTTCTTTTAAATAGGACCTGAGAGTCTTTAAAAATTTGAGAATTTGCTTTATAAAAATATGCGTAAATAATAGAAACCTCCCTTGAGGTTTGCACTAACTACCTATACTTCCCTTCAAATCTCTGAAATAACAATTTCTGCCTAAGGTTTGTAAAAATGTAATACTTATTGCCTTTTCGAGTTTTTGATGGATATGGCTAATGTCAACAATCTTCAAGTATAAAGAGTTGAATTTATCCTCAAAATAAAATTTTGGGGGGAGTATAAATAGACATGCTGCTATGTGGAGCATCTCACAGTGAATATTTTTTAACCAGAAAAATCATTTAACATTTTCAAAAGCAAAGACTTTGCAGGTGTTGGATGCTCTACATGACAACATATTAAGTTTTCATTTGCCCTTTTTGAAAACTTCCATAACATTGTACCCCAAAAATGCTGTTCAATGTGTTTTTAAGATTTTCCCTGTTCTTGCCGCCCTATTGGCTTCCTATTTCTGAGCGCATGTGGGGTCACATTAGGGCTGAAACATCTAATGTTGGCTCTTGTCTTTTACATGATAGTTTATCCTGTTTTCCGTTGAACATCATAGGCTCTGATTGACTAAAGGAGAACTCAGCCAATTTCTTCCAAATTTAGGGCTGGAGATCGTTTCTAATAGTTGGTTTCGTGTTTCTATTGTTATTTGTACTTCATCTTTTTTTTTTTATAAACTTTGGGGTGGCTGTGTAATAATACTGCATGTACACGCTACCATTATTAGTCTGTTACATAAGTTATGGGTGGGTACATAAGTTATGGGTGGGTATTATTATTTTTAAATAGGACCTGAGAGTATTTAAAAATTTGAGAATTTGCCTTATAAAAATATGCATAAATTATAGAAACCTCCTTTGAGGTTTGCACTAACTACCTATACTTCCTTTCAAATTTCTGAAATAACAATTTCTCCCTAAGGTTTGTAAAAATGTAAGAGTCATTGCCCTTTCTAGGTTTTTGATGGAGATGGATAATGTCAGCAATCTTCAAGTATAAACAGTTGAATTTTTCCTTAAAATAAAATTTTTGGGGAGTTCGGAGTAAATAAATAGACAAGGAAATGCGATGCTGCCATGTGAAGCATCTTGCGGTGAGTATTTTCAACAAGAAAAATCATTAAAATTTTCAAAAGCAAAAACTTTGCAGCCGTTGGATGCTCTACATGGCAACATCTTAAGTTCTCGTTTGCCCTGTTTGAAACCTTCCCTAACATTCCTTTTCTTGCCCTATTGGCTTCCTATTTTTGAACGCATGTGGGGCCTCGTAGAATCAAATTTGGGGCTGAAACTTCTAAGGTTGGCTCTTGTCTTTTACACGTTAGTCTATCCTATTTTCTGTTAAACATCATAGGCTCTGATTGACTAAAGGAGAATTCAGTTAATTTCTTCCAAATTATACCACAAACTGTCTTCCCATAATAGATTGTCTCCCCTATTTTCTCCCATCTCTTCTTATCCTATCATTCCAGACAAGTATAAAAAGGTCCTAAGGGGGATGAGCAAAGAAAACCCAATCTTTCAAGCAACAAACATGAGGTCTTCTTCCTTCTCTTTGTTCTCCTTCTCTTTCTTTCTCTTCCTCTTCCTTCATGGTGCGGTAAGCGCTAATCTTGTCGGCGAAACATGCAAGAAAGCATCACAGAGCAATCCAAAAATTAGCTTCCAATTCTGCTTATCGACTCTCCAAGCAAATCCGGCGAGCAAAACCGCAGATCTTCAAGGACTCGGGGTTATTGCTACTGGGTTAATAGTTCCCAAAGCAAACAACGTTGCTTCACAAGCTGCCAAGCTTTTGAAGAACCAGAAATTGGATGCCTTTTCTAAGAAATGCTTGAATGATTGCTCCAGCCTTTACTCTGATGCCGTCCCCACGCTAAAAGAAGCTGCTAATGCCTTTAAGACTAAGGATTACTCTACAGCTAATGTAAAACTGAGTTCGGCCATGGATGCGTCTTTGACCTGCGAAGCTGGGTTCAAGGAGAAGAAAGGCTTGGTGTCTCCGCTAACAAAGGAGAACAATGAGTTCTCCCAAGTTACCTCCATTGCTCTTGCCATGACAAATATGTTCCATTGATCCATATATCCATTTTTTTTTCTTTTGGGTTGAAGAAAGGCCAAATAAGGAGCCGTTTCAAGTGACCTTTGATCACTCTGGCTATTACAAATACATTTCACTGACCTTCATAAATTTTTAGTTAATTAATTTGTATTTTCACATCATGAAAGAAATGAACCAGGTTTTGAATATACAAGACTTGATAACCATATTTTCCTTGGTAATCTTACTAATATAGTGGAAAATGATCTGCCAAATGATCACATTTGGCCATGTCAATCTTATAGGCTTGGATAGTTGAATTAAATGATTATTGTGTTATTATTTTCAGCATCAAGGGATTTTTTTTTCTTTCTAATTTTTAATAAACCATTGAGCTGGGCCCAATGGATGTAACATTGAACCCTAATTGGGCTATAAATAGTACGGGCCAGGCCAGGTTCTGATCTTTCTCTTTCTTTTTTTTTTTTTTTTATTTAACATTTATTTCACTAATTTAGGGACTTTACTGACAAGTAATTTTAAAATTAGAATCTTAAAGGGTAGGTTATAGACGAATTCCATTTAATTAGATGCTTTTTAAATCAAGTGACAATGGTTATAGACTAAAATTTAAAATGTCGTTTGGATTGCATGAATCCAGTTGTGCAGATTTAATTCAGATATATAGGGATTGAAATCTGATCAGTGGTGGGACCCAGTCTGTTGCCGTAGGAGATGGACCGTATCAGAAGTGTAAATATTTTTTCCTCAAAAAAAGCTATCTTTTCTTGCCATGTAACGTAAAGACGTACGAGCAGTGCAAAAGATCGGTAGGACCAGTTTGTTACAAACTTAGGTAATAAGATTAATAATACAATTATTGTTGGTATCATTATGAGTTACATTCTTTTACTATACAGGGATTATTTCAACCATTTGATTTATACATTTAATTTGAAATTTTGACTTATTGTTTTTCAATATTTTTCTTATCCCAAATATAAAAAAAAAGGGTAGTGAATTCTAGTGGTTAAAATCAAGTTAGTTAGGTCTTGGCTGACCTAAGACCCAAGGGATGTTGGGTTCTAATCCTTTTCAAATGCATGATATATGTCAACCTCTAATGGTCATGACCTAAGAAAGGGTTCTTTAAAAAGGGATGGAAATCCTAATAAAAAAAACTTTATAATTTATTTTAGAGGTTGTTTTTTTAAATGTAACGGACTAATCACAAGCCCCTCGTTTATGTCATTGCACAATTTTTGTTGTAGATGATGTGTGCTCTTCCTTAAGCACAAACCCTAGATTTTCCCAAGCCAAAGAGACCCTTATAAAAAGAAGAAATAAAACAAAAAGAAATGGCTTCTGCTCCCAAAGCAAAACTAACTTCATTGGATGGTTACAGACTTAATATAAAATTCATTTCAAAGGTTTCCCAACATTCATTCTTTCCAATAATTTACACCCCTTTAGAGCCTTGTGGGGAAACTTTACTCAAAATTTCTGCAACTACCCATCTCTCCACAACTATATAAATGAGATTTACTCACAACAAGGAGAAGAAGACAAAGAGTCTCCATCTCCAAAGAAGATTAAAAGCATGGGGTACTGTTCCCTTTTCTTTTCCTTATCTTTCTTTCTCTTCTTCTTCAACACCTTCCTCCATGGTGCAACTGCAACAACTCTCGTCTCCAAAACCTGCGAAAAAATCGCAGAGGGCAATCCACACCTTCCCTGCAGTTTCTGCGAAACTACCCTTCAAGCAGTCCCCAGAATCCGCTGTGCAAATCTTCAAGAACTTGGATTGATCTCGATTGAATTGGCTCTATCCAATGCAAGCCACACGCGTCATTACATCAAAAATATGTTGAAGAAGAAGCATGTTAACCACTACTTCAAAATACGGTTATCCGATTGCTTTGAACTGTACTCGGATACGATTACTGATTTAAGAGAGGCCATCAAGTCCTACAATTCTAAGAAGTATTTGGATGCCAACATACAAGTGAGTGCGGCCATGACCGACTCAGAGACGTGTGAAGATGGTTTCAAGGAGAAGAAAGGTGCAGTGTCTCCATTAACAAAGCGAAATTACGATATGGTCCTGTTGTCTGCCATGGCGCTTTCGATTATGAATATGGTTAAATGACTGTTGGTCTTAGTTTTATGTATGTGATCCTTGTTATTGTCGTTGATGTTATGTGATTGTCATGTTTTACTTGTGTCAGCTTTTCTTCTCTTCTCTTCCTGTTTGTGTACTGCATATCATATAGAGACACTGTTATGGATTATGTTTCCTCTCTCCTTTTTTTTTCCTTAAGAAATTAAGTGCTTGTCTTGGTTATCACATTTGGCCATGTCAATCTTATAGGCTTGGATGGTTGAATTAAATGATTATTGTGTTATTATTTTGAGCATCAAGGGATTTTTCTTTTTTTTTCTTTCTAATTTTCAATTAATAAACCATTGAGCTGGGCCTAATGCATGTAACATTGAACTCTAATTGGGCTACAAATAGTGCGGACCGGGCCGGGTTCTGATTTTTCTCTTTCCCTTTTTTTTTTTTCTCTTTAAGATTTATTTCACTAACATAGGGACTTTATTGATAAGTAATTTTTAAAATTAGAATCTTAAAAGGGGTATTTTCGGAATTTAAAATTAAAATATTTTACTTCATTAGGATATAGACGAATTCCATTTAATTAGATGCCTTTTATGTAAATTCCCATGCCTAGTTTGTATATTGAAAAATGTGAAATGACAATGAAATGACATTTTATATTGAAAAATGTGAAATGTACAACTGCTATGGGATGTTGCACAACTAGGGGTGGCAATTGGGCAGATTAAACAGGTAACCTACACCATCCCTAATAGGTTAGGGTTTGGTATACCTAAGATCAGGTTAGGGGCAGGTTCAGGTTTAGCCCAACCCCTAGTCCAACCTTTATAAATTTAAAGTATTTTTTTACAACATGTACAGCAAGAGACATTAATATGAGACCCACCAAAGTGAATAATCCGTGAGCCCCATATCACTGTGTCTTTCTGTTTGTGTTTTTCATGGTTTGGGTATGTGTTGGATTCATCTATGTGAATTAACATAGAACTTATTGGTCTTCAGTCTATGTAAGTTTGTGTGAAGGTATTTGTGTGTGTGTGTGTGTTTTTTTATTTTATTTTAGATCTTAACAAGTAATCCAAGGGATGTAGTCTTCAAAAGGGATTTAAGATTTGCCAATATGTCAAGCATTGTGATGTTTATTATTGATTCCAAGTTAAGGATGCATGATAATCTAAATAATTCCCTTTGGGATGTATTTGGTTTGATTCTAAGTTAAGGATTATTTATTGATACCTTTTGGTGCTCACTTGACTAAGGTGGCCATGAATGGTAATGATAAAGATGAGCTTACCCATTTTCTCTGGAATGTAAAAGACACTTTTAAAAAAAAAAATACTAGTAAACATGCACGTGCTTTGCACAGGGAAGGATTTTTAGTAAATAAAGAAATGAATATAAAATCAATAGATATAAATGGCATAATTATAAAAAGTGTAACATTAAATATGAAAGGAATCAATGACACCACAAAGAATAATGTCATATATCTTTTTGCCTAATATGTAATAACTATAATATATGTATATTACAACACAAGATTGCAATATCGTCCTTTCTAGTTCCCCTCAATTTTGATCTTCTTTTGTTGGTGAACCATTTGCAAATCATTAGATTGTTACATGTGCCTTTTTGAAGCGCTCACTTCTTCGATAGCAGTTCATACCAAATATTTGTTAACAAACATGATAATAAAAAAACAGAAATTTTGAAAAACAGAAAATGATTTCTTAAGGAGAGACATACTTAAAGTAATGATTTTAAGGGTTACTTTCCTCCTAATTTTTTTCTTTTTTTTAACAAACAGTCAAAAGTGCAACTAAAAAAAAGCTACATGAAACAGATGATTTCTAACCATCCAGATCTCTCAAGTGTTTTTTTGAATACCTAAAATACTGATCTTCTCTAGATTAATGATTGAATTACAAAAGTACTATTTTCTTTTGTTATTTTTTATATTTATGCTTTTTCTTTTGTTACAAAAGTACTAATAAGACTTAGGTGTTATGAGTATAATATCATCCTAAATAATAATTTAAACCTCAATTATACGTATCTAAAATATTTTGAATTAATATAACCATAATTATAGTTATTTCAGTAATAAATATCTAATTACTAAGAGATTATTTAATAATGTAGTGTAAGATTTTAATTTTGCTTAGAGATTTATTCTTGAATAAATATTGTCATTATTCATATCATAATACTTCTTCTCTAATACTTATCTAAAAGTATTTTAATTTAAAAGAATTTTCACTTATATTTAAATATTAAATTTGGAAATAACCTTTTTTTAGTTCTAGTCGTGAATGTATGAAAAACTTATGGAATTAGATATTAGATAAACCTTAATTATATTATACTTATCTAAAAGAACTTTAGTTAAATAATATAAACCTAAATTAATAATTAAAATGATTTAATGTATTTACACACAATATACAATTTCAAAATTATCTATTCTTATCCAAATGAATTTTATTTAAAAAATAAAGGAAGAGACAATGACTAAGAAAATTAATCAATTAATTATAAACTTTTTTTATTATGATGATAAATCTATTAATTAGAAGGAATTGGAACATGTTTTTAGTAGATAAGGATATAAAACAAGATATATGTTATTCAAAAAAGATATACATAGGAAAAAATAAGTTCAAAATATGTTTTTAATTATAATTTCAAAAATACGTTAACTAAGATTAGAAAATAAAAACATATAGAAAATAAAAACATATGTCATCCAAAGAGTTTGAATTGAAATAAAACACAAAAAATTTGGTTTAAAATATAAGTGCAATTTTCATCGAATATGTCTAATAGTTAGTCACATGTCAGAGTTTAAGTAAGTAGAACATCCAATCAAATAAAAAAAAAAGAATCTTAGAAACCAATAAACACATGCAGGGATAGGAAATTCTGCAATTCAATGTGACATAATGGACAAAAATAATCAGAAGGATCTTCTTTTGACGTGTAAAACAGATAAATATAGAAAACACAAGATTCATGAACAAATATCTATTGCAATCTAATTGAAGTGTAACTGGTAGCAATAAACAAATATTTTATGGATAACACAAATATGGAAAACAAGCCAATTGGAAATTAGAAAAAGAAAAAAAAAACACACTCATTCAGGCCACGTTAGAAAATTTTGGATTTCATTGAATGAAATTATTAATTGATGGAAAGTAATGAACTAACCTGGTTGATCTTCTAGGCTCTATCAGATTGGAGTCATGATAAGTCCTCTTTGTAATGAATTGTGACGTTTAAGAGAGCATGTTTTGTGATACTTATCTCAACTTTGAAAGGAGATAACGATTGGAAGAGGATGGGATGGTAATGAATGGTTGTAAAAGTGGTTTGAAAAGCAGAGAAAATATAGAGAAGATGAGGGACATTTTAGGAAAGCAAAAATGGACAAACACTTGGGCTTCGTGCTTTTTATAGTAGTAAAGATTGTTCTTTTCCTCCTTTATCTTTTCTCTATTATTTTATCTCTAACACCATTTCTCACATAGGCAATGAGGACAAAAATATTGTGAGCAATTTCAACAAAGTTGTAGCTTTTTCTAATCATGTCATAAAATACAAGAGAGAAAATTTTCTGGTTTTCTTATCAAATCTATTTTCACATGTGATTTTTATTCTCATGAACTATGGTTCACACTTGTCAAGTTCCAATTCCAACCCTCGAATTCTTATCATCCAAAGGCTACATTCCATGAAATATTTGTTTATCCATTTACTTACAAAGCACAAGTCTAATCTTTTCAAATGATCGTCTTTATTACTGAAACTTTCAAATTGACAGGGCCACAAAGGCCTCACACATATGGTCATGGGGTTCCCCCTAAACACATTCTAATTGACAGGGCCATTCCTGGGCCCAAAGCTATTGTCTATTTGGACCATACCCTTGCCCAAGGCCATCCCATTTGCAGGTGCTAGAGGTCTTAGAGTAGATGGAATCCTCTATCCCATTTTGTCTTTTACTCTGGTCCGTCACTAATCAAATCCTGTCATGTGGCATGCTTTGGTAGCTGGGTCTTTACAATATTACCTATCAAAGAATGCTATATGAGATGTTTTGATTGATAGTAGACTTCGGTCCATCACTAATAAAATCTTATCATGTGGCATGCTTTGGTAGCTGGGTCTTTGCAATATTATCTATCAAAGAATGTTACATGATATGTTTTGATTGATAGTAGACTCCGGTTCGTCATAAATCAAATCCTGTCATGTGGCATGCTTTGGTAGCCGGGTCTTTGCAATATTATCTATCAAAGAATGCTACATGACATGGTTTGATTGATAGTAGACTCCAGTCCGTCACAAATCAAATCCTGTCACGTGGCATGCTTTGGTAGCCGGGTCTTTGCAATACTATCTCTCAAAGAATTCTACATGACATATTTTGATTGATAACAGATCATGAAACAAATATATTATGCAATAATTGATACTAACGGAAGGGAACTCATAAGTAAATGAACAACATGATCACAACAAGCAATCAATTAAAACATTGTGGTTATAGCTAGAGGTATAGCAGTCAACTGGGAGATCTCTTGATCATCCTTCTCTATTGGACAGACAAGGCCTCCCTCCTCGAATCCATCTCCACAAGTCGAAGACGCGTCCAACGCCGCACTGACTTTGATGTTAGCTGTTGGGTAATCCTTGGCCTTGAAGGCGTTGATGGCCTCTTTCATGGTAGGGATTGCGTCTGAATAAAGACTCAAGCAATCCTGTAAGCGTGTCTTAACAGATGGATCCAAAGTGGTGTCCTTCAAAAGGTCTGTAATATGAGAAGTTATGGTGTTTCCCTTGGAAATGACTAGGTCCATGGAGATGAGACCAAGTCCTTGAAGGTCTGCAGTTTGGCTCCTTGGATCAGCTTGTAGAGATGTCACACAGAAGTTGTAACTCAGTTGCGGGTCGCCCTGTGATGCTTTCTTGCATGTTTCCTTGACGATATTGGCGATAACCAGTGCGCCATGAAAGGAGAGGAGAAGAAAGAAAGAGAAGAACAAGAACAAAGACCTCATTTTTCTGTTGCTTTTAAAAAAGTTTGGTTCTTCCTCTAGCATTCTCAACAGGTTGGGATTTATTGTGTGTTTGAAGTGATAAGCATGGAAAGTATTAAAATGAATACCATTTTGGGATTTTTCTTTCCTTTTCTCTGGGGTATGGGCTTCATGCCATATTCTTCTATTGGCAGTTATTGTTTTAAGGTTTTGTGTGAGTATTCTCCCCATAAATCTAAGTTGATTCACAGATATATATGGAAGTAATTTATACCATATATAACGCGAGGAGGTTCCTTGGGAACCATGTCAGCCATAATGTGCTAGTATATAGAATACTAATGGACCAGCATGTTCTGCTTAAATAAAGAATAAATAAAAAAGTAAGATAAAATTAGGAGTTCTGCTTAAATAAAGAATAAATAAAAAAGTAAGATAAAATTAGGACAAAAGGGAAGAAGAAAGGGGAAGACAAGACCTATTTTGCTTAAGGGGTCTTTAGATATTGAGGCCCAATATAGTGTTTGCCTAAGCTTTTGTCCAATTTGGTTTTTGCTGTGGATCCCTTCGATTGATTGTAAACAACAGTAAGAAATTTGTAGGTGCCTTGTGATTTAGGGTGCAAATCACCAACATCTTAAAAAGGTTTGAATGAGATTGATCTGAACCACCTTCACAAAGAGGGTGTGGAGAGTTACAGTTAAGAACAGAAAAAATTAAAAATAAAAATAAAAATTAAATTAAGCTTTAAAATTAAGGAATTCAAAAAATAAATAAAAAATGAAAATTGACTACTTAATTCACAATAGAAAATAGAAATATTATTTTACTTTACATAATACATAACAAGTTGTGTAAGTTGAGAATTGAAAGAATGAACGAATGCGCACAATTAATTAGTTTTTTTGTTTTTCTTTATTTATTCTAGCTTTGTTTGGACCTTAACTTGTGAGGGATCCAACATATCAAAACTGAATGGGGGCTATCTGATTTGAGCCGGCCCCAACCATACTAAAAGCCCTGGATGTTGAGCGACCCAAATAAGAGCCCATGCAAAGAGAGGCATATTACTCGTTGCTCCAAAAAAGAGAAAAAAAAGATTTTCAACCCAGAATTGGTGGGGTGCGCCAGGCCCGTGCAATAGTGCAACGCAAGGGCGACGCGCGAAGACCCCAATAGCAAGCTACTGTGGCGGGCCCTCCCCCAAGAAAAATTAATTTAATATCATGTGGGCCGATGGCCCACGTATCAGATATTAAACTGATAAGAACAGATACTACACTTGATCTTAGCCAAAAGGCCGAGAAAGGTATGCTTTGTTATGTTTACTCGTTCGTCTTTTATATTCATCTTTGATCGCCTTTGTTTCTTGCTTAAGCGATGTGGGATTATGTAATCGGTATCTGAGATGGGGAATGGCCAAGTTGAAATCTTTAGAGGATGGGATGATCTCGAATTGGAATATTAGAGCCGGATCATCCGATCTAGATATGGACCGAAATTGGCCGGTCTGGTGAACCATGATTATGATTTTTATTTTCTTGAGAATATTACGTTTGATGAATAGGTTCGGAGAAATATATATAAGATATTCTTCCGGTATAAATGAAATCGTAATGAGTAAGCTTTTGTTGTGGAAAGATTTAAAAAGTAATCTTTACATTTACCAGAAAATGTCGTTTTTTACATAGATTGTATTGAAAGAGTATTTTTATTTTTTGATTGAATATCTCTATTAACTACTAGATCTTAACTCTCTTATAATTATTAGTTTTTAGAACGTCTATTATACTATACTCAAGGTTAGAAAAAATGGGGAGAAATCTGAACTGAAATATAAATTTTTTTTTTGGATTTTTTCAAAAAATAAGAAACCTTTATATAGCTGCAATGTAATTTCCAAAGTTTCAATAGATGATTTTTATGTTAAACCCATGGTAGGTTTGCATAACGGGCCAGCCCAGCACGGCACGTTTAGCCCGTGCTTGGCGGCCCGTGGGCCGGCATAGCACGGCCCACTTGGGAGATGGCCCGTGCCGTGCCCGACTCGTAACCCAATACCCGAAGCACACCCAAGCTCGTGGCAAGGTTAAGGCTGGGTCGTGGCACGCGGGCTAGTGGGCCACCCATGGGCCACATAATAAATGCATTAAAAAATTCTGAAAAATAGAAAAAAAGGAAAAATAAATAAAAATACTGAAAATTATAAAAAATATATATTTATTATTTACATACATTTTTTACATATATTGGAATAGAATTTTCCCCAAAATTGTAAATAAGAAGGTAAAAAAAACCTCAAAAAAGGTAAAAAAAACTCCATTATTTTTAATACAAGCCCATAGGCTAGCACAATATGGTCCGCTTAAAGAGTGCTGTGCCGCTCGTGTGCTTTGCTGGCCATGGCCCACCAGCCCATCGTGCTTGGCGAGCTGTGCCTTGATGGGCCTAGTGCCCAGTACCCTAGGCACAACACGGCTCGCTAATAGGTGCTAGGTCATGCCATGCCGGGCTGTGCCAAGCACAAGCACGCTTTAAACGTGTTGGGTCATGTCGGCACCGGCCCGATAACCAACCCTACCATGGTTCTCAATGTTAGTTTAAAAAAACATACTGTTGAAATTTTGTTGGCACACCATTGGTGTCACTACATTTTTGTGTCATCAAACCAAAAAGCTTTGAAAAATCTTAAATAAAATTAAAAGAAGTCCAAAAAATTTTTCAAAACAAAAGAGCAACATTTTTAAGAAAAAAATACATGTACATAACGTAAACTAATGTACATCTTAATATGTTTCTATATATTTCCTTTTCTTATTTGCCTTTACTTGTTAAATAATTTGACTTTCAAAAAAGTTAAAAAAAATTATAAATTTTTATTGCTTGAACTTTTTTAAAGGTTGGTTTTAGTAAAAATAATATATTTTTTTAAGTTTTTAATATACACTTCCATGTATTTTGACTATTTGAGAATCATAAAATTATAAATAAATTAAAAGTACATCTAAAAGGTTCTTAAAATAATTAAAATTTTAAATTTAAATATATAAAAATTAAAATTATGAAGAAAGAAAGTCATCCCAAGTTGTAATAACTTAAATCCCCAATTTTCTCTCCTCGCTCCCCTTTTCATCTCTCCTCTCTCTCTCTCTCTATCTCGCTCTCTCTCTCCCCCACTCTTTTTTCTTTTAACAGACCCCCCTCCCATAACTCTCTTTCTTCACCCTCTTTGTTTTTCTGTTTTGTGGAGCATAGAACAACTCCACTGTGTACACCTCCTCCCTCCCTCTCCGTCTAACTTAATTTCCCTTCTCTCTCTTTAAGTTGCAATCAAGGGAGAGGTAGATGGAGAGGGAGGGAGGAGGCAAAATTTTGTCAGCCCTTGCTGAAAAAACCGGGAGGGAGAGATCTGACCTAGATCACAACTTAAGAAGGCTTTTTAGTATTATGGACCAATAAGGTCATGTTAAATATTGTTGATTCTTCTGAATGGTTTATTTTGTCTCAGATCTCCTTTCAAGGTAGGGCGTGGCATATCCTCTTTATCCATGCAAGCTATCATATAGAGACCCAAAGTCACCAATGGAGATGTATAGAGACCATGTGCTCAAGTTTCTTTACACCTTGGTTGCTACTAGGCGATTTCATTGCAATGTTATCCCGTAGGGATAAGAGAGGTCGAGCACCATTATCAAAGGTCCACAGTTTACGTGGAATAATGGTCAGCAGGGTTTTAATCGTATTTCAGAAAAACTTGATAGAGGTTTTGCTTCTATTGACTTTTTCAATCTGTTTCCTAACCCAATTCTTTATTCTCAGCCTATTATCAATTCTGATCATTGTTCTTTAGTTGCTGATTTGTGTCATGAAAACAAAGGGAGAAGGAGGCTTTTTAGATTTGAAGCGTTCTGGTTACAGGAGGAGTCTTGTGAAGATTTAGTTGCTTCTTCATGGGGCAAAAACTTTAGATGGAATGTCATTGTCTACCAAACTAAATGTCCTGGCGATTGACCTCAAAAGGTGGAACCGGAACACCATCGGTAACATTCATAAAAAACTAGAACAAATTAAATTTGAACTGTCATTTGTTCAGGAATTACTGTCTTTTTCTCAGGATGATAATCCTGTGATGAGGGAGAGCTGTTTGCGAAAAGAGTATGATAAGTTGCTAACTCAGTAGGAACTCCTTTGGTACCAAAAATCAAGACTAAAGTGGCTTCAATGGGGCGACAGGAATACTGCATTTTTCCACAAGACAACTTTAATCAGAAGACAGAAGAATTTCATTTATTCTCTCAGAACTGCTGAGAACGTGGAAATTGAAGATAAAGATGAATTGGCTTTGCACGTGTTATCTCACTTAGAAAATTTATACGAAGCCCAACAGCTGTGGACCAATCTGGATTTGCTGAATTTATTGATGAAACAAGTGTCTCAAATGCAAAATCAACTTATTTGTTAGGTACCTTCTTCTCATGACATTTGGTTAGTAGTAGTGGAAATGCCTCCCTATAAGTGTCCGGGTCCAGACGGTTTCCTTGGAATCTTATATCAAAAATTCTGGAATACTGTAGGACTGGATGTTTGTGCTTCAGTCCAGGAATTCTTTAGAACGGGTCATATGGCCCAAAATTTTAACCATACACATATAGCATTGATTCCAAAGATTGAAAATCCTCGGATGCTATCTCATTGTCGACCAATAAGTCTATGCAATTTTGTTTTTAAAATCGATCATTTCAAGACTTTTGGTAAAAAAACTAAGGTCTATTCTTCCGCACCTCATTTCACCTGTCCAAGCAGCCTTTGTCCCTAATAGAAATATAAGAGATAATGTTCTAATCCACCATGAGGTCTACCATGCTTTTAATAAGAAGTAAATCTGCCAAGAATAAGGGCATTTATGCTCTTAAGATCGACTTTGCAAAGGCTTACGATAGAGTTAACTGGAGTTTCTTAGGAGCTATTCTACTATCTCATGGATTTCAGGAACAAACAGTGAATCTGATCATGGCTTGTGTCCAACCTGTCTCTTATAGCATCATGTTAAACGGTTCACCTGTTGGAAATTTCAAAGCTCAGAGAGACCTTAGACAAGGAGATCCACTATCTCCCTACTTGTTCATTTTGTGTCAACAAGTGCTCTCTGTAGCGATTAATAGACTAGAACTGGAAGGCAGATTTAAAGGCATTAAGATCAAACGTGGGAGCATTTCTTTATCCCATCTTATGTTTGCTGATGATATTATTCTTCGTGGAAATAATTGTCAGAGAGATGCCCACTGTCTTCTTAGACTTCTTTATAAATACTTCAGAGTCTGGTCAAGAAATAAAATTTTCAAAATCTTCAATATTGTTTAGTAAGGAATTTTGCAGGCAACAAAGGAGTTCAATCAGACAGCTCTTCAATATAAAGAAGTCTACTGAACAAAGGAGGTACCTGGGGATTCCAATGTTATGTAGAAAACCAAAGGCCCGGGACTGTCAAGACTTAATTGATAAGGTTTCGGCCAGATTAGCAGGCTGGAAATCCTTATTATTAACCCAAATGGGCCATGCTATGCTTATTAAATCAATTTTGAATGCCCAACCAAATTATCTAATGTCTTGATATGTGCTTCCTTAGGCTGTTTTGAATAAGTTGGACCAATTATCCAGAAGTTTCTTCTGGAAAAAGATGCTTTATCTCAAAGCTTGGCTACTGTTTGTTGGGATAAATTAACTATGCCATGGACGAGTGGAGGGGTTTAACCTGAAGAGATTCTCAACTATGAACAAGGCTCTGCTAATGTAGGCTGCTTGGCATCTATATACATGTAAACAATCATTATGGTTTAAGCTGCTCATGAAAAGTTTGTACTTTCCTAATGAGTCCTTTAAGGAAGCGCTTAAAGTCCAATCAGTCTTTTGACTGGAAACAGTTGATCCAGCTTAGACCAATGATGGAAAAAGGCATCGAATGGATTCTAGTGAATGGAGATAAAGTTGATATATTCAAGGATGTGTGGTTGCAGTCGGGTGAACTAGTTCCAGAAGCTCAACTGTCTAAAGAGGGTCTCAATTCATGTAAAGTAAGTGGTCTCATACATCCAAATTCTAGTGAGGGGAACTTAAACATTCTAACTAAATTGTGGAATATAGAAACTGTGGCAAAGATCTCGGCTACACCTTCTTCGAGGAATCTGCTTGAGGATAAACTCATATGGAGATTAACTTTCAAAGGTCAATTTTCAGTTGCATCAGCTTATAGGCTTCTGTTGGGTAATATTCCTTAAATCAAACTACTTGGTTGTCTTGTTGGCATTTAAGCTGTCTTGAGAAGATTAAATTATACCTGCGGAAGTCTCTTAATGGGGTTGCACCTACTGCTGATTTATTAATCTCCAGGTTGAGATATATTTCAGGAGAATGCTGTTTTTGCCAAAATAGTAGGGAAATAGTCGAGCACTTATGGCTCCATTGCCCATTCTCTGAGGCAGTGTGGATTCAAGCAATCGGAGGTTCAACTCAAGCATCCGGTCCTCAAGACTCACTCCTTACATGGTTCAACTTCATCTCATCTCTTAGAAGGCCTTTTTTTTTATATCAGTAAGAATGAAATATTGACTACTATAGCTAATTTTGGATGGGCTATATGGATTCATTTCAACCAGATTGTTTTTGAGCAAGGGAAACTTAATGTCAGCTTGGTGGTCAAGCATTTCAAACATCTTCAAAGCAATTCACAACTAATCAAGGAAAGGACAGGATTGCAAGGTAAAGTAAAACAAAAAGTGCTGATTCAATGGAGTCCACCTGCATCACATTTCTGCAAAATCAACTTTGATGGTGCCTTAGAAGCTCAACTGGTCAAACATGTGTGGAAGCAATTATTAGGGATTCAAATGGCAATTTCAAGGGAGCAACAGCATCTATCTGTTATGCTACTTCGGCTATTGTGGCAGAAACCAGGGCGGTCTTGGAAGGAATTATGCTTGCAGAAAAAATGGGTCTCTCTCATGTCATTGTCGAAGGGGATTCTTTAACTATGATTAATATTCTCAAACAGGAGAACTTGCAACAGCCTTGGTACTTGGTTCCTCTTCTATTGGAGATCAAAAGCTGTGTGTATAGATTTACTTGTATTAGTTTCTCACATATTTTTTAGGAAGGTATATTTGCTGCTGATTTACTTGCTAATTATGCTATCAGCACCTCATTTTTGCGCATCAAAAGTGTCAAAAATGAAAACCCTAATTGAAAAGTCAAACCCGGAAAGGTCAAAAGTTGACTTTTTGATCCGGTGCGAATTAACCACCAAACTTCATACCATTGGATAGAGGAATCCGATACGATTCTAATGACACCAAGTTTGTCCAAATTGGAGTCCAGATGAAGAAATTGTGAGATGGTCAAAACTGGGAATAGCAGAAATCGACTTTTTGCTAAAACCGAGATCAGCTGTTTGATCTAGCCCCAGCTGAGAGCACTTTGACACGTTTCCAACGCAATTGAGTTTATTGGAATCGGGGTCTCGGATAAGAAATTATGAGCAAAACCGACTCCCGGGAGCAGTTTTGACTTTCTGATAAAAACTGATTTAGCGGCTTAATTTTGTCACGGTAGATAGAGATTTCCGATACGATTCTATCGCAACTGAGTTTGCTGGAATCGGACTCCGGATGAAGAAGTTATGGGCCTGTCAAACCTGGAAATAGCATAATTGGCTTTCTGCTAAACCTCAAAACAGCCACTCAAACTTATGTTAGCGAAAGAACATTTAGATACGATTCCAACGCAACTGAGTTTGTTGGAATCGGAGTCTTGGGTTGAAAGATATGAGCAAAATTGGCTCAAGGGGAGCAGTTTTCCGCTTTTGATAAAATTCCCAGTTTTTTGCCAAACTTTGGCTTAGTGGATAGAATCTCGTGATGATTCCAACAACACTGAGTTTGCTTAAATCGGACATCAGACGAAAAAGTTATGGTCAGTCAAAATTTCAAGAAAACTGCTCATGCGGCGAAAGAGAGCAGAAAAGAACAAAATAAATAAAATTTCTTTTCATTTATTATTAAAAATAATAAAAATATCTGATTTTTGTAAATAAAATAAATGGAAAAGAAAAGAGAAAATCGGATAAAAATCCGAAATTCAATCAAATTGGAGAAAATGTTAGCGTCCGCACATATTTAACATGTGTTGACCGCATGTATATTGCGGTGAATGAGAGGATTGCTGTTTTTTCTGATGCTCCGAACCATGCATCAATAATCGATTGTATTCGTCTTGCTGAAAGACAAGGAGAGGTAGTGGTATTTGTGTATCAACACTGTGACATGTCCCATCTAAATGATTTGCTGTATGTTTTCTTATCTTAAAAGCTTTTGTTATTTTCATTTGTTATATCTAGTGCTTTTTGCTTCATGGTATTGCATTTGGGATTCAACAGATCAAGTTGCAGAATGGAGAAGAAAGTTATTTTGAGTGATGGATAAGTCATGTATGGTGCATCCATTGCTTTCAATTCTAATTGACTTGAGCAATATCTCATCATATGATATAGGCCATTGAATCCATCCCATGGTGCACATTTACCAATATGTCAATGGATATTAGGAAGTTGTCAGCCCAAGTGTCCAGACCTGACCATTGATTGGATTGGCAAATAGGGAATCTTCTAGGCCTAAATTTTCTTCTAATATAGATATTCCAGAAGGCCTAAACAGTCTTAAGAGTATGAGAAAACTCTAGAAATGTAAGAAGACAGAAGTTAGATGATTATAGTCATTTGGGTGGTTTGACACTTGGCACGGGATAATTCTTTGGTGGTGTGAGACATGGGAAAAATCACCGGAATGATCATCCCTCCGTCAACACATGGGCTCAACGCAAAAATGGGAGAGTCGCCACCATTCATGATTTTGGGGTGAGAATGGACACCAAAGGATAAAAAATAAGCAAAAAAGAGACAAAAGAAACATTCTAGGATAAAAATAACCCTACTTGAAAATCAAATCCAGAGATGGGTAAGGGGATTAGATTATGAACGGGGGAAGGTGTTAGGCACCCCCATTCATCCACGCGAAGTGGTTGCCAAGTGTATGTTCATGCAAAAATAAGAAAGCTTGCTAAAATCATAGAAAACCTTGAAAAAGGACCAATGTATGATATTTTCACATGAAGATCTAAATGGATTCTAGATCCTCTCTCATGTCAATATCATTTCAGGAATATCTCAAAAGATGGAAATCAAAGCTCAAGTTGCTCAAAACCAAGTTAAATCAAATCCGGAAAATTCGGTAAAAAGTATGCCATTTGCCTTGAAATCATTCAAATCCAATTCTAAATTGAACCAAACCAAATCCATTTGAAAGATTAGGGTAAATAAGAGTCTTATGCCAAATTTCACTTCATTCCGATAAAAAACCTAGGAGTTATGCTCCTTTGAAGTTGCTGCTGGGGATTTTTAAAAGTGATAAGTGGGCAACTTTGGAAAATTGTCTAGAAAAATCCACTACATAAAAATCCACGAAATTTGGTGTGATTGAAGTCTGTATGACCATCTTTCAACAGAAACTAGCCTCATACAAAAATCCCTTCGGATGTGCCTTGGGTGGTCTCCCGAACAGGCCCCGAAGATCACAGATTTACCCAGAAAAGTACAAATGAACAGTTCTGAGTAAATCGGCTACCAATAATTCAAATGGAATCCAAAAATTATGAAACCAACTGGATTTGAAAATAGACTCATAAAGGAGTGCATAGAAACAAAGATCATTCGAATCGGACTTAAATCGAACACATGGCGCTCCGTCGAAGTGACAAGTTCTGTATTTGAACCTGAACTGTCCACTCAACTTCGACAGAGAGGTCAAAAATCCGCTAGATAGCAATTTGTGAAATTTGGTGGACATAAACTAGACAGCCTCACCTTTCCCATGGTTCTGGAATCGCCCCAAAATTCATCCGGATGATGAAGTTATGGGCGTCCGAAGTAGGGGTACAGGTGCTGTCAAGCTAAGCCATTCTTGAAGAAAAACCAAATCCGAAAATTGATACAAATATGTGATTCGTGCAAGATGAACACAAATACTTTAAAAATTATCCAAAAGGCATTCCAGAATTGATTGAGGCCATTTATTTGAGATTTATCACAATAAATGCAATAAACCCCAAATATGAGCCTATCCCGCCAAAATAGTGATATGTATGTGCAAGTGTAAAAAACCAAACAAGATCAATAGCATGCATACATATTCATCCAAATAGGGTTCTAAGACAGCCTAGGGTTCCGTTCCATTATCGTTTCCCTCTGTTCTCTCTCCCCGTTAAACACGGTTCTTCAAGATAATCAAGGGTACTTTGAATATGGAACGGTTTACAATCAATCAAAAAGGCCTTATGCTACATGGGTTCTAGCACTAGGGTCAATCCCCAGTCTCGTTTCTCCTAGATCCGCCTTCACGTTTTACGGCTAGGGGAGTCTTGAGATACTTTGAGCCGGGGAAGGATTTCCACACATACAAACAAGGCTTTACACTACAGAAAGGTAGAAGAAGAGATCTAGATCTAGGAATGTAAAGACAGAAAATAAAAAGAAAAGTTGAGGCTTACCTGAGTTCTGGAGGCGATTCCGCAGCGGTTTTCTTCTTCTCTTGGAGTTCTTCTTTGCGAGAATTCAAAACAAGAGTTGAGTGCCCTTTGCTTAAGGAGGAGTCTCCTATTTATAGGCAAAGGCTAAGGTCATTGGTAGACATAACTTAATGTCTAGAACCCCCCAACCTTAACCCTAAGGTTATTTCCGAGATTTCCCCTCATTTAATGAGGGACATGATGGTAACAAGTGATTTCTCTCGGAAAACCCTAATTTTGAGCAAAACTAATGTATCCGGCATATCAGGCCGGATACACCAGAGCTTTAATGTATCCGGTACTTTCCACCGGATACAAAGAGAAGCACTTGTATCCGGCCTGAGTTGCCGGATACAGGGAAAAAAGCCTTAGCGGTGCAATTTTGGGGTGTCTACAACTGCCCCTCTTTGCTGGAGTTGTAGCACAATGAACAGCAAAGAATAGACACAACTCAAAATTGCACGGTTGAAAGACACCTCATTAATTGAACTTGCTTTGGTCAAACAAATGAGTGATAAAAACATGGATTTGAAGATAGCCAATGAAACCCGTGCTGTGTATAGTTTGACGGGGTGGCGTCTCTTCCTTATCTCAGATTTCTTTGAGCTCTCGTGGCTATGAAAAGAAATCTGAGACAAGCAAATTTTGAAAAGAATGTGGATTTAAAATTGACCTCTGCAAACTCAATTGCTTTTGATGTTTTTCAACAATAAGGAAGGAAATATTTTATTGAATTTTCCTGATTCATTTTCTTATTTGATTTACCTGGGTGCATTTGATGCCCAAACCTGTGCTTGAATATTCTGCAACTCGCGAGGTGCCGCCGAAATTTCGTATTTCGGTGCCTTAGCGGCACGAAAAACCAAATCGAAACCCTCGCCCCTGCGTTTCGCTGGGGTGCCGGCGAAACTCAGCGAAATTTCGCTGAGTTTCGCAAAATCCCAGCGAAACGCAGGGAAAATATAAATTTTTTTGGCCCCTCAGCGATTCGCTGAGGTGCCAGCGAAGCGTTGGGGTGCGCTCGGCACCTCACCTTTTTTAAGGTGAGGTGCCGTCGAGATTTCGCCAGAACTGGCGAAATCTCGACGAACAGAAGAAGGGGGTTTCGAAAACCCCCAAATTTCAATTTTTTTTTGAATTTCTTCAAATTAGCTGTTCCATTCTCTTCCAAATCGAAGATAGAGAAGGATTGAAGCTTGGGATTGCAATCTCCATCAGTTTTTGTGTGATTTGAAGCCTTGAAGAGTGTAAAATTGAGGTAATCATGTTTTTTCCCTTTTTTATGCTTGTAATTAACTTAGATTGTACTGATTTTTTTATATGTTATGTAACAACACCCGATCTATCGATGGGTGTTGTTACTTTTTTTTTCTCCAAAAATTAGTATTTTTTAATTTATTTGACACGAAAAATCATTTAAAAATAATTTTTAATTATTTTTTTAATACGAAAATAATTAATTATGTATTTAAAAATAACATATTAATAATATAATGAGAATGTTTTATAGTATTAGACTATTAGTATTACTATTACAAATTTACAATAACAATAATAATTATTTATTTATTTAATACGAAAATCATTAAAAAATTTGAAAAAATTATTAAAAAATGAAAAAAAATTAGTAAAAATATGGATGAAAATATGAAATATTATATGAATGAAGCATGGATACCTAATTTATAGATGGGGGTGCACAATTTTATTTTTTGTAAAAAAGGAATAATTAATATTTATTTAATCCGAAAATCATTTAAAAATTAAAAAAAATATGAAAAAAATTAGTAAGAATATGAATTATATTTATGTGAAGCGTGGACACTCAATTTATAGATGGGCGTGCAAACTTTTATTTTTTTGTAAAAAATGAATAAATAATTGTTTATTTAATCCGGAAATCATTAAAAAATTAAAAAAATTTAAGAAAATATGAAAAAAATTAGTAAAAATATGGATTATATTTATGTGAAGCGTGGACACTCAATTTATAGATGGGCGTGCAAACTTTTATTTTTTTGTAAAAAATGAATAAATAATTGTTTATTTAATCTGAAAATCATTAAAAAATTAAAAAAATTTAAGAAAATATGAGAAAAATTAGTAAAAATATGGATTATATTTATGTGAAGCGTGGACACTCAATTTATAGATGGGCGTGCAAACTTTTATTTTTTTGTACAAAATGAATAAATAATTGTTTATTTAATCCGAAAATCATTAAAAAAGTAAAAAAATTTTAAGAAAATATGAAAAAAATTAGTAAAAATATGGATTATATTTATGTGAAGTGTGGAGTCTGTGGACACCCAATTTTTAGATGGGCGTGCAAACTTTTATTTTTTTAGTTGATTATTTTCTAGATGGGTATGCTAAAGTGATACTTTGTTTAATTGTTTGTAAATTGGAAATTTGGAATTGACACTTCGATAGGTAACCTACTGTTTTCAGGTGATTAGGTAGCGGCCTAGCGGGTGATGGCATCAGGATCTGGTGGTGGTGATGGTGCCGAGACGGGTGGACGTAAAGTAGATATTGGATGGCAGCATGGTACCCGCTATCAGGGAGACAGAAATAAGACAGTATGTAATTACTGTGGTCATGTATTCAAGGGGGGAGGTGTATCCAGACTGAAGATGCATCTGGCAGGTGGTGCCAAGGACGTCAAGGATTGTAATAGAGTGCCACCTGCAGTTAAAAAGCAGATGTGTGAGCACCTACAGATTGGTGTGAAAAGCAGAAAAACGAAGCATATTATAGAGGACGAGATCAGACGGAGACTAGCAGAGCCTCCACGGGTAGCTGAGGATGATGATGATTTTGTCTACCCTAGCGGGATCGACACAGAGGCTGAGAGGGCCCAGTATAGAGCAGCACACCATGCATCCCTGGAGTCAGAGTTTGAGCGGAGAGAGATGCAGAGACATGGATTTGAGAGAGGCGGTCATTCTGGGGCTGGTGGGTCGGCTTCTTTGAGGCGTTCTCATTCTACGAGAATGCCTGATTATCCTGTGGACCCTGACACACATAGATCATCAGATGCGAAGCAGAAGAGGCTGAAAGATTCTTGGAGTGGAGGATCAGTTAGAAAGAAGATGGGTAAGTTCATATCTCGGTTCTTCATATTCAACCATATCCCTGCACATGTAGCTTCCTCTCCGCATTTTAAGAGTATGGTTGACGTTATTCAGGAGTCTGGGGTTGGAGTCCTACCTCCTACACCGAAAGAGATCATGGGGGTTTATTTGGATGATGAAGAGAAAGAGATGCTGACATTTATTAAATCTTTGCGTCCATATTGGGAGAGATTCGGGGTTTCAATTATGTGTGATGGTTGGACAGGCCCTACGAAGCTGTCAATCATCAACTTTATGGTCTATTGTAGAGGCAAGGCCGTCTTTTTGAAGTCTGTAGATGCCTCAGATAAAATCAAGGATTCAGAGTACATCTTTGGTTTACTAGAGGAGGTGATCAGAGAGGTTGGGATACATCTCGTTGTACAGATTGTTACAGACAATGGGAGTGCCTTTAAGAAGGCTGGTCAAATGATACAGGCGAAGTACCCCATATACTGGACCCCTTGTGCTGCACATTGTATAGACCTGATGTTAGAGGCCATTGGGAAGAGGAAGAGGGTGAAGAAGACACTACAAGATGCTCGGAAGTTGACTACATTTATTTATAATCATAATTATGTGTTAGCGAAGATGAGAGCAGTATGTCATGGAGATATAATCAGGCCAGGGATTACTAGATTTGGTACAAATTATATTGCCTTGGATAGCATGCTCCGACACAAGCAAGGATTGAGAACCTTATTTACTAGTGAGGATTGGGGTGCTTGCTCTCATAGTCGCACTGAGAAGGGGAGGGAAGTAGAGGATATCATTCTTCGTGGCAGCTTTTGGGATGGTGTGAAGGAAGTTGTCGATATATTGGAGCCCATTTACAGGGTGCTACGGATTGTTGATACAGATTCATACCCGACCCTCGGTTCCATCTATGAGAGCATGAGGGTGATGAAAGAACAAGTTCAAATTGCCGCAGAGTCGTCCTACCAGTGGGTCCACAAGATCATTGATGATCGTTGGATTAAATCGATGGAGCATCCCATACTTTTGGCAGGTAATTAATTTATAATATTAATTAAGGTTTGTTGATTTTTTTTATACTTATACTTCTTTGATAATGCTAAATTGTTTATTAATTCTCATTTTCTTTTCAAACACAATAACAGCACATTACTTTAACCCAAAATATCACTACAAGGACAACCTTGGGATGCGCGCAGAGATGTGGACAGCTGTGCTGATGGTTTATTCCCACCTCGATCCCAATTCTACCGGGCAGGCAGATTTCGGCAATGAGGTAAATTCTATATAAATAATAAATAAGTGCTCTATCAATTGTAATTTGGAATCTTTTCCTCAATTTTTACTAAATTCTGAACATGCTCTTGCAGTTGATCAAGTTTAGAGATGCAATGGAATCATTTGGAATGACGACTGCCATTGCCTCGCGGAGTACGATGATGCCATGTATGTAATTTACTACATTTTGGTAAATCATTTAGAATTTCTAAATTTATTTTATGCTTATTGAAAATCATTACACGTTTCAGGCGAATGGTGGGCCATGTACGGAGGTTGTGCTCCCACTGTGTCGAAGCTTGCGTGTCGGATTCTCGCTCAGACTGCATCCTCATCTGCTTGCGAGCGTAACTGGAGCACCTTTGCGTTGATTCATACAAAGCAAAGGAACCGGCTGGCCTATCAGAAGCTACAAAAGCTCGTGTTTTGTCACTACAACATGAGATTACGAGCGAAACAGCTGGAGATCGAGACACAGCGTAGTAGTGCATATGTTGACGACCCTCTGGACATCCTATGTAGCACCCGGATTGATGAAGACAACCCATTCTCAGAATGGGTGAGGACTGCGGAGTTAGACGAGCCTAATGGTGGGCCAAGTTCAGTCGTTGCTCGCGCCGCAGCAGAGATGGGGATTGATGTTGATGCTGTTATGGAGGAAGAGAGGGGATTTCCTTCTGTTGACTCTTTTGATAGAGATACCAGCGTAGTGCCCCCTTCAGTTTCTACTAGGGGTGCAACTCGGTTCGGTTCGGTCCGGGTTGATGCCAACCCAAGACCAAACCGACACTACACATACCCAACCCAAAACCGAACCGAACCGAATTCAGAACCGAAAACCTAAAACCAAAAACCGAACCGATATTAAATAAAATAACCGAAACCCAAACCGAACCGAACCGATTTACATGAAATCAGGTCGGTTCGGTTCGGTTCGGAATTTCGGAACAAATCAAGGGCCAATTGAGTAATTACAATCGAACCTTCAGTCACTGCGTTATTATTGCATCGAAAAACCAGAAAGTCCGGTTTTCTCCGGCATGTCGTCCAAAGGGTTTTGAAGGGACGATCTCTCATAAGCCATTGGAGTGGAATAGATTTGGAAAACCAAGAGTCTTGTTTGTGTGCACAAACTTCTCTGCCAATCCCCAAAAATCTCGGATTTTAAAAGAGCTAAGAGAATTCCAGGGGCTTGGGGCACGAAGCAGGTTCTTAAGTGGAAAAAAATTGAGTTTCTCCGAGCTTCGAATTTTCGTTGGGGAAATCTCTGGCTCTGAGCTTCTGAAAAATTTTCCTCCCTCTCTCTCTCTCTTTACTTTTTGGTCTGGGGTTTCCTTATTTATGTTCTTCTACAGAAGGAGATGAACATGAGTCGAGAGACAGGTCAAGACCCCTGCAAAGCTTGGAAAGCTCTGTTGACAGAGAGACCCAGAGATGTAATCTCGACGTCGATTAAAGGAGTAATAACGATTTTCCTCGTGGCTTCAGTTTCCCTGGTCGTCTATTTGGCTCTATCAAACCAGTCGCCGTGGTTCGGATGCTCGGATTGTGAAGGCCTCTTCCAGAATTCACGCGACCGAAGCGAAAACTTCAACATATCCAGCGAGGGTTAGAGAAGGCTGGGTTCCAGAAGGAGGGAATCCTCAGAAAGTATTGGAGTCAGAAGGGGCGTGCGAGGGACATGTTTATGTATAGTTTCCTCTCTATCGATCCCAGGCTTGATTGACCGATCTTAATTCATTTTTCAATCGTCTGATATTAAGCTAGAGATCGATGATCATGTAACTCAGCAGCTCATCCATGAACTCGAGCGAAATTGTTTTGCCCTGTAAGAGGGAATTACCACATCATCATGAGTCACACTTTCAAAGAATCTCTCTTGAAAGTTTTATAAAGATCATATAAACAAAGCATCTGCTACAATTTTCTTTTAAAAAAAAAAAAAAAAAGAGAGGAGAAGAAGAATGAAGCCAAGAGCAAATAGAAATTACCTGAAGCCGATGTACACCCGAATGAACGATTGGCGGCCAACAATCTTGGCTGCAACTCGGCAAAGGGGTTTAGGGTTTCGGCAAAGGGGTTTAGGGTTTGAAATGGTGAAAGAGAAGGAATGGTATGATATATAAGACAGGGGTAGGGTTGTAATTTTTAAAAATTTTAAAGGTAAAGTTATATAAATTTTAATATTATATATAATAATTCGGTTCGGTTCGGTTTAGATAATACCTTAATTCGGTTCGGTTCGGTTTAACCGAACACCAAACCCAAAACCGAACCGATTTATTTCGGGTTAAGTTTTTTTGGACCAAAACCGAACCGAACTGTAAAAAAACCGAACCGAACCGAACCGAAGTCGGTTTGGTTCGGGTCGGTTTCGGTTTTATCCGGCCCGAGTTGCAGCCCTAGTTTCTACAGCAGTAGCGACGCCCTCAGTCCCAGTTCAGTCAGTTGAGGGTACAGAGTCTGACTCCGAGGATGGAGATAGTGGGGATGGTGGAGGGTCTGATGATGATGACGACGATGATGGTGGAAATGATCATCAGGGAGGTGGAGGACAATCACATAGGCCAGGGGTTAGTCCTTTCACTGGGGAGGCAGTGTACACACATGCCACCCAGGACACCCACCATGGAGGGCGATACAGTCAGGGTGATCAGTCAGATCCAGAGCCACGTACTTTTCAGAGGCGGGGTAAGGGGAAGGAGAGGATTGGTGCCCAGGACGAGGATGAGATGTCTCGATCGTTTATGAGTATGGACATGGAGGGATCTAGCAGTACATCTTCACGTAGTTATGGGGATCAGAGTGGGCAGTATGGAGGATATGCATATCCATATCCTGGGCAGTTTCACACATCTGACAGCTATGGGTTATTTGATTTTCCCTCATATCCAGTTGCACCAGCTCCATATCCAGCTGCATACGGATATGGGTATGTCCCAGTGCCAGTGCCAGTGCCAGTGCCAGTCCCAGCTATCCCATATCCATATGGTTATTATCCTCCACCAGTCGTAGTAGAGGAGGAGGAGGAGGAGGAAGAGGAAGAAGATGAGGATGCGGGTGTTATTATTATGAGGGAGTATTATGATGAGTGTCCTCCTGTGGGCTTTATTGTGGATTTAGATTAGGATGAGTATGAGGAGGTTGTGCGTCGTTACAGAAGTCAGTACGCAGGGCGCACGTCATGGAGGCGATATGTTCACATGCTTGAGAGACGACGACAGCAACAACATCAGCATTTCCAGCCTTCTAGACATTCTACTTCTTATTGATCTTTGTAGTTTGTACTTTGTAATCTTGTGACTCTTGTCTCTTATCTCTTGACTCTCTTGTAGACTTCTACTTTGTATTTTGCATTTTTTGCAATTTGTCTTTTTAATTTTTATGATTATTAATCTATGTGCCTATGAGGCTATGACTTTGTTTTACGCATGTAAGTATGTAACACATGTTACAAAGTGTGATGTAATGTGCTTACAGTTGTAGCCTTGTAATTGCTTATGTTCATGTGTTTGTATTTGACTATTTGTTCATAAATTAGATCAAATACTTATTTATTCTATCTATTTTTGCATATAAATTGTATAAAATCATGTCTATTATGTTATTTTAGCTTAATTATGTTTTTTATTTTTAAAACAGGCATTTCGTCGGCGTGCCGCCAATTTCGGCGAAATGGCCCTTCTGACAGTTTAATTTCATCTTTTTTAATCAAAAAAGGCGTTTCGGCGGCGTGCCGCCGATTTCGCCAAAAATGCTGTTTCGAGCCATTTCGTCGGAATTTCAGCGAAATTTCGTCAGAATTTCGTTTCGGCCGCCTACCGGCGCACCCCAAATCACCGAAAAGTCTATCCTTGCTTGTATCCGGCCTGAGTTGCCGGATACAGGGAAAAAAGCCTTTTTTCCAAATTTTAACACAGGCAATACTTATTTACATGTAATATCGTTTAAGTAAATGTCCTCGTATTTTTTAATCTCCATTTACTTAAGATATTACATGTAAATAAGCAAACACCCCCCATTTGAATCCATTAAAAATAGTTCCAGACCCAAATTCCAAGTGAATAAAAAGTCAACTTTCCAATTCTAGGCAAAATTCCGATTTTTCAGGTCTGGAAAAAAGGTTCAATATGTTAAAACCAAGGTATTCGTCAAGATTTAAAATCTCAAAAAATTCTTTTATGCAATAACATGGCTAAAAACCTGATTACCGGGAAAAATTATCTTGAAATCTAGCTTTAAAAAATATTTCATTTTCTGGGGTCAAAAGTCAACAAAATTCAACCGGAAAAAGCTTGACTTTGGACAAAAGATTGAATTCGGGCATTTTCCTTTTCCGTTTTGGATTCAAATGGGTTAAGTATCTCAAACCCAATACAAAGAATTGGAAATTCCAATAAAATATTTCTCTCCTTCAAGATTTATCAAAAATCGTGCAATTTTGGGGTGTCTACAGGTGGCACTTGTTGAATGATGTATCTGATTACTCTGATGCCATTTGTGTGTGAGACATGGAAATGTCATCTAGGATGACCTCCGATATCGTCACGTGGGGATCGATAAATGTAAAGAGTCGCCACCATCCAAGTTAAGGTGTGAATGGACACCAAAGGGTTCATAAGAGCCAAATAGAGCCAAAGTAGTTCTAATACAAGGAAAAAATCTAGAGATCAGGTAAGGGGAATTAGTTATGAGCGGGGGAAGGTGTTAGGCACCCCTACTCATCCGTCTAAGACCGTTACCACATGCTTGCTTATGCTAAAGATTGTTTGCTAATAAAAAAAGACAAAGGATGCTTAAAAGTAATCAAAATGTAAGTGATTATTCCACATGAGTAGTCCAATAAATATGAACTCTCTCCATGGATATATCATTTCTTAGAACTTCATGAGTGAATAAAAATCAAGGTAAAAATTGAAGCGAAACCAATTCAAGGCAAATCTGGAAAAATCAGATTATGAGAACTTGAAAGCTTCGATTAACCATAACTCACTCAATTTAAATCCAACTCCAATGAAACCAAAGCCATTTGAAAACTGGTATATAATAGAGTATACAGTAAAAAATTCAGCTCAATCCGATTTAAAACGAGAGAGAAATCCACATCTGAAATCTGCTGTTATAACTTGGAAAAAGTGTTAAGTAGGCATTTTCAAAATCCTATTCGTGGAGTTTGGCTAAATAAAATCCATGAAAATTGGTATGGAGGAAGTATGTGGTGCCATCTTTCCAAAGAAAAAAACCTCACACCAAACTCTATCTGAATGTGGCTTGTGTGCTCTCTTGAACAGGCCTAGAAGACCACAGATTAGCTCTGGACTATGCCAGCGAGCATCTCTGAGTCAATTGAGCACCCAAGGCACAAAACAGATCAAAATCTGCTGAAACCAGTTGGAAATGAAAATAGACTTCTCAAGGAAAACTCAGGAATTGGAATCACTCAAAACGAATTAAAATTGAGCAAACGGTGCACCATCAAAGCGGCAAGTTCAGCAATCTGGGCTGAACTGACTTACAGACTTTGAACAGATGGTGTCAAAAAATGGCTCCATAAAAGTGAACGAAATTTTCCAGATATGAAGTAGGCCAACTCATCTATCACATGTCTTTGGAATCACTCAAAAATTCATTCGGAGGATGAAGTTATGAGCATTCTAAGACAGGCCACAGATGCTGCCATGTTTTGAAATATTTGAAGAGAAAGCCCAAAACTAGTGCATGTGTGCAAGTGAATTCGACCAAAATAACTTGAAATCATGAAAAACAACTCATGAAGTCCTAAAAATTCATTCTAAGGCCAGAGATCTCAGATTTTCCATATTGAGCATGGAGAATCCAAGATCTAGCCTATTTGATGCAAAACAGTGAAAAAGTGTGTGATATTGGTAAAAACACATATATAGGAGAAAATTAAAATCCATTGCTATAGATAGCATGGATCACATCTCTTCTCCAAATCTAAAACATGATCAAATCAGAAAAGCAACCATAGGTTCAAAATAACCATTAAACATGCTCTTCATCACATGTAGGTTCTAATCCTAAAGGATCCATCCCGTCTTCCTTTTCCCAAGGCTCTCTCTTCACGTTTGACGGCTAGAGAGGATTCCCAGGTACTTTGGAAGAGGTTTGGGGCTACAAAACAACACCCAAGGCCTTACACTACAGAAAGGTAGAAGTTGGGAGTTGGAAATGTAAAGAGGAAGCAATAAAACCAAATGGAGCTTTACCTTTGATGACTTGAGTACTTGAGGCAGCAATCCAGCAGAGTTTCCCTTCTTCTTGCAGAGCTTCCAAGCTTCAAATTATCAGTCATTTGCAAGAGGAGGACCCCTCTATTTATAGGCAAAGCCAAGGGTAGAAGAGTCCTAAGGGTAGGCCAAAAAAGCCTTCTAGATTATTCCAATTCTCCTCCAAGGCTTGAATTGGAGTAATTTAGCAAGTTTCGGAGGGTGAAATAGGGAGTTCAAGTCCCTGAGAGAGAGGTAATATGCGTAAATAAGGCTCAGAGATCGAGCCATTTCGCAAATCCCCGAAACAGCTAAAACCGTATACTCAGTGCGGTTTCAACAGAACCGTCACTATAAGTACGGTTTTTATGCAAATTTAACCAAACCGCACATATGCAAATTTAACCAAACCGCACATACAGGGCGGTTCAATTCAGTTACACTCGTCATGATTCTTGTCGACGTGTCTCAACGGCCGAAGCTTCCGGAAGCCACGTGGCAGCTCACGCAACAAGCATGAATATCAACCGTGCTGTGTGTGCGGTTGCAACCGTACATACAGGGCGGTTCAAACCAAATTAACCAAAAACCACACATATACTACGGTCATCACATTTTTGGTTGGTTTTGAGCCTTAGCTGCACAGGCCAGGTTTATTTACATGTAATATCGTTTAAGTAAATGTCCTCGTATTTTTTAATCTCCATTTACTTAAGATATTACATGTAAATAAGCAAACACCCCCCCCCCCCCCCATTTGAATCCATTAAAAATATTTCCAGACCCAAATTCCAAGTGAATAAAAAGTCAACTTTCCAGTTCTAGGCTAAATTCCGATTTTTCAGGTCCGGTAAAAAGATTCAACATGTTGATACAAAGGTATTTATCAAGATTAAAAATCTCAAAAAATTCATTTATGTAATAACATTGCTAAAAACCTGATTACCGGGAAAAATTATCTTCAAATCTTGCTTTAAAAAATATTTCATTTTCTGGGGTCAAAAGTCAACAAAATTCAACCTGAAAAAGTTTGACTTTGCATAAAAGATTGAGTTCGGGCCTTTTCCTTTGCGGCTTTGGATTCAAATGGGTTAAGGATCTCAAACCCAATTCTAAGAATTGAAAATTCCAATAAAATATTTCTCTCCTTTAAGATTTATCAAAAATCGTGCGATTTTGGGGTGTCTACATTGTGGGATAATTCTTTGGTGGCACTTGTATTTGTTTAGTATGGATGGAGATTTTGCACCACTGATTGAGCTTGCAAAGCTTCGTAGGGTGCACAAATTTTTGCATGTTGGTAATTGATGATGTAAGTGTGCTTTTGTATGCAGTGGATCTACATGATAGTTCCACACAAGCTGTGGGAATTCAAGATAAATGCAAGGAGCTTTCTCTCCAAGCCTTCTTGTGAAATGATACTCATCTTAGAGCTTGGGATTCGTGCTTCAGTGTGCTAGTCAAGAAGAAATCTTAGGCCAAAACAATATTAGTCTAAAAAAAAAAAAACACTGAGAAATAAAGGAGCTTTATGCATGATCTATTGAAGGCAAAAATGAAGAACCTAAAATCCTGCATAACCAATGCAATGTTTGAACACTTCATAAAAATTATGATAGAAGAGAGACATATATGTTGGATGGATATTAATCATATGGGGTTAAATTATAGGACCCATCTGACCGAATGACAGATTGATAGACTCATTGAGTGTGTAACGGATTGCTGGTGATTGATTTGTATCTGTCACAGTCCTCAAATTTGTAGCAAGAACTTCCCATACTTCTGTTCTACCGTTGATATTTGTTGTCAATTTGAGTAGTTTTAGTCCCATTTTATACAATGCAGCAGGTGATGTTCTAAAGCAAAAAACAAGGCTAGGGAATGCTGGAGAAGCATAGTTTAGCATTGCACCAGTCAGCAAAACATATATTGCTAAGGAGTGTTTTTTTTAGTCTTCTATTACAGTGTAAGAGTTTCAATCTCCAGCATATTCGTTGTTGATTATTCTCTGGATACCGGAGGATTTTAATAATTTTGGAAGTTTTTTCCTCTGGAATGGTGTGAGATTTATTTCCAACACTAGGTGGACTTTTTACTCTTACATGTACTTTGTTTTAGTTCATCAAAATACTGCTGTATGGATTTGATCATTTACCACTATACCTTAATTTTTTAGGGAAAAAATGCTGTTGTTTCTGAATTCACAAACACCATTATTTATCCTTTTGGAATTTTTGTGGCTTATGGAAAATTGTGAGGATTTAGGCCCATGGTACATTTGTTTGTGGCAAGAATGGAGGGGGAGTTGCCAAGGAATTTAACTGTGAAAATGAAGTTGACATATGCACAGGTTGTCATGGTGGATTTGTAGCATGTAGGTAATAATGGTCACATTGCTTTTTGTAGTGAAATCGTTGAAGGTCTTTGAAAAGACTCTAACTTGGAATGGATCTGTTATATTTTTTATTTTTTTTAATTGAGAATGGATTAAAATATTTTATTTCAGGGATGACACCTTCAGCTTAGTTTTCATTACGCATATGGATAAAGAATAAAGAATGGAAGCCAGAAGGAGGTATTGTGTATTGATTAAGAACTTTAATCATCAAACTGTATGCTATCTTAACTTAAAAAGTGGCATAAACACTATTGATGTATGGTTAACCATAAAGGCATTGTACAACATGCATTATCCAATATTTTATTCGATTATATCGATAAGCACCTTTGCTACTATCTGCATAGCTCCCCCCCAGTTAACAATCGTAGATATCGTAAAGTAACATGATTCTATAGCACTTTCTGTACCATCTTTCATGTCATTAGATTGAGCTTGATAATAAGACAAGGATACTACGATGTCACTGTCTTGAGGACGAATAGGTTTTATTGATTATTATAATGAGAAATTTTCGTTCATGGCTACTGGGCAAATTAATTTCTACTTATTGCAGAAATTTGCTATAAAGGGATTATTTCAACCATTTGATTTATACATTTAATTTGAAAATTTCGACTTAAAATCAAGTTAGTTAAATGTTGGCTGACCTAAGATCCAAGGGATGTTGGGTTCTAATTGTTTTCAAATGCATGATACATGTGTACATCCAGTGGCCATAAACCAATAAAGGGCTCTTTAAAAAGGGATGGAAATCCTAATAAAAAAATTAATAATTTATTTTAAAAGTTTTTTTTAAATGTAATGGACCAATCACAAGCCCTTTGTATATGTCATTGTATAATAGACCAATCACAAGTCCTTCGTATATGTCATTGCACAATTTTTGTTGTAAAGGATGCGTGCCTTTCTTTAAGCATATACCTCATATTTTCCCAACATAAAAAGTTTATAATAAAAAAGAAAAAAAATGAAAGAAATAAAACAAAAATAAATGGTTTATGCTCCCAAAGCAAAACTAACTTCATTGGATGGTTGCAGACACAAAATTATATATAGAATTCATTTTAAAGGTTTCCCAACATTTATTCTCTCCAATGCTTTACACCCCTTTATTTCTTTATTTCCAGTATTTTATTGCCCTAATAGAGCCTTGTGGGGAAACTTTACTCAAAATTTCTGTTACTACCCATCTCTCCACAACTATATATATGAGAGTTGCTCACAACTTTATAATAAAAAAGAAAAAAATGAAAGAAATAAAACAAAAATAAATGGTTTATGCTCCCAAAGCAAAACTAACTTCATTGGAGGGTTACAGACTTAAAATTATATATAAAATTCATTTCAAAGGTTTCCCAACATTTATTCTCTCCAATGCTTTACACCCCTTTATTTCTTTATTTCCAACATTTTATTGCCCTAATAGAGCCTTGTGGGGAAACTTCACTCAAAATTTCTGTAACTACCCATCTCTCCACAACTAGAGTTACTCACAACTTTATAATAAAAAAGAAAAAAAATGAAAGAAATAAAACAAAAATAAATGGCTTATGCTCCCAAAGCAAAACTAACTTCATTGGATGGTTACAGACTTAAAATTATATATAAAATTCATTTCAAAGGTTTCCCAACACTTATTCTCTCCAATGCTTTACACTCCTTTATTTCTTTATTTCCAATATTTTATTGCCCTAATAGAGCCTTGTGGGGAAACTTTACTCAAAATTTCTGTAACTAGCCATATCTCCACAACTATATATATGAGAGTTACTCACAACAAGGAGAAGAAGACAAAGAGTCTCCATCTCCAAAGAAGATTAAAAGAATGGGGTACTGTTCCCTTTTCATTTCCTTCTCTTTCTTTCTCTTCTTCTTCAGCACCTTCCTCCATGGTGCAACTGCAACAACTCTCGTCTCCAAAACCTGCAAAAAAATGGCAGAGGGCGATCCAAACCTGCCCTACAGTTTCTGCCAAACTACCCTTCAAGCAGTCCCCAGAATCCGCTGTGCAAATCTTCAAGAGCTTGGATCGATCTCGATTGAATTGGCTCTATCCAATGCAAGCCACACGCGTCATTACATCAAAAAGATGTTGAAGAAGAAGCATGTTAACCACTACAAGAAAATACGGTTATCGGATTGCTTTGAACTGTACTCGGATGCGATTACTGATTTAAGAGAGGCAATCAAGTCCTACAATTCTAAGAAGTATTCGGATGCCAACGTACAAGTGAGTGCGGCCATGACCGAATCAGAGACGTGTGAAGATGGTTTCAAGGAGAAGAAAGGTGCAGTGTCTCCATTAACAAAGCGAAATGACAATATGGCCCAGTTGTCTGCCATGGCGCTTTCGATTATGAATATGCTTAAATGACTGTTGGTCTTAGTTTTATGTATGCGATCCTTGTTATTGTCGTTGATGTTATGTGATTGTCATGTTTTAATTTACTTGTGTCTTTTCTTCGCTTCTCTTCTCTTCCTGTTTGTGCACTGCACATCATATAGATCCCATTTACAGCATACACAGCAAAAAACATTAACGTGTAACCCACCAAAGTAAATGATCCGTGAGCCCCACATCACTATGTTTTTCTGTTTGTGTTTAATTTCCATGGTTTAGGTATGTGTTGGATTCATCTATGTGAATTAACATAGAACTTATTGGTCTTCAGTGTATGTAAGTTTGTGTGAAGGTATTTGTGTGTGTGTTCTTTTTTTAATTTTAGATCTTAACAAGTAATCCAAGGGATGTATTCTTCAAAAGGTATTTAAGATTTGCCAATATGTTAAGCATTGTGATGTTTATTATTGATTCCAAGTTAAGGATGCATGATTATTTAAATCATTCCCTTTGGGAGTATTTGGTTTGATTCTAAGTTACGGATTATTTATTGATACCTTTTGGTGCTCACTTGACTAATTAAGGAGGCCATGAATGGTAATGATAAAGATGAGCTTACCCATTTTCTCTGGAATGTAAAAGACACTTCAAGGAAGGTTTTTTAGTAAATAAACAAATGAATATAAAATCAAAAGATATAAATGGCAAAATTATAAAATTTGTAACATTAAATATGAAAGGAATCAATGACACCACAAAGAATAATGTCATATATCTTTTTGCCTAATATGTAATAACCATAATATATGTATATTACAACTCAAGATTGCAATATCATTCTTTCTAGTTCCCCTCAATTTTGATCTTCTTTTGTTGGTGAACCATTTGCAAATCATCAGATTGTTACATGTGCCTTTTTGAAGCGCTCACTTCTTCAGTAGCAATTCATACCAAATATTAATTTGTTAACAAAAATGATAATAAAAAAACAGAAATTTTGAAAAAACAGAAAATGATTTCTTAAGGAGAGCCATACTTAAAGGAATGATTTTAAGGGTTACTTAATTTCCTCCTATTTTTTTTAACAAATAGCGCACTGATCAAAACTGCAACTAAAAAAAGGCTACATGAAACAGATGCTTTCCAACCATCCAGATCGATCTCTCAAGCGTTTTTTTGAATACCTAAAATACTCTTCTCTAGATTATTGAATTACAAAAGTACTATTTTCATTTGTTAATTTTTACATTTATGCTTTTTCTTTTGTTACAAAAGTACTAATAAGACTTAGGTGTTATGAGTCTAATATCATCCTAAATAATGATTTAAACCTCAATTATACGTATCTAAAATATTTTGAATTAATTTAACCATAATTATAGTTATTTATAGTTATTCCAGTAATAAATATCTAATTACTAAGAGATTATTTGATAATGTAGTGTAAGATTTTGATTTTGCTTAGAGATTTATTCTTGAAATTGTCATTATTCATATCATAATACTTCTTCTTTAATACTTATCTAAATGTATTTTAATTTAAAAGAATTTTCACTTATATTTAAATATTAAATTTGGAAATAACCTTTTTTTTTAAGTTCTAGTCGTGAATGTGTGAAAAACTTATGGAATTAGATATTAGATAAACCTTAATTATATTATACTTATCTAAAAGAATTTTAGTTAAATAATATAAACCTAAATTAATAATAAAAATGATTTCATGTATTTACACACAATATACAATTTCAAAATTATCTATTCTTATCCAAATGAATTTTATTTAAAAAATAAAGGAAAAGACAATGACTAGGAAAATTAATCAATTAATCATATAATTATTTTTAGGTTAAATTACACTTACCTCCCTTGAGGTATGGTATAATTATACTTACTTCCCTTGAGGTTTCTGAAATAACACTTTCCTCCCTTGAGATTTGTGTATGAGTCAAAATAACACTCTTTCATTGAAGTTTCCATCAAAACAGTAGTGATAGTTAGTAAAATAATTTGAACTGGACAAGATTACCCCCATTTAAGTTAAATGATAGTTATGTCTTAGGCCATTAAAATTTTTGTTCTCATCTTTATTAAGGGGTAATCTTGTCCAGTTTAAATTATTTTACTAACTATCACTACTGTTTTGATGGAAACTTCAATGAAAGGGTGTTATTTTGATCCATACACAAATCTCAAGGGGGGAAAGTGTTATTTCAGAAACCTCAAGGGAGGTAAGTGTAATTATAGCATACCTCAAGGGAGGTAAGTGTAATTTACCCTTATTTTTATTATGATGATAAATCTATTAATTAGAAGGAATTGGAACATGTTTTTAGTAGATAAGGATATAAATAGGATATATGTTATTAAAAAAATATATACATAAGAAAAAATAAGTTCAAAATATGTTTTTAATTATAATTTTAAAAATACGTTAACTAAGATTAGAAAATAAAAACATATAGAAAAAAAAGGAAACATAAAGATGTAGGAACCCAGAATATAAGTTAAAAATCAGAATCTCTATTTGGCTCATTATCCCACCATTCTAAGTAATCGATTTCTTTAATAATAATATGCCATCCAAAGAGTTTGAATTGAAATAAAACACAAAAAATTGGTTTAAATGTGCAACTTTCATCCAATATGTCTAATAGTTAGTTACATGTCAGAGTTTAAGTAGAACATCCAATCAAATAAAAAGAAAAATCTTAGAAACCAATAAGCACATGCAGGGATAGGAAATTATGCAAATCAATGTGACATATATAATGGACAAAAATAATCCGGAGGATCTTCTTTTGACATGTAAAACAGACAAATATGGAAAACACAAGATTCATGAACAAATATCTATTGCAATCTAATTGAAATGTAACTAGTAGCAATAAACAAATATTTTATGGAAGACAAGCTAATCGGAAATTAGAAAAAGAAAAAAAAAAACACACTCATTCAGGCCACGTTAGGAAATTTTGGGTTTCACTGAATGAAATTATTAATTGATGGAAAGTAATGAACTCATCCGGTTGATCTTCTAGGCTCTATTAGATTGGAGTCATGATAAGTCTTCTTTGTAATGAATTGTGACGTTTAAGAGAGCATGTGTTCTGATACTTATCTCAACTTTGAAAGGAGATAACAGTTGGAAGAAGACAGGGATGGTATAATGTATGGTAGTGAATGGTTGTGAAAGTGGTTTAAAAAGCAGAGAAAATATAGAGAAGATGAGTGATATTTTAGGAAAGCAAAAATGGACAAACACTTGGGCTTCATGCTTTTTATAGTAGTAAAGATTGTTCTTTTCCTCCTTTATCTTTTCTCTTTTATTTTATCTCAACACCATTTCTCGCATAGGCAATGAGGATAAAAATATTGTGAGCAATTTCAACAAAGTTATAGCTTTTTCTAATCATGTCATACAATACAAGAGAGAAAATTTTCTGGTTTTCTTGACTATTGATTTTTATGTTAAATCCTGTATTGACCATATTAACCTTATCAAATTTATTTTCACATGTGATTTTGTTTCTCATGAACTATGATTCACACTTGTCAAGTTCCAATTCCTACCCTCGAATTCTTTTCAAATGATCGTCTTTAATTATTACTGAAACTTTCAATTCTAGTCCTCTAATTTCAGTTCCACAAAGGCCTTACACATATGGTCACGGGGCTCCCCCTAAACACTACATTCTAATTGACAGGGCCATTTCAGGGGCCCAAAGCTATTGTCTATCTGGACCATACCCTTGCCCAAGGCCATCCCATTTGCAGGTGCTAGAGGTCTTAGTGTAGATGGAATCCTCTATCCAATTTCCTCTTTTACTCTGGTCCGTCACTAATCAAATCCTGTCATGTGGCATGCTTTGGTAATCGGGTCTTTGCAATATTACCTATCGAAGAATGCTATATGACATGTTTTGATTGATAGTAGTTTTCGATCCGTCACTAATCAAATCCTGTCATGTGGCATGTGTTGGTAGTCAGGTCTTTGCAATATTGCCTCTCAAAGAATGCTATATGATATGTTTTGATTGATAGTAGATCATGAAACAAATATATTATGCAGTAATTGATACTAACGGAAGAAACTCATAAGTAAATGAACAACATGATCACACCAAGCAATCAATTAAAACATTGTAGTTATAGCTAGAGGTATAGCAGTCAACTGGGAGAACTCTTGATCATCCTTCTCTATTGGACATACAGGGCCTCCCTCCTTGAATCCATCTTCACAAGTCGAAGACGCGTCCAATGCAGCACTGACTTTGATGTTAGCTGTCGGGTAGTCCTTGGCCTTGAAGGCGTTGATGGCCTCTTTCATGGTAGGGACTACGTTTGAATAAAGACTCAAGCAATCCTGTAAGTGTGTCTTAATAGATGGCTCCAAAGTGGTGTTCTTCAAAAGGTCTGTAATATGAGAAATTATGGTGTTTCCCTTGGAAATGACTAAGTCCATGGAGATGAGACCAAGTCCTTGAAGGTCTGCAGTTTGGCTCCTTGGATCAGCTCGTAGAGATGTCACGCAGAAGTTGTAACTTAGTTGCGGGTCGCCCTGCGATGCTTTCTTGCATGTTTCCTCAACGATATCGGCAATAACCAGCGCGCCATGAAAGGAGAGGAGAAGAAAGAAAGAGAAGAACAAGAACAAAGACCTCATTTTTTTGTTGCTTTTGAAAAAGTTTGGTTCTTCCTCTGGCATTCTCAACAGGCTGGGATTTATTGTCTGTTTGAAGTGATAAGCATGGAAAGTATTAAAATGAATACTATTTTGGGATTTTTCTTTCCTTTTCTCTGGGGTATGGGCTTCATGCCATATTCCATTGGCAGTTATTGTTTTAAGGTTTTGTGTGAGTATTCTCCCCATAAATCTGAGTTGATTCACAGATATATATGGTAGTAATTTATACTATATATAACGCGAGGAGCCTCCTTGGGAATCGTGCCAGCCATAATGTGCGCCCTCCTTAAAAAACACTATCGCATCATTCCTAAGATTCATTTATAAAGAGGGTATAATAGTCATAATTGTCTTAATTCATTTAAAACTTAAGCACTTAAACTGTTCCTCCATTGTCTTTCTACATACGTGAAGTAATATACATCCACCTTGCTAGTATATAGAATACTAATGGACCAGCATGTTCTTCCTAAATAAAGAACAAAAAAAAAAGGAAGATAAAATTAGGTCAAAAGGGAAGAAGAAGAGGAAGACGAGACCCATTTTGCTTAATGAGTCTTTAGATATGAAGCCCAATAGAGTGTTGAGCATGAGCTGCAATTATTTGCCTAAGCTTTTGTCCAATTTGGTTTTTGCTGTGGATCCCTTCAATTGATTGTAAACAATAGTTAGAAATTTGTAGGTGCCTTGTGATTTAGGGTGCAAATCACCAACATCTTAAAATGGTTTGAATGAGATTGATCTGACCCACCCTCACAAAGAGGGTGTGGAGAGTTACAGTTAAGAACAAAAAAAAAAAAAAAAATTTAAAGTAAGCTTTAAAATTAAGGAATTCAAAAATTAAATAAGAAATGAAAATTGACTACTTAATTCACAATAGAAAAAAGAAATATTATTTAATTTAACATAATACATAACAAGTTGTGTAAGTTGAGAATTGAAAGAATGAACAAATGCGCACAATTAATTAGTTTTTTTATTTTTCTTTATTTATTCTAGCATTGTTTGGACCTCAACTTGTGAGGGACCCAACATATCAAAACTTAATGGGGGCTATCTGACCTGAGCCGGGCCCAACCATACTAAAGCCCTGGATGTGCGGTGGCCCATGCAAAGAAAGGCTTTTTAGTCCAACAAAACCTAACCTAAGGCATATTACTCATTACTCAAAAAAATATTTGAACCCAGAATTGGTGGGGTGCGCCAGGAGCAAGCTACTGCGGCGGGCCCTCCCCCAAGAAAAATTAATTTAATATCATGTGGGCCGATGGCCCACGTATCAGATATTAAACTGATAAGAACAGATACTACACTTGATCTTAGCCAAAAGGCCGAGAAAGGTATGCTTTGTTACGCATACTCGATCGTGTTTTATATTCATCTTTGACCGCTTTGTTTCTTGCTTAAACGACAAGTTGGAATCTTTAGAGGATGGGATGATCACGGATTGGAATATTAGACCCGGAACATCTGATCCAGATATGGACCGAAATTGGCCGGTCTGGTGAACCATGATTATGATTTTTATTTTCTTGAAAATATTACGTTAGATTAATAAGTTCGGAGAAATATATATAAGATATTCTTCCAGTATAAATGAAATCGTAATGAATAAGCGTTTGTTGCGGAAAGATTTAAAAAGTTATCTTTACATTTACCAGAAAATGTCGTTTTTTACATAGATTGTATTGAAAGAGTAGTTTTATTTTTTGATTGAATATCTCTATTAACTACTTAGATCTTAACTCTCTTATCATTATTAGTTTTTAGACAGTCTATTATACTATACGCATGGTTAGAAAAAATGGGGAGAAATCAGAACCGAAATATATATATATATATATATAGATTTGGATTTTTTCAAAAATTAAGAAACCTTTATATAGCTGCAATGTAATTTCCAAAGTTTCAATGGATGATTTGTATGTTAAACCCATGATGGGGTTGCTTAACGGGCCAACCTAGCATGGCACAGGCACATTTAGCCCGTGCTTGGCGGGCCGTGGGCTGGGCACGGCACGACTCACCTAGGAGATGGGCCGTGCATGGCCCGTAACCCAATACCCCTAGCATGGCCCAGCCCGTGGCAAGGTTAAGGCTGGGCCATGGCACGCAGGCAAGCGGGCCACCCACGGCCCACATAATAAATGAATTAAAAAATTCAGAAAAATAGAAAAAAGGAAAAATAAATAAAAATATAAAAATTCTAAAAAATATATATTTATTATTCACATACATTTTTTACATATATTGGAATAGAATTTTCCCCAAAATTGTAAATAAGGTAAAAGAACGTAAAAAAGCTTAAAAAAACCCAATTCTTTTTAATACAAGCCCATGGGCCGGTACGATATGGCACACTTAAAGAGTGCCATGTCGCCCGCATGCTTCGCGGGCCATGGCCCACCGGCCCATCATGCCTGGCAAGCTGTGCCTTGACGGGCCTAGTGCCCAGTACCCTAGGCACGACATGGCTCGCTGATAGGTGCTAAGCCGTGCCATGCCGGACCGTGCCAAGCACAAGCACGCTTTAAGCGTGTTGGGCTGTGCCGGCATCGGCACGATAAACAACCCTACCATGGTTCTCCATGTTAGTTTCAAAAAAATTTTGTTGAAATTTTGTTGGCACACCACTAGTGTCACTACGTTTTTGTGTCATCAAACCAAAAAGCTTTGAAAAATCTTAAATAAAATTAAATGAAGTCCAAAAATTATTCAAAACAAAAGAGCAACATTTTTAAGAAAAACATATATGTATATAACGTAAACTAATGCACATCTTAATATGTTTCTATATATTTCCTTTTCTTATTTGCCTTTACTTGTTAAATTATTTGACTTTCAAAAAAGTTAAAAAAAGTTAACAAAAATTATAAATTTTTATTGCTTGAACTTTTTTAAAGGTTGGTTTAGTAAAAATAAATTTTTTTTTAAGTTTTTAATATGCACTTCCTTGTATTTTGACTATCTGAGAATCATAAAATTATAAATAAATTAAAAGTACATCTAAAAGGTTCTTAAAATAATTAAAATTTCAAATTTAAATGTATAAAAATTAAAATTATGAAGAAAGAAAGTCATCCCAGGTTGTAACAACTTGAATCCCCAATTCTCTCTCTCTCTCTCTCTCCCTCCCTCTCTCTTTTTTCTTTTAACAGACCCCCTCCCATAACTTCTTTCTTCACCCCCTCTTTGTTTTTCTGTTTTTGTGGAGCATAGAACAACTCCAGTGTGTACACCTCCTACCTCCCTCTCCCTCTACCTTTCCTTTCTCTCTCTCTAAGTTGCAATCAAGAGAGAGGCAGATGGAGAGGGAGGGAGGAGGTAAAATTTTGTCAGCCCTTGCTGACAAAACCGGGAGGGAGAGATCTGACCTAGATCAGAACTTAAGAAGGCTTTTTAGTATTGTGGACCAATAAGGTCATGTTAAATATTGTTCATTCTTCTGAATGGTTTATTTTGTCTCAGATCTCCTTTAAAGGTAGGACGTGGCATATCCTCTTTATCCATGCAAGCTATCATATAGAGACCCAAAGTCACCAATGTGAGATGTATAGAGACCATGTGCTCAAGTTTCTTTACACCTTGGTTGCTACTAGGCGATTTCAATGCAATGTTATCCCATAGGGATAAGAGAGGTGGAGCACCATTAACTCGATGACAGGTGGACAACTTCGATAGTTTAATCCAGAACTGAAATCTCAGTGAATTATGCATGAAAGGTCCACAGTTTACGTGGAATAATGGTTAGCAGAGTTTTAATCGTATTTCAGAAAAAAATTGATAGTGGTTTTGCTTCTATTGACTTTTTCAATCTGTTTCTTAACCCAATTCTTTATTCTCAGCCTATTATTTGTGTCATGAAAACAAAGGGAGAAGGAGGCCTTTTAGATTTGAAGCATTTTGGTTACAGGAGGAGTCTTGTGAAGATTTAGTTGCTTCTTCATGGGCAAAAACTTTAGAAGGAATGTCATTGTCTGCCAAACTAAATGTCCTGGCGATTGACCTCAAAAGGTGGAACCGGAACACTATCGGTAACATTCATAAAAAACTAGAACAAATTAAATTTGAACTATCATTTGTTCAGGAATTACTGTCTTTTTCTCAGAATGATAATCTTTTGATGAGGGAGAGCTGTCTACAAAAAGAGTATGATAAGTTGCTAACTCAGCAGGAACTCCTTTGGTACCAAAAATCAAGAGTAAAGTGGCTTCAATGGGGCGACAGGAATTAATATTGCATTTTTCCACAAGACCACTTTAATCAGAAGGTAGAAGAATTTCATTTATTCTCTCAAAACTGTTGAGAACATGGAAATTGAAGATAAAGATGAATTGGCTTTGCACGTGGTATCCCACTTTGAAAATTTATGCAAAGCCCAGCAGCAGTGGACCAATCTGGAGTCGCAGAATTTATTGATGAAACAAGTGTCTCAAATGCAAAATCAGCTTATTTGTCAGGTACCTTCTTCTCATGACATTTGGTTAGTAGTAAAGGAAATGCCTCCCTATAAATTTCCGGGTCCAGATGGTTTCCCTGTAATCTTTTATCAAAAATGCTGGAATACCGTAGGACCGGATGTTTGTGCTTCAATCCAGGAATTCTTTAGAACGGGTCATATGTGTTGAACACCATTCCTACTAAAAGCTTAAGCTTATAGTAGAGGTGAACTTTATGTATTTAATATATTCCTTAACACTCCCCCTCACGTGTGGGCCGGACTCAAACCCATTTTTAGGGAGGCCCTACACGTGGAATAATTTTTTTCTCAACGGGTGGAGTGGAGGTTTGAACCCAGGACCTGGCGTTTGCCTAAGGCTCTGATACCATGTTGAACACCATTCCTACTAAAAGCTTAAGCTGATAGTAGAGGTGAACTTTATGTATTTAATATATTCCTTAACACTCCCCCTCACGTGTGGGCCGGACTCAAACCCATTTTTAGGGAGGCCCTACACGTGGAATATTTTTTTTTCTCAACGGGTGGAGTGAAGGTTTGAACCCAAGACCTGGAGTTTGCCTAAGGCTTTGATACCATATAGAACACCGTTCCTGCTAAAAGCTTAAGCTTATAGTAGAGGTGAACTTTATGTATTTAATATATTCCTTAACAATATGCCCCAAAATTTTAACCATACACATATAGCATTGATTCCAAAGATTGAAAATCCTGGGATGCTATCTCATTATCGACCAATAAGTCTTTGCGATTTTGTTTTTAAAATCATTTCAAGACTTTTGGTAATTAAAAAGACTAAGGTCTGTTCTTCCGCACCTCATTTCACCTGTCCAAGCAGCCTTTGTCCCTAATAGAAATATAAGAGATAATGTTCTAATCCACCATGAGGTGCCATGCTTTTAATAAGAAAAAAGTGAACAGGAACCACTCAAGAAGTGAATCTGCTAGGAATAAGGGCATGTTTGCTCTTAAGATCGACTTTGCAAAGGCTTACGATAAAGTTAACTGGAATTTCTTAAGAGCTATTCTACTAATTCATGGACTTCAGGAACAAACAGTGAACCTGATCATGGCTTGTGTCCAATTTGTCTCTTATAGCATCATGTTAAATGATTCACCTGTTGGAAATTTCAAAGCTCAGAGAGACCTCAGACAAGGAGATCCACTATCTCCCTACTTGTTCATTTTGTGCCAATAGATGCTCTCTGTAGCGATTAATAGACTAGAACCGGAAGGCAGATTTAAAGGCATTAAGATCAAACGTGGGAGCATTTCTTTATCCCATCTTATGTTTGCTAATGATATTTTCTGTTTTCAAACTCTTTAAGTTACATTTCTTATTTATGGATCCACAAAGGTTAATTTGTTTATATTTTGCTACTAATTATTACTATCAAGCTCATTCCATTTATATCTTGTAGCATCCCAGTTAAGCAATTTTGAGAGTACTTGTCTATGCAAATTAACCCACCAAAATTGTCTTCACCATGCTCGTGTTAAGAATTAGTGAGCCCAAAAGCTTAATTTTATAGGTAGTCTTGTAGGGGCTCAAGATACGATCACAACTACTTCGCATTACAAGAGGCACAAACAAAAGAGTAACAAACACTACATGGTACACAATCCTTAAATATATATATATAGAAACATCCAAACATATGCCAAGGTTTACCAACCTTGGGAGTCGAATATTAGACCTTCTCATGCTTTGATATCATACTAATCAAAGATTCCAACATACTCGAAGATCAGCAAATCCACGATCATATCACAAGCACACAACGACCAGAACATTGCAGGAACTTGTTCAAGAGAAACTAACTTATATATAAAACCAGTAGTGTATCACGACAGATACATGACCATTTTATCTCCTCCTTTAGCCATTAAAATGAGATGGAAACAATCTTCATAAAGATGGTGGTGTGGCATTGTTGGGGACTCCAACGGAGAGGGGATGAGCCCCATCATGACCTTCAGTTGCATGGGTAGAAGAAAGCTCTTGGACAGATTTTTTGCCTTCAAGAACACTCACCACATCAGACATTGTCGGCCTTGGGGTAGGGAATTGATCGATGCACAAAAATGCTAGCTAGGTTCAACATTGTGGTTACTTGTTCCCTGGAATAATCAAACCCATATACGACATATCTGTCAACCAAATCCAGAAGATTTCCAGCCTTCTTCAACTGATCGGCCTGCAATTTTGACCCCATTACTGATGTGATTACTTTGAAATGCATAAGACGGTGTGTATATTTTTATCTTTCTACTAGAGGAAATAACTCACCGTATCTAGAAGAAAAATAGTTTTTGATTTCCATAATGCTCTGCATTGCTCTTTCCGCTTACTATATCTAGCATGACAACTCCAAAGCTATAAATGTCTATCTTCTCTGATATGATACCTCGAATGGCATATTCAGGTGCCATATGTCCTCTGGAGCAACAGAAGATACAAAAAGAGACAGATGGGCATGAGAAAATGCAAGAGGCTCAATAGAAATTAATCGCCAAAGCAATATATATAATTCATTAGTTGTAAAGAAACTAGGAAGAGGTGGTTAGAACTAGTTATGTATGTCGTTCCTACCATTTTGGTGACCATAAGTAAGCTTTCTCCTTTATAATGCTTGGCCAATCCAAAATCTAATATCTTAGCCTTCAGATCTTTATCGAGCAGAATATCACTACATGTGATATCCCTATGAATAACTTTTGCACTTTAATGCAAAAAACTCAAACCCTTGGCTACTCCCATGCAAATGTCAAATCTAGTTTTCCAATCAAGCTTGGTTGTGGATGATCGATCTACAGATTGCTCGCGCTAGCTTTAACTGCAATAATATATGTTTGAAAAGTTGAAAAATAAAATTGAATCTTATGTACGTACATACCAAACAATGCTTGGGCAATTGATTTCTTTTCCATGTAATCATACACTAGCAACAATTCTTTGTGTCCTGAATAGAATCTTAAAAGTTGGACAAGATTCTCATGGTTCAAGGAGGAAATAATTTTCATTTCATTAGCAAATTCAACAATTTCTTGCATTGAGTTTGCTGCAAACCGCTTCACAACGAAAACTTTCCCTTTTTTAAGATCAGCCTGCATTTATAATTAAAAGAGATGCCTTTTTAATAACTGGAACAAGTTAAAAGAGTCCACGGGATAGATAGCAGATCAGGACCTTGTAAACTGTGGCAAAACCTTCTTTTCCAATCTCCATGTCGGAATTAAATCTTTTAGTAGCGTCCACTATCTGTCAGAAGGTGATAGAAGTGTCGGGGAGCTTGGCTTGACTGAGATATATTATCAAGAAAAGAAAGTAAAAAATTTACGTTTTAATTAACTAGGCAAGACTATAATCTAGGCCTGCAGTCTCACCTTGATTGAATGGACTTTCACATTTGAAAAAATCCATTTCCCAAAGTTTGGCCAAAACAGCAAGCACAACAGCTGAAGCTACTGTGATCATAATAATTATAGCCAAGGTGGAGAGCTTGGGAAGTCTAAAATCTGGATGTGGTGAAATAATATATAAGATGAGATAAAAATAAAGCATACATGGAATAATTATTTGTGCTCCATGCCTTAAATATAATATTAAGCAAGAATTTTTTTTTTCTTAGGTAAGAAGAGATTAGCATAGATTTTATTACTTTCTGAAGAATCTTACATATGAGCCTTCTAAGGTAATCAGTTCTTAGAAGTGAAGACAAAAAATCTGGAGGTCTTTTAGTCCAAATACAAGAAAAGTAGTCTAAATCAAAATTAGCCAAAAAGAGGAGGAATTTTATCACGAATACCTTCCTCGACTGGTAACCCCGCATTATTGCTGCCAGAGTCATATGGAGAGCTTGATCCAGGCCGGTGGATTTGATCAACACAAGATGAGTTCTGAGAACAAAGTTGCCAAATTAGGAGAGCGAGCAAGTTTTTTTTTTGGTAGAAGCGAGCAAGAGACTCATGAGAGCATGTTTTCCCATTTTTCAATTTAATTGCACCAAGATGATGAAATTACTGGGTTCTAGCTAGATTTGTAATCACCTCATCTGCGAATCTCTCTTATATAGGCTATGTTTGGATAGCCGGATTAAGTTGGAAAGTCAATTGGGAAAGTAATATGCCAGAAAGTAATATTCCGGAAATTGAAAGTTAACTTTCCTGAAAGGTGTTTGGTTGCATCCGGAAAATTTATGAAAACTGATGGAAAATCCTATTGTGTTTTACCTTTTCCTATTTTACCCTTTAGTTTTGTCCATATAAAATTGAAAACAAAAATAAAGTAAACACTAACTCTTTTTATGAATAAACTTAATCTTTTTAATATATATAATATATTAGTAATCCCGTATATATATATATATATCCTTTTTTTATAAGGGACACGCAACCTAATCCCCTAATTTTTTACTTAAAATTTTTTTAATAGGAAACAAGCAACAACCCAACCCAACCCCTATTTATTTTACTTAATTTTTTTTAATAAAATACATGCAACACTTTACCCCCTTTTTTTACTTTTATTTATTTATTTTAAATGAAGAACACACAACACCCCAATCCTTATTTTTTTTTTAACTTAAATATAAAACACTAAAGAAAGAGGGTTTTAAAAAAAATGGGGGGCAAATAGGTAAAAATGCAAGTCATATTTTGTTTTCCCACAAAATCCGACCATTTTGATCGGAAAATGAAACCAAGCAAAAAGGGCGTTGAAAGGGGTTTGACTGATTTCGTTTTCTGTGGGACCCACGCTTTCCGGCTATCCAAACGCACACATTTTGACGGAAAGTTCATTTTCTTGCAAATTCCGAAATATTCCGGCTATCCAAACGCAGCCATATAGATCCATTCCATGCATCAACACGGCCTCTAATTATTTCTGCAGGCCCACCGCCCACCCCACAACGTGAAGAAAGTTTGATGTCATGTAATTATGGAAGGTGTTGGGCCCACCAACACATGGAGGTGTTGGGCCCACCAACACATGGGAGATGAAATAACTTTTTTATCAATTGATCACCGTCCTCATCTTATGTGTTAAAAAAGAAAGAAGCACACGGCTTGAGTCTGTGGTGGACGGTGGTGACATTACCCTCATTTCAGCTTCTCCATTCTTGTCACTCCAGACTCTGGAAGTCTATCGGCTAAAGGATCCTTTGTCTCCAAGTTTTGTTCTCTGAATGCTTCTCTGAAATTTTTCTCAAGCTGTTACTACTTTCTCCCAGTTTCTTTTGACTACTCTTTGGGGTTTCTGTTAAAATCTGCTTTCACCTGTGTTGTCTTCTTTAATCTGTGGTGTTGATTTCAGTAATGGATTGCTAATCGGGGTTATCCCTTAGTTCTTGTGATCATTGGGGGGGGGGGGGGGGGGGGGGGGGGCGCGTTCTTATTGTACGATGGGGAAATTAGAGAACCAAATGAAGTCTCTTCTCATTCCTTCCAAACCGGATCGTGTTTTCTCGCTTAAAGAGGAGGAAAAATCTCGACTTGTGGATAAATGGAGCTACATACTTCTTCTGGATTCTATGGGTGTTTCCTTAACTACTAATATTGTAAGAAACTTTGTTTGCAAGGCCTAGCAATTTTCTAATGAGGTTGAGCTTTCAGCCATATCTTCATCGAGATAGCTTGTCCAACTCAGTCTACCATTGATAAAATTCTTTAAGGACATCCATGATTTATAAATGGTAACCTTCTGCTAATTGACTAGATTTTCTCTTTATCAGATGCGGAAACATTCTCCTCCTCCTCAATGGTGGTATGGACTCAACTCCATTCTTTACCGAGGATTTTCTTTGACAAGCAAGTTGTGCGCACGTCGACCTGTGGCGCATGCGGGATGCAAGGGAAGAGGGGGGGGGGGGTTTAGGAGTCGCCATTGCATGATGGGGTGCAGGCAGACACCTGGATGCCTAAAGGATATCTATTAGGTGGTCTACGCATTGAGATTCTGGGAAAGGGACCGGTTACGGTTCGGGGAAGTCTGTAGATACCCCGGTCCGCCCCGTCAAAAGACGGGTCCCACGGGTCATCCTGGCTAGCTTTTAGCGAGTTAACTCATTTTTTACCCCACCCGTCCTAAGCAAGCATGCTTACTTGATTTGGTCTTTGGTGGGGACCACATGCATGGCGTAGGTCCCCTTTTGTTTTGATTTTTATCTTTTTAGACCATGTAATATGAATGGTGGGCCTTGTTGGAAGGCTCACAAAATGCCAAGTTTGGGCTAGGGTAAGCCCAAGTCCCGTTTGGATTTGGCTTATTTGATTTGGATGTGACTTAAATATGTAAAATTGTTAAGTTGGTTTAGACTTTTAATGAGGGCCTAATGAGCTTGAAGGAGGCCCAAAGGTTTGGTCAAGTTGCCTTTAAAGCCCACCATTGGAGTGGACTTGGATTGGGCAAGACGGGTGTGGGCCCCGTTGGAAGGCTCACATGGAAGCACCATTAGGCCCGAGGTGGGCCCAAACCGCACTATGTATACAGGTGGACCCGAAAACCTTAGCAGTTTGATTTTCAGGGGAGGAGTAGGGGCCCCAACCCCCTGTGAGTCTAATGCAAAGTGGGGGTCATTCAACCAACCCACAGAGACTTCCAAATTCAATTTTAAATGCCTAAATCCTAATTTTTAAAGCTTTTTTCAAAAGAGGAAAGGAGGGAGAAAGCTTGGGACCTCTCCCTCTCTTATTTTGAGCTTGAAACCCAAGGTAAGCAGGGACCTTAGTTGTCCCTGTTTTAGTGTATCAAGGACATTCCCCCCATCCCCTCCATGCAAAGGGGGGAGGCGGTGGCCCGGTAGGCTCGTGTCCATCTCCAAGGCGGCCAAACCATTCATTTATACATGCAACGAACAAGACATGTAAATGAACAAAAATGGAACATCAAAACCATGCTAAAAGTAGTGGAGTGTGTGCTTCGAACCAGTGTACATAAAGAGTGAAAAATCATGCCTTAAACAAATATCATGGCATGCAAGTAATGAGGAGCTTGTGTGTGTTACATGGAATGTGTCTTAGAGATCAAAAACATATTAGGAAGATGAAATCAAAGCATGTAGATGATAACTAATAACAGCAAACAAACTCATGCTATTACATGCCTATTCTAGTTAACAAGATCATGAAATCAAGAGCATATCCATCTAAGGAACTAACCCATGCATCAAGAGAATAAAAATGAGCTAATTATAGAAAGGAAGTGGGGGGTAATTAGGGGTACAGTGATCCAAGCGTGGGAGGGAGAAGCATATATAGGACTTTTCAATGAGAACATGACCTTAAATGGCCTCCCAAGACATCAAGACTTCCCTCTCTCCCTTACACGACCTCCATAGCACATCTTACCTCGCATGAATCACTTTTTGAAGGATGGATACCATCATAGAAAGAAGAAGGGAAAGGAAAGAATCCAAGGCTATGGAAACTTGAACACACTTTTTGTGCGCACCTAAATCTAGATCGCACACGGGGCGCACGTGGAAGTGCGTGCCTCGGGACTTTAGGAGTCACCACTGCCTGAGAGGTGTAGGCAAACACGGTGATTGCCTATATGGGTCTAAATCTGGTCTGCGGCTTTTTAGAGATCTAGTTAAGTCCTCGGTTACGTCCGGGGAAGTCCGGAGACACCCCGGCCCGCCCCGTCGGTTTGATGGGTCCTTCGGGTCTCCCTGGTTTTTGAGTCAGTTTCACCCTTCCTAGACCAGCATGCCACTTTGTTTGGTTTGGCAAAGCCTTCTGGAAGTGTGGGTCCCCTTTTATTTTATTTTATCTTTTATTTAGGTGAGGTGGGTCGGATGTGGGTCCCATGGGTTACCAAGATTGGGCTTGGGCCCAGTAGGGTTATTGGGTAACCCTTTTTTGGTTATTTATTTAATTAAATTATTTACACATGTTAGGGTTTGATGGGCTTGGATTTGGCCCATTAGCTAGGGATCAGGTGGCCTTGGGCCCGTTTGTTGAAAACAAGCCTGGTTTGGGGCCGATCAAAGGTGGGACACTTAAGTGGGCCCATGGGAGTCTTGGTGGGCCCATGGTCTTTCAATGGGCTAAAAATAGCCCAAATAGCCAATTTGAGTCGGGTTAAACCAACTTGGGTCGGTTCAAGCTCATTCGAATCGAAAAAGTGATTTTTTAAGTTATTTTTCAATTTAACCGTATTTGATTCACGGTCTGGTCAGAACCATAAATTTAATACGATTCAGGCCAGACCGTGTATCAAATATGGTCATGCCTGGACCGTAAATTTAATACGGTTTTCGCCTGATTTGCGTTTTTTGCTCCGATTCTGGTCGGGATCACTCCGGCAAGCTTCTTGGGACCTCCGGCGACCTCAGTTGTAGTTCTCAGCACTTCTGTTGTAGTACATTTGCTTTCATCCATCTTCAAATCCTCTTTTTATCCGATGCTTTGATATGGAATAAGATTCCATTCTTCTTCATTGGGTTAAGTCACCTTCCGGTTGTGCAACAAGAGAAAGGAAAGTGGGAATAGGATAGGGTTACATTAGAGATTCTAAAGAGGTCAAATCCCTCTTGCATTAGCAAATGAAATCAATTAAATATGTTAGTTCTCATATTTTCTTTCTTTTGCTTGTTTTACTGATCCACTCTCTTCCTTTTTCATAAAGAGACATTCATTTGTATGGGAGAACTCCAACAAAAGTGAAGCAAACGAGTTAGTAGCAAGGTAGTAGAATGAGAAGAGTTCAAAATTGTTTACATAAGACAATTCACATATATGTTGAAGAAGAAGTTGCTAGAAGAGTTACCACACTGTTACTTCTTTGATTTGGTGAGGTCGGGGTTCTCCGAGAATTTCGGCAGCGCTTCCGCGTCTCTATGGATTTCTTGAATTGGCTTTGAAAGGGGTTCTTTGGGTTTTCTATGCTTAAAGGGTGAAAAAGGAAGGTTTAGGCAAGGTTTAATGGTAGCCTAAGGGTATTTTGGGTATTTTGAGGTTTGGGTATTGAAAGTGGTAGGACTTGGGCAAAGGTTGGTCGTGGAAATGACAAAGAAGGAGAGGGAGGGTGGCTAAGGGGGCTAGCTTCCCGAAATGGGGGGCTGGCCCCCTCTATTTATAGAAAAATTTTCCGTTACCGTATTTGATATACAGTCACGACATGACCATGTTACAAATACGGACATGGCACGACTGTATATCAAATACGGTCGCCGTCCTCGTGCTCAAATCTTGCAAGAATCACCAGCTGTCCCTCCGTACAGCGACGCTTGTCCTGCTTCCAGAAGGCTTGACCGTACTTCAAATACAGTCATGCCCTGACCGTATTTAAAATACGGTCACACAAATCTTGCCGAATCGCCGTAAGGGACACGTGTCGTGCTCCCAGAAGCCGTGACAGTATTTGATATATGGTCACACCTTGACCGTATATCAAATACGGTCAGGCACGTTTTTAAAATGATTTGGATTCCAAAAATTTTGTTAATTTAACTTATTTAAAGATTTTATTCGATTTTCTTATTATTTTATTAAAAAATCTTAAGATTCTTCATCATTACAATTTAAAATATCTTTTATTAAATGTTCTTTTGCTTATTTTATTAATTTATGGGCAGTTTTGCAGCTGTTTTTACCACATTGGCAGTTTTCTTGAAACTTCAACTGCCCATAACTTCTTCATCTGGTGTCCAATTTCAGCAAACTTTGTGTTGTTGGAATCGGCTCGGAACCCACTATCCACTGGGATCAATTTGGGTAGCTGCATTGGGGTCGAGCACAAAGTCAACTTTTCGCTCCCCAAAAATTTGACCGGCTCATAACTTCCTCATCCGGACTCCGATTTCAGTAAACTCAGTTGCGTTGGAACCGTGTCGAAGTGCTCTTTTCAATGAGATGAAGTTGGATGGCCAAATTCATTTGAATCAAAAAATCAATTTTTTGACCCCCTCAGGGTTTGACTTTTAGTTTGACTTTTCATTTTTCTTTATTTTAGGGGTGCAAAAATCAGGTGCTAACACTTTTCATTTCATTAGTAAGCAATGTATATTACACCAAATAAGGAAAAGAAAGTTTACCTTATTGAAGGAAGGCACTTGAAGGCACCTTGGACTCCTTTGAAGACTTTGACAGTAGGTAGAGATCTTTCCTTCCTTCTCCAAGAGAAGCCTTGAGGTTGTTCTTGGTGAGGATGAAGAGAGGGAAGAGAGTTGGTGAGGTTTGGAGATGATTTGAAGTAGTTTTGATGGATTTGGGAACTTGGGGAGGGAGAACAAGATGATTCGGAGGCTGGAGTAGCTGAGGAGAAGGAGAAAAATCAGTTAGAAAAGACCAACCCTGGTCCTGTGTTTGGGTTTTCTATTTATAGAGCACAGGCAGAAATCCGCACATATTATACAGTTTGGTCAAAACCACATAGTATGTGCAGTTTCGCCATGCCCGCATACATTATGCGAACATGGCGCGTCTTTTCAACATTAATTAGGGGACAAATCTGATGCACGCAGTGCGTCGGTCATGTGTAGACGCTTTTCGTCCACCGTTTGTCGCGATTGGCCGCTCAAACTGCACGCCACAAAAATTGACCACATACTATATGCAGTCATGACAAATCTTTCATATTTGCCCTTTTTCTCCCCTTTTTGGCTTGAGTTGACGGCTAAGATGACTCAGCCGCCCACTCCGAACCAATCAGTTTTTTCCAATTTTCATTTTTTCATTTATCTTAATTAATTTAATTAAGATAATTTAAGCTTTGACTGATATGTCCTTTGTTCTGTCTTTTCCCTATTTCCGCCTTTTAGCCCTTAAATTTGTCATTTATCAAGTGAGGCCCGCACACTTGCCAAGTGACGGGTCCTTCTGTGCTTAATTTACCATTGGGGTTGTTTTGCTCATATCTTCTTCATCTAAACTCCGATTCATGCAAACTTAATTGCGTTGGAACCGTGTCAGGATTCTCTATCCATTAGGATAGGGTATGGCAATTAATTCAAGCTCGAACAGAAAGTCACTTTCTGCTCCTTTGGGTTTTGACCTGTCTTTTAGGGTTTTGCTTTCTGACTTTTAGAGGGGTGCAAAAATGAGGTGCTTATACAAGTGGTGGAAAGATTGGGTGAAGCCTATGGAAGAGTATTGGCGGTGGAGATTCCGGATAATCCTGATTTTCCCATTGTTTGTCTAAAATGGGATATTCCAATGGACAAACCCCTCCCTGTTGGGATCTATGTGGAAGATCTAGAACAGAGAAAGATCTTGGTGACATTCTCATTTGAAGGTATTCCGGAATTTTGCTTTAATTGTGGTTTTATTGGCCATAATTTGAATGATTGCTCTAAACTTCTTCCGGGTAAATCCTTTTGTATGCCGGATAGTGGTTCTCATCGCTTGTATTCCAACGCTAACAAAGTTCTAAGCAGGAAGAGAAGAAACCTAATTTTGCAGGAGGTTACAATGGAGAAGAAGGACTCATCCAACTCCTTGGAATCGATACCTGGTATTTCAGGTAGAAAGACCCATGGTCCTGCTATGTGTAATATGTTCTAACGCCCCGAACCCAGGTCAGTGCAAAACAAGCACCCAACCCAAACCCGGTTCGCTACTGTAACAACCCAAATCCGGTTCAACAACCAAACCCGAGGTGTTACCAAAATAATGGGGTCAGAATGAACTAAAGATAACAAGGAATTTTAAATCTAATTAACTACATTAGAGTTATGGTGGGAAATAAAGCAATTATTTATTCAAGTTAATTCAAATAAATTTACAATGAAGAATCTAAATATTCATGATGAAATCTACAATGGCAATTTCAATTCTACCCATAAACTTTTCTACCCCATCTTCACGACCTCTCCAAGCAAAACCTGAAAAATAGGTGAAAACAAAGTGAGATTTACATCTCAGCAAGTAGTAGGTGCATGCAAATAAAAACAGTATAATTTTAAAGAAACAGTCATGAGGTATTCGATTAACCCACGCCAAAGCGATAAATCTAGGTCAGCCAGAGATAATTCCAAATAAAGCGATAAGATATGCAAACATGCGTGAAATACTAGCAATAAAATGTTATTGATAGAATAAAGTCGACAAAAGCGATAAAACACTTATGTCACTGCAGGACTCGCAAAGATAGATAAGTTTTTGAGAAGACACTCGACCAAATGCAATACCACCGTGCATCTTATGGACAAAGCTACTAAGACACTCAAACCCAAGACATCTCCCTAGATAAGAACCGTAGTCATCGACTTATTGCGTACGAACTCAACAGAGTTGGCATGTACCACCAGTATGCAGCACCGAAATCAATACATGGAGATGACCGTTTATCCATATGTACAGGAAATCACCAGCGACGCATCAGGGTGTCCCTTCAAACATAGGACCTTCCAGAGCAAACTAACTTGCAAAGGAAGCGCACTCGCACCAGAGAGTAACCTAATCCAAAAGAAATACCTCTTAATTGTTTAGCATATCCTATGGATCCATACTCAGCTATGCCCACTAGACAAAACCACGAGAAATCAACACACGGGAAGACACCCTTCTACTGTAGGAGGCATACACACATTTACCGTAAAGGATTACACATCTTTACGTAGAGGATTACACATCTCTACAACAAAGGATTACATATCTACATTAAAAGCTTGTATCAACTCAACCACAAGAAGCAGTATCACTCAACCGTAAAAGAAAACAAATAAACATAATACCACAATCCAATCCATAAACCATATCTAGAATTCATTACAGTAACCAAAATATCCAATTCCCATGTGAAATTCCAAGACTCAATCTCCATAACCAAGATAAAACCTTTTGCAAGATAACATATGAAATTTCTCAATTATATTCAAAATAAAGCTCCTGAGCATAAATTCAATGGAAATCAAAATTAATACAATTCCAAAAAATCAGTATTCACATCTAGAGCACATGCACTATTAATTTAAGACTTGCCTAAAGTTACCTTATTAATCCTCTAGTTAAATTTCAAGTTTCTATAATTAAGACCTAAGATAGCAACTATTCCAATTTCTGTATTTTTAGTTCCAGCACATTCCATAGACTTAAAACATAGCTTAGAAGATGATTTTAACACATGAATACAAGTTGGTATTATTCCTAATCACTATTTCCCATATTTTGGCCCTTTTATGCAATCACCAATCTTTATGGTTCCAAATAAATTGGTTTATTACCAAATTGGATTAGTAAATTTCTACACCTCAATTTAATCCTTATAAAGATGTTAAAATAATTATATTACTAGAAAAATTATCAAACATCTTTTCCTATTTGAAAATCCCAATTTTCTAAATTTTTGTGTATAGCCTACCTCAAATCACCTGGGCGCCCCTAAGCGCCAGTGCAATTCCGACTAATTTTTCCCAAACTTAACAAGTTCTGATTTTTCGGCTTTTTCTTTAGGTTTATTTAATTGTTCTAAATTAATTCCCTAACATCCTAAATCATGCCTAAAATACTCTAGATTAATTTGCACCTATTATTTACTATCCTATAATTATCTACATGATCAGATCTAGATTTCTTCAATACTTTTGTGAAATTCTTCAAGAATACAAAACCCTATGAATAAGATCAAACGATTCCATGTAAATTCATTACAGACTAATCCGATCAAACCATATTAAATCACAAAAACCAAAACCATGCAATTCTTCCAGTTTTCAAGAGTTGCTACTTGCCTCATACGCTAATTCCATCTTCTTTTTAGAATCGAAATCTGAGCCGAACTTCTGCTCCTATTCACAACAACTTAGAGTTCTCCAAACCAGATCTCCACTGTTCAGATTGTAGTTCTACCAGCCGTAAACTAAACTTCCAAATTTGAGGCCGTTCCAACGGTTGGATTTTCCCCGGTTGTTTGAAGGTGGCTGGTCGGACATCTCTGCAGTAGCCTTCTCCTCTTCTTCCCTCTCTTTTCTCTCATTATTTTCCACACGAAAATTTTCTAATTTCCCCTCTTGCTCTTCTATTTATACTAGGCTAGAAAAGTCCTAAACTAACCCTAATAAGCTCTTTTAAATTGGCCTAACCCTAGAGTGATCTAATTAGAGTCAAACACTTTCTAATTAATTTCTACTTTTTCTCCACCTTCTAATTTTTTTTACTAATACTATACTAATTAGATTTTTCACTATCTAAACTCCTCCTTTTAACTTATTTTCGTGCATAACACCTACTTAATTCCTAAATATCACCCAACGCCCAATTAAGTTGCTTTTTCTCCCAATTAAGGCCCGTAATTACCTGATTACCCTTTTTCCTCTTTTATGCTTTAATTATCACTATTTTATTTCTAATTTGCCTTAATAAATTAATTCCTTCTCCTTTCTAATTCTAATTATTATTTAATAACTTATTTCATAAATTAACCTTTCTGAAAATTACCAAAATACCCTTTTAGGTTAATTCCCTTAAAAATTCTCCTTTATTTACTAATTATTATTTATTTGAATTACTAATCCTCTAAATTTTACTTTTTATTTTATTTATAATTTAAACTCAAAATTTTCTTTTATTTATTTATGCCCTAATTATTATGTAAAAATTCGGGATCTTACATATGTTGACAGATCCAAAGTCCAATGCAAGTGCAACTAAGCCCATAAGCAATGCCTTATATGAATCGGATAAGAGAGCCTCTCAGTTAGGTTCGTCCAAGGCCCAAGAATCCAGTACTTGGGAAAAGATTACTAGTATGACCAATTCACGTTTGGCCCGCCCCATATTTCAACTCTTGGGTAATATGCAAATGTCACAGCATAAAGATCCGAGACTCAATTTTGTGTTGTCTAATCTCACCACTCCGGGTCCTAACCATGGCACCCTGAATGACTTGAGCTTTATTTCAATCTTCTCCTTATCTCAAACTTTATGATATAAGCAGGTGCCTCTCCTCTTGGAAGCCTAAGAGCAAGAAACCTATATCTCACAGAGCTTTCTCAAGTAGTCCGGTCGAGAACTTCCCAACGATGATCAGGAACTTGGGGATAGCCTTAGCCCATCCAAGAAACGAAAGTTCCACTCTTCACCTGCCATCCAAATCTCTTCCCCTACATCTTTGTTGTCAGACTCGCCTGAGAGTTATTATAACTAATGAAGATTTTGTTTTGGAACTGTCGTGGGTTAGGTCGCCCTGTGACACAACACCATTTGCAAACCAAATTTTTTGTCATTCCCCAAATATTGTTCTATTATCCGAAACTCTGCTAGGGGAATAATCAGCCAATTGGATTGCTGGAAGATTGGGTTTTGCTAATTTTTTTGTCAAACAGTGTACCGGTCCCGGATTGAGCTGCCTCGCTTTGTGGAAGCATAAGTTTCTGCTTCAGCTCCGTCAAGAATGATGACTCTTGCTGCCTTGTCTACGGACAACTTCAAAAAGAAAGCAATTAGAATATATATACTAGAGAACAAGGTTTGTGTATGAATAGAAAGTGGCAGGCAATACCATGAGATACTCATCAATGTCAGCCTTCATCTGCTTCGCTTTCAAAGCAGCATCAACCTCAATCAAGATACGTGGAGGTTGACCTATTTCTGGTAGCAAATCAATCTGATAGTGGGGATGGAAACAAAAAGTAAAATGTGTTGTTTAAAATAGGATATGTTGAAGATTAAATCAGATGGCCAACCAGATACCTTTAGATTAGGTGTAGAAGGATCAGGCAGCCTCATATTACGTGGGAATGCACCCAGGATCGCATTCCCCTAAACATTCGCATGTCGGTCCGACCCAGGCCCGGTTCCACCCAAGACGTTAATCCACTACGACCCAATTCGGAGCTCCATCTAATTCTCACATGTAACCGGGCCTGGTCCAACCCAAACGGCCTCACTATCTTTCAAAACAAACCCTAACACCAGCAAACCGTTTCCTTAAAGATTGGTGGGGTGCGCCAGGCCCGTGCAATAGTGCAACGCCTGGGCGACGCGTGAGGACCCCAGAAGCAAGCTACTGTGGCGGGCCCTCCCCCAAGAAAAATTAATTTAATATCATGTGGGCCGATGGCCCACGTATCAGATATTAAACTGATAAGAACAGATACTACACTTGATCTTAGCCAAAAGGCCGAGAAAGGTATGCTTAGACCAATGCATTCGAACGTGTTTTATATTCATCTCTCACCGCCCTTGTTTCTCGCCTAAACGATGTGGGACTATGTAATCGATAGCTCAGACGGTTCTGACGCTCATATGTTAGCACTTGATTTACTTATAGTTGCGACATAACCACAAATACTTCATTTGTGGAAGTAAATAGTCTCTGAAATGGAGAGAATGTTTGCGATGGTCATAAGCACAGAATCCAAACGTAATCTGCCATGCAAAAGCATTAACGGAATGGTCCCTATCCTGCGCAAGTGTGCCAGTGCCTAGTCTATACCATGCATAACGGGAATTGCCTCGATGGAAATCCCACCAACTAAAATGTTCGACTTATTAGAATAGCCTTTACACTTAATTAATAGAAGGATATAATGATCAAAATTGTCTCAATTTCTCTAAAACTTAACAATCAGTTTTGCAGTTGTTCCCTCTTATATCTCCTTTCGTCCTTTCCATTTTTATGTATTTGTAATATTGCGGGTGCTCCCTATTAGTGTTTTAAAACCAAAGCATCAGTTGCTGAAGGGTATATTTTAAAATCCAAATTTAATGTTTTCAACAAAGATGTAAACATGCATTGTGGTGGTAAACTTGTGAATTTATTCGTATACCTTTTTATGTAACAAATAAGGATGGCATCGAACGGATTTTGGCAAACTTAACTTGCCTTGTCAGGTTGCTAAAAGGCCAGACGGGTCTGGAGAATGCCAAAAAAAAAGTGTTTTCAAAAATAGAATATAAATAATATATTTATTCATTAAATAATAATATTTTGACATATAAAAAAACATTTAATATATTAAGGTTAGGGCGAGTAGATTGGGCTGAACTTAGACTAAGGGGCAAACCCTAACCCACCTCTATAAGTTGGGGTTGATATATAAAATGCCCAAAAAAATGTGTTTTTAAATAGAATATATAAATTAATAATATATTTAGTTTACATCTTACCTGCTTTATGCAATACCAAATGGGATGGAGCGGGTTGGTACCCTTTTAACCCGCCCCAATGCCTAACAAAAAATGCCAAAATGGGATTTGCTGCTAGGGATGGCAACAGTTCAGTTTTGGTTTGGTTTTGCAAAAAACCAAAACCGAACCAACAAGTTTACAATCGAAACCATAACCGTTACGATTTACTAATTTTAAAACCAAAACCATTTAACTTTCATATTCTTAAAACCGTAACCGAACCAAATTGTTTCACATTACCCAAAAAACAGTGCTTGTTAACAAACGAGTTTCTTGTCACTTGTTTTCAAAAGCCCCAAAAACAGTTGTAACTGTTTTTAGTTTTCCAACTGTTTTTAGAAAAAATGTTACCAAACGGCCTCTTAAAACTTTTTCAACTGTTTTTGAGTTTTTGAAAACAGGTGACAAAAAACCCGTTTGGTAACCATTGCTGTTTTTTTGGGATTTTTAAAATAGGTGACAAAACCCCCGTTTCGTAACAATTACTATTTTTTGGGTTTTGTTAAGTATGTTTGTATATAATTATACTAATTTTTTACAGTTTTTTCAATTAATTTTTTTTTATATATATTTATCTTTCATATACAACTTTTTTTTTACAATTTTATATTTATGTATAATTTTAAAATTTTAAAATTCAAAAATCATTATATATATATTATAAATATTTATCAATATAGCCATATATATAAAAAGAGGGCTTACGCCCTTCTTTCAAAAACTACACCCTTCTTTAAAAAACGAGCCTTCGTTCTTTACGTTAGGCTAGCAGCAAGAGACACAGCCGCACGGTGAGCACAGAGGCTAGCAACGAGAGAGATGGACTGAGAATCGCTCATCTATAAACTTTACATTAGCTCAATGGGTCTCTTTCAAATCACCCAACAATCATCAATGAAAACAGTTTGTCGACAAAGATCATCAAAGCATGAAATCTAACAGCTAGACGGGCAGCTACTTCCATGATGCCGCCTAATTATTGTGGAGCCAAAATATCAATAAAAATTGATTTTTTGTGATATTTTTGAAAATAATTCTGATTCAACCCCCAAATTTTGGATAATTAGACATCAATGATATTTTTTCTATATGTCAGAAAATGAGTGACGTTTATACTATTCACGGACAACAATGTCATTAGTGTGTATCTCTTAGGGACTTGTAAACTCCATTGATAGACCTGTAAATCAACTTCAAATCCTTGTAAAATTACTTTACGAACTTGTAAACTATGTTATGAGACTTATAAATTCATTTGTAGATTTGTAAATTCAGTTTAGGGACACTAGCAAACCCATTTTTTAAACTTGTAATTCCATTTTATAGACTTATAAACCCTTTAATAGACTTGTAAAGCCAACTAAGAAATTTTTAAATCTAGTTCACAAATTTGTAGGCCATGTCATTAGACATGTAAATCCAATATGGGGACTTGTAAAAGATACACATTAAGGGCATTGTTGTTTATGAACAATAAAATGATACTGTTTTCAAATATCTTAAAAAAAGTATCACTAATGTCCAATTATCCAAAATTGGTTGGATGACTAGACCTGAACTATTTTCAAAAAGTATAACTATAACTCAATTCTACCTATATGAACATAAACTTGCCGTGGTACTAAGTTGTTTGTTTACATTGGAAGGAAAACAATTAGTAGTTCAGTATTATTCTTGTAGGTGTGCTCCAATGGATTAGATTTTGAAGGTAAGAGAATAAAATCGATCTACTTGCTGCTTGCAAGTGCAGGTAAGGAAATTAGTATAGGCAAGCAACAGAAACTAAAAAGTAATTGCATATTGGCGGCCTAGCGTACTCCCGAGTCTGCATGGTTCAAGCTCGGTAAAGAACGATAAGGCAAGTGCGGGTGATATTTTTTAGGAACTACGAGGGATGTCCCTGTTGGAAGTATGTAAATAATCTTATGGTAAATGAACTACTTGCAGTAAAGGAAATGCATGCACCATTTTGGCTCATAGCAAAGGAACTAAGAAAGTGCAGATTGAAGAAGATGCAAAACAAATTAATCAATGCCATTAGTCGATTGCGGCAAGTACGTACCATGTGAAGCATAAATAGTTTTTCAAGAAGTTGTCCAACTACTTTCAGAATTTAGAGATTTTTAGGTCTTGTTTGTTCCAAGACTTACAGTTAGAGATGACAGCTGATTTAATTGCTAATCTGTGTTTTAGCTTAGGTTGCAGGTATACATGGTCCAATAATTTTTCAACAACCACTTTGGAACATATAGCTAGCCAAAGCTTATGAAGAATACAGTTTAATATAATAAATTTCGTTACCCAAAAAAGAAAAATTATAATACATCTACTTGCTGGTAGGACTAATAATAGTATCCACAAGCTTATAATGAGATTAGAGTTATCGGTTGCAATATTGTTGCAATGTATTTTTGTGCAATGCAACTACGTATTAACAACTTACATTGAAATCACTTGGGATCTTTGATTCTCTATCGAGCTTCAGTAGTAGTTATTGTCACATCATTTATAGAACCAGATGCTGTTCTTGTTCCTGCTGCAGAAGAGTTTGCATCATCACGAGTTCTATTAACCACAAATGCAGGTCGCTTTGGAAGTGATAGATTTGTTTCATTGACCAACATGAATATAACATTTGACATTGTTGGTCTATCACTTGGGCTTTCCTGGACACACAAGAGTCCAACTTGGATGCACCTTAGAACTTCACGTCGGGGATATGCATCACCAAGACATGAATCAACTATATCCAAGGCAATGTCTTCCTTCCAATGGCGCCATACCTAAAATCATTAAGAAGCCGTCATTCCAACTCTTTAAGTATTAGGGCAAAAAATACCTTAAGAACTTGTCATGTACGATGTCAATATAAGTGGGACTTACATATGCTATCAAATTCATATCAGTATCCTCAAGATAGCAGCCACTACTCCTCTTGCCGCTAATGATTTCTAAAAGTAAGACGCCAAAGCTAAAGACATCAGACTTCACTGAGAATAGCCCATCAATTGCATACTCTGGAGACATGTAACCACTGCATTCCCATGGTAGCATTATGAGGGTGTGATTGAAATTTTTAAGCTATCTATTAATTCATTTGTTTTTCGAAAAAATACTTACTACGTTCCAACAACTCTCCTGGTATTTTCTTGAGTATGGTCCCCTCCGAATATTCTAGCAATGCCAAAATCAGAAATTTTTGGATTCATATTAGCATCTAGTAAAATATTGCTGGGTTTCAAATCGCGATGAATAATTCGTAGCCTAGAATCTTGATGAAGATATAGAACCCCTCGAGCAATCCCAACTTTAATCTTGGCACGGTTACTCCAGTCTAACGATGCCCTTCTAGTTTTATCTACACGCATTACTCATCACAGTTAATGCATCCAAAGCTGTTAAAATTCATCATATTCCAAACAAAATAACTAACTATCTCGTTAGTAAAAATCAAAGAGAAAGCAGGCAAATAGAAGTTTAAACAAAGGAAGTCATACCGAAAATAAAATAATCAAGGCTTTTGTTCGGCATGTATTCATAAATTAACATCTTTTCTTCATTGTGGATGCAACAACCTAAAATCTTAACGAGATTCCGATGTTGAAGTTTGGTAATCAGCATGACTTCATTTTTGAATTCTTCTATTCCTTGTCCAGAGGATTTTGACAATCTTTTGACTGCAATCTCCTGGCCATTGGATAGTTGACCCTAGAGATTTGCAATTTGTACTTAAACCAAACAGTTCATTGTTTCCTTCAGTCAACAAAGGTAAGTCAAATCCAAGTTCAATTACCCTTTAAAATTACCTTATAAACAGGTCCAAAACCACCTTGTCCAAGCTTATTTGTAGGAGAAAAGTTATCTGTAGCCGCTATTATTATGTTTAGACCAAAGATTGGTAATTCTGGACTAGTTGTTGTTTCCTCCAGCTCCATTGCACTTGCAAGGTCATATAATCTTGTAGCATTAGAGGGAAAATTAAGCATTGATACTCCATGTTGTGCTCCTCCTCTTTCACCTACAACAATTAAACAACATAAAAATCATAATAGACAAAAACAGGTAATAAAATAACAAACAAAGAACAAATGAATCATTACCTTTTCCTTTTCTCCTTTTTCTCACAAAGCAACATCCACATATGACTAAAAGAAACAATCCTCCAAGAAGAAACGGTAACACAATTATAAGTGTCTTCTTTTTACCATGAAAACCTTTCGAATCTTTTCTTGTGTTTGCAACTGAAATACAAGTATAAAGAGTTAAAGTTAAATTATATCATTATAAAGGTAGGAAAGAAGAAATAAATCAAGAAAATTTTATTTGCAAATCATATAGCTAGATGCGACATCGTGTTTCTCAAATTGTATACAAGGTTACCTAACTCAGTCGCATCCACACGAAAGAATAAATCTTGTCCGCCATTTGGAAATTCCATTATATCTATCAAATCTCCGTACCAAGCCAAGCACCCTCTTCCCTCTCCACGAATATCCGCAGCAGTGTAAGCCGTGCAATTGCAGTTCCTCAGGCATTCCTGCTGGCATTTCTCGAGGCTCAAACTCATGTCAACCCGAGCAACTGAGGTATCAGGTACCTTCACATTCGACTTCTTCAGGAACCCTTCACCTTTCCCACAGTACTGAGTTGGTCTCTTTCTGACGCACCCGCCTGATCCAGTTCCCAAGTTCCAGGCCTGGGGAAATTTGGGTTCAAATCCTGGGAGACACTTACACTGGATTGGCCAATAATTATTGCCACAACTACCATATGCGCCACAAATCGCATAACTTTCGCACCGGTCTCTCGATGATGACCAAAAGTTATTCCATCGATGGTTTTCTTCATTCCATATTTGTCGTTGAATTGAACCAGTGTCGTTCAAAAAAAATCTAGAGAAGATGGAATTATTGGTGGCCACAAACATGAAGTAAATCTCATCTAGAGTATTGACAAATTGATAAGTGAATTGTTCTGGGGGTGGTTGTTTTGCGGTGTGGCTCAGTCGCTGACCGTTCCACGGACCACTTCGCCAAAGCCAGTTCGAACCCCCGTAAAGGAAGAACTGAGGTGAGCCTTGCAACTCTAGCACAAGGGAGTAATTCCCTTTTCTAGGGTCATCACTTGATTTCCAAGATGTTAGGGACCAATTCAAACCCAACTTCGGGCGTAACCCGAGTTTCATACCTGAAAGCAAGCTATCTGTAGGATGGTCGAAGCTTTGCCACACAAAATTTTCACTATCGTTTCGAATCAAAACTAGATTTCCATAATCCAAGAGCTTAGCAATCGAATTGCTTTTCCCCATGGTGATCGGCGAATTAGTAGACCAAACAGTAGTGTTCGTCTCCTTGTCGAGGATAACCATATTCCCCTGTGAATTGATCAAAAGGACACCAGACGAATTATTCTTAATTGGACTATCTCTGTTTGCAACCCATACTACGATTTGTTCCTGGATTTTGTTAAACCAAATTCCAAGGAAAGTAGAATTGCCGCGGTTGAAGAATCCCAAAGCATAGTTCTTCCCGGAAGATACGAGGACGTCTCCATCGGTAAATGATTTGGACGGAGTTAAGATATCATTACAAGTGCACAAAGGGAAGATGAGGCAAAGGAGCAATAATTTATTAAGAAACATATTCTTTGGTCGCATATCTACAGTTTGATCAGCATACGTACTATGTTGTGATACAGCCAAATCCATTAGGCATAAAAGGAAAGATTTTACTTACACGGAGCACAATTGTATCCTCTCGTCTGCTTCATAGGCGGTAGTTTCTCATCAACTTCAAGGGAGGACGGTTAGGGATGAATGACTCGATGTGGTTCCGATAATTTAGAGGATGCTAGTTTCTTCAGACGATGACAACTTGATTCAGTCGACCACTTAATTTAAAGGAAACATTGACAATCAAACAATTTGACTTAGAAAGTCTACTTTTCTACCCCTACTTTTCTACCCCAAATTAAGCTCGCTGCACCGGTTGCTTTCGATGTTAGGCTAGTTCTGACGGTAAAGAGCGTGATCAAACCACTATTGGGTGTTAAACCAAGTAGCCACGCTAGCGATGATAATATCGTTCTCCGACTCATGTTGGGTCACAATCAACGGTGGAGGGAGTGATCAAAACGAACCTAGATGGGGTAATCAATCAATTCACAGGATGGACCAACTGGTTGCAAAATTAAGATTTAGTTATTCTTTTATTGAATTAAAAGTGATTAAGTAATTGTTTCTAACATAATTAACAATTAGTCATATTTCTATTAAAAAATTCAAACTAAGTGCTTTCTTAAGGATACAATTTTTACTCCAACCCAACTAACTAATTTACTCTAAAATTCCAATGACAATTGCAAAACTAAACATTCACTATTTTTAAATATTTTTTAGAACCCAATCCTCACGGTACACATGCAATCAAGACAGATGTAAATAGTCTACACCCAAATTCAAATTCCTACACTCGATATGAGGTATGGTTGATGCGTTCATTTCAAAATAAAATTAGAGGAAGGTGCGTGTTGATGTTAGAAAACCAAAGAGTTAATTTTCTTTTAATTATCTAGAAAATAATTTTCTTATATTTTAAAAACTAATTTTGAAACTAAGTATATTAATTATAAACAAAACGAAATATTATTATGTAAAGATTAGGATGGCCAAAGAAGTGATTATCTATTTGTTAAAATTTAAAAATAATTATCTCATCCTAAGATGATTGATCTCTATATAATAATGATCTATCCACATAATTCCAATATATATAAAATTTATTTGATATAAGAAACCAATAGAATTTAAAATGGATAGTTACATCTAATTAGGAGAACATGGTTCTTTGGGATAAAAGACTGAGATAAGAAAGTCATTAGCAAAATTTCTTATCTATAATATAAAAGTCAATTTAGAAAAATCCGAGGTGCTTTTTGGGCATTGAATTTCGAATGTTGCAAGTTCCCTTTATATAATAGTATAGATAAAATAAAATAAAATATTTCGAGGTAAAAAATGAAGAAAAAGAGAACGCAAAGGTATATTTTGCAATTGCATAAGCTACAAAACTTTATTGATTTGTTCATTATTACATATATAAAAACTTATACATTAATATGCCCTTGTAATATGTTGCTTTACAATATCATTCCAAGGCAAGCATTTACCTTTGATTCACTAATGACTCACAACGATAGAGTGAGAGTGAGAATCGCTCGTTTATGAACTTTATATTTATCCTTTTTTTCTAATTAACATTTGATACATTAGTAAGATGTAGAAAATTATATCCATCTGTAGCAAATTTACTCATTTAACTTTAATAAAATGGTTGTAATACGATGTTCTTCATTAGTTTAATTTCCCATGTTATCACATACATTTGCGCATTAGTTTCCACTAGTACCAGTATTGAAAGGACAACAGTTTGAAGTACCAAATATCATGTTTCAAAAACAAATTTCGAAAATTGTGAAGTAGAGACAAAAATGGTGCTAAGAAATTAACCACCACTCTTATCTCCCTTTTAATCTAGTAATTGTTACTTCATTCGCACTAAAAGACTTTTTCTCTGTTGACGATGTATCTGTCTCGCTAAGAGACCTTTCTGTGAAAAATCCAGGTTGTTTAGGTTGGGCCAAGATTGCGTTCTCACTATCCAACATTAGAAGCACGATACACATGCTATTCATCATCAAAAGTGACAAGCTAGTCATCATCAAATAACCCAATCCTCACGGTACGCATGCGATCAAGACTGATGCAAATAGGACTACCCAAAAAAAAAAAAAAGACTGATGCAAATAGTCTACGCCCAAACTAGCGGAAGGCGTGGTGTTGAAGTTAATTAGAAAAATAAAATGTTAATTTTCTTTTAATTACTTAGATAATAATTTTATTATATTTTAAAAAATAAATTTGAAATGAAGTACATAAAATATAAACAAAGCATAATATTATTATATAAATATTAAGATGGCCAAAGAAGTGATTATCTATTTATTAAAAATAATTATCTCTTCCTAAGATGATTGATATATATATAATAATGACCTATTTACATAATTCATATAAGAAACCAATAGAATCTAAAATTGATAGTTACAACTAATTAGGAGAATGTGGTTCTTTGGATAAAGGATTGAGATATGGATGTCGTTAGCATAATTTCTTATCTATAATATAAAATTAAATCTGGAAAAGGCCTTGGTGCTCTTTGAGCATTAAATATCAAGCTCGAATCTTGCAAGTTCCCTTTTATATAATAATATAGATAACATGAATAAAATGAAGAAAATGAGGATGCGAAGGTATATTCTGCAATTGTATAAACTAAAAAACTTTATTGATTTTTTCATTATTACATATATAAAAACTGTTACATTACTATTCTATTATAATATGTTGCTTTACAATTATCATTCTAGGGCCCAGGCACTTAACTTTGATTCACTAGTGGCTCACTATGATGGAGCGAGAATCGCTCATCTATAAACTTTACATTTGTACTAACTTTGATTCACTAGTGGCTCACTATGATGGAGCGAGAATCGCTCATCTATAAACTTTACATTTGTACGGTTTTTTATTTATTTATTAAAATTTGATGCATTGGTGAGATGTAGAAAATTATATCCATCGGTAGCATATTTACTCATATGACATTAAAAGGGTTATAATATGGATGTTTTTCGTTAGTTCAATATTCGCGTTCATTTCCACTAGTACCAAAACAGAAAGGACAAACAGTTTGAAAGTCCAATTTTGAAACTGTGAAGTAGAGAAAAAATAGTGGTAAGAAATTAACCACCCCTCCTTTTATCTTGCTTTTAAACTAGTAATGGTTACTTCATTCGCACTAAAAGACTTTTTCTCTGTTGACGACGTATCTGTCTCGCCAAGCCACCTTTCTGTGAAAAATCCAGGTTGTTTTAGCTTGGGCCAAGATTGCGTTCTCACCATCCAACATTAGAAGCACGGCTGACATTCTTGGTCTATCTTTTGAGCGTTGTTGCAGACACAACAGACCCACTTGGATGCATCTTAGAGCGGGTTGGATTGGGTTATGTTAAGTTCGGGCTCAACCGATTCACTAGCCCAAAAGTTGCCATTAGCTCTCCCTAACCCAAACTCATTAAACCCAAACTTAGGTTCTGGTGGCCCAAAAAAAACGTAAAATTTTGAATATTTCTTTTATTTTTTTGATATAAATGCAAATATTGGAATCATAAATTGAAATCATCTACTAACAAACAATAGCCTCTTAATCGGTCTCTTGAATTTGGAAAAAAGGTACTTAATTAATTTATTTCTTAATAGATATATATATATATATATATTACTTTTAATATAATGAGCCAATCACACATGCTCATTGTATTTGGGGTTGCACAATCTTTGTTTCCAAGGATGTGCACAATATCATATTCGTTATAGCGTATATGTGTTTGTGTGTATAAAATTACTTATTTGAGAATAAATTCAAAAAAGTTGTTATTACATGTTACTAATTTTATGTTTTCCTTGGACTCAACTTCGAGCTTTTCAAGTTATATGTCACAAACCTTATCCCAACCAAAACTCAACTTCAATTCGGGCTAGAAATGAAGCCTAGTCCAAACCCAAACCCAAACTCAATGCTTAGTTCGGGCTCTTATTCGGGTTTGGTTGGATGGGCTTCAGGCGCTTGGGTTACATTTATAGCTCTAGTACCAATGTTGAAAGGAAGACAATTTGAAGTACCAAATATCATGTTTCAAAAACAAATTTCGACAATTGTGAAGTAGTGACAAAAATAGTGGTAAGAAATTAACCACCCCTCTTATCTCCCTTTTAAGCTAGTAATAGTTACTTCATTCGCACTAAAAAACTCTCTCTTTGTTGACGACGTATTTGTCTTGCTAAGACACCTTTCTGTGAAAAATCCAGGTTGTTTAGGTTGGGCCAAGATTGTGTTCTCACTATCCAACATTAGAAGCACGGTACACATGCTAGCCACATAGATTAAATTCATATTATTTTTTATCGTGTCTCCAGGTAGAACTCTTGAAGGCAAAGCTTATTAGCCTCCTCTCTTCTCCAATACTTTACTCTTTCTATTCCATCTCTAATCTCTAAAATATTTAATAAATCCCTAATGGGCTAATTAGTTAAGGGGTTGTGCAATTGTGCAACTCAAAGCTTGTATATATAATACATAGTCGGTTCGGTTTCACCTTAAAATTGTAATTGAACCGTAACTGCATTGGTTTTTAAAATTAAAAACCAAAATCGAACCGAAACCGTTTATTAAAAACCCAAAACTGACCCTAATAGGTTTGGTTCAGTTCGGTTTGTCGGTTTTAACCGAACCGTTGCGATCCCTATTTTCTGCCCTTGGCATCTGCTATTCTAAAATGCGCCGGTGGAGAAGAGACGCCTAAAATGCCTCCCGTAGACGGAGCCAAAACAAATCAAAACGAATTTTATTTCTAATGCGGGAAAGATAAGGAGGAGAAGAGGAAGAAGAAGAAGAAAATAGCTAACATGGCGAATCTGAGATTGGCCATGGACTCAGCATTTTGGGATTTGAACATTTCTAGTCCCCAAAACCTAGATGGGACAGCTCGGTATGTGCCTGGCGAGCCCTTTCCGCTGGATGGTGCACGAGCAAGCCGAGCGCTTCGAGCTCAGCAGCTTGGACTATTGAGCAATGGATTCCCTCTTGGAATTATTCCTTCGTACTCTCCTACTTGTCAAAAGGAGTTGGGTTCTTTCTGTCTTCAGTCTCTCTTGCTCAAACCCGCCACCTCCAAATGGTGAGTACTGCATTTCGTTTTGTAACTTCTGATATTGAGGTTTTGGAGCGACATTTTATTTTTTCTTTTAATAGCTCTTTATAGGTCGTGGTATTGGAAATTAATTTGATTTCTGATTAAGATTTTTTTGAACTTTCAGTATAGTAGAATTGAGTAGTGTAGCTGGTTGCTTCTTTTACGTATCGTTGAACTAAATTTGGATGTGAGATGGAGCATGATTAGATGAAATTCATGTTTATTTATTACGCTTGCTGATGTTTAGGAGAGGTTTGGTGGTGATTTTCTCTGTTTCATTTCTGGGTTATCCTTTTTTATTCATATATCTTAGTGGGTTGGGAATATGTTTAGATTTGGGATGGAATGTTGTCAGGTACATGCATTTCATTTTTCCATTCTGGATAAGAGTTACTTCTTTTAACTGTGTTGTTTTCTCTTAAAATTTTCCTCAAATCAATGGTGAAATTGAATTTCCACAGTCAGTGAATGGATTAATGTTTTTTTTTGGGCTTGTCTTACGCTCTCTTGGTCTTGGTTCTTGTTTGAAACCTCTTGCAATTTTTTGAAATAAAATCTTAGAATGAACTTTTTTTCTTTTTTTTAAAAAATTTAGATTCTCTATTTTTTATTGTAAGGTAAAAGTTCCACTTAAGTTCTTGATATTAAAGGAAGTCATGCATGTAGAATGCTTGGGCGTTTTAATGGTTTATTTTACGTGGGAAACATTTCAAGTGACTGTATGTGTGTCAGTGTTTATGTTTATGGAATTACTAACTTCAAGCTGGAACTGTTTCAACCTTCTTTATTTATATTTGATTTGGTGGTGATATTTCTTAGAAACTGTATGCATACTTACCCAGTACATCTTGCTTATTTCAGGGAATTTTAATATTCAAGTTTTCTTTTGCATGGCATTCAAGATTTTGATGGTCTCCTTCTCTCTAATTATATCTCCTTCTAAGAGATGTGATATAGGTTAAATTGAAATCTAGATATGTAAATACTAATTGATAAGTGAAATTTGATTGAGGTATTTTTAAGAGGCCTTTCAAGCTGGGTTGGGCTGTGGCTGTAAACGTTGGTTATGGCATAAGCTCAGCTCATTCTTGTTATTATGTTTATTATCATCTTAGGCTTAGGCTTCGCTCAACATTGCTATTACTTTTGGGGGTTAGATTCAATCTGATAACGTCATTGGACCATGTGAGCAATTGCAAATCTACAAAGGCCCTGAGTTGGGCACATGAAGAGTTAAAAACTAACTGAGAATCTATAAATTGTGATACATCATATTCAAAACTCATTATTATCATATTTGTATGTTACCTTTTTCATGATATGAAAATTATATAAAAAAATGATTCATAAGAGCTTTAAATAGGACGAGTCCACTCAAGTTTGTCTTAGGCTTGTTAAGGAAATGAGCATTTTTTTCAAACTTAAGCTCAAGCTTTTCTCATGCAAGCCAAAACTGATATCGAGGCAAGCTAGCTTGGCTCATTGACGGCCCTATTATTTGGTATTGATGCCTCATTTTGACTCATATCGTTTCAGTTAAAAAAATAAAAAACAAAATATTCAAAACTGATGATAAGTTTCTTTGAACCTTGACCTTGCTGATTGATAATGTCCTATGGTCCTCTTGTGGTATAGGTGGCTTGGAATAATTGGGCAGTTCCGTCCAAAGAAATTGATATCTTCCATTAAATCTGAAGTGGCTGGTGGTGATGAGTTGGAGCTACCTGCATTTAAGGATGTGGTGAAGCATTTCTTGGATAAATCACTCTATTCACTTGGTTTATGTTCACAGTTTTCTCTTACTTCTACATCATCTTTGCTTTTAAGCACAGAACGACATGGTGAAAGAAAAGGCCGCCGTTCTAAATTAATGTACTTTCACAAGGCAAGCTTGTCAGGCATCTTTTATATATTTCTATAACATTCTCAACAGATTAAATATGCTTTCATGGTTAAAGATGCAGGTTTTGTAAATGATGTTTTTTTTTCTCTTCCCCTCTTCTTTCTTTTACGATTTTTCATTATGAAGTCATTTTAGTATTCGTGGGAGGTGTTTTAGCAACAGTTTCAGCAGAGACAGACATGAAACCTAAATCTTGTGTATAAAATTTGTCTTATTTCATGGCCATCTGAATTTAGCCTTCCATATATGCAGTGTTGGTTGTAGTATATGTGTCTGGAAGTGATAGGAAATTGTATAAACAATTAGATTTTTTTTTCATGTTTCCTGCTTTCATGTTTTTGTAATAAGCTATTGTTGAATCATGGAGTCCTTCTTTCCACAAAATTTTTTGGTTACACATGGTGAGATTTTTTTCTTCTTTAAATAAATGTGTTTCCCTTTTTATTTTAAATACACGACTAATAAATGTTTAAAGCTTTAATTTGATTTATAATTTACTAGCATTTTTTTGTTTATATGAGTTACTTAGATGATAAAATATTAATTTCTTGACCAATGCCACCTACGTTAACAATGGTCTAAGTGGCTTGCCTCACAGGAGGGTTCTGTGTTCCTTCACCATGAACCTAAAGGTGGCCTAGTGAGGGCTTCTAAAGAAATAGAACTGTTAGATTAATGCTATATTTGTCTCAATAATATGTGGATAGGTAAGTTTTAGTCATTGAATTACTGCATACCATGACTTCACTCTTCAATGTCCACTTAATGTGTTACACCTATGTCTGCGTGGCACTAGTATGCAAGGCATAAACTTCCCGTCTTATCATCTTGGACAAACATAGGTGCTTTTAGCAAGATGGAGTTTGGAATCTAAATTAATAATGCTATTTTGGTAGGAAATTTCACATTTTGCAGAATTCAATTAACTATTTTCACATGCATGCTCTTTCTTTCTTTCGTATTATGCAACTATTGTGAGCTAGGTGGCTTAACATCTCACACATGTATTTGCAGCTTCCTTATCATGATATTACCCTTGAAGCAGCATGGCCTGAGCTGTTTGTTGACCGCAATGGAGGATACTGGAATGTGCCTGAGTCAATATCATTAGATTTGGCATCTATTGTTTCTGAATCTGGTTTAAGATACCGTTTTGGTGTTCACAAAAGTAGCGGTAATCCGCAGGCTGTTAATGCCACAACTGGTGAACCGCCATTAGCTCTAATGCCTGGATTATGTGCAACAACTGCCTTTTCTTATGAGAAAAGCTGGGACATTTGGAGAGAAAAGGAGACTAAAAAGGATCTCATAGTGAAGACAGAGAAGGGTCAGTTTCGGCGACCAGCATATGATATACGTCTAAAAGAACCTCATGCAACAATATCGGGGATTATTGGTAATGCTGCTGATGCACTTAGTTTCTTTTATTAAGTGCTAAACTGCTGATCCATTCCATTTTATTATGAGATAATCCATTTTTCATGGCAAACATATTTTATATAACACAAGACTTACATGAACATTAATTAACTAAAGATATGATTTTTGATAGAATGGGATGGAGGGACAATGTCTTTAATAAGATAAATTAACTGAAAATGTCCTTAATGACATAAAATAAATGTTATATTATGTCACATGCCATGTTATGGTGTCTATACCATACAAAAATAAAATTTTATTCTCCTACATGATTAATCCTTGTTTTTCAAGTTTTATGTGATCGCTTAGTTGCTGTGTATTTGTACATTCAAGCCATGGTCCTCTTCTTTTATGGCAAATTAGCAAGGAAATCATACCAGCAAGAGAATCAGAGCTTCACAATATGGGTAAACTACTAATAAAATTTTCATTTCTTTTTTTCTGTTCCGGTGGGCCTATTACAGAATACCGGGTAAAAGCTTTGTTGTTGCTGTTGTTGGGTTGTATGCACTGCTTATATTATATCTGAAGATTATAAAATTTATGTACATAAAATCTCAGCGTCTGTATCTAAAATTTTAATTTTTAAGTCATTCATCAAAAATTAATATGTGAATCATTGATTTTCCTTTTTTACTTATATGTTTTTGATGATATGTGTCTTTTTCTTACCATGTTATATCTTGTCACCATATGAATCAGGTGGTGCATGTACAGCTTGGTTTGGGGGTGGAGAGAAAAAACAATCTGTCGATTCAAGGGTTCAATCAAGGGAGGGAGAGACCATATCTACGAGTTCCAAAGAGCGGAATCCATTTAGTGCTGATCTGTTTGGCTCAATGTGCTATACATTCCAACACGGAAAATTCAGGAAGTTATATGGGGACCTGACCCGAGTAGACGCTCGCCTGGATATATGTTCAGCTTCTGCCTTTGTCAAGAGTACTGCCTATCTGGTTTCCAAAGTCCTTGGGAGTTCTCAGGTTAAAAGCGAAGAAAATCCACTCTCTTCCCCTAGGTTTAATGTCATCATTCAACAGCAGGTATTGGCTTTTTTCATTATAATTGCCACTGTCTTTGTATGTAGTGCCAAAAAATTACTTGCAGTAAGAATCTGTCAGCCAGGTATCCTGGTTGCCATAGCTGACAGTCATTTTGGAACTGAAAGATCTCCTTGAGAGCATCTGTAGCAATTTGCATTGCTGAAAATCATTGTATCCAATCATTATGTTGTGAGGAAATAGGGATGGCAATGGGATGGGCAACCCGCCCCGAACCCACCCTAGCCCAACCTTAGTCTATTAAAATATTATTTTCATATGTTCAAAATATTATTTAATGTATATTATATATAAAAAATACTTACTTAATGATAAATATTTTATTAATTGATATGTTCTACTTAAAAAGACATTTGTTTTTTGCATTTTTAATACAACTGGGTTGACCCGCCGCGCCCCATTACCAACCCAATAGGGGGGTGGGTTAGTGTTTGCTATTGGCTAAACCCTTATGGGGGCAGGTTCAGGATTACCAAAACCCACCACAAACCTGTGCCAGATGCCATCCCTATGAGGAAATATGACTGAAAATTGAGTAATGTCCAATAATTATTCTCCTTTTTATCCAATCATTCCGTGGCTGTCTGAAGATTTTATTATTGGCCTGCATGATTATGATAACCTAACAGGACTGGTTTTCTTACTGAGTCTTAAACGTCAATCTTGAGACATTATTAGATTGTGAGTAGATTTAATATTGACAAAGATCTCCATGTCGAGATATATCAGTTGGTGAGTGCAGAATATGATTCATGTGTATGGATCATAGAGGACAGTACCAAGATTCTAATTTGAAAATATTAGTCATTATCAACAGACAGAAATTGGGTATGAAGAAGTAATTTTATCTGTAACATTTTCTATTTTGTGTTGAAAGTCAGAATAAGAAAAAAGGTATGAAAACTTACAAAATAAGGATGAACTCTATAGTCACCCTCTATATAAAACTCTATGGAATTCTGTTTGCTTCATGTTCACATAAAGAATTCATCTTGTTATTATTTCATAGCTAAAGCAACAGAAAATGATACTATGAGGCTTTTTGTTCGCCAGGTTGCAGGACCAATTGTGTTCCGGATAGATTCCAAGTTGTTATTTGATGTCTCATCTGGGAGGCATGGCCTACATATTGAGGATATTATGTATAGTATGAGTTACTCTCTAAGGCTCCTACGCTCAGGGAAAGTTGTAGCTTGGTATTCTCCTAAAAGAAAAGAGGGAATGATTGAGTTACGCCTATTCGAGTTCTAAAATTTTAAAATTTCTCTCAAGAGGTGAGGAAGAAAAAACAAAATTCAGCAGCAATGATTTTGAGCTTTACATCTGCTTGCTTGTTTGAGAATCATTTATTTGATATCATGGCTCACCTTTTCTTATTTAGAAATTTTGGTTGAACCACAATATTTTATGACAAGAATAAGAATTAAACCCTAAAATATAGCTTCTTTTTACTCATATTTAATTTGGCACATCAAATTGTTTCTTGCTATAGAGTTGGGATATAGCACTTGTTAAGTGCTGTTGAAGGTGGTGGAAAATGTTCATCAGATATCATTACAATGGTACCTGTTGTTACTTAATAACTGAATCCTGCTGGGCTGGGTTTCCATGGTAACTGAATCCTCCTTTTGCAGGATATTGTGAATCCAGCTACAAGATATGGATTTTATTGTTTAAAAGTGTGAACTTTAACTTTCAAATTTGTGCTCTCCTATTAATCTATACTGACATTACAATTCATTTATTAATCAAATTTCAAACATGACTATTTTAATTATTTTCTTACATTTCATATATATGATTAGGATAGGATAACATAAGAAATAATTTTGTTTCAAGTTTCAAGTTTAGGAACATGCATCTCTCTTTTTTTATTAAGGTAATTGAATTTTTTCTTCATTGAATTGTGAAAAGATAATAAATATTTTTCATTTGCAGTGAAAATAGATTTTTCAATACTCAGAATTTAGCATGTGCCTTCCTGTAGTACTTAAAGTTCCTTGACATTAACTAATGAGAACCGCAAGAACTCAGTTTTAGTTACTTCCTTTCATTATATGCTGGTTCAAACTAGATTAAAAGTTCTAAGTGTTTGCTTATCTTCTCTTTCCCTCACTATGTATTGATTGTAAATCAAATTTAACGCTTGACTTGAAATCTTTAAAACTCTTCTACAATTCATTTTATTTATCTAGTTGCATTCATATCTTTGTTGCAATTGAACTCAATAAACAAAAAAGGAAAAACTTGTTTGATGGGTATTGCATTCATCATCCCCGAAGAATGCTAAATCCTTTTTGTATCATTGGTAGAGCTGTAAGTTTTGCCCAGACCGCCCGAAGCCCGCCCAATCCAACCAGAATAACAACCCGATTTAAGAAATAAGTTTGGGTTTGGGTTTGGGTTGGGTTCAATCTTGAGCCCGAAGTTGAGTTCGGGCTGGGCTCGGGCTCACAAGGTACAGCCCGAAAAACCCGAAGTATATATACCACTAAAAACCCAAAACTGTCTCCTGCAAATTTAAAACTTTCTCATCTTCTCCTATCTCTCTACCACAGCAGTCCAAACTGCTCGCCCCTCTCACTATCCCGCTCTTCTATTATCAATACCTCACATTTCAAAAACAATCTAGCTAGAGAAATCCCCCAACCCAACAAAGGAGCTCGATCAGCGATTCGGCAAGAGCTAGCAAATAGCAATATTGTTGCCGTCAATACAGTGCCTCTGCCTGTTCCGGGAAAATCAGTTGCCGTCAATACGGTTCCGGCAAGGGCTAGCAATGGGTTGGATATATATCCGAATCCGATCCGAAATTACCAAATTCGGATATAGGATTTAGATCCACTGTTCGGATACGGATTTCGAATTTCGGATCCGAATTTTTTCGGATTCGGATTCGGATATACATGTATCCAATCCGAAAAAGATCCGAACCGAAAACATACTTATAATATATATAAATTTAGCGCAGACCATGGTTCAACCAAAAGTTAAAAAGGTTAAATCATCATTTGATCATTAAACACTTGGATTTGTGTTAAAATTTATAGTTAAATTTACTTTAATTGTTAAAATTATTTTTTAAGTTTCAGGTTCAAACAGGCTCGAATTCGGATTTCGATTTTGAATTTGGATTTAGGATCAGATATATGATCGAATTTGGATTTCGGATATTAATTGAATTTCGAATTCGGATTTAAGTATTAAAGATCCGTCGGATATCAGATCGAATTCGGATATCGGTAAATTTTTTTCGGATCGGATTCGGATCTTAACAAATCCGTATCATATTCAACCGATTGTCACCCCTAGTTCCGGCAGCAACTAGCAATACAATTGCCGTCAATACTCATTCGATTGACATCCATCGTTCACAAGGGATTTTCAGGTACTGTTTTATCTCTATTTTCGTTTTTTTCATCGTTGGTATCACGAGGAAGTCGGTGATTGATTGATTTTTTCGATTTCGGTTTCGGAAGCTACCCTAACACGTGACGCCAATGGTTTTGTATATTTGGGTGTCCTTTTCGTCAAAACGACTGAATCATCTTCCCGCCAATGGTTTTGTATATTTGGGTGTCCTTTTCGTCAAAACGACTGAATCATCTTCCTTTTCGAGTTTCTTCGACCTTTATGTCTTTGTCGTTGGGCAATAATTATTAACGTCTATAAATTTGAGTGTTTCAGCTGCTGCCGCTTTCCATCAGCGGCTCCTGGTCAAATCGTGGGCAAGTAACCGTTTCATTTCAACACTTTGAGCCCTCTTAGCTCTGTAAATATAGATGGTAAATAAACCAAACAAGTTTGGATAGGTATGTGAGTGAAACCAAACATTAATTTCAGTTTTTTTTTTTTTTGCCCTTTACAATGTGATTGGGGATATTACTTGAACAAACAAGTCCACCATTGATTTTGTCCCAACTCATCTTTTTAATGAGAACAAGGGGTATTTATGCAATAAAACAAAGACTGCGTAGATTGTTGTGATAAAGAGTTTTCTTTATCTCTCATCTTTCCCCATTTTGTCATCGCTTTCAGGTACTGTTTTATCTCTATATTCGTTTTTTTCTTTCGTTGTTGAAGCTATGTTCTGCTTTGCTTTTCCGATTCATAGTTTTGAATAACGATCCCGTGGGGACAAACGAGGTTGGATTTTCTATTTTTTTTGCCCTTTATTATTGATCCTTCTAGGTGTTCATGGATTGATTTCTACGATCTCATTGGCATTTATTTGTTCTAATTGTTCCATGGATCCATGTGATATTAGTGCTATTAGATTAGTTCTTTATGTGTTTTGATGTTATGTTGGTTGTTTGAGTTCCGCTGGTTTTGATTTTAATTTGATCATTTGTTCAGATCAATATGGAGTTTTTTAGTTGCATTTAGGGGTTTCCATCTATGGTTTGTACCATGTTCTTCTTCTTCTTTTCTTCCTCCCAATAACTTGTGGACTTGTGTTCATGAAAGGATGCTGTAACTGTAAAGCTTTGCTTTCAAATTCATTGGTTTGGGCTTGTAACCAAGTATGTAATAAATTTAACTTTTGCCTGCTTAATACCAAGAAATGAACTTGAAGTTTAAATTGAATTACCTTACTTTAATATGTTCTAAAATTTCTGTTTGTTTGAAAGTTGTTATTATGTCTAAATATCCTTGCTTTATTGTGCTACTTAGTTTCATAAACTAGTTTACCTAATACCACAGGTCTACAACAAGCTCAAAAGTTTGGTGGACTTATAGGAATCATTTTTTAACCTAATACACAAACAATCAATGTATACCAATAAACTTTATTATATATATCGAAATATTGTAGTCTTATATATGTGAATGTATCATTGTATCAAGTAGAAAAAAAGGTTTGGACTGGCCCGAACTCAAGAAATAATTTTAGGGTTGGGTTTGGGCTCAAAGAGTTTGAGTTAGGGCGGGCCGAGAAGAGTTTAGGTTCACTAATTTTAGTTAGGGTTGAGTCCGAACTCATTGAAACCCAGCTCAGCCCGCTCTACTTACAGCTCTAATCATTGGGTATTGCAACCAGTCTTGGTCAATTGTTAGCAAACATGTTCTCTAGTCAGCAATCAGAAAATTTAGAAGTTCAAAAGCACCTAGCAGGGAGTGATTTTCCTTTTAAAATGGTAAAATTTGCGGTCAATGTGGCCATTAAGGTGGCTGGTGGTTGTGAAGCTCATTTATGTTGCGTGAAATAAAGCAGCAATAAACATTGAACAAGCTCGGAACATTGTACTTTTAAATTGGGAAATGTTTGAGCCAGTTTAGTGCAAAATGTCTCCAAATATGAGAATTTTTCTTGAGGTACTTCATAAGAACTTGATCCAGTCATCAATCTCACAGATGATGAGAATCACCGAACCAAGGAAACCATGATCCAGGCAGACTACCCACCATTTTTGTTCTTACAGTAACTTCATAAGTATGTGTAGACACTAGACACATCATAGGAGTCTTCATTCATATTCATTATCCTTTCCTAATAACCAAGTTATGTCAACAACGTGTTAATTTTCAATTTCAAGAAAAAGCTTAAATTGGTTTTCTGAAAATTCAAGAATTCAGAAAAAAAGGAAAAAATTCACTTATTCAGTAAAATAATTTACAAAGAACTACTTTTTCTGACGAATTTTTCTTCCTGGTATCGGATAACTGAAAATTACAACTTCATGTCAAATTTATCTACTATATATAAAGCGAGGCGCCCTTTTTGGGAATCGTGCCAAACAACAAGTTACAACTTTCACAAAATGCCCATCTCCTGTATAGTTTAGTTTCAATAATATAAGGTTATACCTGTCTCAACTCACTATTTTCGTTCAAAAACAATTAGTTTGTAACTACCTCACTTCTCCTCTCTCCATTTTCTTTCTTCCCACTTATTCTCTCTCCACGTGCAGTTTTAAAACTACTCCCTCCCTTTTTTACGTGCGTGCAGTACTGCACGTGACCCTGCTAGTATCTATAAAGCGAACTCGCCTGAACTTTGCAGTCGTAAATACTCCCCCGGCTGATACTTATATTCTAATAACTGCAGGATATAGTTTGGTAACTGCCTAGGCAATACTCTTCTTTCTGCCTTCGCCGGGTTATCTGCAAAAGGGAAAAAGAAAAGTGCAGTAAGATCAATTTGATAAAATAACTTCAGCCAAAGATTATGGATTTTTTCTTGAATTTCTCATAATTTTATCCTAAAAATATGGAAAATCATAAGGTCTTTTAAATTTTTTTTTTTTTTTTTGCCTTTATTATTATTCTGATAAAACAGACGGATGGTATTACACGGAAGACATTTTGTTTGCCTTCACGAAGGACAATTTTATATAAATTTAAAATCGTGAAGGACGTTATTTCCTATGTGTAATAGGATATTATGAAAAAGTATTTCAGGGATCAGCATCCATATCAAGCCTGCTTCTCTTTCTCAACTCAAAAGTAGTACTATTAAGTTCCACCTACACCAAAGAAATGCGCTTCTGTAATTGGAAAAAAAAGTAAAAAGCACTTGAGCAACACTGGATGCAGCTTTAAAAATCTTGGTGTTCTCTGTGAAGGGTCACAACAGCAGTAGTAGTCACGACATGTAAATGAAAACAAACTTCAAGACACATGAGAGAATCAAATGTAGCGAGGCTCCGATGCGTGTAGTATCAAACCGGCAAAATACGGAGCTCGTAAGTTCACATTAAGCTGGTGAAATTTGGTTTGATATGTGAGTCAATCTTCAATTTGTATCAATATTCAAGCAATCTGTAACTAAACTCCTCAAGGCTCCCCTCACTGAAAAGGCATAAATGAAAATTAATGTCAGCAACCTAGATTGAACAAATTTTGGAGGAGATTCAAATGTTATGAGCAACTCCTTACACATTTCAAAGCTGCCATAGGGAAAAAGAAGCAAAAGAAAGAGGAAGAAAAAAAAGTTAAAATTCGAGGAAAATACTACGAGGTTGTGAAGATACGGAATAACATAAATAGGAGAAGCTACACAAATATGAGTAACATACGTTTATCGCATAATTAGCATCATGATTGAATTACTTTCCAGATAATGTTAGCAGGGGAAATCACAGAAAAAACAACATTAGACAAGCTATATTAGTTTTCTACTAGAAATAATGGTGGAGCTCTGAACAGATAGATCAATCAACTAAAATGGAAGAAGTATACAAGAGTGATATTGATTCGGCTCCTCTCAAAGCTTTGATGGCAAGAAAGAAGATGAGCCGACTCAATACCACACCATGTATACTTTCCCAAGAGATGATCTCTTCATTTACCAAGCTTCTATGTTTAGTAGAAAGGAACCTCCTCCCTTTAAATAGGAAGAAAAGGCATCAAAGATTAAGACTGTACACAGCACCTTACCATCAAAGTTTCAAAAGATAAGTCAAAAAGATGTATCATGATTAAGATCATGGTATCCCCACTAATAATCCATTCATTGTTTATCTAATATGCTTGGCAGAATCTGTGGCTGTCATCAAACTTGAAATTATGCACCATGTCATCCGTACTGTAAATGCATGTGTCATAGTTAACATCACAGAATGTCAATAATTGAACTTTGGATGCAACAATCTTTCTATTGCAAAATGGTATATGTTCTAAATCAATAATGTGGCTTGCAATCAATTACTTTCACACACAATGTACTGAAACAAAGAATAATTGATCTTCTTATCAGCACAAATGAGTTGACTATCCTAGGTTATCCCTATACTTCGTCTTATCCCTGAAAGAAAAAGATAAAAAGTAAACCCCACTGCTCAATTAGCATCTGAACTTTAAAAAGGCAGATATTTGTTTATGGTTGTTTTTGTTTAATCACATTTCTCACATGTTCAGTCACAAGAACTGCTTTTTCTTTATGAAAAGAGGACTTTTTTCCATGGGCTACAAGTCTCAGAGTTTTTCTTCGCCCCCAAGAAGGAAACAATTTGTGGAGCATATATGTCCACTAAAAAAAGATGGGGAAAATCTAAGGTCCCTATTTAAAAAGAGAACAGAATCCTTTCTAACCAGTAAAATTAAATATTCCTCAATAAAAAATCTAAGCCAACTGTGTTACTCTCTCATTCCCTCTAAATTAATCAGATTTGGCACTCTTTTTCTCTAAACGAATCAGATTGTCTGATAACAGTGAAAAGCGAATCACAAACAAGGTTCTTTCAGGGAAATCAGATTCACGACCATCTATGTAATTTTATTTATTAATTCCGAATGCATGAGAGATATTTTTATCAATCAAGACAAATGATTGGTCCTCAACTCAATCCCAGCCATTGAATCCTTTCAATACTCACCACTGAACAGAAAATATAGTCTAAGGAAAAATAGAAAGTTGGGTCAAAGGTTTCAGATTTAGACAAAAAAAAAATTTTAAATGAATATAGAAGATTAAATCAATAAAAGAAAGGAAAAACTACAAGAACACATGGGACCCATGATAGATGGGAAACTGCATCTGCTAAGAGAAGAATAGCAAATAAGAGTGTCAAAAACAACAGAATCACTCTGCCATGATTTTGGCTAAGTCTCGAAGTACATCAACAGCAGAAATGGAGTTAAAATATTTCCTCATGCAGACCCTCGAAGATGCTACAGCCAAGATGTCATACAAAATCCTCCTTTTCTGAACTCCTCCCTCAAAAACGCAATTTTGTTCGAGCTAACCAGCATCTCTCCTACAATTTGAAGATGACATAATATCCTTTTTAGAAGCAGCCAAAGACTACGTTTAACGGACTAAATGTATTATTAGATGTTTTAAATGCTATTGGGCCTCAGTGAGTTTAGAGAAAAGTGAAGTGGGGATTCATGTAGGGGATTTGTTGGAAGGGTGTTCTCATTTGTTGGGTGCAGATATCAAGAATGGCCTATTGCTAACCTTGGGCTTCCCTTGGGGGCAAGTCCAAATAAGGGTAGTTCTTGGGACCGAGTTTTAGAAAAATCGGCCAAGAAGTTAACTCTTTGGAAAATTACCCAATCAAGGCATCCTTACTGAACCTCCCTGCATATTTCTTGTCCCACTTTAGGGCTCCAAAAATTATAGTAGGATGACTTGAAAAAATGCATAGGAATTTTCTTTGGGAAGGAGGGGAGATCAAGAAGGATCAACTTGTTTGGTGGAGTAAGGTTTGCACTAGTATTAGTGTAGGAGATCTGGAATATCCATCTCAGAAACCCAGCTCTATTGGGGAAGTGATTGTGGTAGTTTGGTGAAGAGGAAGGGACTTTGTGACAAATAGTTATTTCTAGTAAATGTCATTCAAGATAATGGACAAAATCCCAAGTCAACAGTTAGATGACAATGCGCTATCCCTTGGAAAGCAATTTCTGCCTCTTTTTCAGTCGTTGGTAATCTTTAAAGTTTAAACTTCAGTCAGGTTCTACCTCCAGGTTTTGGCATGATGTCTGGTGGGGAAATAGGCCTCTTTCCAATCATTTTCCAGGGCTCTTTGGTATTCGTTTCCTTTTTGAGCCATTAGTTTCTGAAATTCTCACTTGGCCATCCATGGGCCCGAAATTCTCACTTGGCCATCTAAAATCCTATAGAGACCTCTGGTTGACAAAGCTAGATGAGCTAGGTAGCCTTTTGGAGGAACTCAGTGCTCTTGTACTTAAGCCTTCCCTTCCTGACGTTGGTATTTGGTCTCCCTCCTCAAAAGGGTTTAAGTCCTTTTTCTGGTATTTGTGTTTGTCTCATAGCTCATCAAAACCTCCATTCTCTCCCTCTTTTGTTTGGAAAGCCCAGGCTCCCCAAAGTTAGAGCCTTTCTTTGGACGGCCTTATGGAATAGCATCAACACTCTGGATAACCTTCAAAGGTGTAAGAAGTTCATTGCTATTTCCTAAATGCACGTTTGTTGTGTATGAAGGATGGGGAATCGGTAGATCATATTATTGTACTGTGTTTGTGAGATTTATTTGGTCTTCTCTCTTAAATTTTGATCGGATTGAAGTGGGTGCTTCCCAAGAACTTCTCTAATATGGTAAATCAATGGCGGTTTCCTTCACTAAGAAGTTAAGGGAAATTAATGTATTATGCAGCCCTCTTTGCAACTGCATGGACCATCTAGTTGACTAGAAATGGGTATTTATTTCAAGGATAAAAGGCTAGCAAGCTAAGGGTCCTTCAGGACTTTCTGTCATCGGCTACTTTATGGGTTTGCATTGGGGAATAGTTCAAGACCAATTATCCAAAGGACACGTTGGATTGGCCTAAGTTCGCTATGGAGAGCTTATACGCAGCTCTAGCCATGGGGGTGTTGTTGATTATTAGATTGATCTGCTGTTTAGTAGTAGCATTTGGAAGTTGGGATCCAAGATTGTCTGTAGTAGGATTCTGCTCACTTCTCGTGGGGCCCTTTATATTTTCAATAAAATCTTTTCTTGTTAACCATCAGATCAAAAAGAAGAAAAGATAGAAAGAGTGTAGCACCAACATAGCAGGCACAAACACAAAAATAATCTCTGCTTTTTTTTTTTTACATGACATGATATAATTAGTCTATCCAATTTCTTTCCTGACATTTTCAAGTTGAGATTGCTTCATCTTAAGGATCAACTAGAAATGTAAAATTTGGTTATGGACAAAGGACGGCATGATTTCAACATAGACCAGAGGAAGAAGAAATCATAAAAGGCACAAGGACCTGAAACATGGTAAGCAAAACATTCTTTCTGAATGATGAAACAAAAATTATGAGCTCTAAAATTTAATTGAATGAGATAATGTTGTACATTGTACATTGAATCTCCTAATCCTGTCTAAAGCAAAACCATATATAACAAAGGAGAAATCATGGCATAAAGATAGCCTTCATTATAAATAATGTAAGAACTTTGAGAAGTCAACAAAAAACCTGAGTCAGGAGCCTCCATCCAATAGCATATCATTCTCATCTGATCCCAGCTGATCCACCTTACCATTTATTGAGCTGAACGTATGTATATCGGAGTAGATGGTGTTGACATAATCAAACAGTCTTCTGGGAAGACTTAGCCATCAAAAAATTTAATTGCTGAGACAGGTCATTTTTTCGTATATAATCCTTCAACAACCCGCTAGTAACTTAAGTCTTACCAACCCCTGCCAAAGGATCATGCCTATAACAATTCCTCCACTATGACTTTTCAAGTGCCAAAACTATGGAGAATTCACTCTTTTAGCAGCTCAGGTTTTTAGGCCTACTATAGTAACCAATATATACAACAATATTTCTTATCTGACCATTCTTGTTAATCCATAAATATTATTGATCAGTTCCCCTGAAAATAAAGAGACTATTCAAAAAATTCAAGTCTCCACAGGAAGATTGTGAATCTTAAACTCAGCATCCAACATGTCAACGTAAATTCCATAAACACCCAGTTTTCTTTTGCATGTAAATTATATCCTCAATGCATCAATCTCTATGTAGAATTCTCTGACAATATCTTGTCAACAATAACTCTATAGCTACATGAACTTTTAATAATCTTGGTTACAAAAACTGCCCAAGAATCAGAATCAATAAGAACATCTCTACTTGAGGTTAGCATGAGAATAACCGTAGTTAACTCTTCTTCCATTCCTGAGCTGTAAAGCCCCTCAACCAAGATCATGTAAGTAGACTTATTTGGAATGCATCCCTTAACCAACATCTCATCCAAAACCCTAATCCCCTCCTTCGCCAAACCGACTTTACAGAACCCCTTAATCAATATATTATAAGTAAAAGCATTTGGAGCATATCCCTTCTCCACCATATCATCCCACAACCTTGCTGCCTCCTGCAACTCCCCATTCTCACACATTCCTGAAATAAGCGTATTGTACGTCAAAACACTAGGGATCGATCCCTTCTCAAACTCATCAAAAAGCCTTTTTGCTTCCAAGATCTTCCCTTTTTTGCAAAGCCAGTATATAAGAGTGCTCGAAATTGCATTATCAGGAGTACAATTCTTTCTCAGCAGCTTCTTCCACATGACACAAGCATCTTCTACCTTCCCCTCTTCACACAAAATATCAATCAACCTACAACAAAGTGCCGAGCTCGGTATGTATTTCTTCTCAAGCATGTCGTCAAGCAGATTGAGAGCTTCCCCAGATTTCTTTTCCTTACAGTAAGCTTCAATCATAACTCCATAAGTGACATCAGTAGGATCAACTCCATTCTCCTCCATTTCATCCATGATCTTAACTGCATCCATTAACCTCCCTTGCTTGCAGAATCCATTCATGAAGATAGTATACGTAGTTGCATCTGGAATCCAACCTCGATCCAAGATTTCATCAAAGATCTTCTTCGCTCCAACCAAATCATTCATCGCACAATATCCGCCTAAAATCGTCGTATACGTCACAACATTCGGAATCATTCCCATCGCAGGCATTTCATCCAAAACCTTAATTGCTCCCTCCATATCATGATTCTTACAGAGAGCTTTGATGAGAATGTTACACGTGAAGACATTAGGGGTTATTCCAAACTTGTTTTTACAGTTTTTGAACATCAAATGCACCAAATCATACCGCTGGTTCTGGATCAGAGCATTCAATAGCGTATTAAAAGATCTCACCGACCTCTCAACACCAAAATCCCCAATCCGTAGAAACGTCCGAATGGCCAATTTTGGCTTGCTCGCGATTCCGTAGTTACGAATCACCGTGACGAACATGTTCTCACCACATCTGATTCGCGCCCTATGCAACTGCGTCATTAGGGTTTCCACGTGTTCGAAAGCTCGAGCGCGAGAGAGCCTCTCGATCATGGCGAGGTAGGTGTCGTAATTATGGGAAAATCCGGGGTGGAATTTACCGGCGTGATCGAAGATCTGGAGAGCGAGATCGAGGTTCTGTTGGCGCTTGATCATGAGGACGAGACGCTTGGGGTAGAGCCGGAGGGGCCAGGGTTTGATCGGTGGAGTGACGGTGTAGGATTTCAGGAGCTCCTCCTTGGAGTTAATGGCGGAGAGGTGGTGATGGGAGGGGTGAGTGGAGATGGGATCGACGGTGGAAGTTGAGAGAGAACGAGCGGTGGAGATTGAGACTAAAGATTTATTGAGGAGATGATGAGATCGCCGGAGAAGAAGCGGCATCGTTCTGTTTCCGGTGCGACGAAAGAGAGAGACGAGATGGTTGAGTCTAACGAGTGCAGCGGTGCGCAGAGCGCCAAGTTGAAAGTTGTCGACTTATAAAAGAGAGAATTAGAACTGTTGACCTCCATTTAAGAGAAATTACAATGAAAAGGCCTATGTTCAGGTCTAAGTGTAGATTAAGGCTTGCCTCATGATTTTATAACAGAAATTCCTTTCCAAGTTACCATTTGCCGTAAAAAAAAGTGGAAAAAGAAAAAGAAAAAAAAAAGGAGCAAATTGTTATTAGGGAAAAGACGGGATTTATTCTTAAAAATATTTGAACTTATGACATATGGCATTTTGGTTTTTCCACAGTAATTATCAAGATATATTTATTTAAGTAGTAACATTATAAGTCAGGGGCCATCGATTTTATAATGTCAAATTTGCATAGAGGGAGGCTACATAGCATACATGCGAGCTATATTGCTCCTTTGAGTAGCTTGGTGTATATTGATGCTTTTGGTTGATTAAATTATTTCATGAATTAGATTTTAGGTTTCATTTTACATTGTGCATAAAAGTGAGTTCCAGATAAGGAGAGACCAGAGGAATTATCTCTTTATCTCGATTTATCAAAAATTATATCTTTAATTAATTTATACTAACTGGTTGCACATGCAGTATTGCATGAACGAAGAAAGAAGCAGACGGAAAGGGAACAATTTTGCAACTAATTATTAAGTTTTTAAAAAATTGAGACAATTTTAACTTTGTACCCTTCTATTAATGAATTTTCACAATAATATGTAAGGATTGTTTTGAAAAATCGACATTTTAATTGACATGATTCCCAAGGGAGCGTTAGCTTTATTTATAGTATAGATTTATCTAGTCATGTTTCATTAACTCCATCTATATCTTGTTATGTCTTCCACATCTCTTAGGCCCTTCAAATATGCATCTTCTCATATCTATAATTCTTTGATTTATATGCCTAAACCAACTTTACTTACTCCTATTAATTTTATCCATGCTAGGCCAAACTACTTTTAAATACGTTCATTTCTTACTCTGTCTTTTCTAATATTCACATCTCCATAATAATCATCTTCTGAATATGTTATTTTTTTTGCCACCCAATATTATATACCGTACAACATACCTCGTACAATCACTTTATTATAAACTTATTATCGTTTAATTTGAATGAAATATCATACAAAATCCTATCAGCATCCCTCATCTGACTTCAACCGCATAAACCAATGGGGCCAAAAGGTGCAACAGATGTCACCCCCTTCCGAACGCGCGCGGATCCTCTGTGAAGCGCATCGCCTGTGAAGCAAAGGCATCCTCTGTGAAGCGCAATCCAACGGACCAGAATAAGCGAAGGTTATAATAGTAATTTTGATCCAAACGCTTAAAAAACTATTAAAACTCTCCTCGGCTCTCTCCTCGGCAATCTCCTCGTCTCGATGAAAACGTGCGAAACATAGTATTTAATTTTGGATCCTCTCCACGTCCGCAACGTGCGAAACATATTATTTATTTTTGGATCCTCTCCACGTCCGCACTTTACCCGACATTGCGCCATTTCTGGACCTTCTTCGTCTTCGTCTTCGTCTTCGTCATCCTCATCGCATACGAAAGGGACAGGATCATACTCCATTTGCTTCACAGAGGTTTCCCTTTCTTACAAACGCGCGCGCCCACTTGACGAAAGAAAGGGACCACCACCATCACAAGAACTTCGTAATTGAGGGACCACCACGACAGCCACCAGCCTCATTGAAAGACGACTGTAAGTCGTTATTTAATTTTATAATATAATGAGTCAATGACCAAATGTATCATAAGGAGCCATGGGTACCAGGCGAAATAAGCCAAAGGTACTGCTCCAAATAACGATGGGTACCTTCTGAGTTAAGCTTTAGGTACGCCCGAAGAGCTCCCCAAAAAACATTTTCGTAGTCAACAAATAAACCTAAGGTACCCCACAAATCAGATTAAGGTACCCCACTCTTAGCCCAAGGTACCACATATAAGCCTAAGGTAGCTCCCATATAAACCTAAGGTACCCCATGGTAAGCCAAACCCACTCACGAAAATTAGCCTAAGGTACCCCCTAAACCTACAGTACCCACAATATAAGCCCAAGGTATCCCCAATATAGGTCTAAGGTACTTCCTGAAATCGTGATTCGGCGATTTGTCCTGAGACCTAATCGCTACGAAACAGAGACAATGTTTCACTGCTTACAGTTAATCGCAAATCTGCGATTCGTCATCTGATTAATCGCCGCACCTAATCGCCAGGTCACGATTAATCCTGTACTTAATCGTGATGAAAATCTTGGGAAGTAAGGCTTAGATTCCTCTCCCCTCCCCAATTAATTCATAATTGGTGGGTTACTCAAGGCTTAGGGGGCTGGTACCTAAGGCTCACTTGTTTGTACCAAGGCATTTTTGGGTGTACCTAGAACATTTTGGGTGGGGGTGGGGGGGAGGATATTTGGGGATACCCAAGGCTTATTTGTGGGGTACGAAAGCCTTATTTTGTTGGGGGTACCGAAGGCTTAATTGGGTTTTGGTAAGCCAATTTGTAGGTGTACGTAAACCAATTTAGGGGACCTATTTGTGGGTACCCAATTCTTATTTGTGGGGTACAAAATGCATATTTGTGGGGTACGTAAGGCGTATTTCAATTTACATTTTGATTTTATAGATGGCACATGTAAATAGTCACATTGCAAAGTTTTTTTTATCAATTTATGTATTTATTTGTAGATAAATGGCACCAAGCGGGGAAGGAGTTCGCAATAGATGTAGTCCTCAACGACTTCTAAAAATTATCAAAAGGTTGAACGAGTCCCAGAAGCTAGCTGTTAGAGAAATTGGGCTGGGAAGCCTTCTGGATATGACGATTAAACACTGTTATAAGGGCAACATTGTGTCCTTATTGGCTTCATTTGATCCCGAAAAATGTTGCCTTGAAGTAAGTGGAAGAACGTTTGAGATATCACCTCCTGATGTTCAGCGGATATTGGGGGTGACCTCTGCCGGGGAGAGTATAGAAATCGATGAGGTGGAAAATGACCTCACAGAATTAAAGAAAATGTATTGTGATGATAAAGGTAAGATACCTTTAGGAGAGCTGGAGAGAAGACTGCAAGAGAAGGAGACGGCGGATGAAGATTTTTTGAGGCTTTTTGTATTGCTTGCATTGGGCTCATTTTTATGCCCTCAAGCTAAGCCGGAGGCCAGCACAAAGTTCTTAAATCTCATAATGGATATGGAGGGACTCCGTACCCTCAACTGGTCGAAGTTGGTTCTTGATTGGCTCATTGCTGCAATCCGCCGATACAAGGAGAAGCACCAAATATATGTCGGTGGTTGTTTGGTTTTTCTAAAGGTAAATTATTGTTATACACACATTTCATATATTTGGTATGCTTAAATTGTAATGGAAGAAATGTTTAATCAATCGCAGATGTTCTATTATGAATGCTTGCGCATGGATGGGAGCGCGATAGAGTTGGATGCAACAGCTCCTCTCATCACCGTGTGGAATGATGAGGATGTGTTGGAAAGGGAGAAAGAAGGAAAGGAAAAGGACATGAATATTCCGGAACATATTGACTATGAAAATGTTCCGGAGTCCGATAAATCAAAGGGGAGGAAGAAGGTATATTATATTGTATTGTATTTATATTTTCGAATAGGGGGTACTCAATATGAATATTCATTATACGTACATGGACATAAATTTTACTTGATTATGTGTTTTAGGAGGATAAACTGAGGGCAGCGATAAAGAAGCTAACAAAGGTAGTTGCTGCCCTTCAGCGTGAGGTAGCCAAATCCTCGAGATTGAAGGCTTTGGAGAAGGAGGTAATGGAAATCGGTTTTTGTCATTATTCATTATAAGTTCCAGATCTTATAGAAATGCAAATGTTTGTGGCTTGATTTGTTTAGGTGGAGAGATTGAAGTTGATGATAAGCAATCTTGGAGTAGGGCAAGCTGAACTAAGAGAGATGGTTCTCGAGCTTGTTGGATATGCTCGTGACTACCGAAGCTACCCTACCCCTGAATGTCCACGTGAACCATTTGAGGTTCCAGTGAACGTTGCTTCTGCACCGGAGGGCCCTTGCCCGGTGTCGCCGATGGAAGATATTGAACCTAAGGCGGAATGTATCCCGGATCCAACAGCGGGAGAATATGAAGGTTCAATCGTTCCATTTCAACCCGTTGAGGCTCCGAGATTGAAACGAATGAAGATTCCCGGCAAGGCAAAAAGGAGTCCTTTTACAACCATCACCGGGGAGAAAAAGAAAAGGGCCAGAAAGAGTAAGCAACCGCTCGATGCCGAGAGGCCAACGCAAACGGTAAGTAGTATATAATTGGATGTCTAATTGCATGTCAACCATTCATGTAAAACTTTACCATAGTAGATTGAAGAGCAATATTGTCGATGTAATGATCATCGTGTGACCTACATGAAATATATTTCAGGTACCATCTTACGATGATGATCGTGCGGAGGCTAGGTTGTTGCCGGATCTGAACACTGCAGATCCGTCCATAGAGCCATTGGTATGTTTGTTCTCAGTTTTTCTAAAGGAATTGTTTTTGTTTTTCGGTTAGAATTAGGTTGACAGCCATATATTCATTTTTTGGAATTTTTAATAAACTTGTAGGCAAGCGAACCAGCGGATGCATCTTCTAGTAGGACGCCTGTGGATGCTGGAAGCGCGGTCTGCAACTATGCATTCCGTGAGGACCTCGATCCAGAGTACGTACTTTCGCATATTTATGTTTGACGCGTTGTTGCTTTGTAAATTGTTGCGTATGGTTTGACTGTTTCTTTTGTGGGATATATATGTAGCGAGGTTTTGGTGAGATTCTTTGATGTCTTCATTGCCCGCGGTGAGTTCGAATGTTTGAAGCCTGAGAAATGGGTTACCAACTGGGTAGGAGTCTAACAACCTAAGTATCTTGTCAGATCGCATAAATATTTGGATTCTTAGATTTTATTTTTTTCTATGTAGATCTTGGATTGCTACATGCGGATGCTGAATTTCCAGGAACAGCAGGTTGGAGGCCCATGTTACTTCTTCCTGTCAGATATTGGGGTAATTATTACGACATTCTTCAAAAGAATTTGACACTGTCTGTAATACTCCTGTTGAACCTATATTATAACTTTTCAGACTTTTTGCGCGGCAGAAGAAAACCGAGAACTTACCAGACTTAATGATCAATTTGATCCATCGTACCTACTGAATATAGTGAACTACAAAATGGTAAGCTTAACTCACCATTGTTGCTGGGATCTTTTAATAGGGTAGGGCTAATAAATATGTTTGTATGCAGTTGTTTTTCCCTATATTGGAGCAAGAACATTGGTACATGTGTGTTGTTGACATGAATAAAAAGAAAGTCTTTTTTTTGAACTCGATGAAGGTGTGGATAACCCATGAAGTTCTCACTGGAGTGGTAAGTGATCAGCGTAATAATTTCTTGTGTCACTAATGTTGTTATTAAGTATCAATTTTTATATTTCAGCTAAAAGCAGTAGATATTATATGCACCTGGCAATGGGAAAAGCAAGTTTTAGTAAGCAAATTTCCAAGGACGAAAGCAGATGCTCTTAAGCTTCCTCGGCAAGGCAACCCGTACGTTTTCCACCTATTCCTTCTTTTCTATACTTACTACGATATGATATTAATAGCATTAACTTGTACTCGCATCTTTTGTAGCAATGACTGTGGAATCTTCACCATGAAGTTCGCCGCTTTCTGGAGAGGAGAACTTTCTCCTCGATTCACGCAGGTACGCTACAACTCCTAACCTATCCAGTTGTGTTTTCAAAAGCTCCAAATGATCACATTATTAATATAGTTTTGTTAATTTTGAATAGAATGATATTCCGGGCTTCAGAAGAAGCATTGTGAGTGAGATGATCCTCCACGAAGAAAACACGGTGAAGGATGATATTGTGAAGAAGAGTTCTACCTAGGGGGAGAGTTCGATGTATTAACATTTTTATATTATACATGCGTCACACTACAAACTAAAATTTTAATTTTTGGGGAATCTGTATGTATTTATTTGAGGACAAGGATGTTCCTGTAATGAATGCTGTAGCTGAATCAAGCATTCACTTGGATTTTACTTTTATGGCATGTTTAGTTTTTTATGATGTTTCACGATCATATTTTTGTAAAGTATTGTGTACATAGGACATTGTATCCATTGAATAAAAGCTTGGTTATTTTGATTGCTTAAGTTCTGCCACAGATTCGTCAAACTCGTTGATCGTAAATTATGCCAAATTTTAAAACAAGTTACTATACATTAGGTACTCCCCCCCAAAACAAAATGAAGGTACGGTTCGTGTGAAGTTTAAGGTAACCCCGTAACCGGCACAATGTACCACCCCCACCCCATATAAGCTTAGGTGTCACCTAGTAAGAGTTGCGTACACGCCGAAATAAGGCCAAGGCGCCCACGAAATAAGCCTAAGTTACATCAGCAAATAAGCCAAAGTACCCCTAAGTAATACCCAGGTACCCCCAAAATTAATATTAAGGTAACCCATAAGTAAGCCGGAGGTACCCCCAAGTAGGAACTGATAATGAACAAAACGCGCGGACGTTAATCATTAACGCGCGGACGTTAATCATTAACGCCCGCACGTTGCAGCTTTAAAGTGCACAGTACGTGCGAGCGTTACCAGGAAAGATTCGCGCGTTGAATATGCTCCCACTATTTTGTACGTGTGGGTACCTTCGGGTTTCTAGTGGGGTACCTCAAATTTACCTTTGGGGTACCTAAGTGTTACTTGGAGGTACTCACCCCTTAATTTGGAGTATTTTTTGTGGATAAATTAAGGCTCGTGTGGGGGGTACCCTGGGCTGATTTGGGGGATACGTAGGCACGTTTGGAAGGGTATCTCAAGATTAAGATTAATATAAGCTGACTTTTTTTGCATTCCCCGTCTTCCCACGGCCTTCGTTGCAGATTTTAATCATTTCGTATAATACCTTAGTCTTGTAGGTGGAAGTTCATTACCATAGGCTAATATAACCAGCAACTTCGACTGGTTGTTTTGCATGTACACGCATTACGACGTGCTAGACCCAATGTGTGTGTATTGGGGAGATAGAGGAATATGACAAATGAAAGCTAAGACCAAACAATATTTGCTTTGCATGCACTTATCGCAACGTTTTACAGGCACATAAGTAAAAAAAGATGGTCAAATAAGATGCATTCGATACTCAGATGACATGAAAAGAGGTTCAAGACTATGGGGCAGGCCCTGCTGGATCAGGAACTTTGTGTGCAGGCTCAAGGGGTTCAAGCAACAAATGTTCATCTCGAATGTACTCCGCATCACTTGGAGGAATATGCTCTCCAACGACACCTTGAGAAGCTGCATCGACAACTGTCCTCCGTTCTCCCTTGTCCCTATTCAGCCTGTGAAGCTCCTGATTTTCCAATTCAAAGTGCTTCATGGCCCGGCTGTAGTCTTGTTGCATCTCCAAATATATCTCGTTCAGCCTGATCTGCTTCTGATGCACTGCTTTTAGTGTGTCATCAGAATTCCATACTGTTGACCTCACCCAACTCAACTTGCTGTCAATTTGTGCAAACTTCGGCTTAATCACTTCTCGTACATCCTTTCTCACAGAGTAGGTGTCACTTTCTACGTTCTGAAGAAGATGTTCCATTTTAGCAACGTGGCGATCAGTTTCATGCTTGTATGCAAGCTGACCATCGTACAATTGTTTTATCTGCTGCTTCATTGTCTCCTGGTTCTCAAGAAGTAGCTTGGTTTGATTCATCAACTCACATTGCATGCCCATAACCTGTGAAAGGATTGATGCGAGTCCACGAGGAAATTGGGAAGAAGTTGTTTGGTCTATAGGAGCAGCAGCAGGAGCAGGCGTCGATGAGGATGGAATATCATGTTCCACAGGTTGATCATGTGTAGCAGACTCCAGGAGAGGAAGATCATGCTCATGTCCTATAGAAACATTGGGGGGAGGAGATGGAGGAGCAGGAGCATCTTCACCAGCAGTGGGAGGAGATGGAGGAGCAGGAGCATCTTCACCAGCAGGGGGAGGAGATGGAGGAGCAGCAGCATCCTCACCAGCAGGGGGAGGAGATGGAGGAGAAGGCGCATGGACCCCTGAAACAGGGGGAGGGGGTGGAGGAGCAGGAGCATCTTCACCAGCAGGGGGAGGAGATGGAGGAGAAGGCGCATGGACCCCTGGAACAGGGGGAGGGGGTGGAGGAGGAGGATGAGACTTGTTGTATTGCCCCTTGGACTTATTGTATGTTGCAGTATTGATAGGAGGAAGGGGAGCAAGTAACTCATACTCGGGGAAGTCAATTTGATGCATCTTGACTATCTTTGCAATGGCACACCCGAGAGGAAGTCCACACCTACGTTTGGTATCGAGCAAACAGTCAAGCATAGTCGAAATCATGATGGTGGGAACATCAATTGAATGCCTGTTGACCAATGCATAAAGCAAGAGTGGCCTCATAGGAGGCACAGTTGATCTGTGACTCACCGGCGCAACGTTAGAGCATTGGATTTTGTATATGAATGAGGTGTCAAATGTAAACTTGGAGGAATCCAGAGCTTTGCCCTCATAGTCCCCCTCCCTCTCAGTGGTCAGTAAAAAAGCAGCCACTTCATTGAGCAATTGTGGTAAGGGAGCATCAACATACGGGAATTCAGGATTCTCAACTCTCGGAATACCTAGGGCCCCAGCGATGGTATCAGAATCTACATGGATGGGCTGCCTTCTGAGAGAGGTATCGAAGGATGGACCGTCTGCGATGTTGTGGATGTTTGAATAGAATTCATATACTAGGTGTTGGGATGGGAGCAGGAAGTTGGTGAAGAGGTTATCCCATCCCCTCCCGGTAAATGCTGAACTAATAGACTCGGGGAAGTCTTCTAGAATAACCCCTCTTTCAAGCAAGATTTGTCTGTGGCTGACATCATTCTCGTACAGCTTCTTGGCCTGCCGATCGATGAAGATTGAATTATCAAATGAATCAATCCTGCGTTTCTTATTGGCTATCCTGGAGGATTTCTTAGGTTTAGAAGATGAGGCTCTGGTCTTAGGGGCCATCTAAGATTTCAGAAGAAGAGAGGAAGAAAAATAAATATGCACAAAACAACACATAGCAAACGATAATGTTAGACACAGAAAAGATGAGTGCTACCGAATGCAAATAATATAGAATGTGAATAATATGAATAATTGTGTGGAAAAAACCCACTCCCTATATACATAAAAAAAAAACCCCAACACTTGAGGAAAAAGTGCAGGCGTTATTCACACGTCAGGGAGATAACAATAGGGATGTGTACTTGTCAAAGGCTTATAGGAAAAGTGAATAGTAACTTGATTGCAACCGATAATATAAACCATTCCGACGAAGATAAACCAAAATGTACCTCTTGAAGACATTAGAATAAACACATAGATCGGAAACCCTAAATGAACAAATTAATACCCTAATCGTAACATATAAAATCAAAGCAGTAAAGTTCGTAAAGCATCTCGTAAGTCCTACGAACCAGAAATATAGGCTTTGGAACTCTTCCAGAAGAGAAGTGGTACCCACCCTGAGAAGACTTTATCGCAATGAAGATGAAGCGCTTCGGATGGCTTTGATTCGCATGGACGAAATAACGCGCCAGACCTGTTTCTTTGTAAATATAGGCAAATGCCCGAATGCACGCGCCCAGCACGTGCGCGCGTTGATATTAAATATGTGCCAAAACATAAGGAATTCTTCAAAGGGTACCTTCGGTTTATGATTGGGGTACCCCAGGCAAAATGTGGGGATACCTCATGCAAAAACACGGCGGTACCCAAACCCGAAGCGAACGTCCGAGCGTTCACGAGAACGTGCGCGCGTTGATATTAAATATGTGTCATCCCTAGAGCCTCTTAACTTTTTTAAAGTGTCCCAACGGGTTTTGTTCACGAGAACGTCCGAGCGTTCATGTATGTACATTTGTATATGTGTGTACACATGATTGTACACATGTGTGTACATGTGCACACATGTACATGTATATATGTGTACACATGTACCCAGGTCTGTACATGTGTACACATGTACATGATATATGTGTACACAAGTACATGTTCTTTAACGTGTACATGTACGGACATGTGTGCACATGTACACACATGTCTACATCTGTTCAAATGCATGTAAATGTACATGTATGTGTACAAATGTACACACATGTACATGTGTGCTCATATTGACATGTGTAAGCGTGTACACATGCACACACATGGGCACATGTGTGTACACACACGCACATGTGTACACATATACATATGTGTAAATGTGTACACAGATGACAATGTCCATGTGTACATTTGTAAGGTACATCAGCAAACAAGCCAGAGGTGCCCCCAAATGATAACTTACGGTAGGGACAATTACGAAAACAAGTACGTCATAGGTACCCCACATAAAACGTGGGTACCCCAACAATAACATGACGGTACCCCACACGTAAGGCGAAGGTACCATATATAAGGAATTACTAGGAAACATTAACGCGCGGACGTTAAGGTCCAACGCGCGCGCGTTAAAGCTATTAATACGCGTCCGACAGCTGTCTTCTTCGGCAGGAACGTTCGCGCGTTCATGACCAACGTCCGCGCGTTGACGTCTCTTCCACTTTCCTTCTACAGGGTACCTTCGCTTTTAAAACAGGGGTACCTTCGTATTATATCCTTGGGTACCCCCCTAATATTTGGGGGTACCTGTGTCCTACACTAATTTACGCTCCTGTGCTTGTACATACATGTGTACAAATACATGAAAGCAGCCGATACACATTAAAAAATGTAATAACACGTGTGCACAGATGACAATGTCATAGGAACCCCAACTAATACGTGGGTACCCAAGGATAGGGAATGAAGCTACCCCACACGTAAGGCGAAGGTACCATATATAAGGAATTACTAGGAAACATTAACGCGCGGACGTTAAGGTCCAACGCGCGCGCGTTAAAGCTATTAATGCGCGTCCGACAGCTGTCTTCTTCGGCAGGAACGTTCGCGCGTTCATGATCAACGTCCGCGCGTTGACGTCTCTTCCACTTTCCTTCTACAGGGTACCTTCGCTTTTAAAACAGGGGTACCTTCGTATTATATCCTTGGATACCCCCCCCCCAATATTTGGGGTACCTGTGTCCTACACTAATTTACGCACCTGTGCTTGAACATACATGTGTACAAATACATGAAAGAAGCCGATACACATCAAAAAATGTAGTAACACGTGTGCACAGTTGACAATGTCATAGAAACCCCAACTAAAACGTGGGTACCCAAGGATAAGGAATGAAGCTACCCCATACGTAAGGCGAAGGTACCCAATATGAGGATTTACTAGGAAACGTTAACGCGCGGACGTTAATGTTGAACGCGCGAGCGTTAAAGTTATTAATGCGCGTGCGACAGCTCACTTCTTCGACCGGAACGTTCGCGCGTTAGAGACCAACATCCGCGGGTTAACGTCTGTTGCCCTTTCCTTCTACTGGGGTACCTTCGCCTTAACACCTGGGTACCTTCATATTATATTTTGTGGTACCTTAGGTTTAAGTGGGGTACCTGTGGCCTACCCTAATATACGCTTCGGTACATGTGTCTACTTGTGTACACATACATACAAGCAAGCCTATACACATCAAAGAATGTACTTACATGTGTGTACACAATTACACACATGTGTGTGCGTGGGTATACGTACATGTACACAAGTACATGTTTACAGGTACAGAAATTTGTAGACATGTACAGACATGTGTGTACATGTACACATGTGTACATGTGTTAACATGTATGTACATGTACATGTGTACACACATGTACCTGTACCTGTGTACACACATGTACATGTGTAAACATGTATGTACATGTACATGTGTACACACATGTACCTGTACCTGTGTACACACATGTACATGTTTACAAATGTACACACATGGGCACATGTTTACACACATCTACATGTGTGCACATTGATACATGTCTACTCATATATAAATGTACATGTTTACACATATATGAGTACACATGTACACACATGTCTACATCTGTTCAAATGCATATAAATGTACATGTATGTGTACAAATGTATGGTTAGGCACAGTTACGAAGAAAAGTACGTCATAGGAACCCCAACTACTACGTTGGTACCCAAGCATAGGGAATGAAGGTACCCCATGCGTAAGGCGAAGGTACCCAATATGAGGAATTACTAAGAAAAGTTAACGCGCGGACGTTAAAGTCAAACGCGCGAGCGTTAAAGCTAATAAAGCGACAACGGTCTTCTTCGGCCGAAACGTTCGCGCGTTAGAGACCAACGTCCGCGCCTTAACGTCGGTTCCCCTTACCCTCTACTGGGTACCTTCGTTTTGAAGCCGGGATACCTTCGTATTATATATTGAGGTACCTTTGTTTTGATTAGGGTACCTGTGGCCAACCCTAATATACGCTTCTGTGCATGTCCATACATGTGTACATGTGTAAACATGTATGTACATGTACATGTGTACACACATGTACCTTTACCTTTGTACATACATGTACATGTTTATACCTGTACACACATGGGAACATGTTTACACACATATACATGTGTGCACAGATACACATGTGAACATGTCTACTCATATATACATCTCCATGTTTACACATATACACATGTGTACATGTGTGTGCACGCATATATACATGTACATGTGCATTTATATATGAGTAGACATGTACCAATGTTTACACATGTATATGTGTATAAACATGTGCCCATGTGTGTACATTTGTAAACATCTACATGTGTGTGCACAGGTACAGGTAAATGTGTGTACACATGTACATGTACGTGTACCCACGCACACAGGAAAATGTGTACTTGTGTGCACAAATGTAAGAACATTCTTTGATGTGTATAGGCTTGCTTGTATGTATTTGTACACATGTAAACACATGTACCGAAGCATATCTTAGGGTAGCCCACCGGTACCCCCACTTAAACCTAAGGTAGCACAAGATATAATACGAAGGTACCCCGGGGTTAAAACGAAGGTACCCGAGTAGAAGGAAAGGGCTACAGACGTTAACGCGCGGACGTTGGTCTCTAACGCGTGAACGTTCCGGCCGAAGAAGAGAGCTGTCACACGCGCAATAATAACTTTCACGCTCGCGCGTTCGACATTAACGTCCGCGCGTTAACGTTTCCTAGTAATTCCTCATATTGGGTACCTTCGCCTTACGTGTGGGGTAGCTTCATTCCCTATCCTTGGGTACCCACGTATTAGTTGGGGTTCCTATGACATTGTCATCTGTGCACACGTGTTACTACATTTTTTGATGTGTATCGGCTGCTTTCATGTATTTGTACACATGTATGTACAAGCACAGGAGCGTAAATTAGTGTAGGACACAGGTACCCCAAATATTAGGGGGGTACCCAAGGATATAATACGAAGGTACCCCTGTTTTAAAAGCGAAGGTACCCTGTAGAAGGAAAGTGGAAGAGACGTCAACGCGCGGACGTTGGTCATGAACGCGCGAACGTTCCTGCCGAAGAAGACAGCTGTCGGACGCGCATTAATAGCTTTAACGCGCGCGCGTTGGACCTTAACGTCCGCGCGTTAATGTTTCCTAGTAATTCCTTATATATGGTACCTTCGCCTTACGTGTGGGGTACCGTCATGTTATTGTTGGGGTACCCACGTTTTATGTGGGGTACCTATGACGTACTTGTTTTCGTAATTGTCCCTACCGTAAGTTATCATTTGGGGGCACCTCTGGCTTGTTTGCTGATGTACCTTACAAATGTACACATGGACATTGTCATCTGTGTACACATTTACACATATGTATATGTGTACACATGTGCGTGTGTGTACACACATGTGCCCATGTGTGTGCATGTGTACACGCTTACACATGTCAATATGAGCACACATGTACATGTGTGTACATTTGTACACATACATGTACATTTACATGCATTTGAACAGATGTAGACATGTGTGTACATGTGCACACATGTCCGTACATGTACACGTTAAAGAACATGTACTTGTGTACACATATATCATGTACATGTGTACACATGTACAGACCTGGGGAACATGTGTGTTCTTGTTTGCACACATGTAAGTACATTGTTTGGTGTGTACCGGCTTGCTTGTATGTATGTGTACACATGTATGTACATGCATAGACGCGTATATTATGGTTGGCCCCTGGTACCCCAATTAAAACTAAGGTACTGCACTATATAATACGAAGGTACCCCGGTTTCAAAACGAAGGTACCCGGTAGAGGGTGAGGGGAACAGAAGTGAACGCGCGGACGTTGGTCTTTAACGCGCGAACGTTCTGGCCGAAGAAGATCGTTGCCGCTTTATTAGCTTTAACGCTCGCGCGTTTAACTTTAACGTCCGCGCGTTAACTTTTCTTAGTAATTCCTCATATTGGGTACCTTCGCCTTACGTATGGGGTACCTTCATTCCCTATGCGTGGGTATCCACGTATTAGTTGGGGTACCTATGACGTACTTGGCATGTGTACACATGTCTGTACGTGTACCCACGCACACACATATATACCTGCGTTTATATGTGTGTGTGTTCCTGTTTGCACACTTGTAAGTACATTTTTTGTTGTGTATCGGCTGCTTGTATGTATTTGTACACATGTATGTACAAGCACAGACGCGCATATTAGGGTAGGCCACAGGTACCCCAGTTAAAACTAAGGTAGCCATTGATATAATAAGAAGGTACCCCTGTGTTACAGGTAAGGTACCCCGTAGAAGGAAAGGGGCACAGACGTCAACGCGTGGACGTTTGTCTTTAACGCCCGCACGTTCCAGATTAAGAGGACAACTGAAGCGCGCGCTTTCTGAAGGACCTTTCGCGCGCTATTGTATGGGGTACCTTCATATGTTTTTTTGGGTACCTGCGTTTTATGTGGGGTACCCATACAGTACCTGGCTTCTTAATTGTGGCAACCGTAAGGCATTATTGGGGGGCACCTTTGGCTTTTTTCCTGATGTACCTTAGAATTTTTTGAGGGGTGCCGTGGTCGTATTTCTTGGGTTACCTCGCTACAACTCTGTGCTATTGGTTCTCTCTTCATGGGGTCACGTTTTGGAAAACTTTGCACAGTACCTTGGGCTTAAGTCTGGGGTAGCATGGCCTTCTTTAGGGGGTACTCAGATTTGTATGTATTGAAGGTTCAAAAATACGTGCACATATCTTACATGAGTCACATTCATAACGTGACATGAATGTTATAAACTCTCACATCATTCAATACCTTTCCCATGATTTCTAGACACATTATTATATCATAAAAATATAATATTTTCATACAGCAAGTCGCTGTTTCATCAGGGTTAGGTCCCATGCATAATCGGAACATGGCGATTAAGCATGCGATTAATCTATTGATTTGTACGACTAATCGTGCGGCCGTATGTATTATTTGTATGCGCACAAGCGAGGGTTTATGTTTGGGTGTATAAATAGAGGGTTTCGCTCCACTTCGTACTCACGAGTAATCTAGGGTTTCCTACGCATGGGTCCCCTTATTCCACTGTTCTCCTGCTGCCTCTCGCCTCCAAATCACGATTAATCTACGGTATACGCACTTCCTGTTTCTTCCAGGGTTCTCCAAGTCTGTATACTCTCCAACTCAAGGCCAAATATACGGGGTTTACGGTTTGGCTCCACCAAGTTTCCACTGTGAGTTGTGTCGAACATTGTTTTGTTCTCTGTCATTTTCTCAAATCATGCCTCGAACAAAGAATTCTAGCATGCGCCATAAGAGGAGAAGGGATAGGACTCCTGCACCTGCAAGTCCCTCATTATCTTCCGGCTCTCATTACAGCCCTTCTGAGACAGAGGAACCCAATCCCTCTCAGTCTACCATCCACAGGGAGCCTTATTCTCCTGATAATTCGTCGTCTGTACCTTCTGAAGCCGAGCAGATTCGGCAGCGACCCTTGATTGTTGAGAAACCGGTTCTTAGATCATGTTTAGAACCATATGGTATTGTACAGATTCTGGAAGCTGTTGGTTGGTCCGGCATTCTAGATTGGGGGGATGCTGCCAACTCCTCGACTGTTGCTCAACTTTATGCCGGATCCCGTAACTTGTCCACCCCTCCTTTTCGTGAGCCTGCATTTGAGATCAAAGTGGCAGACTCTACATATACTGTCACACCTGACTTGATAAGTGATCTAATGGGTATACCTAGATCAGAGATCCGTTTCCTGAACCCACCAACGCAAGAGGAACTTGCTGAGGCCACTCAATGTCTGTGTGGGATTGATGCACCATGGAAAAAGACTGTGCTTCAAGCTAATCAGCTCTTCCCTGCGTATAGAATACTCCATCTCATCTTCACATTCAATGTCTATCCTAGGTGCGGTAATAAGTTCGAGCTGACCAAGCCCATGGTCTTCCTTCTCTACCGTCTCATTACTCGGACGCGCCTTTGTCTGCCCACATTCATTTGCAGACATATATGTCAAGTTGTCCATTCATCTCGTCCCAGAGCCCTTCCGTTTGCCTATCTTATGACCAGGATTGGGATGAGGTTTGGTTTACGTGGACCTCCTGATTCCATGGTTATTTCAAGGCAATTTTCACAGATGAATCTAAATCAAATGCAACTTGCACCTTTGCACCACCACTGTCACGCGGCTCAGAGATCCGAAGAATCAATGGCGCACCAACAGCAGCCACAACAAAGAGAGGAAGCAGAGCCAGCACAACCTTCGTCATCACATCCTCGTCCACCCACTTCTCAACCCAGCTCTTTCAAGACATATTCACGACGTGGACCGTCGTCAGAAGCCTTTCGTAGGCTTAGCCAAGATGTTGGAGAGATTCGAGAGGATTTTGGCAGTCTACGACGTGATTTTGGAATGTTTCAGGAATCTATCACTCATGAAGTTGGTGGACTAAAGAAGCTGGTCAAGAAAGCCGTGAAGATAGTGACTCATCTCTTCACTTGCTCCACTCAGCAGACTCCATCCCTCCCACCACTTCCCGGGTCTGATGACGATGACATTGCACCATATTGTGCTGATTTTAGACGTACTTCTATGTTTTGGATATAAATGTCTTTATCTCAACGCAACTCAGATGTGTAGAATGTACTCATTTCCCATAGTAAAAGTATTCGTAATTACAGCATCATAATCCTCTGTTGTTTCCATTTGATATAACTTTGTCCATCAATCTACTCCGAATCAGTTCCTTCTTTGAAAAGATGATTGGCGGTGCACCGTAGGCCTCATTTGGGGGCTACCTAAGGCATCATTGGGGGGATTCCTTGAGGACAAGGGCATAATTACAGGGAACAAAGTGGTACGTTAGGAAGTAGGAAGAATTTCCTTATAACGCGCGGACGTTACGAACCAACGTTCGCGCGTTGAAATCTCAATCACCAATTCGTACTGCAACGTTCGGGCGTTGATATCCCAGGTACGCGCGTCATGCTATTTGTGCAGAGGGTACCTTGCGCTTATTTGTGGGGTACCTAAAGCATGATTGTGGGTACCTAACGCGTAATCTACGGTACCTAAGGTCCAGATGGGTGGGTTCTTATTGTTGTTTCAGGGGATACCTTAACTCTTCAGTTGGGGTGTACAAAATTTATATATTGGGGGGTTTTGGGAGCCATTATGGGTGGCGCCTAAGGGTTGATGTTGGATGTACCTGTGTTATTAATGGGGGAACCTTATTTTTATTTGGGATGTACTTGCAAGAGGAACAGCAAGAAGCTCTGAAAATATTAACCAATTAACAGAACTAAATAATTAACTCAAAATTGCGATTCTCATTCCACTGGAAGTATACATTTGGTACATACACATCCTTGTACAATTAGAAAAAATGAACACTTACATTGCACTACAAGAACAATATAATTACAAGACTAACACTGTCAACACATTCAATACACACAATTCACTCCCCCTTTCTTGTCGTACCAATATACAAAAGAATCACAAATCTCCAGGGAAATGATCTAAATCTCCTTCTTGACGATATACGCTCCCATCTCGACTATAAACTCCTGGAGATCTCCCTACAGTAGAGCTTGAACAGGAGCCAAATTGATTCTGGCCAACAGTATTGCTTGAGTTGGATTCTTGGAATATGTTTGGACTCATTGATTCCTGTCATTAATGGAATGTCATTGCAAAGCATTGAAAGTCTTCAAAAAGTATTGAAGAGTAGGATCTTCTAGAAAATATACCCGCAGTAGCTGTGTGTAAGTACCAGGTTGTTGGAATGGAGACAAAATTGCATATTCAGCCATAGGATATGTTCTCGATTGCATTCCCGTCACCACTCCATCTGTTCGAAACTGATGAGAGGCCTATGGAATACATAAAATTCATAAAAAATAAGAAATCCCCCATAAAACCATAATCATGATATGATAAAACAAATACATTAGTATGAGGTAAGTATTATACCATTGTCTCACTCCATCCAGAGCTTTGACTTGCATATTGTGTTTGTGGTGGAGTTTGAGTCTGAATTGTATTTGCCGTTTGAGCTGGTCTGTCATGGTTCCTCTTGCTCTTTGGAGCCCTTTCTGAAAAATGTTTTGGTCGACGTCCACTACGACCTCGACCCGGCTTCCTCTTCAGTCCAGCAACGGTGATTTGGATATTTTCAGATAAATTCTCTCCTTCATTCACATCCACTGTGCTCGGAGGCTTGTTCTTCAGCACATTTCCAACTTCAGTCATTAAAATGGCCAGCCCATTCGCAGCACATTCATATGCCTCGAAAGTTTCGGCAGCAATTGCTGATAATTTAACGGCATTATGGCAAAGTTCTCTGTACCGTTTAACCAAGGACAACTTTGCCACTTCCTCATCTGACATACGACTATAACTTGGGCTGCAACCCTTTGCATCCTTTGTCCACCGCTTTAATATGTATTGACTTGGGATCCTATTAATATTTCGCATGTCAAGTACTTTGAGTGCATGGCTACACAAAATCCCAACAAATTCAAACTTACGGCAACTGCATTTCAACATATCATCCTCAGTGTTAACTGTAACAACATGCCCTCGAGGATTATCAAATAAGCTAACTTTATAGATTTTGGATGTCTCAGTATGTGAAGTCTCATTAACAACAAGATTCTGAGCTTTTGCATATTCCGATTGAAAAATCTCAAACAGCTTCGGTGTGTATACCTCCCTTCCATGCTTTAATATGATGATTTCTGCCATCATTCTTGGAATACGCTGGCTCATATTATAATTGTCTTCCTGTTCCTTGTAACGGATATCATCCAAAAGCCTTGCAAAATGCTGGAAAAAACACGAGACGTCCATGTTGTACTTCGTGTATTTCTTTAACCGGCTGTTGAAGCTTTCACTCAGTTGGGTGCTCTTCATGTCAGCACAAAATGTAGTTCTTCCATATACAAGGGCCCATTTCTCCTTTATCTTAAATATGCCCTTCAGCCACTCATTGTCTTGGAGATCGTATTTTTGAATCATTGCATCCCACGCTTCCAAGAACTCAGCCTCTTCCTCGTAATCATATATACACCGATTGAAATCAGATGAAAAGGAGGTTCTCGTTTGGAATATGTGACCGAGATGCTTCAATGAATTTTGGTGCAAATGCCATACACATAACCGATGATACGTGTTCGGCAAAACAAAAGCAATTGCAGCTGACATAGCTGCATCTTGGTCTGTCAAGATGGTAACTGGCCCTTTCCCATTCATTGCCTTTATAAATGTTTCAAACAACCAAACAAAGGATGCCTTCGTCTCATCATAAAGCATTGCAGCTCCGAACACTACCATTCGTCTGTGATGGTGGACTCCAACCAATGGTGCAAATGGCCTTTGAGCTTCGTTTGTCCTATAAGTTGTATCAAAACAAACAACATCTCCAAAATTATTGTAGTCTTCTTGCATCTTCCGATCAGCCCAGAAAAAGTTTGTAATTTCATTGTTCTCATCAACTTGTACAGCATAAAAGAAAGACGGATCGTCAATCAGTTGTCCTTCAAAATAAATTAATAACCTTGATCCATCTCCTACTTTCATTGCTCTCCGTCTGTCACGAATCTGGTTCTTATGGTCAATAGGTAGGAAGCCCAAATTCTCTCTTCCGCCGGCTTCTCTACCCATGAACTCAAAAGCATGCTTTGGTCGTATGCCACTGCTTTCTGCTAATACAATTTCTGCTAATTGCGCCTCTGTAACTTTCCTCTGTGAAGGTAGCATGTGGACCTTACTTGGGGTAACAACCTCATGATTATGCTCGTCCTCAAAGCTCGCTACAAAATACATGCCATTGTCTTGAGCTTTCACACTCATGTGTGCCAAACAACCCGTACGTGTTTCCTTTCTAGGGTTCTTCACATCTTTATCCCGTTTGTCTATTCCCTTCTTCCCTTCTTTATAGCAACAAAACTTCCTACACAACTCCTTACCATCTTTCCGACTTTTCCAGCTCGTACTCTTTCGAATACTGAAGCCCTTCTGTGCTGCATAAGCATTGTAAAATCTATACGCTTCATCGGTAGATGGGAACTCCATTCCCACGGATGGCCTAAAATTTTGAGTATGCCCTTCGCCGTCATCGAACCTTAGTGCTCTTACAACTCTAGGCACTGTATTTATATCCGCTATATCATCACTAACCTCATCTCCACTTAATTGCTCACTTCCACTTGTACAAATGACTTGCTCCATTTGTCCCTACAACATAAAACTGATATTCCACTTAGAATATCATACTAATAACAATATATAGTACCCATGAACATCACAGGGTAACCATTCTCTTCAACCATGTGCCAAGTTGGTGTATTTTGACGGCTTATTACAAAACTTGAGTACGTCGGAATAATTTCTTAGTACCTACACACATGGTACCTACGAATTATTTTTACGGTACGCCAAGGGTACGAAGGTGGTACATAAGTTTTGGACCTTCTTCATTCCCATAGGTTTGGTTAAAATAAGATAGAATATACTGGCAACAAATAAAGTCAAAAAAAAGACAAAACATGTCGGCGCGATTAGCCCAGAGATTAATCGTGAGATCCGCGATTAGCATCCACGACTAATCGCCCAGTCAAGATTAGGTCTCGCGATTAATCTCAAGATTAATCGCGACTGTCCCGATTAACTCTCCAGAGAACATGAAGTCTCTGTTTCATCACGATTAAATCCCAGGATTAATCGGTGCCAGACGATTTGGGATACCTACGACAATTTCTTGGGTACCTATGCCTTATTTTGGCTTAATTGGGGGTACCTAGGGCATTATTGGCGGTTTTTTGGTGGGTACCTACAGGTTCTTATGGTGTGTACCTAAGGCTTAATTGTGGTGAACCTCACATTTTTTCGGTGGGTACCTAAGGCTTGTTCGGGGGTGGTAATGGCTTATTTGACAGCTGTTTATTTCTGGGCGTACCCTGTCGATGTGTGGCGGCGCGGCATTGTTCGCCCGACTATCATTTCAATTTATTTAAGGTTCCACCATCTTCGGGGGTTGACATTAATGGAAAATGCCAAAAATCTGTTTATGTACCTGGTTTACATTGGTTGTTGGAGTCTTAAATAGAAACCCATAATGGTGGAGTGAGTGGTGGTCCCTTCTTCTTTAACACTTGGAAGTGGAACTGTGGTAGCTGCCTTCCTTTTCTTCGAAGTGAGAGTAAAGACAGCACCTTTCCCGCCAATGTCGGAGTAAACACAGAAATGTCTGAGTAAGAACAGAGAAAGTTCGGACGTGGACAAGATTATAAGTTAAATAATATAAATGTTTCGCGCGTTTTCGTCTTGCCGAGGAGAGAGCCGAGGAGAGTTTTAATAGTTTTTTAAGCGTTTGGATCAAAATTACTATTATAACCTTCGCTTATTCTGGTCCGTTGGATTGCGCTTCACAGAGGATGCCTTTGCTTCACAGGCGATGCGCTTCACAGAGGATCCGCGCGCCTTCCGAACGGGCAAACAAAGATAACCTCTCTCTCTCTCTCTCTCTCTCTAAACGGTTCCTAATTAAGTAGGTCCCTTGTCTTCCTGTTCACGTCCAGAATCCCCTTCGGTCCAAGACGGAAAACAGCAAAGGCCGTCGAACTCTCGTCATCACTCACTGAAGTTGAACTCGCCCGACCGACTCGGTTCTCCAATTCGCTTACTCCAAACCCTTCCTTCTCCAACTCGTCCAGGCATTCATGCGTCGGAGCTCGAATCTCATTCCACGTTCTTTTGCAGCCCTGGAAGCAGCGGTGCTATGTCGGTGAGAATGACTCGACCGGCGCCGAGAAGCACAGCCGTTAGACCCGGAATTCCAGTTCCGGCGCCGAGCTCAATTACGGTTGAGAAACCGTTGAGTTGAGAATAGCTTTTTGTTATCATTAAGGTTGAGTTGAAAAGTGACCTATGATACGTATGTGGCCCCCGACGATGAAATGAATGCCAATATAAAATGAAAAGAAAAGAGGCATTTGACTTTTTTGATTGAATATTGTCACCCGCTGATGTTTGAGAGAACGGAAGTTTTGTGAATTTGTTGTTATCACTGTGCAACTAGCCTGCCCTTTGGGTTGAACATTAATGGATCTGGCATTTTTCGTCATATTCTGCGTCTAGTTTTGATTGAGCATCGAGCCATCCATTCTGTTATTGCCATATCCCTTCTTCTTTTGTTTTCCTCCTTTTCCCCACTGACTACTGTATATATCAATTGTGATACATTGTATCTTTTTGAATGTTTCAATCCTGTTGGGATAAAATTTTGTGGTATTAGCTAAGATGTGGTGGGTGATCCATAGGTGGAGCAAAGGAGAACAATCAACTGCATTGGCAACTGCTACTGATTCTAGCTTGCAGGTTTGTGTACAGAAAGTTAACGAAATGAAAATTGAAAATATTTTATAAGCTAACAACGTCAATCCCTACGGCCATTGCTAGTTCATTTGGCCAATCATTTATAATACTTATTTGGACAAGCATCTGATGATTGTGCCTGCCAAAATGTTATTGGGGACAAGGGAACTTCGGTGGTAGTCAACATAGATTTAATGGGCAACCTACAGAAATTGCATCTGACCCATCTGGCTCCAATTTCTTGGTTGACACTCTACCTAAGCATAGTCAAAGGATCTATATAACAGGCTCTGCTAAGTCTCTTTTCCTTCCAGTTTCAAATTTATAGGAATTGTAGCCCTCTTTATGAACTAGTTTGTGCATACTGAAACTTGATAACTTTCTTGTGGAAAGAAATGTTTGATGGAGCTAATTGAGAACTAAGCTCATTGTCTTTTCAGGAATTACATGAATGGAATGCTAGGTACAAGCAGAAGTTTGGAATTGTTTTCCTTATATGCGCATCTGGGAGGACTACTTCTGAAATACTTGCTGAATTGAAGGTAAGATAGTCTGCATTAATTTATTATTGTTGCCTTAAGACAACTTATGTTCTCAAATATGAACTGTCTGTTGAGCCCTATGACTAAATTTTGGGAATTAGCTGTATTTCCACATGACGTTCTCAAAAGTTCATTGAAAGTTGCTGATACCTTTAAAATACTAATACACAAGAAAAAGCTCTCTCTCTTTCACTGTTTCACAGGCGCACACGCACACACACACATGTCTGTCTGTCCCTTCTCCCCCTCTCTTATATGTGTGCATGTGTGTGTGTGTGTGTGTGTGAATTGAAAATTTTCTTAGGAAGGCTATGTTCACAACTAAAATTTAATATCTGTGGGACATGCTGTAGCTGACTCTGTGCCTGTAACTTGTACTAGTGAGAAGAGATACTTTACTGACTTTTCATGCCTTTTGTTGACAAATCAATTATTATGCAATCACATTACTTCATGGTTGTCTTTTGCGTGTCTCTTACAGAAACGTTATCCAAACCGGCCCATAATTGAATTTGAGGTTGCAGCTCAGGAGCAGATGAAGATCACTGAGCTACGCCTGGCCAAGCTATTTTCGGCCGAAGGGAGAACTGCTTTGGCCAGTGGCCAGTCTTGCAGTACCCTTGCATCTAAAGCAGAAGGTAGTTTATGTACTTTATATTTTAAAATTTGAATAAACCATTGAAGGGTTAAATTGGAAATGTGTGCCTAATGCTCTTGTTGCCCTGGTTTTTTTTTGTTTTTTCGTTTTTTTGGTTTTTTGTTTTTTCGTTTTTTTGGTTTTTCGTTTTTTCGTTTTTTCGTTTTTTCGTTTTTTCGTTTTTTCGTTTTTTCGTTTTTTCGTTTTTTCGTTTTTTCGTTGTCCAATGGATGATTCCATCATGTGTTCTGCTGGCATAAAGGTTTTTCTGTCCTGTCTCATGCACTATTTTATCCAAGTCATGCTTATTCTGTTCTAAGCTCTTCCCTGCTTCTGCAAAATTTTCCAATTCATATCGTTTCCTCAAAGTCTCCATGCCCTTTGCTAGCTTTTTGCCTTTCAACTGCTATTTAACAACTCAGCTAGAGTCCGTGGTCTTTATATTCCTTCAGTTGATAGCAATCTTTATCAATTCAGACTCCAAAAATTGAAGTGTTGGATGTACGTACTCTTGTTTTTTCTTTGCTAAGATACTCTCTAAGATGATACAGATGATATGAAGTGACTTTCTGTGTCAATCCCAAAACAAGTCAAATTTGTCTCCACTGGACTAGTTTTGGGGTCATTGAGAATGATCACTTGTCCACTTTATAAACTAAATGACATGATTGTTGCGATCTTCTCATTCTTCATAGAAGATCGTGTGAGTATCATTGGAGCACATCTGACAACCGCTGCTGACGCTCCTGCTGGTAAAACATCTCAAATCCCAGCAAGGACCCGCCCTCCCATCACGACTCATGTCTTGGATGTCGCTCGTGGTGGTCCAGCTTCTGGCATTGAGGTACAATTGGAGACGTGGAAGGGATCTCAACCAGACCAGTTGTTTGGTGATCCAGGTATAGGAGGTTGGGTGTTTCTAGGGTCTTCAACTACAAACCGTGACGGACGATGCGGCAATCTAATGGACATGGTGGATCCTGTGGAACCGGGGTTTTACAGGATAAGTTTTAACACCGGGAAGTACTCCCCAGTCAGCTTCTTTCCCTATGTCACCATCGTGTTTGAGATCAAGGAGTCCCAGAGGCTTGAACATTTTCATGTACCCTTGCTGCTGTCACCATTCTCCTTTACGACTTATCGTGGAAGCTGAGAGTTCTGTTATTATGACAGTCTAGTTAAATGCTCTGTAAATGAACTGAAGTGTGCCGTTGCAAACACTTCCAGATCCTTGTGATTTATTTTTCCTTCTTTTTATTTTTTAAATAGTTCCTGTATTGATCATAAGAAATAACTTTGATGTATTTTCTTTGTAATTCTTCTCTACCATGTTTGAACGAGAATCTGGGTACGTATAACTCGTTCTTTCAAGATATTCCAACTTGTAGTGCATTGTACTCAAGCTGCTGGTCCTCAATTTACTCTTGGAATAGCTTCCTTACTTCTACTTCCAAAAGCAACTCTCTTTTTATTCTCTCCTATCCGATGGAAAACGAATCCTGCTTGTGCCTCTCCTCTCCATTAATAACATAATTCCTGTTTCTGATACAAGCAATTCAGGAGGTGCCAATGACAGAAGCATTGGTATTGGGTCTTATAACCAAATTTGGAGAGTTTCTTGTAACCGAAGTGGGAGATTTTGTGATTGGTGAAGCAGGTTCGTTGGTCCAAGGCCAATTTCAGATACGCAATGATGTCAAGTTCATCAAGGATGAGCTTTCCACCATGGAGGCCTTCTTGAGAGAAGTGGAGCGGAAAAGCATACGGGATGATTCTGTGAGAGAGTGGGTGGCTCAAGTGAGAGATGAAGCGTATGAGATGGAGGATGTTCTCGAAGAATTCATCGTTCGAATGCTTGTAATTGAAAACTCCATACGAGGCACTGGTTGCCGACATCTCGTGTCCTGCATCTCATATCCATGTTTTCTTCTAAAGCAATTTTTTCTGCGCCGTCAATTTCAAACTCGGATGCTAACTATCAAAAGAGAACTCCAACAAATCTCTGAGAGAAGGCCTCGATACAACCTTGAAGGAATTGCTAAAAGCTCAAGTCGGGAAGATGAAGGATATCCTGTTGCATCATACCCTTTTGAGGAAGAAGTTGATATCATAGGCATCGACAAAGATGTGCAGCGAATACAAGAGTGGTTAACAGAGGAACACCATCACCGCCTAATTGTGTCAGTGGTTGGTCATGGAGGTTCAGGCAAGACTACTCTTATTAGGAGGGTTTACAATAACATCAAGGGAAAGTTTGATTGCTATGCTTGGATCTCTGTATCCCAAGACTTTAAAATGCAACAGAATTTACAACAGATGCTTACACAATTCCATGAAATTCGATGAGTTGTAGTTTATCTGAGTGGGATGAGGTCTTAGAGAATCTAGATTGGGAATTGAATAACAACCAAGATCTAGAAAAGCTAAGTCGGGTCCTTTTGACAAGCTACAATTACTTGCCTCCTCGATTGAAATATTGTTTCTTATATTGTGGTTTGTTCCCGGAGGATTATGAAATTCAACCATCAAGATTGATTCGTGTATGGGTGGCCGAAGGTCTTGTAGAAAGTCACCCTCGAAAAACATTGGAGGAGGTTGCAAATGAATACCTCTCTCAACTCATTGATAGGGGCTTCCTTCAGCTTGATTCTGCGGTGATGTGGAAAAAACGTCTGCGAGTGCACGATCTCATGCGGGATATTGCCATTCACATGATGAAAAAGGAAGAATTTGGTGAAATTCTCGACGATCGAAGCAATAACATAGTTTTAAAGGGACAACGTCGTGTGGCAATCCAGAGCAATGTGTCAAGTGTTCAATACAGTTTGGTTCATCTCAACACTCGCTCCTTCCAGACATTTGTAGAGATAAAGCTACCATATGAGACAATATTGCGGCCTCTGTTGTCAAATCTCAAGCGACTAAGGGTGTTAGAACTATCAGGAATCGTATCCCTTGAGCAATTGCCGAGTGAAGTGGGGGAATTGATTCACTTGCGTTATTTGAGTATAAGGGGGACACGTGTATCTGAAATTCCTATTTCCTTGCAGAATTTGTACAATTTACAGACATTGGATGTTCGGGGTACACTTGTTAAAAGTTTTCCACAAAGAATGCAACTTGGAAAGCTCCCACAATTAAGGCACCTTCTTCTAAAACCGCAAGAAGACTACTTCAGTTTTCAGAACTTGACGATTGATCCCAACAACTCAATCAACCTGCAGACATTGTCCGGAGCACGTGCTGATGAAAGTTTAATAAGACAGCTGGACTACTTAACCGGGCTGAGAAAATTGAGTCTTGAAGTTATGAAAGGACAAGACTCTATGGAGCTATGTTCTCGTATTAAGAAGATGCAAAACCTTCGCGTCTTGAGAATGAAGTGCTATACTGAGAATGAATGTCTTGATCTGGAAACCATGTCTCCACCCCCACGCTACATCGAGAAATTGTATTTGTATGGAACTATTAAGGGGGAGTTACCTTCATGGATAGGCTCTCTCAACTGTCTTCATACCATGCTTTTGAAGGATAGCAACTTAAAGGAGGATCCAATGAGCACCCTTTCAAAATTGCCAAGTCTGGAAATCATTTCTCTAATATATGGTGCTTACGCTGGAAGAAAGATGAGTTGGGGTGATGGTTGTATGGAGCTATTTCCTAGACTTAAATATCTAGCTATAGGCCATATGTTGGAATTGGAGGAGTTAAGTGAGATAAAAGAGGGCACGATGCCACGCTTAGTTACTCTTGCTATGGTAAGATGCCCAGAGTTGAAAAGGATTCCACATGGGCTTCAACACCTCAAAGCACTCAAGCAGCTTCTCATCTATGGCATGGATGAGGACTTCTGCAAGAGATTGCGTCCAGGTGGGGAGGACCACTGGTTGATCCATCACATTCCCGATGTCAGCATTGGCGGAGAACGCATTCCCACGGTTAATTTCTAGTGAAGATGGCCTATAGTCAACGATTGGAAAATTTCACTTGTGAGTTTCTTTTTCTCTCTCTCTCTCTTTCTCTCTCCTTTCATGTGAGATCTAATCTTATAAATGCCAATTATCTCCTCTTTGTTTCAATGTCTATTTTTATAATAAACTTGGAACTATCTTTTCTTAGTATTTTTATAAAGTGTGAGTTGACAATCCAATTTCCTAATTTATTTTCTTTTCTCATCTTTATGTGAAACTTTTTAACTTTTAGAATCATCTTCATTATTTCTCTCCATAGTCAAAACTATTCCTTTCTATTTTTAGGCTTCTCAGTTGAGAGCTTTATATATAAAATCCCTAAGAGCTTATTCTTCGCACTTTTTTTTATTTATCTATCCTCTTTCCTTTAATGCTACTGATCTATATATATTCTACTCAATGTGAATTTATGGGATTACATTTTGAGAGTTTTAGAGGGGTTTTTTTTAATGATAATGTCCAGTTTCCTTATGTTTGAAGAATCATGCAACATTGGGTGTCTTTTTTTAAACTTCAGAGATGTCTTGATCAACTTTATTGTCTCTTTAATTTCAGGTAATAAAGGGACACCTGCTTGATGTAGTGTTTTCATTGATACTGGACCCAATCAATGTGCCGTGCAGCTACTGCATCTTCTTCATTGGCAAGCATGATTTATATTTCACATTCAAAATCATTGTGTGTTTGGCATTTTTTTTCTCTGTTTACTAGACTTGTTCAAGATCTTTCTTTTGTGGCTTGTGTTATATATTTTACATGAATGTGTTGCTTTGTATTATTGTGGTGGCTACAGCCACAGACATGGGATTCTTATAAAGCTATCATTGCATGATATTTCAACTATAAGTTTCAATAGTTGGGTTTGGATTATCTGCATTAGGAGTTTTCTCTTTCTTTTTTTTTTTCTTTTTCAAAAAAGGTATCATCTGAAGAGGCTATGAAATGGATATGCCGAGGCACTGCTCTTCTTTGTACTTCTATTCACTTTTATCTCCAAATTGGTTGCCACACTTATCTAATTCTTTTGATACGTGCATAGTGTGTGCGCCTTGCTTCTTTACATAGGATATAAGCACATCTTATATGGGATACAAATACATTCAACGTGGGATACAAGCGCATCATATGAACTACAATAAAATGACACTATTTTTTAATTTTTTAAAAGTAACCTTTTAGGTTAATTATGTTTGGAAAGTGATCTTTTTTGTAAAATGAGATCCTTATGGATTGTTTTTATAAATACAGACCAAAAAATAACCTTTTTTCATAATTTTCTCAATTCAAATAGGTTACATCAAAATATATATATATATATAGACACAGACACTAATCCTAAACCCGGTATTTTAAAAATCCCAAAAATACCCCTGTACTGTACCATTTCTATTCCTGTGCAACTTTCCCTCAGTCTTCTCCAATCTGCCTTAATTCTTGAGCTGAAAAAACCGTTGCCATTTCTATTCCCACACAACTTTCACTGTCATCTCCAATCTGCCTCACTTCTTGAGTTGAGAAACTGTTGCCATTTCTACTCCTGCGTAACTTCCCTCTGTCCTCTCCAGTCTACCTTACTTCTTGAGCTGATAAAACCCTTACCTATCTCTATTCCTGTGCAACTTTCCCTTTGTCCTCTCCAGCCTACCTCTGAGTTGAGAAGAGAAAGTAAGAGGTGAAAATAGCAGAAGCAGCCTTTGTCAACAAAATCCTAGAGATGTTACATTCATCCGAAATGAGTTTTAAATCCTGGAGGCCTTCTTTAGTGATGAGGAGCAGAAAAGGTTGAAGATGTTATTGAAGAGTTCATTGTTAAAATGTGTTTCATCAACCAACAAGCCAATTGTTGTGTACCTTTCAAGTCTTGCATGCCTCTGGTAAAGAAATGTTCGTTGTCCAAGGAATTTCATTCTTCGATGCAAACTATCAGAGAAGAACTATATATTAACTTGCAGACATTGATTGGGGCAATTGATGACGAGAGTTTGATAGAACAACTGGATTACTTAATACGCTTAAGAAAACTGTTTGTTAAAATTGTGAAAGGATAAGATTATGTACATCTACACTCTCATATTAAGAAGATTTATGAGAATTATCAAGCTCTCAATTTGGAAAACATGTCTCCACTCTTAGAGTATCTTGAGAAATTGGATTCAGGGAACCATTAAGGGTTGTGCACACATGATCTTTTTTTATCATGAAAACACTTGTACACAATAATATTATACACTACTTTGCCTTTCAAAGATAGGAGTGAAAGGAATCCAACCTGATTCCTATAGATCGATAAGAGCAATAATGAAGAAAGACATATAAAGAAAACACACAGATTTTACGTGGTTCACCCCAGAATAGGGTTACGTCGATGGCCGCCATTTTTTCACTATATCACACAAACAGAAGAATACAATGAATGACTACAAGAACAAGGATATATCTTAATACAAAGTGAAATGCCCAAAATACCCTCGCAAATTTTCGCCTCGAGCAGAGGGGCGCTGCCCCCCTCAACCCCTTACGAGCTCATCGTGGAGCTCAACCTACGACAACTGTGGCTAGGTGTCCAATACAATTAAGCTCCACAAACCTCAACAAGGAGGCTCACTTGACACTGACACAAAAGGGCTTAAACCTCACACACCCGCTACTGACACACACTTATCTCTCATTTTTTTCTCTCTCTTGAGTAGTCTCTCTTAAATTCTCTCACTCAATTTACTTACAATAGAGGTTTTGCTCCAATTTATAGACAACTTAATTAAGGAATCTTCTAGAGAGATATTTGTTATGAATATATTAGGAAATATGTATTTTTGTTTATTTTTGAAATAGTATTTGTTGGTTCTAACACGATTAAATGGTACAAAGTTCACTCGAAGTTTGATGAAATTACAATGGAATTTATTATTTATTTTCCTTTTTATTGTTGTCACTTTCTTGAGGTTAAATATTTATAAGTTTATTAAGCCAAAATTTTATAAAGATGATGATGTTTCAATTAGCAAAGCTATTGTATTGAATGTTACAAACACTGGAGATTATTTTGAAAATGTGAAGAAATATATGTAAATTTTCCTTCAAATTTAGAAAATTTACATATATTTCTTCACATTTCGATCTGGCATATTCTAGTCAGACAGGACAGCAAATTTAGTCTCATACAGAATCATCTTTACCGTAGCCAGCAAGGAATAACATGTCCACAATATGCGATTAAGAGGCGTTTGGTTTAGATTCCTCCACGAAGGGTTTGCTCTGTAACGACCACACAAGTACACAACTGCTACGTGTCGCTTTACGAAACTAACGGCCGTTAATTTTCGTTACTTACGTTAGCAGGTCGCACGTGCAGTAGCGCATGGATATCTGATTAAGAAATAAGACCAAACTATCACTATTTAAGAATTTAAAAAACAAATACCGAACGAAACATATAAGATTATAAATCACAGGAAAGAGCTGGAGATACCGTTTTCAATCAAGAATAAAAGGAAAAATACTCTGTTATTATCTTTAATGAATTTTTTTTCAAAGTATTACGCTCTACTACAAGCGGAATTCTTACATGACCTTCGTTCCTTTTTTTCAACCCAGGGTCGTAAAATTTGGATCCTGTTGCAGGATGGAAAAAATTTCCAACCTTTACAATGTCATCTGAAGAACATAAAAAGAGTTGCATACATTCAAGCTTTTGGATTTCCAATACGCCCACCTCCAATGCCCAGTTTTGAATCTCTTTCCAAAGGAGAAAAATTGAGGGAAAAAACGCAAACCTGAGAACTTCCTGTATCCAAAATAAGTTACAGCCGAAACCTTGATCTTCATATCTAATACCTCCTGCTACAGAAAGAATCTACAGCAGAAATCCCAATCCTTACAGAGAATAACCCCCCAAAATATCATTGAAATGTCTAAACCAGGATATCTCATGATCATATGTATTGATGCAGGATGTACCCTCTGGCCGGATTTACAAAGTTATCTTTTAGGTTGTTCGGGATCCGTGAATAGGGTTTCAAAGGTACCTAATGATCATCGCGATACTCTGGGTTCTCTTTCAATATGACAAACCCTTCAAGAATAGGTGACAGTGGAATATACCTGCACAAGCACACCCCTTGTTAGTTCAGAGTAATTGGTACTAGGTTGAAAGACGCTCCATGAGAAGTTTATGCAAGTATTTTACTTTTCAGTAGCTAGCTCTGCTCTATCACCAGCTGCTAGAAGAACTGGGGTTGAGTGCGTCTGAAATCCAGTTATAGTCTTCGGTCGACCAGCCTGGCCCACAACATCAACAGCTTGGCCCACGCGAACAGGCACAGAAAGCGGTTTCTGATTCTCATCCACAGTCATTAACATTCTAGGCTGTAACGTCAAAGAAAACGCAAAATGGTATACATAAGTCACCAAATTGTTCCCATCTTATGGAAGTTGTGAACCTGAAAATAACAAAGGAACTGGAGAACTAACCTGCATCGCCAAAACAAGGAAGTAGAGCACATAATGATATTTCCCCAAGATTATGGATTTCATGTCAAGACAGGCATGCAGCAAAGTTATTAATCCAGCAAGCGCTGTCCTGGAAGGAGAAACAAAAAACAAGTATTACATACTCCACTGAAAATAGAACAGAGTGCTAAACTGTCGATTAAGTGCCTCTTCCATGCCTGTGTCACATACCAATCTTCAATCAAGTGCGTTTTGTGGGGTGGGAATCAGGTGTAGAGTTCATCACTCCAGTTGAGATGTGGATCTCATCCAGAGCTCGCAGTCAGGTCAGGGCAAGGTTATGGTCCAAACTCATGACAGTACAGGATCAGATCCAAATACCAATTCCCTCTTATAGTTCACTCACAATGAACAAGTGGTTATTCTAATTGTTGGCTTTATCCATGAGTCAGTTTCTTCATACTTTACGCTTGGTTCACGGAAAACATGGGCCCACTAGAAAGTTTCTTCCAGAGGAGCTTTATTTTTCACTTAAAATCACCAAACTTTTCATCTTAAAATTTGGGGAAGAAGGTAAAGGAAAGAGATATTTGCGTTCCTTCCTAGTTGTTTTCGATGTAACCAAACTCAACGGATGGTCCATTTAACACCCAAAAATAGGACAAGATTCTTGATTTGGGTTTGGGTTTGGCACCTCCTAACTTCTCCAACAAATTCTGGCATGAGGTCTACGTGCAGGGCAAGTCAAATCAATCAAAGGGTCACACAACACAGGAGGATTGAGATCAGATGACTAAAGCCATCAATCAAATGGAATTCTTTTCCATATCAGTATACACGAATTTCCTAACCATATCAGACTTCACAAGTACCCTACCCCTACCACACCCCACCTCCAGCGCGCCCCCCCCCCCCCCCCCCCCCCCCCCCCCGCCGCAAAACAAAAACAAAAAAAGAGCTTCCTCTCCCTCCCTCCCATGTCTGCTTTGGATGTGATCCACGTGACCTGAATGCCAAGTCCACATGGCCCCTAGGATCTATATTTCCCTGTAAAAGGAAAGCAAGCTTACGGTGAAAGTAGGAATCGATCAGAATGGTAGGGAGCAAGAGTCAGCAAGCCCTTCCCCAAGTGTACAAGTCCTTGAGCAATCCGCACCTGCCCACGCAGACAAACAGAGTATCGGTACCAACGGAACAGAAAGCAACATAAAAGATATGATAACAGAAGTAAGGACCATACACAGAAAAGAAGGCTGGCATCTTTGTAGTAATAACTTGAGAGGTTCCGAAGCATGCCTGCTATTCGAGCATTGTTGGTTCCTGCACCTATCAGACCTAACGAGATGGTGGCAGCCTCCAATATTCAGAGAAAAATTTTAGTTTTTGAAATCTAAAATAAAGAAAATTGAAATAAGAAGGATTACAGTAAACCTCATTGGTACATACCATTGCTACCTCTGTATCTGTATCATGGCTAAGCCTACTTAATGTATCCATAACATTGACCTGGTCAGAACATGCAGACAATAGAGAGGCATTAACACAATTAGCAGAATCTATTTAAGGAACTCACTTACGAGAAACCTAAACTAACTGAACAGCATGAATAGAGGACTAATCCCAGTATTTTGTTAATTCTATAAGAATATGATCATAGCATACCCTGGGATGGCAAAAGGACAGTTTTTGACAAACAGTAACCGCCCTACAGCGGTTTAGCCAACATCAAATCCTCTCCTAACCCTATTAGGTTGGTAACAGGGTGGCACGGGTTGAACCGGGTGTACTATAAAATGGTAAAATATGATTGTTTTTAAATGGAATATATAAATCATAAAAATGCACTTTTATACTTGACGTCTATGAAATATAAAATTTCAATAGCTTAAGGCCAGGTGCAGGTCACGTTGGGCTAAGCTTAACCCGCCCTAACCTGATTACCTAACCATTAGGGGCAGATCAATGCAGATTAACCAATTATCCCACCATACTGCCATCCCTAAGTGTGCCACTCCACATCCAGAAAGGAATTCCACAGCACCTAGCCAAGTTCCTTCCATTGTTAATTACCTTCGGATTGGATATGCAGAGGAGGCCAAGAGCCAATGGAACTGCCCGACGAATGTTCTGTTCTCCGTACTGTAAAAGATGCTCTAATGAGCGAATGGACATCTCAAGACCCAGTTCTTCAGCCATTGCTACCATAGCAATTCCAAGAACAGCAGGTCCCTGGTGCGTCTCACCCTTTTCAAGATGTTGTGCACAGTGCCCCAGAAGATTTTGTACCTGTATGAAGAAAAAAGTTTATCAAATTCAATTAACTAATAGTAAGATAAGAGTGCTCATGATAGCAAAATAGAATACCTTCAGAACATTCCCAGTTCCAGCATAGGCACAAGACAGCAGAGTCATATCACAATATTTTCTGATCTTTTCATTAAATGTCTTGGAAACTTCTGCTGTAGCCTCTACACTTTCCTGCAGAAGCCAAACATTTCCAAAAACAATTACATTGAACGAGGAATATATTTACAAGCCTTCTTGCCTATGTAGTCCCATGAAAGAAAGAACAGCAAATCTAAAAGTAAATTTACAACGAGCCCAAATGCAGTGCATTTTACTTCAGTAGCCTGGATGAATAGTAACTACAGTTGTTTGTAACAGATTCCAGAAAGCCTGCAAAACTTGATAACTTAAGTTACCTGTTTTCCAAGATAGAGAAGGCCAAGGGCTAAAGGAAGAAACCGAATAAGGGGCTCCCCCAACTCCGACTCACTCCTGTCCATTAATGCAAAAATTATTGCCTGGGCAACCTCTTCATTGCATGAACCCACAAATATCAAGCCCAATGAGATTGCAGTGAACGCAATCACATCGAGTGGTGCTTTTCCATCTCCAAGAAATGGAGATAACTTTTGACGTATCTGTAGTAAAATATGTTAGTCAGAAATAGCAGGTGCTTACATTTCACACACACACACAAACAACAACAATTTCATATTTTCCAATGCCTTCAATAAATCATCTCATTGACCAAAATCTATCAAAATAGCATACAAAAACATTTCTAACCATGCCATCAAGTGAAACAAAATAACAGTATACAAGGCTTCAGTTTCGAGAGAGAACATGCAGGACTTCGCTTCAGTTTAAGAGATAACATGTAGATCATAAAAAAGTGTAACACCACCTCACAGGTCCCGCTTTACTTGTTTTACACCAGTAACACAAAAAATTTTCTGTTTAAAAGGAGCTGTTTTATTTAAGAATAAAATAATAGATAATGGCTCAATTCAGTAGATAAACCAATAGTAAATTATAATAGTCCCATCATTTAAATTAGTCATTCCCCCAAGTCACGAATTGAATGGTAATAGAGGTATCTAAAGGTCAAGGGATTGAGGTGATTATTGCATCAAGAGAAACCAAGGTGTCCTTTATGGGTTGATACTGTATAAGGTGTTATTAAGGTGGCCCATCTTTAAAAGGAGAAGAAGTAAAGGCTTTGTCAACTCAAGTGTCCACTACGCGCAGAGATAGGAAAATATTAGCCATCTGTTCTTGAAGTGTGGTGCATGAAGGGGAATCCACTAACCATCACCTTGGACTCTGAAGTAGTTTCTTCTATGTGGTGTTACTCTTTTCAGGAGCTAAACAATCTCAGGGTGAGCCATTCGTCCTTTTTGGGGCATTGGAGCTTCAGGATTATGGGACTGGGGATTGAGGAAATTAGAGGATTCTGATGATTGTTGTTTATCAGCCATCAGAGCATAGCAAGTTCGGTTAAGTCAAACATATTGGAGGAAGTTGTGTCCTCTTAACTAGAGAAAAGAATTATTCATCCAGAATGGTGGCTCCTCACTCTACTAATTGAATTTTACAAGTTTAACTTCAACAGCAGACGTTCTAGCAATTTAGGAGCGTTCAAAACCATCAGGGGGATTTCATTCATGTACATTCAGGTCCAACAGGGAATTGAAACAACATCAAAGTGAAAGAAACAACATGCAGTGGAAGGTGACCCGGCAACCATCATTACTTTAAGGGAAATATGTAGATATAGAATCATCAAGAACATCCAACACCAAATTAGTTAAATCTATTGCCTCGATGAAAATTTCATTCTTCTTGGATGCATAAATTGGTATGATCGATAGCCTTTAGAAAAGGGGTGGTCACGGGGTTGTGACTGTCACAAGAAGCACATGGTTATTGTAGCTTTATTGCCAGTGTACTGATTAGTTGGGGCTGTCCAGTTTGTCACACCCCAGGAATTATTGCCATTTGTTTTGGTCTGTGCTTCACTAAATCTTCAGTTATCCATCAATAAATAAATAAGGAGTTTGATTCTTTGAACCTTGTGGGTGAGTGGTGGAAGGATTTGAATTTCCAAGGGACTTATTCCTATGTGTTTGCAAAAAAACTGTGGGCATTAAAGAACATCATAAGGTGGAATAGGGAAGTCTTTGGGAAGGTAGATCTTAAATTGAAGGCATAGTAGCAAGGTTAAAGGAACTAGAGAAATTGGAGGAAGAGGGAGGGATGCTGTTTAAGGACTAGATAGAAAAATAAAAGCTAAAAATGAAGTATAAGAAAATGTTAGCATTGTTGGAGATCAGTTGGAGACAGAAATCAAGAGCATTATGGTTGAAATTGGGGGATAACAACACAGATTTCTTTCACAAGAAGGCAGCAGCGAGAGGGAGGAATAATTTTATTGACTATTTAGAAATGGAAGGTTCCCCTCTTTTTGAGGAAGAGGAAATTAAAAAGGCGACCCTTGATTTCTACAAGGATCTTTTTGAAAAGAAGGAAGATGTCAGGCCTCTTTCGGATGGCATGGAATTTGATTCTATATCGGATGCTCAAAAGGATATGCTGGAAGGACATTTAGAGGAGGAAGAAGTGATGGAAGCACTCAAAGAATTGGAAGGTGACAAAGCCCCCGGACTGGATGGGTTTACCATCTCATTTTTTAGAAAGTGCTGGCTAGTGCTGGCTGTATATTCAGCAAGATTTTATGAGGGCAGCAACTGAGTTTTTTTATTCAGCTATCCTTGAAAAAAGTTTCAATGCCACATTTATAGCTCTAATCCCAAAGAAGGAGGGTGCTGCAACTTTGAGAGATTATTGCCCAATAAGTTTAGTGAGTAGCTTCTACAAAATAATATCAAAGGTGCTTTCACAGAGGCTTAAAAGAGTATTTCCAAATATTATATCTCCATCTTAGAATGCATTTGTGGGTGGGAGGCAAATACTTGATGCAGTAATGATAGCAAGTTAATGCTTGGACACAATACAGAGAGAGGGTGAAAGCAAGGTGATGTGTAAATTGGATATCGAAAAAGCCTATGAACATGTTAACTGGAATTTCTTATGGTACCTTCTTAAACGGATGGGTTTTGGGGCTAAGTGGTGCAATTGGATGAAACTGTGTATATCTACAGCCTCCTTTTCCATTTTGGTTGATGGGGCAGCGGTAGGTTTCTTTCGATCTTCTAGAGGTTTGAGGCAAGGGGACCCACTATCCCCTCTATTATTTATAATAGTCATGGAGGCTTTCAGCAGATTAGTGAGGAGAGCATGTGATTTGGGACCGTTGGAGGGAGTTTGTTTTGATGGTGGAAATCTTCAAGTTTCGCACTTGTTATTTGCAGATGATGAAGTGATTTTTTGTAAAGCCCAAGTATCCCAAATTCTCATAATTAGGGCTCTTTTGACATGTTTTGAGGCAATTTCGGGATTAAAGATTAATCTACAAAAAAGAGAGCTGTTCAAAGTGGGAGGAATTGACATTGAAGCGGAGTTGTGTTATATTTTGGGATGTCGGTTAGGCTCTCTTCCAACAGCTTATTTGGGAATTCCAATTGGTGCCCATTTCAAGACCAAGGCTGTATGGTAACCGGTGTTAGTTAGGATGAAGAGGAAGCTAGCAGGGTGGAAAGGTAAATTTCTCTAAAAAGGAGGAAAGGTTATCCTTATTAGAAGTGCTCTTTCAAATCAGCCAACTTATATGCTCTCTTCAATGTTGGCCCTGGCTTCAGTTGTTGATAGAATCGAGAAAATTCAAAGAGATTTCCTATGCGCAGGTTGGGATGCATCTCAGAAGTATCATCTTGTTAATTGGAAGGAGGTGAGTAGAGCTAAAAGTGAAGGTGGATTGGGCATCAGAAATTTATGAGTCTTCAATAAGGCTTTGCTAGCAAAATGGTGTTGGAGGTTTGGGCATGAAGTCAAGTTTATGGAGACATCTGATATGCACAAAATATGGCTACAATAATGCCTCTTGGATGCCGACTGCACTGAATGGACACATTGGATGTAGCCTTTGGAGACCAATTTGTAAATTCTATAACTTACTTCTTCCGGGTTTAAGGTTCAAATTAGGAAGAGGGAACCAGATAAGATTTTGGGAAGATCCTTGGTGTGAAGAAGGTTCCCTGAAGGAGGGGTATCCAGACTTGTTTAATATCTCTTCATCCTCACAAGCATTCATATCTGATATGTGTTTTCATGAAGGAGGAGGGATAACTTGGAACTTACAGTTTAGAAGCGCTATGTTTGATTGGGAGCTTGAGACCCTTACTAGCCTATTAGGGAGGATAAATGGGCAGATTCTAAGTAGTGAACAGGATTGTATGAAATGGAGATGGGGAGTTTCAGTTCAGAGTCTCTACACCCATTTGTCTTCACAAGGCATTTGTTTTAACTTATCGAAGGTGATATGGCAACCTCTCATCCTATGATTTTTCATGAGGACAGCAGTAGCAGAAAAGATTCTAACAATGGATAACCTCATGAAAAGGGGATGGCAACTCCCTAATAGATGCGTCTTGTGTAGATCTCAAGTGGAAATGGTAAATCATTTGCACATTGCTCGGTAGCGCAAGAAATTTGGAATGCCTTCCTATCGAGATATGGGGTGCTATGGGCCCAGCCTAAAGATGTGAAGCAAGTACTCAGCTCTTGGAATAGGGGAAGAGGGACTTCTCCTCTTCAGGTGAGGTGGAGTTTGACAACGGCAGCAATCTTGTGGACACTTTGGAAAAAGAGGAACAAGAGAATTTTCGAAGACAAATCAAGATCTATACAAGGAATATTTGAATCTTCTTTGCGAAGTATTCTGTTTTGGGCATCAATGGAAAACTCATGTACTGGTTTGAATCTTCCGGAAGTCTTACCATGCAAAGATTTTAGGAATCTGTAGTCAGTTTCTGCGGTACACCTTTGGTGTACATGACCTTTCTCCCTTCTTCTATTAATAAAATTTCTCTTATTACCGATAAAAATAAATAAATAAATAAGGAGTTAATCCAATTGTTGGATGGCCTGGATCGTAGAGCAGCTACCATGTCAACCATGAACAATACAACCGTATAACTACAGCATACTGTTTACCAAAGTTGAGTGGATGATAGGGAAAAAAAAGGGGGGGAGAATTTACCTCATGATTCTGCGATCCAGCATATGCAAGGCCAAGACCCATGATTGCACCAATTCGGACGGTTGAATCTTCTTTACTTATGAAATCACCAAGAAGTGCCAATGCCTGAAAAAGGAAATTAAATTAAATTTCACCAGACAATTTGATTGGTGTGCCTAAGATGTTATGAGTTTAGGAAAAAGGAAAAAAGAGAAGAGAAGACAGAGAGAGGGGGGTGGTGTGGCAGTTGCGACTGTTGGAACTCACAGGATCACAATCATTCTTAATACCACAATTGACAATACCAACTCCTAATAGTGCACCCGCAGTAACATGGTTGTCACTGCTATGGAAATACTTGTCAAGTTGTGCAAGCCCAGAATCAACATCCCATAACAGGATCATGCCCTACAATGAGGAACAAAACCAAGAATCTCGCAACAATAAATAAAAAATAACTTTAACTTTCCAATAATAGATGAAAATTAAAAGCTGTCGTGAGAGATACCAAACTAGCTGCAGCACTGGATTTTCCATGTTCTTTATTCTTGAAAAGCCAGCTTCCTGTAGAACCACCACTTGAAGATTCTGACGGAACAGTCATTAACTTATCCTGCAACGTGGAGAAAGTGGGGAATTCAACACTAACAAGGGAAAAACAACTAAAAGAATACAAAAACCATGTAATGAATTATATTATTACTTGACCAAACCCAGCATTGACAAATGCATTGACAAAAGTAGCCGCCAGGTTCTGCCTAGCAGAATCAACACTTGCCCCTCCACTAGCCCGGCCTTCAAGTAAGTGGGCCTGATGCATCAAGAGATTTGATTGAAAAATAATTAGGTAATATCTTAATGTAACATAAAAAGTTATAATCAATTTATCATATGAACATTATATGTTGGATATAATGATGTTAAAAATACATGGAAGCCCAAAAAAATAAATTTGCGAAAAGAATGAAGCAGTAGAGTTCTTTAAATCCAGGAGTCTTATTAATCTACAAATTTGTATGTTGATTAGAAAATTAAGTTAGCGTGCATCATTGTAAATGAATACTCCAGAGAAAAGAGAGCATATTACATGATCCATGAGAATGGCAAAAATTAAATAACCTGAGATAACCACATCAACTACAATAACTAAAAATGATAAATGAATTTAAAAGGATTCTCCTTGTAATACTAATCTTTCTATGTGAACAACAGAGTAATTGACTGAAACCATTCACATTAAGCACATGAAACTTGTACATGTACACAACTTTTCCATTGTCTATCCTATGCCATCCATAGGAAGAACTTCAAAATGAGTATCTAAAGTCTTTTTTAACTTGAATGTCCTTTAACATAAAATATAGAGCTTTTCATATCTTGCACAGTGGTCACAAAGAAACAGAAATTATAATTTACCTACTCCTTTGCAGAAACAATGATAAAGGAAGAAGGAAAAATGGGTGTAAATGGTGTGCACTATCTGTCTTCAAAAAAAAATCTTTCTCCTGAATTTTCAGTTAAAAAAACGATGCTCAAAATACTATCCTTCAGTAACCAAAAAAGGGAGTTCAGACACAAAGATCAATCTTGGTAGCAGAAGCTACCATAATGGCATCAGATTCATATAATGTGGCCATCCATGACAAGTAAACAGATATTGAACTTCTATGAGAGAGAGAAAAAACATAGCAGTTACTTAGTATGACAGAACATCACAAAACTAATACCTCAAGTAGTTCAAATATTACATTGATATCAATACCTTATAGATATCTTCAGGAGATTTGGGTTCCATGACCTCAATATCACGAGCAAGAGTGAGATACCCTTCACTTAATTTGGTATTATTGATGATATCTTGCAATCCCTCCCTGTCATCATCATCTGCAACCATCTCATAATCGAGCTCAAAACTCACACCCTGTGTTAGTACCACATACAAAAAAAGTATCAGTGATCAAACAAATTATGCAAGAAAAACTAAAACAAATTTCAGTACTCAAACAAATTATGCAAGCAAAACAAAAACATACTTTTAAGCAGATTGGGGAAGTGGGATGCCTTAGGGACCTAAGTTTGGTACTTGGTTGCAAGGTGAGTAAGTTGCCAATGACTTATCTGGGAATACCCCTAGGAGCTAGATTCAAGGACACTTCGGTGTGGAACCCAATCATTGAAAGGATGGATAAGAAGTTATCATTGTGGAAGAGCTGCACTTTGTCTAAAGGAGGTAAGTTGACATTGGTGTTAAGTGTGTTGGCGAGTCTTCCTACATTTTTCATGTCAGTCCTTAAGATGCCCATGTCTATTGTTCATAAACTAGAGCAAATCCAAAGAAATTTTCTGTGGGAAGGGCCTGGGGGTAAGGAAAAGTATCACCTAGTGAGCTGGGAATCTGTTTGTAAACTGAAGGAGGAAGGAGGGCTTGGCTTGAGACCTCTTCATTTCTTTAATAAAGCTCTGCTCCAGAAGTGGATATGGAGGTTCGGAAATGAGTCCGACAGCCTATGGAGAAAGGTCATTCTACATAATTATGGTGCATCATTTGGTGGCTGGTTTCCGCGACAGTCAAAAGCCTCAATTGGAGTGAGTCTATGGAAACCAATTGCAAAGGTTTCCGCAGCAATAGAGAAAGATAGCAGATTTCTTGTCGGTGATGGCAGGAGGATAAGGTTCTGGGAGGATAAGTGGTGTGGCATGGTGCCATTGAGGGAAAGGTATAAAGTTCTATATAGCATCTGCAGGGATAAAGAAGCCTCAGTGCATGATTGTATGGAGTTAACATCTGCTGGAAGGGTGTGGAACATAATGTTTAGGAGGGAACTGCAAGATTGGGAGGTTGGTTTGCTGGAAGAATTGATGCAGGAACTCTATGGCACCCAGGTGGGGGACCGGGAGGAGGATGGAAGAGTGTGGACAAAAGGAAAAGCAGGCCTATTCTCAGTAAAGGAAGCTTTTTCATGCTTAAACTCCATTGGATCAATACTCCCGGAGCAGAAGCTTATTTGGTCGAAATTCATTCCAAGTAAAGTTTCTTTCTTTACCTGGGCAGCAAGATTAGATAAGATTCTAACTGTGAATCACCTAAAGAGCAGAGGGTGGCAGATACCCAATAGGTGTATAATGTGCAAAGAGGAAGAAGAATCAGTTGAGCATCTTCTCATTCATTGTAAGGAAGCTAACAATCTTTGGGGCAGAATTATTGCGAGGTTTGGACTGATGTGGGTCCAGGAGAAAAGACTTGATAAGGTGCTACAGGCATGGGGCGTAATGAGAGGGAAAGGCCGGAAAAACTGGTTGTGGAATGTTACTCCGGCAGCCATTATTTGGGTACTATGGGGTGAAAGGAACAACAGAATCTTTAGGAGCATGGAACGTCATTTGCCCATTTTAGAAAGAAAAGTTCTCAGGCTCATGTATGATTGGCTGGCAGTCCATGGTATGATGATTGATGTACAATTCCAGGACTTTGCCATGAGTCAGATGTTTCCAGAATAGACAAGAGAAGTGCTGCAGATTGGGTGGAATCCGTAATTCTAAGAGGAAGGGGGAGTGGGGTTGTGAGTAGGAGAAGATGCAATGAAATGTGTCCTTGGAATGCTGTTTGTTCCTAGTCCTATGTAACATAGGTACACTGTGGTGTATATCATTTACCTATCAAAAAAAAAATAAACCAGTACACAGTTTTAAAGAAGGTTCCTATTCTCAAAAATCACTACTATTGCTCCCAAAACGAGGCCTCTCCTGTAAATGATTTCAGTGCCATATCCTCCCTCACTTCTTGCTGAGATCCCTAACCAAGATGCCCTCAAACCCACTCACTGAGCAACTACAAAATGATGGTTATAATCTTAAGGAACCCAAGACTTCTGAAAAGAGAAGGAAAAGTGTTCCCAAAAAGTAGAAAAATGATCAATACACATTCCATAAACACAAGCATTCAGAACTGAAATCCGATATAAAAGAAAAATTAACCCAAATATGGCATGACATTAAGCTCAAAATTCAAGGTATAGCACTGTATTTAAAGGGTGGAAACATTACAAACTACGGGATATTTACAGAAAACCCTCTATTGTCATAAAACAGTATAATATGTGTTTCTATCAGAAATATGGCAAACTAAGAACCACTTGTAAGAATAAATCATGCCATATCAATACAGTGTCTACCAACAGCAGTAATATTTTGTTGCAACTCAGTATAATGTGTTCCTATTATCGAAATGGCGGCACAAAAAATTCAAGAGCACGAGTGACATGCTAATGAAATTCTGGCAAAACAACTGCAGGTCTATAGATCAAATGGCAATGAAACCAATAAGCCGAACCTTAAGTGAGAATGTCTCAACCACTTTACAAAAAATGTCCTAATGGGTACCACGATCCTATATAGTGTAGTAGCATCTCCTTTAAATCATGAACTAAGACCATGACTTTGGGTTGATTGATATACATCAACTTTTTCTAATTAAATCAACTTTTTCTATTCTTACCATGTAAAGCTTTTACCACACCCGCTTGTATCTGTAATGAAACAAAACTACAATCAAGTTTGGGGAAGGGGGAAGCATTCCATTGGGTGTCTTGATGAGATAGTGTACAACACTGTTATTCTATCCGCTCAGGGAATTATTGTTGCTTAACCTTTTCAACTCTTTGAAACCATGTGCCCAAAAGGGAATTCCCTGGTCTAATTATTTCTATGATTGAAGGAAAATAAGCTAAAAAAACCTCTATCTGTCTGCTATTCTAAACACAGCTTTGAAAGATATGGATAATTATGCTGGTTATTTTTAACAAGACTACATATTCTGAAAACTGGCAATAATTGACAGTATGAAAAAGTAAAATGAACAAAAGACATTGCAAGAAAATAGGAAATCTAAAACTTACATGGCGAGCAAGAATATAACAGAATTGCTTCTTCCGCAGCAGGTCATTACAAGATGTGAATACCTGCTTCACATACTGCAAAAGCATACATTGAAAGTGTAAGAATCACATCAGAAAAAATGCAAAAAGTATCTCATAATCTATTTGTTACAGAGAGACTAATTTGAATTTAAAATGAATTGTAGACCTGCATATTATCCAAGAAGAGAGCAATCCGAAGAGCACTTGGGAACTCTTCAAACTTCATGTAAATAATAAACGCTATGTCCAGCACTAACATATCATCCGGTCCAGGAAGGTAGCTGCAATATGTTGTGACTTAAATTTGTCATCCCCAATATTTAAAGGAAAAGAGAAAAATGTGCTGATACTGGTTCTGAGATTAATAAAAGATGTAATAATAACAAGTGTCAAGTCATATGCAATATATCTATTACCATCAAAGCAGAGAAAATTAAGTCAAAGCAACTATAAGAATGAGAAGACACAGATCATTTATTACAAAATAGCAAGCAATCCTTTTTTTTTCCTCTTTTGTCAGTATTGCAAGGCAATTCAGTATCAATGTGGATCTATTTGTATAGGCCTGTTGTACATTTCATTCTCATTATATATATATATATATATATATATATATATACACTTATACTATCATTACTCATCAAAACTAAATAAATAAAAATTCAGTATCAATGTAGAACCAATCCATGTTTAGTCAGTATAGATACAAATATAAGCCATGAGATTCTTCCAATTTCATTTCAAGCTAAGAAGTTACTGAGTTTAAATGGGAACTGGATACCAACAGTCTGTATTAAAATTTACTACCAACACTAGGCAGTCATGGCATTCATGTAAATGATGCATGGAAAACTCAAAGAATGTATAAAATATTTCCTTAACAGTTTTGAACTATATTTTCAAATATAACATTAGTTAGAAATTTTCATGTCCTTCTCAAGGGGAAGAGGGGCTGATTAAGATGATATTTGCCACCAAATGACAGAGCCACCTCAACTTAAAGATGACAAAGACAATGACAAGGAATAGAACCATAAACAAACAAAGCAAGGTTTTCTTTTCCTTTTAATTTTCTTTTTTCTTCTTTTGGTTGTTGTTTTACTTTCCTTAGTCCTAAGTTTCTAAAAAAAATGAAATAACAAATTAAACTGCCTAAATAATGAAATAAAACCATCCTAAAATAAACATGAAATAATGAAACAAAACTAACCTAAAAAATTTGTATGAAATAGAGGACTAAAAAGCAACCTAAGATAAACATAAAATAAACAATATAACAAACCCAGAATATGCATAAAATGATAAACCAAAATTAACATGAAGTAAAATTAAACAAAATAATGGGTAAAATCATAAAATAAATCTGACCTAAAACATGTATAACCATCAAATAAGTCTAACCTTAAACATGTATGAGATCTAAAGTAGAACCAGGTGAAAATAATTCATAACATTAAAATCATTTGCAATTAACCAAATATAAGAAACTAATGGGCATAAACACATGACTAGCAGTAACTAAATTTACTGCTGGTAACCAAAAATTAAAACTGAAATCCTTGACAAATTGATTATCCTATACTAAGAGTCTTTATTCACATAAGAATTAAGCCTAAGCCAATCAAAGCAATTCAGACTTCTAAGAAAGACTAAAATCCATAAATAAAAAAATTTCTAGCTTAGGCTGAACCCCAGCCAAATTCAGGAACTTCTCTTTTTTTCTTGAAATTTTCATCCTATAGTTTACCACCATGGGTATTTGAATCTTGTAGCAACCTAGTTAAAACTTCAAAAAATAAATAAATAAAAACTTCTGCATCGCAATCAAGATTCAAGACAAAAGAAGCTGGGTTCTGCAGTTAATGCTGAACCAAACGACATGATCTTTCTCCCATTTAAGACAAGGATTTCAGTTAAAGTTTTGGTTACATGCATTTAATTTTTAGCTGATCCTAATTATTTGTTATTCATGTTTCACGTCCATTAGTTTCTTAAGTTTCTTTTAATTTTGATCAATTGCAAGTTTTTTTTTCTATGTATGCATTATTGTTGCTTAGTTCTAGTTTAGATCTCACGCATGTTCAAGTCTAGACTTACTTTATGATTTCATAAATTTTTTAGTAAGATTTATTTTATGATTTCATGCATATTTTAGATAAATTTTACTTATATTTTTTGAAGTTACATTTAGTTAATAATTTCATGCATATCTCCAGTTATTTGTATCTCATTATTTCATGTTTATTACAGGATAGCTTAATTTTCATTATTTCATGTTCGTTATTTAGGATATTTCATTTGTTTTTTCATGTCTTTTAGGATCATTAATTCAAGGTCATCTAGGTCATATGGTTTCAAATTTTTTTTAGATTAGGTTTTAAACTAGTTTAATCAGTAACTTCATGTGTTTTAGGATTTTTATTTTAGTTTTGGGGTGAAATTTGGACAAGAATACCAATTCACTGAACCAGGAGAGATTGGTGCCTAACATCTTCACAATTTCTTAGTTGAACCTCCTAAAACAATTTCTATTTTGACCAGCTCAATTTTATGGGCAACTATTCACACCCCAAAAAAAACAATAGATAGTGGTGGCTCATTAATTTCTGGTCTGACAGTCTAACCAACCTTGACTCCTTAATTTACAGTTTGACGATCTGACTAACCCAAAGGATGAAGTAATACGTACATACATATGTATGAAATTTTCCAAGACCCAATCAAGGTAGTTAAAGAAGTGAAGATTCCAAATAATATTTACAGAGACTTACCAAAATCTTTCCTACTTAAAAGGTTACAAAAGGGTGAAATTTTATGAACTAATAAGCCAATAAAAAATGAAGCTTTAAGAGTCTCCATGAGTCATCACAGCATAAAAAAAACTTCTTTTTCAATTCCATCTTGTATCACTTTTAAGATGTTCAACATTTTACTCACTCTTAGATACCAATTTTGATCGACCTTGCTCAAAATTACTAGAGTAAGAAGATTGTTCTTAGTTAAGTTTCTTCTCCTAATTCTTATTTTAAAAGAAGAAAAAAGAAAAGGTCTGTCTACACTATTCAAAGAGTAAAAAACTAGAAGAAAGTTGTTACATGCTCCTAAAACTATTAACGCAAATTTTGATCAAAAATCAAACCATAGGTTAGTTGATTAAGAAAGATCAACCTCCTGGAGTATTTTGCTAAATTACAGACTACTGAAACTCCAGGGACTCACGTTTTACAGCCATAAGCTTGTATGATTTTCATAGACATGAGCTTGTGTCTTCATTTTATATGGTATTTATTATTAAAATTAATTTTCACAAACCAAAAAATAAAAAATTTGTGTTATTCCACTTGCATCACTTTAACTTACAATGGAATCTTGTATAAAAGATTTGATCTTCCAAGATCTAAAAGGGGGGACAAGGGACGTGTGACAGGTCTGCATTCCCAAAACAACCAGAGGAAGCTTGTATGATTTTCATGGACATGAGCTTGCGTCTTCATTTTATATGGTATTTATTATTAAAATTAATTTTCACAAACCAAAAAATAAAAAATTTGTGTTATTCCACTTGCATCACTTTAACTTACAATGGAATCTTGTATAAAAGATTTGATCTTTCAAGATCTAAAAGGGGGGACAAGGGACGTGTGACAGGTCTGCATTCCCAAAACAACCAGAGGAACAGCAAAAGGAAAAAAAAAAGTACAATATGATAACAGGAAAAAAAAGTTCTTTGAATTTTGAGAGATGCTCACCTTGCTGAACTTGTAAGGTAGAGGCATGTCCTCTTGTAATTTGTGGCATCGACATGCTCAACTAATAGATCAAGGTCTTCAACCTGGTGGCAATAATTTTTTTAGTTTGAGATAAAGCATCCAAAAACTATTGCAGTTCCCTCCAATTCTGCAATAAAAGGAAAAACGAAAAACGAGAGCAAAGGAAAAAGGACTAGCATAACACCTCCATTAGAAGATCCACAGCTTCAGGTTCAGCATTGTGCTGCAATGCAGACATAAGAAAAGAAGAAATTGAAGTAAAAGTTATCCAGGAAAAAATTTGTATACAAGGCCCAAAAAAATTCGTTTATTTTTTCCCTGTATTTGAAAATGCCTCTACTTCGAGGCAGACCCTCAGGCACAGCATTAGAAGACTCGCACATTGAGTTCCAAGGCATAAGAGATGCCCATGCCTTACAAGTTAAGAATTGCACTATGCCTAGGGCATATAGCTCATAGAATAAATATAAGCTTTGCTAAAATACAGATACCAGAAAATATTTTACTTCGGGATATCTTCAGATCCCAAGGATTAATTGTGGTTATTCAACAGGTAGGTTATTCAACTCTTGCATTTGGATGTCCAGCTCCCACAGGAATAATAATTCAACAGGAGGCAAACACACCCACCAAAAAGGAAATCCTTATGCCCTCTAATTCTCTCAGCAACCTTCACTGAGAAGCAATAGTTGACAGGCACATCCTCAAGCAAAAGTTTTAGCTCTAATGGTCAATGTCTTCCTAGTGGTTATAATTAGTAATGAAAAATTGTAAATACCCTCAATTAATTTATAAATTTAGAAACAAGAACAATGCTGCTTAAGCCTCATTCCACACCTTGGCTTTTTAAAACACTAATATCAATGCACGAAATATTAGGTCTTAAATATACTAAACAATCAGAAACTTTCCACAAATCATATATGAAGAATTTAATAGTAGATATGTTAAATCTGAATTGATGTACATGATATATACCTTCATATGAAAAGCCACAATTTGTTGAACAAGATCCATTAGGTCATCAATTATGGATTCATCACCCTCACCCTGCATGGAGCCAGACAACAGAAACAATAGTAGTTAATGATTTCTCATTTAATAAAAATGAGGCCATAGATACTATAAAGCCCCCATAGGGTAACTTAAGACAAATATGTGCCACTGCCAGCCGCATATACAGATCAAAGATAACCCAATCTGTAAGTTGAATCACACAAATACTAGCAAAGAACATAAAAAAGGATGATTTTTGCGATAGATATGATAATAAGAGGATAAAAACAAATAAAACAGCACCTCATTAACTTTAAAACTAGAAAAATCAATATCATATTTAAAAGTAAAAGGCCTAACCTGCCGTTTCGCATACTCTTGAGCGATTTCACCAGCTAGATTCCTGAATTCAAGTTAATTAAACACTAATGAAAACATGATAGGCAAATTCTATACGCTGTCACATGGAATTACAACAACAATAAAAGCGAAAACCAAATTATATCAAAAGAAAACTAAAAAAAGAATGCATTTCATAGGAAAATCCAAAATAACAAAAGTATTTCAATACGAACTAGTTTCAGACCGTTCCAGAACAACAGCTTTATGCAAAGCTCTTATTACTTCTATGATTAAACCCATTAATGTGAATATTGATTTGAAATTAAATTCCTCTACCATTCTCTAGTCTTTCCTAACTCCTTCCTTCCCCTTTCTCACCTTACACTTCCCAGGCTTGGCACAAAATTGAACAATGGAATGGATGACTGTACGCAGGTGACTCTTGAAGGTTTGGGGCTTGTCAAAGGGGAAAAAATTATTGGATTGCAAAAACACATGGGTCATTGGATTTAAAAAAGGAAAAAAAAAACCATTTGAGGCAGTGAAGGTCTGTTCACACTGATTTTCAATTTCAGCTGTCGCTAAGGCATCAAGGAGTAATGATGTCCAGCTGTTGTCCAATGTAGGCTGAACCAAGTAAGCATGGAAAGAATTTTTTTAATCAGTAATGAAAGACAAATGTATAAAGAGAAAAAAATAAAAGTATAGTACAAGGGAGCACCCATAGAGGCAGGTGCAAGTCACAACCCCCATGCATCTATATATATGCCCTCAGTAAAACTATACCTCACTATATACTCCTATTAACCCATAGAGAACAAACAAAATAGTGACCTCAGTAAGCATGGAAAGAATTGGAAGCAGTAAGAAGGCAATGGAAGTCACATTCGATTGTCATTGAACAATGTCATCTAAATAATACTCCAGCAGCACCTCTCCACTTAGCCATCCAATTCTAATTCCATTCTTAAAGTCCTCATCAAAGCTGCTCTTTATGAATCAGTCATAAAAGTCTTGAAGCCTAGTGCAGCTAATAGCGTAAATCAAATTATAGGAGCTACAAATAACACACACCATGATATAGATATCTATCTTCTTGTGATAAAATAGTCCCTCAATTCAAATTGGAAGCTTTCAAATGGACACCTTTTTCAAATACAATACTCACTTCACAAGCCATATTGCCATTCAAATCTATATTTTTATGCTATCAAAGTCCACATTCAGAAACAAGATTTCTTGTTCTGTAGAAAAAATCAAACATCATGGTCTTGAGCTTCAACAAATTTATCCAATATTTGCCAACTTTTAAATTTTCAAAGAGCACCACAATTTATGTTTACAATGATATTCTCCCTGTCATGAAAATTCTGAATAATATTTTATAGGAAATAGCTCAAACAATCGAAGTTTTCTTCTCGAACAGTACAAAATTTCTCCTAAATTCCAAACTTAAAAACTACGCTGCAAAGGACTTACAGCTTTTGTAAGTGTTGAAGATGAAAGAAGAAATATAGAGTTCTAAGAGTTGAAGATGAAAAAATATATATACATAGAGACTGATTTAATTCTCTATTATATTGATAAAATATGAAATTTAAACTGCCAAAAAAATTTTCATAATACATCTATTAGCCATTTAGCTATTATATGAATGATTCATATAAACCAAAATATTCTTGAAAGAAATTTCAAACCACCAAAGCCTGAGTAGTAAAAACAATTCAAAAACATTGCACCCTCATTTATTTAACTCATGAGTAGCAACTTACAACAGAAATATTTACCTGACATATTCATGACCCCATGAACCAATGTCTCCCTCTGAACCTAGCAACCTATACTTTAGGCTCTCCTGAAAGAGTCAACATGGAAATAAACAATTAACTGTTACTCAAGAAAATATAAGAGTCGCAGATAATACAACAGGAAGTGATGCATAAGTAACAATAAAATGCCTAGCACACCATGGTAAATAAATATATTATACAAGTTGTGATAGTAACCTTCAGGAACAAGTAACTTATAATGAAAGACATAAAGATCTAAGTTTTAACGGACTGGAACCGCATAAAAAGCCCACTTCTTAGGCAGGGTAGACATTCAATAGACTTTATCTTTGGCATTTTGGTACAAAGTGGCCACATTAGGACTGCAACTTGCATTCTCACTATAGTAGTCCAAAATTTTTGCCACCACAACAAGCGGAGGTGCCTTCAATGAGAATCTAAGAGTGTATCAAAGATCAAAAACCCACAAGAAATTATAGATAAATAACTCGCCCCTCACTTTGGCAGCTTAAGAATTTTGCTGTTACACCAAGTGGCACCCCCTTACATGAGGATCTAAGTAAGTATCAAAGATCAAGATCAAAAACCCACAAGAAATTATAGATAAATAACTCACCCCTCACTTTGGCAGCTTAAGAATTTTGCTGTTACACCAAGTGGCACTCCCTTACATGAGGATCTAAGTAAGTATCAAAGATCTAAAACCCACAAGAACATAAAAACATACATATATACATGCATATCATTTCATTTTTCCACTATGTTTTTCATCATTTATTTCAATTTTAACGAAAAGAAAATTTTATTGAAGAGAAGTACAGGGAGGAAAAAAAAGGAAAGAAACACAACAACAGACATAAAAAAGCCAGAGGAGCATGTCTGAGTGGTGTAGTTGCTTGTCATGGTAGTCTCACACATTAGAGGTCCCCGGTTCGAAACCAGGCCCAAACACAACATACCAACTTCTATTTTGAAAGTATCTTATAAATCCCAATGCTCGTCACTCCTTTGAGTTGACATTGTACTCTTATTTCTCTTTTTTATCAATTACCATTCCAAAAAAAACCAGACATAAAGAAAATGGCAACTGGAAAGAAATAAAAAAGAAAAAATATCAATATTGACAACAACTAATTAAAAAAATAATTAAGCTCTCTTGCACTGTTTTTAATTCCCTGAAATTTGTGCCCATAATTTAACCCATCCAAAAGAACCAAATTTTTCCTTATATTTTTCTTATCTTGATACTCTCTGCGTAAATTTTGGATGAAATACTATAAAGCTGCAAGATTGTCCTCAATACATATTTTGAAGATGTAAAATTTTCCCTCAGACTTGAATTTCTAAACCATGCTCCTTAATAAGCCATCACCTCCATCCAAATGCCCCTAAAAGAATCTTTCAATAGCCTGCTATTGGTCAGACAATCCCACAAAGCCAAACAGGGCTCTCTTCAGTATGTGATATTCATCTAAAGTGAAAAATCTAAACCGCATCCTATATGCTACTGAAAATTGACGTGAACTAGATCAAAAAATAGCTAAAAAACCCCACCACCTCGCACATACTGCTTCCAAGTAGTAAGCTTCTAATCTATTCTTTACAGGAATGAATTGCAAAAACTTATTTATCGAAGTTAAACCCAAGGATCAATGAAGAAACCCTTAGGGAAATTTTACCTTTTTTATTTTCATTAATCACTTCAAAGTGTAATACAAAAAAACCCTACTGTACCCACCCCCCCCCCCCCCCCAACTTACTGATTTCATCTAGCAGGTTTATAATCTAATTTCTACAGGGTTGAATTCCAAAAACTTGTGTATTTGAATTAGAACATAAAGATGAATCAATATGCCTTTCGGGAAAATTCACCTTTTTTTCTTTAATCACCAAAAGTTAAAAAAATTGATTATATAACCTAAAATGTTCAAGGAAAAGAATGAATTAAACCATGAAACTTAATTTTATCAAACATAACTGATTTTGAAACAGAATTTAAATTATACCCGCTCTCCTTCAGCTGACATGGTGAGGGCCAAAACTGAAAGTATGTCCGCAAGGTATTTCTGCAATTAAGAACCAATATAAATTATCAAAAAACAAATTAAAATCAAATTATATAATAGTATCCCGTTACAGCAAATTCTCAATCATAAAATTGGCAACCTTTATATCTGAATCTGCCATTGTTTCATAATATGCTTTCAGGGTTCCATAATGTGGTCGAAGAAACTTCAAGGGCTTGGGGACTGATGTCATTGAGCTTGTTGAAGTTCGGATCTCCTGCCTATAGAGAAAATACATCACTGTCAATCTAAGATGGACAAGGGAACCACATCATGCATCTTTGCTTGCAGAACACAAATTCTAACATATTTGATGAAAAGCATGAAAAACATGGAGTCATGCCCATGACATGTACCAGTAGCCTATAACAAAGGAATTAGACTGTCCTGCATAAACTGTACACAGAGAACAACGTTAGAAAAAGTCCTCCATAAATGATTTTTTATTTTTGCACAATGGGAGTGTTGAAGTTATTCACTAGAAATCATACAGGTGTATATTGGCTAAAGCTAGTTAAATCAAAATTCTATGTCAACATAAGAGCTAAGTTAGCTTCGTTGCTAGTAAACACAATAATAATATGTCCGTCAAATCCATAACATTTTGGATTCATGATAGAAATAATTTAGTTGGGTCTTCTGAGCATTCAAATTTTCCTATACAGTTGGATGAATATACAAGCAACCTTTGACCATCCATCTAAGAGTAAACCATAGTCACAAAATGTTCATGTACTATTTTTGCCCTCTGTATAGTGCATATAAATTATTTTCTCTAATTACCAAAACTTTCAATCAATCAACCAATAACCACATTCCTTACCCCAACTAGTTGGGATCAACAACGTGAATCCTGTTCCTCCATCCCAATTATCAAAACTTATATCACCAGTTAATTTATGGGTATTCAAATCTTTTCTAACTAATTCCATCCATACTGTTTTTGGTCTTCTCATTAACCTCTTAGAAATTTCAATAAATTCTTCTTACATCCTCTCACAACTACCTCTCTACATCCTATCACCTAAACAAAATTAGCCACACCACTAGATCCATGGGAAACTGATCATTTGATAGACCTCCAGAACCTCTTGGATTTAATATATACCACTCATAACCTACACATCCAAGGAGCCCATCAAGGGCAATCCTCTTAAATCAGATGCTTATTAAAAATTCATTACTTGTGCAGGGCAAATCACAGCAATGATGGCCAAAGAGAAGCATATCTTTAAGCTTATCATCTTCCCAATTCAGACATCTGATTCTTTTAATGGCGAAGTTCCATATTATAAAAAAAGTTAATATAAAATGAAGCTATGGCAGATCTTAAGTTATATCTGGTATTTTTGATGGGTTGCAATTTTATGCATGTCAATCTCTTAGCATTTGTGCGGGTCCTGTAACTCTTATTGTTCCACGCTCTTACTAATTAATATACTAGTGATTTTCATCAGAAAAAATGAAGCTACAGCAAAATAATTATTATTTTAATATGATTAAATAACCCAATAACAGCAACCTTCTCAGAGATCCTCAACAGACCACATGACATATTGCAACCAAACAAGTTGAAGAAAATAGCATCATACACCAAGACCATATCATCTGCAAATAACATACATCAAGTCACCTTATCTTGAATATGACTCTTCATCAACTCATTAATTACTAAAGCAAACATATAAGGGCTAAATCTGACCCTTGGTGCAAATCTATTTTAATTTAGTTTTGGATAACATAGGTTTTCCCTACCCTTATCTATTTGCTTTAGGAATAGATGAGTTAATGAGTTATATTCAAGATGAGGCGCCTTGGTATATGTTATTTGCAAATGATTTAGTCTTGGGTAGGTCACACTAAAGAATAAGTAAATGTTAAGTTAGAATTGCTTTTAAAATAATTCTTGCTAAGACTGAATACATGAAATATCCTTTTAATAAAGATAATAATATAACTGATTAAACCATTTGAATTGATATTTAAGATATCCCTTTAAGCTACAAATTCAAACGACTTGTATCGATAGTATAAAAAATGAAGAAATTGATGAAGATGTGGCACATAAGATTAAAGCTGGTTGGCTTGAGTGGACAGGTGCTTTTATGGCATTACTTGCCAAGCGTGTTCAACTTAAATTACAGGGTAAGTCTTATAAGACAACATTTCAACCAGCTACATTATATGGTACAAAATGTTGGGCGGCAAAGAAACAACATATCCAAAAAATGAGTGTTAACGAGATGAGAATGAAGACATGGACATGCGAAACAACTAGAAAAGGCAAATTAAGAAATGAAAAAATTCAGAAGTGGTTAGGCACAGCATACATTAGGTATAAAGCTGAGGAGAGTAGGTTAAGGTGCTTTAGAAATGTAAATCGCAGACCTAGAGATGCATCAATAATAAGGTGTAAGAGGATGCATATCAAGGGTCTACAAGATCTATAAAGAGACCTATAAAGACATTGATGTAATAAAACAAGCTTAAATAGAAATATTATTCTTGATAGAACAAGATGGAGAGACAAGATTCGTATCGGAAACCCCGCTTTGATGGGAATTGGCTTATGTTGATGATGGGGATCACAATGTAGGTCCCACCAAAGCAAGCAATGACCCGACTGAAAGCATGCCTAACCTTCAATATTTTATGTTGCTGGTTTCAAGAAGAACCAAGCTCGTATTCTCACGTTGGCAACCCAAAGCTCAAACGATGGTCCCTGAACCAAACTATTGCTATATTGAAATTTTCTCTAATGTACTAGGCCAGGTTTGTAACTAAGGATTGCAGATATAACCCAATTCCTTTTTAAGATAGCGGAAAATCTTTCTCCTCACCTATGGATGTAGGCACAATGCCGAACCACATAAATCCATTTGCAATAGTACTTGATATTTCAATAGTACTTGTTTTTAATCAACAGCCTCGTCACCCTATTAGATGGATAAATAAAACAAATTTAATAGATCTACATATTGAATTAAAAATACAAATTCAACAAAATGTTATTTACAAATTAGACACGGGATTAGAAAATTTCAACACTGAGAATTATATAAAATATTTTGCATCAATTCATTTATCATGCTTGAATCATTCATCATCCTAAAATTAACTGAATTTTGAATAGAAAAACTTCATTAAACAAGCACATTTCTCATAAATTCATTGCATCAACTAAACAGCCTGCATCCAGGCATCAGTCCTCTGTAAACGACTGTGACATTCTTTCTAATTATTAATCATCACACAAACATGATCTACTTACGCTAAAGATTATGATACTTAAAGTAGTATGATATTGCCTTTCCACGAAGTTCTTAGTTTCAGTTTTCTTCAGTTTTATGACTGAAAAGATCAAGTTATAACAATCCAATGTCATTTACAAACCACATTTATCCATGCTGAAATAGATAACATAAATAAGAACAAGTAATCAACAAGCCCTATAACAACACAAGTAGGCCTAATATCAGATGACTTGCACATTCCGGATGGATTCAGATTAGTAGGCAAAACCAGACGTAGCGGAAAATTTGGTAGAAACCAAAAAGGAAGGAAACCTAATCCCGCAAAGGGAAAAGTAAAACCTAACAAAACAATTTAAATTCCTACACTACCAATTACCTCATACTTTCTAGCGCAAGTTTTTGCACGCCGGGGTCTGAATCTTGCACCCTTTCAACGTACAGCTCCAATTGCTGCTTCAAGGCCAAGTCCTCGTCCGACTGCACGTTTCGAGTAACCAATTTTATTAGATGAAAGAAAATTCACCTAAAAAAATAAAGTACAATAAACCAAAAAATAAACACTGTAAACGAAGCGAACGACTAACGGCTCGATGTTAAACTTACGAGATCTTCTTCCTTCTTCTCGTCCTTCTTCTTCTTTGGGTCCTTTGACGGAACCTTAAGCGAAGCCTCTTCAACGGCTCCGCCATTGTTAGGGTTTGGATTGTCCGCCATTACCAGTGAGTCGAGTAGCCCTAGAAGAGAAGGGAGACAGTTCGATCGAGAAAACTTGGAGCTGAAATCTTTTGCTTTGCACCTGGCGTGCTTGTATCCTGGCTTGGCCTGTAAGTAAACATTTTAATAACCCGATTGCAGGATCAACGGGTCACCAACTCGTACTACACAGGTCGGGTCTGAATCGTTCCTCAATCCTCATACCAGCCAGTCCATCGAAGCGCAACCTATATCATAAGCCTTTAATGGGTGAGGCCCATGGACCCAAAATTACTTGGGCTAAGTCTCACGAAATGAGACTATGTGGGGTCTTTAAGGCAACTTGCATCGATCAAAAAGCGGGGAGGACTGTACAACCACGTGAAGAGTGGACCTCTTGTGGGCTTGTTATATCATAAAAATAATTTTAAAAAATTAACGAAATAAATTTTTTATTTTTTCAAATTAATGAATATTTTTAATATAACAATTATTAAAAAAAATGTTAAATATTGATCCAAAAACCAACTCAAGATCAACTACTCAGTTGACTCTTAGAAATTTTGATTGATACAATGTTAAGGTCAACTAGTCAATTGACCTAATTATGAGTAATCAAGAATGTATAGATAGATTGAAGATCTATAGAACAATTCTGTGGTTCAAATTATCAATGAATGATGTGATGAGAAAGGCATAGGAAATTTCCTACATAGACATTACACTAAATATTCTGATAATTTTGCACACAACTCTAAAGCCGACAATGTGCTACTATTATAAAGCCAAACAAAAAGATTATAGTGCAACAATTTTTTATCCTAACTTATGTGATGATTTGAATTTGTAAGTATATATTGCCAACAAAAAAAAGTGTATATGAGGGATACAAGCTTCCTTACATGAGATACGAGCACATCCTACATAGGATATGAGCGCATCATATGTGGATACAAGCATTTCTTACCTATAATAAAGTGAGACTATTTTTTATTTTATTTTTTTAAAAATGACCTTGTAGCCTGTAGGTCAATTTACAGATGCTTATCGGGCCAGCCCGGCATGGCCCGAGCCCATTTAGGGTGGGCCGCAGCCCACCCAACCCATTTACCAAATACCCCCGCATGGCCCAGCGCGTGGCATGCCTAGGACTGGGTCGTGTTGTGCCATGCCGGGCCGACAAGCCTAACGGGCCAGGGTATTTTTGTTCAAAAAAAACATTGGAAAAATGGGAAAATCATAAAAAATTCTAAAAAATATGTTTATTATTTACAAAATTATCTTACACATACTATGATAGATTTTGCTCAAAAAATGTAAATAAATTAATTATTACAAGTACAACTTTGCAAATACAACAATAGTAACCTGATTTATAACTTTTTTAGAGTCTTGTTAAAAGTTTGGCCAATGGTCGGCCTAGGAATCCCTCATGTGAGCACTTTGCCAAGTCTATTGGCCGTTGGGCAAAACTTTGAATAAGACTCTAATAAAGTAAGAAGAGAAGAGTAAGAGATTGTAAAAGAGGTATGGTTTGGAGTGGGAAAGGTTAGGGCTATTTATAAAAAACCAAAAGTGGTTTTTTACCACCTCTACCCTCCAATATGGCTATTATTTGGCGGTTGGAATGATGGAAATGATCATTTATAGCCAATTACAAGCATACCCCCCTAATATAGCTATTATATGGTTGTTGGGGAGGTAAAACAGTCAAATAAAGTGGTAAAAACCACTTTTAGAGGGAGCGCGGGCCAGCATGCCGGGGCTGACCCAATTGGGCCCAACGGGGCAGCACGTGGTAGCCCATCGGCCCACGTCAAGTGCGGGTCGTGCTCCCTGCGTGCCAAATGGGCCCCGACTCGCTGGGTCGCGTGCCTAACGAGCCGTGGGCCCCAATATATGGGCACGGCATGGCTCCTTGAGTGGGCCGTGCTGTGCTGGCCCACTGGCGTGCCCGGGCCAGCTCAAGCACGCTGGCACGGCCCAATAAGCACCCCTAGGTCAATTACGTTTGAAAAGTGACCCTTTGATGTAAAATGATATTTTTTTATAGACTGTTTTTTTGTAAATACAAGCAAACAGGTGACCATTTTTCATAATTTTCCTGTAAGTTATATTTAGCAAATGTAGATCTGGAATAGTTGTATAACCCTAGCAAGCACGTATCATCTGCAGCCAAATTTGTATTCTTTTTCCTTTAAACTGAATGTACCAATCACAACGCCGCTGCTACAGAGATCAGACGATTATATATCACGGTACAGTAAACCTAGGTAAACAAAATGAAGGGGAGAATATCGTTGCCCTTACATGTATTTGTAATATAATTTCTTTCGTAAATGGTGCGTGGCTGCACGTTGTACTAAGTAACCTTGTTAAACTAATGGTCGTGCGTTCCATTCCAACTTGGACAGGCTTAGTTTCCAGCTGTATGAGAAGGCGATCTTTCCCTTCATTCCCTTATATAAAGGAACAGAAATGAACATGTCCTTCAACACTACAATAATCTCTGTGTTCAATCAACCAAAGAGAGAAAATGAAGGCCTCTGCAGCAGCAGTTACACTAGGCCTTGGTCTCATTCTAGTGAGCTTGGCCGGTTTGTGCCATGGTGCACTGCAGGCAGGCTTCTACAAAGGAAAATGTCCTATCGATGTTGAGACTATCGTCGGAGGTGTCGTAACCGCGCGGTTCTTCTCTGACCGGACAATCGCGGCCGCTCTTCTTCGGATGCAGTTCCATGACTGCTTTGTCAATGTAAGTAATTAACTGCAACTGGTTCTTCTTAGTGACTGGAAACATGCTGTGTGGTAAGGTTGCATGATATGTGTGTAATGTTCTTTCATAAGATGATTTAAGTTTGAAGAAGCTAGCAGTTGATTTTACTTCTTAGATTTCGTGGTTAAATGGTTAGGGGTGCGATGGGTCGATACTTTTGGACGGAAGCTCGAGCGAGAAAACTGCTGTCCCGAATCTGAGCGTAAGAGGTTATGATCTTATTGACCAAGCAAAGCTTGCTGTGGAGAAGTTATGCCCTGGTGTTGTCTCTTGCGCTGATATAATTGCCATTGCCACAAGACAAGCTGTTTTGCTGGTATGATGTCTCTCTCATGATCTTACCTAGTTTGCATTTATTTTGCCAATACATGCACTAGTTTCAGGAAAAAAAAAAGGAAGAGAGAGAGAGAGAGAGAGAGACTTATCATGCCTTAAGAAGTAAACCATATGTCTCCTCACTTAAAAAATTAATAAAATAAATAGCCCATTAGATGCTTTTCTTGACTTACAAGGGGGACATATATCCTCTGCACCCAATGTCTCGTACACCCATGCACCCTTGTATCATGATTGGTGCATTCGCATTTTAAAAACACATTTGAAAAGTGAGAAATGCCTTCTTTTTTTAATTGAATGCACCAATCACATTTGAAGGGTGTGTGAGATATTGGGTGTAGACAATTTCTCTGTTCCTTATAGGGGAAAGCATATATAGTCTAACACTGAAAATCATGCATCGGTGCTTGCATCAATACTGTGGTTGGTGTATTCAATTTAAAACATCTTTTTGGAAAGAAGAAAATTTGATTTTTTAAATTGAATGCACCAAACAAAATGTTAATATAGGGGCCTGTGCAGAATAAAACATCTTTTCGAAAGAAGAAAATTTGATTTTTTAAATTGGATGCAACAAGCAAAATGCCAATATAGGGGCCTGTGCAGAATTTCGGGTGCGGACGATTTCTAGGGAACCTTGGAATTTGAATGTTTAATTATTATATATAATGTTAAAATATAATGTTCTTTATGCAAATTAGACTAAATGATGTGAATAGAAAAGGTTTTATTTGTGTATATACATGTTGGCATGCCTAACTACAAGGATTAAGAAAACCATGGTAGTAGCAAATTAATAAACAATAAAACATGCAGGCAGGAGGAGGATGGTACAATGTGGAGACAGGAAGAAGGGATGGCTTAGTCTCCCTCGCCAGCAACGTGGACCTACCGGCCCCTACTATATCGGTGTCTGACTCAATTAAAGCATTTGCCACGAAGGGACTCACTCCCACAGAAATGGTTCTTCTCATTGGTACGCCCACATCTACATTATTATTCTTTAATAACTCTTGATCAACATTTTGGTCTGGATATTAATGTTAAATGTAGGAATGATGTACAAGAAAAGAAAATAAGTGATTAAAACAGAAACATGGGTGTAATATGCTGGAATCCAACATTGCTTAGCGAGAAGAAACTAAAAGTTTATATGTATGCAAGCTTTTAACTCCCTCAAGCAAAGTCGCCTTTTGGGTAAAACCCTAAAATAAAACCACGAACCACAGTGGGTCAAAGCAGATAATATCCTTGCAGGTGGAATCGAGGCGTTAGAATGCACGCTTCACTAGTACTTTCATGCAAGAAAATGTATTCTCATTTTATCGTAAAAGGTGGGCTGTTCCCTTTCCTCATCATTGAAGGAATGCAGGAAAATTTATCTTTCATTCACTCACTCAAAACATTAAACACACTAGTGCAATACTACATGTAGAGAGAGGGAGCAGTTTTATAACTTCTGGGTCTTAGACAAAGAGGTAAGAGTTATGACACTTGAAACCCTATATTACCAAATCCTTAACAACAGACAGTATGGGGAGAGTGTTTCACTTGGAGCCACTCAGTGGTCCTAGCGTGAAATGCATGGATGGATGCCCATGTTAGAAGGGGGCCCACACATTCAAATTCCATCCCATAGATTTTGACTCTAGAAGAAATGCTTTCACAGTGTGGGCTTTTCGGAACTGGTGCATAAAGCTTGGCACGCTGCCCAAGGGGCCTTCTAGCATTATATATAGTATAGGTATAGATATTGATATGAATGAACTCCTCAACAATCATATATACGTACCATATATGTGGGTTGATTATGTTTTGTGTTTCAGGAGGTCATACTGTTGGGGTTGCACATTGTTCTCTTTTCCAAGATCGTCTCTACAACTTCGGAAGCTCCGGCAAACAAGATCCCACCATGGATCCCGGGCTAGCCGCTGCTTTAAGGTTGAGGTGTCCTCAGAACTCGACGAGAGATAACACGGTGGCTCTTGATCAGAACACTTTCAGTCAGAACATTGTTGATAAATCCTACTATCAGCAGTTGCGGCTAAACAAAGGCATTCTTCAAATTGACCAAGAGCTGGCCTTAGACGCACAAACAGCAGCAACTGTGAAATCGCTGGCCGAAGGATTTGATTTCAAGACCCAATTTGGTAAAGCCATGGTCAAGTTGGGAGCTGTTGGTGTTCGCACGGGGACTGACGGACAGATTAGGAAGTCTTGCAGGGTCGTTAATGGCGGTTCGAGTTGATTAACGAAGAAGAGTGATTTTGTTTTGGTTGTTCGATTTGAGGAAATTGTTTTTGATTGTTGTTAATAAATGAGTGAATATGTGATGGGCATGGAAACCGTGCCTTTTCAGCAAAGGAAATAAGAGGGATGATTCTCAGAATTTGTGGGAAGCACCTAGCATGTTTTTTATTCTAAATACAGAGAAATTCTGTTTTCGGATTTTGGAATGGCAAAATCTTAGAAAGAAAAAAGTTGAAAAGTGACTAAAACAAGCATGCGCTCTATCTCTATCATCTGTTTCCTATAATTATTTATAAATCTGTGATCTTAGAGAACTTCCAATTGCTTTAGGTTACAACTAGACTCAATTTGATCCAGGTTAACATCAAGACAAAACCAAACAGAACCAAGTTGAGATCCATCTCTCCAACCCAAAAACCAAACTACAATTAAATGATAAACCCTAAGATAAACAAGTCCAACCTAACCTGAATCATAAATTCAATTTGGTTTGAGTTGGTTTAGGTTAATTTGACACATAAAATGAGCTTCTAATCTTCATATTCTATAAGGTTAAGCATAACAACAAACATGATATCGGTAAACTAGTTACAAAAAAATAAATAGACACACACATTTCCTTATATATATATATAGTTTAAATTCGGTCTGGTTTAGTATAATATATTCATATGTTGGATTTTGGTTTGGTTCAATTTATCCAAAGATTGCCCTGAAAGAGTCACAAGTTGGCAGGGTCCGGCCTTTCGTTTTAGTTAAGTTTTAAGCAAGCCAAAGCTCTAGGCCTGGCCGGATATAGTTATTTTTGTCTGGTAAGGCCGGCTCATTGAACTCCTGTCAAGCTCCAAAATTAATTGCTAGAAAATTCATGCCTCCTGTAAGAGTACACTTGCATAAATTTGTTATCAAAAAAGAGAAGAATTGCCTTTCCTGCTTGCAGTCCTCGCTGCGAGCTGCAAAACGTCTCTATTCAACTACAGCCAGTAGGTCGCTGTCTCTACAAAAGCAGTGCCTCGCATCTGTCCCCAAATCCACCTACATAAAAGCAGACAACCTTTGTCAAAAAGGAAGAAAAACATTAATTCATAAATAAATAAATAATTTATCTACAAAGAGAGAAAAAAAATTGACGCATTAGCTCATATCAAGTTCTAAAAGGTGTTAAGATATCAACATCGTGAAGTCTGAAGATGAAAGCATCCCTTGGTTTATAGCAGATATCATTGCAGAAGATAAAGAAGTATGTAGATCTTTCAATAGTATTTCTTTCAATTTGGTATTTAGAGAGGCCAAGCAGCTGACAAGTTAGCAAACTTTGCTTTGGATTTATATTCTTGTTTTGGGTGATATGACCCCCTCAATTTTTTGTTTAAAATCCCCAAGGAGTATCTCGGATGTACACTTATCAGGCATGTTTCCGAATAATATTACAGATGTTTTCTTCACCCCCAAAAAAAAAGTTCTACAAGGTGTTAGCCATTCCCACAACAGGTTCATCAGTTTTTTTCCCTTTGCCCCCTTCAGTCTTTCACAAGAAGTGAATATCTTACAAACGAAGTATTAGTTAGGAATGATATTACAGAAGTGTGGTAGTAATTGTGTATTTCACATGAAAACTAAGAAAACAAAGTTGAATAAGCTGAACTTCAAGAATCAAGATGGATTATAAAAGCATGGAAGTTTGGAAAAACATTAGAAGAAAAAAAATAGAAAATAAAGGCTCGTGAAACAATCTTTATATGAAAAATCAACTGGGCTGACTTGTTCTTTCAACTGGGATTAGCAAAACCACTTGACAAATGTAATCATCTGAATTGGTGCCTAATGAATTGTATATTTTCAATGGGATATTCATGATGGCATAACCTGGGTTGCAGGCAACTGGGCATAGTCACACAAAGGGAACAGATACAGGTGATTGTCATCTGTCATTTCTTTCTCACTCTCCAACAACAAATCTCAACAATCTATATACCATGGATGAGTAACTACTCAACCATATAAGTGGCACATCATAGGCTTTCATCTAAGATAACCCACTTACCTCATAGGCATTGATGTCCGAGAAAAGAACCTGTCAAAAAAAGGAAAAAAAAATTCTCTAATTTTAGATCACACAGATTTCATGATAACAGTAAAAACGAACTGAAAAAACCAATACCACAATGTTGGTGAAATTTTACAAAGGCCATAACCTACAGCCTTAACTTGGGGATGTTAATCATTCACCAACGGAAACATTACAACATGAGATCATTCATACGATCGATATCTGATTTCTCACCTTCTTCCCAGCTTCCACTTGCTTAACCTCAGCACCAATTGACAAAATCTAATAGAAAACAATGTTGATTTGTTGGTCATGTCCATTATAGATAGAAGGATCCACTTTACCATGTGGCATGTGTGTGAGTGATATAACTAGGCAGTCGGGATTCAAAAAATAAAACTTCATTTTTTACTGACCTCCCCCATTAGGTATCGCTCAAATTTGACAGCTGATTTGGGCAATAAAACTCCACCAGTTGATTTCTGTAGCAATACCATTTTCTCCATTAATGTGACAGCTTGCAGCAAAAAAAATGTATTTTGTTGAAAGATTTCACATCAAATTGCAATGTTTATAGACCAACCTATAACAACTATTAAAGAAGAGAAAAAGATCTAACAGTGGCATCTTATCTAATTTCAAATGCTTCCCATAGCTTACTTCTTGTGCAATGCTGAAATTGAATGACTTAATACAAGAACCAGTATACATATTTTCGTTGGATATCAACACATTTCCTTATCCTTCCCAAAACCAGATGGTTTGACTAATACAACAAATGGGGCATTAATTAGCTTGAGAAGAGTAGTGGTTGAAAGCAAAGAGTTTCTTACAATAATAGGCTGACACCAGAGGCTAAATTTTGGGGTAAACAAAGAAATTTCAGATAGCACAGGGAATGTGGAGGAGCATGTTAGTTTTCAAATTCAAAAACAGTCGGGCCAGGTGTCCAGGGAGTTTTCTTAATGAGCTGGGAGCAAGCCCGGCCAAAGGTACAGCTGTTGGAGAGGGAGGTGAAACCCAATCCACTAAAAGGAATGAGCCCAAGAAGACAGAGGTAATAAATGATATGTGGATCTGGCGAAGAAGACTTCAACATTCTTTCGTTCTGTTCTAAGATGGAGGCCTTCATTCAGATGATGAGCTCAAGACTGCAAGACTTGGAGATCTGCCTCCCTCCCGTCAACCCTCCTATTGACAGTCAAGCATCCCTAGGAATTGGATAGCAGAAAGTCAGCTGCTGACAGTCCTCTGTTTGGGGAAAAAATAAAAAATCTGCTGCAAACTTCTTTGAGCCAGACATAACTTTGTGAAAGAGGATGCAGTTGGGGAAAATAACTGAGAAGCAAAGATGGAGAAGGCACGCATGTGAGGCAGACAGTCCTAGAAGCCAGAAAGGGAAGATGCTGATATCTATTGAAGATTTCAATGGTGAAGATAATGGGAGCCCATGCTACTGATGAAGGTATCAAGAGTAAAGCGCCTCTTCCTAATCCTATGGTGTTGGCAAGCAAATCGAGCAGAGGGAAGTGGTCAGTTGTTCTTTTAGCAATTCATCCACCTAATCAACACTGCGTTGAAACCATCAGCACAGTCGGCCGACTCTGGGTACACACCCTCTGATTAGATCACAGTTAATCCTCATATATAAAGTGCAGACTGTAGTGCAGGGATTGTGATGAGATGGCTATAAGGCTATCTGATAGTGTTGGATGGCTACAAAATCCAGATGAGATGAGAGTGTCAAGCAATGGTGGAGTTATTAGGTTGGTTGGAGAGAGTACAGGAGAGGTGGGGAGCAGTGCTCCAAGGTTACCTGAGTAGTGATTTAGACAGTTAGGGAAGGAATCCATAGATTCACTGCATTAGTCCTAAAAATGGTTGTCCATTCTCAAGTAAAGTTAGTGCTAGTGTCACAGGTTGCTCATAGCTTTAGAACGATTGGGGGTGGGGAAGGAGCAAAGAGGATAATCCCCTGGAACTTTCAAGGTTAGGATGGGAGCAAAGAGGATATCCATCAAGAATTTATGCCTCAAAGTTAAGCAAGAGATTGGAGTCATTCAAGAGATTAAAAAGGAACTGAATGAAAGAGATTTGATGAGACGTTCATGGGGAGTTTGGAATAGGAAATGAGCTTTTCTTCCGGCATCTGGGGTATATGGATGGTTTGGGACTCCCTTTCCTTGTTACCGAGTGAGGTGAGAACAGGGCCATACCCAGTGACAGTTAAATTCTCCAATAATTTTGATGGCTTCGAATGGTGGTGCATTGGGGTTTATGAACCAACTGAGTCTAGAGGGCATCAAGCTTTTTGGGACAAGTGAAGAGATACGAAATTGTGTTCCAATATACCATGGGTCATATTGAGAGACTTCGATGTGGTGAGGTTGTCCCATGAGAAGAATGATGGGGTAACTAGAGTTACCAGGAGCATGAGGTTCTCAGAATGGATCCAACAATTGTGAACTGATTGACTACCCAATGGTAGGAGGCCACAACACTAGGTCAAATTTCCAAGAAACCCCCAATTTTGCCTGAATTGATACGGCTGTAGCTTCTTGTGCATGTGACCAACACTTTGCCAATATGTGCCTAAAGGTGTTTCCTAGAACTATAGCTGATTATCACCCAATTAACACCTAGATAAGATACTTTACAAAAAAAAATATCCTGAAGGGAGCTTTCATCCACAGTCTCTGATCTGCTTCACCTAATACAGATAGCATTCTGGCTGCGGTTCTTTTCATGCTTATGTATATTTCACGTACAAATGTTTTATTAGGACTATTTTTGGATGGTTAGAGTTTTGACAGATACATAATGATGCATCCCACTGGATGCACCTTGTTGAAGCAGTATGCTTCTTTACACCTCAGGTTATCTCCAGTACGCATTCCTTTGTAGCTAATTCTACAGGCTTCAAAATTTTCTGTATACTAGAATTATCCAAATTCATCGTACTACTTTGTTTAAGTAAATTTTCATGCTTGAGTTTGAATAAATCCCTCAAAAATCATGTGTTGAGAATTTTCAAATAAAACCTGCTCAATACAAAAACAAAGCGAAAGGGAAATACGCATTACAGCACAAACATAAAATTTAAGAAGCCAACAAAAAATACCTCAGGCAGCTGTTGGAGACGAATCAATACTCTATCAGCTTGGGGAGTGACCTGCAACAACAAAAAGATAGGATAAACATTGAATTTCACGGAGCAAAATATCGCGTCCCGAAACCAAAATCTTTTTTTTTTATCTGAGTGCGGGGAGAAGAAATATTGAGCAACTCAAAGGTATAAAACCTTCGCAGGATCCCATTTCGAGGCCACTGCATTGATTCTCAAAGCTACTCTTCTCGAATCTACGGAAAATCAAGTTTCCAATATTAGCAACGAAATGAGGGAAGGAATTAACGAAATGAAAGAGAAATTTGTAGAGTTAGATAAAGGATTATGAAGAGACCGGGCAATTTCTGGTTGGAGAAAGAGGATAATTTGGTCTTGTGAACGGAAAAGGTCATTGGTACTGTCACGAAAGTAGACGCCATGGATAAGAGCTCTGAGCAAAGCTGTAGACACGGAGAACAACAGCCTTTCAGTAAGAGCCGATTCAGTCGGTAATCGGCACGACGGCTTTGGACCGTTAAAAGACGGCTAGGTTTCTAGAGAGTTCCGAGGTTTATGTGCTTGTTGTGTATAAACCGGAGAAGAGTCACTCAAGGCCAGAGGGAGGAGTAATTGGGCAAATTGCTTTTTAGTGATACTTTATGAGAATAATTCATATTTAGTCACCAACTATGTCGAAATTGACTTTTAGTGATACTTTTTCAAAACAATTTGAAACAAGTGGCGATTTACTGTTGACAGACGAGAATGCCCTTTTAGAGTATGAATGTTTATCGTTCAACTTAAAGACTTGTAAATTCCATTTAGGGACTTGTAAATGAGTTCAAAATTCCATTTAGGACTTGTAAACCACTAAAAAAGAAATATATGGACTTGTAAACCTTATTAGGAGACTTATAAACCTCATTTAGGGACTTGTAAAGTAAATTTATGGACTTGTAAATTTCATTAGAGAATTGTAACCCACTTGTAAATGCCATTCAGTGACTTATAAACCCTGTAAGTAAACTTGTAAACCTCATTTACGGACTTGTAAACCAAGTTTATGGGCTTGTAAATTTCATTTAGGGACTTGTAAACCACTTATAAATGTCATTTAGGGACTTGTAAATCCTGTTAGTAGACTTGTAAACCTCATTTAGTGACTTGTAAACCAAGTTTATGGACTTGTAAATTAATGCCATTTAGAGACCTGTAAACCCTATTAGTAGACTTGTAAACCTCATTTACGGACATGTAAACCAAGTTTATGGACTTGTAAATTCCATTTAGAGACTTGTAAATGCCATTTAGGAACTTGTAAACCTTGTTAGTAGACTTGTAAACCTCATTTAGGGACTTGTAAACCAAGTTTATGGACTTGTAAATTCCATTTAGGGACTTGTAAACCACTTGTAAATGTCATTTAAGAACTTGTAAACCCTGTTAGTAGACTTGTAAACCTTATTTAGGGACTTGAAAACTAAGTTTATGGACTTGTAAATTCCATTTAAGGACTTGTAAATCACTTGTAAATGCCATTTAGGGACTTGTAAACCTCATTTACGGACATGTAAACCAAGTTTATGGACTTGTAAATTTCATTTAGGGACTTATAAACCACTTGTAAATTGCATTTATGGACTTGTAAACCTTGTAAGTAGACTTATAAACCTCATTTACGGACTTGTAAACCAAGTCTATGTTCATTCCTTATGTATTTTTCAAAATGACAAATTCTCTCTCTCTCTCTCTCTCTCTCTCTCTCTCTCTCTCCCTTCCTTGTGTAGGCTCTAAGTTTGATTTTTTCCTATAACAAATTCTAGCTTTAAACCAAATTCGAATTCTGGGTAATTGTTCGAATTTCGAATTTGAATTTTTATCTTTAGGATCTGATTGCTAAATAGGCTAGCCCGGCACGACACTGGCACGATTAATCCGTGACATGTCAACCCATCACGGGCACGCTTACAGTAGATAATAAAACTATAAATGTGTAATGTTATTAAAATACCCCATTTGAATAAAACTAATTTCTTCAAAATTTGAAGAAGATAACTATAAATGTGTAAGGTTATGAGATTAATAATTTACTTTTTTTGTTCAGCTAAAATACACTTCATGAAAATGCATTATATTTTTCACACTTTGTGATAATATTTTATAATAACTTTAGCTTTTGATTTAACAATTACAAACCACTTAACCATAAAAAGAAAAGAAAAAAAAAGAGTTAAATCATTTTTATTCTTCAAGTGCTCGAGCCATGTATTTAGCTCTGTCTAGTGCTGGGTTCTGGTTCTATCGGAAAAAACAGTCTCTAATGCTTGATAAAGCTTGACTAGCTCTATCTAGCTCTGTCTAGCTCTATCTTGCTCTATCTAGCTCTATCAAGCCCTGCAGCTAGCTTTGTTTAGTTTTGGTCTCGGGTTATGCAGCAACTAAGAGTGCACATCAATAAAGGCATCCTCGTCCGTCAACAGTAAAATGTCACTTGTTTCTAATTGTTTTGAAAAAGTATCACTAAAAGTCAATTTCATCATAGTTGGTGACTGAATATGAATTATTTTCATAAAGTATCACTAAAAAGCAATTTAGCCGGAGTAATTTTAGACCCCGGACCAGCTAGCGGATATTAACCCCGACCGGTATTTAAGGGCCGAGAGGTTGTTCCTAATATTTTGAGAGGCTCGGAATAATTAGGACCGAGCCGAGCGTGTTGGAGAAAGGGTCGGTTTTTAATGTCAAAATAAATAAACCCATGAAATATTAGGGCTGTCAAACAGAGCTTGAGAAAACCAGAAAAATAGCTCGTTACCTTGACGAGCATGAGCCAAGCTTGGGTGGGCTTAGCTTGGCTTGTTGTGCTATTATGATTCGATGAGCAAAATTTTCCTTCTCTCATCTTTTTTTTTATAGAAAATATAATTATATTATTTCAAAAAAGTTTGTTACAACCATTAACCATAGACTGATACACTTTTTTCATCACTTTTTGACCCCAAACATTACTTCTAGAAAAAGCTATCCCTACTTTGACCATAATATCTGTGTTACTATTCATTTCCCTTCTAATATGAGACATTTTAACTCTGTTCAGCATTTTGATTAATCTCTTAGCTTCCCTAATCAGTGAATGCACTTGCCACAGGACAGTAGATTCTTTCAAAATTCCTTTGACAACCTGCATGGAGTCTCCTTCTATTTCTAAACATTCATGACCCACAGCAAGAGCTATCTTAATACCTTCTATTATAGCTAATAGTTTAGTACGATAAACATCATGATCAAAAACACTATTAGCATATACATACAAAATAGAGCCATCAGTTCTAACCAAAACTCCTCCAATTCCTGCCTTTCCAGAATGATCTACAGTCCCATCAAAGTTGAGCTTGGCCCACCGTAATCCAGAACATTGCCTAGCCACCAACTGGTTTGCTGATCTTCTTCCACAACTCTTTTTGCTACCTGCATATGTATTCAAATTAAATTCATTAGCTTCTTTATAAGTTATGATATTAAAAGCAACAAATTCAACAACCTGTCTTGGATGAATGTTAACTTTTTGAAATCTCATTTTGTTTCTGCTTCCCCAAACTTTCCAATATATGCCTAGAACTTTTTCAAATAAATCTACTCGTTTATTAATAATATCTGTTAAACTTTCCCAAATATTTCCTTATTTAGATTAATATATTGATTTAGTTCTTCATTGTGGAGCTGCCCACCTTCGACGCCATATTTCCCTGAATCATAGGGTGTCTAACATTAGTATATTGAACCTGCAGAAGCCTGCAGGTTTCTAATAGGCATTTCCATTAGCGCTTGATTTGCTTCTATGTAAAGTTTGGTAAATCTTATCACTAAATGCTTCAATCCGTTCTTCCCACTTTGCGACCCACGAATAAATTTCTTCATGTTTTACATTTTTAGCAAAGCTTTGGATATCAACATTCTGAATTTGCACAAATTCAGAATGATGAAAAGCATCCAACATAGCATGGATCGATCTCTGCTATCACGTTAGAGCGTGGAACATATTATTAACGAGAACTACAAAGAGGTTCACAATCCACCCAACACCCTCTCCGAAGCTATTGTTGATGCAACATCAAAATTAAATTCAACAACACCAGCTGAATTCCTATATTGTACATTTTGCAAATGGGGTTTTCCAAAACCAAAAGCATGTTTTAAGGTGATCTCTCTCTGATGCATTTGGGAGAACTCATTTTCCTAGATTACAACCAAAAATTGTTTCATGACAGGAACTTATTCTAAGTCGAACTTGTTCTGAACCTTGGAACGTACTCATTTTAAGGCCTCGTTTAGCATTAATTTTTGATTGGATTCCCTAAATGAACTTGAAAAGGTTGAAAAAAGGTTAAGTTGGATGTTTGGTAAAGGAGGATTGACTCTTTGAGTGCTCGTAAATGTACTGACTTTATAATTGTTTTAACTTAGTAGAAGTTTTCATAAAATGACGAGCCCATCCTCGTCATACAAGGGATTCTTTAAAACAAGTTTCTGGCGTATCTTTTAAATTTTAAATATATTATAAGTATGCCATTGTACTTTGCAAAATCCATTTTAAAAATCAAGATGAGGGTTGGGGTGATTCTGAATTGTAATGTATTTTTTAAAACTCATTTCGGGAAACACTTTTTCCAATAGAATCAAACAGCCGGTTAACCCATCGAATTCATTTTAGAAATCAAGCCTTGGAATGAGTTTACAAAATTAATACCAATCGACGCGCCTTAGGATTCTCAAAATCAACCCCAAACGTCGACGCATTGGTTCGGAAAACGAGAAAAACTGGGCCCGTACATTGTGTTGAATTCCTAATATACCCCCTGACATAAGAGATGAAATCAACATCCGACAAACGGTGGGGTCCCCGTCATGTTTGAAAAATACAGTGAGTCTCAAATTTCGCTCCATTTCTTAACAAAAAGAAAGCAGCAACAGCTCACACAAACGGCTAGTTGGGACCACCGCTCCATCTTTTGTACGAAGTCTCTGTAACATTTAATCATGTCGTATTCCCTCTTTTCCCCGGAAAAGCTGCAGCAAATCCGCCATTTCCTGCTAGTTTTTGTTGAACAAGAAGAAGAGTGGGGACAGAAACCCCCATATCATCAAAATTTCAGGTTCTTTTTTCTATTATTTTGTTATTGGTTTCTCATGAAATTTCCACTCTAGTTGTAGCGTTTTAGGATCAACAGGAAGAAGAACAAAGAAAACCCCTTTTAATCTTTCACTTTTTCTTTCAGTGTCTTCACAAGGAAGTTCATAGAGAAATAAATGATGTTGAAGAAGGTGCGTAACCCCTTTATGTAATTTGGAGCTTTTCTTGCGTTTTTTTCCAAAGTGAAACTCATTTGAGAGACAGAGAAAAAAGAGAAGGATAAAAAAATCCCAGAGGTGTTTCAAAAGAGAAGAAAAAAAAACAAGGAAGAAAATTGCTTCAGAACTTGAAGTCTTTACTACCTCCTGTTAATGTTTTTTTTAATTTTCGTGACAGATGATCAAATTTTAATATCTTGAAACTGGATCAGCTTTTTCTCCTCTCAGAAAGTTTGGGTATCTACCCATTTCAAGAAGCAACCTGACTGTTACTTTTGGGGTAATGATGAAGAAGAAGACTTCTTCTCGTCAGTGGTTTATTCTTTGTAACTTACTGCTTATTTCCTTTGTCTCAGCCAAGAACCACGGTATAATCTTTGTCCTTCTTTTATTTCCTTACAAAACCATGTCATTGAGCAATATTTTTTTACTTTTCTGTCTGTAATTCTGTGTCCAGGCATGTCGTCAGATTTAGATTTCGTTAATGGATGATATCATTAAATGGATTCAGGAATAAGGTAGTTTCTGTGGTGCAGGGTAGTTCCCATTTGTAATTGATGATGCCTCTATTTGATTCATCCTGTGAATTAAAAAATACAATCTAAAAGACATAGAAGCTAAATTACTTTTATAAACACAGTACATGAATGTGAATTACGCACAGAGTGCTCCAAATACACTGCAGGGCAAGGACACCTTTCCGCCACCATATGAAACACAAACATTAGATTGATATATCCTTTTTTAGTTTTATTTTCTGAGTAATTTCTCAATTGTTTGTATTCGTACTCCTAAGAGTGCGAAGGATCGAATGATTACGGTCATCTTGTGATCAGATGAACACAAGTTTCTTGCTTCAGTAATTCCATAATTGATGCACTAGAGAAGTTTTAACTTCTTCTCATACAATCCCAGATAACCCTTTTAATTTATACAAGGGAGCTACCTGTGTTGAGATGTGATATCTAAATGTGCTCTATGTGTTGACAGCTAGTTACTTCCTTTTGGTTCGTGCAAACACCGTCCATACTGTTTATTCATAATCTGTATATTACGAATTAGTTTATTTTAGTTCCTTAACGTTGTGTCCATCATATTTTAATGATGTTTTTTTACATAATTCCTTATCATTCCTAAACTGAAGTTAAAAAAAAATTGATAAAGAAAAAATTAAGTTTTCTTAACCTCTTAAGTAGTACAAATTTTCCAATTACTAAATTTTTGCAAACAATCTTATTTATCCGAGATAAGAAGATTTAAGTCCTGTTACTGCTATTTTGCCACAGGAAACCCTGCCAATGACCTTGTTGACATCATCAACAGGAATCGAACAGCCCAAAAGTTTCGAGAGCTAAAGAATAATCCCGGTCTTGGGTGCATGGCCTTGCAGTATGAAGAGCACTGTAAAGGAAACTGCACTAGCAACAATACTGTAAGTTGCAAACCTTCAGAAGACGACTTCACTGAGATCTTTGCTCCCAACTGTGGTGTGGAGTTACCCACCTTTGACGCCATATCTGCCCAAATCATAGGGTGTCAACATAAGTATATTGAGCCTGCGGAAGCCTTTCAGAATGTTCTCTTCCGTGACAAGAAGACCCTATCTATTTTAAGAAATAAACAACACACTGAGGTTGGAGTAGGCTTGATTGGGAGACATCGAGGGCCTTTCTTCTGGTGTGTTTTGTTCAGTAGTGGCCAGACTAACTCAACGTTTGTTCTTGAAGGTGGTGGAAAAGGGATCAAACAAAGGACAGGATGCTTCAGTGGAACAAATATTTCGTGCAACGCGGGGGAGAAGACCAGTTTTCTCTTAAACATCATTCTGACTGTTGGTTTCAGTATATTTCTCTGTTACATTTGGTAATGCAGTTTATCCATGAAAGAGGGAGAAAACATGACAACTATGATTTCAGATTTTCAAAGACTGAACATGGATAGTTGCAGAAGATAACATCTAGGATGTTTTTCTCTTTACCTATTGTTAACTTGATATAGAGCACTTCATATACAAAAGGTTTATCCGCATCTGTCATCATTTCACTTCCAGTCAGGTGGCTCTTAATATCTTCAAAATGTACAGTGTGTGACCCGGACCATTCAGTACCACAGTTTGTCCATCTGGGCTCTGCAGAAGCTGGTAATATGCTTTGAAGTCATGATCAAGGTTTTTGAGTTTGTTGAAAAGTTGAACTTTTGGTATGCTTAACTGTTATATGATAATTCTAAATTTGTGTTATTCTTTTTCGTTTTCAAATCTTGATAAGGTGGAGGGCTCTGGATACATGGTCTGGTAGCTCTTCTGCATTTGACAAGTAACATATGCAATAACTTAAGATTACAGTGCTGTTTGGACTTAAACATTGAATGTCCGGGATATGATTATGATGCCTATTTCACAGTTCCCATATCAATTAAGTTTATCTAAGGAAAATGTTTTAAAAGGGTGGCAGAGAGGGGGATAGAGGTTCTAATATGCATTTCCTTCATGGTTAGCAACTGCTTGATTAGCTTCTATGTAAGTTCGGTAAATCCTATTGCTAAATGCTTCAAGTCTTCCTTCCCTCTTTGCAACCCACAAATAAATTTCTTCAAGTTAAACATATCCAGCAACGATTTGGATATCAACATTTTGAACTGTACAATTTCAGCATGATGAAAGGCGTCTAATATACCCTGGATCTCTACTACCATGTTAGAGAATGAACCATAGTATTAACTAGAAAAAACATACATAGAACACCAGAATTACGAAAAGCTTCATCTCACCTGCTTTCCCAAGCTTATTCTTGATGCACCATCAAAATTAAATTCAAGAATAGCAGCTAAATTTCATCCCTATATTATTACCTGTGGTCTGGCAGCCCCTACTAAATTTATCGTGAATAAAAGCTTTTTTAGGGCATACTTTGATGATGTAGATTTAGGTTACAGATTTCTACCCATGACTCTAGAACACTTTCATTCAGATGTTCCAACGCATCATTCCATATTTATAATTTCCATAACCACGCTCTTTTATTGGTAAGCAAACCTTCCTCCTAGATGAAAATGAAAATCGTATTTTCCACCCAACTCCCCCAGGAAAAACTACGGTGAAATGTGCTTAATCATCTCCAATACATCCTTTTGTATTGGTATGACAGAAAATAGATGGACTGGAATGATACATAAATGTTTTTAAATGAAATAAATTTTCCACCATCAAATAGAAGCTTGGCTTTTCAACTTGAAGCATATCTTTGAACTCTATTAATAATTTCTTGGGGAAAATCCTTTGTCCTTCCCTTGAGAAATTTGAGTACAAATTGGATGAAAGATGTAGCCCTTTTCATAACATTGCATTATGGAATTTGCTATATATTTTTGAGTAATAAAGCAAAAGTTCTGTTTATTTATCATCTAAAATGAGTTTTTCATACTTCCTAAGAAGTTCCATATGACCATTTCATGGGAGTATCTTTCATCAAAACAATGACATAATCTGTGTGAAAGAATTATAGGGAAGCAAATTCTGATAACACCAAATTTGCTGCTATCAAACACTTTTTGAGACCCAATTTGAACATTCCTCCAGAAGAATGAACAAGCTTAAAGAGACTGTTTCTCCTTGTCAAAGGCCTCTGAATAACTTAGAGGAACCTTTGAACAAAACCTTATATAACTGGTAAAAACAACAATTAGATATGCATGTATTCAAAAATACTACATGGAATTTAAGAAAAACAAGATTCTCTCGGCTCTCTCAATAGGTCTGTATCAATCTATCATAAACCTTCCTTGCCAATCTCCAGAATATGATTTCATCCAGAACATTCCCCATATATTAGGAACTCTAATTCTGTGTACAGCATCATCAATGTGTCCCTGTATATATATGTGCATGAGTGTGTGCGTATTCATGTATCCTGCCCTTATTCCTGCTTTGTTATCTGGTCATATATACAATGTGATCTGATGTCATATAATTTAAATAGCGAACCTTTCTAGAATCGAGATAAATGGATATGGCCATTAACTTGTAGATATAATCTACAGTTGAGCACTATGAGAGAATGTATTAAACAAGAAGTAATGCGAACATGCAGATGAGTAAAAGAACAAGAAAATGCTAGAATGTCTTCAATATAAATTTTATGCAATATACAGAAATAACAAGCCTTGTTCTGATTGCATTCATATTTTACATTGATTTATAAGTAGGTTAAGAACTAAATTCGAAGAAAACTAAGCGATTGTTTTTCCTTTTTCTTTGTGTTCTGGAAAAAATGAAAAACATAACTTTTACCATATTAGCAACTCTTGGTAATAATAAAGTGAGCTGTCAATATAAAGCTGAGTCCATTTGATTATAATTCAATACAAACTCACCAATTTCCATTCAGTGAAATGCCTTGAGCTGGATTCGAGCATGTGCTAAAGAGATAATAAATTCTCCAACAAATTGTGTCCATGAATATGGTAGTTTTGAAAGAGGCCATCCAATTAAGTGTGCTAAAGAGCTTGAAGTTCATCCAACAGTGTAAATTAAGGTGAAACCATCACAACTGGTTAAACTTTGTTTGAAAAAATCTAGAGCTAGGATCATCTGTCAAGCAATCCTAATCATAAAAAATTATATGCTTTTTTATCAATAAAATACACCCAGTCAATGATGCAAAATTAAATACAAACAGATATTAAACCAAATTGTTCAGTATTCTTGGAAAATTAAGCGATGAATATAGAACTGTTTTATTTTTTCCTGGTATTCTTGGAAAAAATCATAATTTTTATCATGTTAGTAAATATTGGTACGTATAAGGTAAAGTTGAGTGAGTTTGATTACAACCAATTGTAAAGCTTATTAACTTCCACTTAAATGAAATACTCCTTGAATTAATTGTTTGCAATTTTGCATGTACCCGAGAGAAAAGTTTAACACGCTTAGCATTTTTTGAAAGAGTTTTTTGAGTTAAAGCTTAGGGAAAAGTGAGCTGTCAATCTGAGCAAGGATAAAAACAATATAATCTTTGCCTCATTAGCAACTTTTTGTACTTAATGATAGATCTGAGTCCATTTGATTACAATTCAATAAAAACTCACCAGATTCCATTTAAATGAAATGTTTTGTGCTGATGTGAGCAGGTGCTAAAGAGAGAATAAATTATCTAACAAATTGTTTGCACAAAATATTGCATTTTATTCAATTGAGTTTCAAACCTCAAACCAAAATGGTGTAAACTTTGTTGTCCTTTTTTCTCACATACATTTTTTTAACACTACAATCCTGTCATCTTCAGTGCTTCAGGATAAACCTTTGTTGAGACTCGTTTATAATTTTTCAGTTCAAATTAAATGAAATACTTTTTGAGAATTTGAAACAGAAGGCTCCTTAAGATAAGTTTCTGTGGAATGAGATAAGGTGTCCATGAGTACAAAGATTTCCATGTTCACTGAAGAAGTAATATAAATCATTAATAGGAAAGGGAAAAATTTTACCATATGATAAAAACTTTCTACCATTGATCCAAATTTTGTTATTTTGATAATTTTTTTAATTTAATTCAAAATTTTAAAATTATAGACTCTTGGAGGGAATGAGATAAGCATGTTTATCAAAATTCAAAAATTTCAAGTTTCCATTTATGCAAAATTAGTTCGTGGGCGAAAATAAATAGGCAGGCTGGATTTGCCACTTGGCTTTATATGCAATAAAAAAGTTGCCTATTTTGCAATATTCCTTTATTTGAATTTGATTTTACAGCTTATAGGCGATAATTAGACCTGTTATACGGTTTAGCGGAGAGCTCGAGGTTCATCCTATGGTTTAAATTAAGGTGATACCATCGCAACTGATTAAACCGTGTTCAACATAATCTAGAGCAAGGATCATCCGTCAAGCAATACTAATCATCCAAAAACGATATACCTTTATCAATAAAAAAATAGAAAGTCAATCATGCAAAATTAAATGCCTACAGATTTTAAACCAAATTGATTAGGATTCTTCGAAAATTAAGAATGAGTATAGAATTGTTTTTTCCAAGAATCGAGTATAGAATCGTTTTTCCCACTTAGAAATCTTGGAAAAAGATCATAATTTTTACCATATTATCAACTCCTTGTGTTTAAAATGTAGAGTCGAGTGAGTTTTATTGCAACAAATTGAAAGCTTAATTATTAACTTCCACTTAAATTAAATACTTCTTGAATTAACTGTTTATGATTTTTCATGTGCCTTTAGAGAAAATTCTGCCTGCTCTTAGCATTTTTGAAGGAGTTTTTTTTTAGTTAAAGCTTAGGCAAAAGTGAGTTGTTGATTGTAGCAAGGTTAAAAACAATATAATCTTTGCCTCATTTGCAACTTTTTGTACTTCATGATAGAGCTGAGTCCATCTAATTACAATTCAATACAAACTCACCAGTTTCCATTTAAATGAAACACCTTGAGCTAATGTGAGTATGTGCTAAAGAGATAATAAATTCTCCAACAAATTTTGTGCATGAATATGGCATTTTTGAAAGAGGCCATCCAATTAAGTTTCAAACATCAAAGCAAAATGGTGGAAAACTTTATTATCCCCCTTTTCACATACATTCTTCAAACATTACAATCTTGTCATTTTCAATTCTTAATGATAAAGCTTGGTTGAAACTCATTTATAATTTATCAGTTCAATCAAATGCAATACTTTTTGGGATTTTGCAATAGAAAGCTCCTTAAGTTTCAATGGAATGGGATAAGGTGTCCATTAGGACAAAGATTTCCCTAGTCACTTAATAAGTAATATAAATCATTAATAGGAAGGAAAAAGTTTTACCACATGATAAACTTTCTACCATTGATCTAAACTTGGTTATTTTGCTAGTTTTTTTTTAACAATTAATACAAATTATAAATTTATCTCTTGGAGGGAATAAGCTAAGCCTGTTTAAAAAATTTTAAATTTTCAAGTTACCATTTACGCAAAATCAGTTGGCGGGCGGCAATAAATAGGCAGGCTGGATTTGCCACTTGGCTCTATACGCGACAAAAAATAAAAAAAAAAGTTGCCTATTTTGTTATATTCCTTTTATTTGAATTTGATTTTATGAGCAATAATTAGACCTGTCAGACGATTTAGCGGAAAGCTCGAGGTTCATCAAATTGGTTTAAGTTAAGGTGATACTGTCGCAACCGATTAAACTGTGTTCAACAAATCCTAGAGCAAGGATCACCCATCAAGCAATCCTAACCATCCAAAAATTATATAATTTTTAGCAATAAAAAATATCCTGTCAATGATGCAAAGCAAAATGCCAATAGATATTAAATCAAATTGGTCAGTAAGGTATATCATGGTAAACTTTACTAATCAGACGGTCCAGATTGACGAAAATATGTATTATTTATGTAATTCAGGCCTAAAGTATCATAACAACGGTAGTACGTGTAGTATCCAGTCCTTTCTTTACAACACAAAGAGGCGTTATTTGCCTCGAGGAATTCGTAAGTTAGTTAGAAAACTTTTCCCGCTTTTAGCAGAGACATTAAGTGGGGTTTTATTTCCTAAAATTCCATCAAAACCAGAGTTAAATAGAGGGTCTCCATTAGGCCACCATCATAAGTCAGAAAGAGAGAGTGAGATTCTGAGAGAGAGAGAGAGAGAGAGAGAGAGAGAGAGAGAGAGAGTCCTCTGGAGATTCTCAGAAGTCTGAGATCAAAAGCTACAGAGAGAGAGTCCACAGTTCACTTTGGAGAAAATGAAGAGCATAGACAACAACACCAGAAACCAGAAACGAAGGTGGGATGTTCTTGGAGAGCGCTTCCATGATTTCTTCATGAACGTGAGAATATATAACATCTGTAACCTTATTGCTGGCCTGCTCACAGCTAATATAATCCGCGGAGCTGGTCTCTTCTGCAACTCCTGTCTGCTAGCTCAAATGACCTTCCCAGAAGCCACTTGTGTTTATGCTGCAGTGGTTGCAGTCTTCAACTCCCGATTTCCATGGGTCGGCTACCTTCTCTTGAAGAGGCTGATTTTGGGATTCAAGAGAGCCTACGTAAGCTCCAATAAGGTATCACCCCGTTTCGTTTCTTTCTTTCGATTGCTTTTTTCTGTATCTTTTTTTTTTCTTTTTCATCTGGAATACTTCATCCTGAATCTGGTTTTATCATTTCTTTAGAGGTCACTATAAGAGATCTCTATCCCCCCCCCCCCCCCCCCCCCCCCCCCCTCTCTCTCTCTCTCTATTTTCACCTCTCTCTTTTAATTAATGATCTAGTTCTACTTGGCAGGCAGAACTCCTGATTACCACCAAGTTCTTAGCTCATCTCATAAATCAGCGTGTTTGTAATGAGGATTCTGCTTTGGAAGTTTTGAACATACTGCTCGAAATTCCTACAGACGATAGCGTCAAGGTATTGTACATTCAATGGAGATAATTAATTTCTTATAGCATTTATGACTGTGTTGGAAGTGGTTTATCTTATGAATCAACTTGCAGGTTGCTGTGGAGTTTCTCAAAGATTGTGGATCTTTCCTTCAAGAGTTTCAACCGCATGCAATGGATGGTGAGTAGATGTCCTACAATGGCAATCATTCTTCGTCTTTCAATCATTTTAAAGAAGAATTGGTTTTTGCGGTCAACTGGTTTGTTTTTTGATATTTGAATCCCAAAGGATAGAAGAAATACGACGATTTGATAAAAAAAATCTGATTTGGCCCCAATCCAGTGTTCACTCAGTGAAACAGATGGACTACCAGGAAAACCCCATTGGATTATGTGGATACAATTTTTAAATTTTTCCCTTTTTCTTTGACTACTTAAAATTTTAGACCCCTTGTTTCAAAATGCCCTAAATCTTTGTCCTGATATGAAATACATCACCTTTGACTGGTGAGTTGCCTTGGATCATGTTTATGTTAATGATGCCCGGGCATTTCGTAACTCTGATTATGTGTTTAATAAGATCAGTAGTTTTATTGAGTAATCAAGTTATTTGTGATTTAAAACACATAAAATGTTGGGATTTGTAATTTTAAGAGATGCATCTTATCCGATTATGTTCTTTAGCTAAAAATCTGCATTATGTTCATAACTCTGATGATGCTTTCACGGGATGAATTATCTGGAAGGAATCGGTTTGAGAATTCCCTCTCCAGAAACAAATGAACCATGTATAGACATGCAAAATTGAAAAATGAGAAAAGAAGAGGAAAGAGAACAAGAAGATGAAAATGGGAAAAAGAAGGAAAAAAAAAAAACAAAATGTCATTCATCAAGGATATTTTAATGGCTAAATCAATCTTATTACCACTTTGATGAAAGAATCAGATACATTATAATGGGATGACTGTATAAATGATGCACAGGCAGATGCTCCAGTTTATAAACCCAACTAAATGATTAAAAGAGAGGAATCATTACATAATATTCTACCCTCTATGGAAGTAAACTTCAAATCATTAATGAAGCTAAGCAATAAATCGTGACCCATTAATATGTGTTTTTCTCAAATGGATGCAAACCCTTAAGTGAATTATTGATTGTAGATCCCGCTGTTTTCTTGGCTATTGAACCTTGCTACTGATATTATTCTTCTTTGTGCAAACAGTTATATTTGAGCTCCTTCAAGTAATACACGATGAAGGTCAAGTTAGCATGAAAATTTATCACTCAATTGAATGGCTCATTTTGTTACGAGAAGTTGGATTTGAGGTACTGTGTTGATTTAAATGCAAATTTAAGATCATATTGTACCTGATTTCAGTTTTAAAACTGAAAGCCATTCCTTGTGGATGAACCTATTTACAGGGTTACCCTGCTCTCCATCCAGACTTAGACCTATTGTGGCCAAAAGATCGATTGACACATGAGATATGCATTGAAGAAGAGATAGATCCAGAGCATGAAAAAGGTACTGCATTGAAGTTTACACTCTGTTTAGACATTTAAAATAGCTCATGTTAATGGCATTTATGTTTTTCACTGTCCTTACCTTGTTTATTACAGATATCTTCGAAGTGGATCCTCAATATTTGAAACACGAGAATGACTACCGTGATTATTTGAAAGCTATACTCACTGAAGACTATTGGCGAGCAGCAAAAGGAAAAGGAATTGTTGTTGATGGCGAATCATCTCATGAACAGGAAAACAAAGAGGAGAAGATCAAGGATGAAACCGAGACAGAATACTGCATGAGGTGTAGTTTTGGAACATTAAATAGGAGGGTCTTTCTTGCAATCTTGTCAAGTGATGATTATGTGGAGGCTGGTGATAAACTGATGAGTATTAAACCTCAACCATTTCTAAAGGTAGGTTACACAATCTATTCTGATATTAGTTATCCATATTGTGGTAGAACACAGACCATACTTGGATGTACAGACTACGGCCTCAAGGTTACCTTCAAGCCTCGACCTTACAGGCATTAAGGTGAGTATAGTTCCATCCGAACTGCCTGAAATCCTTATGCCTAAACTGGTCTGCAACTCATAGTTGCACACCATCATGAATTAGCTGCATACACTAACAAAATCTTTCGAAAATATCCAACTGTTTGTTGCAAGTAGAACAAGAAATAAAGAAATGAGATCATTATAAGGAGAATAGGCCTTAACATTAATTTCACAGAACTCGATGAACATAATTAACATATAGAAATAAACACTGGTTAATTTATCAATGATGACTTTTTTATATGTATCTTTCAAAATGGAGCATGCAATAAATACCAGTCTATCTATGCAGCTGCGTATTTGCAAAATTCTGCTAACATGCTGTAGGGCTGAGAGGACATATCTCCCATATCATGGTTTCTTGGGGCAACACCTCTGTGAGATCGATGCAGCATACAAAAAGAAGTTTGCATCTTGTTTTATCCAAGATTACTCAAAAATAATTGATGGTTTTGGACAAAATGGCATAATCCATATGGCCAGGTTCTATGCTCAATTGCTTGCATCAGATGCACTTTGCTGGCATGTTCTTTCTATTATAAGCTTGTCCGAGGAGCACCTTGAATCTTTCTCCCGTTTTATTTTCTTGGAGGTTCTGTTCAGGGTATGTAATACTTCTGCACCTTCTACAATATTGTCTTTGTATTTCACTAACCTTTAACCTTATTTCTATTTGAATTTTGCAATGGCAGGACCTTTCGCTGCAAGCTGGAGAGCGCCTTCATGAGGGACTTAACAATGCATACATGCAGGAGAGTTTCTTCACATCCATCTTTGGCAACCATAACCCAAGAGATATAATATCTGCCATCCTCTTCTTCCGTTCAATTGGACTGTGTGGCATGACTGGTGCTTTGCAGACCCTGCTTGAGAAATATAAATGACCCAAAAAGGAAGTAAAGGTCCCTGTTATGTTCTTCCAGCTTGGAACTATGTAATAACTAGTTTCCTTGCAAATAATAATACAAATAAGCTTTGATCTATAATATCCAGTTCTGATAAGAATTCTATTTGGTACAAGATTTATGTTTCTCAGCTCAGTTTATTTACCTCTTGATCCTTTTCTTAAAATATGGTAACTGCATTGAACATATTTCTAGTTAAAGTTAATATTACCCACTTGGCCTATTGGAGCATAGTGCTGGTGGGTATTGAATCAGGGTATGAAATGGAGCAGTTTTGATGTAAGATCCAAGACAATCTGTAATTTTTTTTTATACCAAATTTGGATCACTACTCATATGTTAGGCATAGCTTATGTTTTCTTTAACTAAAGATAATCCTTTTTTGAATCATTATATATAAATCCAGGCTAAGCCAACCTACAACTACTGTAGTTATCACATATCAGCCTATTGGATCCTATATCAGCAAGGCTTGAACAGCCAGCAAAGGCATGATTTTGAACTGTGGATAGTAATAGGTTGGGTTAAAAGGGTAACCCATCCTAGTGAATCAGGTCTGTAATACATTATTTGTGATCAAATCTTGCTTGTTCCAACCTTAACCCACTTGTTCCCATTCAAGTTTATGTTGATGAAATATATCTTCCATAAATGAATATGATAAGAAGTTTGTACTTCAAAAGTTATGTTTCTGCTATAAAATAAGAAGCTGGATCCGACTGACCAGTCCCAGAACAGCCATGATTGGGCTAGAAGCAGTTCTTGTTGTGTAGGGTGAACCCTTATAGGGGCAAATTAGGAGCCCATACCCTTCCCCATCTGCAACTTGCTCCATTGCCTTCCCTATTTTGTGCTTCTCTGTTTTTGATAGAGCTATCAGTTAGGATTGCTGATTGGGCTGAACCGGCATAAAATCTTATCCTCTCACTTATGAGGTCCATTTCAGGCCCAGAAGAAACAAACCTAATATAATCAAATCCAAGTCGCCTCAGTTGTTTTGCTGAAAGTGCTTTTTTGATTTGAAAGGGAAGAAAAAGGACTTTCAAAAAGCAAAAGCAATGTTGGGTTAATCATTTGTAAAGTGCTTTTTTGCTTATTAATTAAAGCAAAAAAGGCAATTTTCTTGATTTTAAGGAGAAGCAACAAATCATTTTTTTCCCAATAAAATTAAAAAACTGTATTTTTTTCGTCAAAATCTAATGAAAAATGTTTTCTAATTTTGACAGCAACTTTTTGAAAGCAAAATCAAACGAACACTTATACAACTCGATGAAATAAAATCTCGTCTAATCCGATCAGAGACACCCCAATTGTTTACACTTAACTCTGTTTGCTAGCTAGATTCAAATCCAAATAAAGACAACTTCACATGGTTGCTTAACTGCTAAATTAAATAAGCAAATTGATAGGCATCTGATATATAACAACTGTTAGGTTTCGTCCCATTAATCGTCTCATACTTTCAACATTTTTCGTATCTTGGTAACGACCTAACATTAGATATTATATTTTTGTGGCCTTAGCAACCATATTTCCTTTCTGCTCTTAGCAAACCAAGCATTTTTAAAATAATAAAATTATATTTAATTCATCCTTTAGACCCTTGCCAACCAAGAAGGGAGATTGATTGATTGAGATCCTACCCAAAAAAAAAAAAAAAAAGAAGGGAGATTGATTGATTGACGTTTACCCAAAAAAAAAAAGGGAGATTGACCACAACATTGAAAGATAATATTACATTAATTATGTTAAATGAGTCTTCTTGTTCTTTGACTCCAATCCACCTTTATTTCCTTAATGCTGAAGGAACTAGCTAGAAGTCTTAAAGTGATTGGCACACTTTGAGGTAATATATAGCAGTAGGACCTGGCCATGAGCAGATGCATCATAAGTCGTTGCCATTAGGTCATATACGATTGCACTTAATTCGAAGGGGGAATTGTGGATGTGTGAAGTGCAGACACAAACTAACATTTGGTTGGTTGGACACAGTTACCCTATCTCTAGGATGGCCAGAGAAAAAAGTAGCTTTTCTATATGAGCTGGTAGCATTTAACTCAGTATTACGTACGAGAAAGGTGACGGATGACATTTGCTGCAAATTTTTTGTGTTGGTGGAGTAAGATGCTGCCACGTGAAGCATTTAATAGTTTATGTTTTTTGTTGTTTAAAATGTTTCATGTGATTCTTACTTAATGCTTCACATGACAACATCTCCTCCAAAAATTGTAGCTGATGTTATTTTGAGCGGGGGAACTCAACATCTTAGCCGGAGTAATATGTATTTCTTTTGTTATTTTGAGCCAAAATTTGAAACTTTTTAAAATAATTCAGATTCAGTCTCTAAATCTTGGTAATTATTTTTTAGTGATATTTTTTAAATAATTGAGAATCAGTATGATTTTACTGTTCCTTAAAAGTTTCTTCCAAAAATACCTACAAAAGACTTGCAAACCTCACTTATAACAAAATGAGTGAAAAGGTTTTTAAAGTCTTTTGAGGGCATTTTTTGAATCAAACTCTTAATGAATAATAAAATGACACTGTTTTTCAATTATGTTAAAAACGTATCACTAAAAATCAATTATTAAGATTTGACCTACTGAATCTGAATTAGTTTCAGAAAACATCACTAAAAACCAATTTACCCCTTTTTTTTTAAGGATGAAATTGTCTATGTATGCTACTTCCTCTTGCACTAGATGATGACTGAGGCAACTAGTTTAAATTTCTTTTTTTTAACAAGAAAAATCTTTTATTTTTAACAATTTCATACCCAATTTTTTTGTCTGCATTATTTCTGGCATTACGAGTGAGATAATGCCACGTAAAAGTATGTGATGTTAACAAGAAAGGTATGTGATGTTAAACAAGAAAGGTTTCATTAATTACATTTATAAGATGAAAAGCTTCTCAACCGTCAATGCCTCGTGTGGCAGCATCTCACTCGCAACACAAACTAGTAATCGGAAAAAAAAAGGTCATAAAGAATTGATTACCTGCTCACATCGCATCAAAATTGCGTATTGTATCGACTAAAGATATTTAGGCTATTAAAGACTCTTTAAGCTGTCAATTCCAAATCATTTGGCTCCAGTTCCTGAGTAAGTTAAGCCCAGGTGTAGAGGGCACCAGGTTAGTTTGGGTTGTGTTTTAAAGACTGTGGTTCGGTTTGGATTGATTTTTGAATAAACAAACAAAACTGAAATGCAACCTAAAAATATATATGATTTAGTAAACATAACCTAACTGAACCTTTATATATACATATGTGTTCAGTTATGTTTTTGGGTTCGGATAATTGGTTTTTAATTCGGTTTGATTAGGTTTTAGATTGATAGTCACAAACATCGGTTTGATATTGGGCTGATGTCAACCCGGATCAAACCGAATCTTTAATTCCTGGGTGTAACTGTCATACAGCGGTCAACTACTATTTCCTGTTGGATTAGGTCCATGGCGTGTCCATGTTGGTTGTGATACGAACTTAAACCTAAGCTAACTGTCACGTGTCCCTCCAAGGCGTCGCTGAACCAACGTCCTTTCGCGGTGTCGTTGTGTGGCGTGGAAACGATTAGACCCATTTGAAAGCGCGTGGGACCAGTCGCAGAATGTTCAACAAACGGGAAACGCCGAACAGAAAGGGGCTTGTCTTTTAATTAATCACAATAGAAAGCCCATACTTTTTACTTAAATATCTATTCTGCCACTTATAGCCATAAGATCAGTGGCAAACTAGAACTCCGAATCTGAGGGGGCAAAAAAAAATTTCAATTAACATTTCTCATAAAATATAGAAATTTTAATGAGTTATGGGGGCAAACCAGAAATTTGCAGGTGGGGGAGGAATTGCCCCCTCTAGCTCTAAGGTGCTTTTGCCAATGCATAAGATTATCTAGAGATTAGCCATTGTAAGATATTAATAAATAGATATCACTTTCTCGGCCATCTTAATCTTTACATAATAATATTAATTTTTTTTAAATACTATATTTAAATTTAATATGCTTAATTAGTTAATTATAGATTTTTTTTACAAAATATAATAAAATTGTTTTCTAGACAATTAAAAGAAAATTAATATTTTGGTTTCAAAAAATAAAAAATTAACATTTTGATTTTTCAAGTGCATAGCATGCTTTCCTCTAGTATGATTAGAGTCTATTTAAATGACTATTCCTTCCCCTAGTTTGATTAAAGAATACTTAAATGACACAATTTCAACCCAAATGTGCTTGAGTAGTTGGATTATTGGGCTTTTTTGTGTTTTTATAAGGTAGAGGTAGATGCACGCGTGAACATTAAGATTCTTCGATGACTACATTTTTGTCTTTATGTCAATTAGGGGATTGGACATGCTATGCGCATAACAAATTCAAAAAAAAAAGATGAGGATGTTTTGGGTATACAATATTAGTTCCCAAAGTTAATTTATTTCTTTACTTTGAAAAAAATAAAGGGTATTTTGGATATGAAATGTTAGCAAGAAAAGAGGGTCTTGGTTTTATATATAGTATGGATTAATTAAGGGAATCAAACATTAATGCCAAAGGATAAGAAACATAAATGTGAACTCATATTCACTTTAAGTGTTTTAACCGATTCTAACTAGCTACGTTAGTTTTGGTTGTGTTTTTCCCTAAATAGAGGTGGCACGTACATACTGTACGTACTCAACCTTAACTGTAGCATATAAGTAGGGGTTTAAATTTGAATATGAAAGAGTAGTGGGTGGTTATACTTTTGGATTACTTTAGTTGGGAAGGGCAATGGTTGGAAAAAAAAAAGGAAGGCCAAATTCTGAAGGGAATATTTGCCCCTCTTCCCTTTATTAATAGTATAGATAGATAACAATGCATCTCCTTGCAATTTAAGTGTTTTTGTTAATAGGTTAAGATAAGATAGAATACGTTCAAGCTTAAAAGTTTGAGCGAGGGGTATTTAAACGGAGGTACAAGACTCATATTCATAGAATTAATTAATAATATCTTTAATTTTCGTGACATGCATGCGATCTTTGCAACATCACATAACGTGGAGCTATAGGTTTGGTGATAGAATAAAATATTATAAGAGAGGAGTGGCCCATATTATCTGGAGTCTCATCCTTTGCAGCGCACGTTGCATACACCCTTTCACATTTAGTGGGGGGCGCACCATACATTTGAGGGCCCCACCATTCATTTGGGGGGCCCCACCCCATTCATGTGAGGGGCTGTCTACAACGTGCGCCGTAGATGATGCCCATTGATATTATTCTATTCATATTCATAGAATTAATATTGAGTTATTCAATTTTGTGACATATAAGCTCCCACAACAACATATGATAGACGTTGAGCGGTTTGGAAGATCGACAGAGCACATCTGCTGTTGCTTTAGGCATGGCTTTTGTCTCCTGGCATTTGCTCAATACGCGTGCCTGCGAATAAAGGGCAATGTTGGTATACGTCGGGCAGCTTTTGGGTGATGTGATGCATCATGCATGCATCCTCATTTTATTCCATAGCATTCGATTAAAAATTAATGAGTAGTTTGAGCTTAACATAAAAGAGAAAGGAGAAAAATAGGAGAAGGGTTTACTTTTTTACAAGGTCCAAAAGTTCTTGAAGATGAGGGAAGCTTTCCAAACATAACTTATACTAATATTTAAGTGAATCATGGAAAATATTTTTCAGGATTCTGGTGAACCTTTTTATTGGTCACAATATATCACTTGAAAATCCTTAAAAGGCTCATTTATCCACTCAATAACTACCTGGTCAAAAGACTCATAAACCACCCAAAGAGATCCAACGTGAAGTTGTAAACTACCTTCTATGCGCAATAGTGAACGTGCCTCCTCTAATTTATATTAAGATAATGGATACTATACATAATCTTCTCAAGAATCCAAGTTTGCCAATCCTTTATTTGAAATATCACTTAGTCTTTTTTAACCGAATAATATTTCGAGTTCCTATATTCAGGAAACTCTGGATATTATTCTATTTGTTTTTTAACCGTTTGATATTTATTAACTTATACGCGGGAAACCTAGATATCATTCCGTCTTCTTTCTATTGAATGATATTTGAATTATCTTGCATTCAGGATATATGATATTTTCAAGTATCTCACATTTGAAAAACCTAAATGTCAATTAGTCTATTTTTTACCAAATGATATTTCTTTTTTGCAAGCGTACCCATACATTATACTATTTTTACGTCAATATCCTCTTGTTTTTATTATATGTATTTATACCTTACATTTAGCACAATCGTTTTAGCTGTACTCCAATGTTAAAGTTCATTAACTTTTGTTATTTATCTTTATTAAGTTACGTAAGTAACCATCTATAAAATGAAAATATTTCACATTTATCCTCTTATTTTGTCTTATATTATTATTTATATTCTTGAGCGATTATATTTATTGCATCTATACCCTAAGTCATTGTTATTAATTTGCTCAAGTGATAAATATTTGTTAAAACCCAATCTGGATATATAATAATTTTGTTATATAATATTTTTTTTTATCTTATTGAAAGCTACTTTAGTCATTTGATAAAAATACACAACAAAAGTTAATGCAATTTAACAATAAATATACAATTATTATACCTAGAAGGATAAAACAACAAATGATAAAAATAAGAGGATATAAATGTAAATATACGATATAGTAGGGGTATTGATGCAAAAAAGCCCTAGAATGCCCCTTCTCTGCAAAGAGGACATTTTAACAAGTGTTTTTATAAATATACCCCTTCTCAATAATTTTCCCACAAATTTAAATTGCTATGAATCATATAGGATAAGATAAAATAGCGTGGTACCATAACCATCCATTAAATGTTTTTGGAGAACCCGCTTCGCTTGCAACGTAAATAATAATATTAAAGAAGAAACGTACTCAGCTTAAATTCGTATAAATATTCCTAGATATGATAGTTTGACCCTTTTTTACGTGCGTATATTTTACGTGATTTCTGGGATTTAAATGCACACATGTGCGACACGTATGGCTTTTATTTGAAGCTGCATGTATGCAATTACATTTAGCTACTCAAGCATTCTGACCAATCTAAGCCGTTGGTTTGGAACTAATTTTGATTTCAACCAATGGAATCCTGCCATGTCGGATAATGCCAACAACTGATCAACACCTTTTTCGGAGTAAGAAGTTGAAGGGGCAGATCTGCAATTTATGGGGATTAAAGGGGGAGTTATGGCTGAACGCTACAAATACGAGGGCGAGTAGTGGAGAGATCTCAATTCTCAAAGAGGAGTCCAGCAGTGCGGACGTAGTTGGACTTGTCGGGACTTAGCTGCACGAAAGAGAAACTGAAAGTGAAAAAGGAGAGAGCAGAGAAAAAAAGGAATAAAAAGAGATACCACGAGGAACGTAGTGAGACTCTGAACTCTGAAGAACGATCTAGGGTTTCTTGTTCGATCGAAAAGTAAATCGGTGTGTTTTCTGGCTTTCTCTCTCAACGGCTTTCTATATACTCTGTTTCTGTTAAGGCTGCTGTGGATTTTCGGAGGAATTCGGTTGATCTGTTATTTTTTGTAAATGAAGATTTGGACATTTTTATATATCGTTTGATGAAAGCTATTTATTCTTGAATAATACGATATTTGACTGATTTTAAGGCTTTGATTAGATTTTTCTTTGTGAAATTGTGAACTTTTTTATTTAAATGACGGATCTCAGGATTGACATGGCGATATATTTTGCTCTTTACGATTGTTCTGTTGACATTATGATTTTTATATTGCTGGCATGACTTGAGTTTGAGCGTTTGATGAGGATAATATCCTTGAATGGATTTTATTTTTGTTATTTTAGAAGGTCCGAGTACAATCTCCTCATTGCATGAACGGTTGGACTTCCAATATTCGACATGCATTGTTTGCCTTTTTTTCTTGAATTTGTATATATACGTACAATCATGTTTTTTGGAATGCAGAAAGTGGGAAACAGTTATTTAAGAATTAGAAACAATTTGTAGGTATAAATTGGGCGTGTCATGTGAACTAATAGTTCTTTAAGTCTCCCTTCTGAACAAAACAGGCAGAGTCCGTGCATCTCTCAGGAAATTTGATGCCAAAAAAGGTCTAGGGAGAGTGGAAAATTCATATATTCAAGCTGTCCTGGTATTTGAATGGAAAATGTATATACATGTGAAGTTAGCTGATTTTGACCTGAACTTCTGGATTTGAGCTGAGGGAATGTTTTTTGGATTATGGAGTCCATGAAATGGTTACCTCCTTGACGATTGTAATTGGTCCAGTTAGGTCCTTGAATAATTCAAAGCATACATCATTCGCATTAAGCAGATATATTGGTGCAAAGCTTTGGTGAATATGTAGGTATAGCACCTCAAACGAGATGCAAATGTTCGAAATCTCACTGAGATGGTTGCATCTTTGCAGTATGCTTAACCTTGTTCCAGATGAAGTTATTTATTGTTTCTCGGTTAATGGAACTGTGCCCCACAACAGTTCATTAGCAGTTCCTTGTGTCTAGTTTTAGACCGAGTCTCAGAAATCTCCTCTCTTTGGTGATCATCTTGACTTGGATCCTTAAACATCTCTTACTACTACAGCTCATTCTGCACTCAGTTGCTTGGATCTGGTATTACAATTCAGTGATAGTTCATGTGGAGAGGTAATAGGTACATTGTTGCAAGAATTTTGCTGGCATGCGACTTGTGCTGCCTCAAATTCTGTGTTTCCGGCTGAGAAATTCCAGAAAATTCAAAAAAAGTTAAGAGAAACTATAACAAAGCCTAAAAAATTGTAAAAAAATCAGAAAAATAGGAAAAAAAATAAGCTTAAGACGTTTACAAGCTTCTATGACTTTTTGTGAATTTTTTATAAGTCTTCTAACTTTTATAGTCTAGATTATTATTTAAATAATTAATTATCTGAATCACATTTAGATAAATAAACTCACTTTATAAGCTTTCATGGAATTTTCTTAATTTTTATGATATAAAAATCGTATTTAAATAGCTCTTTGTAAATTTCCATTATCTTTTCATAATTTTTGTGATTTTAAATTTTTTTAAAAATTTTCTATAATTAAATTATTTAATGTAATAATTATTGACTACTTCTTTTATTGAGAAAGTAGCCTATATAAATGTCTAATTATTTTTTAAGTACATTTTCTAATTTTGTAGAAATATTTCATTTTTTTTTCAAAAATTTTTTTAATATTTCCCTAAATTTATAAAAGTTATTTGTTATTCAAAAAATAAAGTTAAAGTCAAGGACAATGATATACAGATCAAGAATTCTTAAATAATATATATTATTGTTTCGGCTTGTGCCGTTTTAAAATTAACCACAATGGGTGGCACGGTGGAACGTGCCTTCCATTTGTGAGATAAATGTGTAAAGCTTCTAAATTTTTTCCAGTTTTGCTCATGAAAATATTGGTATGCCTCAATTGTGTTGCTAGGGATGGCCATTTTTGGTTAAAACCGAGGAATTGTTCTGAACCAGACATATTAGGGTCGGTTTTGGGTTGTTAATAATTGGTTTCAGTTTCATCCTATATAAAACTGATTGGTTTTCGTTCGGTTTTAAGGTCAAAGTGAACTGACCCAAATTGATTACATATATACACATGTTTAAGTCAGGCCACCAACTAGGCACGGTTGAAGCAAACCGAATTGAACCTATTAGGGTATGATTTGGGTTTATAGTAAATGGTTTTGGTTTGGCTTCAGTATTATACTAACAAAACTGATTCAGTTGCAGTTTGTAGTATAAGTTGATTCTGTTTTAAGACATTGATTTGGTGTCAGTTTTTCTCAAAATCCAACCAAAACTGAACCATTGCCATCCTTATCCGCAGCCCAATTTTTATCATAAACTGGCGGTTTACCAAAACTAAATGGTTTTGGTGCAGCTTTTCCACTGAAATGGGTGAAATATTATCAGCACGGGTAAAATTTCGCCAAAATTGCATTCCTTGGTTAGAATTATCTAAAACAAAGTGCACTGATTTGACTAACTCTTGGAATCATTGACAACAAAAACATGGTAACTTAAAATTAAATTAAAACAAATAATTTTTTTTACCCTTTTTTCCATAAAAAACAATTAAATGCTAGTAGGAGGGATTTTAAGAAATATATACAAGATGTTAATCCCACAAGTTGGCTGGAGAAACATAAAAATCAACAGATCATAGAAATTACAAAGAACCTCATGAAAGCTGGACTTACCTTCATTTTTCAACAAATTTCTAGGCATCCAACCTGAAAAGAATCATCTCTTTGTGTGCCTATCTTGGCATACCTCTCAGCTTGCTTGTGATTGTCCTTACCACAATGGTGAATGAGCTGTCCTTGGTACATGGGAGACTGATTTGGTTGATTTATGTGACAAATATCAAGCCAATTTGATGTGAACGATAAGCCTTGAAGAGTATGCCTGATGTTGGAAGGGCCATAAAAGTACCATAGGAGAGTCACTCTTCACCTCCAGACCCCTTTACTAAAACCTCAACACTGGGCTAGGAACTGGGAATTCCTAGCTGTTGTGAATCTGTCAATCATTAGGGATGGGAAGGCCAACATCCTTCATTGTGTGCAGCCTTTTTTATTAAGATCTGACTAAAATATGATAAGAGACAGACCCATGATGTGACCTAAATCATTATTGAGTAATAAGGGAAGATGCCCTTTGTCTGACATTGTCAAATATTCTCCTCTTCCTCTCTCTTCGAAGGACCCATTATACAGTGTGGAAGAAAGGTTATATGCTGTACCACTGTTTGCCACCTCGGGAAACCTTCAGTATTCTAGTAGATGGTGAATGGTACCCAATCTAAACCATTTGGGTTTAGGAAAAAGTACCACATCTGTAGCTATCACAGTGCCCAAAAAAGAAAAAAAGAAAAATAGAAAAAAAGGGTTACTCTCTATTGCACCCGCAAGAAACAGACTTGGGGAGACAGAGCCTGGTTTCTTTTTTTGTTTCTTGAGTTAATCACAAGCATTAATTTTATAACGCATCATAATAAAGATATAGTTTGATACTATATAGATTGATCATCAAGAATAGCAGGGTTACACATCTGGCAGGCATAGAAAGATGCTGGAGGAAATTACCGACCTTAAAAAATGGTGCTAAAGAAGGAACTGATAGAAACATTCTTGGATTATGAATTTAAACACATGAATCCAAGATTCACGCCTGCAAAAGTCCAAACAAAGAGGCAAGTTGGTACAATTAATATGATTGGGGTCTCATATAAAAGGGAGGTTCCAAATTCCAATCTAACCCTTTACGGGATTAAGCAAGGATGTCAGTGACGCCGTAATTTTTGTTAAGAAAAGTCTGATGATATGTGGGTAATAGGTTGTCAAAGGTGGTCCAAAAGAATGTTTTATAACCAAACTAAATTGAACAAAAGGGAAGAAAAGAATGCCCCAAAGAAAAAAATGGTCCTTCATAGGCCAAAATTGTGCAAGTATAGGTTTGTTTGACTTTTACAAGTGGATGAACATCCCAGTCAACAAAATAAATATGTCTAGTCAACATTATTGATTATACATACATGTTTATATGTGTTTGGGAATGATAAACCTCTTATGACATGGATCTTGAGCCCTTTTTTAAATCTTATGTTGGAGTATTCTCTATGGATGGTATGTCATTGAGATCAATGGTTTTTGATAAATTAAGATGGCAAAACAGAAGATTAGCACTTCTGTGGATCTTTTTTGTACCTTTAATTTTTATGTAGCATATTATATGTTTCTGGTGTTTTGTTAATTTGTAGTTTTAGATGTTTATTTGGATCACATTAAGAAATACTTGGTCCTATTGTTTCTAACTCTGTAATTATATCCCACACTAAATGTAATGTCTATCTGAAAAAAGGGATTTGGGTTCCTAAACCCCAATTAATTGGGATAAGGCACTTTGTTAATGTTGAACATGTGTGTGTGCTGTTGGTAGGAAAAGACATATTGTGCTAGAGAATGTTTGTTTTGATTGATTGAATGCCTCATTCCCAAGGACCTCACATCAGTCAATTAATTAGTGAATATGCTAGCCATAGGTTGTCATTATAAGGTGATAGTTGACACTGGGGCTTTGATCTAAGGGTGCATAGTATATCTTAATTGCTTTTTTGTGTTTTCAGGGTCTCTTTTTCTTCCCCCCCCTCTCCTTGTTTTTTTCCTTCATGACACTATCAAATACAGCCATGTTTAGGCCTTATGCATGATTATTTATAGTAAACCTTTGGATTCCTTTAATTTTCCACACACGTAATAAATAACATGAATGTTGGACTCCTATCATTGCCTTATTGACACCAAGAAAATCCATTATGCCTGTGAGTTACCTGGATGCTTGGAATCCTTTGATTATATTGATTTTTTTTAGTTTTTTACTCTTTTAATGGTCTCTGGAGATAGATTCCTTAACCTCCTAAAATTGGGTTAACCAAATCTAGGATACGGTTAGTAATTTTGAATAAGAAACTTGACCATTCTGTTTTTATTTATTTATATTTTTTTTCCACTTTATAGATATTTCAAGCTGCTTGGATGCTTAACTCTTTATGGCTTAGTCACAAACTGTTAATTTCTTTTGCTGCTTTCTTGTAAGGTCATTTTTATGTTATTTTGTATGGATCTGCAAATTCTAATCTCGCACTTCAGTTTATCGACTTGAATATTTTTCTCTGTACTTGCATCATGTTTCACTTTTTCCTGATTGCGAATGTTGTTCCCTTAGCTACCAGTTTTCTTCTTGTTGCATTGTTATTTTAGTGTCAATTGGGTGTCTGTAGCTTGATTCTGAATCAGTGGTTACTTTGACAGTGCAGGTATCATTTAGGCCTTTTGAATGGTAGTGGAGAAATCTTTAAAGCTACAGGGGCTTGCACATGCAAGAAATAAGTAACCTAAGTATCTTACTTAAAGATATAAATTGGATCAGATCCAGTAAATGTGATGGACTGTAACGTTTACAGGCTGTTCTGTGTTCATGCCAGAAAATTGCTTCTTAAATGGTATTTTTTAGGACCTTGTGCATTCTGATGCATCCATTGCTGAATCATGGGTATCTCTGGTCGTGCATTCTACTGGGACATCTTTTCATCTCGATGCTTTTTGTTAGTTCAGGGCATCTTATGAGTAAGGGTGTTGAATCGGGAACCGTGGTGCATAACTACTCGGGATCATTCCTAAGCAGTGAACTTGAAGAAAGCACCTTTCACTATGTTAAGCCATCAACTTTTTTAACCCCGTCAAATAATTTATCTTGTGAGGACCTGAAAGGTATTGGGTCATTGAACACAACCTGCATACTGAATTCAGACTTGAAACTTAATGCTGATCTTTACCTAATTGGAACTGGAGAACTAGAGATATCGCCACATGTTTCAGTCATCTGCCCTATTGAAGGCTGTTTGATAAGTTTCAACATATCTGGACATGTTAAAGTCGGCCAATGTGCATCTATTGTTGCGGGTACTGTAATCATTGCTTCAACTAATCTTACTCTGGATTATCATTCTTCCATAAACACGACATCACTGGGTGGACCGCCACCTTCTCAGACTAGTGGCACACCAGTTGGCAATGATGGAGCTGGTGGAGGACATGGGGGCCGAGGTGCTTCCTGTTCGAAAACTAACCATACAAATTCTTGGGGTGGGGATGTTTATGCATGGTCAACACTTGCTGAGCCATGGGATTATGGGAGTAAGGGTGGAAACAAATCTTCTGATGGAAATTTTGAAGGAAAAGGAGGTGGACGAGTATTGCTTCAAGTGAAGGATATAATATATCTCAATGGATCTATTACTGCAGATGGAGGTGAAGGAGGACTAAAAGGGGGAGGGGGATCCGGAGGAAGTATCATTGTCCGTGCTTTTAAACTGTGAGTTTGCTCCTGCTGAGACTAAACTATGACTGTATTTTCTCCTTTGGTGCCTGCATTGATTTGCGTATGAATGTGCGTGCATGTCATGTGTATAGCTGCTTACATCGTTGGTTAAACATGGGGGTGCCAGTGCTTACAAACCAAGCACAAGTCTGCATATGAAACATGGTTTCACGCACCAATGGTGCCCCTACATTCCAAACAATAATGTGCATTTATATACAACAGGCATGCATATGCGAAAAATGCCTTTACATGTGCACTTGCAAAAGGCAAATTTGAATACTCAGACTGATTTCAGGGGAAACACTCTGAAATTGATAAACTAATGGACAATTATTGTACAGTTTTAAAATACAGTTTGAATGTTGCTTAAATAAGTAATTTTTCATGTTCCTTATCTTTTAGATTTCCCTTTGAAAGAATTTTAATATCATTTCCTAGAACATTGTCAGTCAGCATTTGCTGCAGTAGATTGAGCTCAACATGCTTTTAGTGATGGATGTAGAAGGGATCATAACTCTGTATGTCTCATCGAAGCATTTCCCAGCGAAGCATGGACTTGCAGCCGATGTGACCTGTGGCATTGTTTCTCAAAGTGGCCGCTGTTAGACTTTAACCAGCCTTTTAATATTTGCAGCCTGAGGATTATACAATCATGCTAAGTGATGGAATGGGTTTGGCTAGGAAAAAAAAAGGCTTACTAATATATTTTAGTTTGTGATCGCTTTGAAGTTAGATATATTTATTTTAAGTATAACTGATTGGCTCACCACTCATAAGAGACTTAGGTGGGTTTACTGCAACAGCTAATCCAAATTAGAACAGGAAGCCTTTATTGATGTTTTTGTTATGACTGCAATATTTGATTATTGTATTGCAGATGCTTGGTTGGAAAATAATCTTAAGAATTTGTTGGACATTGACTATGGTCTCACCCATATCATCATTGCTTCATCTTATGTGATATATCATATTAAGTAGATTGGTTGACCAACTTGATTCACCCTGTTTTTTTTCCTATTATGATGAATGATGATTATTGTTCACCCTAATTTAGACCGGTTGCTTATGCTGTTATGCATATCCATCCTATTTTCTTATATTTCTTCCAGAGTGTTTGTTCTGCTTCATTGTGCTCTCTATCGAGTTTATGTAGATCATACTTATAGATATTTTGTAACGTAAAAACAAACCAAAAAAAAAGATTGATCTTACCATATTTGAAAAGTTTTTAAAGTAAGTCGAATTAAGACTATGTATATGGAGTATAATTTAGTACATATAATATTAGAGGTGAAGCTCATAAAGAAAAATAGTAGAGGTGAAGCAATACTATGAACCAAAAATCAAGAGATCTCTAAAAGCAGTCAACTATCTTGGATCAATTATCCATAAGGGAGGGAGTTTTGATCATTATATTGCGCATAGATTAAAGTTGAATGGTTCTAGTGGAGAGGTGCTTTTGGAGCTTAACGTGATTGATGGGTCCCACCTAAATTAAAAGGAAGATTTTACTGGAAAATAGTTAGGTCTGCTATGATGTATTGATCAGAATGTCGGGCAAGGAACAAGCAACAGATATGCAGCATGAGTGTTATTGTGATGTCGATGTTGAGGTGGGTTTGTGGGAAGACTTGGGAAACTAAAGTAAGGAATGGACAAATTTGAGGATATTTAGTTAGGAGGCTTCCAAATTGGTGTTAGGATAAATGAAAGTCTGTTGAGATGGTTAGTGCATGGAAAGTGCGGACCAAGAAAGGTAGTTGTGTGAAGGTACGAGGGGCTATTTATTTGGGGACTAAGAAGGGAAAGGGAAGACCAAAAAACAACTTGGATTTAGTTAGTCAAAAACTACTTGAATACGCATAATTTTACTGAAGATATCTTCTTCTTTTTTTTTGACTTTTCATTTATTTTATTTTTTTGGTTTTTTTTTCCTCCTTTTTTGGGGATTGAGGAATAAGATTTGTGTTTTCGACCCCAGTTAGTTGGGATAAATGGACAATATTTTGTTTTGTTTGTCATGTCCTGTAATCTTGTGACGTGGAAATGTGAATGCAAAATGTTTTGCTTGTTGCAAGGTTTTTATTCAGAAATGTCATCATAATTTTGTTGTGATCCACTGTGAAGTGAGGTGAAGAAGGGTTAGTTAATAATAGTTAGTTGTCATAGACTCATATACAGTTTTTTGATGGAATACATGTTATCAAAGAAGTCTTTTTTCACGAGATTAATGTTTCCAGTACCTCGAGTACTCCTCCTTGCTAGGAAAGTGGTTGTGGCGATTTGGTGAGGAAAAGGGGACTTTGTGGCACAAAATCATCATAAGCAAGTATGGTCTTCACAGAAATGGGCGTGAGGCTAATGCAACGGTCAAGCCACATGATACTAGCCTTTGGAACGCAATTTCTGATCTGATTCCTTCCTTCTCCCCCTTAATGAAATGAAAGTTCAATTGGGTAACTGCATTAGATTTTTACATGACCTTTGGCGGGGGTTTCTTCTTTATCACGTAGTTTCCCAAAATTTTTGGTGTCTTGTTGATTTTGGAGCCTTTTGTCTTGGATATCCTTTCTTGGGACGGAGCTGGTTTGTGTTGGAACCTTGGGTTCCGACGGGATCTTAGGCCAGCTGAATTTTCAGAGGTAGGCTTTCTTTTGGAGTATCTTCATGATGTTGTTTTAGACCCTTCCCAGCTGGATCTCCGTTATTGGTCTCTTTCCCCTAATGGTTACTTTTCAGCAAGGTCTTTCTTTCAGCATTTATGTGCTCCTTCTAGGAATATGCCACCTCCCTTTCCTATTCCTTTCCTTTGGCATGCTCCAGCTCCTCTCAGAGTTAAGGCGTTCCTTTAGACAGCACTCTATAATGGCATTAATACACTGGATAAACTCCAAAGGCGGAAGAAGTCTCATGCAATCTCTCCTAATGGCTGCGTTCTCTCTCTCCTGGGTGGGGAATCTGTTGATCATGTTTTACTGCTTTGCGGAGTGGTGAGCTATTTGTGGTGCTCTTTATTGGGTTTGATCGTGATGAACTGGGTCCTTCCAAGAGGTTTGAATGATCTTGTTAATTGTTATGCAGTGGCGATTCCTTTTCCTCCAAAAAAGGAAGATTACGGTTTGGGCTGTTTGGCGAGCCTGGAATGAACTGATTTTTGATGGGGTGGTTGTTCGAAGACAAAGGATTCAAGATGATATTCTAGTTCTTGCCTCATCTGGGTTTCTGTTAAGGATGAATTCAGGCTTCTATCCTGTAATGACATTCTTAGAGATTGGGCTGCAGTTGTTTACGATTAACTTTGTGTTCCTTGGTTTTATGTTTTGTGATGGGTCTCCTATTTGTTTGAATCTTGTCTTGAGTTTTTTTTTGCCTCTTGCTGTAGTGGTTGGCGCTGTTTTTTATCCATCTCTCATGGATATGCTTTTGTTTTGTTATCCCTCTTCCTCCATACCCTTTTAATAATATTCGCCTCGTTACTCATAAAAAAAAAATTTCCAGTTCAAACCTTGTGAGTCTGAGCATTCAGATTGAGCCTTAGTGTTTTAAATGCAAATTGTTGAATTTTAGGTTGAAGCTGAGCACCTACATCTATTCCTAAAAATTAAAGGTGCTTGCACTAGACATTTTTACTTTCTCTAGATCAGTTTTCTTATGGTGTAATCTAAGTTTGGTAATTTGCATTGGTTAAAATAATGTTTTGTTACCCTAATGAGTAGATGAAAACTAATGACCAATTGTTAGCACTAGGGAGCTGCTACTTTTGTTGTGAATGAAAGTGCTATTGTTGTAAGATTCAACTAGAATCTCATCTTACATTAGTTATTGTTGATAATTGATAGAATAGTAAAGATGAACCGGACAAAAAAGGAGGCAAGCATGAAATCTGAAATAAAATAGGAAGCTCCAACAATGGCTGTCTATAACTGTACCTTAATGTTCCATTTATTTCCCCAAACATGTTGTAGATAAATAAAAGAATAACTTCTGGTGCACTTGCTCTTTTTATCTATATATATACATGTAACACCACAAACCCTACTCCACCATAATTACATAGGTGCAGAATACAGCAGTGTTACCTCGCTTGTAAGCGTCCATAGTATAGGCCCACAACCAGCAGCTTCCTTCAATCTTCTGACAAATCTTGAAAAACATTCCCAAAAATGGGTGAGTACTACAGCTCAGCAAATAGGAGTTTATATTACTCTAAATGACAATAATGTAAACATCCATATCTCAATATCAATATGTGTGGTTAATATTCTATTTAGGACATATATCAGCATGCTTAGATCATAACATATTCCATTAATGAGTATTTAATAGAATGTGATTCTAATTATTCAATAGCATATGATAACAATCATCCAAAAGTTTGCAACAATAATATACCAGTGCTGTTAATCATAATAAGAACATGAATATCCTATCAAGGAATCAAACCATACAATAGACACACCACATATAATAAAAACGGAAAATAAACATGCAATGGAGTACAACATAGTCTTGCCCATCCAAGTCAGTAAGCTCGCACATGCGGTTGAGCTTAGCCTTTTATTTCCAGTTCACTCGTTCCACAACATGTCTGTTGAGTCAATATACTTAGTATGTAGTACATGATCAGCAACAACCCCATATACACACATCCGAATCATAGCTATCTGTCCGCTTAGCTCAAATTCAAATACATAAGGTCAAGCTTAACTAAGAACTCTTGGTTTACTAGTTCCACAACAAGTTTGTCAAGTATATGTCAGCTCCCAATAAATGTTCGTTCTGTGTACACATCGTACAATCTCATTCCGGAATGAGACAAAAGAACCAAAATAAATAAATTGTGTAACTTGTCTGGAGATTAATTGCCCAGCCATGATTAGCCTTGCGATTAACCTCACCTCTGTCAATTAAACCATGATTAATCACAGTTTCTGCGATTAATCGACAACCACTGCGATACCACCGATTAATCCATTGTTGTGATTAGGTTTCGCGAGAGTCATATTTTCTGAGTTTGGACCTTGTGATTAATCACTAACACCAGCGATTAATTTTCAAATTGTAAATTTCCAATATTCAGGTTTTCTGAAGGTCCAAAACCTAAAAATTCATAACTAAACTAATCCCTTATTATTTCAACTTCTCAATCACATTATAGAATGCTTAAAAACATTCAGAAAGATCCTTCATCAAATTGTACATGTTAATCATATAATTATTATAAAATTACTGTTTTCATGCTTGTAGAACAAGCAATAGAACATATTCATTCGTCACATGTTTCTCATTATATTAGATCCACAAATACATATAATTCTGTGATATCCCGGAATCCCACATTGCTTGGGGAGGAGATCCATATATGTAGGCTTGTGACTCCTTCAAGTGACGAGGCCTTTTGAGGTAAACCCAATAGCAAAATCGTGAGGCCTTGTGAGCCAAAGCGGACAATATCTTTGTAGTCTGGGATTGAGAGGTTATAGAATGGTATCAAAGTCAGATCCTAACTGGAAATGTGAGACCCTAATGTTGCGTGGTGCATGTGGGTGGGCTACCAAGTAGGCGGGCTCAGGCTAGTGGGTTGGCAGGATATTGGGGCTAGTGGCTGCTGCATAGGGACATGCAGCCCTTACCTGGGTTTTGGGGGGGGGGGGGGGGGGGTGTGGTGTGGATTGTGACATCCCAAAATCGTACATTGCTATGGGTGGAGAAAGTGAAGTTCCATATATGTAGGCTTGTGACTCCTTCAAGCAGCAAGGCCTTTGAAGGTAAAATCCAAGAGCAAAACCATGAGGTTCTGTAGGCCAAAGCAGACAATATCATTGTAGGTGGGATTGGAGCATTATAATTTCAATCATAAACAACTTAGAATTAAGCCATTATAACACTTCCTACAAATTAATCAATATAGCCTTTTTACTATAATTATTTCACATCCTTTATTATTATTATTATCTTAATTATTATTTCGTTCTATTAATTTCCTTAAATTCACATGATTATCCTAACCTTATTTCTTTAGTTATCACACATTAAAATATCCCTTTCAACTTATTCAATAACCCTATAATGTAACATATATTATTCTACACTCAACACATGGATCTAAGGTATTAGAAATCTCTTTCAATATTTATACACGAATTTCATAAAATTATATTAGATACAAGAATAATCTATCAAACACCAAACTCATAATTCTTTTTCTATTATACTAGATTCTTACATTAAAATCATTAAGAATGTGGTAAAACCCACTTACATTAGTTGTAGAGATTTAGATCCAGTGTCCTTATCTTCTTCTCTTCTTTTCTTCTTCTAAATGTTAGATGTAGAGATAGGTTAGGGTTTCCTTGTATTCTTCTTTCTCTCTTTGCTTTCTTTTCCCTCTTTAATTTATGAGACATGGTTTGGTTAGGAGTGGAGTGCAAAACTTGCGGTTTAGTTGGATTTCATAGCTCTCCTAGTTCAATTTGAACTATTTAAATATTCCTAGGTCTCTAGCAACCACTCCAATTTCTAATTTTCGTCCAAATATTTCCTACTAATTTAAACATCACCTGAGATCTCTAACTTCAATCTTGGATTAGGATGATAGCTTCTTCCACCTTTAGCAACCATATTTTCTCCATTATTATTAAATCTCATGCCCCATAATCAAGTATATTACTAAAATGCCCTTTTCATCCTTAATGGGTTATAAATCTAGTTATATAAAATCCAAAATTAAGCTCAATTAAGTCTTGTTAAGTTTCTTAGTCCCAGTGATTACTTAATTAATGAATTAATCACTCAGGATAATTTTGAAAAGACTGAACTACCCTTCCATAACTCAACCCTATAAATTTACTCTTTTATTTCCTCTCTACATTTAATCTAAATGATTCTGTGTGTGTGCAAACAACTATTATCATGCACTTCCACCATTTAAAATTCTTTTCCTTACAACTATAGGCTTTTGACAAGTCAGACACTTTGATTTGGTCAAGGTCAATATTAAATTTCTAGGTCGTTACAATACACATGGTATTAGCAATCGCTTCTTTCATCACCTTTGTACTTGAGGACTTTGAGCCACATGTTCTCAAAGGTTGTTCATATTCTTTCGGGCACCTTATATGCTATCTGCGGGGATCTCCTACTTGGGGGTTATTCTTTCCTACTGGGTCTTCACTTTGGCTTACTGCCTATATTGGTGTTGATTGGGTGGGCTGTCCGGATACTCCCCGTTTCACTATGTGTTGGTGTTTGTTTCTTGGTGTTGCATTGATCTTTTGGAGTGTAAGAAACATGATAGGCTTTCTAAATCTTCCATAGAAGCCAAGTATCGAGTTGTCTACTGCTTGTTCAGGTATTCTATGGTCACGGGGTGTTATTTCTATGCCGATAACACTAGTGCTACTCAGATTGCTGCCAATCCAGTATATCATGAATGTACCAAGCACATTGAGGTTAACTGCTACTCTATTTGGGAAGACTTTGATAAAAAAGTGGTCACTCTTTACATTTCATTTGATCTCCAGGTGGCTGATGTCTTCAATAAAGCCATAACACAACAGCGGGATCAGTTCCTTGTTGACAAATTGCTCCTGGTTGATCTACCAACATCAGTTTGAGGGGGATGTCAATAGTATTAGCTGTATTTCTTAGTATAGTTGTTCACTTAGCTGTATATGTGAGTTGTTTGTATATGTCGTTTGTACTTGGAAAGTATTGGAGCTGCACATATTAGGATAGTGGCACAGGTTTGGACAGCTACTGATCTCCTGGAATTATGCTGCCTATTTGAATGGAATATGGGAAACACATTAGAGGAAGTTTTTCCAAAAGTCTCTTGCTTTTGACATATATATGTATGTTTATGTATGTGTTTGTGTGTATTCATTATGTGAACACATTTTACATGTATGTGTAATGTTCATATAAATACATAAAATGTCTATGTATATGTATGTGTCTATGTTTATAATTATATGTAACAAGAAATTATAATGATGATCGGTTAACCCTGTTCCCAAGTCAATTTTGGCTGCTTCCAGTGTTATTTTTTTATTTTCTATCACAAATTGTTTATAATGATCTTGAAACAGCGAAAGCTGTGCTGGCAGTAGGGGTACCATTTACACAAACTGATGCATCTGTGTGTGTGTTTAAGAATTGTCTTATTTGTTGAAATTTTGAAACTTCTTTGGCCTGAATATGAGAATTTTATTTATGGTTCTTATTGTAAATGCTTCTTTTTTGTTTTTAATTTAATAGGAAGGGAGCTGGTATGATAAGTGCAGCAGGCGGCAGGGGATGGGGTGGAGGTGGAGGTGGGAGAATATCACTGGACTGTTATAGCGTACAAGAAGATGTAAAAGTCACCGTGCATGGTTTGTAATTATTCCTTATCTGAATGTTAAGGCCTATGAGAATTTGGAACTCCTGTACATGGTTTGTGCTGATTTCATTTCTGTACTCGGTGATGGTTGCTGAAAGCAATCATTCTGTTGTAAAAATTTATAATTATATAAATCTTATATAATATTTCTGAGGTATTCACTGTAATGATGAAATTTTACATATTAAAATTATCTAAAAAGACATGTTTAAGTATTCAGTTACCTATTAATGAGAACCAAATAAAAAAGTAGCAAATTTAAAATTTTTTTTTGGAATAACTGCAAATTTTAACTCTTTTTGGGAATAACTTGGATATGTATATGTAGACTAAAAACAGAAGTAAAACAAGTTATGAATCGAGAGGAGTGCTGGTTGTGGAATGAGCTCTACCAAAGAAATGTTAGTAGGGTCTCCAAAGGCACTTTTATTTGAAATATCTGCTCAGATAGAAGGTTAAAAAATTAGATTTCTATCACCACTCCACTATTGTCAAATTATCTACTATGTTGATAGGTCTATCATTATCGTCATCATCATAAGCCAATTCTCACCAAAGTGAGGTCCAGTGACACGAATTTTGTCTTTGCATCCCACTCTATCAAAAATCATATCTTTAGTTAATTTATGTTTTTGTAAATCTTGTTTTATCGACTCCATCCGTATCTTTTTCGGTTGCCCTCTTGCTTGATTATTCCCTTTAATATGCATACTCTTACACCTTCTAACAGGTGCATCCTAGGTCTCCGCTTTACATGAACAAACTACCTTAAACTACTTTGCTCCATTTTATCCTTAATGCATGCTATGCCTAAGCACTGTTGAATGTCTTCATTTTTCTATCTTGTCTTTCTTAGTTTTGCCACAAGTTCATTTTGGCATCCTCATCTTGGTAACACTCATATTCTGAACATGTTGATTTTTTGCAGTCCAACATTCTTCACCATACAACATAGTTGGTCTAATTGTTCTCTTATAAAACTTACCTTTTAATTTAAGTGGAACAGGCTTATCACACAAAACCTTAGAAGCACCCCTCCACTTAAGTCAACCAGCTTTGATCCTATGTGCAAATGGGAAATTTTGGTTGACATGACATTGAAAGCACAAAGAGACTTCTTATGGGGGGAGGGGATGCACTTGGTGAGTTGGGCAAAGGTGTGCCTGGAAAAGGAAAAAAAGGGGGTCTAGGTTTGGGCATGGTAGCTTCGCGGAACTCATCCTTATTAGCCAAGTGGTTGTGGTGCCTTAGCACTGAACAAGATAGTCTTTGACACAAGGTGATTGTCAGCAAATACGATATTCACGCTAATGGGCGTTCTATTAATGTGAGGGCACGTCCTTCGGGAAATAGCCCTTGGAAGGCTATCATGGGAATGGCTCCTCATTTTTACCCTTACACTAGGATGTCGATCGGGTCTGGTTGTTCAGTTCTTTTTTGGCATGATTGGTGGTGGGGCAATATAGCATTATTGAGTCTTTTTCCTCGTTTGCTTCCCTTAGCTACCCATCCTCAAGCCTTCGTGGCTGACATTTTGTCTATGTCAGGGTCGGGGCTATCTTGGAACTTGGCTTTTAGGAGAGAACTTCGTGATGCTGAATTGAAGGATTTGGATTCTCTCCTAGATAAGTTGAAGGATGTGTTCATTGATTCTTCTTTTGATGATAAGGTCATTTGGTCTCACTCTCCTTCTAGTACGTTCTCTTGTAAATCTTTCTTTAAAGTGTTCAATCAAAGTGCTTATTCTTCTCCTGCTTCTTTTTCCGTTTCTCGGTTATGGAAGCCCAAGGTTCCCCCTAAGATTAAGGCATTTTTATGGACAGCCATCCTATATAAGATTAATACGGCTGATCGGCTCTAAAGAAGATGGAAGACGAATGCTTTATCCCCTCATGTGTGTAGCACGTGCATGGAGGCTGGAGAGAGTATTGATCATCTCTTTGTATAGTGTCGGTTTGCTATTACTATTTGGATGCGTTTGTTTTAGGTGATTGGAGTATCGTGGGTTCTTCCAAACACTTTTGTAGCTTTGTTCGCTCAATGGAGAATTAGAGGGTTGGGGAGTAGGGGTAACATTTTGTATAGGTCCATCTTTCATGCAGTTATATAGCATATTTGGTTAGAGTATAATAACAGGATTTTCCATGACTCTCGGGTGTCTGTGGAACAAGTTTTTGATTCTATCATAGTTGCGGTTCTTCCAGAGTTTCGTGGTACCCATGCTGTGGAGATAGTGAGAGACTGGCATAGGTGGTGCTTTTCTTCTTCATCATTGGGGGACGGAAGGGAGTGAGAGTGGCCTTAGATGAGTCTTAAGTGGAAGGTATTTTTGTAGAGGCATCACTACGTTATTAGTTTCGGAGTTGAATGCCTTATTCAGCTGCAATTCTATCTCGTGTTTGTTATAGTTGTTCCTTGGAAGCATACTGATGGGGGATGGTCGTTTAGGTTTGTATTTCATTGAGTGGATTATGTATTTTGGTGGAGATTTGTCATTGGGCTGGGCAGAATATGTAGAAAATTGATGTACATTCCATCTTTTTATATATTTATAAAATTTAAACTATCATTACTCATCAAAAAAAAAAAAAAAAAAACTTTATTGCAGTGTGGCACCATGGACTACAGGAGGTCATATTGCTGGCTCTGTCATCTTTTGTTGGAACTTTTTCTAGATTGAGAATTTGAGGGGTGAGTTCACAAACAAATTTTTTGATGGGCATGGACCTGTTTTATTATTACTATGGATTTGTTAAGTCGGAGTGACACGTCAGTAGGGTAAACTGTTGAACATCTAGGTCCGGGAGACTAACTGACATGATAACTATTATCTATGAAAGAGAAACAATATTGAATATTTCAACTTCAAATGAGCTCAGGCATAGTCCAGATTAAACTAGGTCAGCCTGTAATTACCCTAATATATAGTTTAAACCTGCATGGTGAGAGGCTTTGATTTGGGTCTAGCAGTTCAATTGGTGAATCTTGTCCATCTTTTGACTATGAAGTGCCACTTTTGGTACACCTGAGCACATGCATAGCATGTTATTTGCATGTAATCAAGAATAATAATATCTCAGATAATCTGACTGAAACTTCTCTGCTCACTTTTTTTGTTGTCCATGGATTTGTTGATCTATATATCTACTGCATATTTAGTTCTATAAATATGTATCAACAAGGGTAGCTTCCTTGAATGCCATGGAGCTTTTTTATTTTCACCCCCAGATCTTTCCCTTTGATGGATGGAACTCTGTTTTCGATTGTCATAAAATGTATATCATATCATTTCTTCTTTCAGGTGGTGAGAGCATTGGATGTCCTTGGAATGCTGGTGCAGCAGGTACATCCTTTGATGCAAAATTGCGAAGCTTGAGGATATGCAATGACAATATTACCACTCAGACAGAAACTCCTTTGTTGGATTTCCCAACAACTACACTTTGGTCAAATGTTTATGTGGAGAACCGTGCAAAAGCTTTGGTTCCTCTGCGTTGGACAAGAATCCAGGTCAACATATCTGTCTCATTTAACTTTTTCTTCATCTTTAGGCGGATTGTCATCCTGAAGTGCTTTACTAATTTTCTGCACTTTTTTTTTCTTGATATACTTCTTTTGGAATTTATTTTAGTTCTGTTGACATGTTTACTGAATTTCCTGCCAAGACAATTATTCTCATCTATATTGTGGATTATGTTTTCGTTTATTTTATTTTTACATAAACATCTATATCAGCTTATTTGTACTCTGGTAATACCTATTCCCTACTAGTATTTAGGTTGCGTTGTAAAACTGGTGTGCTGGTTTTGGTGAGCAAATACTTAATTTGGTTTCTATTGTTTGCAGGTGGATATTTTGTCTCTGTTATGATATCTTTTGAATAAATTGGCAGTAGAAAAGTCTTAATTTATTAGTTGATTATGTCCCGGTTTAAAGGCTTCATGTTTAACATCACTTTAGGATGTTAAGGGTTTAGTTCTAATAAAAAAGTTGATGTCCTAGATTTTTGGTGTAGCTTCCATCTCGTATATTAACATAATCAAATTTAAAACTTATTGGGAGAAGAAAATTTACTAGTGGAATTACTTATCTTTGGGGGGGTAGGATAATCCTAATCAAGGTTGTGCTTGCAAATCTTCCGGTCTATTTTATGTCTTTGTTTAGGATGCCTAGAAGAATTGTGGCCATCATTGAGAAAGCCCAAAGGGATTTCTTTGGGAGGGTGGGGGGAAAAGGAAGACTCATTTAGTAAGGTGAGAAAAGGTGTGTTTGGCAACAGAGAAGGGAGGAATTGGGGTGGGTACGATAGCCTATTGAAATTCCTCTCTTCTAGCAAAATGGTTGTGGCGCTTCAGTACAGATAAGGAAAGTTTGTGGCACCAAGTGATTACAAGTAAATATGGAAGTGATGATAATGGATGGTTCATTAACTTGAGGGCACGACCTCCAGGAAATTGCCCGTGGAAGGCCATTATGAAAATCGCACATTTGTTTTACCCTCATATTAGATTGAGCATTGAATATGGATCATCGATTTGTTTTTGGCATGATTTATGGTGGGGCAATCAGCCATTATCTATCCAGTTTCCTCAATTATTCTCCGTTGCTCTCCGTCCTAATGCTTCTGTGGCAGATACTCTGCATTGGTCTTCTTCTGGTTCCTCTTGGAATCTTCCATTTCAGAGGAATCTTCGTCCTTTTGAATTGGAAGAGATATCTCAGCTCGTTGACGGTTTAAAGGATGTGATTCTTGATCTCCTAGGTTCTGATAGGGTATCTTGCTCCCCTTCATTCAATAGAATGTTTTCTTGCAAATCTTTCTTCAACTTTGTCACATAGGATTCATCAATTCCTATGGTATCCTTTCCGGTTCATCAGCTATGGAAGCTGAAGGTCCCTCTTAAGATTAAGGCCTTTTTATGGACTGCCATCTTATACAGGATAAACAGGGCTGATCTAATTCAAATAAGATGGAAAGGGATTGTTTTATCCCCGCATGTTTGCGTTATGTGTATGAAGTCTGGAGAGAGCATAGATCATCTATTTGTTCATTGTCAGTTTGCCAGAATTATTTGGATGCGATTATTTGAGATGATAGGAGTCTCCTGGGTGTTACTAGATACTTTGAACATATGGTTTGATCAGTGGCGAGTTAGAGGCTTGGGTAGGAGGGGCAAATTGCTGTATGATACGTTATTCCATGCAGTTGTTTGGTTCATATGGTTGGAGCATAACAGTAGGATTTTTAAGGACACACGGTTATCAGTTGACCAGGTGTTTGATTCCATATTGATTGCTGTAGCATCGTGGGCTTCGGTTCTTCCAGAATTCCAGGGGTTATGGCCTACAGCGATTTTGAAGGATTGGAAAAAGTGGTGCTTTTTGTCTATTATTGTGGAGGATGTCACGATGAGAGGGGTGGTCTTAGACATGATTTAGGAGATTGGGAGTGAGTTATGTCTTTGGTCTGAAGTTGAATGGCTTGTTCAGCTTTGGAATAAGGTGTCTTGAGGGGGGCTAGTTGTGGATATGAGTTGTTCAGTGGATTGACATTGTTTTTTTTTGTGCTTTTGGGGTTGATGGGGCTTGTGAGGAATTTGTAGAGTGCTTTTTTGTGCTTCCGATTGTATGCTTTATACTCTTTACTCTTTCACATACACACACACACACACATATATATATATATATATATATATATATATATATATATATATATACATATATTAATTATTCATCAAAAAAAAAAAAAAAAAGAAAATTTACTAGTCCTCGAAGCTGTGGTAAAAATTTTTACTGGGCGTTCATGACTTGGCTTAAAATTTGATGTTTTATATTCTCTTTTGCAATTGCTGGTGCTTGTCACCTCCTTGCTAGCAGATGTTTTTATCACTTATTTATGCATTTAACTTTGAAGTGACATGGTAACTTGTAGTTATTTTTATATGTTAATGTTCTATATTTTACTAGGTGTGTCCTTTATCTTTTAGCCTTCATCTTGATTTCCTCTCCTTTTTGTATCAGTAGATAATTAAGTTTGATGTCCAAGTATTATGGATTTTTGGATTATTCTATTCCTTTTAGCTTTGTTTGCTGCTCCTGTTCCTCTATATGTAGCTTTTATAATCTTGCGTTCTTTTAATGTATAGATAAGAGGCCAAGTCAGTGTACTCTGTGGAGGAAGCATCATCTTTGGGCTATCCAAGTATGCAGTTTCAGAATTTGAGCTTGTTGCAGAAGAGCTTTTAATGAGTGATTCCATCATCCAGGTATCTAACATTTAAGTGCTTTGCATTTTTCTTGATTTTTGTTGAGTTGAATCAGCTATTGGATAATTTTTTCTTTCTGATGAATAATCTGCTATAGGATATTATAATTAAAGAGTCATCATTTTGAACAAGGTTGTACGCTAATTGGCAGAGAAAAAGTAAGGTGTTACTTATGTCTTTTTGTTCAAAAATTTCTGGAACAAGGTTGTAAGTTAATTGGCAGAACTTGTTGGTGTTGGACAAACAAAACACTAATGAGTTCAGAACTAAATGGTCCATTCTATCTTAATCTAAGCCTCTAGAAGGCTTGAAATATGGTTATTGATCATGTTGAGATAGTCAAGGTTATATATGCCTAAGTCATCATTTTAAGTGAATTAATCATAGGAGAAACACCCCTGCCTAGACAAGATGTCATAGGACATGAAATGGTAAAAGTTAAGAGCAAAACAATAGACTATGCAAAAGCCTTCAGTTCCAGCCCTTCTTGTATTGCCTTTTGGCGTTTGTTTTTGCAGGGAAATCAATTGCTACAAAGCATGCGATATTCTTCTAAGTAGAATTCATATTTCCCTTTGTTTTGGTTTGTTGCTTTTTTCCTACTGTTTTCTGTCTTACTTGCGGGGATCCTTTTACTCCTATTTACTTTTGGTGAAATTTCCTCACTAATTTTATTGTTGGAATGAGGGATTGAACTGAGTCATCGGGTGTTGGGCAACTATATATTAAGAAAACCATTATATGTATGAACTTGATTCAGAGCTTCATAAAAGTGCTTTGAATAAATTATTTATGCAATGAAAAGGATGTTTATGGTGAAAAATTATTGACTTCAAATTATTGCTAATAGAATCAGGAAGTTCTATATATGTGTTTTTGCATGCATTCAAGCGTTTGGATTCCTCAAACTGCATAAATTATTTATGCCATGGAAGGATGGTCACTTTAGACAAGATAATTTACATCGAACTTTCGTTGACAGCATGCGGAAATTTTCTGCAAAAAAAATGCATGTGTTAAAAAATGTACTTACAAATAGAAAATGTTTGTTATATCATACAATGTAAATTCGAGTTGACGAATGGTAGTGTACTATGATACTATAGATAATTTGGGTACTCCTATCCAGCGTTTACAGTTTCGGTGGCACGGCATTTCTCCGAAATTTCGTTTTTTGGAGGTAACGATGTGTTTTTTAGGAGGAAAATCGCTTAATTGCATCGCTGGCGATTTTTGGTAGCGTGCTGAGCGAAACGGAACGAAACGGGCGAAACAGGGGAGGGAAATGAAAATTTGTTCATTTTTTATTGGCAAAACGGGGTGGCATGCCGACGAAATTTCCCCAAAATCCAAAAAATCCATTTTTGTCCATTTTTTGCCCTTTTTTTTTTATTTTTCTACCGTTTCGGTGGCACGCTGACAGCATGTTGGCGAAATTTTGTTTTGGGCCATGAGCGGCACGTCCATCGGCACCGAAACGGTAAACCTTGCTCCTATCAGCCTACTTTTTTTTTTCCTTCTTGTACTTTTCTTTCTTTTCTTCATTTACGCCTATTAGCCTAATTTAAGGTACGCCTATTAGCATAATTTTTTTCCTTTTTGTACTTTTCTTTTCTTCTTCATTTACACACACACACACACACACACACACACACACATATTTGAAGTGTAAGATTGTATAAACTAAAAAGTCATGAAACCTCGGGGTTTTTAAAGTAGTTTGGCTGTTTTTTGCAACTCCACAGCCTTGTACATATGCAGAGATCGTAAAGGATGGTCGTCTTTAGCTAAGGAATGCTAATTTATTGTTTTTTAGAACTTTTATGATTGATCTGTGAGAAGGATGTTAATGATCAGCAGTTCTGAGGGGATGATGGAGATGTATAGAGTAGAAGAAATTGTTAAGTCTTTGCTGATGGATAGAGTGACACACTGAATGTACTTCCACAACTGTTAGATTATATGGGACAAATTATTTCTTATGGTCACGTTCCGCTTGGATGTATATTATGGAAGGAGGAAATTTGGGATATTTTTATGGCAAAGTTTAAGTGCTTAGGGAGGATGATTTAGCATATTGTGAAAAAGGCATATGGGACATATATGGAAATGTTATCCTTCCCAACTTGACTCGTTTACTTATTTGCTTAGTTAGTTATTGTCTGTTAAATGCTACATGAATTAGGACTTTGGAATTAAGTACTATGGCTAAAATACTCTTAATTCCCTTCATAGGCTGTATATCTAGCTATTTAGTTCCATTTAAGCCCGTCTCAAGTCCAATTGGGTTCTTAAGTGGAAGAAGGTTAATTTATTAATTAATTAATCAATTAAACTAATTGGAAAAATACTAAATTCCTCCTAGGTAAATTTCTAGGTCAATACATTTATAAATGAAAGACCTGAAAACCCTTTATAGACCTCCGCCCAATTACAAATTCTCCATCATGGATCCTACCTGTGATTATGAGTCAAAATCATGATCGCTAGTCCATCTCATGTTCCTGTCATGTCTCAAAATCTAAGACCTTGCTAATTTTTTGGTTTTTCAAAACTCAAATTGATTTTATTTCTTATCTCTTTCTGTGCAGTATATTACCTCCTCCTGTGGGATTTTTCAGCCCTAAACTTGCAGAGGGGACAATACGGGAGATGAAGAAAAAAAAGAAAGAAAGAATATTTTCCTTCAACAGTTTCTAGGTTCACTATGGTTGTTTTAGTAACATAGCTTCTGATCCAAGAATCTCCCTTTTCCTACCAATGTGGAGGGTGCTGGCCACAGTTAATGAATGGTTAACCTTTATACGACATGACAAATTTTATAGATTCAGAAAAGTATCTGGGTATCCATTATAGAAAGAGCTCTTTGTTACATGATGAGCTCTAAGATAATAGGTGGCTGACTTGTTTTTCTACCAGGTTTGACCATTAACAGAGGGAGGCAGTAGTGATGATAGTTGAATAATATTTTAGTTCTAAAAATGGAAGGCCAATGTTCGTTATTGTTCCTTAAGGTCTATCCTTGCAAGTTTTACTTGATTTCATATATATTGGTTGCAATATCTCAATATTGTGGCATCATTATCTGGTCATGTGGAAGTTAGATACATACAAAATATTACCATCCATTCAAGTTTTGAAAAACTTCAATCTATGCTCTTGATTCTTTGACCTATAATATTGTGATATTTCGTAGTTGTCAATACTTGTCCAGCCTTTCTCCACTTTAGAAGACAATGGGAATCAACAATCATCAGAATTCTTACATGCTGAGGGGTCAGCTTCAAGAGCTCTGTAGAAACCTAATGTTTTCATTTCTTATGGTTAGATTAAGTTCCTTCAAATAATGCTTGACTTGCTCCAGTCAGGTCCTTTTTGTCTTCCTTTTGCCCTTCTGTGTTTCTTGGAAATCAAGTCTATAAGTTGCAAAAGGGTTCATGATGCCAGACCAACTATTTGTGAACAGTCACTGTTGACTAGGCCATTGATATGATGAATATTGACAATTATCACTCGGCACTCAAAATATTTAATATCGCAATGCTGCAATCTCTTAAGGAATATTTTATTTATAGAGATTTTCTCTGTCATGAATATAACCACCATATCAAAGTAAATATGTAGAAACATTTTGTGCTCTTATTCAAGTAATCTAATCTTCTCAGCTTTTTACCTATGATATTTTGTATCTGTTTGTAAATCTTCTTTGCAATGAGTATCATCGAGGGAAGATGGTAGACTGAAAGTTGTTTTTCTATGGATGAAGGTGTATGGTGCATTCAGATTGGGTGTCAAAATGTTACTGATGCGGAATTCCAAAATTGAAATTGATGGTGATGGGAATACTTTTGTCACTACATCTGTTCTTGAAGTCAGGAATCTAATTGTTCTCAGGGTATCATCTTTTGGGTCCTATTAATATATCTTAAAGAACATATGCTTTGGTTTTACTTGCAGTTCGATTTCTTATGCATTTCTGTAATTATTTAACTTTGGCAGGAACATTCTGTTATAAGTTCAAATACAAATTTAGGTGTCTATGGTCAGGGGCTGTTGAAGTTGACTGGTCGTGGTGATGCAATCAAAGGCCAGCGTCTCTCATTGTCATTATTTTATAACATAACTGTAAGAATTTAGTTAATGAATCTGTAATTCTTCAAATGAAATTATGAATCAGGCACATGCATTTGCTTCCTTATATGTTATTTCTTAGAGGGAAACATCCATTTTAACGTATTAATTGTGCATTTATGTTGAAAATGCTTACACTGCTTTTACTTCATGAGATTTGAAGTTTCTGACCTTGTATCGACATTTAATAAGTATCAGATATAATTGATGGATAAATTTTGTAATCTTCGTAAGTCTGGGGATAGACAAGTTGCATATCCTACAAGCACAGGGTGAAGACTAATGTACACAGCATGAATATTTAGTCTTCACTCAGGGACTGTGTAGGTATCAACTGTTGTCATATATAATTATTTTTTGATTGATAATAATAGAGGTTATATTAATTATAAGAAGGGAAGGTTATAGTACATGTGCGCAAAGAGTGTACCAGAAAAAAAGAGGAAAACAAAGCTCTACAAATCCTTAAAATCTTCACACAATAGCACTTCATGAAGGTCCCGAGCATTGCAAGATTCCTTACTTGTTGCGGAAAAAAGGATAAAACAGAGAGAATACTCATTTAAGGCTCTTGGGGTTCTTGACTTATTCTCAAAGATTATGTTGTTCCTTTCTTTCCATAATGCCCAAAGAAACCCTTCCGCATCAAGCTCCATAACACCTCATGAAGAGAGATTCCTTTTCCACAATTCCAAGAATAGAGGACCTAGAATAGATCTTTCGGCTGCACCTATTTTAATACAAATCTTGATAAGAAGGCATTCCAGATCTCATGCGCCACTGTACAATGTACGAGCACGTGATTCGCTAATTCTAGCTGTAACTTGCATAAAGCACATCTATTAGGTAATTGCGAGTTGCGACCCTCTTTTTATAACATTGTCAATTGTTAATACTTAGTACCTTCCCCAAATCTATTTCACTCAGATGATAGGAGAGGATGTCATAACATATTTGATAGACCAAAACTAATTCCTCGGCCATTTAATTGGCGATAGAGGCTCTTAACTAAAATCTCGCTGGAACTTCCCCAAATCTATTTCACTCCATCTTAATCATTGCTAGGATGCTGCCCATTGATACTTTCCAAGAGAATGGTGAGAGAGTCTAACACCCAATCAAACATCACCCTTATAAATTGCAAATTCCAATTGCTTCCTAATTTATCTACTTTGAAGGATGGGGTTTGGAGATAGATGGAGACGTTGGATTAGCTTCTGCATATCCACAGTCCGAATGGCAGTCTTTGTTAATGGATCTTCAGTTGGTTTTTTCCAAGCTTCTAGGGGTTTACATCAAGGGGATCCACTCTCTCCGTTTTTCTTCATAGTTGTTATGGAATCTTTCAGCCGTCTTATTTATAGAGCAGTGGAATTTGATCTGTTAGAAGGAGTGCCTATTGGGAGAGGGGGATTGTCTATCTTACACCTCCTATTTGTGAACGATATCATGTTATTTTGTAACCCTTCAATGCAACAACTGGTCGTGCTTCGTAAGATTATGTTATGTTTTGAGGCATGCTCGGGTCTTAAGGTTAATTTGGGTAAAAGTGTTCTTTTCAGCATTGGTGGGGATACTAATATTGTGAATCTTCGTCATGTATTGGGATGAAAAGCAGGGAATTTTTCTAGGCATTGCATATAAGAAAACATCGGTATGGGCTCCTGTGCTAGAGAGGATGGAGAGAAAGTTAGCTTCATGGAAGAGCTGTGTTTTATCGAAAGGAGGTAAGCTAACACTTCTAAAAAGTTCTCTAATGGGTCTCCCTACCTATTGAAGATTCTGCTCTCTATTTCCAAAAGATTAGAACAAATTCAAAGGAATTTTCTTTGGGAAGGGTCAGATGGTGAAGGCAAATATCATTTAGTAAAATAGAAGGAAGCTTGCATGCTTGTGAGAGAAGGGGGTCTGGGTTTGAGGTCTCTATCTTTATTCAATAAAGCTCTTTTACAGACGTGGATTTGGAGGTTTGGCTCAGAGTTAGGAAGCTTATGGAGGGAAGTTATTAGCCGTAAATATGGCAGTAATTGGGGGAACTGTTTCCCAAGCCCATCTCACTTATTGTTTGGAGTAAGCTTATGGAGATATCAAAGTTAGTTCCTGAGGTAAGAAACTGCTGCAGTTTTATAGTTGGTTCTGGCTCTAGAAGCAACTTTTGGGAGGATAAGTGGTGTAATGCCCACAACCTCAAAGATAGATTCCCTGCACTGTAAAATATCAGCAGAATTCAATCTTCTAGTGTTAGAGAGGTGCTCATTCGTTCCAACTCTGATATGGTTTTGGAATATAGAGTTTAGGAGAAACCTTTTCGATCGAGAAATGGAGATGCTGATGGAGATGATGCAGATGTTATATGGATCCAAATTGGCCCCAAATGAGGATGTTAGGTTATGGAGGGAAGACAAATCAGGTTTATTTACAGTAAAGTCTGCATTTAAGGTTTTGGCTAGTGAAGGGTTAGTTTATAACTGGACCAGATTAGCTTGGAACAGCTACATTCCTTCAAAGGTTGGCTTCTTTCTCTGGACTGCAGTTCTAGACAAGATTCTAACAGTGGATCATTTGAAAAGTAGGGGCTGTTATATTCCAAACAGATGTGTCATGTGTAAATGTTGTGAAGAGAATGTGGATCATCTTCTATTGCATTGCTCGGTAACCAGCAAGGTATGGAATGGTATTTTGTAGAAATTCAACATGTATTGGGTTCAATTGGAAAAATTTTACTATGCTATTGAGACCTGGGGATGGAAGAATGGGAAGTCTATCTTATCAAAGCTTTGGAATATGGTGTCTGCAGCAGTTTGTTGAGCTATTTTTGGTGGGGGGAGGGGAAATCGAAGAATATTCAGGAATAAGGAGATGAAGCGAAGGTGTTAAAATTACTGTTTTGGTGGTTTTCTCAGTTTTCATCCTTCTCGTGTTCAGCTGGGTGTGTTCTTATATTGTGATTTATTCTTGGATGTTTTGGGTGCATAGCCTGTGTTTTTGTCTCCTCTTTGGGGGGTTGGTTTTGGTGGTACACTGTTTGTGTACCTTGTAATTTTTTATTTTCGAATCTAATATATATTCTTATTACTGATAAAAAAAAAATCCAATTCCTTCCTCCAACTCCTTGGGGAACAGAATCTGATATACATGCTTGGGATGATGACGTAATACTGTATAATTCTGGAAATACATCTTTTATTAATTTGAAGGAAGTAAACAAAGAGAGAGAAGAAAGAATCTTGCTCCTATTAGCCCCAGGCTCTGGAAATTTTTGTAGCATAACTGCAATTATGTAATTTTGTCAGTTGTCTTGTTTGTTTGTTGTTATTTTCCTTTTCCTTAGTATTGTAGTAAGTTCATTGGTTTTTCTCCCTTAACTGATTAAGTATGTCTCGTTTAGTAGGCACCATTTGTAGCAGGATAATGATTAAGGAATAACCATGACCTGACTTGGGTGAGATCAGAGTGACGTCTCTGTTACAGTTCACACTCAGACTTTACTGACCAAGGAGTTCCATCATGGTTCATCCTGCATAAGTTATGCTTGTATTATGCATGGAGTTCCGATCATTTTATTTTTCTTTATAAGCAGAACAAGTAAAATGTTTTGGTGCTTTCATTCAAAATCTTTACATGAATTTATATATCATCATAAGTTGATACATGGTCAAAATCCCAGGTTAGAAATTTTCTCTCCTCCGTGCTTGTTTTTTACTTTTGAAATATGTATTCAAGTTGTGTAAGCTTCCTTTGTACTGCCATTTTAGCTTAATAATCACCAAGGAAGTCTGCTTGTCCTTCTCAACTATATGGTGACGTTTGCTTTGGAGCTGTTACGTGAAGTTGTTTATTTTTCCTCAATTCCTTTAGGAACATCTAATATCATGTTAAAGTTTTTTCTTTTTTGCCTTCGATTTTGAACATGTTACTTTTATAGTGACAAAAGTGTTGTTGCTCTCATGACGTAGATTTTCATGTGGTTGATGACATCTTTCATTTCTATAGGTTCAGCATGATGGTTTCTGTAATTTTGAAATGCTAGTTTGACATTTTTTTGTTCCTGTATTGGACAGGTTGGACCAGGTTCCTTACTGCAGGCTCCACTTGATGATGAAAGTAATAGAAGTTTGTAAGTATGGAATTACAATTTATATCTCTGGAAAGCTGATAGTTTCTTTAGCATGTAAAATCTAGATCTTTTTCTAACGTTTATTAAATGAATTTATTCAGGGTTACTAAATCCCATTGTGGGAGTCAGACATGCCCAATGGATTTGATAATGCCTCCAGAAGATTGCCATGTGAATAGTACTTTGTCTTTTTCACTTCAAGTATGTACTTGTAGACTTTTAGAAGTTCTCGTCAATACTATTTGTCTTTGGAGTACTTTGCTTTACATTTAGAACTTTCCAATGTTTTATGAACTCAGTATAGATATATTTCATGTTAGCAATGAAATATGTTTGGACAATTATCATTTCAGGTTATAGTTCATACCCCTTTTTGATGTTTTTTTTTTTTCTGAAAAGGGATCCTCATACTTGTATTTTCATACTCATAGGTACTATGTACCATGTACTTTTCTTCTCTTTTAATCAAATATCATTACTTATAAAAAAAAACAGTTATCATGTCAGGTGGATATTACGTATGGAGAAATTAGATGGTGTTAGGCAGTCACTTTTTGTTTTTGTGTTGGCCCTATAAGGGCAATTTTGTATTCTTTTTTAGTTTTAAGGTATGGAGTTATTATAAGAGGAGAAGTTGATCTGATCAATTGATTGGCTTTTTCTCTTTCCTCTCCTCCATTATCTTATTTTCTTTCAATTCTCTTTCTGAAATCCATGTATTTTGACATGTTATCATAGTAATAATAAATTTCTAAGCCATATGTTGGTCACATTATATAAATTTCCATGCTTTAATTTTAGGAGTTTCTTGGTTCTGCTTGGAAGTAAGAGGAAATGAAAAACTTAGAGCTCTGGTCATCCCATTTCCCTAGTTTTTTAACTCAGTTATTCTGGTAGTTCTCCTCCCTGTTAATGCTACTAATGGCTTGTGATTGAAAATTCATATTTTCTTTCAATAAAAGAGGTTATATTTGCAGTCACCTATATAATGTCAAAATGAAAGTTCATTATTTTATTACTTCCAAAACAGAATTCTGTAGTCACTTGCAAAACAGAAATTCTGCATTGAAAGTGCATGTCTCCCAACCAGAGTTTCTACGATTACGAAGTTTTTGCTGTTACATTACATACTTTCAAAAAGCAACAATTCTATTATTACTTACCTGAGCAGAAAATTAAGCTAGAATTCAAACTCCAGCCTGAAATCCAATAACTTCTCCTTCTTCCTCAAGCCTCAGAATTTTTCTTCGCTTTCGCTCTTTCTTCTTTGTTTCTCTTCATTTCTTTTTTTTTTGGATTATTAATAGGAGATTTTATTAAAAATAGCAGAAAAAGTAGTAAAAGCATATATTAGTCCATGAGGCAATGGACTAGAGAAACCAAAAAAGTAGACCTGCAAAGAGAACCCCAATTCCTATACACCCATGCTCATACTTCACTGCCTTACTTAAATGTAAGAGCCCTCCAATGAATTGAAATTTCGGCTGCCGACATTCTTTCACTTACCTTCTGCACACTGACCCAAGATGAGGCTAGGATAATTACCTCCTCAAACACTACTTGGGGTGGAGTAGAGATATCCTCAAAAATCCTCTTATTCCTCGCCTTCCACACGGACCACAATATGGAAAAGAAGACAGTCTTATACATTTCCCGCCCAAACTTAGTGAGAGATGGAAAGCGCCACTGGTAAGCTAATTGAAAAACATCACCTGGTATTGCTCAACTCACTCCTGCCATTATGAGAAAATACCTCCACATGTGAGACGCAAATTCGCAATGAATGAAAAGATGATCAACTGACTCCCCATCCTTTAGGCATAAAGAACACACCTGAGGTGAGAGAGCTATAAACTTCCTTATTTTCTGAAGATTATTAAGAGTATTAACCTTTTTTAACAGCACCAACCATACAAAAGCCAACACCCTTGGAGGGGCAGGAGATTTCCACAATGATTTGGGAGAAAAAGGGGGATGATGAGCGGGGTTTGAGGCCAGAATGTGCCTGAAAAAAGATTTTACGGTGAAGGAATGTGACTTAACCAAGGGCCAAAACTTCACATCCGGGATTGAAGGAGCAATCACTACATCTTTTAGCAATTCAAACAATCTACCCATCTCCTCAAGTTCCCCCACACGTAAATCCCTATTGAAATTTAGGGACCACTCTAAACCCAAGTCTGACCAGGATAGGATATCACATACGAAGGCATGCTTGTTTGAACAAATTTTGAATAAAGAAGGGAAGGAAACCGCTAGACAAGATTGACCTCACCACATATCCAGCCAAAAACGAAGAGAATCCCCTTTTCACAATCTAGTAGAAAAAAGAGAGAGAAAGGAAGATGCAATGGTCCAGATTGCCTTCCAGGGACTAAGAGTAGAGACCCCAAGGGCATTTCGACTCTCTTGACCCATCCCGTGCAACCCAAACTTACTGGTTATCACCTTTAGCCATAGCGCCTCCTTTTCGACCACGAGTCTCCATAGCCACTTCCCAAGTAGAGCAATATTCCGAGTTCTGATGTTGCCCAGGCTCAAGCCACCCTCTTCCATTTCTTTACACACCATGTCCCATCTTACTAAGTGGTCTTTCTTTCCACTACCTCCACCTTCCCACAAAAAATCCATTTGCATTTTCTCTAAACCTTTCACTACATGACTGAGAGCTTTAAAGAGGGAAAGATAGTACACCGGGAGATTTGCTAAGGCTGATTTGATTAAAGTGATTCGACCCCCCAAAGATAAATAATTCTTTCTCCACACCGCTAATCTTTTCCCCACTTTCTCTAGGACCAGATCCCAAAATTGCTTTTTTAGAGGGCGAATTCCTAGGGGAAGGCCTAGGTATTTTAGAGGAAAAGCTAAGGATGTGCACCCTAGAAGGCTCCTACCCTCTTTAAGAATGTTCTTTTCCATGTGGATGCCTGTAATTGAACTCTTATTTAGATTGATCTTTAACCCAGAAGCAATCTCAAAGCACCTCAAAATGTCCGTAGCCCATCTCAAATAATCCAAAGAACTGCCTAGAAAAAGGATAGTATCATCCACAAATTGCAAATGGGAGACCTCCACCTTATCCTCTCCCACCACAAGACCCTGAATTTTGCTCCTATCAATTGCCATTGTAAAAAACTGACTCAAGACATCACTCACAAGAGAAAAAAGGAAAGGGGAAAGAGGATCTCCTTGTCTGAGGCCCCGAGATGTAGTAATATAACCATTTACACCTCTGTTTATTAGAAAGGATAAAGTCACATTCCCTATGCAACCCTAGACCCACTTATGCCATACTTCCCCAAAACCTTTCCATCTGAGGACCTCATCAAGGAAGGACCATTCAACTCTATCATAGGCTTTTTCCAAGTAAATCTTCACCACAAATCCGGCTCTTCCCTTCCTTTGGTATTCCTCCACACATTCATTAGCAATCAAGCAACCATCTAGGATTTGCCTACTAGGAATGAAAGCACATTGATTAGGGGAAACAATCAAATCTATAACTTCCCTTAGCCTTGAAGCTAATGCTTTGGCCACTATCTTATAAAGGCTAGTGGTAAGACTTATAGGGCGAAACTCCTTTATATCCTTGGCCCCTTGTTTCTTGGGAATGAGAGATAGGAATGTCGCATTTGTTACTTTATTGATAACCCCATAACTATGGAATTCCTTGAACACCTCAAATAGATTCTACTTCACTGTATCCCAACACTCCTGAAAAAAAGCTATGGTGAATCCATCTGGACCCGGGGCCTTTTCTGAATTTAGCTCCCATACTGCCTTTTTGACCTCCTCCATTATAAAAGGCCTTTCAAGCCACTTCTTCCTGAAGATCTCTAATCTAGGACCCTCCATCTGGTTCAGCTTGAATTTAAATTTGGCTTCAGACTTAAAAATGATTGGCATAGAAAGATCCTAAAGCATTAATTATACTATCTTTATTCTCCAACTCCTCCCCATCTACAGAAATGCAAGAAATCTTATTCTTTTTCCTTCTCCCATTAGCAAACCTATGGAAGAACTTTGTATTCCCATTACCTTCCTTCAGCCATTGGACTCTAGATTTCTGCCTCCAATTAATGTCTTCCTATCTTAGCCACCCATTAAGTTGACGTTTGGCATCCTTCCTTCTTTCTAACTCATGACTACTAACTACTAAGGTTCCTCCTTTCCTCAAGAGAGTCAATTTCTGCAATTTTAGACATGAGAATCTGAATGTTGGACTCCACTCTCCCAAAAACCTCTTTATTCCAAATTTTTAGTTTATTCCTTACAAACTTCAATATGCCCATAAATCTAAACCCCGCCTAGCCTTTGCTTTGAGAAGAACCCTCCTTCCTCCAATCCCTAACTAGGACCTTAAAAAGACTTATGAAGGATCCACATATTTGCAAAACGGAATGGAGGACATCCCCAACTTAAGAAAGCATCTGTGGATAGCAAAATGGGGATATGGTCTGAAGTGACTCTTACACAAGCTTTTAGGATGGCATTTGGGAAGTGATTCTCCCACTCTAAGGATACAAGTGCACGATCTAACCGACTACACACTGGGTCCATTTGCATATTAGACCGAGTGTAAAAAGCACCCTGAAGACCCACATCCTCTAACTGAAATTCATTCACAAAATTTGAGAAACCTCTCATACTCCTAGTTATGCGAGTACCACCTTTTTTCTCAGAAGAAAACCTAACAACATTAAAGTCACCTGACACACCTAGGAAGATTTGACGACCTTCGAATCAGTGCCAATTCAGACCAGAAATCCTCCCTTTTATGGGGATCATTGGGGCCATAAACACCTGTGAGGCTCGATACGTATCGGTATTGCCATAAGGTGATACAACTCGGTATTGGTCAGTATCGGTCAGTATCGGGTTTGGTATCGGACGTATCGGCTGATACAACTCGGTATCGGGCTAGACTGATACCAAACCTGATACCGAGTTTTTAAACCTTGGAGGCACCACCTAAACTGATCATCTATACTCTCTACAGAGATGGACAAAGAGAATTGGCCTACCTGGGTTTGCTTACCCCTTATCTCTTCCGGATTCAAAATAATTAGGATGCCACCAGACGCACCTGAGGACGGAAGACAAGACCATTCCCTTCTGCTACCCGACCACAAATATGATACAAGTCTTTCTGAGAAACTTTCCTTTTTTGTTTCTTGTAATACTAGGATTAATGGCCTCCATTTCTTGCATAAAGCCCTAACCGGCCTTTTTTTTTCTACACCCCCAAGCCCTCTTATGTTCCATGAGATTATCCTCATCCAGCAATAACATATCTCCCACCTTCACTCCTAGAACGACCTCCTTTCTTTTTGTATTGCAACGACCATTCAAGATTTCTGAGCTCCCTTGAACTGGTTTCCTTCCCCTTTTTCTTGGTATCTTTTGGAATGTTAACCTGGTTCAACGTATTTTCCACACTCACTGCATTACCAGCTTTGTCCTTTACTTCAATCCTAAACAACTCAAAGATTTCTTCTAATCTTTCTTGCTTCATTCCACTCCTTTTGGAGCCCTTTTTCCCACAACTCCCCATAGTACCCTCCCTTCCATGCCCAGGACCATCAGAACTCAGAAGTGCCTGTTTTAAAGGAGGTTGCTGTAGAAGACCTGTGGGAGAATGAGGAGGCATACAAGCAGCAGAGATAATAGAAGAAGGATTGCCCAAGTTAGGACAAGAAGCAACTTTATCCCCTACTCCTCTCCTCAACGTACCTGGAAAGACATTCTCTGAAACCAGAGCTGAAAGATTTGAACAAACCGCTGGAGAAGTAGAGGAAGTCATGTTGGATGGAAGAGAATAGGCATGAACAGGAGATGGGTGCCTTCAAAGGTTAATCCTCTTGACAATATCAGCATCATTTGGCTCCCCCACTGAAAGTGCTTCTTCTTTGCCCTCAGGTGGAGGTTGGAGATCACTATTCACTTGCCCTCCTTCATTCACTGCTACCTGGAGGCATCCCTTCTCTGCATCTTCTAAATTGGTAGAATCCTCTGAGCGGTAGTTGCTGACAGTTTTTGGAGAATTTGGGAGCGAGAAAAGAGATACTCCATCATTCATTGCTACCTCCATTACACTACCCAGGTATGAGTCGTATGACGACAAGTAATCTTTATCTTCCGATTCCTTAGCCAGAGAACGACGCACTCTAAGAGGAAAGTCACCATCTTCTAACGTAATCCCATCAGATCTGGTAGGACTCGCCAAATCATGAGACCGCCTGCTGTAGCACCCCGAAGACGACCCCAATGATCTCTCCACAGACTCCTTTTGTATGCTGTCCCCAACCTGGAGATCAGCATAGCCGTGGTTTGCCTTTCCTGAAGATTCGAAACAGGATTTACCTGAAGTAAACTTCTCCATCCATTGCACCATTGCCGAATGAACCTGGATCGCAATTTCCTGCGATATCCATTCCGGATCCAACTTTGGCGACAACTTTCTTCCGTGATTCTGCTCATGGCGTTTTCTGCTCACTGACCTTCCCCAATTTCTGCTGGTGATGGAGTTGGATGAAATTGAGCACGTTCTAACTTGCTTGGGTCCTCTAGAAGAAGGACCGGAGCCTTCACAAATATTATCAAACTTCTGCAACTTAGTTGGGCCCCCATCTGGCCCAGGATAACATGCCATGTCCCCCAACACCAAATTAGAAGTATACGGCTGGCCCACAGTTGGTTCAACGTGCGAAATCCAATCTGTAGGCCCTTTCATACCTCCTGAATTCAAAAATTGTTGTGCAAGGACACCTGTAGCCGACCTATTTTGTAGGCTAACAGGCAAGGGTCCCTTTTCAGAGACACGATTTTCCCCTTCGATCTCCCTCTTGCTACCACGTACAAGGTAATCCGCCACATCAGCTTCTCCTTCAACCTTCGTCCAACAATTCTGCACCCTACCAGCAGAATCTCTGTTATCCTTCTCTTCCACCTCCAGCGCTAATTCGTAACAACAACTTCCATCCCACACACAGACCATACGAGGAATGCGCCTCTTCCACTCTTCTCTTACCTTGATGTTTCTCTTAACCAGGTTGTTATCTAGTACTGACATCTTTCCCACCTCCATTAATCCTCCAGCCATGCCACCTACAAAGTCCAATGTCTTTCAAGTGAAAATATGAAGTGGTATTCCAGAAACTGAAACCCATGATTCTCCCTGATGAAAGCCACCTATAATAGATGATCCCTGTAGCAGGAGGCGAGAAACCACAATTCTAGAGTTTAAGCACCATATTTCACCAGCACCAATGATCCTTCGTGCTTCCTCCTTAGATGCTGCAAACAATACAGCTTTCCTAGCAGTGAGAGGGAATATCTGAACTCCACTTAATCCCAAGCTATTCAAAGCATCTTGAGAGTTGACTTCCCAGCTCCTAATACTAGAAGGCTGAAATAAGAGAATTGCCCTGCTCCAGAAGTCTTGACTAGGACAAACAGATAACACCGGAGACCACCTATAGTTATGCACCCCTGAAACCACTCTGTTTGTATCAAACAATTCCTTCAACCCTTCCGGAGGAATATCCTTTGGGCATCCATCAGCCTTCGACGAAACTTGAGAGCCACCCATCGCTAGGCTTCCAAGTGCATTAGAAATGTATGACCATCTGCTGGACCCTTCACTCTCCGGCAAAATCAGTAAGACCCCTTTCTGTTCGGACTTTTTCTCTGAGTATACAGACAGATGAATGAAGCTTCCTCCTAACCTCGACGATTAGAACTTTAGTCTTTGATTGCAGAGTATGCAAACGGCCAACCGGGTTTCTTGATTTATTTATTTCCATAACAGTATTAGCCAGCCACTGTGCTTCATCTACTTCAAGCACCATCCACCTTGTGAGACTCTCTACAATCTCAGTGATACGAAGAGACCTCTTGGAACCATAATCCAAACATTCGAAGGTGAAAACCTTCCACTGTATAGAGACTGAATGCCTTCGGGATTTACATACAGGCAGCCCCTGTTTTCTGTCCAAAACAGAGGGATTTCCCATATCTTTTCGCTTCTCTGCCCCAAAACCCTTATTCCCTATTCGTGCTGGAAGTTTCTGCCCTTCATTTTGCTTCACAAGCTTCTGAACAGCCAGCGCAATATCCTTTCTACTATAACCAGCCTGCTGGAGGTCGTTGCAGAGAAGGGCTACATTTGAGTCCAAGTTGTTTCGCAGCTCTGCTTCACCTCTAATGGACTCCGAGCATTTACCCTTTGAACGGTGTCGACGCCGAACATCCGTCCACCCGTCCCCTTCCTGGTACACCTTCTCAGGCTCCGGCGGGCCCGACCCCTTTGATTTCATTCGAGTTGGCCGACCTTCCTCAGCCATATTGACGAACCCCTAAGTCGGCCCTTTATCTTCCGCCTGTGACTCACCTCATCGTCTCCAGCTGTTCGTCGGTGACGTCGATTCCACTACCCGTCACGCTTCCACCTCCGCTAGTACCAAACACATAGTCGTCGATGATGCATTGTTGTCGTCACACCTTCGTCGTTGCTCACTTTCGTCGACTCGCTCTCCTTTGTCGTCTCGCTCAGAGGAGAGGATCACCTTCGTCGTCGCTGGTCGCTCACCTTCGTTGCACACAAAGTACAGAGGGGAAATGATCACCTTCGTCGTCGCTTGTTTCTCTTCATTTCTTCCTTCTCTCTTTCTCTTCCTTTCTTCTCTCTCTCTCTATTTTGTTCTTTTTTCCTCCTTGTCTTCTAGCCTTCATATTCTTATCTTTTCTTGAAGCCCAAGCAACCATTTCTTGATGCTTAAGTATAATTTCTTCTGTTTTGGCGCCTTTTCCCTTACGAGTTAAGACGAGAATTTAAGTCTTAGCCCCAAAATTTTAATTTAATTTTTATTCTAGCCTCCCAATTCATTTTAATTTAAATTCCTTATGCTGTTAGCCTAACTTGTCCTGCATCAGTCAGTTCTTTAGGAACTGGCTGCTCTGAGCCTTCTTTATAGCTTCTGTTTCAAAAAGGATGAATAAAAGCTCCCACTTACTAGAGATCTACCATTATATGGGGGAAGGAGTAGAGACAAGGTTATTCCATTTTTCTTTTGTTTAATTAACAATCTATCTATTGTTGGATCTTGAGCTCTTCAATTCTATTCAAATTTATGCAAAAGGGGTTATTGTTCCTTAAGAAATGGTTGATGATGGAGATCTTGGATCTCCTCCTTATCATGAGTCCCTTGCTGATATGGCGGAAACTTGGTTATTCTTTAAAAATGGTTATTATTTGCTTATGTTTCTTCCCATGAAAAAAGAGGCATATCATATATTTTTTGTTGCGGATCCTCAACTTGTATTAAGCAACATAGTGTTTTATGGATTTAGATGCTCCATAACCTTAAGATTCAGCTTGAACAGCCTTGTGAGTTGGTTCGGCTAATTATGATTACTACACCTCATTTTGTGCCCTTTTATGGAGTGCAGTTGAAGTATTGTCTCACTAATGTTTTAATTCTCTTATTCTTTGTGATGCTTGACCAGTTCTGTTTATAGCTTGATTCTATTATACACGTTAGACTCACATGCATTTCTGTGCCTGTTATGTGCAAGGTTCGAGACATGCAAAAGTTTCTATCTTTGTTTGCTTTGAAATTTGCAGAACAACATGTGTACAGTCCAATTATAATTTGTGTAAATACTTATTTTGTCATATTGTTCAATTATAATTTATGAAGTGCATAGACCTCGATAGTGTCTATTTGATAGCTATGGGATCTCCTAATTGATTTTGCTTAGTGGAAATATAATTTTGTTTCTTTTGTATTTTTCTGTGTTTATGTGGCTGGATCAAATGTCTAGATTTTTGGGGTTCTTATTTCTAACACCCCATTTGTGCTTTTTTTGAAATGTAATACAGTGTATCTCACTGATCATGGCTTTTAGCTGTAGGTTGATGACTTCTTAGGTTTGCTCATCTTTGTTTCTAAGCCCTACATTTGGATTCTATCTTCTTCAGTAATTTGATAATTGATATTTTAGAAATTTGATTCTTATCTGAGACCTGGGTAGATTTTTCTTGAGGTGCTTCCCCAATATGTGATTACAAACAAAGTGCTTTCAGAGTAGATTTTATGGGATTCAAAAAATGCAAGTAATAGGCCTACTTATTTGTCTACTGATATTCAGTCCGACCACTGAAGATGTATTCTTTATTTTAAATTGCATTGATGTCATTTCATTTTTAGTTCTACTAATATTCTGAGCAGTAAATACACCACCAGAGTGTTTTGTTACAGACTACAGATTTAGTGATAAGGGGAATTGGATTTGCATTTTACACATCTTCGTATTTTCTTTGTTTTTTTAATCACTTGTTATTACCTACCTAGGGAGCTTTTTTTTTTTTGTAAATTAATCAATCTTTCATAGTTTAAATGATCTGCATCATCTGCAAGTTCCCTAATTTCGGTTTTCCTCACTGTGTGCATATTTCTTGAAGATTTAACTTTGGCTATGTGTGTCTTTTTAATTTTTTTGTGACAGACTTGTTCTTGCTCTAAATACTCAGAAGTATATGTATTTTTTGATCAGTCAAATATTTCTATTATTTTATTGTCTGCATTGAAATTTTGTCAGCAGTTACGATCCAAGATTTGTTTAATTTTCACAGTACCGTGATATACTTGCTCTATTCAGCCCCTTGATCTTGGTGTAGTGTTTGAGTAAGATCTCATGATCCAATTAATGCTTGACAGTTGCTGTGCTCTTTCATGGAAATTAAAGGCACCCAAGGTTAAATGCCAATTTTGGCACAGGCCTTTCTAATTGCTTTTTCAGAATCTCTCATCCAGAAATGGAGAGGCTGATGTTGTATATCTAGTATTGTATATAGTAGTAAATATAGCAAAATCATCTAATAAATAGTAACACTCAAACTAATTGTAAGAAACATGGTTCATCTTCTACTTTAGGCTTCTAGTTGAGGGTCAGATGCTTGCTCATCAGGAGTGTTAGTTTTTTCTGATTATCCGTCTATTATTTTAAGTTTGACTGAATCTTATCTCTCTTAGGATTTGATGTTTGGCAGATCTGTCGTGTCGAGGACCTTACTTTTGATGGCGTTGTCAAGGGAAGTATTGTTCACATACACAGGGCAAGGACTGTCATTGTTGGAACCGACGGCATGATAAGTGCATCAGAATTAGGTGATTCAGAGTCCTCCAATATGTGTTAATATTACTTAATATCTGGTTTCCTTTTCAGCTGAATTTTTTTTCCTATTTATTTTATTTTCTTTCTTTGCATTTGTTTTCTTTCATTCTTGTCCTCAAAATCCACGTTTAAAGAAGTCCTCTTTGTTAAAAGATTGAATTGCTGCGAGTCTATGATCTTGAGACTTGTCAAGAACCACTTTTCAGGTTGCACAAAGGGTATTGGTAAAGGAAACTATTCTAATGGAGCGGGAGGTGGTGCTGGGCATGGGGGAAGAGGAGGCTCTGGATATTTCAATGGGACACGAAGCAAAGGAGGTAGAAAATATGGTGATGCTGATCTTCCTTGTGAGTTGGGAAGTGGAACTAATGGCCCCAATGGGCATGTTGCTGGAGGGGGTATGATAGGTATGACTAATGTGAATAATTTTTAGAAACCAGTATTATTGGAAGAGATATTTGATTTAAATCATATCCTGAATTGTTTCCTATTAATTGGCTTGTCAATAATTCAGTTCTGGAAATGTTAGTGTTTCCATTTTTCACCTGAAATATTTTTCAATGAGAATCTTCTTTTCTGATTTTATTTTCTCTGAGGTTCAGTGATCAGATCCCATTCCTTATTTGTGTTTTTTGTTGTTGTTGTTGACATGATATTCTTGTATGCATAAAAATTGTCATGGTACTTAAAAATAAACTGGAGGGGTGAGGAAGTAATTGTTTCTGGAGTTTGATATCCACAAAATGTGTAAGGATGAAATGACTTGCATACAATGACCTTCATTTATCATGTACATGTATGGGATTTCTTATCTTAAAAGCTGCTGTTTCTGTGACAAGTTTTTCTTGGGCTTTTTTCAATTTCTATAAATGTATGGAATAGCCTAGATAAATTATTATATCATTGTGTGAGAAGTATAGCTGTTACGTAGAAGCATTGGATGAACATTTAATGGAGGTGAATGAGGAATATAATGCTCATTATAATTGGCTGTCTTATTCTGTGTGCAAACATTAATTTAAAAGTGATATTTTGATGGTTCTTTTTTAGGGTGAATTAAAGGACAACTTCCTCTGGGTTCTTATTAAATTCTGATTAGGAGAAAATCTAGACGAGACAATATTCTTTAGAAGATTGGGATTAGTTCTAAATGATTTTATCATTAGCTGATTTTCAATTTTCTGATATTTATTTTGATCTATGATATGTAAGGACAGTTTTTCTTGTAGATGTTTTGTGTGCTGGTTACTTCTGAGACAACATGAATTTCAACGCATCAACATGCAGGTGGGTGCTTTCAGATGTGCCCATTTTCATCTTCACCTGCTGTTGCCACATTGCTGATGCTTGACCCATCTTGTAGCAACCAGTTTAACCTTCTGAAATTTCAGGCACATATTTGGAAGATCATTCAACAATATTCAACCACTGAATGTTACCTTCAGAATTCAGTTTACTGTGGAATTTATTTCAACTTTAGGGTCATTATCACTACCCTGTTTACTGTTCCCAGTGTTTCACTTTTTTTCTTGGTTATCCTTTGGCCTTGTACTCTGAACATGGCTGTGAATCTAGTTTTTAAATTCCTACTCTAATTTACAACCATCACCTTGAAGAGTTGGGAATTTTTAAATGCAGAACGTGGTTATTAAAGCTTCCATTTGCCTCTTCAAAAGTGTGATTATGCCATTCCTAGAGTCATTTATGTTATTAGCTAGTACTTAAAATTCTATGCCTTAGATGAAAGGTTTAGATATATCTTTGGGCCAGGGCTTAGTTGTGAGGCTTCTATAAAGACTTAAATATAAACTCTGTGGGGGACTGCAAAATTGTTAAATAACTGCATCTTATAGTTTTTGAATTTCATTACTGCTGTGATTTTTCTTGCTGTTTTTTGTGGCTAAATTTTTTTCAAGCATCAGCTAGCTTTATCCCTTGACATATTTCCCAGTGTTGTGATTTGATGGCCATTTATTTAGCCTCATTAAGGAATATGCTAGTTTGTTATTTAGCTTCCACCATGACCTCCATTTCTCTAATAAAGTTATTCATATTTTCGCTGCAATGTCAGAGAATGGACCTTTTTTTTTATATATATATAATGATGGGAAACTGCTAATTGATGTTTGCATTTGGAGAATGTCATAGCCGTAACCATTTGAAGTTATCTTTTCTTCCCTCAGAATCATATTAGTAGACTTAATATTTAATTTTAGATTAGTATTCTTTGGACATATCTTGAAGAAAAAAGAAAAAAATAGCTTTCATATGGTTCAAAACTTGATCTTCATCTGTCCCTTATTTTTCAAATGTATTATCTTATTATACTCATATAGTGTTGCCTGAATGATGTTTTCCTTGTTACTTCTCTTTTATCTTTTTCGTGAATGGTATTATTGTTCCCTGGGTTTTCAGATGCTGCAAACTTATATCTAGACAATGATGAATTTTACCTGTATTTATAATTTTTCCTTTTTGATGTGATGACATATGGATATCTTTAACTTGTGCTCCTTGCTGTGTTCTAGTGATGGGTTCTATTGAGTGGCCACTTTTAAAGCTGGTAATTTATGGATCTTTAAGTGCCGATGGTCAAAGCTATGGTATAGAAAGAATAAACCATAATGCTTCATTGATGGGTGGACTTGGCGGTGGTTCTGGTGGGACAATCCTTCTGTTCCTTCAGACGCTTAATCTTGGAAGGAACTCATCTTTATCTGTTGCTGGGGGCAGTGGTGGCCCTCTTGGTGGAGGTGGTGGTGGTGGTGGCAGAGTACATTTTCACTGGTCTAATATAGCTGTGGGGAATGCATATGTTCCAATTGCAACCATAAATGGTACTATTGTTAGTAGGTACGCTTTATTGCATCATTATAAATATAAGCTCATTCTTTGTCTCAGTTTAGAACTTTAGATAGTATTACATCTTTCAGAATTATAAACTCTTGAATAATCACAAGTTAAAACCTTCTCACCCTCCATCTCTTAATTTTTTGAATTTAGAACATTTTTTTAATCATTTTTGACATCCATATGAATTATACATGTCAAAAAATTTTCCAGTTGTGTCATTGAGAGAAGAGCATGGGTCCATTTCTGAAATGTGTAAAATGGGGTGGTCGCCAAAAGGCACCCATGTGCCTGCCATATAAGCCTCTCTTCATGGTTTATATTTTTATCCATTTTAGAAAGTTGAAATGTTGAATATGTCTCTATTGTTGGATATATAGTCCAATGCACGTGGTGTATGGGTTCATGTAGTAAAAAGGGAATTTACTGGAAGATGATTCAGATGTCCATTATTAAATGGACTATCTGGATTGGCCACGAGGTACTTTGACAGATATCTTTGGGAACCATATTTAGCTACATGACCTTGTGGTGCTAAGGATTGTGAATTTCTATCTGAGGGTTCTTGCTAAGGATATTAGATTACCAAAAATCTTCATAATTGCCTTTTGAATTCATCATATTCTTTCTTTAAAGGAATAAATAACTATTTTATGTTTAATTCTTCTTTTTCAAACTTTCCTATTGATTTCTTACATAAAGGAGAAAAAAAAAGAAGAAGTGAATTCTTTACATTTTGGAAAAAAATACTTTTTTTTCCCTTGTATTTGATAGTTTATCTTAAGATTATTCATGCATACATGTAACTATTTGTTAGAAAGGTATAAGCAATTCCTTCATTGTTTTAACAAAAAGGTACCTAAATTGCATATAACCATCCTTAACTGAATGCAGTAGAGTAATATGTAACAGTGGCGCAAGGGGCAAGAAATTTCCATTACCTTCCAAAACTGTTAAAAACAGTTTTAGATATGTAGCAGGAGCTGCATGGGGTGGACGTTCTTGACTAGATGTGCTGTATTTTTATTTATTTGTAGACATACATATGGTCCCCATATATCATGGGTTCATTTGTCTGTATTATCCTTTTCTCTAAGTTTTTATATAATATTCTTCATTGTCCATAAAAAAAAAAATTTGTGAAAACCAATTGTGCTTCGATGACATGGCCCCCTTATATTCTACTTCCTTCAATCAACATATGTGGTGACCCCACAATACCCTAAACAATATAGCATATTGGCCCTTATACCATGGTGCATTGTACTCTATAAGTGGGGCCAACTTATGTTGAGAGAACAAATTAAAACAAAAATTCTATCCACTATGACTAAAGCTTCTATTTTTTTATTTATTTTTTGCAAAGTTTCTTTGGTAATCCTTTAGCGAACTCATAATCTTCTGTCCTCTTGTCTTGTATACATGGGCACTTTTACAATTGTGCCTAAGATACAAAACTTTGGTTTCAGTTCCTCCATCCTTTAAATTTTCATAAGCACCAAACATACCCCTTCATGCATGAACTTTACTATTTTCTCAATTTTTTCCTTTTCTTTTTGATTTGTCAATCATTCCCCCGCCTTCCCTCATCCAAAATACTTTCTATCTTTTTATTGTCTTTTTTTTCTTTCATAAGCAATATAATGAAGGTACTTGAAGATTCATAATATGTTTGGACCTACCATATGAGAAAACCTATCTTAGGAAAATATTTACTTCTCGTTCAATTATTCTTTAACCATTTATTTTGTGTGCAATTTGTTTTAACCAAGGTTTTATATTTCAATTTCGCTTGACATTTTGCTAGGTAGACTCGGTGAAATTCCATCGGCATGTTTGTGAAATCTTTTCAACATGAAGAAAAATTTTGTCGTCATGCGTAAATTGAGTCAAAATTTTGTTAAATTCATGGAACTTTCAAATAATATTTTTATTGGGTCTAAATGAGATAAAATCGACATAGAACCTCAACATCAAAAGAAATATGCATATTGCATACACAAAATTTTGCGTTTGAAAATAAACGGATTAGATGTGGAGATACAAATTATATTGTAGTTTATTTATATAAAAAAAGTGTGGTACAAAATCTCTTTGATTACTTTTATTATTATCTTCAAAATCTTCGATTTGAGATCTAAAATAGCTTGATCTCAAATTTGCCTTCAATCTTGCTTGACGATCGTCATGAAAGACAAACTAAGTGTAGATATGTGCAGATCTGTGATGGATTTAGTGAGAAGTCTTCGGCTTGATTTTGACTTATTGGCGTATTGAAGATCTTAGAAAACTTCTATTTTGGTGTAGATCTCTAGGTTGTGGAGCTTATCAGAGATAGATTGCTTGAATTTTCAGATCTTGAAAGCATTATTTAGGCTTTAGGTTTTCAATTCTTTAAGGATTTCTGGGTTTTTACTTTAGAACAACATAACTTCAATTTCTTCAGAGCTTTAGGTCTTTAAAATAGCAGAGCTTCGATTGTTTAGAGCTTTAGGGTTTTTGAGAGTTAGAGTAGCAGAATGTTGCTTCTTCTGTAGATTTCATGTGTCTAGAAGGGAGAGAGGGCCACCATATTTATAGATATGGGGAGGGTATAGTCCTCTATATTTAAAACTAATTATCATCTCTTGTAGATACTTTTGTATTTTGAAGAATTATTAATATTTAAGGATAATTCTTATATTTTGAGAATTACTAAAATAAATAATTCTTTAATGGGGCCCACAAAGAACTTGCTTAGCTTGTTATGGAGAGAAAATTCTATTTATTTAATTTAAAGAATTTTGTCCCTAATTGGGGTCCGCCTATTTTGTGAGATTTTACCATGTTGTCATGGCCAAAACTTTTTGCTTGTAGCAGAACAATTGTGTGGCGCTATGGCTCCCACCTAGTCATAGCCAGCATATATAATCTAAGTACTTTTCCCATTTGTAACAATGCATATATCATCTAAGTACTTCTCCCATTTGTAACATCTTCCACACGATACCTTAGTCAACAGGATACAAGTCACTTCTGAGCTCGGCACACCAAGCTTGCCTTGGCCGGCTCACAAGTCACTTCACAGCACCTAATTGGCGCTCTCCCTATTTGTAGTGTTCTCGTGTCGTCATGACCTATCAAGGGCAAGTGCTATAAGGGTCCTTGACCAAGCCGAGCATAAAATGCACCCCCATACAAGGCCATGCACGTAAAGTGTCACTATACCATCTCGAATAACATTGGAGATCCATCAGCTCCCATCATCGTATGATAAGGTAATCTTGCCCATAGTGCACCTCCTACAATCTTGGCATACCTATAATGACAAGGGAGGCAACCTGCATTTCGTAGCACCAACGAGAAGCCAACATGGTGCTTCACGCCTAGAATTAGCAACACAAGCTCTCTTGGTAGAGCGTCGGCAATGTGCTACGCGACACTTGTGGCACATGTTCAAATCCAAAGACATGCCTCCGCACAAGCCCATGCTAAGCACACACTGCCTAATGGTAGTCCATCAGTCAGCCATGCCCTGCCCATGCATGATAGCACGCACAAAGGCCAATGAAGATGCCAACCTCCACCCCTACATAAGAGCGTACTACTATTGAGCTGCCTACCCTAATAGCGTCTCGAGACGTACCATCGTGTCCCGGGAGACTCTAGACATCATCTTCATGATGCCAAGGCCTGCCTCCAATCTCCATGGGGAGTGCTTGTCTCGTGTTGATTGTGGCACTAGGAAGGGCCAAGCACAACCACCTTCCTTGAGGAGGATACTTTGACTTCCCTCTACCCTAAGGAAACATCACCTTTGCTGGTACAATCATACTGGGGGTTTTTCGGAGTTCCAGGAGGAGTTTTCCCAATCTATCTGGACCAGTAGCTTCGTGACATAGTTCTCTTCTCTGTAGACTCAACCTGGTCATCCAACTCTTCATCAATTCTTCTCCACACCTCCAAACCCTTGTGGGGCCCACACGCTAGAAATACACCCTTTGAGCATTTTCTCCGCATGAACACCACACTACCATCTAGGCACCCCTGTGCTACGTAGATATACCTCAGAGTTGTTCCTCAAAATCTCTCCACCTGTTGGTCACACCCGACCGAAGTCAGCCCTATAGGGCCAAGCTATGTGCCTATTGTTGCAATATCATCAGCCAAGTACCATACAAGTTGCTTGCCCCTAACAGTGTGGCATTTTTTTAATCTGAAAAATTTCTCTTCCTACACATAAATAGTTTTTATATGGAAGTATGATTCTGTACAGTGTGGAAGAAATACAAAGAAATAATGCCCAAATGGCTGAGTTATAGAATCCATTCTATGAAGGTCTATATGAGAGACAATTAAGTGTGGAATTATACCAAAATATGACAAAATGGTTGAATATGGCATACATATAGGCTAAAATGTAAAATATATCATTGACACAAGTCAAGGAAATACAAAATGAAAATAAGACTAGAACTCAAATAATTCTATAAAATCAGCCATCCGTATTTACCTCAAACCTAAGCTTTTGAGATGCTTCAAATCCTCAACAAATGTGTATAGTAGTGTTTTATATTCATTGAACAATCATAATGAGCGTCTCGTAAGATGTTTGAGGTGAAAAAAATGGGTCATTGACCCTTTATAGCTCATGAAATTGAGAGTAAAATAAGAGAAATATTGATAAAATGAGGCGGGATTTCTCTTGAAATTTTTCTTAAAAGGGCTATTTAGGCATTGTGTGCAAAATTATTCATGCTGTCAAAATTTTGTTAGCGCTGGACAAAATTTCATGTCATGGTATGAAAATTTCTTTGGCATGTTGGAATTTTGCTACTGTGATTAGCTTCCACCAAGATTTGCACCATGGAGGGGGAAGTGGCAAAATGTAGCTAGCATGCTGCCAAAATTGTAAACACTAGCCTTAAGTACAAATAAGACCTTTTGTAGGTCTTGTCAAAGTAGGGATCCGAGAGGGTGGATTAGCAATAGATCTAACTTTTGGTACTTTTAAGTGGCTATGCTTATACTTGAACTTCCATTCTCATGCTGGCAACTCAAAGCTGTAACATCAAACCAAGTGATGGTCTGTTGGTTTGAACTACAATCGTTTCCAGAATATTTTATATTTGATCGGCTATAAGGGCATTTTAGTGTAGTCAAAATGAATTTCCAACTTCTACAGGGGAGCAAGAAGATGGATGCCATTTGCTTGAATCTGACATTTGACATACTTCTTCACTTGATTATCTTCTTCTGCTCTCAGCCAGTAATGGTCTAGTCTATAAATCTTCTTACTAACCATCTTCCATTAACACGATCCCTTCATAATTATCTTTTTGTTATTTGTACATATTTTTAGATCAAAGATCTGTAAAATTATATCCAGCCGCTTGAGAAAAATTCCTGCCTTTGCTTCTGGTTACATAGATTAGATCACAATCCATATAGATACTTTATAGTTACTGTTTATTGGATTGTTAACATATGGCCTAAAAGTTTAGGAAATTGAAAGAAATATTTGGGTGCAATACTTTTAAGACATGGGAAATCCACAATCCACAGTAAGATTACATGTCACCAAACAGAAACCAATTTAAGAATCCTGCTGTCTTGCACAACCATCTTGCACAGTTCATTCGCAGCAAGACTTACAGTAGAACAAAAACAAAAAACACAGTATTTTTTCTGTATTGTTCTCCCCCTGCATTATCTTTCCAATCTGTATAAGATCAATTGAAATGAAATTTCACCAGCTTAGCTGATCTGAATCCAACAAACTAGCATGTTGATACACCATCCAAATACTTTACTGAACACATGCTCTTGAACCTAATAGACATTTTCTTTCTCCCATACAAGATCTGTGCCTTTTCTTTCTTGTAAGACTATTTTTATGAGTAGAATCTATTAATTCATACTTGTTTTCTTTTGTCACTTAAATTTTTATCAATTGTTGTTAAGAAACTCTCTGTTGGGATCTATTTTCTTTCTGTTGAGATTTTTTTTCCCGTGAGAAAGTGTCTACAACAGCATTTAGTATTTCTTTTGATGTGTAACAGTGGGGGTGCTGGTGACAACAGTGGTCATCCTGGTGAGGAGGGCACAATTACAGGGAAGAAGTGTCCCAAGGGCCTTTATGGTACATTCTGCAATGTATGCACATCTCGCTGTCTTTTTCCATTTTTCTGCCTATGAACTTCATTTTTTTTTTGTCTTACTGCTTCGTCTGGGATATCTTCCATTCATAAAAATCATAAATGATTCTATACTGTGCTCCCTTGTTATTAGTTTCTGCCAATGTTCAAGCATTTAAGCAATCATATAATATTTCACTAATGTCATATGTCTCTCATTCATTTCCTACATCCAAATACTTGTAAGTCACTTAAAAATATGTCTTTGATGGTTTTTCGGTAACAGTTTTTATTTCATGTCAGATTTTATTTTCAGCCTTTGATGAATCTGGTAGAATCCAAAACGTCAATGACTCTCTGGTTCATTCTTGATTATTTTTTATGCACAGACAAAGTTAAGTGGAAACCGTTAATGTTCATATAACTATAATCTTGTGTCTTTGTTCATTGAAATGGGATTGAATGCAAGGATCAAAATTTGGCATTCTGGTGAAATTTCACTGGCCATGCTGGAGTGAAATGGGTGAAAATTTCCTCAATTGGGGGGAAATTATGGGGAAATGGTTCTTTTTTGCAATTTTTTGGCCCTTAGGCTAATTAAATACATAAATAAGCTTGAAATACCATTTAATAAGCATAAATAAGCTCGAAATACAACTTAGTAATCACTAACTTATAAATTAAATGCACTTTCATCGAAATAAAAAGCCAATACAAGTCAATAAAATACAAATACAAACAATTAAAGATAGAAAACACTAATCACATGATTCACATCCACATAAAGTGTCTACTTGGCTCTATATCATAATTGCTCTCGTTCTGCTTTTGCTAGGAATACAATAACCACTCAATGTACTCACAATACTCCTTGTAGGTCATGATGTAGTGGCATATAGATTCAAACTCCCTACATGTCTCTCATATGCGTCACTAATAATGCAACTAAACATCCCATATCGTAGATAGTGATGGTCTAATGGCTATGGTGGCCTTGGTGGGTATCCATGTGTAGTGTAAGCAAAAAAATCCTTCATAAATTCCCCTCTACCTCTATATTATTTTCTGTATCGTAGTTGTACCCTCCTCTATATGGTTGCAGATGATCCAAATTGAAGGATCCAAAACTCTATGATATGGAACTCTCTTGTTTTGCATCCATGGCCTTCTTTTCTTTCCTCATCCGTGGAAGAAGATCAAAACAAAACATTTTGTTAGAAGTACAGAAGAAATAAGAAATTATTGCTTTTCAATTACTCAATATTAGATACTATTAACCAAATTTTAACATTCCTTACAATTTTGTTTCATATTTTAGTAATAAAATATTAATTTATAATATCTTTTTAAAGTTTTTATCAAGGTTTTAAGTATCGGCCGATACCGAGAAGTATCGGCCGATACGTATCGGTATCGCCATAAGGCGATACAACTCGGTATCGGCCGAGTATTGGTCGGTATCGGTCGGTATCGGCCGGTATCGGCCGGTATCGGATTTGGTATCGGACGTATCGGTTGATACAACTCGGTATCGGGCTAGACCGATACCAAACCCGATACCGAGTTTTTAAACCTTGGTTTTTATACCATCACATATTGACACTTATACTCTGTAATATATTCTCATAATTATTCACTCTTTTAGATTAATTGTATAAATTTTTGAGAATTTTTATTGATATTTGCTATTTATAATTAAGATATAACTAATTATTCAAATAAATAGTATTAAATAAAATTCAGCTTGTTCTATGAAGATTTAGAGTACTAAAAGAAAAAAAAAAGGTTTATCTCAATTAGGAATCTTAAAAACAAGATATCTTCGAGTCCACTAGGCGTAGGAAGCTTCAAATCACTGTTTGCACGGTCTCCTACGCAGATTACGTAAAAAACTTGAAGATTTTGTGCAAAATTTGGAGGAAGAAATATTTGGTGTTTTGGGGAAATTTCTACACTTAAGTGAGGCATGTTATACGTGTGCCTCACAATTCCCTCATCGGGCGGCATGCAGGGGGAAAACATGGGGCGAAAAAAACCTCACTATTTTTGTTTTGCTCCATTTAGGGAGCGAAACTTATATTGATTGAGTGCTTAAAATTTTGCTGGAGATAAAACTTTAGATAGGAATGGCAGTATAGGATCCTCGTCACCAATCACACTAATTTTGTTGAGGTGCATACCGTGCATTGTAGATTTTCATTAAGATGGGAAAATATAAATGCGAAATTTGTATGCAAAGTCCATATCTTCTAGTTTGGAAACCTTTTAAGGTTTTTATTATTACACTGGTTGAGCTCACCATTGAGATATAGCTAATATTCATGGAGTGGTCAGTCATACTTGGATTAACTTCTATATCTGAAAAATATCTTTTCCTTGAACTGTAAGTTTAAGTTATACTTGCATGTGTAATTCTTTCATGGGCCTCTAGTTGATGTTTGCATACTCAATCAGAGAAGTATCAGATATACATGAGCTTATACATAGACGATATCCTTTTTTGATTTTTCAAATGTCAGTTCTACTGTTTTCTTTTCTACATTTGAATAGGAAAATATTTGTTCTTAATTTTTTGGATACTGTAATTCTGTTTTCATTTTTAATATTATTTATTTTTATCTTATTGTTGTTATTGTTTATGGCGGGACTTGGCGCAACGGTAAGGTTGTTCCATTGCAACCTAAAGGTCACGGGTTTGAGTAACAAGAAACAGTCTCTCCACTTGTGGGGGTAAGGCTGCGTACGTCAGACCCTTCCCAAAGCCTATGCAATGGCGGGGAGCCTTGTGCACTGGGCTAGCCTCTTTATTGTTGTTATTGTTGATTTTTTCTATATTAATTTTTCTAGTAATCTGGGAATGCAATTTGTTGTCTTTGGGAGCTTGAACTGTACTATTCAGAAATCCATGTCTAATTGAAGCCAATTTATTGACACTACCAGAACAAATGAGTAATTAGACCGATTTACTTATAAGATTGGGAGAACAGCATCTAGAAGATACAATCCAAAATCATCATGATCATATAAAATGCTTCTCCATAATCAGCTCCTAGAAAATAAAATGTGTTAGAAAAAATATGGTTTTTTTGGTTAGGTGTCTTCCTAATGTTACTAACAGGTTGTGGATATGTGGGGAACGCGAGGAACATATTTCTTCAAGTATTTTTATGTCCTAACTCATTTCTTCCTAGAAGTGCACAACCAACTCAACTATACTGAAACTCCTTGATAAATTTAGCCATGATGAGAAACTTAGCATCCTTCCCATGTTTGGATTTTGTGTACTATTTTCTTTTGATAACAATAAATTATCTTGATGTTATCTTTCTAGAAACTATGGGTTTCTTTCTTTCCATCATGTTTAGAGCATTGGTCACATTACCATGGTCAACCTAACAACTATGGCATGCACTTGCGGCAGCGTGGGGAAATATTTGTTCTCAATTGAAAATAACATATTTATCTTTTTTCCTTTTGAGCCACGTGAAAAATAATTATGGATAAGGGTGCTTTTCCACCTACAAATTTAGCTTGTTAACTGACTTTCTGGGAACCACTTTCTCAAAATTTACATTGTTAATGATGAGCTTCCAGAGTCTTTTTTGACAAGGAAATAAACAGCTTGCAACCAACCTACATCGAATCCACTTGCAAGTTTTTATATTTTCCCTGTCTTTTGCTTAATTTTTCTCAATTTTGTTGAATTATAAACTATTATTTCTTGAATTTTTGTTACAAATTTAGCTATTTTAATTTTTCAGTCAAATTTATTTTAATTTTTTCCATTTTCTAGTTCTCTAATTTTTTTTCGTCATTTTGAATGGCATTATTTTCTGTGAAATAAAAAATTTAAGTGATGGTACTTAAATCCATAGGCATATTTTGTTAATCAGATTTCTACGAGGATTAGATGTGTTTGTTTCTAGGCATTTTTGCAATCAAATAAAAATTATATCTGTTAGAAGGAGAAGGCTAGAAACAGTTGAAACGCATCTAGTTGGAAGATACATGATCCAGTTGGATAAGCGTGTGGGTTGCGTACAGGGTACACCAATATCCAAGTGTAGTTACAAGAACCTGATTTTAACCAAAGGAAAAGATCACAAAAAAGGGGAAAGATAGAAATAGAAGGGAGTGTCGAATATTCTGTTTAACTTGAATTTTTGTACTTCATTTGTCTTTCTGATGTGAGAAATTTTTTTTAATAGGTGGAAGGATTGAACTTGATTTGGGTGGGAGTAAAATAATGTGGAACACAGTTGGAACATTGGGCCTTATATATATATATATATATATATATATATATATTAAAATGCAAAAAATTCTCTAATATTTTTTTGAACTAGTTCATTACAGTTGAATATTGGTCTTGCTCTTTCTTTTCCAGGTTCTGAATTATCATTCTCATCTGATGAATTATTCTGAACTAGAGTTAATTGCTACTGGATGTCCTTCATGCTTTGAATTATATTCGCAGGAATGTCCTGTTGGTACTTACAAAAATGTTGATGGCTCTGATAATTCTCTTTGTGTACCTTGCTCTCTGGAGCTTCTTCCCCCTCGTGCAGAGTTTATATATGTACGAGGTAATTTTGATGAGTGTCCTTAACATCTGGATTGGTACTCCTGAGAACTTGTCTTCTATTTTAAGTTTTGCTTGTTTTCCTAATACTGTCACATAATGGTTCTAGTTTTTCAATGCAGGAGGTGTTGGCAAGCCCTCTTGCCCATATAAATGTATCTCAGAAAAGTATAGGATGCCAAATTGCTATACACCTCTTGAGGAGCTAATATATACATTTGGAGGGCCATGGCTTTTTTCACTTTTCCTGACATGCATTTTGGTGCTCCTAGCTTTTTTGTTAAGTACCGTACGAATTAAATTGGTTGGATCAGATTATTCTTATCAAGCTGGAAATTCTATTGAACACCACGGTCGTCACCACTCCCCATATCTCCTTTCCCTTGCAGAGGTGCATTTTTGATGTATTCCTTTATCCAACAGATGCCCTCTTTTTTACTTTAATTTTTGATTGTTAGAAGATATATTATTATCTGAATGTTCTTTTGCTGATACACACACATGATCTTTACCTGGAGATTAGGTAAGGGGGACCAGCAGGGCTGAAGAAACCCAAAGTCATGTGCACAGATTGTATTTTATGGGTCCCAATACTTTCAGAGAACCATGGCATCTTCCTTACTCTCCACCCAGTGCAATTATTGATATTGTGTAAGAAAGCATTTCAACTTGGTGGGCCTGAAGCTTTATGATACTATAATGTGTTATAGAATCATGCATTTTCTATACCCTTTGCAGCATAGCATCTTGATACTGGTCCATGCAAAAGATGTGTCTCCACAGAGAGATCATTCTTCTAACAATTAAATTTGTTGATCCTAACAATCAAAATGAACTATTTCTTCTGATGTTCCCATCATCCTGAGTGCGAATGTTTGGACTTTAGGATCCCAGCCAGGCTGTCATTTATCCAAGTTATAATTTATACCAATTGGACATTTATATCCAATGAACTTTTAGATGCGCATGTTGCATCCAATTACATTGCAAGTTGAACCACCTTCTCATGATTTGTATGCCAATTTGTTTGTAGATATGAAGATGCTTTCAACAGATTCATTGATGAGATCAATTCTGTTGCTGCCTATGAATGGTGGGAAGGGTCAGTACACAGCATATTTTCTGTGCTTGCTTATCCTTGTGCCTGGTCGTGGAAACAGTGGCGCCGTAGAAATAAGATTCATCATCTTCAGAATTATGTCAAATCCGAATATGATCATTCCTGTCTCCGCTCTTGCCGATCACGAGCTCTCTACAAGGGGATGAAGGTTGGCCTACCATGAAGCATGTTTGATTCTCTTTGCGCAGTCATTTTCCATCAGGAAAAGAAAATTCTTCAACGTTACATTAATTTACAGTATTAGCTTCAAAATGCATTAAATTTTAGGGACATTTCATTAGTTATCAATAGCAATTTTTTCTTTTATATTCTTTTCTATTTCTCCCTTCCCTTTTTGAGGGTCTTTTCTTTTGTGTCTGTTGGATGGGGGCATAGGTGGGACATAGGAGGTTTTGACTGAGTTCAGTGGTCCAGTCAGCCAGGATCACCTGATGGTGCCAACTTGGCCAAACAATCACATAGATGTTGATCACAAGGTGAAAACCAATAGGTTTACCTTCCTAACATGTGCCTCATGTAGCGCTTTTTCATGTCCTTTAATCTTAGTTAATTTTCCTTTTAAATTTTCATTTTTTGATATCTAGGACAATCTTTTTTCCTCTAGATCATTGGCTTGTTGCATGCATAGTAACACAAGATTGTCTATACATGTTCATTGTCCAGGTGGACAGGTATACCTCTATCATTCTCAATTGACCAAAATAATGCTTATATTTTGCTATTTATTTTATGCAACTTTCTATATATGTATGTATGTATGTATGTATATGTATATATTTAAAAATAAATAAATACATACATATATATATATATATATATATATATATATATATATATATATATGTATATGTATTTATGTTTGTATGCATGTATGTTTATAACTATTATATGTCAATCAAGAATGCTTTTTCCCATCAGTCTTACTAGATTTATGATTTGAATTTTTACTTTCCACAACGCTAGCATATTGAAAGGCATACTGTGAGATTATATGCATTTGAATCCTTTGGCAACACTGTGCACGCTTTGTTAGGCTTTCCTCTTCCACAATTATGACTTGAGCTTTTGGGTTGAAAGGCAAACGCCCGACATATGACAAGTTCTATCTGAGCAACGCAATTCTTAATCCGATTATACACCAAGTATTACAAGGAAGCAGGTAGGGTGGTCCGACCTGCTCTAAGTGCGGGAGCAAACCGGATTTTTTGGGGGCGGGGTATGTCATGGGTCTCCTTCTCACATCGGATGGGATAGGGGAGATCTTGGGCCATATAAGGGAGGGTAGGTAGCACCACCACCTAATACCTTAAGCTTTTGGGTTGGATTGCAAGTACCCAGCCCCTACTTCCATAAACTCGCATCTTCTCACAAGCGCTACCAACAACCTTTGTTTAACATGTTTATACCATGTCAATATGTTATCCTTTGATTTATCTCCTTTCAAAATTGATTTCACAGTCTCTCATAAGTTCATTCCTTATCTATCCACTCGTCAATTTCATTATCATCTTATCAATTTCTACTAATTTTATGAATATGGTGATTCTTAGTTGTTCAACAATTCAGCTTAGCTTTGAAGGGTTTTAAAAACTTTCTTTGACATCATCTCAGCCCAAGGTTTGACATTTCGGTGGCACCTCGTGAGGTGCCACCGAAATTTCGCTTTTCGTGCCCTTAGCGGCACGAAAAATGACTTCGAAATGATTTTCTAGTGTTTCATCGGCACGCCGACAATTTCGCTAATTTCGTCAACATTTCGCCAGAACTTTGCTAATTCTGGCGAAATTCTGGCACGCCGCCGGCACGCCGACAATTTCGCTAATTGTTGTATTTGTTTATATTCATGTGCTTGTATTTGTAGCCTAATGTGCTTGTAGTTGTAGCCTTATAATTGTTTATATTTATGTGCTTGTATTTGTAAATTAGATAAAATACTTCCTTATTCTATCTATTTTCGCATATAAATTGTATAGAATTATGTCAATTATATATATATTTCAACTTATTTATGTTTTTTTTTTGCAAAAATGGCATTTTGGCGGCACGCCGCCAATTTCGCTAAAAACCCTGTTTGGGGCCATTTCGACGAAATTTCGCCCCCATCTCGTTTCGGCCGCCTGGTGGCGCACCAGGCGGCACCGAAAAGTCAATCCTTTTCTCAGCCCTAATGATGATTTGCTTGAATTTCACTCCATCTATTAAGAATTTGTTCAAAATTTTTGAGACTTCTACATTTTTCTCTTTGCAACTCTAGTTTTCAATTCATTGCATCTCTAGCTTGATCAACTGTTTATTTCTGAGTGAAATTAATCTTTTATTTGAATTACAATTATCCTGAAGTAGAATTTCCTTTGAGTTTTAGCTGTTTTGGAAATCTCTGCATTTCCTTTCTCATTGCCTTTGCCATAAATGCAGGTTGGAGCAACACCAGATTTAATGGTTGCATATATTGATTTTTTCCTTGGTGGTGATGAAAAGCGATTAGATATTTCCTCAAGCATACAGAAGAGATTTCCACTTCACATCATATTTGGTGGCGATGGAAGCTATATGTCACCATACAATCTTCATAGTGACACATTATTGACCAACATTCTTGGCCAGGTCCCTATTTTTAATTGTGATTTATTGTTCTAAGAGTAACCATTAGTTATATTGATGTCTGATATGAGGAAGGGTATCATTTTGTCTCCAGCAAGTACCTGCAAAAATCTGGAACCGTTTCGTTGCTGGTTTAAATGCTCAGTTGAGGACAGTGAGGCAAGGATCCATCCGTTCTGCTCTAATTCCCGTTATTAACTGGATCAATAGTCACGGAAATCCACAACTTGAATTCCATGGTGTTAGAATTGAGCTAGGATGGTTCCAGGCCACTGCTTCTGGTTATTACCAGTTGGGTACCTTGGTTGCAGTCGGTGACTATTCTCTTTACGGCATGCAACAGCCTGATTCATTGGACACAAGTAATAATGATCGCTCAAGGTAAACTTAGCATCATTGCAAACTTGAGACGTTTTATAGCAATACATTCATTTATGCTTGTTTCTTGTAGTCTGCTCTTTGTACTGCTGAGCAGAACTGTTTGACACAGTGAAATCAAGCCCATCGTAGTTTAAAGCATTTTACGTGATTCTGCGACATGAATGATGTTTGTTGGTCATCATTTATCAGATCTTTATTAATTTTATTTCTTTCTATTCTTGACAAAAATTCCTATTAAGAGACATTAATATCACTGCCAATGCATTAATTTTGTTCAGTCAATTTGTGTCACACACACACCCACACTCTTTTTGTAAGGCCATATACACAAGCCTGACAGGCTATATTGATTCAATATTGGAGTGCAAAGGGAAATTCTGGTGGGGCCCTGGGGGATATTGCTTTCAAAACACCGCACCTAGGTGAGCATAGCCATTGGATTATGTTCCTAGATGCTTGCCTTGGAGATTAGGTGCTCCTCAAGCGATAAATTCTCTAAGGTGGCGTTTGGTGGGCATTCTGGATTTTGGCCATGATCAGATTTTAGAATCTAGGTGGAGCACTTGGTTCAGATTATCATAGAGATTAAAGAATTTGATTCTCTAGTCCACCCAAAATCAGAATCCAAGTTGGATTATGGGATTCTTACTTGGATTCTGGATGACTTACACAAAATCTCTAAAAATCAACATCCAAGGATTCTAGCTATTATATTAATATCATATGATCTAAAATCTTATAAAGTTATGATATAATATTTTGTTAAATATTTTAATATTATACAGGTTAATATCATGTGATATAATAAATATTAAAACTATGTAATATATTATATACAACATATAATATTATTATATGAATATATAATATAGGTTATAATAATATTATATTATGTGTAATATTATGCTATATTATAAGATAATTTAATATATTAAAAAAACTATAATATATTATCTTATATATTATTACATATAATATAACATTATATATTAAATATATAATATATGTAGCATACATAATTTTTTATGCTACATACAGAAATATTATAATAGTATAATTTATTATGTAATATTATTATATTATATATAATAAAATATTATTTATATACACACAAAAACACACATACTGTACTATATATATTATAATATCTTAAAATATACCATATTATATATTATATTATAATATAAAAAGGGGCTAATATATGAAGAGGGATTTTCCTAAGTATAAGAAGGAAAAGGAAGAATAGAAGAAGGGGAAAGCCTTAAAACTCAATGAATTTAGTGGAAGTCGGCTCAAATTCTATTGACGGTGATAATATCTTAGTTTCATCAGCTGTTGACCAGTTAATAGATTCATGGATTTTAGACTTTAGGCGTTCTTTCTCTGCACGCACAAAAGATCTGGTTTGGCATCTAAAGGTCAGTAAATTATGGCAGTGTTCTTATGAGTTATGATGCTCATGTAAGAACATTGGAACAGGCGCAACTAAGGTTAAAATGTTTGATGGTGGTGTGAGAACATTGGGTGTGATTTCCTCAGGAAATTGGAGACTCTGTAATGACCTAGACCTAACACTGGGTTTAATTATGTCTTTTTGCTAATTTTAATTGATGAATTAATTAATTAATTAATCTTTTTTCGGTTAAGAACTCAATTAGACTTAAGTTGGCTTAAGTTGATCCAAACTAGGTGTGCATACCATTAAAGAAATAACGGGTGTTTTGGTAATGGTACTTTATTAACGAACCCTTATTCAAATGGTATTTAAAGAATTAATGCAAATATGTGTTCTTTCATTACCAAAGTCTAAGATGGATTAAAATTGGAGAAAAAAAGGGAGAAAGACCACACACTAGCCCTAGGAGAAACTTGAAGAAGACAAAATATTAGTTTTTAGTGAAGAATCAATTGTTGAAAATTATCTAGTAGCTGAAGTTGGTGGATTCTACCTACTTTGCTATTTTAGGTGTGTTACACTGGTGGATTAATCTAAGATTGATTCTTGATGAGGTTTTAGGGTTTCTTGATGATCCTTACTATGGAAATTCATGCTGAAAATTTCTATAAATTTTTTTTTTAATTTTCTCTAGAGTCATGATTTAGTGGTAGAAACATTAAATCTTTAGTTATTTTATCATTCTATAAAATATAAAGTTAATTTAGGCTATTTAGAATCATGGTTTGACTTTAGAAATTTTGGTTTTTCATATAAGAATATAACTCTTTAAGGAAAGTAGGTAATTCTTAAAAATATTGAAACTATAAAAATTATTTTTAAATATTATTCGTAGATTCATGATGAATTTTGAATCTTTAATAACTAAAGATTGATTTTTAACGTTTTTGGCTGATCTTGGGTTATCAATCTTGAATGATCTTGGATGATTCTTGAATCTTCTTGAATTATTAATTATCAAAGTTATTTTTTTTTCTTTTTTTACGTTCTTGGATAATTTTAGATGATCTTGGATCATCTATTAATCGATCTTGGAGGTTCGTAGGAAAATATTAGTAATCTGGACTCAAATTTTAAATATTATCTAATTAGAAAAGAATTTTAACAAGTCTTAACAAGATTTTGGGGAAACTCAAATTAATGCAATAAGTTATTACCATAGTCTCAATTGTTTAATTGATTGGATGATTGTTTGATGTGAAATTTTTAGAACTTATCGGGGCACCCATTATATTTTTTTCCAAAAAATTTTAAGGTATTAATTTAGATAGTCATATATAATAATTCACTACAAAGCCTACTATAACATTGGTCCTACAATAAATATAAAAGTATGACCAAAGCATAATAATTAATGGCCTAATATGGTATTGATTATATATATGGTTGTTTGTTGGTCACTCTATTGATGTTTGTTAAGTTTCATATATTGTTATTTTTATCCTACAGGGTTATTTGTTTATTATCATAAAAATAGAATTAACAATAGAATTGCTAGTCGATAGGGGATGTTACGTGCTTCTTCTGTTATTGATAGATGTTGTCATGTCTCATTCTTCCTCCAGGAAAGGTGTAACTGTTGCACATAAAAGCCTTAAGCAGTTGCAACAGAGTCAGCCTTACAGCAGCCATGCATTGTCGCGTAAAAGAATAACTGGAGTGAATGGAGGTGTTATAACTAAGGCTACTTTGAAAACTCTGGACTGCAAAAAGGATTTCCTCATTCCATTTTCTTTGTTACTGCACAATACCAGACCTGTTGGCCTTCAGGTAATCTGATGGAATTGTGAAAGTAACCTTTACAATATATATAATATAACAAGGTTATCATGGAATTTGTTGTTTATTGGTACATGGATATTGTGTTTCAGGACACCCTGCAGCTCCTCATCTCTGTCATGCTCTTAGGAGATCTCACTATCACACTTCTGTTATTGCTGGAGTTCTACTGGATTTCTCTGGGGGCTTTTCTTGCTGTCTTACTGATTCTTCCTTTATCATTGCTATCTTCCTTCCCAGCGGGTTTGAATGCTCTTTTCAGTCAAGCACCTAGAAGAGCTTCGCTTGCTCGTGTTTATGCATTGTGGAATGCTACATCTATTTCTAATATTGTAAGTTTGAGAAAAATCTTTTATATATTACCAGAACTCAGATATGAATAGTGAATTGATTAAAATTACTTACATTTCTGCCTATTATGTTGATTCTACATATACAAAAATTCTTGTAATCCAGAAATCCAAAAATATATAGATGGTAAGTCAACGAGTAATTAAGAAAGACCCGGACAATTAAGAGAGTGAAATATGGTATTCACATATTAATTTGTCTGCCAATTGGTGTGTTCAAAGAATTTTGCATTAATTAAGAAAGATGGTTAAAGAACCTTTATAATGCAGTACAGTTTGATAAGACATTGTTAATGGAAGAAATTTTCTAATTAACAAATCATGATGTTAAGTAAGCTTAACAGTGACCATCAAAAACTATTTCATAATCTAACTTGTTTTTTCACCTCTGTTAGCTTGTTAAATAAATGAGCTAGTTGGAAGCTACACATCGTGAACTGCAGCGTTCATTGAACCCTTTCTTGCTTGGGTGCCTGCCCCTTCTTTCTATTCTCTAATCTCGTATGGCAGCTTTCAGTTTCATCTTCAGTTTCGGGACAATAAGTTACTTATGCAACAGTTTATTGGTATTAATGTATTTAATGATATTTCTTTTGGTTCTTGACTTAGAATAGTTAAGAAATCTTTCAGATTATTTGCTAACAAATAATCACAACTATCGCCATTTGGTGTAATGCCACAAGCTGTATATTACCATGTGAACTCTATTTATGAATAAATACCAGTCCGCCACATAAAATTAAATCACCAAACAGAGCACTTCAGCAAAGATGAGACTGCAAAGCATTTACAAGGTAGCAGAAAATTACGACTATTGTCATATATAAGACAAAACTATACCAAACTTACACCAAGTATAACACAAAGTCTCTAAATATGCACTGAAAATCTCAAAGGGAGGGTGGCAGGTTCAAAAAGATGTATTTGGAAGGGTGGAAAAATTTGTATTGGGCTAGGGAGAGAGGAGGTTTAGACATTGGCAACATGGCTCATCAGAATCTATTTCTTTTGGCTAAATGGCCTTGGTGATTCAGCACTAAGCAGAACGCTCTATGGCATCAAATGATTGTCAATAAATATGGAATGGGAGATAATGGATGTTCCATTAACTTGAGGGCACGCCCATTGAGAGCTAATCCTTGGAGTGCGGTTTTAGGTTTAGCACATTCCTTCTATCCAAATATGCGTGTTTGCATACGGTCTAGGTCTTCTACTCGATTTTGGCATGATTTATTATGGGGTCATTTTGTCCTCTCTTTACAGATCCCTCATTTGTTCTCTTTGTCTAGTGACCTAGATACCTTTGTTTCGGAAATCTTGTCATGGACCTTGAGTGGTTTATCTTGGAATGTGCAGTTTAGAAGAGATCTTAGGTTAGTAGAGGATGAGGAATTAGGTTCCTTGATCACGTAAAGGATGTTTTTATTGACTCTTCCACTAGGGACAAAGTGGTGTGGATCCCTTCTTCATCCGGTGTGTTTTCTTGTAAATCCTTCTTTTATTTAGCATTTCTTGCCCAGATTTGGATGATCTTCCTGCCCATATTTCTTGTTTATCAATTATGGAAGCCCAGATTACCTCCTAAGATCAAGGCATTCTTATGGACTGCGCTTCTATGAGAAATTATATTGGGGATCGCATACAGAGAAGGTTCAAGAGGCTATCTTTATCATCAAATGTATGTTCTATGTGTATGGAGGTCGAGTAGAGTATCGACCATTTATTTGTCTGGTGCCAATATGCGATGGGGATTTGGATACGGCTCTTATATAACATTGATGTATCATGAGTGATGCTTGATACTCTTGGAGGGTGTTCGATCTGTTTCGAGTGAGAGGATTAGGAAGGGGCATATCATATATGGAGTGGTGTTTCATGCGATAATATGAAATATTTGGTTGGAGAGGAATCGAAGGATATCCATGGATAAAAGAATGATATGGAGCATGTTCTCGAGTCTGTTTTGGTAGCTATTGCTTCATGGGTATCCTTTTTGGCCAAAGTCTTGGGGAATTACTAGTTCTAAGTTGGTGAGTCTGTGTTGGTGAGAGAGTGGTCAGATTATTGTTGTTCATCTCATTGCCAGTATGTCGGGGCGACTAGTTGGAGAGATCTGGGAATTGGTGTCCTGAAGGTTAAATTTGATATATGTTCCTTAGGCAACTGAGGACACTTGGGGGTTTGAGTGTTTCAGGACCACATGGGGTTCAAATCTACTATTTTCACTAACCCAACGGGTGTTGGGGATGCCATCCAAGAGGATTTATTAGCCTCTTAGCCTTACTGAGGCTAGACGGTTTGGGATCATGGAGTTAGTAGTGGAATGAGATTTTTTTTTTATTTTTTATCATTAATGATGTATGTCCACCATTGTCAGATGGATGTCCACAGATGATACGGGAACTTAGAGACTATCACATCTCATTAGTAGGGCCAGATATTTGGTGCTTGAGCTAAATGCCTCATTAAGCCACGTGCCTAGAGAGGTGTATTCAGTTGCAGATCAGCTAGCCAAGCATGGGGCCTCCAGAGATGAGTTGTATGTTATGCCCCCACGAGGAGAGACAGCAGGGCTAATTGGCGACTAGGGATGGCTGAATATGGGGGCTATCATTTGTGTGGTGCATTGGGATCTAGTGATGTTTGGAGGGGAGTTGTATTTTAGGTTTCTCTTTTATTTAGGAGGTGGTGTATAGGGTCTGGGCTTAGCCTAGATCTCCCTAGCACTCATGTATAATCTATCTTTTTTTGACTAAATACAATATTCATTATCCATAGGAAAAAAGGTATGCACCCGAAATCCCTTGCCGTAACTACAATCAGAACTCTTGTCCCTTAATCTATTCTTGCTTTCCAAGACTTCTATCTGAAAATATGAGATTTTTTGGTCAGTTTTTCAACTCAATAAATAATAACCAATCCAAATGTATGATAACAATTATAGGGAAATCAAAGCATATTTGGAACTCAAATATGCGGGGAAAAATGCATTCATGTTTACAAGTCAGTAAATAAGACATACATTCATAACTTAAAGAATAATTGACTATATGCAAGAGTCACATATAGGAGCTCAGTCTACTCTATAGCTAATAATCACATGGATCTGAGATTCCTTAGTGACAGCAAGACTAACTCTCTGGCCTACACACCTGTGTCTCAAGATAACCTTCTGATTCCACACATAGGGGCCATGAAGATCAGCCAACAGCTTACATAATAACAACGAAATATAGTCAAAGCTCCACATTTCACATAACACAAAGGATGTCATTAAAGATAAAACTCAATAAATATTACATACATGGATACATACATATTTGAGTACATGGTAAAGAACCATTTGCAATAACAAAACATAAGTGGCATTCAATCACTACAATTATAATCCTGGATGCAATAGGCAACATATCGATGAAACACATATGAAGATTGCCCATATGAAGGGACTTACACAAGGTACCAAAAGTGGAGTGGCATAGTGAATTTCCATGATACAAGACAATTTATATGCATATCACTTCAGTGCAAAAAACACTTACGAAGGGTATTTTCGATATTAGCATGAGGAACTTTCTTTACATGACATAAAGGAGTAGGTATGAATTTTCAACAAACCCAGGTCTCTGGACTCCTTATGGAAGCCTCTTTGGCTAGTTGATTGTAAGATTAATTGGAGTCAAAATTTTCCATTTGAGACATTTAGATGGTTCTAGTGATATGCCATTTCGAATTGGTGTAAGTTTCTGTATTCTAGCAGATATTTCTTGTTTTGTAACTGTTTCCGTGTTGCAGGTTATTGCTTTCTTCTGTGGTGTTTTACATTATGGATTTTCCCCTTCTCAACGACCTGAAAAGGCAAGTACATGGAACATCAGAAGGTGTGTTCTCTAACTTCTCTTGAAATTATACCATATGAAATCAGAGCACAGATATCTACTCAAAACAACCTGGAACCTGACCAACTTATCTATTGCCTTATGATTAGATTGTTAAATATTTGTTCTTGACATGAAAGTTCGAAATATAATATGAAAGTGAATATCTACTTTTCAATATTCATTCTAGGCTTTCCAACAATAATGTTTATGCTGTGACCACAATAAAGGCCTTTTGATGCAATCGAATGAATACAAGTCAGTTTTCCGAGTCATATGACTCTGAGGAATGTACATATGTGCCAACTGCCAAGCTTCCTTGGTGCTTAAATCTTGGGTACAATTATTCTAAGTATACATATTTTTGTACTTAATACTGGATCCTTGTACTTAATTTTTAAAAATTTTCTGAATCAATATATTCAGTTATTTTCAGCTATTTCTATCATTGATTTGTACCCCTTATCAGCAGGGTTTCTCATGTCTACAAACTCCTTCCAATAGAAAATGTTGTTTGAAGACCTCATTAATGGATCGTAGTCTCTCACAAAAGAACACACAAAAAAAAGGTTAAAATAGTCACATTCCTGATTATATTCCTTCAAACGCCTGAAAGAATAAAATATGTATGGAACTTTCTCCATCTTTTGGACTTTCTCACTTGCAGACAGAGAACTTACTTGAGGCATCATCACTATCATCATCAATTGAAGCCAGTTCCCACAAAAGTGGTGTCAGTGACATGAATCTTATCTTTCAATCCCATTCTATCAAAATCATATCGTTAGTTAATTTATGTTTATGTAAATCTTGTTTCGTTGATTCCATCCATGTCTTTTTAGATCTTCCTCTTGATATCGTAGGCATAAACTCCAAAAATATATATAACCAATTCAAATTAGAGAAAATCACTGCTTCAAGTCGAGGGACCCTCTTCAGACATTGAGGAGCAACCCTGAGCTATGACAAGAGTTATAATGTGAATTCAGCTACGGGAGACCTAAATAATTTTTCAGGGGCACATTTGTTGGTACATGATGAAAACATTTCATCTTCAGTGTTCTAGTTGGTTTTGTTTCCTTCTGAAGCTAATGAAATTTATCTTCTTTTCCCCATAGAAATCTTAGCAAGTGTGCTGCATCTACTTCCTCAACCGCAGTACAATATAGAGTCCAAAGTATACAAGAATGCCATTCACTTCTCCTGAAAGTAAACAACTTTTGACCCAATTCAAATGGTCTTACCTCTTTATTTAAATATCACTGTTTCCAACCAGCCAAATTTGTATATAGCTATGTTGTGTTGTTATTGTAGATGCAACCAGTAACCTTGGATTTTGAATTCAAGGCCATTTAGATACAATTTGAAATTTTTCTGTCACTTTGTCTCGTATAACGTCCTTTCTTCTTTATCTATTATTCATTCATATGGAGAATATTCAGTGTTCTTGAAATGTCTGTGCTAACAGGGAGGATGATAAATGGTGGGTTTTGCCAACCGTTCTTCTTCTAGTCAAATCAGTACAAGCGCGTTTTGTCAACTGGCACATAGCAAATTTAGAAATTCCTGACTTCTCTCTATACAGTCCAGATCCTGAAAGCTTCTGGATTCACGAGAACCCTTCGTAGGAAAAAAAAAAAACAAATGATGGTTGGGCTTTACACTCGAGATTATTTGGTGTTGATGATTAGATCAGGAGACGAAGATTCCTCGCCACACTCCCTGCAGCCTCTCACTGTAAATATATCAAAATATGTAAAAAGCGTTTTGTATGTATTGGTTTTGTTTAGTCTGTATCAATAGTCTCACAATAACAAAGAGAGATCCTGTATATAGAGGAAGAGACCTCAACCCATTTTACAAAGTTGTGATTGAGATTTTTCTGCTATTTAGTAGTTCTCTGTGTCCCCTCTTACTTCTTGGCAAATGCTCAACTTAAGATCTGAATGACGAGGAAATCGCAAGCTGCATGGAGGACTCGCTTCCAGCATTTCGGCAGCAGGTAAGAAACTTCATAGCATATGAACCGGTAATGATAATTGTATCATCAGATCAGCGGACTTGACATTTCCATGAGTATCGCTGATCCTGAAGGGTAAGTAATCTTCATAGCATATGAGCAGGTGCTGATATTATAATTGTCTCTCTTGGATTGGTGCTGAAGACCTGGACCTTCATGAAAACTTCAAATGACAAGGGTGGCAATAAATGGGTCTGATTTGATATCTTGGGTCATAGTTAGGTAAGGTGTGCTGGCCATATCAAAGGATATTTGATAAATCCAAGTGCCTTCAAAACCCCATCTATGCTAGTTCAAAGGTCCTCTTTTATTAGCCCTAAAAGGTCCCTTCTTTTGCAGTGAATTGCATAAAAAGTACGCGGCATTCTGTGTTACAAAATTAATGAAGTTCCAACATATTCACTTGTAATGCGAATGGAGGATGGTGTTTATTTCAAAAATTAGATTGAAGGTATTTCCAAAGTTTAAAGGCAAATTTGTCTAATTTAATACTTACCCCTTCATTTTTGTGTGTAATTCACGTTCCATCGTATGAGCATACACTGGTTCAACTGAGCGTGACATTGGTCATCTATCCCTTTTTTAATCTTTTGAGAAAAAAAGCAAAATTTTATTAACTTGACACAGACCTTACATTCGTAAAACCCCTGGCTTGATCATATAAAACATTAGTGAGGAAAGCCGGAGGATGATTCATCCATTTACATGAGAATTTATCTATGACATAGTTAGCAAGTAAGTCAAGAACAGAGTTACCTCCTCGAAAGATATGAGAAACTAATCCATACTATTAATAAAGAGAGGGGGAATATTTCCTTTAGATTCTGGCTTTCCTTTTCTTTTGCCAAACATTGCCTTTCCTAAACAAAACAATCTCCCTAAATTAACTACCTCGGGTTGTTTATCTAAGTGGGCCTACGTTTTTTATGCAGGTAGCGCGTGCAGCCCCCTAGTACTAGTAAAACTATGCACACAACATTTAATCTCCAATAAAAGAGGCACCACTTGCCAAGGCTGCTGCAGGTTATCCTGTTCGAGTATGTTAATCACCGTTAAAGAATCCTCTTCGACAATGACATGAGACAGACCCATTTTTTTTTACAAGCATGATTCCTTCCAAGACCGCCCTAGTTCTGCCACAATAGCTGAGTTAGCATGACAGATGGATGCTACAGCTCCCTTGAAATTGCCATTTGAATCTCTAATAATGACTCCCACACCTGCTTGGCCGGTCGATCTCCTGTAGGCACCATCAAAGTTGATTTTGTAAAAGTGTTCTGCAGGTGGACTCCATTGAATCAACACTTGTTTCTTCACTTTATCTTGCAAACCTGTGCTTTCCTTGATTAGCTCTGAATCATATTGAAGGTGCTTGAAATGCTTGACCACCAAGCTAACATTTGGTTTCTCCTGCTCAAAAACGATCTTGTTACGATGAAGCCATACAGCCCATCCAAAGTTAGCTATAGTAGTGAGTTCCCATAAACCATGTAAGGAGTGAGTCGTGAGTCGTGAGTTCCCGATGCTTGAGTTGATGTTCCAATTGCTTGAATCCACACTGCCCGAGAGAAAGGGCAATGGAGCCATAAGTGCTCAATTGTTTCCCTGCTATTTTGGCAAAAACAGTATTCTCCTGAAAATATCTCAATCTGGAGCTTATTAAATTTGCAGTAGGTGCAACCCCATTAAGAGACTTCCACAGGTAAAATTTAATCTTCTCAGGACAACTTAAGTGCCAGTAAGACAGCCAAGTAGTTTGATTTAAGTAAGAAATGTTACCCAACAGAAGCCTGTATGCTGATGCTACTGAAAATTGACCTTTGGAAGTTAAGCTCTCGATTAGTTTATCCTCAAGAAGATTCAGCGAAGTAGGTGTAGCCAAAATCTTTTCCACTGTTTCTGTATTCCACAATTTAGTTAGAATATTTAAAGTTCCACTCACCAGAATTTGGATCCATGAGATCACTTGCTTTAGATGAGTTGAGACCCACTTGAGAGAGTTGAACTTCATGAACTATAGCTCACACCCGACTGCAACCACACATCCTTAAATATGTCAACTTTATCTCCTTTCACTAGAAGCCATCCACTACCCTTTTCCAACATTGGTCTGAGCTTAATCAACTGCTTCCAGCCATAAGACTGGTTGGACTTTAATCTCGCCTCTATAAAGGACTCATTAGGAAAATAAAGACTTTTCATGAGTTTAAACTACAATGAGTGTTTATCTGTGTAGAGATGCCAAGCAGCCTTCATTAGGAGAGCCTTATTCATAATTGAGTACCTCTTTATATTAAGCCCCCCACTCCTCCATGGCAATGTTACCTTATCCTAGAAAACAGTAGCCAAGCTTTGAGACGAAGCATCTTTTTTCCAAAAGAAATTTCTGGATAACTGGTCCAACTTATCCAAAACACCCATGAGGAAGCGTATAGCAAGGCATCAGATAGTTTGGTTGGGCATTCAAGATTGATTTAATAAGCGTAGCACGACCCATCTGGGTTAATAATAAGGATTTCCAGCCAGCCAATCTAGCAGAAACCTTATCAATTAAGTCTTGACAATCCCTGGCATTTGGTTTTCTGCATAACATTGGAATCCCCAAGTACCTCCCTTGTTCAGAAGACTTCTTTATATTGAAAAGGTGTCTGATTAAGCTCCTTTGTTACCTACAAAATTCCTTACTAAACAATATTGAAGATTTTTGAAAATTTATTTCTTGACCAGATTCAGCACAGTATTTATGAAGAAGCCTAAATAGACAGTGGGCTTCTCACTGACAATTATTTCCATAAATAATAATATCATCGGCAAACATGAGATGGGATAAAGAAATGCTACCACGTTTGATCTGAATGCCTTTAAATTTGCCTTCCAGTTCCAATCTATTAATCACTACAGAGAGAACTCGTTGACACAAAACAAACAAGTAGGGAGATAGTGGATCTCCTTATCTGAGGCCTCTCTGAGCATTGAAATTCCCAATAGGTGAGCCATTAAAAATGATGCCATAAGAGACAGATTGAACACAAGACATGATCAAGTTCACTGTCTGTGTAACATCCCAATTTTTTCTGATTTGATACTTGGACTAATTAAAATATTTTCTGTTAATTAAAATTCTAATTTATAGAATTCATGATAATTAAGGGCCATGATTATTTCAGTGGATTAGTAATTATCGGACCTATAATTACACGCAAGATGGTTCCTAATTGATTATGAAGAATTTCAATGATTTTTAACAGTTTATTATGATTTTATTGGTATTTATTGGATTTATAATTAATTTTATTGGGATTTAATTAACTTTAAAAATGTTTAGCTTTAGTTTTGTTAGATAAAGGAGTTAAAGTATGGCCTTATGTAAGGCGATGGTCGTAAGAGGAATTGTTAATACCCAAAAAATATACAAGACGTGTGAATTGCAACACACGTATCCTTACATGCAAAGGCTACGATTTGGCTGTTTCTCATTACAACATCCGTAGCCTTACATGCAAAGGCTATGAGCCTACGACCTGGCTGTTTCACATTGCAACACCCGTATCCTTTCAATCATTGATAAATTTCAATGATTTCTTTTAACAATTTATTACCAATTTATCGGTTTTTATATTGTTTTTAGTTTAATTGGTTTAGAGGGTTTAAAGATGGTTGTAGGGTGTTGAAGTGCTGGACAATAGATTTCCTTTTTAATTGGGTGGCTGTTTTGATTGGGTATTAGCATGATGTATAGGAGGCTGGGTGTGCCCATGTAGCATCGAATCAACCTTAGATTAAATAGGTTGCCGAGAAACCGACTTCATCCTTAGATTCATTCCTCCTTCTCCATCCTTAGATTCTCTTTTAACTTGTGGAGTCAGTAGCAGTTGGTGTAACTCAGAAGGGAAGGGAGAGTTGCTGTAGAAGGTTGGAGTTTCAGATTGTAACTCGCAGTAGCAGTCTCGGAATCTCCAGAATCAGTAAGTTATCATGTTTAATTGGTGGTTTTAGTATTTGTAAGTGTTAGATAAACTAGTATTTTGGATTGCTGATTTCTATATCATGGAACAGGTAAGTCATCAATTAACTTAATTTAAAGTATATAAACTAGTATTTTGGGTTGCTGATTTCAGATAAGGATGTTTTGTTTTTGTTTTACATGATAGTTTTAAATGGTTTTGGGAAGTATTGGGATGTCTTCAAAACTATGTAAACATTATTATAAATCTCAGTTTAATAGCTTAAAAATTAGTTTACCAGGTGTAGATTACATAGGAACTGATTTTAGATTAAGAGGATTCCAGGATTGATCTAGAAAAATCCAATAAGCTGGCCAATCACAGGGTCAATATTTCAAAAGTAATTAAGTTTAAGTACAAAATTTGTATATTCAAAAATAATTATAATTGAATAAATATTTAGATTCACTTTATAATAAGATAGTTATTGCTAAATTAGTATACAGCACTTAAAGAATTAAGTTTTAGTTCAGATTTTAGTTAAATTCAACAAATCAGTTCAAAAAGTAATAAAAATTACATTTTAGTCAAAATCTGAAAGAAAAATCAAAATTCAAAAAAAAAGTGTTTAAAAGTGATTTTTAGGATTGAAAATAGGATAATGTCAATTTAATAAAAATAAAGAGAAAATTGTGATTTAGTTGCAATTTAGCATATTGCATGAAAGAGAGTTTTGGTCACTTTAATTAAAAATGGGGAATTTGTACGTGAATGGTTGTGTGATTGCATGACTCATTTATTTGCATAAAAGAGTCTTAAATCAGATTTCATCGATTATATATGTATAGTAAGTTTCAAACAATGATATTTATCCTTGTTATTAAATATTTCATGCGAATTCCACTAGCATGGTTTCCAAGTTGCATTTATAATATAATATTATTATTTTGAGAAAAATATGCTTATTTGAATAAGATGACACACACGAGTATTTCTAATTTTGAATTGTGTATATCGCACCCTTATTAAATTGGTTTTACCCTGCGATAAGTTTAACTTATCAATAATGGGTTAGCACTTTACCGGTATGTAAGGTAGAACAATGAATTTTACTATTTGATCTCAATAAGATCTTTATTATGTTTTGAATATGGAATTATTGTGTGGATGTTAAAAAGATAATTAAAACTTGAGTGTGTGAGGGCTCATCAGTATAGGAGTAGAGGGAGTTATATTGAATGGAGCGACGAAGCTGGTTGAGTTGAGGATTCCTCCCGGCATGTTTTTATTTATTTTGTGATGAGAGCCAGTCGAAACGTTTGATTCCTCCTGGCAGTGTGAGCGATGTGATTGGTACTTCCTGGTATAAGGGGATTTACCCGAAATGTATTGTGTGTGGTGATCTTGTGATCCAAGGACTGTGCAGCTCAGTCTGAATGCTATAGTTGTAGTTCTGGCTGATGTCTATAGTTCCGGCAGGACATTACTTTGATTAGTCTTGTGATATAATATGATATGATTTATCAGATTAATCAAATTGGTCTGGTTCTAAGTTATAAATTGATTTATATATTCCAGTTGATGATTATTGTAATTCTTCTGAACCTTGTTGTAAATTCATATTATTTAGTGGGATATGGGGTTGTCTCACTTGCACTTGATTACATGTGATGTACTATGATTTGAGATATATCCACATGTGTATTTAATTTATCATATGATGACTTACTGGGAACTCCGATCTCATTTAGTTTATTATATATAGGCTGTGCAGATTTCAGAGTGTTGGCAGTTGGTTTCGGGTAGACCCAGATTTATAGGTATAGTAGTTATCAATTTTATTCATTGTACTTGATTGTATTTCATTTCAGTGTTTTTTTTTTTTACATTCTGAGATTGTGATTTTGAGATAGATATTCTATTAAGTCTTCTGCTTTATCATCATTTGATTAATTGTACTTTGATATATTTGATGAGCATGGATTATCTGTTGGGTATCAGATGATTGGTATTGTTTATAGATGAGTGAATTCGGATTTAATGTCTTAAATTTTAATTAAGACCCGGATTTACTTGTCATCCGACATACCAATTCTAGTAATTTTGTGGTTTAGACCATAAGGTACTAGGATTGAAATGGTATATGTCACAGCCTGATCCTAAAAGCCGTGAGCTTGTAGAATAGGTTTAAAGAAATTCCAGCAAACTCTATCGTTGGGCTTTGCAAAGTCAAGCTTAAGAGCATGCCTGCCTTTATTCCGAGCAGATTTTCAACTCAAGTGGTTATTCTTCATTTTTTTATTATTGAAAGCATGACAAATTACGAAGACTTATTACAAAAGTCTTTGTATATTTACCAAAACTTATTACAAAAGTCTTTGTATTTTCTATCAGGGACGAAATTACAAAGACTTATTACAAAAGTCTTTTGCATATTACAAAAGACTTATCACAAAAGACTTATTATCTCTTAGTCTATTTATCAAAATGTCTCGAAATGATTTTGAAAACAAAATTACAAAGACTTATTGGCCGAAAATGAAATAGCATCCGTGGATTTTCAATTTTTGGAATCAATGCTATATGTATATGGTTAAAATTTTGGGGCATATGTCATGTTCTAAAAGAATTCCTAGATTGAAGAACAGACATCCAGTCCAATGATATTCCAGAATTTTTGATAAAAAAATTCCAAGGAGACCGTTTGCACCCGGACATTGATAGAAAGGCATTTCCTCTACAACTAACCAGATATCATGAGAAGAAAGGTACCTGATAGATAATCTGGTCTTGAATTCAAGACAGTTGTTTCAGCAATAAATACGGTAACTCCAGATTGGTACACCGCTGTTGGGCTTTATATAAAATTTCAAAGTTCTTTACCATGTGCAAATCCATTTGGTCTTTATCTTCAATTTCCACAGTAGTCATATATCCCAAACCATGACCATCCCACCACCCCTTATTAAATGTTGACCACATCCACTTCACATATAAGAGCTATCAAATGTGTAACACATGTAGATCCACTCCCGGACATGTACGTACTTCTCATCAATTCATTATTCATTAGCTTATTTGCCACTTGTTTAAGTGATTCTAGACTTTCCTACATTGTAATAATATTTTCTTTTTAACAAAAAAGATAGCAGTCCTGTATTTAATGGTTTATGGTAGGTGATTTCTTATATCCGTGCCATCACGTCTGACATTTAATAAACTTGTTTCTCAACCTACCAAATCACAAAATTCAATTCACAAGCCATTACCGCCGCTCGTTCACTCCCTTTATGTTAGTTTGGCTTAATTCCGTGTCAAAAAGTTTATGTTTAAAGTGTTTAAGTCAGTTGAAATAAGTTATAGAAGTCATGATTCAAAAGGCGTCAAAGTCGGAGTTAAATTGAAGAAATTATGATGGACGTTAGATAATGTTTGAAGCACCGTTTGACCGTTAAGTGCAAAATACAATTGTAGACAAACCTGAGAGTAGCGTTCGAGAGCGTGAGAGTTGACGTTCGAACATTATCTCTTATATTTTTGTCAGGGACAAAATTACAAAGACTTATTACAAAAGTCTTTGTATGTTTCTAGTAGGGACAAAATTACAAAGACTCATTACAGAAGTCTTTGTATATTATAAAAGACTTATCACAAAAGACTTATTATCTCTTAGTCTATTTACCAAAATTCTCGAAATGATGTTGAAAACGAAATTACAAAGACTTATTGGCCGAAAATGAGATAGCATCATGTCATGTTCTAAAGAATTCCTAGATTGAAGAACAGACATCCAGTCCAATGATATTCCAGAATTTTTGATAAAAAAAATTCCAAAGAGACCGTGTGGACCCGGACATTTATAGGAAGGAATTTCCATTAAATTTCCTTTACAACTAACCAGATATCATGAGAAGGTACCTGGTAGATAATCTGGTTTTGAATTTGAGACGTTTGTTTAAGCAATAAACTCGGCATGGTCTACCGCTGTTTGGGTTTACATAAATTTTCAAAGTTCTTTACCACTTGCAAAGCCATTTCGTCTTTATCTTCAATTTCCACAGTCATATATCCCTAACCATGACCATCCCACCACTCCTTATTAAATGTCGACCACATCCACTTCACATATAAGAGCTACCTAATGTGGAACACATGTAGATCCACTCCCGGTCATGTACTTACTTCTCATCAAGTCATTATTCATTAGCTTATTTGCCACCTGTTTTAAGTGATGCTACACTCTCTATCAAAAAAGTGATGCTACACTTTCCTACGTTGTAATAAGATTTTCTTTTTACTAAAAAGGAAAAGGATAGCAGTCCTGTATTTAATGGTAGGTGATTTGTTATATCCGTGCCATTACGTCTGACATTTAATAAACTTGTTTCTCAACCTACCAAATCACAAAATTCACAAGCCATCACCGCCGCTCATTCACTCCCTTCATATTAATTGCGGATGGATGGTCTTTTCTTGGATTTCTGCGTCTGCCTTTAATCTCCGCCCGTTCATTGTCATGAAACCATTGAATGAACCAATCACAAAGCTCCAGGCAGATGACTTCCATCCAATAAGAGCTCATCCTCATAATCAGGAGAGTGTTTCACCTAGAGCTATTCAGTGATACCAGCGTAAAACGCACGGACGGATGTTCATGTCAGAAGAGGGCCCATACATTCAAATTCCACCCCAGCCGATGGTTTCACCGAACCACCGGATTTTGGCTCTCGAGGAGATTTCCGTAAAACTATTAAAATGTTACTTACTAAGAAAATTTGAAGGATTAGAAACCTATTCATAGGGGTATTTATGTAACTTCATGCTGCCTATAACTGCAGTTATCGCTATTGATTCAAGGAATTGAAATGAAAAAAACGCAACGGATAATGAAAGGGGCCGGGTTATTCCATCTGCACAAAAATTACCCCGACCGTACAAAAAAATTACCGATTATACTCCCGACAGCCACCGGAAGAAGTTACTGATGTCTTCCCCAACCGAATTTCCCTCCAAATCCCAACTTCCGACACGAACACCGGCGTCGCTACTTTCGCTCCGGCGACTGCTCCGTCGACTGCTTCCGGAGAGAATTCTACCGGAAAGCCGGAAAGATAGTGTGCGAGAAGAGAAAGAAGATGAAGCCGAAGAGGCCATTCTATCTACATAATCCTTCAACCAGCCCCTTCCACTGGCTACTTCCGCTGCCACCTCGGATCCCGGCGGCTCCGGTGCCCTCGTATTCACCGGAGCTTCGACGTCGTCTTTATCGTTCCCGCGAAAGCTTGATTCCGGGGCGCCTCGGTGGTCTGCTGATCCCACCACCACCTCGGACTCTTGTTCCACCACGTAGTCGAAGGAGCCCATCGAGTACGTTCGCCTGGGGTCGCCGGGGTCTGACTCCAACTGCCGCTGACTGACGCTCCCAATCTCTAGCCGGAAGCTGTCTCTGCCGGCGGAAGATGCAGACAGCTTCAACGAACCGTCCGATTCGTCTGCTTGCACGGTAGATCGGCAGAGAGGGCATGTTTGGTTGGATACGAGCCAGGCGTCAATGCACCGAGCGTGGAAAGCGTGGCAGCAGATCGGAAGGAGACGGAGCTGATCGTGCGGCTCAAACTTCGATATACAAACGGCGCAATCGGCGGCTGATGAGTGACGGAGCCCTGTAACTGAGTTGTAGGAGAAGAGAGGAAGAGAATCGATCAGCGTCGACTGATCCTGCGGAGAAACACGGCTACTAGACAGACGGTGAAGGCGGCGTGACTGATCTCCAGCTGCATCGTCGCTGCCGTCGCCGGAGGAAGAATTTCGACACTGGCGATCGAGATAGCGAAAGAGAAGGTGCAGCAACGTCGAGAGGACCAAAACTGCCGAGAAAGCGATGCCGATGATGAGAATGGTGGGTTTCAAATCCTTCGAATACGAAGAAGAAGGTGTAGAAGAAGTAGAGAATCCGCCATTGTTGGAAGCTTGAACTGTGGTCTCTGCATTTGGCAGTGGCGGAGGAGCTTGAGGTGGTGAGAGGAGATCAAGCCGACGACGCATTAGGGTTTTTCGTTCAGTCTCCGAACAGGAATTATTTCCCTTTTAATGCGCGCGAGAGAGAGAAAGAGGGAGTTTAAATGCGGGCTGGAATTCAAGTCGAGAGGATGGCAGGGTCTACGCCACCGCGTGCACGTTAGCCAGAGAGGAAGAGATGTGAAGTCGGAGAAGGATAGGACATGCGTAGCTTTTAGCGCTGGAGTATGTCACGCACACTCTTGGAGAGGATCCAGTACAACGTACGCACTAGAGTTGTTGGCGATCATTAAACAAGTGAAACTAACTACCATAATGAGAAATGTTCTTCTAAAAAAAACTACCGTCACGACAATTGCTGAAAAGCAAACACGTGAAATTAAGCGTGCAACCCCCACGCAATATAACAGCGCGTTGTTTCCCTGATAGCCACTGCGCAATATCTTGGTTCTTTAGACTTGGAGATTGAAATTGTATGTTATTTTGGGATGAATTGTCCCCAATTTGGGATGCTTCCACATGGAATATCCCACAGTTGGTATTTTGTTTAAAAACAAGAATCATAGATGCTCTACGTGAAAGAATCCCACTTCAGCAGGTAAGGACGATTCTTCTCAAAATTGTAGAAGATTTCATTCTATATATACAAGTAAGGGTGCTTCTTGGGGAGTGTCCTAAGTTCAAAATTCGAGCTCATAAAATCAAAGAGAGTGTGCTCGACACAATTTCTCCAGTTGAGACTTTGCAAGTTTCACAAGTTGTCATTGTGTATTAGGTAGGTCACAAGTCTCTTGTGAAATCACGCTAATATTGAGATATGTGTATAATGGTTGTGTGTATATAGGCTATGTGCTGACGGGGTATGCGCATAATGAATATACCAAAAAAAATGATTTAATTATTTTTCTTTACGTTATTTGTAGGGATTTGTGGAGTTGTAACTATTTTGGTTGACCTAAAAACCCACAGAGTATGAGCTACATGTTAGCAAAGCTAATGGAATAGGTGTGTAGGAGTCGTAAGGTGCAGGTGAATGAAAATGTAAGAATGTTCTAAAATTGTTTTGGTGACCGGTCGTGTAGCTGGTAAAATGCGCGGCTTGGCTTGGTGACGGTTTGGATTGGTCTCTTATGGCAAAAAAAAAAAAAAAAAAAAAAATGCCCTACGATGTTAAGGATACAATGTATTCTACGATACCAATCAAGTAGAGTGAAAGAGACTCCCAAGTCCTAATACACCATGTGCTTGGTGCTGCCGGAAATATTGCAGTTCACATGAAGACTCTATGAACTCAAATGACCAATTTTTTTCTGAAACGTTAGGTGATGCTCCAATGACACGTGTAGGTTGAGGTGGCTGTTGTATCGGGATGAAATTGTATGCCGCAAGACCATGCGGCAAACATTTGCAATCACTTGAGATGTTGTCACGTGCAACATTTGAAAATATCTTTTCACGTTGAAAAATGTAAAAAAAACATAAACCGTGAGATGTTGCACGTGGCAACACCTCGCGACAGCTGCAAATATCTACCGCACAATTTTGCGGCAGACGATATCAACCCAGCTGTATCGTCCTTCCACTTGCCAACATTCTAGATTGAAACAGTGGAATTTTCATTTTTAGAATTTTAGTTTATTTATTTGATTTTTAAAGTCAACGATATCTTTTGAACGAAGTCAGCGCAACATTATTGGGCGAAGATAACGTCACGTGCATGATAATATGTCAGCACATGAAGCACGTCATCATTCCCCTCCGTGGGGCATGAGAATTTGACTATTTTTTTTCTGATGTTTATTTAAGAGGCGTTTGGTCTGAAATAGAGCCCAATTAGTGAGGTAATTTATCATGTGAATCCACCGGTCATGTAAGTAAATGAACTACGACCAAGTCTTTTATGGTTATCAAGTGGTGGGTCCACTACCAAAAAAAAAAATCAAGTGAAAATTACTGTACGCACTATCTTTTAAAACGTTATTCCAAAATACACTACATTCATAACTAATTGCCAAGTTTACCCTTATTTTGTAAACAAAATGACATAATGCCCTATTGTATATATCAGAAGACAAAAAATACCCCTTTTACCCCCGGGTTACAACTCACAAACCAGTCTAAACAATAGAACTGTTGAACCTTACTCCTTTATTTTGGTTGTTCCAAACCAAAAAAAAAAAAAAATCAATCAAAACCTTTCGTCTACCTTCTTCTATGGCTAAAAGATTAACAGAACATGGAAAAACACATTTGGCGAAGGTGATTGGTGGTAAATTGGGGGCAAAATGGGCATTTTTTGTCTCTTGACACATTCATGAGGGCATTCCGTCATTTTATTTATAAAACTAGTGTAAATTTGACAATTAGTTATGAAGGTAGTGTATTTTGGAATAAAGTTTTAAAAGACAGGGTGGATAGTAATTTTCCCAAAAATCAAGTGGTGGGTCCCTCATTATAAAAAAAAAAAAAAGAAGTGATGGGTGCCACCTAAGTATTTAGGGATCTTCGGCGTGACTTCACAACAAACTATAATACTACCATCACCATCTTATTACTCTATTTAACATTAATCAATGATTATTGAGGTCTTATCTTCTCCAGCATATAACCCTTGAATTGTTTAATTTTTGGGGCTCATAAGGATTGAGTCTTGTTGCAAGGGGCTGTAAGTTTTTTGCATAGGGTTTATTATTAGGAATCAAATTCCATATAGAGGTTGTAAAATTAGGGATGGCACTGTAGCGGGTTAAATTATTATTAACCCTAGCTTCGTCTATTGAAATATTATTTTTATGTATAAAATATTGTTTTAATAGATTATATATATATTATTATTAATTGATATATTCTTTAAAAACAAGGTGTTTTTTTGATAATACAAGCAAGTTAACCCTGACTGCCCATTACGAGACCGCATTAGTCGGTCCCTCATGCTGTAGATCTGCTGGTATAATGTTGGAGGGTGTGTACACGTAGGCTTCGTACACCTAAGTGGACACATATTTCGTCATTGGACCAGCAGATCTTCTACCCAATGATTCCAATCGCGGCGTGCTGTCGAAAAATCGATTTTTTTGAAGTGTCGATGCGTTTCGACACAAAAAATCGGTGTTTTTAAAATCGACCGATTTTTTCAGCATGCCGGCGAAAAATTGGCGGCGTGCCGAGCAAAAATTGATTTTTTGTGAAAAAAATTTGATTTTTTAAATTTTCATCAGCGATTTGTGCGGCGTGCCGCTGAAAAATCTACAGAACCAAAAAAATCAACTTTTTTTTTCTAATTTTTGCCTTTTTTTATTTTTCCGACATTTCGCGGGCACACCGGCGGCGTGCTGTTTTTTCCAATGGGCGGCACCCCCATCGACACCGATATTGCAAACCTTATCCCTCACTACCAATCCAATAAGGGAAGAAAGGTTAGGCGCTAGCTAAACCCTTATAAGGGCAGGTTCAGGTTTTACCGAAACCCACCTCGTTGCCCAAGTCTTGGGTAACCAACGCTTGCCATGCCGGCAATTACATGCCATATCTCTCTGTCAATATCTCTTGCATCAAATCAAAATTCATAAAGAATTATTTTTTCCCTTTGCAAACAATAAAACGTTGGTGCAGACGAACACCATTACAAGCTTATAGGATCTGGATCCTGACTATTACCGAGTGAAAATCTATAACTAACGTTCATCCTATCAAAGATTACACATTGGACCGGCTTGTCCCAACCAGTTCAGATAAAGACCCGTTTGGGTTTTCATATCAATGGGTCGGATTTGTTTTGGGCTAGCTTGACATCAGGACTATGGAGTAGTTTGGGTTAGGTTCGAGTTAAACTTGGACCTTCCCAGTAACGATCGAAGACTATAAACAAGCTTTAATTGCTTACAGATGCTCACTTGTGATATGGATGGTCGAAAGAAAAGGATTTAGATCATCCATAAATTGATTAAAAATCCTTTTTTAAGAAGGATTCCACATCAGCAATTAATTTACACAGTCCAAGTCGGATCGTAAAACTAATTAGAATCCAATTAGAATTGCATTAGCTAGGTTTATTATAAGTTTTCAGATCTTTCTATCTCCTCTCTCTCGTCCATAAACGCACTCCACATTCAGACGATCTGGTTACTTTTGCTTAATATTTTTCAGTTTGTCTTTCCACCGCAATCCACCATGGATGGACCATTATACAATGTTCAAAGAGCTTATGTTCAGAGGTTTAACAGCACTTTTATCAATGGAGACGATGAAAACCGAGTTAACACCAAGGTGCGGTTCAAGCTTTTCTTGGCACGGAAGCACGAGTGGATAGAGCTCTGGGAAACAGTTGGAGCCAGAACCATCCACGATACTGAGTTTACGTCGGTGGAACGTGTGTTTGAGATCGATTTGCCATTGTTGCAGGACGAGAACACCGCCCAACAACGTATTCAATTAGTTCTTGCATCCATGGAGTATTTTACACCTGAGAATCTTAACTATCTGAAGGTAGATATTGCCACAAGAGCTAATCGTTCAATATCAGGGAGTAATCACAGTATATTAGACTCATGTGAAGCCACAGTCCAAGTCGTGAATAGACATTATTATGACTATGGCGCCGTTACAAGGATGCTGAATTATCATGGAGACCCAGGATTCTCTCTTGTTCCTGCTTCCAGTACTTCGGTTCAGGCTCTTCGAATTAAGAAACCCGAAGAAGTTGAGATCGACCAAACTTGTTCGGTTTGCCTCAATCAGTTCTCTTTAGGTGACGAAGAAGTTGCAGAGATGCCTTGTGCACATATTTTTCACCGACAATGCATAGTTTCATGGTTAGAGCGGAAGAGCATGTGTCCTTTGTGTCGCTTTCAGCTGGCACACCAGTGATTGAAAGTACTTCATAGTATTGTTTTCTTTGTTTATGGAAAGATTTAGTTTTAATGAATATATAATAGGGGGCTGCACGTGCTAAGCGCATAGAAAACATGGGCCTACTAAGATAAACAGTTCAAGGTAATTACAATATGTTTAAAATAGTGGAAGATTGTTTTGTTCGGGGAGGACAGTGTTTAGAAAAAGAAAAGGGCGCCAAAATCTGGAGGAAATATTCCCTTCCTCTCTCTTCTCTTTATTAATAGTATAGATAGATATTATATAGAAAAAGCTGTAGATATTTATTGTTTGGTTTTCGATTTTGAATTTTGAAAATAATGAACTGCTTGTGAAATTGGCCTAACCAAAACCAAACTGCACTGAATTTTCAATTTGAGTTGTTTGAGTTTGGGTAGTGGGTTTTATATTTTAGTTTGTTTCGATTTTTGGGTTGAGAAAATCATTTTCAATTTGGTTCAGTACAGTTTAGGGTTATCTCTCAATACATTTGGTTTGGTATTAGATTTAGGTCAACTCGGTCCAACCCAAACGAAGTTGCACCCCAAATAAGATCCACCATCGTTCATCTGAACCCAGGCTTTATAAGTAAGAAATCAATAGGATAGATTCGCAAAATAGAAATTGATAAACGAAATAAAAATTTCAAAAATTAAACATAAAAATTTGAAACTATTAATTATATAATTACAGTCTAAAAACAGCCGATGTGCTCTTCTAAATACTCTTATTATGATGGATTTTAAACCAATAAAAAAATTTATTATATAAGTTTTATTTTTTAAATCAAAGAAATTAGAAAATTAGGTGACTATATGGTTTTTTTAAACTCAGTGCAATCATGTATAAGAAATAGACTAGTTAGATATAAAATTAAATTAAAAAAAAAAGTCTCATCACTTCATGAAAGTATTAGAAAACTAATTATAATCCAAGTAGCTAGGATTGGATAAGACACATATCAAGAAAGGATTTCACCTGTAATTAGTTTATTTATGGGTGTAAATGCTAAACTGTGATACTCATTTGTTAGACTTGAAGTTGAAACTGTTTCCTAAGGCTTCTTTTGGTGTTGATTTTGGGAACTTATTCCACGGCTTGGAAGATTGAGTTCCAAGCTTAGAATAATTTCCTGTCTAGACAGTTGTTTGATTGCAATTTTGGAATGAATTCTCCCAAATTGAGTTTAGAAAAATGCACTAAAGAGAGCAATCAACCCCAAATTCGTTTTAAGTTTTTCAAAACACATTTTGCAAAAGTATGGTGACATACTTTAGTATTTAAGAAGTTTGAGGGATACACTTGAAACTTATTTTAAAAACTTCTTTACATGACAAGGTTAGACTTGTCATTAATGGAAAGTTCATTTAAATTAAAACAATGACAAACTTGTAATATTTATAACCTCCAAATAAATAAATGAAGAGTAAATTACACTTACTTCCCTTATGGTTTCTGACAACTACGGGTACATCCCCTAAGGTCTTTGAAATGACACTTACCTCTTTTGTCAAACTCAAAACATGTAATTTAACTATTTTATCCCTTTTCAAATTTTTATTTGAAATAAAAAAATTATAAATTTAAAAATAAATTCACCAATGATTCTTAAATTTATTTAAGACTTCCCTTAAATAAATTATTTTTTATTATAAAAAAACCACAAAATCTTACATTTTTAATACTTAAAGAAGAATAAATTTGTCAAAAAATATTATAACTTTAATAAAATTTGTACAAAAGGAAGGGGTATGAAGTATACAATGAAATAGAAGGGAGATAAGTGTCATTTCAGAAATTGTATGCGAGGTATTTATAGTTCTTAGATACTAAAAGGGTGATAAGTGTAAATTTCTCATAAATGAAATGTCATTCACCAAACGTCAAACCTAACTGATCTTTAAATTGTGCAAATCATTTGGGGTCATTCGGGGAATTGAGTTCCCCAAATCCAAAATGAATGTCAAATGAGGCCTAATAAATTTATAAATTTTGAAAGTCTAATTAGCACAATAAGTGTGTAAGACAATCAGATTCAAGTGATCGAAGCAATTTGATAAGGAAAAACATAAATTTTGAAAGTCTAATTAGTACTATAGAATTCAATCCAAATGTAGTACTTCTTACACTATGTGTTCATAAAAACATAGAAAAGTAACAATACAACAAGCAAAATGAAGAAAGAAGTACAGAAGAGCTTGTAAATAAAAGTGTTAGGCTTGGCCTGTTAAAAAAAAAAAACCAGTCCAAATAAAGGCCAATTTGGGCTTCCATAGTAAGTAGTTGTATTTGTTGGCAAGACCATGGTGTAGTTTTGGGCAAGGTTCAAGTTAAACTCGGCCCTTTTCAGTAGCAAAAACTATAAACAAGCTTTGCTTACGGATGAGATCTCTTGTCATAGGATAATCCTCTGCAGACGAACTTGTAAAGTTGATAGACGGATTCAAATCCTCTGCAGACGAACTTGTAAAGTTGATCATCCGTAACCAGCAGTAGGGTTCCACATTGAAATCAAATAGTGAAATTCATTTGGCCCTTACTAACCAATAAATTGCTAACTCATTATTGATAAGTTAAACATATCGCAGGGTAAAACCAATTTAATACGAGTGCAATATGCACAAGTTAAAATTATAAATACTCAAAGTGTGTATTAACCTAATCAAATATGCATAATTTTACAACTCTAAAAGTATTATAATATATAGTGCAGTTTTAAACCCATGTTTGTGGAATTCACGTGAAATGTTAAATATCAAGGGTAATAATCATTGTTTGAAACTTATTACTTTTATATAATCGATGAAACACAATTTATGATAATCAACTGCAATAAAGGACTCATGAAGTTAATGAAACACATTCATGAATAAATTCCCTATTTTGGTCAAATTTCCCAAAGTTCCTTTCCATACAATAATTAAGGTAATATCATGGTCAAGCAATAAGTTTGGTACTAAAACTTTGATTAGGTTTTAATTGATTTCTTAAACAAATTTGAAATTTCTAAGCCATTAAGCCAAGTCCTTAACCAAACCTTTTACTAAGTTATAAATACAACCACTTAGAGTACATAATAATTCCAATAGCACTTACATGGGCTATGTATATTGTTTTACATTAACAGTTAACATAACTTTGTATGCATGGGCTTTGCATGCATAATTATTATATTTACACTCATTATAGTTACATAACTGAAAACATCTGATTTCATTTTATTGAAGCCATTGGTATATTAATTATTAAAAACATGGTTTTATCATAGCCACATAACATAGCATAGGTTTTCCATGCATATATAACTAGTGCTGTTTCTAATTATTTAGTAGTTATATCATCTTCATGGTTTAAAATAGTCAGCCCCAAGTCGATGCAAATGGTTATTATAGTTGGGTGTCAATGAAATTCATTTAAACCTACAAATCCATAAAATGAAGGAGTTTACAAACCCATAGATAATAAATATCTCAAATATTTGTAGACAACACTACAAACAATCAACCTTTTAGTGGCGTTTGTAAAATGCCGCTAAAAGTGAAAAAAACGCTGCTAATAACTTTACTTGCATTTGTACAAACGCTGGTAATTCATGTGTCGTTAATTCATATAGCGGCGCTTGTAGCAGCGTTTTGTGTAAAATGCCGGTATAAGGATTGTTTAATTACCGGAGTTTTTTACAAAATGCTGTTTAATTTAGTTATTTTGCGGCAGTTTATAAACGCCACTAAAAAAGAACTTTTGTAGAAAAAAAAACATCAATTTGTTTTATTTTTGGCATTTTGAAAACGCCGCAAATGGCAAATAAGCCAAATTTTGAGGAGGTTTCAAAGCGCCGCTAATTTTAACATCTTTTTTTTAGGGGCTTTTATCCAAACGCCGCTGATTGTAATAAATAAATAGAAGCGTTTCAAAAAACGCTACTAAAAACTCTATCTATGCTTTGCAGCAATTTTTTTACACTTGTCAAGTCCTGTTATATATAATAAAGTAATAAATTTACATCCATACACATTTCAATAAAGAAATCATCAATTTCATATATTGTGACTATAATTTAACCACAAAAAAGTCATCCTTATAAAGTAAACAAGTAAAAAAAAAGTACACATAAATGTATTAATTACATGTTCCCACTACAAATTTAAAGGAAAATGTCAAAAAACATCCAAGACAAAGACCATCAACTACTTCCATCTTTGCTTATTTATCCGAAGGTTGAGAGAAGCACATAAGTCAGAACCACCTTTCTCTATAACCTGAATATTGTTCCATAAAATCAACATAAGTGTATGTTAACAAATAAATAGCAATATATAATCATTAGCATAAATAAGCTAAGATCATTCTCATGCTGCAGTTTAACTATATATATAATCAGCATTCATTGATCCGGCCAATGGTGTTGGGAAAGGATTTTAAAACCTTATCAGTGTAGGTACAGTTAAAATGTACATGTGGTTAGACATGGTATTTATGAATTAGTTGTGATATGAATATTTTGAGATGGATGTGCGGAGTTCATTCTCTATGTGGGCCTGCAGAACATTTAAGCTCTCCACCCTTTCGTGCATTGCGGGGTTCAATCCATTATATATGTGGTGCAGTGGAAGGGATCACAAACTGGTTAAGGGACCAGATTAATAAGCCAGAAGATCCAATTTTGGATGCTTTAATATCTACTCTACAAAGTGGAAACAATGAGGGCCTGGGTTGGTGTTTCAGATTCTAAATGCTTCAAGGTCTACCATGGGAGATCTGGAACTCGGTGGATGAATTTCTGAAGCTTTGCAATCATGGAGACCTATTGAAGTTGGTAGGAAAATACTAAATGGACAGTGCAAAACACTAACTCAGTTTCTATGAATTTGTGAATCAAAATGGAAGTGTTCCAATCATTGCAACAGCAGATACAAGTGATCTGAATAATGGAGTGACCTGAAAGGGACTTAAAAATCAGTCATACTTTATCTGTTGGTGCTGTCATCTTGAGTTGAAGTTGCACGAGGCTCTAGCTCTTTGACCTAGGAGGAAAACTCAGAGAACCAAGGTACAGGACTTGTAATTTAAACTTTTTTAGGCACTGTACTCAAGTGACCTCTCTAGTTTTGTTATCTTTCAAAGGGCCAAAGAGCTGACAGAAGCTGCCAGAAGAGAGACAGAGAGAGAGAGAGAGGATGGGATTTCAGAAGCACAACCCTTAAGCTCGCTCTGGGAATCATAACATCAGAACCTACTGGATTGTATCAAAGATGGATATCATGTACATGAAAAAATGAGATTTCCAAATCAATGATGGTCCAATATCACAAAATAAAGTACCATAACACACTGTAGATCTCGCCAAATAAGGATCTCAAGTAAGGCAGACCAGAAAAAGACCTAACTTTCCACATTTTTTATGCAAAGTAGCTGTAATCAGAATCAAACCCGCATTCTCACACTGGCAACCCATGACTTTAACCATCATACTAAATTATGGTCCCAAGTCTAAATTACAAGATTAGAAAGGGGAAACATGCATACTCATGAAAGACGAGACCTTGAGATATACAATGAAAGAGGAAAAGGAATCAATACCAAACAGAGCAGATCTCAATCAGTATAAATAAGAGATGATAAATTCTCATAATACAAGATTGCAACAATAATAACTATCAACTCCAAGTACTAAACTATTCAAGGGCATCCATCAAAACCATCAGCCCTGCGTACTGAACTATTCAAGGGCAGTGTTTTAATGAATTGATTATAATAGCAATTAAACAATATTTCATACTATTCAAGTGCACCAATAATAACCATCATGAGCATTGAAGTCGTCAGACACAGTTCTAAAATGGATTTTGCATAATATTTTAAACATCCTATTTGGAAAATCATAATGAGTTTAAATTACTGTAACTATTAAAACTCAACAACTAAATTACTAAGTTTTATCTAACACTTACAATAAATTAAAACCAGCAATTAAAATAATACAACAACTTACTTCTTCCATCAGTGCAGACAAAGAATAATCCACTAATCCTTCTCAGACCAACCCCTGATGAGATTTACAAAACCAAGGAACCAAACCCAGCTCAAAAGAATGGAAGAACTACCCTTCTTCACGGCATCACCCAACCTAATTAATCATTAAAGACCCAACTCCAACAACAGCACTAGAAGAGGACGAAATTGGAAAGAAGGAACAGGGGGAGAACTGTAGATGGACTTGACTGTTCTAGCATGCTCAAGTCGTTTCCAGAAATTAGCCCCAATTTCTATTTCTATTACCTCTATTATATTTATATTTACCTTTATATTTTTTTTTTTATTATAAAAGAAACTCTTCGTCCTTCTTTGTCCTGATTTTTTTTCCCATTTAGACCTGCGTTTCTATCGTCTCTTTTCCACTTTTGTCCTTAAATGCATCGCTATTTACACTGACTATGCAAGACCAATTTCGTACGAAAAAAATTAAGCATTAAATGCAAGACCAGCTCACTAAAAACCAATGCCGTTTTAACATTTTTGTTCCACTTTTCTCCTTAACTATGTCGCTATTTACATTCAAACCAGCTCACTTGGATTGTACGTCAGCTCACATTAAAATGCCAGCCTTTGTTTTATTTGTTTACAAAATAATTCAAATTCAGTCATAAAATTATTGATGCATGTGGATTAGTTATACTTTTTTTTACATAATTAAGAATCATTATAATTTTATTAATTATAATAATTTAAGTTGTCATATTAATTCAGTTATAATTACAATTGCAACTTTACCAAAATTTAGTTATTGAATCAAGAGTCATTTTAAAAAAATAACACAAAAAAGCATTTGTTAGAACATTAAATGTGCACAGTTAATGCGCATTTAATTCTCTGTTGCTCGTTTATCTTTAAGTTTAACTACTTTATTTTTAAGTGTTGTATTTTAAAAATAACTCAGATTTGATTACTCAGTAAAATTAATATAACTGAATCTTAATTATATTTATAAATATCACTTAAAATCAGTTCCTCTTGGACATGCGCAGTAGACCGTCATCACTTATTCTTAAAACTAATATGACTGAATCTTGAATATGTTTTAAAAGTATCACTTAAAATTTAATTTCCTCTTTTATATTTTGTTCTTTTGTGCCTCGTTCTTTGCTCATCTTCACCAACTTAATTTAATTAATTATGATCACACCATTACAAATAAGGAAAATGATATTGTTCATTAAAAAGGTAGTTGTCATAATCTAAAATTCTTAATTTTTCGAAAGATTTTATAACTATTAGTTTAAAGTTGGAACTATTGGAACATTGTTTTGCGTTCATGACATTGGAATTGTTATTTAAATCATGTAAATATTGTTTTGTACAAACTATTTTCTTCAAAGTAATTAATATTTCAATTTAAAATATTATTTACGAGTTAAGTGAACTATAACAATTTAGTTTTTAAGTGGTTATAATAATTAACTAATTGGTTATAGGCATTGCAAGGAGGAATCATTGATTGTAGTTGTAATGAAGGCTCATGAGCTTTCGTAAAAATTTACATGTGATACGCAGTTATGAAAGATAAAAAGAAAAAAAATAATGGAAAATATAGACATAAAAAGTTCTAAGTTTGAAAAAGAGTACATGCATTATATTATTAAGAAACAAAAATTTACATAGTAAAAAACATTATGTACATTAAAAAAAAAGAGACATTCTAAAACACAATGTCATTGTACAAGTTCTCCATTGTTGTCTTTCTTTCAAGAGAAAGCATATAAATACAGCGGTAATGATTTTATTCTCATGGCCAAAGATGTCAAGTTTCCGAACTTTGAGTAACATTTATCGCAAAACCATACTGTTGTAATACCATTTCAACAAATGTGCACTATAGGGAAAATACGCTTTTAAACCTTTTTTTTTTAAATTGCAGACCACCACTTATCCGTTTCTCCCTCTAACATAATACTACCTAAAATCATTTTATAAGTCTCAGAGCATCTCATAGATATCAAAAGATCATCAAGAATTGTAATCCACTTATAAATAGTGGACACACTATAAGGTGCACCGCTGAAAGTTGGAGGCATTTTATCTAAAAATTGTTTCAACTGCTCAAGTCTAGGGTGAGGAGGCCTACAATGAGTAATCTTGATATTTTCCGATAATCCAGACTGCTCCTTCAGAGCTTTCTACATCGGCATTTATCTAGATTGGTAGAAAACTATTTAACTAATTCAATGATCTAACGGTCAATATAATATTAAGAAGACGCTTACTTTTACACAGAAACGCTTTTTACAACTAATTAAGATTCAATCAACTAACTATCTCAAATTAAAAATTAGTGATAAATTTTAAAAATTAATGAAAATAGCGACACTTTACTGTTAGTGGATGTGTTTTCTGCGCAAGTCATCTCATGACATCATACGAGGTAGGAGGGGTGCTTTCTAAAAATAAATTTTAATTCAGTCATTTAATTCACTTAAATTGAGATTTTTTCAATAATTTTAAAAATTATTAAAAAAAGTATCATTTAATTTTTGACGCATAATTTTTATAAAAATGCCCTTATGACCCCTTTGTAATCATGGTTTTGTTTAAGGTATTTTATAAGGTTTCTAACTCTTTTAAGGGTATTTTGGAAAGAAAGTTTTTGCAAATAGTAAAATAAAGTGACAACAATGTTTCTCTCGCTTATAAGAATTAAGAGAAGCAACGATTAAGAACCATTTTGTTTAATCAATTCCAACACAAAAAATTAAGGATAAAAAAATGTTAATAACAAATTGTTAGATCCAATTTCTACATAAGCAAGATAAATAAAAAAAATATGTGTTTAATGTTGAGTAAACTTAGGATGTTAATAAATACATAAAAAATTTCTTGAAATCTATACAATTTATTGAATGAGAACAACTTATTATAATTTTAAGAAATCAAAAATATAAAATTTAATAAAAGTAATATAATTTTAATATAACTTCGTAAATATACATAGAACTTAGTGAAGATATTTTAGGAAAAATGAGAAATCAACAAATATAGAATTGCCTTTTAAAATAGATTTAGTCATCAATTTTTTGGTAATTAAAATTAGTGATATTTCTTAAAATAACTGTGAATCTGTGTCCTACTTTTCATGAAGGATTTTCTTTTTCCAAAAAAATCCTAAACATACTTGTAAAATAAATTGTTTGTTATCATGTTTTAATAAAATTTTAATGAAGTTAAGAAGTGTTTTGAGGGTATTTTTGGAAGAAGACTTATGTTGAAAGTAAAATGACATGCATTCTTAGTTATTTATGAAAATTATCACTAATTTCTAATTACCAAGAATTTAGATACTCAATCAGAGTTATTTTTATAACTTTACACTAAAAACCAATTTCTTCAGAAAAAAGGCACTCATTTAATTTTGAGAAAATTGGTTTTTAGTGTTACTTTTTCAAAATTATTGAGATTCAGTCGGCCCTATCTTGATAATTAGTTTTTAGTGATACTCTTTTAGCACAATTGAGAATCAATGGTATTTTACTATTTATTAAGAATTTCTTCAAAAATGCCCTCAAAAGACTTGCAAACCTCAGTTTTAAAGTCTTTTGGGGTATTATTTGGAATAATTTGTTAATGAATAGTAAAATGAAACTGATTCTTAATTATGTTAAAAACATATTACTAAAAACCAATTACCAAGATTTGGCAAATTGAATTTGAGTTATTTCGATAAGGTATCACTAAAAACCAATTTACCCTTTAATTTTAAGTATTTTGTATTAAAGAACTTTATTTTAAAAATGCCTTCAACAAACTTGTAAAATAATTTGTTTGTTATATTAAGACTTTTAATGAAGTTAGGAAATAATTTGTTTGTTATATTAAGACTTTTAATGAAGTTAGGAAGTTTTTTGAGGTTATTTTTGAAACAAGACCTATGTTAACATTAAAATGATACTCATTCTCAATTATTTATAAAAACTATCACTAATTTCTAATTATTAAGAACTTAGTGACTCAATATGTTTAAAGATTCACGATATTTTTTTTTGGTGAGAAAAATTTCAGGCTATTTTTTGTGAGAAAAATTCACACTAAAAACCAGTTTTGTCTGCAAAAAAAAAAAAAAAAACAAACAAACAAACCAACTGCATTTAATGATCTATTGCCTTTTTTGCCAGTAATTTAATTTTAAGTATTTCATATAAAAAGGGTTTGCTTTTATCTATTTCGATCTTCTGAATAATTCTCAATTACAGGAAAGTCGTTGATTGGATGTGAATTATTTTTAAAAAGCATAGCCTCATTTGAACAACAAAAGTGAGTTTTCGAATTGTGGAATGCTCCATTTGGCATCATTTTATACCAACAGCAAAAATTAATGCACAAAAAAATTACAGAAAATTGCCACCTTGTGTTCTTAACCTTTTTACTTACCATTTTATTTCTTACTACTTATGTACCTGAATATTGATTTTTGAAAATAATCTTACCATGGGGCTCATAACTATTTGATGATGCCTCTCATGTACATGTAGATAGCTTTAGTGTTAAAAAGTTAAATGCTTTTAAAAATGTTATTATGAGCCTGTGTTTTGAAGAGAATAACCAAGAAACAAATTGGAAATTTGGCTTTAAGTGATACTCTTTAAACATAAATAAGATTTAGTTAGAATATGAGTGTCATTTTACTATTCATATAAGTCTTTTTTCCAAAAATACCCTCAAAAAACTTCTTAACAAACAAACTTCATAATAAACAAATTATTTTACAAGTACATTAAGGGCATTTTTTTAAAAAAAAATCCTTCATGATCAGTAAAATGATACAGATTCACAGTTATTTTTAAAAAATTATCATTAATTTTTAATTGCCAATTTGTTATACATAACACAGGCACAAAACATGGGCAACTAGTAACTTATAAAAATTGATAACATGTCGTGTCATACCACCTAACCCATTCGTACCTCAATCCGCTTCCTTCAAATGACCGCCTCAACCCAAGTGTAGGTAGGTCCAAAGCAAAACACTCTAAAACTATCCTCCAAAGCCTTTACCCAATAAGAATAAACTAAACCTTTTAATGTTATTTTAATCCTTCTAAAAATCAAATAAAATCTAATAAATACCAAAAATTTACCACAATCAATAGAAAATTATTAAAATTGGATTATGACTATTATTGCATCCAAAATGTTCGCATAAGATAATTCACCAAAATTAGAAGAAAACTTCACATTTAATTCGAAGCACCAAATTTGACGAATTTGCGATGTTACAGACACTTCGACCCAAAACCAAACCAAACAGATTTCGTTCTATAATGTCTATCATGCGATAGCACATGAAGCACGTCACCATTCCCCTCCGTGAGGCATGATAATTTGACTATTTCTCTTTTTCTGATTCTTATTTAAGAGGTGTTTGGTTTGAAAGAGAGCCCAACTAGTGAGGTAATTTATCATGCATCCAACGGTCATCTATTCTATATATAATGAGAAGAGGCCCCTTGAGAAGCGTACCAAACAAAATGTGCAGTTTTTTAAAATAGCCCTTACACACCTCTTGTAAAGATTTATTAATTAAGGGTATAATGGTCAAAACTTATAATTAGTTTTAAAAACTATCCTCTCCCACGTTCTCCATCCCTCCCTCCCTTCTTACACACATACAATATTGCACGTTCATGTTGCTATGGTAAGGCTGCTATGGTGAGTAAATGAAGCAAGTAAATGAACTAGGACCCAAGTCTTTTATGGTCATGAAGTGGTGGGGCCCACCTATTATATACGGACTTTCGGTGCGATTTCAATAAACTATAATACTACCGTCACCATCTTATTATTAGGAGTCTTTTTTTTTTTTTTGGGTAGAAATCTTATTATTAGGAATCAAATGCCCAACATAGAGGCTGTAAAATTAATTAGAGATCTGAAAGAGGAGAAATTAATAAATGATAAAAGGAATCCATAATAGACCAAATCCTAGTAACATAGAAGAAAACCCCAATAAACCTAATCCAACAAGGATGGGGCAACCGTAGAAACCCCATTCACGCGTCAGGGATGAAACGTTTTAAGATGGTTGACTGGATGGTCGAACCAGTCAAATCATCAACCGGTTGAGTTTTTATTTTATTTTATTCGATTCGATCATTAAATCAAGGTAAAATGAAGGTTTAGTGATAGTCTTTAAAATAAATTATGATTAAGTGACCGATTTTAAAATAATTATTAAAAATTGTTTATTCAAAAACAAGTGATATGTACTTATGTTACAATTTTTTCCCTGACCAAATTGCCCATTATCTCTCTCTCTCTCTCTCTCTCTCTCTCTCTCTCTCTCTCTCTCTCTCTCTCTCTCTCTCTCTCTCTCTCTCTCTCCATCTACCCAAAACATCTTTTCCCTTTTTTTTTAACTTATCTTTAATTGAACATGTTTTTATTTTTATTTTTGGTGTTCTTATCGTTGGGGACTCTCATCTCTTAGAGAAGAGAGTCCTCCCATTTGAATTATCACAAATCTCAAACTCTCCCCCATTTTTTTATTTTTTTATTTTTCATCTTTTAATTTATCCCTATCCCAGAATATTCTTATCGCGAGGCATTTGTGCATTCTTAATCGGTGACATGTGTCTTTTCCAAAGAATCCTAAAGTCTCCCTCAAATTTGTGATAATTGCAACAACAACAAAAAAAACCCCTTATTTTCCAATTTTGCTTTAATTTCTTTGTTCTTTTGAAGTTTTAGGACTTGTGCATATTTTCCAATTTTTAACTCGTGCAAAATTAAGGTGCTTACAGTCAACGAATATATAGACTGATTCTAAAAAATAACACACATGATCAATGCATTGAATCAAACCCAGTTTATTTAGCATTACCAACCATGAAAATATGTAATTCTTTCATGATATGTATCAAACCTAGTCCTACTTGTATTTTCATGTACTGAGAAGTGTCATTTTTTTTTTTGGGTTACAAGAAGTGTCAATTTTTTAATCTATGTACATGATTGCTGGTGAGTAGTGACTTTAAAAAAAAACTGAAGCTTGTGAGACATGGAAAATCAATTCAATGACTTCCTAATCATCACACGGGATTCACAAAAATAAGGAGTCGCCACCATTCAAATTAAGGTGTGAATGGACACAAAAATTATCAAATAAAATACAAAAAGCAAAACTAGAATAAAAATAACTCTATTTTAAAATAAAAACCAGAGATGGATAAGGAGATTAGGTTATAAATAGGGGAAGGTATTAGGCACCCCTATTCATCCACACAAATTGGTTGCCAAATGTTGTTCATACTTGAAATACTTGCTTAATAATAAAATACTCAAAAAGTGATTGAAAAAGACAAACACATGTGAAATTTTTCATATGGGTAGCCCAATTGAATTTGGACTCTCATTATGAATGTGTCTCTTCCAAGACTTAATCATCAAGTAAAAACGAAGAGACAACGTGAATAAAATCTAACCAAATCAAATCTGAAAAGTTTAACCCAAAGATAAGCCATTTTTAAAACCTAGAGCAAAATCTAGCTTAAACTGTGAGTATGTGTACTTGATTCATGTGATTTGAATTAAAATCATTTGAAAATAGTTAGAAAATACTCAAAAAGAATTTAGGGTAAGGATTCGGCTCAGACCGCCGGTAAATCTAAAAAGTCCACCACTAAAAGAACCACGGTTCGAAAGTTGATCGTCGCTAAATCATTTAGCGGCGATCGCCTTGGCTTTTAGCAGCGGCCTATGACCGCCACTAAAAACATTTTGTTTTGAAAAAAAAAATTACCAGCACTTTCCTTTCTCCCTTCCGGTGCAATGTTTGGAAAAAGAAAAGGGTGCCAGAATCTGGAGGAAATATTCTCCTCTCTTCTCTTTATTAATAGTATAGATAGATATTACATAGAAAAAGCTGTAGATATTTATTGTTTGGTTTTCGAATTCGAATTTTGAAAATAATGAACTGCTTGTGAAATTGGCCTAACCAAAACCAAACTGTACTGAATTTTCAATTTGAGTTATTTGAGTTTGGGTAGTGGGTTTTATATTTTTGTTTGTTTCGATTTTTGGGTTGAGAAAATCATTTTCAATTTGGTTCAGTACAGTTTAGGGTTAACTCTAAATACATTTGGTTTGGTACTAGATTTAGGTAAACTCAGTCCAACCCAAACGAAGTTGCACCCCAAATAAGATCCACCATCGTTCATCTGAACCTAGGCTTTATAAGTAAGAAATAAATAGAATAGATTCGCAAAATAGAAAGTGATAAACGAAATAAAATTTTCAAAAATTAAAAATAAAAATTTGAAACTATTAATTATATAATTACAATCTAAAAACAGCCGATGTGCTCTTCTAAATACTCTTATTATGATGGTTTTTAAACCAATAAAAAATTTTATTATATAAGTTTTATTTTTTAAATCAAAGAAATTAGAAAATTAGGTGGCTCTATGGTTTTTTTAAACTTAGTGCAATCATGTATAAGACATAGACTAGTTAGATATAAAATTAAATTAAAAAAAAAAGTCTCATCACTTCATGAAAGTATTACAAAACTAATTATAATCCAAGTAGCTAGGATTGGATAAGACACATATCAAGAAAGGATTTCACCTGTAATTAGTTTTTTTATGGGTGTAAATGCTAAACTGTGATACTCATTTGTTAGACTTGAAGTTGAAACTGTTTCCTAAGGCTTCTTTTGGTGTTGATTTTGGGAACTTATTCTAAGCTTATGCCACGGCTTGGAAGATTGAGTTCCAAGCTTAGAATAAGTTCCTGTCTAGACAGTTGTTTGATTGCAATTTTGGAATGAATTCTCCCAAATTGAGTTTAGAAAATGCACTAAAGAGAGCAATCAACCCCAAATTTGTTTTTAGTTTTTCAAAACACATTTTGCAAAAGTATGGTGACATACTTGTAGTATTTAATAAGTTTGAAGGATACACTTGAAACTTATTTTAAAAACTTCTTTACATGACAAGGTTAGACTTGTCATTAATGGAAAGTTCATTTAAATTAAAACAATGACAAACTTGTAATATTTATAACCTCCACATAAATAAATGAAGAGTAAATTACACTTACTTCCCTTATGGTTTCTCACAACTATGGGTACATCCCCTAAGCTCTTTGAAATGACACTTACCTCTTTTGTCAAACTCAAAACATGTAATTTAACTATTTTATCCCTTTCCAAATTTTTATTTGAAATAAAAAAATTTATAAATTTAAAAATAAATTCACCAATGATTCTTAAATTTATTTAAGACTTCCCTTAAATAATTTTTTTTATTATAAAAAAACCACAAAATCTTACATTTTTAAGACTTAAAGAAGAATAAATTTGTCAAAAAATATTATAACTTTAATAAAATTTGTACAAAAGGAAGGAATATAAAGTATACAGTGAAATACAAGGGAGATAAGTGTCATTTCAGAAACTGTATGGGAGGTATCTATAGTTGTTAGAAACTAAAAGGGAGATAAGTGTAAATTTCTCATAAATGAAATGTCATTCACCAAACGTCAAACCTAACTGATCTTTAAATTGTGCAAATCATTTGGGGTCATTCGGGGAATTGAGTTCCCCAAATCCAAAATGAATGTCAAATGAGGCCTAATAAATTTAAAAATTTTGAAAGTCTAATTAGCACTATAAGTGTGTAAGACAATCAGATTCAAGTGATCAAAGCAATTTGATAAGGAAAAACATAAATTTTGAAAGTCTAATTAGCACTATAGAATTCAATCCAAATGTAGTACTTCTTACACTATGTGTTCATAGAAACATTGAAAAGTAACAATACAACAAGAAAAATGAAGAAAGAAGTTCAGAAGAGCTTGTAAATGAAAGTGTTATGCTTGGCCTGTTAAAAAAAAACCAGTCCGAATAAAGGCCAATTTGGGCTTCCATGGTAATTAGTTTTAATGAATTGATTATAATATCAATTAAACAATATTTCATACTATTCAAGTGCACCAATAATAACCATCATGATCATTCCTTCAAGTCGTCAGACACAGTTCTAAAATGGAGTTTGCATAATATTTTAAACATCCTATTTGGAAAATCATAATGAGTTTAAATTACTCTAACTATTAAAACTCAACAACTAAATTACTATGTTTTATCTAACACTTAAAATAAATTAAAACCAACAATTAAAACAATACAACAACTTACTTCTTCCATCGGTGCTGACAAAGAACAATCCACTAATCCTTCTCAGACCAACCCGTGACGAGATTTACAAAACCAAGGACCCAAACCCAGCTCAAAAGAATGGAAGAACTTTTTTTGGTAATGCCAAAAGAAGAATGGAAGAACTACCCTTCTTCATGGCATCACCCAAACTAATTAATCATTAAAGACCCAACTCTAACACCAGCACAAGAGGACGAAATTGGAAGAAGGAACAGGGGAGAACTATAGATAGACTTGACTGTTCTAGCATGCTCAAGTCGTTTCCAAGAAAGCCCCAATTTAACTATAAAAATTGATAACATGTCGTGTCATACCACCTAACCCATTCGTACCTCAATCCGCTTACTTCAAATGACCGCCTCAACCCAAATGTAGGTAGGTCCAAAGCAAAACACTCTAAAACTATCCTCCAAACCCTTTACCCAATAAGAATAAACTAAACCTTTTAATGTTATTTTAATCAGTCTAAAAATCAAATAAAATCCAATAAATACCAAAAATTTGCCACAATCAATGGAAAATTATTTAAATTGGATTATGAATATTATTGCATCCAAAACGTACGCATAAGATAATTCACCAAAATTAGAAGAAAACTTCACACTTAATTCGAAGCACCAAATTTGAAGAATTTGGGATGTTATAGACACTTCGACCCAAAACCGAACCAAACAAATTCAGTTCTATAATGTCACGTGCATAATAATGGGATAGCACATGAAGCACGTCACCATTCCCCTCCGTGAGGCATGATAATTTGACTATTTCTTTTTCTGATTCTTATTTAAGAGGTGTTTGGTCTGAAGTAGAGCCCAATTAGTGAGGTAATTTATCATGCATCCAGCAGTCATCTATTCTATATATAATGAGAAGAGGCCCTTTGAGAAGCGTACCAAACAAAATGTGCAGTTTTCCAAAGCAACCCTTACACACCTCTTGTAAAGATTTATTAATTAAGAGTATAATAGTCAAAACTTATAATTAGTTTTAAAAACTATCCTCTCCCAGGTTCTCCATCCCTCCCTTCCTTCTTACACACATACAAATACTGCACGTTCATGCTGCTGGGGGAAGTAAATGAAGTAAGTAAATGAACTAGGACCCAAGTCTTTTATGGTCATGAAGTGGTGGGCCCCACCTATATTATATACGGACCTTCGGTGCGACTTCAATAAACTATAAAACTACCGTCACCATCTTATTTTTAGGACGAAATCCTCTCCATCGAATGGTCGTTCGAATGGTCATTCGAACGACCTAAACACGACACACGTCCCCTCTTTTCCTCTCTCCTGACCGAACAGATAGAACGGCGTTCCATCCGTTGGAACCTCATGCTCGAGCGTGGGCAAATCATCCCGAAATTGTCACACTTGGTGTATTTTTACAATCTTTATAAATTTAAGGACCGGCCATGGTGGGACTTGTAACCAGGTATGGTGGGACTTGTAATGGAGCATGGTGGGACTTGTAACCATGCATGGTGGGACTTGTAACCAAGCATGGTAAGACTTGTAACCGAGCATGGTAAGACTTGTAACTGAGCATGGTGGGACTTGTAACCATGCATGGTAGGACTTGTAACCATGCATGGTGGGACTTGTAAACAGGCATGGTGGGACTTGTAACGGGGCATGGTAGGACTTGTAATAGGCATGGTGGGACTTGTAATCAGGCATGGTAGGACTTGTAATCAGACATGGTAGGACTTGTAACTAGGACTTGTAACGGGGCATGGTGGGACTTATAACCAAGCATGGTGGGACTTGTAACTAGGCATGGTGGGACTTGTAACTAGGCATGGTAGGACTTGTAACGGGGCATGGTGGGACTTGTAACCAGACATAGTAGAACTTGTAACGGGGCATGGTGGGACTTGTAACCAGACATGGTAGAACTTGTAACGGGGCATGGTGGGACTTGTAACCAGGCATGGTAGGACTTGTAACCGGGCATGATGGGACTTGTAACAGGCATGGTGAGACTTGTAACCGGGTATGGTGGGACTTGTAACCATGCATGGTAGGACTTGTAACAGGCATGATGAGATTTGTAACTAGGCATAGTCAGACTTATAACGGGGCATAGTGGGACTTGTAACTAGGCATAGTAGGACTTATAACGAAGCATGGTGGGACTTATAACCATGCATGGTAAGACTTGTAACTGGCATGGTTGGACTTGTAACGGGGGCATGGTAGGACTTGTAATGGGGCATGGTGAGACTTGTAACCATGCATGATAAGACTTATAACTGGCATGGTGGGACTTGTAACCGGGCATGGTGGGACTTGTAACAGGCATGGTAGGACTTGTAATATATAATATAATTTTTCAAATTTAATGGGTAATATACCTAATACATTTGCATGCTACTGCAAGTATTAGATGTAGCTTATTAGTCCAAAAATGACAATTATATGGCAGTCAGTTTTGAATTTTTGAATCAATTAAACTAAATTAGGTTGATTTGTTAACCACTTGTTTGGTTGGATTTGTTTCCATAATAAGTTTTAACTTTTTCAAGTGGCTCCCATCTTTTAACTTTTGAGTTGCACACTTGACAATGCTACTTGTCATGCACCGTAATGACCTACTCCTTTTGGGTATTGTTGAACTTTTTTTTTGTTACCGTGTTTCCCAAATGATAGCGAGCACTTTTGATTGGGTTCCTTTTCAAAAAATCCTGCAAGCTACAAATATTAATTTTTTATTTTATTTGTTTGGGCTAAACAGGAGGGAAGGAACGGGTTGGGGAGAAAGACGAAAACTAATGGAAAGAGGATAACGGCGTTGGGTTTGTTTAGGTGAGAGAAAAGTATGTTGGACACGTGTCGCGTGCTGTGCATTCGAACGACCATTTGAAAGACCGTTCGGTGGAGAAGATTTCGGTCGCCAACCGACATAGAGGTTGTAAAATTAATTAGGGATGTAAGAGAGGAGAAATTAATAAACAATAAAAGGAATTCGTAATAAGCGTAATCCAAGAAGCTAGGATGAGGCAACCGTGGAAACCCCATTCACACGTCAGGGATGAAATATCTTAAGATGGTTGACTGGATGGTCGAACCAGTCAAATCATCAACCGGTTGAATTTTTTTTTTATTATTCGATTTGATCATTAAATTAAGGTAAAATGAAGGTTTAGTGATACTCTGTTAAAATAAATTATGATTAAGTGACAGATTATAAAATAATTATTAAAAATTGTTTATCCAAAAACAAGTGATATGTCCGATCTCTCTCTCTCTCCAACGACCCCAAACATCTTTTCAAAGAATCTTAAAAAATCTCCCTCGAATTTGTGATAATTACCAAAAAAAAAAAAAAAAGGCCCTTATATTTTCCATTTTTGCTTTAATTTCTTTGCTCTTTTGAAGTTTTAGGACTTGTGAACCAATTTTCAACTCATGCAAAATTAAGGTGCTTACAGTCAACGAATATATAGACTGATTCTAAAAAACAATACACCTGATCACTGCGTTGAATCAAACCCAGTTTATTTAACATGATATGTATCAAACCTAGTCTTACTTGTATTTTCATGTACCTTTTTAAATTTCTTGGACTTGAAAAATAAAATTTGCAGTAAATTCTTTTATTTGTTTAAAAATTACAGTAAGTGTTGTGTATGCGCCCTATATGTCCATAATTGGATATGATTTATGTTCGTGTGTGAGATTGCAATTTTCGACCCTATAACCCTATTTTCTTTGAATCATTGAAGGCACCACATAAATCATGTTTTTGTTTACTTCGATTTTCTTTTTCCTGTTTTTTTTCGTTTGTTTTTAAACAATAAGACTTTAGGAGACTTGAGTGGTAGGTATCGGGCTGTATTTTTATAATATATATTAAATTTTAAAATTTATTTCATTTATTGATTTTGAATTTATGAACTTGTCCTATAGATCGATCTTACTTATAAACCCTAGGGTTCAGATGCAAGATTTAACGATCATGGATTTGTTCATGGACATATGACCTAAAATTTTATAATTTTTTAGAATACTACTGATTGACATAGTTCTAGTTCATGTAAGCATACAGCGTAAGTATTATGTCTCTACTGGCATGAAGGATTCGGGTAGGTTTGCTAGTAATTAAAAGTATAATATAGTTATTAATAATATATGTATTTTTTATACATAAAATATAAGAAATAATATTAAAAATATGTGAAAGGTCGGGTCTGGGCAAGTTGGGCCAAACCCAAACCAGCCCCTAACCTAATTTTAGTAGAGTTGTAAATCTAACCCAAACTGCTCAAAGCCCACCCAACCCAACTCGAATAATAGCCTGAACTGAGCATTTAGTTTGGGTTTGTGTTTGAGTTGCGCTTCATTTCTAGGCCGAAATCGAGTTTGGGTTGGGCTAGGGTTCAACCAATACAACCCCAAAAGGCCAAAGTTAATGTTAACTTTATATACCCACTCTCATATATATATATATATATATATATGTATATATATATATGGAAGTTAATATTTATTTGTATGTATATGTACTTTTGTTTTTTTTACATTGTCATTGTAGCTATGCAATCAACTATTAAACATGAATTTATTAGCATGTGATAATTAGTTTATGAATTCATTCTTAAAGAAATAATTTTATACTCATATATGCTACAATGAATGTGATATTTGGGAGCACATAGATAAGAAAGATTGTACAAAACCACAAATATAGTGAGTCTTTATTATATTTTAAAAATAATTTTTTATAGTGAGTCTTTGATTTCCACATGGGTCAGCAGTTGAACTCATTGCCCAAGACCTTGAAGCTCCTCTTGCTAACTTCCTTCCCATTTTTTTTTTCCAAATTCAAGGGACCAATTAAGAGGCTTTTATAACAATATTGAAAAAAAAAATTCAAAAATCTTACATTTTGTTTGGACCATCACGAACTCAAATAATAATGTTGATAGAATTTAAATTTTTCGAGAATTTTAGAGGCCATCGACTAAACATAACTAATTAATTAATTGTTAGAATTTTATTGCATTTATTAATTTCTAATATGCTAACTCATCCTACCAATTTGTTACAAGCCTTGGGTGTGAAAAGACTTGAAAGGAAAATAAAATAAAAAAATCAAGTGTAACAAATGGATTAAATGTTCTTCCAAAACAACACACTTATAATATCGGGTTGGTTCGGTCCGGGTTGAGCTCAATTCAAGATGAACAGAAATTATGGAAGCCAACCCAAAACCAAATTACCAAACCGAAACAAAAAAACAAAAAAAATTTGCATAGTACAGATTTTCTTATGCGATAATGGCTTTGATTATTCTTCCCTAAACAAACAAACATATAGTAATACTATGAAACTAGGAATCTTCAATCGCGCTTCGCAATTGAAATCGGCACAAAGGGCAGGTATTCTTCTTCTCTAACCATGAAACAATGCATCGCCTGTGAAAAACATGGGCGCAAGGCATCTCTGCAACATCTTCACCTTCTGCGAAGTGGTCAAGGCAAACTAAACAAATCTCATCCATCTCAAATTCTCCGAGTTTCTTCGTTTTAAGAGCGTCGATTGACGAGCGCGAAGCAGGAAAAATAGCAAATCCAGTACTGTCTTCAACAAATGTAGTCTCATTAATCCCTGTAGAATCCTGGTCGTAGTATAGATGTCCTGTCACAACTCGAACCATGGCAGAGAAGCCTAGACACTGCTGACTCCCCCTCACCGTTGAAAGAAGTGCTTCAAATCTAGTCTTGCTTGCAAACTCTGCCTTCAGGAAGTCAAGATTCGCAGGTGAAACATGGGTCCCCGCAGATGAAATAATTTCTTGAAAACATGCTTGGGCCGTGTTCTCTTCCTGCAACAATGACGAGTTGATACGAAACTCATAGTTAATCCACCCGCTGTTTGTCTCTCGGGTGACGGTAGCTTCAGAGAGCTCTATCCATTGATGCTTGCATGCAATGGTAAGCAAGAAAAGCACTCGGGTGTCGTATGGGGTTTCTCTCTCTACTTCAAATCTGTGGAAGCTCTCAATATCAACGGTTTGAACGTAGTATTGTGGTTCAGCCATGGTGGATTGCCGTGTGAAGTAAACCAGAAAAAAATTTTGAAAGTAAACCTGCAGATCGCCTAAACTAGGTGTATTTATAATTGAATGAGAAAGGAGAAAGCTAATCCAAGTAGGATTCGGCAGTGGAGAACGCGATGTGGAATAAACTTGAGCTCTATCCCATGCTACGAGAGATATATAGATTAATTTAATACATCTAATCCAAGTAGGACTCGGTAAACATAGAAAAAACAATAATAAATCTAGAGAAATTTATACCTCAGGTTATTTAAATTTGAATATGTTTTGGCGATTTTACCCCTCTATAAGTATAAAAGGCGTAAGAATTGGAGATTTTTGCACCAAAAGATATTATCAAAACACAGTCCAAGTAGGATTGTAAAATTAACTAATTATAGTCCAAGTAGGATTAGGTTAATTATTTCTATATATACTTCTCTCCTAACACCGGATAGAGCCAGCTATTACAAGTTTTCAGAGCTCTCTCTCTCCTCTCTCGCTCATAACGCACTCAGTTCAGGCCGGGCATATCCTGGTTTACTTTCGCTTGAAATTTTTGAGGTTTTCTTCATCCATCAGTAGCTAGCATTAGCATCCAATGTTAAGATAAGATTCGTTTAACATTCTTCATGCTGATTTCCTCTCCACGGAAGAGAGAGTTTTCTGGGTTCGTTTTTGTAAATTTTGCATGCGTTCAGAGATATGAATTGGGATGGGCCGGATGGGCATGAAGGGGGTGTTAATTGGCTAGCGCACGCCAATCCAATGATTAGAGTTTGACAAGGCATAATCAAGTTAGGCTCCTAACCTAAGAGGACTCATCCAGTGGGATTTGAATCATCTGCTGGATGCCCAGCACCCACTATCGAATCCAAAGGTAGCACGTCAGGGCTACGCCATCTGCAGACCTGATGTTCATCAGGTCACCCGTGGTTGGGTTTGAGGAGAACGGCATTAACGCCATTCCCTTTGATTCAATGAAAATATAAATTTCCTAGTTTCGGCAGACCTGGACTGCCGAAACTCTCTCCCGCAGGAACGCACACAATTCCCCTTTCTCTTCCTTCTTCTCTTCTCTTGCTCTTCTGCAACAAAAATCATTCAAGCAAGGCTTACTCCTTCTCTTGTCTTGCTCTTCTCCAACAAAATGCAAACTCCGGCGTTTTGTGGATCTGAGCGTGGACTTGAGCGCTGCTGGTGTTGCTGATGAATAAGAAACAAATCATTTGATGCTCTGCGCCACAAACTGAAGTGGGAGTGGACAAGGTGCTTGTTGCTGTTAAGACATTTTCTGGTGCACAAATTGTCATACATTTGATTATTTTGAGCCATGCAAAATTGCAAATTACAATTATGCTAAAAGTCCGATAAAGTTTTATGGAAAAACTGCTTTTTATCAGGTCATATTTAATGGAAAGTTTCATTCATGCTAAATTACTTTTGTGGCTTTTCTGTAACCCTTTAACCTTTTAATCAAACAGTATTTTTCATGAAAACACTAATTTGAATTTTTATGAAATGCCCAAATCACTTTCTATAAATTTTATTAGATAAATGTATACATTCCAAAGCACTAATTTGGCTTCTCAGATAATCCCCGTTTCAACTAAATAGAAATCCTATACAAGAATACATTGAAAGAATTATTTTCAAAATAATTTCGTCATTCATTTGAACTCATGCAAAATTAAGGTGCAAAATCAAAAGAGTAAACTCGTTGAACACTTTGAACTTGAAACCCCTAAAGGCCAACAACAATAAACCTATTAACCTAAAGAGAAAAAATTAAAACTCGTTAAACCAAACCGATTCTTCAACCCAACACCAAACCAAACAAATTCGGCTTTATAATGTGATAGCACATGAAGCACATTACCATTCCCCTCCGTGAGGCATGTTAATTTGACTCTCTCTTTTTCTGATTCTTATTTAAGAGGTGTTTGGTTTGAAATAGAGCCCAATTAGTGAGGTAATTTATCATGCATCCAGCGGTCATCTATACTATATATAATAAGCAGAGGCCTTTTGGGAAGCGTACCAAATAAAATGTGCAGTTTTCCAAAATAGCCCTTACACACCTTTTGTGAGGATCTATTAATTAAGGGTATAATGGTCAAAACTTATAATTAGTCTGAAAAACTGTTCTCTCCCATGTTCTCCTTCCCTCCTTTCCTTCTTACACACATCCAGTACTGCACGTGCATGCTGCTAGGGTAAGTAAATGAACTAGGACCCAAGTCTTTTATGGTCATGAAGTGGTGGGGCCCACCTATTATATACGGACCTTCGGCGTGACTTCAATAAACTATAATACTACCGTCACCATCTTATTATTAGGAATCTTTTTTTTTTTTTTGGGTAGAAATCTTATTATTAGGAATCAAATGCCCAACATAGAGGCTGTAAAATTAATTAGAGATGTGAAAGAGGAGAAATTAATAAATGATAAAAGGAATCCATAATAGACCAAATCCTAGTAACATAGAAGAAAACCCAAATAAACCTAATCCAAGAAGGATGGGGCAAACGTAGAAACCCCATTCACACGTCAGGGATGAAACGTTTTAAGATGGTTGACTGGATGGTCGAACCAGTCAAATCATCAACCGGTTGAGTTTTTATTTTATTTTATTCGATTCGATCATTAAATCAAGGTAAATGAAGGTTTAGTGATAGTCTGTTAAAATAAATTATGATTAAGTGACCGATTATAAAATAATTATTCAAAATTGTTTATTCAAAAACAAGTGATATGTACTTATGTTACAATTTTTTCCTGACCAAATTGCCCATTATCTCCAATCTCTCTCTTTCTCTCTCCAACGACCCAAAACATCTTTTCCCTTTTTTTTTTAACTTTATCTTTAATTGAACATGTTTTTTTTTATTTTGGTGTTCTTATCGTTGGGGACTCTCGTCTCTTAGAGAAGAGAGTCCTCCCATTTGAATTATCACAAATCACAAATCTCAAACTCTCCCCCATTATTTTATTTTTTTATTTTTCATCTTTTAATTTCTCCCTATCCCAGAATATTCTTATCGTGAGGCATTTGTGCACTCTTAATCGGTAACATGTGTCTTTTCCAAAGAATCTTAAAAAGTCTCTCTCAAATTTGTGATAATTGCAACAACAAAAAAAACCCCTTATTTTCTAATTTTGCTTTAATTTCTTTGTTCTTTTGAAGTTTTAGGACTTGTGCATATTTTCCAATTTTTAACTCGTGCAAAATTAAAGTGCTTACAGTCAACGAATATATAGACTAATTCTAAAAAATAACACACCTAATCAATGCGTTGAATCAAACCCAGTTTATTTAGCATTAGAAACCATGAAAATATGTAATTCTTTCATGATATATATCAAACCTAGTCCTACTTGTATTTTCATGTACTGAGAAGTGTCATTTTTATTTTTATTTTTTGGTAATTAGAAGTGTCATTTTTTTAATCTATGTACATGATTGCTTGTGAGTAGTGACTTTAAAAAAAATAAAAAATAAACTGAAGCTTGTGAAACATGGAAAATCAATTCAATGACTTCCTAATCATTACACAAGATTCACAAAAATAAGGAGTCGCCACCATTCAAATTAAGGTGTGAATGGACACAAAAATTATCAAATAAAATACAAAAAGCAAAACTAGAATAAAAATAACTCTATTTTAAAATAAAAATCAGAGATGGGTAAGGAGATTAGGTACCCCTATTCATCCACACAAGTTGGTTGCCAAATGTTTTCCATGCTTGAAATACTTGCTTAATAATAAAATACTCAAAAAGTTATTGAAAAAGACAAACACATGTGAGATTTTTCATATGGGTAGCCCAATTGAATTTGGACTCTCATTATGAATGTGTCTCTTCCAGGACTTAATCATCAAGTAAAAACGAAGAGACAACGTGAATAAAATCTAACCAAATCAAATCTGAAAAGTTTAACCCAAAGATAAGCCATTTTTAAAACCTAGAGCAAAACCTAGCTTAAACTGTGAGTATGTGTACTTGATTCATGTGATTTGAATTAAAATCATTTGAAAATAGTTAGAAAATACTCAAAAAGAATTTAGGGTAAGGATTCGGCTCATAAATCTCATTGATTGAAGACAGTGAACCTAATATACTCGTATTGAGATAAAAAGAACCCCAACTAGAGAGATTAGACCATGAAGGTCTTCTCCTGAAGATGAGATCACTTGAAATTGACTTGAGAAATTCTAAGAGATTGATCTAAGGCCACTGATCTCAGATCTATCGTAGAGAACATGATGGATCCCAGATCTAAGCCTATTTTACCCCAAATCAAGTGATATGTGTCTTTGTGTAAGAAATCAAATTTTTTCGAAGTGAATGGAAATCCAATGCTATATATAAAGAGCATGGATCCTAGTATTCTCTCTAGAAAATGAAATCAAAACCTACAATATTAACAAGCACATCGAAATAATACATGAATCTACAAGTATACCATTTAAAAGAGGTTCTATACCTAGGGTTCCATTCCTGTTCTCGTTTCCCCTAGTTTTCTCTTCACGTTTTATGGCTAAAGAAGATGCTTGAGGTACTCGGAGATAGGTTGGGGGTTTCAAATACAATCAGGCTTTATTCTACCGAAAAGGAGAAAATTAAACTACCCTAGAATTTAAGAAAAGAAAAGGAGAGAGAGGCTTACCTGGGTTTGAGAAAGCAGAGAGTCAGGGGTTCCCTTATTCACTTGGAGTTCTTCTAGCTTCAATTCTCAGCCATTTGCTTGAGGTGAGGCCCTCTATTTATAGACAAACCCAGGGGCATGGTTGGTCACAGGGGTATGCCAAAATAGGGTTTTAGAATGTTCCAACTCAGTTTTAAAACTTGAGTTGGAGTAAATCTAACAAATCACGGAGGGTAAAAGGGGGAGATCGCATCTCCTAGAGAGAGGTATGAGTGTAAATAAAGCTCAGAAATTGAATATTTGCGAAAACGCACAAAATTACGCGTGACCGCTTGACCGCATACTTTATGCGGTCAAGTATAAACCGCAAATCAAATGCAGTCAAGGCAAATCCGCATATTTAATGCGGGCAATACAAGTTTGACCAGTTTTCCAACCTTTTTAACATGTTTTAAATCTCAATTGAATATTTTCCTTTATTTTCTCGCCTTGTAATGCAATTTAGGGTGTCTACAAAGTGAGCTCGCATCCTCTCCTGTGCCCCCTTTCCTACAATTTTACTGCACCTAAACTTTAGCAACACGTGTCCTTCACTTAAAGATTTCGTTTTCCGTCAATTCAAACAGTAAAGCCGAATAACCCTCCTCCTAGGAAGATGCGAAGTGAACCCTAGATCCTTGACAGTTACTCTGGGGCGAACTTTCCTTATGGACTATGTCTTACACCTCTGTAGCGTTTCCACTCGACAGAATCTAATGTTATCTGGTCATTCACCGTCAAAGAAATATCGTTATTCTGGCTGGTGCATGTCGAATATGGAAAGAAATTGAACTGACTTTCATTGTCCTCTTAGTTAAAGTAATCAAAGGCTTTAATATCTAGCTTGAAAATCATTGATTTAGGCTTCGGGGACTAAAAGAAATCGTTAAAAACCTAATTCTGCAGCTTGGTCTCTGTCGAATAAGAGCCGGAGATTTATTTTAGAGAGATTCACGATACAAATGTTTAGGCCAGTAACGAAGCTTTCCATGGAAGACAAATCTCCGAGCATGTGTTTTCTGATGAGATCCAAAGCTGAAGCTTCCTCTGCTGTCAACCATGAGATATCAAGTTGAAAGACGCTCTGCTGTTGAAAGATATCAAGTTGAGTCTTTCAAGCTCTAAACAAGACAATAGCTGAGAGAGAGAGAGAGAGAGAGTGAGAGGGATCGGAGTTCAAAAAAGAAAGACTCGAAGATTTCGATGTGAGAAAGCAAACGTTAAAGATTTGCTTTAACGTTTCCGTCTTTGCAAATCTTTAAGTGGAACACGTGTCACTTAAGTATAGGTGCAGTAAAATTATTGGAGAGGGGACGTATGAGAGGATGCGAGCTCCTACGAAGCTACCTACCTTTTTAAATTTCTTGGACTTGAAAAATAAAATTTGTAGTAAATTCTTTTATTGGTTAAAAAATTATAGTAAATATTGTGTATGTGCCCTGTATGTCCATAATTGGATGTGTTTTACTGTACACTTGTGCACAACTCCTCGAGTCTAACTATGATTTATGTTCGTGTGTGAGATTGCAATTTTCAACCCTATAACCTTATTTTCATTGAATTAGTGAAGGCACCCTGTCATCCATGGACGTACACATCTTTCCGAACTACATAAATCATGTCTTTGTTTACTTTGATTTTCTTTTTCTTTTTTTTTCGTTCATTTTTAAACAATAAGACTTTAGGAGAGTAGAGTGGTAGGTATAGGGCTGTATTTTTATAATATATATTAAATTTAAAATTTTATTTCATTTATTAATTTTGAATTTATGAACTTGTCCTACAGATTGAATTTATGGTTTTTTGCATCCATACCCCTATATTATTATATATTTGCATTTATATCCTCATGTTTTTAATATTTATGTTTATACCCTTCTATTTATCAAAATCGTTACAGTCATGCCCCTGACGTTAAAATCCGTTAAGTTTGTTGTTTATTTTTTTTAAATGACTAAAATAACATTTTGCAAAATAAATTATTTTTACATTTATCCCCCTATATTATCTTATATTTGCATTTATACCCTTATATAATTATATTTATTGCATCTGTAACCAAAGTCATTAATATTAGGGTTTTTTGCATCATACCCCTGTATTATGATATGTTCGGCAATGGAGAACGCGATGTGGAATAAACTTGAGCTCTATCCCATGCTACGAGAGATATATAGATTAATTTAATATATCTAATCCAAGTAGGACTCGGCAAACATAGAAAAACAATAATAAATCTACTGAAATTTATACCTTAGTTTATTTAAATTTGAATATGTTTTGGCGATTTTACCCCCTCTATAAGTATAAAGGGTTTTTTGCAGTCATACCCCTATATTATTGTATATTTGCCTTTATATCCTCATATTTTTAATATTTATATTTATACCCCTCTATTTATCAAAATCGTTACAGTCATACCCCTGACGTTAAAATCCGTCAAGTTTGTTGTTAAATTATTGTTTACATTTTATATTTTTATTTATTATTTCAAATAAATTAAAAATTGATAAGTGACAAAGTAGTCAAATTACATTTTATAAGTCTAATAAGGGAGGCAAGTGTCATTTTACAAACCTCAGGAAAAGTATCCGCAGTTGTCAGAAACCATATGTAAGGTCAGTGTAATTTACACATAAATCTAATCCGAGTAGGATTCAGCAATATGAAAGAAGCAATTCATGCCAATGCTGTTGTTTAAGACGCAAACAAGGGGCAATTGTTTGTAATTGCCAATGATCGATTAATATGAATTTTTTAGTATTACTCAGCCACTCAACAAACTTCTTACATTTAGATCTAACCTTGAAGTCAATTCTACAAGAACCTGGATGTCAAAATACCGAAGGGCTCTCGCATGACTTAGAACAAGAATCTTCATGCTAGAAACCAACGTTTTCCATTTCGATGTAGCTCAAGGCAAGAAAAATGAAATCTAGGCACTCGCGGAAATTTTGGAATGGATTTTGTGGAAATTTCTCCTAAATCGAGCGAAATTTTGCTTTGTGCCACCAAAAAAAATTTTTGTGTTTCCCCCTATTCGGCCCTATTTTGCTTGGAAATGCAATCTGGCAATTTTTCCCTTACGAAATGTGCCGCTATGGAGGCAAATGGCAAATATTAATTTTTCGATTTTTATTGTGTTTAATTATTAATTTCTAAGTGACTAACTAATCCTACCAATCCCTTACAAGCCTTGGGCGTAAAAAGATTTGAAAGGAAAATATAAAAAATGAATAAAAATAAATCGAAGCATAGCAAAATACTATTATATGATATTTCAACAATCCGTCATCTTCAAAATCTGAATATTAGTGCAAAGAATGAAAAAAAAATCTGAATATTAGTACAAAGAACCAAAGTATACAAATCAAGCATAGCAAATGCCTTATTATTTTTTTTCTGACCAAAAAAAATCTGAATATTAATACAAAGAACCAAAGTATACAAATTCACTTTTTTTTTCCTTCAAAAGTTGAATTACAAAAAATGCATAGAACAGATTTTTCTCTGTGATAATGGCTTGATTAAAACTAAATCCTTTCATACAGAAACCTATACAGTGGAAGTGTTTCAAAACTCACGAGTCACCAAGACAACTCGGCCTTATTGAATAGGTCCTTGTGCTAGTTAAGTAGTCCTAAAAATAACAAAGAATTTAACTAAGTAATTACTAGCAAACTCATCCATGTTTTCCAGTGAGTCAAGCGAGTGACTCGTTAAACATACAAAATATCAATGTTATCTTTTAATGACCAGATGGTAACTTAGGCACGAGTTACTGAGTCACTCTCGGACAGGTACACACCCGAGTCGAATCGACAATAGAGAGCGACACAAAGGGCACGTGTTCTTCCTCTCTAACCATGAAGCTATACATCGTCCATGAAAAACATGCTCGCAAGGCGTCTCTGTAACTTCTTCTCCTACCGAGAACTGATCAAGACAAACTGAACAAATCTCATCCATCCCAACTTCCTCGAGTTTCTTCGTTCTAAGAGCATCGATCGAAGCGTTCTGTTCGTAGTACATATGATATGTCACGACTCTAACCGTGGCAACTAAGGCTAATCTGTTCTGACTCCCCCTCGCCATTAAACGAAGTCTTTCAAGTCTAGCCTTCGTCGCAAAGTCTGCGCTCAGAAGGTAAAGATTCTCAGGTGTAAGAAGGATCACTGATGAAATATATTCTTGAAAACATGCCTGGGCCGTGTTGTGTTCCTGCAACGATGACCAGTCGATATAAAACCCATGCCGGCTCTCCCCAATGTCTGTCTCATGGGTGATGGTGGCTTCTTCGGGTTCTTCCCTTGAGAGCTTTACCCATCTATGAATGGATACGATGGTGAGAGGGAACAACACAGTGTCGTCTGGGGTTTTTATCTCTTCTTCAAATCCATGAAAGCTCTCAACATAAACTCTTTGATCATGGTGTTGTGCATCCATGGTGGATTGCCGTGAAAAGGAAAGCGAGAAAAAATATCAGGAAAAGTAAACCAGATCGCCTGAACTGAGTGCGTTTATGAATGTGAGAGAGAAGAGAAATTAATAAGTAATAAACGGAATCCATAACAAAACCGAATCCCAGTAGGATGAGGCTAACATAGAAGAAAACCCCAATAAACCTAATCCAACTAGGATGAGGCAGACGTAAAAATCCCGTCTCCATGTCAGGGATGAAACTGAAGGACCAACGTTTTAAGATGGTTGACCGGCTGGGCGAACCAGTCAAATCATCAACCGGTTAGGTTTTTTTTGGTTCGATTCGATCATTAAATCAAGGTAAAATAAAGGTTTAGTGATACTTTATTAACTGAATTATGGTTAAGTGATAGATTATAAAATAATTATTAAAAATTGTTTATTCAAAAAGCAAGTGATATATACTTATGTTACAATTTTTTCCTGACCAAATTGCCTAAGTAAAGGCACATATAGAATCATTGTATGGCATATTTGAGCAATTTGGCCCTTATAAAATTTGTAATAATAAATAATTATTTCTTAAATATTTTCTAAAAGTATGACTTATGTGTAATTACTTTATAAATCTTCAGTTTTAATTATGTTTTCTAAGTATCACTAAAACTTATTTTTGACTTCTTGTAAAGTATCGCTGAAACTTAGGTGGCGTTTGGTGGGCATTATAGAATTTGGATTAGGATTCTAATCCTAGATTCTATAACTCAGATTATATTTCCTTGATTTTAGAAAACCAAAATTCTATTTGGATAACTTGGATTGTGAATTCAGATTTTTAAATTAGAATTTGGAATCTTGTTTGGCTGACACCGATTATTGAGATTAAATTTGGAGTTTTTTTTTTTATTAAAAATTACATGAAATAATATAATATATATAGAAAAATTAAAGTCTTATTTAAAATCATATATATTATTACGTAGTATGTATATTTTTATATAATATATAAATTTATATATAATATAACAATATTATTTATATTATACATAATACAATAACACTACTATTATTTTAATAATATTATAATAATATATACTATATTATAATATTATGTATTATTATTATAATATTAAATGATTTTATAAATATTATATAATATATATAATAGTTATAATAGTATTATAATTTATAATATAATATTATAATAATAAAATATTATATATATTATAATATAAACTATATTATAATTATAATATAAATTATATTATAATATATAATTTTATAATAATTTAATGTACGTTTATTATAACTCAAAATTTATGTATATTATATATAATATTATAATAAATTTATTCTAATACTAAATTTAATAAAATATAATATATTATAATATTAAATTTGTTAAATATATTAATATATATATTATTATTATGTTAATATTAATACAATATTAAATTTGAATATTATTATATTAAATATAATATATTAATATATTAAAATATGTATGTATATAATATTATTATAATATGTTTATTATAACAATATAATATTATTAATATTAATATATTAATATGTTTAATATTATTGCATGTAATATTATTAACATAATAATATATTTATTATAATAATATAATATTACAATATATAATATTATTATAATGACACTATGATATAATTTATAATATTAATTTTATTACAATATATTATAATATAATATATATATATATTATAATAAATTTATTATATTATAATATATATATATATTTTATAATATAATAATATGTTTATTATAACATAAGTTCTAATATAAGTTATATTATAGTTTGTTATTATTATAATAATAATTAATTATAATGTACATTATATTGAAATTTATAATTTATTATATATATTATTTATATATAATAAAATAATGTATACTATTATTATAATATTTATATTTATATTACGTGTAATATAATTTAATATTGTATTATCAATTATATATCATATAACAGAATATATTATATTACAATACTTATAATGTTATTATTTATTATAATATGTTTTATATAATATGTTATACATAGTCTCTAGAATCACAAATTTTGAAAATATAAGCACCAATGTCCATAATCCCTATAATCACCAAAAAAGGAGATTCTGATTATGGGCTTGATTATACAATCGGATAGTAGAATCCGGCCTAAAATCCCAACCAAACACGCCTTTTAGATTATGGAATCGGATTCTACTAGAATCCAGATTCTATAATGCCCACCAAACACCCCCTTAGTTTTGAGTTCCTGGTTTGGTTTTTCGGTTCTTCTAACACCAGGGACTACACACGCTACACATAACAAATTACAAAACACCTTTGTGGGGCCCATTTAAAAAAAACTCCACGTTTTAGAAGTCCAAATTGTATGCGGTTTGGTTATACTAATATGGCATAATTAATCAATAAAATAGGAAAAATCTGAGGGATAATTTGGACATAAATTATCAAGCTAGAATCTGAAGAGTTCTTTTTATATATTAGTATAGATGAGTAACAAGTAAATAATACTGACAGGGTGTACGTGCGGAAGGGTGTAAGGGATATAAAATTGTTGAAGGGTATTGTTGGAAAGTGAAAAAAAAAAAAAAGAGAAGTTTAAGATATGTAAAAGGATAAGAAATTATTGAAAGGTATCTTTTGAAAAGTGAAAGATGATGTTGATAAAAAGTTCGGACTAAATAAAGGATAAGAAATTGTTAAAAGATATCTTTTGGAAAAGGAAAATGAAAAAAAAATTACCTACATAAATATAAGACGAAATGACATTAGAAGGTTATCGTAAGTATTTTTTTTTTTTTTGGCACAAGTATATATGATATAGGCTAGTGGTGGGGTGGCATAGCATGGAAGTAGTGGTGGGGTTTAAATTTGAAAGTTGAAACAACAGTGGATACGGTGGTTATAATTAGGGATTCTTTTGGTTGTAGAAACCTTTATGGTTATAGTTAGGGATTCTTTTGGTTGTAGAAACCTTTAGAAAGAGGCCCAAGCAGCTAGAATAGTGGATATTATAAAATCGGATGTAATGAACCAGTTAGTTAATATATAATAGAATGTTCTTTCAACGGAACGGGGAAAAAAAAAAGGAAGGAAATCTTTGAGGAGAAAAAAAAGGAAAGCTAAAATCTAGGAAATATTCCCCCATTGCTAGTAGTATAAATATACACACTTACTTTCTTACTTAACTTTGAACTACTGGTTTGGAACCATGTTCCAACTCACCACCTCGTTAAGTTTTATCTTTTTTCCTTCTTCTTTTTCTCTTAAACATCCATTTCCATTGCTGCAGTTAGACACACTCGGAAGAGAAGGGATGTCAAGCCAGCTTTATATGATTCAGAATTAGGCTCCACCTGCTACTGTCTAAAACTCAAACACCAATACCATATAAAACACAAATCCATTAAATTTCTAAAACTGGAAATATAATATTTCAGTTATGTACTTGAATAAAAATCCATCAGTTTTAATAACTAGCAAAAAGAAAATATTTTTAGATCATATATTTTTTAGTAACTACTTAAACTCTCATTGGTTGTAATTACCAATGATTAGTATGAACTTGTTAATGGTATTCAGCAACTTAACAAACTTCCTGCATTTACTTGACCATGAAGTCAATTTTACAGGAACCTGGATATCAAAATGCCGAAGGTATCATGCCAACTCTCTCATGACTAGAACAAAAATCTCTGTACCGGAAATTACTAGTATCATTTTCATGCCAGAAGTTGGTAGAAGAGTACCAGGAGACAATGGATGTGTTTATGATACACCAATACATGAAGCAGCCATCTGACCTTGCTCATTCAGCATCTGAATTGTCATTCTCAGTATCTAGATACATCTCGACAGCTTCACCGCCAGCCGTTTTCTTTTCACCTTCTTCCTTTCTTCTCTCTTCTTCTTTTTCTCTCTCGGCTACCTGGGCCTTTGCCACCTCAAGTCTAGAACTGACTGCATCCCATGAAACAAGCTTCTCCATAAAGATTGATATGTAATCAGGCCGCCGATTCTGTGAGAAAAAAAGATAAAATTTATTGGACTGTAATATCAGTCTTTGAACTCTGTAAAACGGAGAGTAGAAGTCTTGCCGTAACATAGCTATTAAACTTTGCAACCCTTGTTCTATTGATTGGTCACTCACCTGATAATCAAGATAGTATGCATGCTGTCAAAAGAAACAAATCTCACGGCATCAGTTGACATTGTTGTAAAATAAATCATCACAAAATTCAAAATGCTTTTTGGAGTTTAAACAAGCATAAATGAATTGGTACCTCCCAAACATCAATGGTGAGGAGTGGCTGCAACAGACAAAAAAACCTATATCAGATTCTTAAAGGGATGCAGTACTTACATTTTATATAGATTCTATATCGTTTAATCTTTCACCTTTTTTTTTCTTTTGATTTGTTTAGCACAAAATAATGGATTGTTTTTCCATTTTTAACACTAAATATTGGGCAAGCCATATCTAACATGGATCCATTATGGCACCATGTTGTGCCATATCAGCAAGAAAGCGCAGGTACGTTTAAAAAAGACCCGGTTATCAAAGTCAAGAGCATAAGCAACTAAATTATGGTGCCCATGATCCTTTGTGATTAATGATATACTCACCGAATAATCCCAAACAAGAGGGTTTACAGCATTGGGACTTTTTGCAACAACTAGCTTTTTGTCCTTTTCTGATGGACTTGGATTTACAGCGTTTCCCACCTCTAGCCTATTTGCCTTATCTAGAACAAGGGAGAGGAAACAATGAGAAATGCTACTCCGAAGCAAAATTCAAATTTGGACTTGAATCATTAATAGACAAAACAACAGAATGTAAGCTTCTCACAGGCAAGCCAAGCCCAACCAGAACCGAACTGTGTAGCTGCAGCTGAGGTGAATTCTTTGACAAAGCCTTCAAAAGAACCAAAATCCCTCTCAATCATTTCTAGAAGATCTCCAGATGGCTTTCCTCCTCCACCTGGTTTCATAGATTCCCAAAAGAAGTCATGATTCCAGATCTGCAGATGGGAAAGCGATGAAAATCATCAGTCCAACCTTTTAACAACTCAATTGGGACTGCACAGCTTGGTACAAATGCAAGCCCACATATTGTACATCAGTCAGCAATGCTAGTTTAAAAGGAAATTGGTTGAATCCTGTGGTCAGCATACGTTTTCACAGTACTAAACCCACTAATACGGATCAGGACAGTTAAATCTGATTCAAGTAACTGGTTCTTATACCCCCATACTTTGCTTTTTCACTAGCAGGAGTGTCAGTAGCATAGGTTGTGTTGTTGCCTTTCTATCTAGCCTACTAAAAAGGGAAAAAGGACTTCTCAAGAAGCACAATATGATTAGTGACTACCTGCGCATCATTAAGTCAGTTTTGGAGACAGGAATTTCACCCTTAAAATTGTATTTTTATGCATCATACTCAGTTTACCTTAGAATTAATTCCCTATAACAGTAAAAATGTAAGGACCCTACAGAATTTAAGAGCATATCATTTTTTTCCAGTTGCATTATTATTTTTTAATATCCTCCCATTCTAAAGGCTTCTTTCAGTTCTTTGAGTGACCCTTAATCTCCCAGAACCAAAAGTGATTAGAGTCCATATTTTTCCATGTCATGTTTGCCTAGACCATTTCTTTACTGCTTCTAAATGGGCTTTTGGTTGGAAGTTTTCAGGTTTTGAAGTTTCAGGTTTTCTCACAACAGGTCAGAAGACAAAATGCAATTCATTAAGTTATCACAGCATCAATGGTTGTTTCTTTTTAGACTTGCCTTTCCTGTGAAATGAAATAAAAAAACATAGTTCTTCTCAAGCTTTTGAATATCTTAATGTGGTACTCAACATAAAAATATCCTGTTATGATGAAATCAGTACCATTAAGTATATTCAATTTAAAAATGGATTTTTGTGATGTGAATTTTAGTCTCATTATTTTCCTTCATACAAAAAATAAAACTTAAGATGTTTTCTAACTATGGATCAGGCTTGATCAATTGCAGATATAACTTCAAAAAATAATCAGGCTTCAAATCATGGAAGCCTACTAATATTTAACTGAGTTCTCAAAGAAGCAATGAGTTGCAAAAGACGAACTCTATTATGATGCAAACAGACCATTAATCTAGCTCTAGCAATTTATCTACAACTTTCTATCTCTACTTTTGGTTCCTTGTTCTCACAGAATTAGGTATATAATAACATAATCTACACTAATGCATCAGCCAAGCCAATTACCTTGGTAGGAATAAAGCTACTATCGATACAATACCTGTGCAGCATTGTTGAAAGGTGGAAGGAGATCCCCCTTGTTGTATGAAATAACTATAATATCCTCCAATGTCCTTCTATCCAGTTCATTTCCTACTATCTGCTTATTTAGGTTATTAACATAGCCTCTGTGGTGCTTGCCCCAGTGGTACTCAAGTGTTTCCCGGCTCATATGTGGTTCCAAGGCATTCTGTCACATATATATAGAAAGTTGTATGTAAAAGAATGAAATAAGGAAATTGGTCTCACTAAAAACAGAAATTAAAAACAAAACAACAAAACCTAAAATCACATTTATATAAGTAATTAAACAATAGTTATTTGGATCTTACAAGTGGGTATGGAGGAGGCTTCAACTCAAACTCTGCATTTATTAGTGTTCGAGTTGCCTTCAGTGAACAACTTTTCTGCAGCACAAATACCAGAGATAATGAAACATTGAAGGAAAAGGAAACGATGTTGATTAAATAATCTCCATCTGTGATGAATGGTGTCATTCCTGATCAAAGTGGGGATCCAGAATGTCCTTTGAACACCATGGCAATGCTAGAACTTGAAAAGAGTGGGAATCAGACTCACGTTACAATATTTGAATCCATGCAAGTCAAGAATCTTATTATGTATTCGCAAAAAGAAGTTCCAGAGAGGACGTTATCCAAAATGGGTCTTGGAAATCTGATACTTTCTTCTTCATTTTTCTGTTCTTTTTTCCCTTCTTTCCCTCAAAGATTAACTTGGGTAATTTTAGAGGAAACGATCAAATGGTTAGTTATTTAGAAGGGATACTTTATGACACTCTACGTGACCGCACCTTTATCTCTTAATCACTTCAAATTTTGCAAAATACACTTAAAGATGAGAAAAAAATGGAAATAAACAAGTTATGGCTCATGAACTCATTACTTTTACATGGTCAGCAACATAATTTTTGTATGTACATGAAAAATGCACATATAATAAGATTCTCCTCTAAGTAAAAACTTCAAATACCAGAGGTTCTTCAAAGCCTAGACATCTGACATATCTCAAACTATCGCCATTCAAATAGCTTAGATATGGCTTCATCCAGCACAGACAAACCCAGTTATAACGTTGAATCACAACAGCACATGGATGCATTATTCTGGAACAAAATACTCATTTGGAACTTCTCACATGATTGTTCACAATGGCTGATAGAACTTCAGAAACTATGGTAATTGTACAAAACACAAACTGAATATGATCCAGCTGTAGCTAGATCCACAAGCAAACCAAAATTTCATAGAACTTTGTATTTGACCAAAATCAAACCTGGTTTAAGAGACTAAAATCCACGTTCAAATTCATCAAAATCAAATATGAAACGTAATGCAAATAGATGTCATTTAATCACTAAATTCAAGGTTCAAGCCCCAAATCAGATATTTTATTATTAAGAACCTAATTAACCATTAGAAGAAAGGGAGATTATATAGGATACGGCAAATTTTCGTCCCCACCAAGACGGTGCTCAATCTTTGTTCTCCACATTCCTTAAAAATTAACACTTTGCAATGCTACTAAAAATATCTTGGGCAAAAAACTATCAATGAAACAATTAGTAATCATATACAAACTAATGTAAATTTAAAAATTTTAAAAGCATATACAAATAATCAGGCCAGAGCCATACTTGGTTCAGCAGATGAAATGGTTTAACAGTATTTTCGAATTTGAGTCAAATTCATATCTGAATCCGACCCATTGACAACCATAGGCACAAGTAGACGTATGTGAATATGATTTGTTTCTAAATAATTCGCATCTTTGAACTCAAGGAAGCCAAGATTCTCACACTATAATTTTTTAACATATGTAGTCATAAATTCTCACAAACTCCTGGAGTAAAATTCAAGGAATGGGAAATTTTATTTAAGTTCCCGGGTTTCCTGGGTATTAACAGTTAATAAATATCTATCTATATTCCTCAACTGATCCTGATTAACAATCCACGATTTCAAGGCTAGGCTACAAAAGAGACAACCAAAAGGTGGGGAGAAAAAACCCCCTAAAAAAGAACCTCGAAAGATTAAATCAATACATAAACGGTATCTAAAGGAGGAAACGAGACCTTATGTTTTGCGATTCTCCATTTCAAGCCTTGAATCGACTCCGAAGCTCCCAAAGAACCTGTTTTCAGTTTAAAAAAAAATCCATGTCACATACACACTGAACAGTAACCTCGTTCTTGCACGAAGTACAGAACAAACCAAGCATTTTAGAGTTTTCGGCGCATCAATAGCGACCTTGAGACGGAAAAAGTGCGCACGTCAGAGAAATAGCAGTGGACATTCCATGCATCTTTCTTGCACTTTCTTTAGAGCCTTGGGAGTGATGGTGTCTTCTTGGAGTCCAACCACGGCTTTGAACGAAAGAAGAGGTATATAGGAGATGTCCGAATGTGCCTCGGCGCTGCTCGGTCGGAAAGATATGGTTTGGGAATATGACGACACAGTGTTGCAAAGCTCGTACAGAGTGATCCTTCTAGTACACTCGCTCGTACACTGAACCAATGATAGCAACCAAGGGCGTATGTTCCAGCTTTCAGTCTTTCTTTTATTTTTCTTTGATGTTATTTATAGCGTCGCGTCCTAAGCGTTGCTCCAAAAGCCACACGCCTTAACCAACTAGGCTGGTTAAGCACTTAACCCCCTCTTTCTCTCTTTTCGTCTTCTTCTTTTTTGGCACGGCAACTCAATCGAAACCTATGTAGGATGGAGGGTCCCCTGTAACTTACCTCTAGAGGGGAGCGCAACACTCTATATATATGTCTGGGTTGGAGGTAGAACTTGGAGCAGTCTCCCTCTATTTGCTGAAGGTGAGAATTGATCCCTAGTCTATGCTAGGACGAGCCCAAGACCTTACCGTTGTAGCATGTGGTAACTTCAGGATCATAACAGCCCACTCGACACATACTCAGACACACCCACTTATAAAGATTGGGTTGGTTAAGCACTTAACTTTTAGGAACGTAACAGCCCGTTTGACACATACTCAGTAGACACACACACCCAAGTATACAAGTATATAGAAGACACACAACAAAGTATACATAGTTACATACCTCCTTGGGAGAGCGGTTTCATAGGAACATGCAAGCCTAACACAAGGGCAACTCAAGCGACTTCAATTGTCTCATTTGGAGACAAAGTGTCGAGCACATATCCTTTTGATTTGGTTAGGACAGATTTCTAAGATTTCTAATCCAGGTCTCGTCTCCACCAGCTTAGTGTAGACTGTTTTTACCAATTTTCAAACTTCAAAATTTCTATCCATAATTTGAGGAAGGCTCAAATGGAACCAATGTTTATTATTTACCCATGTATTCGCGAAGTTCTCTTCCTTAATCCGTTTATATAATAATTAGTGATGGCACGTGCAGTATGCACGTGGAAAGAGGGGATGGTGGGGTGGTTATAGTCGGGGGTTCTTTTGGTTGTGGAATGTAATATTTGAGAAGAAAAAAACAAAAGAGGACCAAAACTTGAAGAATATTCCCTTTCTTCTCTTTACTAATAGTATAGATGTTTCTTAAAACCAATCATGCCCATTTGAAGGAATCTTCGCTCGATGAAGGAGGGTGGGCCGTCATAGGGCTTGCCATCGTTTCTCTTAATGACAATATTACACTAATTTCTTCCACAAATTTCTCGTTGGCGTTGATTTTGATAGCACACTCCACGGCTTCTAATGAGCTCCAAAAGTTAAAATGAGTTTGAAGGGTTAAGTGAGTGTTCATTTCCATTTAGAAAAAGTTTTCTCTAAATGAGTTTTACAAAACCATACCCAATTCTGGATTTTAAAAATGAGTTTTGCAAACATACGGTCACATACTTGTAATATCTTTAAATTCAAATTCTGAAGGATACACTTGAAACTTGTTTTAAAGACTCTCTATCAAGACAAACTTGTCATTTATAAAAGCTTCTTTTAAATTAAAAACAATGAATGAAGTGTAATATCTAAAAGCTCTACAAGAATTAATTGTCCTGCACTAAACATCAAGCCTAACCTTTCTTCAACTTATGCCAAACGAGGCAAAGAAAACCCTTCTATTGAAAACGAAATTCAAATCGTAAGGACTAAGGAAAACATATTTCACCATATTTCTCTCCCAGTGAACATCTTCAAGGAAGAGAGCTTATTGGTAGCCATATGAAAGACTTAGAAATAATGAACAGTATCCTTAATTTAAACGAATAAATTTATACACAATTTGTGTGATTTAACTTGCAATTACAAATGAAATATGTAAAGGACGTGGGAAATACTTACTCCCTCGACCCAATAGATACAACTCAGAGCCACAAACACAAGAAGCTCAATATGGTGCCTGAACGTTCTCCTCCTGAAAACAGTCTTTTTGCTAAATCTGTCTCTGATCATTGACAGCCAGGGTAAACTTCTAATCAAATTCGAGGATCATAAGCCGGTTCTCAATGACTGATGAGTCAAACAGTTTCACCATCAAATATCTCTGATGAGTCAAATGGAGTCTAATTGACACTGGAAATCCTGTCATAACTTTGATTCTTGTCTCCATGGACACCCACCATCAAAAGCCTGTTCCAGAACATCTTCCATACGCTTTGCCAGCAATATCTGTTATAAAAAAATAGATGCAATGAGATAATCTGGGGTTCTGCACAATTTTAGTTTGTTTCATACTAAATTCGGGTACCCTTATCTGACAATCATTTGTGATTTTGATAGCATAAACAAAAACGGAGAGTTGGATTTCCAAAGTACTCTACTAATTGATGTATTTGAGAACAGGATGCACATAATAGGAGCCACCATTCAACATTTTCACGTCAGAGAATACATACCCAAATCTAAACTGAAATCTATAACAAGACCTGAAAATTCTTGATGAGAAATTAGTACCCTTACCCTAAAAGGACTAGGAAACCCCAACTAACGTGATATCCAGATCAAATCACATTATGATACACAAATGTACTCAATTCCAAACCTGAATACACTACGGACCATAAATTCTGATGCAATATTATCAGGAAACAAGGCTCTACCAAAAAATCACATAAAAAATATGGGGTTGGGCTGGAGTCATCCATCTGGCTTAAGCAGTACCTCTAATGATAAACAATGTAATGTTAAGAGAAATAATGTAATGTTAAGAGAAATAAGCCCTAAACTCAAAATTATTGATATCATGATAGGTTAGAATGTGCCTAATAAGAACATGTTTCAATGCAGAATAAAAATTTATCTAACATAGAATTCTAGATAATTAACAGCACAAATACAGATGGTCGAACCAAGAGAATAAATGCAGTTTTGAACTACATAGAAACAAATAAATTATTGGAGAAAGAGATACCTCAAGGTTGGAAAGGACAGATGATGGTACTTCAACTAAGTCTTTCAAGTTCCTCTCAGGAAGGATAACTCTTTTGATACCATAGCGATGTGCTGCCAATATCTGCAGATTTGAGAAAACAAATTTAAGAAACTTAAATACCATTATCTGTACTGATGTACGAAAAAGCCATGGCATGATAGATATAGTGATTTTAGCAGTTTTTAAATCCAGGCTTGATGATTTAGAACATAGTGATGAGAACATACTGAATATGTCAAAATGGGGACAGCCATACAGTAAGTAATTCAGGAAGCTTCAACAGGGATTTATATTTGTAAATTTTATACAGTTCTGATTCTCATTCATGTGTAGAACTTTGAAGTTGGGTTTTCAACATAGTCTTCATTGTTTCATTTCTAGGACTAATCTAACCAACAAGAGAATTAAAATTAGACTTATCAAGTCTTAAAAGGAATCATGAACAAAAAAAATGACAGGGCAAACAAGGCTTATCTCCCCTATACTAAATCTTCTCCCATTCTGGCAATCTTATCCCCTCAAAAGTCCGTAAAGGTGGAAAATCAATAAACCAAACTGCATTCAGCAAGACCACAAACTTTGTAGACCTAATGCCTGGAATCATAAAAATTCATCTAATCCTCATTTTCCAGCTCATTTTAGATACACCAAAAGACTGCAAAATGAGTTACTTTCTAAATATGGTTTTTACCAGATGGTTCCCTATACAAGTGATTTTGTTTAAAATTGGTTTAACAAGAAAATATCTAGTTTAAGTGTAGTTATATTATTCAAATAAATGAATTAAAGCTTATGGATGCTAGTATGAGAAGGCAAGTTTGACTCGAGTGCATCCATTTTTCATAAAATGCTTATTATCAAAGGCTAGGTATGTTGCCAATCTAACCCACAGAGAGGCCTATTCCAGCAGGAACTTTAAGTTTATATTTGGCCATGTTCTAACTAGAAATTAAGGTTTTTCTTTGAAAATCACACCCATACAAAGTAGAATGGTAAGGTGGTCCAACTACAAAAATTCACCCATTATCCAGCTGAAATCAACTCTTGTTTAAGTATTGTGTTTCACCTCTAGGCAATTAAGGACACCTGAGGTCATTTTTTCAAGAATACTAATGCAAATATGTCTGAGAAATAACTCAACTGGCTTGGAACCATTTATACAAGTCACTATTAACAAGTATATAGCATACATCCTCGTCCAAATGGTGGCCGGTGGCCTATTCAACAGCTGCAAGTAGGACAAGGTGTCAACTAAGGTAGCAAATAAAGGGCCTAACAAATTGACCAGAATTTATTTCACCCATTGTCTAATCTCTAATGTAACAATAAGAAGTTGGTCAGATGGTAAAGATCATCTCAATTGGTGTGGTTACAATAGAACAAGGAAAAAAAACCGTAAGTTTCACTTTTAGGATCAATAACTGTGAATTAAACAAATAGTTAATAATGCAAAACTAAGAAAGGTACAAATGCCTTTTAGGCCAACTATCAGATTTCACAGAAGGGAAAAAAATACATGAAATGTGAATCAGAGGCACACCTTATCCTTGATACCGCCAACAGGTAAAACAAGGCCCCTCAGAGTCATCTCTCCAGTCATTGCTGTGTCTGCTCGTACTCTTTTCTGACTGAATAATGAAACAAGCGATGTTACAAGTGTCACACCAGCAGAGGGCCCATCCTTAGGTACAGCTCCTGCTGGAAAATGAATATGAATATCCATCCCATCCAGTAAATTTATCTTCCCAGAAGCTGCCAGCTTAAGATCTGCAGCCCTTGCTCTTACCTATTAAAGTTAATAGAAATTCTATTCAAATAATTGTTTCCCATTATAACCAACATACAGAAACTAAAACCGCCCCTTATATTTGGTCAATCGCCTTCACATAAAAGCTATTATATAGTTTGACGGTCAACAATTAAATCTCAATGTTTAAAATCAAATATTAATTCACAGAATATGGATCCTAATTTTTTCATCTTTCATAGAAGGATCCAATTATCTCCTATTTTTTTTGAATATATCTTTTTGGGTCCTATTATCTCCTATTCAACTCTTGAAACATAAAAACATAACATACAATCATTTTAGATGACAATATGCATTCATAGTTCAAGATAACAAATAAGGGATGATGGGCAAAATAGTTAATACATTCAGCAGTATTTCACCCACACGGATCTCAATCACAAATAGACCTACTAGCTGCTTGAATGGACATTTGTACACTATGATGCTCTTTATAAAATAACAACTCACCCATCTCCATACACCTAAGTCCTAACATGGCCTACCTATTTTAACCCTCTACCGAAAAAGGATATGATGAATCAAATGGTTAAAAACATCTGATCAAGCTGAATTTCAGTAATTCGATTTCTTCAGTAGAAATCATCAGTTCTCTTACCCCAGCCCTAAGGCACATGTCATAATCTGGGGCAAGGATCCTGCTATGAGTTCTTAAGCTCTGGACCCTAAGTTCTGCCTTAATGTTTTAATATTAAAGTTAAACTGAGCACAGGATCATTATTCTAAGAAATCAAAGACAGTAGGAAGAAAATAGAATGGTCTCATTAAACAGAAAGGATACTCAGAAAATCACAATAGACAGAACTATTAAGAAGAGTTATAGTTTACTCTTCTCTATTTCATCTCTATTAAGGAAGACTGCTTGCAATCAATAAGATCAAAGACTGGGATTAAGGGGTTAAAGAATTTTAATGAGTCCTAAAGTACACAAGAAACATCAATAACTAGAATCTCAGAAAAACACATATAAGGGCATGGGAAAATTTGGTTGTACACATCATAATAAACATAAGAATTTATGCACTGAGAGTGCCATATAATAATACATAAGAATTTACAGAATAATTCTGCAATATGAAATTCCAGAGTAAGTTTTCTTAACTAAACGTACCCACGTTAGTGCTATCTGAGCAGATTCCTTTATAACATCACCAAGTTGCCCTGTAAGATGTAAATCACCCTTTCCTACCATTGTCGTAGCCTCAACAAACTGAACCTCCCCACCAAAGGAGGTCCAAACAAGCCCAACAGCTACTCCAGGACTTGCAACCCGTTCTGCAGCTTCTTTGTCATCAAACCTTGGAGGCTGCATCGCAGTAACATTACCCATTAGATGTGGATCATTATAAGAGGAAAATTTAGGAGTAAATCTCACCTTTATTTCAGGAGCACATGTGTGTTCTAAAGAGAGCTAAATAAGTACAGACGCTTGTTAGGTGCACGTTTTTTCCACTTTTTTCCTATCCTCGCAATCTTCTATTGGTACTTAGAAAAGAATGGTGAGAACCACTTTTTACAAGATGCTTCAGAGTATGTGAAAAGTGCTTAGAAGAAAGATGATAGAAAAGTTATGCACCAAAAAGGTTAATATATGCTGACTTCCAACATAATCATGGATCATGAAATCAGTAGGCACAATTTCTACGATTTCTTTAAAAAGACCAAGTAAATTTAGTTTAATGCAGGAACAAGGTAATTTCTGGACTCAGTTAAAATGGTCCTTTATTTTTTTCTTTTCTTGTTTCTCCTTTTCCCCCTCATTTTGCTATTATGTTTTCCATGACTAATGCCTTTTAAAGTAGCAGTTCGTATTGGATGATATTCCAAAGAGAAGGAAGGTAATTACCCCTAGTACTTTCTCCAGCATAGTCTCATCAACAACCATAACTGAGGTATTCCTGAAAACATTTGAAATCTCATGATTATCAACACCAATTGGAATAACTTCCATCTCCACTTCGGCTCCATCCGCAAGTCTTTCATCCAGCAGTGGTGACGCCATCTGCTGCACACCTTTGCTGAGCGGGACCACAAGTTCCTGTTCAGCAACTCTGACAGCTGCAGCACGAGCCAAGGCAGCTAAGTTCCTTTCCAAGCTTCTTACACCAGCCTCTCTTGTATATCTCTGAATGATAAGTTTAACCACATCCTACACAACCAAAGTCATGATCAAGACATTTGTTACTAAGAAACACGGATCTTCAGGATAAAAATAATCCACCATAATCTCCAACAAGAGATTAAAAGTAGGAATTATCAAGAAGAAATACTAAAAAAACACACACACAAAAATCAACCACCACCAAAAGCGCACACAGCATTGTGGCATGATGAGCCCCGTGAAGCAACATTCAGTAAATTTTTCCTGGTCATTCAAATTTGTGGATCTGAGCTTAGAACATTATTGAGGTGCCAGCAAATCTAATGCACCCATGCTCAACCAATAGCACCGTGCGGTACACATGATTAAATGTGGCACTGCAGGATGTAGTACTCAATGACTCTCCACTAGAGACCATAATTGTCAAACTGTGAATAAATCATCGATCCCTCAAAACATTCGCCAAATGGGAAAAAAAGCGAAATGAGGAAACATGCAACACCAAAATAGGCAACAAAATCAAGCTTATGATTCTAAATATGGATCGGGTCCAACTTTGTTGATTGGAGATACAAATTAGATGTTCAGTATTTATCATATAAACAGGTGACAAAAGCCATGAAGACATTGGAAATGCATTTTTCGCATGTTGAGGAAATGCAAACGCATCAATTATTCACTGAAAAATACCGCAAAACTGTTCATTACCTCAGGAATTTGGAGGAGTTCAGAACTCAATCCATGCTGATCCAGAACTCGTGGTATTAAATGCTTCATGGCTATTCTTATCTTTTCTTCAGGTGTGTATCCAGGTAGCTCAATAACCTCCATTCTATCTAAGAGTGGTGGTGGGATAGGCTGCATCCTGTTTGCAGTTGCCACAAAAATAACCTTTGATAGGTCGAAAGGAACATTTAAATAGCTGAAAATTTTCAGTTAAAGAATCCTTCCAAATAACATGCAATTCTGGTTCAAATTCTTATGGCCATAGAAAGAAGATCGCCCGTCTCTACAGGAACAATTCTAAGAAGGTTTGAGGAGTTATCCGTTCTTCACTTCCTAAAGATTGCTATGAGCTTGAGTTTGCAAAATATGTAGCAAAATAGGATACTGATCATTAAATGCTTTGTTCTGCTCTGGGTCAAGAACCTCCAGTAGTGCTGAAGCTGGATCCCCACGAACATCAGAACCAGTTTTGTCAATCTCATCAAGAAGCATCACTGGATTGCACACACCTACTCTCTACAATTAAAAACAAGAAATTAATAGTTATTTCCAAGAAAAATAGAGCATAATCGACTTCACGTATACAAATGCAGAATACAAAAAGAATGGAAACAGAAGCGAAATAGAAATCAATTGAACATGTATCTTAATCTATAGCACCTGTTTGAAAAACCTTGTATATGTTCCTTAAGCAAACATAACCTCATGCAGGAGGGCATGAGGATATTCAATGACAAAAAACTAACCCAACAGGATGTCTTAACCATCTGATCCAAGAGATTTAATTTTCTAATTATCAGAATTTCTACCATATCCACAATAATGAAATATATAAGATGTTACAGTTATGATTTTGCCAACTTTTGCCCAGTATATCTACAAGGACCCATCTAATAGCGTATCATAATCTCATACAAGCAGCATATATACAGCTGTGCAGTCTGCATGGTGTCCACCAGATAAGTGCCTTTCTGTATAAAATAATGCTTTAATGGAGTCATCTTTCACAGCTGAAAAAGAGGGGGGAAAAAGGAACAAGAGAATTAGAAGCAAGAATCAAATAGCAGTTATTCCGTGAAGTCCTCTGAAGCCTTGACCAAATCCAGTGCCTCATAATCTCCAAATCAAGTTGTTGATGTGCATCACTGTTAGCAAGGTTGCTTTGCTCATGCAGGCAGCTTCCTTAGTTAAAATTCTAGCCTTAGATAACCTCACCAGAAAATAATAGACCTATCCAACAGTGCTATAATAGCACGAGTATAACAAAATTACATACCAAACCACGCATTGTAGATCACAAGCAACAACTGCATTAGTCTTGCGGATCTCATCCTTATCAATTTGGGATCTCATCCTAATCAATTTTGCATTATCTATTAAGTAGGGGTGGGGAAATTACACCATGCACCAAAAAAGACCAATAAATTTGGAGAATTGACCCCTCTACACTGTGCTGGAGCATTTCAAAATAAAAAAAAGCAGCCATGATTTTCCACATTTGGTAGAAAGTAAAGAATTTAGTGGCAAAGTTGTTGGATTTTTCTCTTATAGATTTCATCATGCTAAAGAGGCTATTGGCTATCCTAGAAAATAACCACAGCCAGATTTTTTTTTTTTTTTGTGGCAACTGTCATTTACTTCTGTTATGAACTACAGAGACCTCTAATTGTTTTATTGTTATTTTTATATCAAAGGTTATCCATCATTAAGGTTGTAACTCTGGTGTTCTTATGAGTCATACAATACAGTAGATGTCAAGAAAAATAATCCAACTTTTAGAAATCACTTTATCTTTATGCCAAGGGGGTTCTTTTTACTTAGAAAATAAATAGGGAAAATTAGAGGTGAAAAGATCTTAGCTTTTTTTTCCATTTTTTTGGGGGGGAGAGGAGGGTTGTGGGGTACAAAAATCATATGATAAGATAACTAGTGAGTTAAGTGGGTTGGTTTTGGATATAAAAGGACTACTAACCAGGTGCATTGTGGACATTAAAGACACGAATGAGGAACTGAGGAAGCACTAATTAGGATCAGAATGGTGGGCAATGAGACAAATGAGTTCCCAAATAATGATACATCTACATCAAGATCAGTTATGAGCCCATTGTTTTGATTTAATTATGGATAAACTAACTATTTATATTCAAAAGGAGATGCCTTGGTATTCTTTTATCACCTGATACAGTTTTAATGGAATAAACTTTTTTCTTTCTGATGAATAATGATATATATTAAAAGAGAGTAAAAACATAGTAATTACAAGTATGATCAGTCACTCCTATCCCCCCCCCCCCCCCCCCCCCCCCCCCCAAGCACCAAAAAATAAAATAATGATACCTTGGAATAAACTAGAGGAGGATTAAATTAAAAACTAGAGTTACGGACAGATACCCTGGAATCAAAAAGTTTTGAAACAATTCAAATTAAGATCAAGCATATGGATTATAACTTTAGAACAAAATTAGAAGATGCGAGGGAATAAGAATTGAAAATCAAGTGATTCCTAAAAGCAAACAGTAAAATTGATCTTGAATATCTATAAAAAGGATATATTGGGGAGGATATTGCACATAGATCTAGAATTACATTGTTTAAAGTGTATAGGCGCTTCTAGAATATTATATGATCGACTTATTCCGCTATAATTTTAAAGAGGATTTCACAAGACAAATATTTGGCCACTGTGATGTATTCATCAAAATTCTTGGCAACAAAGAAGCAACATATGCAAAGTATGTACATTGCTGATATGAGGATGTTGACAATAAGGAGTGGGCAAACTAGACAAGAGAGGGTCAACGATGAATATATCCAAAAATGTCTAGGTCTTGTCCAATAGATAAGAAAAAGAAAAATAGTTAAGGAAATTTTTCCATGTAATGCAGAGATATATGGAGGAAAAAAAATGGCATGTTATGGGTATGCGTTAAAGGATCTAAAAGGGTGAAAGTAAGACCAAAAAGAACCTATGTGGAGTCAATCTGAAAATATTAGGATACAGATAGTCTATATAAGAGTGGATGATGTTTTAGGATTAAGGAACACTAATCATGTTGCCAACCCTGACTAGTCGAGATAATGGATTTTTTTTTTTTTTTTGGGTTACAAGAAGGTGAGGCCACAGGAAAGCAAGAATGAACCCAGTTTAAATTCGCAAGAAACGATTTGAAGAAATGTAAACTGATATCAATATGTAATTTCTGATCAATCCAGATAGTAGAGACTCTTCACTAGTCAGTATAAAAGGCATTTTATCATTGATGTTGATGTTGATGTTATTACCATGAAAGTGGATCAGTGGGAGCTTCTAATCAACAACAAATTTCCTTTTTCTTTTCTTCTTCTCCTTCTATTGAACCTAGAGGTTATGCTATGGCAAGTGTTATCCATATGTATTAATACTATTTCCCCATCTTAAGACCACTTCACCTTCTATATAACAAACTTGTTTACATTGTAAACAGATATAGTTGCTCACAAATTATTATTATAAACAGCACAGAAAATTAATTGAAGGGCAATAACAAAAACAAGAAAAAGAAAAAAGAAGTAGAAGATAACACACCAACAACAACAAAATCAATGATAACAAACCAAGCTGTCTTGTGAGAGAGCTAAAGGTAGGAAATAAATGAAATATAGGGAAATAACTACCAATATTAGATTATAGCAAGCAATGACCAAGATAGCATGTGATAATCAAAGGTAGCAAGACAGCGAGATATCATGTGATAACCAAAGGTAGCAAATAGAAAAGAAGTATATCAGTCTACCATTTGAACAGTATTTCCTGAATCAATATTCAATATATTTACACACACCCAGCCACCCACCCACCCCCCCAACACACACATATATTTTGTGTGTGTGTACATACATTTATAGATGCATGTGTGAGTCTTTATTTATGAAACAGAAAAGATCCAAGAGCTCACTTGATAAAACTCATGACCTTATAAACTCTAACCCTAGCTCAATTTTATATGACAACAAAGGAGAGTTGTTCCATGGAAGGTGATACAAAAAATCAGGCAAAGTACACAACTCCCAAACCCCTAAACCATCAAAGAACCAATAAAGCAGAAATATCATGATGAATGCATAGTAAATTAGGCTGCCACATAAACCGATTGTGTTTCACACTTGCTGCATATTTAAGGCTAGGAAAGCACTGGGTCTAGGGTCAAGATCCATCAAATCCAAAAGCAACCAATATGGATAGGATATAAATAGATCGCCGTCCAGTAATTTTAGTGTAGAAAATGTCAATTATAAATGGAATTGACGATCCAGACCCATCTGCAAGTGATCCAATAAATAAAGGTGGGACAAAATGACTCAGACACTATGGAACTCTCCTGGATGAAAGAATAACTCACTAAGACAATACAAAAAAACTGAACCACTATATGAAAACCCCAATGATGTACAATAATAATGCAATTATGTAGAAACTGAGTTTCAACCTTTAATCCCTCAATAAGCCGTCCTGGCATGCTTCCAATATATGTTCTCCGATGCCCTCTAATATCAGCCTCATCCTTGACACCGCCAAGAGAAATCCGTACAAATTTTCTGTCCAGCGCAGCAGCTATGGATGATGCCAAAGATGTTTTCCCAACACCTGGTGGGCCAACAAAGCAGAGAACTGGGCCTCTAGCATCAGGTTTAAGCTGCAGTCCAGTTCCTTAAGATGATTAGTACAACATTGCAATCAAATTCGATAACAACAATAAAGAGGAAATTACAGATGCAACAGGAGCTTCGTAGGTAGTTCACCTTGCGAACAGCTAGATACTCAATTACTCGTTGCTTAACTTTGACTAATCCAAAATGGTCACTGTCAAGACGCTCTTTTGCAGCCCTAAGGTCCAGTTCACGTTCTTCAGTTGCCATCTGCCAAGGCAGATCAGCAAGAAGCTCCAGATAAACACGAGAACTACTATACCCAGGTTGCTGAGGTTGCATTTTCCTAAGTCTCCTGGGATAAGCAGTTTCCAAGTAGGATTTTGTAAGAAAATCCCCACATGATTCTAGAAATGAACATAAAACTCAGTAATTTAATGACAAAAGCACAAAAAAATATGATGCATAGTATTTTACAGGAAGGAAGACTCAACAAAATTCTCTCACACGGTGACTATTTTAAGATGCATTTTTTTACAAGTACAATCTATCAAGCTTAAGTAGCAAGTATAAGGTTTCATAATTATAAATAAAAATTCAGTGTGTTTTGACCAGGAATGTGGTTGGCAGTTAGTTGGGTGGATGTGCGTATATGGACTGGGTGAGGAGAGAAGGCGAGCAACTTTCTTTGTTACACATGAGGGATGTATCTTGGCATATTAGAGGTCCATAAAAGGCTTATTGTAGATCAACCATGAGGACGATTGCAAGATCCATATGGTCAAGGTGGCATTTAAGCAGGAATCCAAACTAGATGCACATTTGTATGTCGGGCTTTTTGATTTAGAGGGTAATTGAGATATTGGATTGGCAAGTTCATCTTTGGCAGGCTGTGAAGAGAGTATATTGGTGTTATGCCACTGGATTGTTTGAATGGAGATAGAGGATTTCTTGGTGTCAGTCCTATTTTGAAATGTGTCTCAAGGAGTTTCTTTCATATTTCAATAATCCAGCAATAGGGCAAGAGGAGAGAGGGAGGGGGGAGACGGACGCAGAGAGAGAGAAAGAGAGTTCTCTGGGAGGAGATGGATGGCATCAAGGGGCATGAAAATGGTATAAAGGAATTTAAATGTCATCCATTGCTTGTTTCAGGTTAAGAAGGACCAAAATACAGAATTACAGGGGCATCAGAGGTTTATCTAATTTTATTCTCAAGAATGATCTGGTTGACCATCCACCAAAAAGCATGGTTCACATTGAGAAATGATCAAGAAGATCCTCTTTATCGTCGGCTAGACAGGTTCCTAGTTGACATGCGATGGATGATGAAATTTCCAAATATTATCTAAGAGGCTTTTCCTAGTCTGATGTTTGATCATCATCCTATCCTACTGTGGGATTTTGAGTACAGTTGCAGGCCAGCTACCTTCCCTTTTAAAATATGTAGTTGGAGGATTCTGACCTGTGGATTATCAGGGCTTGGCGGGAATAGCTTCAGAGTTTTATGGTGAGCAGTATTTCTTATGAGGAAAAAAACTGGAAGCACTGAACGATCAGTTAATTTAGTGGAACAAGGGTTCTTTATAGAGAGTAGATTCAAGGAAGAAAATTTTTTAGGAAGAGCATACCACCCAAGATGAGGAATCTTATTATATGCAAGGACAAGGAGCGAAAGAGGTTAGAGACTTGCTTATGTCATAATGAATACAAACGATACATGAAGAAGAGATCTTTTAAAAGGCAAAAATTATAGATTCAAATAGGTTTATGATAGTGACAACAATACCAAATAACGCCTCATATAACTGAGGAGCAAATTCAATGCCATCTCCAAATTAAAAGTATGGAAGGTAGTAAACAAAAGTTCTGAAATTGAAATTGTTATAAAAAAAATTTTGAGACATTTTTCTTTTGTTTAGTATAAAAAATTATGGTGCTCTATATTATCCGAGTATAACTAGAGCCCAGAGGAAACAGCTAAGTCCTGGTATACACGAAAATTTCGACTCTACTTTCACAACGAACAGGTTAGAAAAATCAAAGCAAGATACACAGCCCAAAGCTAATCCATTATATTTCTCCCCATTGTCCAACCCAAGAAGGGAGTATTTGCAAGGGGATCCAACATAACAATTAGATAGTGTTTCTCTCCGAGAAAAAGCATCATAATCCCAAATCTACTTCACAATGGGCAAAAAAGGTCGCTTATTGATTCCAGGGCTGCTTTGCACAGCATGCATATGTTAGAAATGGATCACTCAACCCACCAATAATAAATCATGAGGATCTTATCTAACTTTCTAACTAAAATGAAAAAGTTAACCTTGAAGGGGAAAGTAAATCATTTTTTACAAAAACCACCCAACCTTTCTAAACTGAGAAAAGAAAGAAGCAAAAAAAGTTTGTCATTCTCTCAAATCCACTTCCTATAATCACTCTCATTTCCACACCTTTAATCCACTTCCTATAATCACCCTCATTTCCACACCTTTAACTACAAAAATGATAGCAGGGAAGTCAATGGTGCAACTCTTTATTTATGGATAATTAGAATATTTATATTAAATCAAAAAAATAGAAAACAGTCTTCAATGGTCCAACTCTTGGACAGAAAACAGTCTTCTTGTCAAAGCATTTTACAGGATTTCATTCCTTGCTCTAATACACTTCAGTAACTTTGCCACCATATCATGAAGAATCCAAAACAAATCTCTAAGAAGCATTGTTTCAAAGAAGGATCCCCATTCAACACATCCTACTAGAATCTGACCATCAAGCCTTAACCTACCTCAATGAAAAGCTCCACAAAAAACAGATGGATCATCAACAAACTAGAGGTGCAATATAGTTAAAGTTCTGTCACATAAATGAAAGCCAATAGACCAAATTAGAAGCCATTTGAATAACACTGCCAAGGGCCCCAGCAAAAATAAAGGAAGGGACTTCTGAATGCCTCAGCCAAAATAATGAATAGAAAAGGAGATATCGGATCCACAACAACCCAAACCGAAAAAAAAACCACCGACACAAAGAACAGCTTTGAGTCCAGAAAATCATCCACCATCAAAACTTGATCTAAAATCTGAACTCATAAATAAACTCTACCATTGTGAAATTCCTTAAGGAAGTACAACACTCGAACAATTGGACAAGATTTCTAAATCTGCTCACTGAACTGATCAGGCCCAAAGTTATTTATTTTCAATCCTTTGACTTTCCTTGAAAAAGAACAGGCATTAGCACTCCTCAAACAAAGAACAATGAAATAAACTCACTAAAGCTTTCATCAAGTTGCCTTTAATGTTGCATCGTATTTCTTGCAGAAAAAGCCTATAAAAATATATCTAGGACAGGTGCATATCCCTGTCGAGCTCCTTGATCACGTCACAACCTTTTTCTCTTAGAAATATTTCTCCAAAGTCACACCTAAAAATACTCAAGACCTAATCAATCCAAAAGAGTTTTATAAGAAGTTCTCATTACATAAAGTTCAAAATAGTGTGTTTTTTATACCCTCCTCTTCCTCCTTAAAAACCCATCCACCTTCAACGTACAATTATAAATAGAATTTACCAGGTTTCTTGAATTCACCGTCTTATGGTAGGATTTGTATAGCCCAATTTCAACCAAATGTCCATACTCTTTTGTCTCCAGCATGTTTCATTCATCCTAGCAAGGTTCTTACCATGTTAAAATTTCCTTTCCCCATATCTTGATGATAGCTTCCAACACCTTCAACATTATACAAAACAACAACCAGGTTTCCCAGCAAAAATGCCCAACTCTTTGAGACAAAGGAATCAACTTCCAACTACATGTTCCCATAGCTAAATGGGGTACCTTCTTAAAATTCATCCATGAGAGCATAATTTGAGGATTCCTATGAAAAAATGACACTTCCACAATTGAAAAGAAATTTTCCCATCCCCAAGAGATCAAAATCTTTCCAATTTTGAGAGGACATAAGGATGATCTTGGTTATTTGACAATATAAAGTTTTCATATTCTAAAAGGAACATCCATAAGTTCATTTCAAGAAGTGAAATTGGAAAAGCTTCACAGAAAACTATAATAGCCCAACTTATATACACAAAAATGAATCATATTAAACTCCACCCTAAAACACCAGATACCTACCATTGCCACCTCTCTCTTCCACTTCCTATCAATCAATACCCATTCCACAATAGCCCCCAAACAGGTCGTGTCACTCATTCCACATTCCTATCACTTTAAATCCTAGCCAACACCATTTATCCATTTCTTGTAAGAAGAGCACATTCAACTACCAAATATGTTACCGTTTCCTATCCATTACCTCCTTATATAATAAGGTCAAACCACCAAGTCATTAATGAGTCTTTTGTGCACATGAGAATCAAGATAGAGGTTACAATAAAGATTCTAAAAAGATGATTGGACAGGCAATTAGTGAGATGAAAGGGTTTAAGTTCCTAACTTGAATAATGGATTTTCCTTCCCCACTTTCTTCAATGTTTATCATGTTTTGATGATACCAAAGGCTGTTCACTTTTATATGAACACTTGTTTAGGTAAAGCAACCCTACATAGGGTGGAAAAGGTATTGCGGTTGACCGTCTTATCCACTAGGTATTCTCAGTCACTGCATCATGTGTGAGAAAACGGCTAAAGAAATCAGTAAATTGTTTCTTAATTGCCTTTCTACCTCTGTTAGTTATAGTTTTCTTTAGGAATGTTGCTAAGATGGTTTTTATATGCCACAAAACAATTTAGGTTTCTTTTGTGGCTGACCAAAATGTTCCCATAAGACAAAGGTTTCTCTTTTGTGGAGTATCCTTCCTTTTGTAATCTACTAGAGCCTTCCCAACACCACAATAAAAAACGTTTCTCAATAAAAGGGGAAAAGCCGTTATCTCTTTATAGTGCTATTAAATATGTTTTGGCAAAGTCTTATCTTTGGCTGAATTTAAAAGATTAATGGCTTTGTGTGTAGTTGGAATACTTTCCCTGATGTAATTATTCAGTTTAAAAGCTGAACATAACATGGGGATATCTCTTCCCACCCTTCTGTAGATATCCTTTCAGTATCAGTGAATTGCTGTTGCTTAATTTTTATAAATAATAAATAATAAAAGCTATTATTTTTGGCATAAGTACAACCAAGCACCAATACCAACTTACCAAGTGATAATAATTAATAGCATCTACATATAACAAGTCCAAGAAAAAATGGATGACATAAAAAGCCTTTACTCAGTAGTAATAAAACAAAACATGAGTTATATCATAAAATTGTACACATACACAAATAAATTCTTCATGCGTGTTATATTATGACCAATCCAAGAACCAAGTTTTCAAAACTATTCCAGAAGACATAATTTACCATTTCATGTTGATATTATCATTTATAACTTTTTGTTTGTATGCTTGTAATATATATCATACCTTAATTCCTTTTGAGCATGCTTCCAAATATTTGGAGGCATTCCAGCACTTTGCATCTTTCTTTCCAAGGCTGCAATATCATCCTCATCATCATCATTGTCCCCAAGCTCCTCTTTTATAGCCCTCATCTTGAAGATGTTATCAAAAGAAAAAATTGCCGAACAAGGGTATAATTTCAAATCAGTATTGAGTACAAGCACAAGGAGGCATAATTATGCTCTACAGATTGTCAAGCTGAATTAGGTAAAACATTCTCAAAATAACCCACCATAAGCCAGCTACTCAAATAGATAAAAGCATGATAATAGACTTCAATTTAAATTATAGAACAGAACAAAATTCGAATTCAGAAACAGAAAAGGAATAAATGGTAAAAAAACCAGTGGGGAAGTTCAAACTTCAAATAATAGTCACCAAAAAAAGCATGCATAAACCCAATATTTATTCCAAAAGAAATTCCAATGTTATTCCTCAGCTTCTAGAATACAAGACCCAAAACTCAATCAAGTAACATAAAGAATATGAATAGTGTATCATGAAGTACTAAAAGCTGTGACTATCTCTAGTTTGATACTAATACTTAAGAATTAAGATGATAGATAAAACTGAAAATAAATTTTAGAAGGAAATTACTAATAAGTTGTGGTGAGAATGCAACCTGCTGACGCAAAAGAAATTCTTTCTGTGACTTTGACAACTGTCCCTCAACCTTCTGTGTTATCTTATCCGCCACACGGATTGACTAAGAATACAAGACAGTCTATCAGTGACCAATGCATCAAAACTAGAACAACCATAAAGATAAATTGTGTACCATCTACCACACCTGTAAATGTCTGTCAACCAACTCGGTAGCTTTTTGAAGTCTTACTTTCAAGTCAACTGAATCTAGCATAGACAGCTGCTCCTCAAAGCTTATTTCAAAGCTAGCAACAAATATATCTGCCAATCTGTGCACAGGAACAGTGTCCAGAAAAGCTTTTGTCCTTCCAACAGTTTTCTGTTTCTGTGATCATAAATCAAATGCTAAAATTACCAAGGAGCATTGAACCTTGTTACTATATTCTAAAATTATCAAAGCCGAAGGAATTTTTTAGCTATTTCACCAATGTGTACTTTGTCTCAAAGATGGAGAATCAGTGGATTATATTATGCTTCATTATGAGACAGCTATATTTCTATGGTATTACTTATTGAAGGGTATAGGACTGAGTTGGGTCTTCCCAAGGAGCTTAGTTGATCTGGTGTATCATTGGCACTTTCTAGTTCTCAGTAGTAAAGGGAAGTTGTTCTTCCAAGCTGCTTTTCTCATTACCACATGGGCAATTTGGTTGGCTCATAATTGATGCACCTTTGAACCAACTATAACTAGCAAATTAAAATATATATATATAACTAGCAAATACAGAATCTTATAGGACATTTTGCTCTTGGTCTCAACTTGGGTGGTCCCTCAGCAAGAGTTCAGATCTATCCCCTTCAATGATATGCTTTGTAATTGTTTGGCCCTCGCGTTCTTGGATCAACTGTAGTTCTTTAGCGCCCTCTTGTGTATAAAAGGGTTACTAGTATGGCTGTTTTCTTCTTTTTTCTTGCCCATCTCGCAGGTGTCTTGGAATCTTCTATCCTTTTGATATTTAATGAATTTTATCATTAATCATAAAAAAATGCATTTGGGGAATAAGTAGTGATGCCTGGACACAGAATATTTCAGGATTCAAGCAGCTGATACCTTGAAACACAACATGCAATGACATAAAACACCTCTTATCACTTGTCAATGCCATGTCAGGACCAAATCCTCACTTACTCATGACACTAGGAATGTCTACAAGAGAGGTCAATGATATAGAAAAATGAAGAGACCAGCACATTAGAACTAATTTCGTAGTTATCCAACCTCTTACCCATGACAGTAAGAATGTCCACAAGATATATCTAGGGTTTCATGCAGGAAAAAAATTTCAAGAGGGCCTTTGATATTGATGGAAATATCAACAATTGATTTTGGAAGGTGGTATTATTAGTGTTATTGCAATCTAAAAAAAAAAAGCTTCCTGAAACCCTAAAAATTAGCTCCACATTACTATCCCTGATAATTTAGACTGTATAATAATGAAAAAGGAATCTTCAACAGAGAGATGAGTTTCCACAGTGCATTGTAAATCATATGTCGTACCTGCTCAAGAACAGAGATCAGCTCCATTGCAGTAGCTTTAAATTGACGAGACAGTGCTGTAAGATCTGGGTCTTGTTCAGCTTGCTCCATCTCTAATGAGACCAAAAACAAGGATACATCTCAGCATCTTTATATATGAAGACTTGACGAAGTAAGGTGTTTCCATGGAGTATATTACCATACAGAGCATATAAAAAAGAAAAATATCCTCTTTGCAGATTCAATAACATTTCAGATATCATTCAATCCTATGCCTATAAAATTACTTATTCAGACAAGGATGATGAAATTGATTGGCCGCATGTTGTCTAATCTTCTAACGTATTTCCTTTCTTTATTTCTAATACCTCTTCCATAGCAAAGAGACAGGAGAAGCTACAAAAAAATTGTTAGTGAATTGGAAGATGTGATGAATTAAAATATAACATTCTAAAATGGGACTTCATTTGCAAAAAAAAGGTTCAGGGTTTATTAAGAATAAGGCATCTCGTAGACTTTAACAAAGCTCTATTTGGAAAATGGTTACAGAGATTTGGGTGGAATAGTCTAGCCATTTTAGAATAAAAATAGAAGCTCAGCATGGTAATCCTAACGAGAGAAGAGAAAATGTATAGTATGATGTTCCTATAAGCGTCAACAAAACAGTCTCCAATGTGTTCCAGATTGAGAATGGGGAGAAGTTAAAAATTTGAAAATGATGCTTGCTGTAATGAAGGAATATATCTTTGAAATTTGTACCCAGTATCAAACAATATGTCAATATTGCAGCAAATAAGAACGCTTAATTAGAGTTAATTATAGAGAGAGGAGAATGAGGTAGGTTAGATATACTTTCTTGTAAAAAGTGTGCACTTGGAAAAGTGACTTTCTATTCCCAATGTTAGATAGAACCAATAGATAAAGGCTTTGGAAACAAATCAAGATATGAAATGGTGGTTAAGAAGAAAGAAGGGATGTTTTTCAGTATCTTTCTACTGAGTGCTGATAGGGGATGAGCCCTCTTATAACCCAGGAAATTCATTTAGAAAAATCCAGTCCCATCTAAGGTGGCATTGCTCCTTTCAAACTGCCAGCAAAATTTTTTTTTTTTTTTTAGTTAGTGATGCGTTTCACAGTGGGAAAATCACCGATTTACAATTCTGGCAATTTTTTGCAACATGTCAGCGAAACGGGGAGGAATGTCGAGTGAAACAGGAAGGGGAAACGGAAATATTTTAATTTTCATTAGCGATTTTTGGCAACGTGCCAGAGAAACAAGACAACATACCAGCGAAATTTTGACCCAAAAAAAAAAAATCCAGTTTTTTCCTTCTTTGATTTTTCCAACGTTTTGACGAGTGAATTTTGTTTCGTGCAAGAAACTGTAAACCTTGATTTCAATAAACTGGATGAGTATTAACAGGGACATTATTTGAAAAGGAGGCAAGAAAACTGTTGATTATTTTCTAATCCACTGCTCCTTTACATTCGAACTATGAAGCTCTGTGCTTGAAATGCTTTCAACGGCTCAGGTGTGCCTGCTACCTTACATGCAACTCCATCTACAACTAATAGAACATAGGATTGCCACGGCATCTATCCCCTTATGTATTTCGCTATTTGGAAGGAGCAGAATAGGATGAAATTTCAAAGGACGGGGGGAAAAAAACAAAAAATTAATGACACTAACAAAGTGAAGAAAATTAATCTTCGGTCCTTGTTCTATTGATCTTCAGTATTAGACAAGTTGCATGGGACGGAATGTTAGATGAGTTCCATGGGATGGAATATGGGAATCTACACTAAATTGGAAAAATAGAAATTTATGCAATAGTACTTCTAGCTATTCACAGAATCACAAATTGTGGTTCTTTTTGTATCTAAACACAGTATACTTAGTGTAGCCAGTTGCCTTTTTCTTCCTCTTGTTAACAGTATTTCTTAATCCATCGACTGACTGGCAAATAATGCCATTCCTGCTTACCAATTTGATGAAATTAGAGCCAGCAATTTCTGAACTTGCATATCAACCCGCCTAAACCCAACCTGATTAAATGGGTCCGGGTTGACCATTTATTAATTGGGTTGGGTTTGTTTCTAGGTTTTCTCAACTTGTCTAAAAAAGGGTAAGCCCAATTGCCCAAACGCAACCCACCAAGTACCCTTTTAAGTTTTTTTTCCTTTTTTTTTATCTTTTATACCTCATTTATATTCTACTTTATTATGACATTGAGTATACTTACCTAATTAAGCACATTAGTTCAATATTTTGAGACCTTAATCATTAAGTTATATTTTTAATACAATGCATGCAAGACTAATTATTATAATTTTATTTAATTGCTTTTAGATATTTCTAAACTTCTTCACAAGTAAAATTTGCTCCACACACCCCCCCCCCCCCCCCCCCCCCCCCCCTTTCTCTCTTTTTTGACTCTTTGAAAATAAATAATTTTTACTAATTGCTGTTATGGTATGTAACCATTTATTAAAAGTTTAACATGTTAAATGGAGTTTTACACAAGCATAACTGAAATTGAATTAGAAATAAAAAATTAATTAAGAATACCTGTTTGGCGTGTTCCACCCACTTATTACTGGGTTGGTTTGGTTGGGTAGTCAATGAGTCGAACTCTACCCACCCATTTAGTTATCAACCCATTTAAGGCCCACCCCAACTTGACCCATTGCAAGCCTTACATAATATAGATAGTTTGACAAATTCCAGACCTTGCAGAAGGGCAAAGTAACTGGTTTGATATGGTCAAACAAACCAATCATCCAAAAGATACCAGAACTAATTCCACTGCTAGGATACTGAGAAAGGCCCCAAACCCCATGATGCACAGATTAACAAGAAATCATCAGATGAATTGATCTTGATCTCATATGACTGATGCAACAAGATGTTAGAGACCGTTATTTTGGACAATATTTTCCAGGTTTCACATAATACAATATAAAATTAAAAATAAAAACTAATAACACGTCACATATATGAATGTACCTGTAAGCTGATAGATGTGAGATAAGGGGAGGGTAATATTTAGGATGGTTGTCATGTTCATGGTATTGATACTTCTTCTTTTTGTCTGGTTTGTAGTGAGCAAGAAGTTATCTTTTATTTGTTAACTGAGTTTGGTAGAATGCCTGATTTGTTAGGGTGGGACTAAATACCACAAGTGATTTTGGAGTTCAAAACACCTAGAGAACAGAAGAAAAATCCCAGTTATATCCTCAAGTTAAGTACCTGTTGAAAAAGAATCAGCAGTGGGGTTGACTACTTAAAAACAGGGCCCCAGCTTGTTTGAATTCTAGTTCTTATTGCCTATAAAATCATAAGAAAAACAGAACTAAACAATAAGCTTTAACTCCATCAGCCTCTCAACAAGGAATATGTTATTTGCCACAGTTCCAACTCTTGCTAGAGTTAAGATGTGATCCAAATAGTTCAACAGCAACCACTGTGTAAACACTGGAAACAACAAGTCCAAGGAGGTCAATATAAAATCACCAAGCAAAAGAAACAATAAAGCTAATTGAGCTGAAAAATTTTGTAGAGAGATTGAGTCAGTTCAACAACAACACAAGCTGGCAGCCAAAAAAATGTTTAGGTAAATCTTCATGGTACTCGCAGATGTTTAATTTCCTGTTTTCACATTTTAATAAAAGTAGCTATGAAAGCAGAAAGGACAAAAAGACAATTAAATGCCTACTGGTTGAATCTTATTGAATCATTCACTAACAGAAAATTATTTCAAGATATATAAGTTTCAATAGAAGTTCATCCAATGGAAAGGATTACCGTATACATAAAAATAGAAACGTACAAGAGAGGTACTTACCAGCCTTTGTCATATCAAGACGGGAAATCCGTGCAACATGATATGTTCCTCTAGCACTAAGTTCTTGCACACTGAACCTGCACAAACCTTCAAGGACGACGATATATGTGACCCTCCCACTTGGTTTCTCCACTCCTCTTGATAGATGTAAAGCTCTAGCAGCAACTCCCCTGAAGTTGAAGACTAAAAGAGATGAAAAACACAACTTGTGTAGAAAATAAAAGAGGAGAGGGAATGATCCAGAAATATCTGAGAGAAAGGGGTGGCATATTCTGTGTGGTGGGGGGTTGTGGGAGTTTTCTGATGGTGGGGAGAAGGAGTTTGGTGGGAGGCAGTGGCAGAACCACGTTATAGCTAGAGGGGGCAATTGCCCCCCTGAGCTTTTATTTTTTAATTAAAAAAATATTTTTTTCTATATTTTTTAATTGAAATCTATGTTTTGCCCCCTCTGAAATTTCTGGTTTGCCCCTCCTAACTGATTGAAATTTCTATATTTCATGAGAAGTGTTAATTGAAAATTTTTTTTGCCCCCTCAGATTTGGAGTCCTGGTTCCACCACTGGTGGGAGGTAGCACAAAAGATCACAAAACTAAGGATACACCGATGTAGGTACCTCGTGTGCCAGTGAATTAGTTCCTGCTGATTTTTTCCATCCTGCTTATGAGTTTCCGATGTGGCGACTGGAACTTTTGAACTTCGATCTCCACTATCAGTCACCATACCTTCAAAACAAACAGAAATACCCTTCTTGTCAGTCATATTTCAGACATATAAGATTGAAACTTATTTCTCAAGCAACCTTGAGAAATTGAAAGTAAAAACACCTGGAGATAACATGGGACTGACAGATGCAGTCTCAGCAGAATCTCGAACAGGCAGGACACCAATCAAACCCTTCTCTTCCCTTTGCCACAGCTCTTGCTCCACCAATTTTACACTACACAAGTGATAAGAATGCTAAGTTGAATTACAAATTAAACATTTCAAAACAATTTCAACTGCATTGTTGTAAACAAGCGAAACAACAATCAAAGTCTAATGCTAATACATTTGCCACAGCCCACAATGCTCAGAACAAACCCGGGATCCTAGCCAAAGAAAATCCATAAGCAATAGAAAGAGGAAGTCAACTCCAAAAGAAAGCCTTTTCCGATTTCAGAATCACATAATTGGTAAGACAGTCTTTAATTCAGAAACAAACGAGTGTAAAATAGAGAATGAAAATGCGAAGTCTAAAAAAAGCTAGAAAAATAACGAAAAAGAACAATATAAATAGAATAACTAGCTTTCCACGATCTACAACAATCGGAATCCAGGGTTTTCAGCTCCTATAAACCGTCCCTTCCTATAGACCAAAACTACAAAACCAGAAGCCAAAAACGAAAACAAAACATAGCACTAAATTAAATAAAAAAAAAAAGTTCATTAATCTAATCATCACAACAATCAGAAGAACAACAAAAATTAGGGTTTTCCAGAAACGCGAAAGAAGCTCAAGCAATCAACAAATTCAATAAACAGAAACTGTAGTCAGTAAAACCTGCTTACCTACTAAGTGAAGTGCATCGAATTCTAATTATCGCACCAGGCAACAACACCTTATTCCGAAACGGAAGAATCGCCAACCGATTCGGTAATTCGACCGATTCAGCCATGGCTGCAACTCGGAAGATGGGAGAGAGAGAGATAGAGAGAGAGAGAGGACGAAAAGAGAACAGCTAGATTCTCTGGATTTCGAAATCCATTAGTCAGAAATCAGAATTACCGCGGCATACGTATCTTTCGTTGTTGCGGAGACTTTTTAAAGTTTATGAGAAATATTTTTTGCGACCGTTCGATCTTCGGATAAGGTGGTGACTCCTCTGATTGCCAGAAGGTGAGTTAATGCCACGTGCTACAAGGATGGAGACAGAAAGTCTAGAAGGACTCGTTCGGGGGCTGATGACCATCATCATACATGATACGTCATCCATGAGATAATAACCGCAGCCGGGGCCAAGTTTCAAACCTAGACCAGCAAGTCAGCGACTTTCTCGTGAGGTATTGGCTTTCCGCTAACATAATATGATGAGTTGTTTTGGCGTGTTGATGACGTGGATGGAAATTCATGCGCATGAGATGAGCTATCTATCGTCCTTTGATCATCGGTTGGACGGTAAACATGTGGTTAAACACTTAGAGTCACGGAAGTCGGCCACACGTGGCACCGCCTTGTGTAAAATAAAGGAAATGGCTTTCTTTATATATATATAGTTTTAAAAGAAAGTCTGTATCTATCTATCTATCTATACCATACTATACTATATAAACAGGAGAATAGGATCCTTGGTAAGTGTGCCAATAAATACACGACTTCCCAAAAAATCCTTACCTTTTGTTATAAAGGCATCATTAATATAAGATTTAAATAGTTAAAACTCCTCATATTGATTTAAAATCTTGATAGTTCCAAAATTGTTCCACCCCCTTTACATGAAGTATTGCACATGAATCCCATTGGTTTAAATTAATATGTGGTTGAACAATGCTAATCAAAGTAGTAAAAAAAAAATTTATTAAAGAAGTTAATGGTCATTGGTGCTTAGGACCAGATGAAATAATGCTTATTGCTGTTGAAGTGGGATCCATATATTCTTCACATGAGGTATCTCACGGTTAGTGTTTTTCACTTTTTGTAAATGTTTTATATAAAGCTCACTTAGAAAAGCACTAGCTGTGAGATGCTATACGTTGAAACATCTTTAGTTCAATAGCAGTAAGCAATCCAGGCAAGCATTGCATATGATTGCATTCTGACTAGGATAAATTAAGGTAAAAAGTTATGGAGCGTCATTTCAAAGACTTTGCTAAGACTTATGTAACAAAATTCCTGTAGGCTTTTAAGCTATTCATAGTCAATTTTTTGGTTACAACTTCTAAATTAGTTCAAAGAAAATATTAAAGAATTAGATAGTCTGAATACTCTATTAAGGACTGATAGTGACAAATTTGAATTTACCACTAAAGAAAAATGAAAAGCATGAATACTCTATTAAGGACTGATAGTGACAAATTTGAATTTACCACTAAAGAAAAATGAAAAGCAATGTGGTTTAATGAGCGGTTTTGAAACAAAGAACATGAACAATATTGTTGTTGTTTGTTGACTTGACATTTCAAATGATTGATAAATTGGTGAGGAAAATGACATTAGAAAACAACAAATTTAAGAAGATGATTATTGATGTGATTTTGGAAGGTGCAAGGAAAATTAAGTGTGACCAAAGCCAACATATTCAAGATCATTATTGTGTGACCAAAACCAACATATTCAAGATCATTATTGTTTGTATGATTTTGGAAGATAATATTAAATAATTTGCGAAGGAGATAACAAACTAATCAATGACCACAAAAATAATATTTATGTGGATTATCTTTAAAGCTGGCATCCAAAGAGCATGATATATCATTGTTTTTCACCATGTGAATAGAAATAAAGTCTTGCACAAGAAAATCATTTGTGAAGTCACACGACTCACACCCCTTTGGCCTTTCTTATATCTCAAACCAAGGATATAACAATGACAGCCTATCCCTTTAGAGGATCTCTTTCCTTCATTATGACGACTAATCACCACATCTATTACTAATTTAAAGTAAAGAGGGGGTTCTCTCGCTAACATTTTGTATCGGAAATGCCCTCCAAGCAATCCCCATTTTATAGTTTTGTTATCTCATGTCTTTTTTTTTCTTATTTGACACCCAATGTCATTATCATAGCAAATGAAATCATATATGATTTGGGGGTTGACTAAAACACCTTTCACTTTTTATCAAATTAACTCATACATCTATTTGTTAATGTCAAATGTATCAATAGCTAGAACCTAGCATTTTAATAAAATGCCCCAATTCACTTTTTATCAAATTAACGCATAGCGCATGCATTCCCCTAGTAATAATTAAATGCAACATAAGATAAAGTACGTTTTATGCTTCAAATGAAAATTACAACCATATGAATCCTTTGTATTAAACAACGGTTTCATTTTACAACACAATATATACAAAATAGGCATAATTTGCATGGCCTGCACCAACCTAAGTTTGGCAATGTTGCTTGTTCTAAATTTCTTCTTTGTGTATTTTCATGCTACTTCAAGTTTTCTTTTGTAAAGTAAGTACTAGAAAAGGCACGTGCACCGTTGGCCATAGAAGGTAGTTCACGTTGGATCACTTTAGGTGGTTTTCGTTTTCTAAAGGATAAGCACTGGGCAATTACGTGATAAGACTGAAATCATTTGGATTGGAAGTTATCAATTGAATAGATGAGATTTTTAGGGATTTTCAAAGGATAATTTCCAACCAACAAAGAGGCTGGTTAAAACCCCTAGTGAATATTCTTGAGTATAGATGGTGTAGAACATCGTTCCTATTAAAAGCTCAAGTTGACAATAGAAGTGAACTTTATATATTTAATTATATTCCAAATACTCCCCTCGCGTGTGGGCCGAGCTTAAACCCATTTTAGGAAGCCCTTACATGTGGAGTTTTTTTTCTCAACTGGTGGAGTGGAGGTTTGAACCCAAGACCTTGGCATTTGCCTAAAGCTCCGATACCATGTAGAACATCGTTCCTACTAAAAGTTCAAGCTAATAGTAGAGGAGAACTTTAAATATTTAATTATATTCCTAACAAATGGTTCCTTCAACTAACTACATTTAATACTAATTGTAAGAGCTAGACTTTAGAAATCAAATTAAGGATGATTTATGCAAGAAAATTTAAGTAATAACTTTGTAGTATGCTATCAATAATGTATGAATTCTTAAAGCATGCATATGGATGTAGATGTAGGGCTCAAGACTTTATACCATAATGGCCTGGCCCTACATATTTCAAGTTAATTGATTTTAGTAATTTTCATCTATACTCGTAAAACAAACCTTGGGAATATTCATTAGGATTTTGGCCCTCTTTTTATATGGTGCAACAAACTCATTGAAATTCATTAAAAGACTATCTGTCCAGCATCTATACAATAAAAACCATCCACTCTCCCTTTTTATTCGGTAACTACTCGTGCATTATTCTCTAAAAAAACTACCTCCTAAAGGGAGATGTGCATTATTGATGTAGGACATGTGGGACCCAAAGTTTAGATTATTTAGTTATTGAGTAAAAGTAGAATTCCTATTTTTTTGTATTAGGTATTTGAGTTGTATCAGGAATCTTTAAGATGTTTTAGAATTAGATTTTAACTTTAAGTTGTTTACTATGAGTAGGAGTCCTAATTTTAGTAGGTTTATATCTTGTTTTGGGATCTCCAGAGGTCTATAAATAAGGGGTAAAGGTTGTACACGAATTTTAGACATTATTTAAAATAAAAAAAAGAACTACAGAGTTTCTCTCTCATCTTCTTTGTGGATTCAAGTTTATTTGCTAATGGATTCCAATTTTATAGGACTAACGGAGATTAATCCTTGTTTTCGTAACTTTCACTGCGTCAATTGGTATCAGAGCAAGTTCTGACTGACGATATGGCCAACAACGAGGGTGACGCTAACAATCCCATCGGCATTGTTTGTGGGCAAGAAGCGATTTGGGGGGGCCATTGAAGAACAATGGCAACAGATGATGGAGATTTGTCAGATGCTTGCGGATTTAACAGTCAATGCCAACCGTGATCAAAACGCCATTGGAAGAGGAGCCAAAGGATTTGCCCGAGGCCCCCATGGCGCTGAAGTAAGGAGATACCGTGATGGATGCCAGGGCGCTGGTGTTCGAGGGCTTCACAGACCTTTTTTTGGAAATAATGATTCAAATCTTGACAAGGAAGAAGTAGCCCTTGATCATGGGAGACCGGAAAGTTGAAATCAAAAGTTCGAGGATTTCCGTATGAAGGCAAATATTCCTACTTTTAATGGGAATATGAACATTGAAGATTTCTTCGACTGGGTATCCGAGGTGGAGAGATTTTTTGAGATGATGGAAGTTCCAGAGGAGCGTCAAGTCAAACTAGTAGCCTTCAAACTCAAAAGTGGAGCAGCTGTCTGGTGGGATACTCTACAAAATAATAGGTAAAGACAAGGCAGAGTTCTAATTCATACATGGAGACGAATGAAGCAGTTTCTTATAGAGAGATTTCTACCACCAGATTACGATCAACATCTTTTTCAGCTTTACCAGAATTGTGTGCAGGGAAATAAATCCGTTATTGATTATACTGCTAAATTTTCTGGACTTTCCGCATGCAATAATTTGAATGAAACAGAGTCACAGCAAGTTACCTGTTATCTGGCTGATTTGAAGCCTTTTATTCTTGAGAAGATTGGATTGCAAGTTTTGTGGTCGGTAGATGACGCCCACAACATGGCGTGGAAGGCAGAATTGATGGAAAAATCAGTTGGGAGATCAGAGTATTCTTGGAAGTCTTATTATGATGCTGGAGATTTTTCTGCCAAGGTCAAGGCGCTCCAAACAACAGTTTCTTCTACTCCAGTTAGCGCCATGGACAAGGAAGACACTAGTGTTAGCGTAACTAACCAAAAATCTACCGAGCAAGGCTATAAAAGGCCAGCTTAAAAATTTTAATCCTTATGCCAGATCAGCAGCAATAAAGTGTTACAGATGTGGTCAAACGGGGCATAGGTTTAATGAATGTTCAGCTAGAAAACCTATGAATTTGATTGAGCAAGAAGGAGAAGGAAAAGAAGAAGATGGTGGGCTGGTCATATATGATAATGATGTGTACGAAGTGGGGGAAAAAGATAAAAGTGAACATCTCAATCTAGTTTTGCAACGAGTTTAATGTTCAAACAAGCAATAAGACTTCTTTCAGGGCAACAATATTTTCCAATCATTGTGTACTGTCTCCAATAAGGTATACGATTTAATTGTTGATAATGGAAGTTGTGATAATTTTGTGGCAAAGAAGTTGGTTGATTATTTGCAATTGCCAATCAAATCGCACCCTTCACCTTACTCGATCGGTTGGGTAAAGAAAGGTCCAACAGTAAAGGTAGCTGAAATTTTCACTATTCCAATTTCAATTAGAAAAGCACTATAAGGCGGAGATTACTTGTGATGTGATTGACATGGATGCCATTCATATATTATTAGGAAGGCCTTGGCAGTATGATGTGAATGCAACCTATAAAGCGAGGGACAACGTGTATTTATTCACCTAGAAGGATCACAACATTGCCATGGTACCAACCAAAGTTTCTGATAAAACTCCAAAAGCTTATAAAGTGAAAGAAACAAAGCAGGTCTGCACTTTTGTTATTAAAGGAGAAGAGTAAGCTCCAAGATGTTCAACATGCAAGACCTATCTGAGTACCATGTTCCCACGGTCATGCCAGTGCTTCACTCAAGGACGAGTGTTTCTCTAAGAGGAGGGGACTGATGTAGGACATGTGGGACCCAAAGTTTAGATTATTTAGTTATTGAGTAAAAGTAGAATTCCTATTTTTTTGTATTAGGTATTTGAGTTACATTAGGAGTCTTTAAGAGGTTTTAGAATTAGATTTTAACTTTAAGTTGTTTACTATGAGTAGGAGTCCTAATTTTAGTAGGTTTCTAACTTGTTTTGGGATCGCAGAGGTCTATAAATAAGGGGTAAAGGTTGTACACGAATTTTGGACATTATTTTTAAAAAAAAAAGAACTACAGAGTTTCTCTCACATCTTCCTTGTAGATTCAAGTTTATTTGCTGGATGATTCCAGTTTTATAAGATTAACGGATATTAATCCTTGTTTTCGTAACTTTCACTGCGTCAATTATCCTCCTAAAAACTACCTACTAAAGGATCCCACCTTAATTACATGTACACATGTGCAGTAATGCAAGTGCCTCCACTAGTTTAACCGTGTCAAGTCATACATCAGCCCTTTCTCCCTCTCATCCAAGTTATCTCCAAGTTCCACTAACTCCCACAAAGAGCAGCCCCCACCAAACTCCTTTTTTTAGTTTTTGTTCGTCATTATTTCTATTTCCTAAAAATAAAATAATTCTCAAGGCTACATCTCATCAAAATGAATAGGAGAAAGCTCCTCAAACTGAATTCTTATAGGCTCCATGGAACCTTTGGTTGGTCAATATATTTTTTTTTCCAGTAAAAACTTGAGAAGACATAACACACTAGTCAGAACATAACACAAAATTTTAACAACAATGTTCACAATGAAAAATCACATGATTAACCCCAAAAAGACACGGTTATTGGAGGGATGAAATCATTCTTCACCTTTGAAGTGCATTGGTTATTACAGTTGGAGTGGGATGCTGCCAAGTGGAGCATCGTTTTTTCAAGCGGAGCCCATATACAACATTCACAATAAGTGAAAAGTGGATTGTGTCATCTACAGCCTAGATTCCACATGCACCCCTGCAGTAACACACATTGCTGTGGGGCCCACCAAGTGAATATTTTGTGGGCCTCACAGCAATGTGTCTTGCTGTAAAGGTGTAATCTGGGCTGTAGATGATATAGCCCAAGTGAAAATCACTAACCGTGGGATGCTTCATGTGGAAGCATCACTCTTCCACAGCAGGAGCCAACTCAGGGGAGCATCGCAGACGATTTTATTCTCATATAGGACATTGGGTTGGGCTAAAGCTTATTGGATGGGCTTGACCATAAACACACCGGACGGGCTTAATGGTCTTATATAAGACTCGGGCTGGACTCGATACCGTACAAGCCCGGCCTTGTGAGTTGTGACTACGACAATCGGAAGAAAAAGAGTGCTTTATTCCTGTTGTGAGGCGTTTTGAATCTCCGGTAGATTTGAAAGGGTTAATATGGCGGCTTCGTCGCCAGCACCCAGCAACAACAGCAGCGACACGAACGCTACGACGACGACGGCGACGATCACCACCGGCGCCACTACTACCACCACCGCTACGACGCCGCAGCGTTCCGACACTCCGAAGCAGAACTTGCGTGGCCTTAATAAGCCTAAGTGTTCTAAGTGCGGCAACGTCGCTCGTTCCAGGTACGCCTTTTTTCTTTTTGTACCCCTAAATAATATTTTTTTCTATCGCAATTCTTTGCATGATTTTGAAGTTTTCGAACAAAATGCAAAGCTTGGAACGCACTAATTAGAGCTTAGAAACCCTAGAATTTCTTTCTAGGTTATTCTCCTTTTGGGATACTGTGTAGGTCGTCTTATTGCAATACATTAGGAGCGTGGTAGCTGTTTAAGTGTGAAAATGGTTTGAAGTCTTGCCTTCTTCTTTTGAAATACCTACTTCAGATTAATTTCCGAATTAGTATGTATATTGAAATTCGAGAAAATTAGATTTTTTGGCGTCATTTTTTGGATGCCTATTGATTTCGAGATTTATTTGCGCTTGTGTTCTTTGAAATTAGTTCTCGTGATTTGTCTTCGAAATCGGGAATGAAGAAAATAGCATGCAATGAGAACCCCATAAGAGATAACATTTTCCCTTCTTTTGATGTTACTTTTTGTGATTTGCTGCATTTGATCCTTATATTATCAAGACTATGAATCTGTATTCAACTTTGTGGGGATGTGATTTTTCCCATGTGTTTACTGATAAAACCGGTAGCTTTGCTACCTACTCATTCCTCCTGATGCTGTTAAACTTGAGCTATGTTTTTTTTTTGATCGGTAATAATGTGATTAGATTAAGTCAAGGCAGCCCAATTAGGGGCTAAAATGGATTTAAAGAATGAAATGTGGATTGCTTGCTATGTATATTAGGACTATATTAAGGACCTTTGTGTGTGTGTGTGTGTTTCTTCAAAATAATAATTTGACAATCCAAGTTGTTGTTATTATTATTTTCTTATTTTTCTGGGATAATGCCTAGTGTTTGATAGTGATTTTGGATCATAAAAATCTCCTTCATCATCTTTATGTTCTTCCGGGCAGTTTCTTCTACTTTGTTCATCATTGGTGGTAAGGATCCAAATTTTGATGGGTGATATTGAGTTTGTTGGGGGATGTAGCTCAGATAAGAAAAAATATATCTATTGAGTTTGTTGCGTAACTACTAAATGTCCTTGTTATCCAAACCGAAAGCATTGTTGATTATTTTATTGTTGCAAAGATAATATCAGCAAAGAATGTTGTATTTCAAGAAGTTTAGGATATGCCATCTTAAAGTTCATGGATGGGACTATAATCTGATTGTTCAAAAACTTTGGTTTTCTTGCATTCTTTGCTTCAATAGTTTTGTAGATTATTTACTGTTTTTCTTGCATATGTTTTCATGTAATTTCTAGGTTTCACAAGAAATACGAGAGTTTATTTACCAAAGTAATAACATTTCTATTTGCATATGTTTTCTATTTAAATTAATCAGGATACATCTGTGATAGAACACATGGAAATACATCTGTACTGGAGCCACCTGATTTTAAATCTACTTGCCACTTTTAAATATGAGAGTTTAGGGATGTGCATGTAGAGGATAAATTCAAGGGAAAGAGACTAAGTTAGTTTTGTCATTCCAAATGACAACAAATTTCATTGCCAATAAGGAAGTGTGTGTTTATGCAAGTAGAGGGTCTTGAAAGGGCATGAAGCATGCCTCATAGACATGTATCAAGTTGGTGTTAAATGTTTGAAAACATACGTTTTGGTTTAAGAATTGCTTTTTATTGGTTTGAATAGGAAGAAAGATACATGTTGCTGAACTCAACTAGCTTGGAAAAGCCATGTTAACTGAAATGAATTTAATGACCTTAAATGCCATGTGTCTTATAAGGGGAGAAATGCAAGGATTGGATTGGGAAGCAATAAGAAACATGGAGGGTGGAGCCTAATGTTCTTGCTTGGAACTTGAGGGATAGGCCAGTCAGTATGAAAGGATTTTAATTATGGATAACCCCTTAGGAGTTGCAAAGTCTATCTAGAATGAAGAATTTTAATTATGGATAGGAGTTCAACAATACTGATGCAAAACGTGTTCTCCCAACATGGATCTAGGATAGAAGTTTGGCAGCTGAATTTTTTTATGGGGAAACCTATGATGATTAATGGTTTAATGCTTCATTCCATTAGGGTTGTTGGGGGTGTTTTGGTAGCACAAGACAAATACGTTATTTAAGCCATTGGTGAATCTAAGTGTCTTCTTTATCATATCCATGATGGGAATGACAGGTTTATTTGAGTCCACATTTGAGTTTCTGGTCAGTTAGACTATTAGTGGAGAGGTTAGCTTTTGGAAGGGTTGGACATAATTCTATTCAACTGGGAAGAATTAGGTAAACTGGGGGGGACTTGACATCATCCCTTTCAGCATGGGTTTAAATTTAATTAAAAAATTTTTTCACCTGCAAGGGGGATACCATAACGAATCTTTTTTTTTAACAGTTCTATGTTGAAATTTCTGCTGTTTTTACCAGAAGTTTAGCCAGCTGTTATACATGTTATGATGATTATCTGAAATTTGGCACGCTAATATAGTTAATACTTGATGGTTGATGCCATTCTTTCTTGCGGAAAGGGATTGTGGATGATTATGAGAAGTGGATGAAATTGGAGATTGTTAGAGTTAATGTGTTTTTGCAGGACAGCTAGTGTTGTAACCTTCTAGGTCAAACCGTCAGAGATCTAGGTTGAATGATTGGGTGGTAACAGCAAGTTAGTGTTAAAATAGTTTCCTACTGTTTTCTTGACAAGATAATCAAGGGTCCCTCCCTACTATCTTGATCTGGGAACTTCTCAAATAGGAAGATTTTGAAACCTAATATTCCCATCAAAGTTTCTGCCTTAACCGGTATCTTACAGCTGACCATCTTTTAAGTAGTGGTAGCTAGATGGTTCAGGTGAGGATAAAGTGATGCCTGTCACTAATGATACTTGCAGCGGACAAGATGATGATTGACCTTGTATTGACAGAGATCAAAATATTGAGACAAAAAATTGAAAGAAATTAGTTTTTTGGAGTGACTTGATCTGATGATTTTATTTTTTCTGTTTTTTTTTTGGGCTACAGTATAATCTGTTGTTCTCTCAATCTCTTTTCACTACATATGGGAAGCATCTGTGCTTTTCCAGTACTATAACTTATTACTAATGAGAAAGTTTGATAAACAAATACCAGGTCATCTGTGAATAACATATACCAAGGAAACAATCTATCAATCAAAGCCAAATGCCTAATCCTAACTGGTTGGAATATGCAAAACGAATCCTGTTTCTCCATCACAATCTATTAAAGATTATATCTTCAGTTAACCTATGGGTATTCAATTACATTCTAAGGATTCTATCCATTTTTTTTTAATTCTGATCTTCCCCTCGCCCTCTTAGATAATAACATGTACCAAGGAATGTCCTGAATTGTGAGCAGCAATGACACATTGAATTGGTTCATTGAAAAAAGATTTTTAACATGCATGTGAGGATGACTTCAATGCTTGCCTATCTCCTTATTGTTCTTTTGGTGAACAAAATTTTCTATGCAGGTGCCCCTACCAGTCATGCAAGAGCTGTTGTGCAAAAGCCCAAAATCCGTGTCATATACATGGTATGCAAATGTTATACTCGTCATTGATGAAAAACAGTGCTATGTGACTGCTTGACAAGTATGATCATCAAATAAAAAATTTATACATTTTTTGAAGATATATTACTTTTGTATATTGGAAAATAATTTATTAGGGGCAAGGATTGACTTTTTGGTGCCGCCTAGTGCGCCACCAGGCGGTCGAAACGAGATGGGGGCGAAATTTCGTCGAAATGGCCCGAAACAGGGTTTTTAACGAAATTGGCGGCGTGCCGCCGAAATGCCATTTTTGCAAAAAAAAACTTAAATAAGTTAAAAAATATATATAATAGACATAATTCTATATAATTTATATGCGAAAATAGATAGAATAAGGAAATATTTTATCTAATTTATGAACAAATACAAGCACATGAATATAAACAATTACAAGGCTACAACTACAAGCACATTAGACCAATTTTGCGAAATTAGTAAAATTCTGGCGAAATTCTGGTGAAATGTTGGTGAAATTAGAGAAATTGTCGGCGTGCCGACGAAACACTAGAAAATCATTTCGGAGTCATTTTTCGTGCCCTTAGGGGCACGAAAAGCGAAATTTCGGCCCGAAATGTCAAACCTTGATTAGGTGTGCTTGGCATAGATGTTGGGAACTGCTACACCATCCACTCAGTGGATCCACCCATTATTCCGGGCTCCTCTTGTTTTTCCTATTGCCAAATACAGAATTGGTTGAATGCATTAACCGATTTATCAATAGTATACCATTAACTTTCTGTTACACGGTTCATTAAAGTGCCTGCATATTCTAAATGGTGAGTACGAAGATTGGGCATTTCCAATCAATGCATTTTCTTTTCTGTCATGGCCTATCAAAGAGTTGGAAGCGATTTGTTTGATGGTGATAAATGAAGGAGCATAGCAAAGATGTCCAAATAGGCAGGCTTTATCATTTGCCTGCACAATGTTTTCTCTCATTAATCTAATTTAACTCATTGCATGTATTAATGAAACTGATTAAAACAAATCCAAACTTCTATTTATTTTTTATGGGGAAAAATTTAATTTTTATTGTTCTTTGATATTATTATGACCATGGCCCTGTGTTCGCATCAGAAGCAAAGTAAATATGTGATTGTACTTTTCTTGTATTTAACTGTGGCTTCATATTGCAGTTCTCAAACCAAATGCAACATTCACCGATAAAACACCATCTTCAAGCTCTCCTTTGTTTGATCAGCAGTCAACTGATGTATCTTCCACAAGGTAAGTCATAAAATATAAGAATATTAGAAGTGGATATTGACTTTATTTAGACTCGGACCTTTTCAGACTGTATAGCATTGCAACTGATGAATTACTTATCATAAGGATATGCCTTTTTCATTCTGTTTGCTATTAAGATAAAAGCAGCTAAAGATATGGTAGGTTTCTCTTGCATTTCTCTCATTTTCTGTTTGAATTTTGAACTTTTTATTATTAACTATCTTGGTTCAGTTGAAAGTGAAGTTGACAGTTTAATCTGTAAATGGCCCATAACTTACAAAAAGCCCATTGTATGGAACTTGTTTTCAGGATTCTATTGCTTAAATCATCATTATCATTATTTGTCTCAACATTCTCATGCTTGATATTCTTCATAGACTATTTGGTTCTTTCTTGTCATTTTCTAGAGGTCGCTACTTACCTGTATTACATTTTTTGTGTGTGGAAATTTCTGATAAATTTTTTATTTTAGCCATTGTTTAAAAAATTTATAAATATTTTTTTCTCATTATTCCATACTGGCTGTCAAAATTATCCTCATGATAGTAAATGGGCCACTTCAACAAAATAATAGGCATGCAAGCTCAATTTATGACTAAAAATAGCACCATGAAACTTTGCATTTGTAATATTATCGCTTTTTCATTGAGTTGTTTAACTTGGCTGACCATTTTCACTGACTTCACTGAATTGACTAACTAAAGGACCTGAGTTCCAATTTCTGTGCTAGTTTTGAACATTGATTTTGTTTCTCACACTTGCTGGGTTTCAGTACTTCACTTAGGGCTGCTTCATTGCGGCAACTCTCCAACAACTTTGCTCAATTTAATGGAGCCCATGTTCCTATCCGTTCGAGGAGGCCCTTGACCAGAAAGGTGCACTAACTGGACTGATTTTTGTCAGTTATGATCGTTATAAATTTTCTATTAATGTGGTTTATCTGGAACTATTTAAATTGTTTCAGGATGCGGCAGCATTAAATCTGTGGAGGTTTTCCAAGTTGAGAGAATACAAGGACAGCAATATTGAAGCAGAAAATGAAGCTTTTGATCGGTACATGCAGAATGTCAGTTTACTGGAGGAAACACTTTCCGCAAATTCTTCATTGGATGAGGCAAATTTAGATGGATCACATGCTGAAGGCCCTACCTCTACTTCTGAAAACATCAAGAGAATGATTTTAGGTCTGAAAGTAAGGCTAAGATCAAACCCAGGAAGAACAGATAGCTTTAGACAGAAGATACAAGACCTTGTTGATCAGGGATTAAAAAGGTTGCGGACATTGGAGAACGTTGAGAAAGAACCCACCCAAGCTGATGATTTGGATACTCAAAAGGAGCTTAAAAAACCGAAGTTAGTGAAAAACTCATGGGCTGAGAGATTTTCAGCAATAAGTGCTCTTACTGAAAAATTGAACAAAGCCAGAAACGAGGAGGATCTGAAATCGTGTATGGATATGATGTCCCAGTTGTTTGATCAGTATGAGGAAACTAATCTCGTTGAGAGCCAGGACGTTGAGATATCTGAAGAGCAGACAGCAAAAGAGGCTTCCTATGCTACACAAGATTCAGACTATCCTCTATCTAGATTGTACAGAATTGGTGACATCAGTCTAGAAACTCTTAGTAGTATTGACATGTACTTTAATACCCTTGAACAGGTTGAAGATCTATGACATCAAGGTTGAATCTGACAAATGGGGAGTTCTACAAACAGTGACCATCACATGGCAGGATTGATAGACAACCTGGCCCTATTTACTGTTCATTATCATTGTCAAAAGCATGGATTATCCCGGGCGGTTTAATGCTATAAACTGATGTAATCTCATGTTAATCTCCATCCTCAACATGAGCTTCACTGGCTTGGAGCTGACCATGTAAGGTCCTCTGCCTGTCTTCCTTTTTGCTTCAGTAAATTGTAACTCGTTTGGACAATATGTATCAACTCAGAAGTTCAGTGATACTTGAGCAATAGAATGCCAAATTCTCTTTAACTTTTAAAGGTTATATAACCTATAACAATAGGCTTTGCGCTCATATGGCCCAATAAAATCATTGGATTGAGTCAAAGTAGAGCCCTGAAAATGTAAACGAGATTGAGCCCAGAAATGTAGAACGAGCCTTAGTCTTGTTCAGGGTTTACGAAGATCAGTGTGGCTCATTTACAACCCTCAATCACAAATTACCTTTTAGGGCCCAAACGGCTTTCAGGTGTGAATGCATGTGGTCACTGGTCAAGAACCAAAAACATTCTCATTTTGAATTTTCCAATTTTTTCAAAGGGAAACTTAAGCTGGTCAAAAGGCCTAAAACCAGGAGTAGGCACTATGGTGCAGGGGGGAGTATGGTCAACAGCATGAAAAAGGACTCCAAACAGGCCGTATATTATAATATTTGAAGTTTCTCTCTCATGTTATCTAATCTTCCAAGAAACCACCTCCAATTCGGAATATATGGTTTTCAAATGATATCATGCCTTTATGACTCTGAAAGCTTTCTTCCCCATTCAATATTGCTTTCTTGTGTCATGTTAAGAGTAGTAGATCCATTATTCTCCATCATTATTGCATGGTAAAGTTAGTTTCCATGTTTGGTGGATTGGTGGTACCCTCAAAGAAGAATCCTAAATGGGTATTATTAACCCAACACCATGACAATGGAATTGGTATATATTTTCTTCCCCCTCTTTCTCTCCAAAGCTCCTTTCAACCAGTTGAATTTTTGGTTTGCCATGGATGGTGCCTTGTCTGCTTTATTCTCTCCGGCTTCTGGTTACACATAGCTTTCTTTATGTGCATCTTTCCAGGCTATATCATCCTTCGAAACAAAGCTTTCAATGCTTGATTTCTATGTCCTTGGTTCTCTTGCAAACTTCTACATCCCACTTTTCAAAGGTGCTTTTGTGTTTTGATCAAATCCACACTGTTAGAAATGATGTCTACAGCCTCTTAATACATTATACATCCAACAATATCATAATTTTACCTATTGATCTGATTAGCTGCAGAAATTCAAATCAATTACTAGAAAAGCATAACTGCTTACCCTTTTGGCTATTGGCCTCAATGTGGGGTACCAAAGCACTCTTTGGGGATAAGAAAGTTCAGTAGAAAATAAGAAAAGGTTAGAGAAAGTTGATTACAGCATGCTTTGTGGAACTTTATGTACAACTTGACTTAATTCGGATCAAGCCGATTCGATTAGCTCAGCTAAAACCATACCTAAACAAATAATTATCGGGTCGGTGACAAGATTTAACTAAAGTTGGAGAGAGATAACACAATAATGGTGCTATTGCTACCCTGATCCATTCAACAAACAAATAATTTACATCCCAATTGACAACAGGGAAACATGCATCTCTTGCCTTGTATTCTTCTGATTTCAAATCAAGCATGCCTTCATCTTCTATATTATAGTTGGTATTCCTTCTAAAAGAAATAATTTCCATGTGTTGGTAATTGAAGAATCATTTTCATTTTGTAAACTTTGAAAACTTCTCTTAGACCACTCAAAGTTGTGCATCTATGCCATTCCACTGTGCTTACTTGGTGGTTGAGGTATCAGTGCCACTGAGCCAGCCTTGTTTTCACATGGTTTTGGAGCTCTTAGGGTCCAACATGATGGCTTGAGCATGGGTCTTATTCTGCTTCTTTATCAATCAAGGCATGGTTCATGATTGTGACTTGAAATGGCAGGATAAGGCACCCTGGAGGCTGAGCTAGCATTATTTTTGTGGAGATGACCCGAACAAAAGCATATGGTAGTATAAAAGACAAGTATCCCAAATGGTCCCTACTAGGGACCAATGCCCTTGGAGGTGCAACCTGTCCCTTTTACTACCAAGGGAAAATACCCATTCAACTAGATTAGTTTATTATAAGCTCAAGAAATTCGAGATGATCATTAATACCTCGTCAGCACGGCACTAACGGGAATCATGGTATCAGTCAAGGAAAGCAGGTGCAAATCCATCCAGATTCCACGTTTAAATCACATTCAACAAGTTTCTAAGGGGCAACAAGCCAAACAAGTGAGCCCAACCCCCACCTAAGTTTTTGAAGGTGTCATAAGTGTTTTGTCTATCGATTGATCTGTCATGTGATTTAACCCCTGAGATCACCTTGTCTTTGTTAATTCATCTATTTGTGTTTAATCAAATAACCCCAGATCCTTTCACCTTATCTAGACCAATTTTTTTCCTTCTTTTTTTAAATATTTTCCTCATATGGATTCTCTCGCTCTCTTATATGGGTTATCTTGTAATTGGTGGATTAGAGATTCAATTCCAACTTTACTTGAATTTTAAAACCCAAATCCCATGAGGGTTCTTGCCTGTTGCCTCACAAGAGTTAAAGTAAAGAACCAAATGGGTGCAAAGTTTAGTTGTTTTTTTAGGCAAAAGTATAAAGTATTCTTGAGGAAGTTGAGATTGGGCATAGAGATGTGCGTTTCCTCCTTGGAAGAACTTGCAATAAGTGAGTGTTGTCGGCATTTTCTAAATGCAAATAACACCAAACTACTAGTTTTGAGGACTTGGTATTCCCCGTTCATTCAACTGAGGGAAGAGAGAGAGAGAGAGAGTCATGACAAAGTGATGACAGAGAAAGAAAGCAACCCTAAGAATAAGGTGAAGGATATATGGGTCGGTTGAGCATGACAAACGCACTCTTGACGACTTGGGGTTTAGTTGGGGGTTTCAGAGAACCCACTTGGACCCCAATAATATCATTGAGCATGGGAATCTGTTTGGATATGAAGGATATTGGTTCAATACCCTTTTCATCAAGACAATGTGAGGTTGCTTGTCAAAGGTGGAGCTTTGACAAATTTTTAATTCTAGTAAAGTCGTGTCATCGATGAAAAGCCAGACCATCTAATCAAATGACAGGAGATTACGGGCCAGAGCTCTCTTTGGTAATTATAAAGTAGAAGACTACATTAAGAGAGAGGAGAAACTGATCTGTTTCTATGATTATCAAAAAAAAAAAAAAAAGAAGCTGATCTATTTCTCAAGTCCTTAAATAAGTAAGCACATAAAAAACAATCATGAAAGGCCGTGTGTGTATATATATATACACACATGTATATACACATATATTAATGGGTGCACTTGCAATACTACACGTAGAGGGTGGAAACATTTATAACATTGTTCAGGTTTTAAATGAATAGGCAAAATTTTGATTATTTTAATCTTATATTAATAATGCTTGAAAGAGCTTTGTGATGAAGTCGTGCAGAGTTGTTGACACACTTTCCAAGAGACTTATTATTGTTATATATAATATAGATATATAAAATATTTCATTTATTACCTAATCAAAAGAAAGGGGTTCAAATCCTCTAAGGATGATCCCGTAAAAGGCACTCACCCGTAACCAATAGTGGGTTTTCATGTTAGATTATTTATGGAATGAAGAAAAGGAAAACAAAAGATTTTTCAAATTTTTGATGCAAAAGAAGATAATGAAAGTATAATTGTCCACGAGGCAAATTGCTATCGGTTACGGCTGAGCACCTTTTTATGGGCTTTTTAGAGGATTTCATTTCAAAACTAAATAATATTTTCCTTTTTTTTTTTTTCTTTTTCTTCCTTTTGTGTTACATTTCTTAACCTTTCAAGTTTCAAATAAGAGCATAATTAAAGATAACGTCTCAAACTTCATAATTATATTAAAACGTGTGAGTGGGTATCTAATACTAATAAAAAAATTAGGTGTTTGCAAGTTTGCTTTTGGGACTAGTGGTGACAACCTTGGACCTAGAACCGATAAGACTGAAGGATCCATCCAAAAACCAATCTTTGGACACCCCCACAACCCAATTTCACAAAGAATGATTTCTTTAGGAATTATGGTCATGTTAAGGGAAGACTTACAAATGTAAGTTTCACACTTCGGATATGGCTGTGTCAAGTTTCACACGTGACATTAACAAACCTGGGTGTTGGAGTAAAGTTAATATGCATACATACATATAAACATATATAAATACATATATATATATATATATACACACACATACATATGTATATATATTGCGTATCGTAAACATATATATATATGTTAGTGAAATTTTTTTTTGGGGGCCTTCTGTGAAGGAGCTGGGAGGTGGTTGATGTAGGTGGGTTGTCCATGGCGTGAAGAGTGAGAGACAAATTTATAATTAAAGTTCAAACTTGAAAAATGTGAAGAGAGACAGTGAGAAGACCAAAGAGGGAGGCAGAGAAGAATCTCAATGCAAGGAACATGGTTGGTTTTACAATTCAAAGGATGACAAAGGACATGTGATGGGGTTGGGAGGTTGGAAAATGCTTTACAAAGACTTAAAAGGAAAGTTGAATCATAAGAACCCATTCAATATGTACCAGCTATAAAGAGAGAAAATTCAAATCCTAAGGCAATCTCTCTCTCTCTCACTCTGTTCCCCATCTCTTTCATCTCTTATTTTACTAAGGTAGGTGAAGAGGGGTTGATTTGAATTGGGGATATGTGCAAGATTTGTTATGAGGATTGGATGGATGATGGCACCACAAGAGAAGCCAAAGAGAGGCAAGGGAACGTGGAGGCAAAGGAAAGGAATCCTGACACCATTGCTTTGTGAGTGTACTAAGAAATTCTTTGATACCCTTCTTAATAATGTTGGTTGGGGTGAGGTCACTAAGGTGAGGAGCAATGAATTGACCCAACCCCATCAGTCTTTAGCCACCTTACAAACCTCAGATTGAAAAATCACACCCACTGTCTCCACTTCATCTGTCTTCTGCTCATCCATTAAAATCTCTTTGGATCTTTCTTTGACTTGAAGTTTCTCCACTTTTTTTTTTTTTTTTATTTGTGCAAAGAAATGGAGGTTAAGGTTCCTTTCTTTTTCATCACAGTGAAAAGATTTGTTTACCAATTTCAATACCCTATCTTGGTGATAGGGTTTGGTGTGTAAAGAATAGAATTAATCCTCTCCTTTTCTTACACATTGCATGAGATATTTATGGCAGTTTGGAAAAGGAGCTGCTCACAGTGTCTTATTGATTACATGGGATTATGATGCCTAGGGAACTATTTTTTGAATGAAAATGTACTGTTGAACTATCTGGTGACAGAAAGAAATTTGGGTATCATCTGATGTCCTTGTCTTTGTATTGTCGATAAAGGTCATTGATGAAATCACATGGAAAGTTCAACTAAAGGGGTGATGAAAATCAATTGGTTTATGGAAAATTTTTGTTTTGAACAATGAGTCATGTTGATCCAATTCAAAGCATTGTGATTGATCAGATGGTCAATAATCAAGATTGTCTTATCAATCAGATTTTTTTGGGGGGAATTTGGACAAATGGTGGGTTCCACACCTCCATTGTTGTGTGTATTAAGACCTCATATGAAGTCAAACTTAAATGTAAATGATCCATCAATTCTTTCACTCTCTATGAACAGGAAAAGGAAAAAAGGTGAAAAACAAAAAAAATGGAAAATCATGGTAGATGAGGATTTCAATGCACTTGTATCAAAAAAACAGATAGAAGTTGAACCTCTACTATCTTACCAAAAAAAAGCAAAAAAAGTTGAACCTCTACTACTATTTCATGATCTGCATGACATCTGAAAAAAAAAAATAATAATAACTACTGAATAAATTAAAAAGTTTTTTGTTTTCATACCAAGAAAACCCCACAAGAAAACCCCATAAGGTGGGTATATTTGTTGGATGAGACCTATAAATGTTATTCTTCTCCCTTTGGAAAATGAGACAAACCAAACTTGTATAATTTGATTAAACCCTCCCACTCAAATCAAACCAAGAATCTTACAAGAAATCAATTCAAACATCCTCCTACATCTTAAAATCATAAAAAAAAAAATTAAAAATTAAAAATTTAAAAATAGTAAAAAAAATAATGATAATAAAGGGGGGAGGTAATGGACTCAAGGGTTACCTCTCCCCTAGGGGGGTGACTTGTAGATTAGTGTTTTTGTACTCCTTTTTTTAGTAGTTATCACTTTCCCAACCTTTTTTCCATTTTTTTTTCCTCTTTCACCTTTAAGGCTTTAACACGCAGCTTCCCAAAGTGAAAAAGCAAACAAAAGATGCCATGTTTAGTTACCATCGCCTGTGATTATTGTTGTTAGCTCTTGTTGGATTTCTAGCAAAGAAAGCAGCGAACACACATTGAGAGGCCTTGCTTTCTAACTTTTTGTTAATCTGTGGCTGAGCTACGCCTGACTCCCATTAATGCGTCTCGATTTCCTAAAATTACTCTACCCTTAAAAATTATTATTAAGGTGCTGATGTCTCCCCCGTGCGTAGTGCGCACACGAAAAGCGAAGTGGGAATCAAAGCCTCAATCCACTGCGAGTAATGCTATTATTAACCTACGTGCGCAATGAGCACAACCCCATTTGAAATAGATAATTATGTTACCGTTGGGGAGTATACACAGTATCTACTTTAATTATCACCGTTTGATTATAATCAGATGGTTGAAATAAGTGGGGTCAGTAAGCAAATGAAAGTGGTGGGTCCTTCGGGTGTAATTGAAAGCTTACATTCAACGTAGGGAGGTACGGGTGGCTGTTAGGTCTAAAATAGACTCTGGACAAGTCTTAATACGAAGATGACTCCTCTTGGGAAGCCTCTTATCTGGTTCCTGACTTGAGGTGGGAAATGACGCGCAGACATACTGATCTTTGATCCTGGGTCCTGGCTTGACAGAAAAATGGAAGAGAGAGAGTAATTGAAGGGGAAAAGCAAGGGATGTGGACACATAGTGGCTGCTTTTTTGCTCCGTTTGTCTAATGGAATGACCGCTTGGCTCTCTCCTTGGAGAAGAAGGCAGGTCTTGTAGTGGGAATGAAATAGTAAGGGTTTGGTCCCCTAATAACCCTTCCTCTCTCGCTCTCTCTCTAACATTTTTACACTACAACATGATGGATATATAGAGGGATGATGCATGGTAGATGGAGATATGCCAACCGATATCCCCATTAATGTTAATCTCCTGCCACTCTTGCATAGGTGGTCCATTCATATACATAGCTATCAGTACATACCTATCAAGAAGTATCTACTTATAACCAAAACATGACAAATCACATTACGATGGCATTCATCTCGATGCAAATTATTAAATTATATACATACACATGTCAATACTATACTATATATAACGATAATAGGTCCCTTGGGAAGTGTGCCAACAATTATACACCACTTCCTTAAAAAGCTCTTACGGTTTTATTGTTAAAGCATCATTAATACAGGGTTAAAATAATTAACTGCGTGTGTACGTGTATGCGCATGCGTGTGTGCGTGGGTGTGTGTACACATACACGTATATTCATATATATATATGTTTATAGCGATGGGTGATGTGAAGTGGGTTGGGGGGTTTGTGGTGTGAATGCAGAGAGGTGTGTATGGGAATTGGGGTTGATGAGGACTGGCAGAAAGATTTGAAAGATGAAACCGCATTTGGTTTGATTGCTTGTGGGTGTGGACCCATTCTCTGTCAGAGGGGTTAGAGGGTCGCGCCTCGTGCTCGCTTCTCCCACGGTCTAGTGGTTATAAGTATAACGTAAAGGTCACGACGAACAACCGTGAGCTCAGCTCATTCATCAAGGTCTAGCTGGGCGGCTCCTTCAGGCTTTATCTCTCTCTTTCTTATTTCCTCTAGATGGTATTAGAAGAGAGGTTCATCTCATCATGCCATTATCTCTCTCTCTCGTCTCGTCTGCTAAATTTAAAAAAAAACAAAAAACAAAAAATCACATCGCTTTCTTATTACGCGTTTGGTGATTGCGATCAACTTGGGATTTTGATTTTTGAACGTTCAAGTAGTCCAAGGCTTCTTGAAAGTTTAATTTGCGGTGCAAAATTTAAGGACGCAAAGAGGTGATAAGACTCGTTTATATTTTAGTTTTGTTGTGAATGTGGTGGTTGGAATCCATGGATTTGGATGAAGAGAGCGGCCACTTATTTCAATTTTTTTTTTTTATATATATATATATTGGTGTGTGAAAAGCACTTGAGATATTGTCATCTTCTTGTGCCATGCGTTTAATCTATTTTCAAAGTTGGAGCCTCGTATCTTATCATGAGCATTCAAAAGGAGCTCCATACTACGTAACAAAGGATAAAAAGCCAAAAAATAAACTAAAATAAAAGATCAAAGTAATTTGGAACTCTAAGTATTGATCCTTTATGTAGTTAAGCCCGAAATCATCTAAACCCAAAATGATGCATCATGAGGTCAACTAGGGGATAAAATCTATGTTTACTTGAATTGGCTTCGACTTTAGTCGTGAGATACTACCATGTGGAGCATTTCAGGGTCATTGTTTTTTTTTCACGTGGGTCCAGTTTCAAACATTTACGACAATAAAAAAACACTAACCGATCTCAAGGGGCAAAACAAGGGCCAATTTATGTAAACATAACAGAAGATTTCATTCTGTCAGCTAGTATTGTGATTAGTACATTCAATTTACAAAATTGAAAATTCTAAATTAAAAATTAATTTAATTATTAATTAAATACTCACCACCAAATACGGTACCCACGCATGCATGCGCTGATGTATGATTTTGAGTGCAGACAATATGCACTCTTATCTTGAATGGGTTAGCATAATGTTCTCCATTTAGTTCAAATTTTAATAAGTTTGGTTATTATACACTACTTATATAATATGGATCAAATGGTTAAGAGATCATGGCTTAATTGTTTTATAATTCAAACCATCTTCTTGTATTGAAAATTTGGAATCCAATTCCCTTAGAAATCGCCTACTATACCGCCTACACTTCTAGATGCATGCTTCCTAAGTTGGAAAAAGTTTGTATGCTTGAAATTAAGCTTTTTGGAATTGACCCAGTAAAAGAAAACATTTAATAAGGATTTAATAAATAATTATTTTTTAAAAAAAATTATTTATGAAAGAAAGAGAAGTATAAATTATAAATGGTGATGGGCCCTTAGCTGTGACCACAATGAATAAGGATGAGAGGGTTGCAGATGGCTTTGATTCTTTCAAGCAAAATACAAGGGAGAACCCACACTCTGACTCCCTGGTGTTGTCAATTTCTAGATCCCATTTTTCTCAAAGTCCTTACACCATCACCATTAGCCCCTCTCATGCAGTTTCTTGTGACAGACATCATCAGAGAAGGGATTAAAGTATTGACATAGGTTCTTGAGTCATCACAACACCCCTCACTCATCATCTGACACAGCATCATAAATAAATCCCTACCCATTCATGCTCCATAATTCCCCCCTTCCTTTCCCATTTTTTATTAAATGGCTCATGAAATGGTTATGGTACATGGGTACATACATGTTTACACATTTGTATCCTCAGCCTGTAATAATAATAGTTTTATTTTTTTTAAATTTTATTATCATTTATATTTTCATTATTTTGAGACTTATTTGTAATGAACTAGGTGAGTGATATGTTGGATTTGCTTTAGGTAAAGGGTGATCTTGTCTACCAATAAGTGATGCCTCATTGCTAAGCCTTAATTTACTTTCTTTGCTAACCCATGTTATGTATATGAAAAGATAAAGTAATATGTCATTACTCATTGATTAAAGAAAAGCAACAAAAAAAAAGGGTAGGAGACAGAAGGAAAGGAGAAGGTAAGAAATTGGTTAACCATCTTGTGATTATGGGTAGTTGGGACTACTTTTGTTGTGAAATAAACCTTAGATGGTGGGTAGACTGTGGAGATGTGATGGTGTTAGGATGGTGCCATTTCCAAAGCATAACAAAACCCCATAAAAAAAAGGGAGCTAGCTAACACAGGAAGAAATAGAAAAAAACTAATGGAGAATGGGTGGACTGGGATTAAAGAAATGCCATTTAAGGTGGATTTATGTACAACCCAAGTAAATGCACCTCATTTGAGGAAACTTTCTTAAAAACTGATTCTCAATATGGCTCAATTTTAAGGGCATTAAGAATGTAAAAATAGAACTTAAAATGAAAATCTAAGGTACTTAATTACTAACATTATAAACATAAACACTACAAAGTTTTAACAAAAAACCAATTAAAGAACTCAATTAAATTATGATGGATGAATTCAATTCCTAAATCTAAGAATTGGGTTTAACTAAAAATAGAATATACTGAATTAGAATGTAATTCCTGCTTTATTGAAGAACTTGGCTTATGTAAGGTTTCGTGAAACTTTATCTTAGATGATTTCTTAGTTGCTGATGGTGACTCAATGATTTTAACTTGCCTTCAATAATTTCATAGATAATAACAAAGAAAATTTCATGGCTTGATTTCATGTCCTAGATTTAAAAGTTAATTAGCTCCAAGGGCTATGTTGGTAAACAGGAAAAAGAAAACAAAAGCCTAGATAAAGTTGAAAGGGCATCTAGGGAAGCTCAAATAGTAGGTGGGAGCACTTAGTTCTTGATGTATTAGCAAACCAAGTAAGACAGACAAATTGATTCCCTTTTAAATTATCTAAGCATTAACATTGTTTTTAAGTAACAAACAAACAAACCCAAGAAGCAGAAAGAAAAAGGAGATTTCAAAAAGAAAAAAAAAATAAACTAAAAAAAGGAAGGTATAATAAGAGAAGGAAAAGGAAAGGCTCTCTTGGAGAGACCAAAACCAAATGGATTATGTGAAAATTGGGTGAGAGTTGTGTGGGGGAGTCTTTGTTGCCGTGCAGATTTGTTGCTAGATGGCCGCCCTTGTGGGTCCTAAACAAAGACAATTTGCGTGATGCCCTTCCATGTACCACCACCTCTCCTCTCACATCTCTATCTTTCCTTTCTTTTTTTATTTTTGATTTCGTTCTCCCTTCCTTCCCTTCTGGTTTCTTCTTCCTTTCTTTATCACCTTGATTTGTTTAAGTAATATCCTTCTTGGTTAATCTTCCAAAATGCCAACTTAACTTCTTTGTTGAAATCAACTTTAAACTTGATACCCTTCATGGGGATTACTTAAGGTCACAACCCAAATAGTAGCTTCATTTGTAAGGGAGAAACCAATACTGAATTAGCCTTAATCATCACCAAAGATGCTCATGTTAGTCCTCAGCAATTTATTAGCCAACCCCACTTGGGATCAGTCCAAGCTTTTGAAATCTGATTCTTTTGAAAGTGTCATTCCATGGGAGAGTCATTTTTTATGGTGTTGTTATAACTAAATCAGTTTGATGCTTGAAGTTTTCTCCCCTAAATAAATGGGGTCTAGAGAAAAAAGGGGCTAACTTAGTAATTTGACATTGTCTTGAGAGGAACTTTTATTAAGGGATTCTCTTGAGGGTAAAGAGCAAAATTTGGGGCGGGAAAAAAACCAACAGTCCAAGAATTAGGTCGGAGGTAAGGGACTCGGATAGTCGGATCTGATCCCTCTAATCTCTCATTCTTTATTTTCTAAGATAAGGAATGGGAAGAATAAGAAACAAAGCTGTTGAAAGTTTGAATCTTAGAAACCAAGTAAAAATAAATCTTTTTTTAAATCAACAAAAAAGGAAAATACGTTTTCTTTTCTCTCTCTAGAATTATTAAAAATGGTTGTGAGATATGCATGGGAATAAACAACATCATCATCAACGTAAAGCCAACAGGTCCAACCCCAACAAGAAAACAAGAACAGCATTGATCCTTTTTCTTTCTCTCACTATTATCTAACCTTCTCGCTCTAGATAGAAATTTATTAATAATCAATTAAGGGTTTGCTTTTTGTTGTTAGTAATAAGTAGTTGATACCGCACGACCTTCCCTCCGCTCGTTGCGAAACAGAGAAATCAGAAAAGCCAACCCACGCAATAGAAAGAACAGAAGCAAAGGAAGGTAGAAAGAAAGAGAGAGAGAGGAGAGGAGAATATGGGGACTCTCTTGGACTGATTCGTTTCGAACGCATCTCTCGCTCTGTCAAATGGGTGGATGATAGGGATAACAATACAAAGCTAAACGAGGCAAAGCAAAGACACATAAAGAAAAGTTGGGTGAAAACAAAGTGGGGAAGAAGAAAGAAAGACAAGGCATCAGAAACAGATAAAAGCCTTGAAGGCTCGGTTCATTTGTTTTGCGATTCCTTCTCTCTCCTCCTCTATATCTGTCTCTATTCCTTCTTCTCGCATTGAATAATCCGTCTTGTTGATTCGAGGGCCTCTCTTTTTTCTCATGATTCTGGCGTTTGCACGTTAATTAGGCAGCGCCCATATCGGTCCTTACCCTCCTTTCATCACCTGTCATCCTTCAACTGCCACTTTTCATCTCTTATATATATCTCTGTCTCTTCTGTTCTTCCCCTTTATTATCATCTACAATGGCTATTCAAGCTCAATATCCATCTAATGTTTTGCTTTTAAACAGGTCCGTATCCTCTCCACCCCCTCTCTCTCTCTCTCTGTATACCCAATCTATATTGACTATCTTCTTTCTTCAATATTTGCTCTTTTCAATCTTTATCTCATTCCAATGTGTTCGATTCTCTGTTTACAGAAATGGGCAAGACATGAAGAACGCGTTGGGAAGTGACTATTTATTCCAACCACAACCAGGCGGGTTTCTGGATCAATCCCAGATGTTCTTCAACAATGGAGGTGAGTTATCTGGTTTCATCTTTGTATTTTTGATTCTCAATTTTTTTTCTCTGTGCAAACCAATCCATTAGTCTGATTTGAATTGCGTCTCAGTGGAATGGCAATGATTCTAAAATGCTCAGTGGCCTTCTCTTATGTATACAGTTGGTGCAAACCCACGAAAGAGAGGAAGAGAAGTTGCTGGTGCTGCAAGCGCCGCAGCAGCACCAATAAATCTATTCTCTCTGCAACCTCAGCCTCCTCTACCGACACTGGTGAATCTCCCTCAACTCCACAATCAACAGCCCAACGTTGTCTCCACTGGCCTTCGTTTAGCTTTCGGCGAACAACAACAACATCAGCAACAGCAACATCAACAACAAAATCTAGTTCTCCCTTCTTCGATTCTTTCTTCTCTTCCATCAGATGACATTGCTGCCCAGATCAAACAACAAAGAGACGAAATCGATCAATTCCTTCAAGCCCAGGTACGGATTTCCCATAAATCCAAATGGGTTTTTATCAATTTGTGCTTCCGATATCTCCCCACTCTGTTTTCTTCGACTCTGAAATCATATGGGGCGGTGCAGGCGGATCAGTTGAGGCGTACATTAGCAGAAAGAAGGCAGAGGCACTACCGTGCGCTACTCGGCGCAGCAGAAGAATCAGCGGCGCGTAGGCTGAAAGAGAAAGAGACGCAGGTGGAGAAAGCGACTCGCCGCAACGCGGAGCTCGAAGAGCGAGTGACGCAACTCAGAGTGGAGGCGCAGGTTTGGCAGGCGAAAGCCAGAGCGCAGGAGGCAACAGCAGCAACTCTGCAGGCGCAGCTGCAACAGGCTATTATGAGCGGAGGGGCACATGATAGGAGGGAAGAGGGACTAATGTGCGCCGGGGGTAATGAGGGTCACCACCACGCAGAGGACGCCGAGTCAGCCTACATTGACCCGGAACGAGTCGAATCGTCGTCCGGGCCGACGTGTAAAGCGTGTAGGAAACGACCGGCTTCGGTGCTGCTGATGCCGTGTCGGCATCTGTGCCTGTGTACAGACTGTGATGCTGCCGCCGTTGAAGCTTGTCCTCTTTGTTTTTCTCTCAGAAGCGGTAGCGTTGAAGTCTTTCTATCTTAGGGCCCAAGCCCAATGGCTTCAAACCCGGCCCGGGCCTTTCTGGAGAAGAACCATATATATATATTTTGTGGTAAAAAGGGGAAAAAGTTGAAATACTAAGAAAACCAATCTCATTTAAAAGTTCAAAAACAAAAAAAGGAAACATCAAATGTTTAGGTTTTTCTTCTTCTTTTTTTTTTACTTGAGAAGTTGGACTTTTGTTTTTTATTTTTTTTTCTCTTATTGGGTGGAGGTCTCTGGGGGTAATGTACATGGTCATGTTAATGGTGCAGTGTTATACTGCTTTTTTTTTTTTTTGAATTTAATTCATATATAAATTCTTTTATTTGATGGTTAATGGTTCTATTTTTTGAGCTGTGTTTTATCTGGGTTGGAAAGAGCTTTTTAAAAAATAACCAAAATAAAAAAATGCCTTATCCTAATCAGATAGTATTGGGATATTTTTCATTTAATTTTTTTTCCATAGGAAATAATGGGGTTTTTTTTTTGTTTTTTTGAAGAATGAATTTAAAATCAACAGGGGATTTATATAGGCAGTATTGACAATACAATCCTTTTTGTGGCTATAATTTATCCTTGTTACAAGTCACATTTGGGTAAAGCTTTAAAATATATATTTATATCCTAACCATCTCTTGATGGTAGTCTTTCACAATCTTTCTCTCTTTCACATCTCTATCTATCAATCTAATTAGATATATTTGTAAAGAACAAAATTTATTTTTAAAGCAAGTGTCTACTAACCTACCTGGCTGCCTCAGAAACAAGAAAGAAAAAAAAGAAAATCAATCATGACCAATATAGGTATGTAATAACAATTCTTATAGAAATTCCCGGAAAAGCACTCGTATTTAATTTTTGTATTAGACTGATTAGTTCTCAATTCAATTTGATTTGATTTTAGGTTAATAGTCACAAACCTCGGTTTTATTTGATGATGATTTGGACCAAACCGAACCAAGTTGCACCACTAAGAAGTAATTTATCTTGATGAAAGCTATATATCATCTGCTTAATGTGGCGTAGCTATCTTGATGAAAGTCATTTTGCGTAAAAACTAGTGAGTCCGAGAGGGTTCATACAGTTCTCTCATGATACCATAGGTTGGGATGTGTTTTGGGAGTGTGGGGCCAACTATTGAAGGGGGCATCTGCCAGTCTATTCCATTGAGTGGTACCAATGGAAACGGTCTCACTAAATACAGATATTTTAGCATTTGGCATTTCGCGAAATTTCGATTTCGCAAGGTCAGAGACATGAAATGACTGGAGAAAATGAGATTTCCCCAATTTACCCGTGTTTCCCTGATTTCAATGACATTTCGCAGACTGTCGGCAAAATCTGACGAAATTCCCCTAAATCTTCCCACGTATGCATTTATTATGAATGTATTAATCTTAAAAAAAATACGAGAAAAAGTGAAAAACGTATATTTCTCCATTTCCTCTCACTAAGATAATGTCAAGAGATATTGTCGGCAACATTTCATTTGATTTCCTCCAGCAACATGCGAAATTTCCATCCTTCGAAATTTTAATGAGTGTGAAAAGGGTGTTACAGCACTTCTATAATGGAACCCATGTTCCCATGCTGACAATAGAGTACTGGATAAGTTACTCAAAGGTAAAAAAAACATAGGCTAACTACAGTCATATTTCCATAAAAATTAGTGAGTACGACCACCCTTATACATGACATGAACCCCACGTTCTCTCGCTGACAACCGACGCTATTATCACTATTCAAAGTTTTCTTTTCACAATTATAATGCTACCGAACAATGACCGTGCTAGTCCAAGTTGTAATCTAATGGAACGACCTAATTTTCATGAAATCATGCAAAAGCTATGGCCCACCAGGCATTATCAGTAACAGGCCCACTATCTTGAAAGACCCATAAAGCCCAATACTTTAGATTGGTCGCACTTTCCCGTGACTCCACGGGTGATGCAAACGGACAGAATCTGATTCACGTCAATCAGAAAGATGGTGTGTGATATGGTCATGGATGCATGTCGGTTTGACAGACAACACATGAAGTGCCTCTCTTTTAGTCTTTTCAGTTAGGTGAAGCTATGCATTTCCATGTCTTTTCTTGATGATCTTGAGGACGAAACCATTCATCAATAGTATGATGCAGATCATGAAGCAAATGACAAGACCAGCCACTGAAACCCAGCTTGTTACATTCCTAAAGTGGTCAGCAGGACAGACTCTTTCAAGGAGAAGTGTCAAGTAAGCAAGATGGGTGTTTCACAAGTTGAGGTTACTTTGTTATAACTGTGCTTGAACTTCTGGACTGATTCCAGTGGAGATATCATGGAATTCCAAAACCATAAAGGAAGATAACCCAAGTGGGGAATCTATTCATGTCAATCCCCATGTATATGGATCTGATATTTCTGTGGCATAAGAAGATTTTGAACTTTCAAGTTTTTATTTTTCTTAAAAAAAGCTAAGGTATTGTCAATATTTTGTAATGTCATGAGAACATCACATTGGCTGTCTGCAATAAAAGTTCCAAATTGAAAAACATGTCTAGGTGAAATGACTCAATGCAGGATGCTCATACGTGGGTCAATAAAAATATTCAGGATGGTTATAGTTATCCTAATGGATCTGTTCTTTTGTGGGGATCTTCTAGCTGGTTACCATATGCTGATGGTGACTCACATCATATGCTAGGACAGAAAATTAATGAGAATCAATTATAGGAATGCCTATTCATGACAGATTTTCCCCCTCTTTTTTTTTTTAATTATTTTCAATTTTTTACTTTTTATTTATTTTACCCTGATGGGCTACTTGTGAATGCCACTTGGTCTGCATCATCCTAATCAGTTCAAGCAAATCACTGCTACTCTGTAGCTGAAGTCACTTTCCCCTGACATAATAATGCTGCAGATTGATACCATTCTAATTCCTTCTTCCTTTTTTTTTCTCTTTAGTAACATACATACTTACTTTTATTTACTCCCTTCTTGTTTTAAAGTTGTTAATCTTTGATCAGCCACATAACATTTACCAACCCCATATTTAAATTTGATTTATGTAAAAATATAGTGTATGCATTTTAATTCCCAACTCAGCCCCTCCAAACAGAGGAAAAATATCAGATGTATCAAATGTAGACATTTTTCTAAAGAGATTTCGAATTTAGTTAATCCATAGGGCTTCACTACACCAGCCTGTCAATCAATTCAAAGATTCTTCCCAAAGTAAAGAATTACTTGACTAGCATCTTTCCTCTCATGAAATGTACAGTCAATTCGCAGAATCTTGATGATATAGAATTTCTAGCCACAGAGAACTAAAAGAGGTTCAAGCAGACTAGCTTTCCAGTCATCTGGAGGGACCTACATTCTGTTCTAGCACTCAATCCTGAAACAGTATACCATCTTTAGCATTTAAACCTCAGAATTAAGAGCATCATACTTAACCTGCAGTAACATTAGGATGTGCATGAAGAGCCACAAAGTTTTCAACTAGAATGGCTCATGGTTTTAAGTTTCAAGAACCTAACTTGCTTCTCTCAAGCTTGCAGGACCACATTCCTTGTTTCTTTGTCCCAAGCTTTCCAACCATCAACATCCAATAGCCCTATAGCAGACAGTATTCTTACCGAATTCTGCCACATAAATGCGCTTGTGAGGATTGAAAAATCCTGCATTCTCTGAAGACCATTTGTATCATACACTTGCAGTAAGAGCTAAGATAAACTTAAAGAGCCTAGCTGCAATTAAGACACCAAATTGGGTAACTTCTAAATTAGTTTTACTGTATACCTCCTGCAGGTGTCAAAAGTCTCCAGTAGCTAACCTAATCAGATCTAACGAGGTAGTTTATGGTGAGATTTACTGTAAACATCAAGCAGGTATTAGAGAATTGCATCAGTACACAAACACTCATCATATAAAAAGATTCCTTCCTTTCTACACATCGATGCAATTAAAAATTTATCAACCATATGCATGACATGATTAAGTGATTGCAACCAGAATCACTTCACATTCTCTTTTAAATTTCTGAAGTAACAGTACACATACAATTGTTGAACTCAGACACCACTAGTTTGACACTCTTACATTTTCTTCTGTTATTTTCTTTTTTTACTTTCTTTCGTAATCTCGGTAACATATAAAAGAGTATTGATTTCACTTCTTCCCTGTAAGAATGTTTCCAAGTGGCAATAGACTCCTTGCCCGCAATTCACAGAAATTTCATGTGTATAATTGTCAGTGTATAAAAAACGATTCCTTAATACAGGGAAATACACCACCAAGCACCAGTTATGTAACGTATTTTTCAGATTTAACAGAATTTATAATTCTTCACGTCTTATAATGTGATAATTGTAACCATACACCAATACACATAGTAAAGAAAAATAACTAATAAGAGAGAAGTATCCCTTTTGGATTTTAAATCAAGAGATAATCCTCACAATGATGAGGATTTTTTTTTTTACTCCCTTGCCAATTGTAGGGAAGTAGTGAAATCATAGGACATAACAAAAAAAAATTCAGATGACATATTATGAATCTAACACCACTAATGTACACTCAATAATATCCATTTAAACAAGTAGGAAATTTGAACAATGGAATTTCATTACAAAGGAATAAAAAAATAAAAAGAAACTGCACTTTCCTGGTGAAGTTGATTTGAATAAATCTCATTAGTTCTACCATTATGATTCATGGAAATACGACTCTTACAATTGAACGCACAAGAGGAGTTGTCTTTGAACTTCTTCACGAAACAAAGTTAGATACTACCAAAATTATGCCCAAATTCTTTTCTTGGGGACCAGGTCTGATGTCTTGACCCCATCTATTTTGGCAGCTACAATGAAGTCATTCATACTCAAACCACCTGAAATATGCAAATGAATGTGGAATTATTAAGGAGGCTATTATATACATGCAAGATAAGTTGGTATAGTGGTAAGTGGTAACTTAAGAATGAGGAAGCATTGCACTTCCCTTTGCTATGATGATTGAGATTTAAGTGATGTGAAACTTTTGCTGCAGATACACTTCTAAATTAGTGGTGTATCAATGTCAAACTTCAATACAACAAATTCTGCTACGACATTCATAGAATTCGTTTTTCATTATGTCCAAACACAAGTTAAGATATAACATCAAGTTTAAAATATTTCTTTTCTTATTAAACATATCTTAATGAATATTTCATGAAATTATTAAATGGGTACAGTACACAGAGATCTAGATTCTAGGAGGATAATAGCACTAATAGAACTAGAAAATAAATCTATATTCATATGGTTTGAATTATAGAAGTTAAAAATGCTCTAGTCAAAATGAAAATAAAAAACCTTGAGCCCAGATGGGAAAATGAGAGATTGTGGTATCTCTTGGTTGATTAAACTATTTAATGAGATTTTAAGTATTGGGAAAATTCCAAATGCTTAAAAGCTTAGTGTTGTAATATATAAAAAAAACAGGGATATGTACAAGAGTGTGCAAATCACCCTGGAATAATAATTATGAGTCACACTATGAAATTATGGGAAAGAGTGACTGAACATACATTAAGACTAACAAAAGGAGTGACAAAAAATCAATTTGGATTTATGCCTAGAAGGTCCACTACAAAATCTATATTTTTACTTAGACAATTAATAAAGAAGTCTGGAGAAAAGAGAAAGGATCTAAACATGGTTTTCTGAATCCAACACTTCATACCCATGTCTAAATCTGACTTCATACCCTGTCACTGCAACATAGGCTGAGATCAACCATTCTATTAATACCATTGACAGATTCCCAGGTCTGTAAGTTACATAGTCAAATATCATAATAGTCACTAAAGCTATCACAATACTTCAGAAGTTGGGTAGGAGACTGACAAGAAAAAATGAAAAATTCAAGATTTCAGGCAAATAGGAACTAAGTATTGTTGGATTAAATAATTTTTTCCCGCAAATATCCCTTCTATGTGTTGCATGGCAAATGTGAATGACAAAATCGTCTCCATTTGTTACTTATATAATGCCTGGCATCAGTGTTGGACTTCAGGGTACTCCACATAAAGGACAGCATTGAATTTTAATAATTTACAAATATAACAAACAATATAAGACGGTTTGCAATCAACACTGTCTGGACTGCTCCACCAATGGCTCCCACTAGTATATCATTCCATACCATATAATCTGCTCGATTGGTGGAATTCAATTATATTAACAAACAGAACTTGTAAATTCAATAATAAAATCCACCATAAACGTAAAATCCTGAATTTTTGAATATAATAAAAATATAATAAAATAAATCTAAATATTAGAGAATAAATTAAATAAGCCTAAACATATTGATAAGTAAAGAATTGATTAATAGGTAGAATAAATTAAATATGGATGTTTGGGAAAGATAGGTACTAATCCAAGTGCATTTTATGGTCAAGAATGATATGAAGAATAAAGATGAGAATTTTGGAAAAAATCCAAAGGTTAGATATGGAATTATAAAGAAAATTGTATTTTAGTCTTTCCTAATAGGCCAATTAATAAATTAATTAACTAAGTAATTAATAGAATTGGAAATATTTAATTAAACTTAATTTGGGTTAGGTTTGAATTTAAATATCATGATTTATGGCTTAAAAGAAGGAAAAAGGGCTTATTTGTAATTATACTTAATTAGGTACTTTAAATTTGAGGATAAGAGGAGTTTTTGGGTGTTTTAGTAATATTTTAAAATAAGGAATTAAATTAGTACGAAAATAAAGAAAAATAGAAGTTTCTTATAAATTAGATTTAAGAGAAAATAATTAGAAGAAGAGATAAGATAGGAAAGGTTTCCAAATAGAATTGGGAATCCTAGATGGAAAGTTTCTTAAACCAATTAGGACTTCTAATTAGGTTAGCCTATAAAAGGAAGGCATTAGGGAAGGTATGGGATTTCCATTAAATCAATCATGAGGAGAAAAGAAGAGAGAAAATTCGTGCATAAGGCTGGAAAAATAGAGAGAAGAAAAAGATGTTTTATGAAGAAGGGGAGTTGCAGAATTCCGACCAGTCATATTCGAATTAAGATTTGGAGAAATCCAACCGTTGGATCGATCTCAAATTTGGAGGTTATATTCCTAACTCATAGGGCTTCAATCTAAATGGTGGAGATTTGATTTGGAAAAACCTAGAGTGATACGAAAAATTTCAGAAATTCGGTGGACATTCAGGTTTTTTGGAAGAAAGATTCTATATGTTAAGGCAAGTAGCAAACACTTTGAAAACTGGAAAAATTGCATGATTTCCGTATGGTTTAGATGTTTTGTCATGGTTTGTTTTGATTTAGATCTTGGTTTGAAGAGTTGAGAGTTTTATAAGATGGTTTTGCTTTCATGTATTTTAAAGAAAATCAAGAAAAGTGATTATCACAAGAGAGTTAATTAAGTAGAAAATTTTAGATCAATGTATGATTGATGAAAATAGTCTAGGGTTGTCTTAGAAGTAATTTAGAATGAAGATATGAAGATTAGAAACAATGAAAACTATAAAAAAGTATTTTTTATTTCAGAAATAAGAAAAGCTAGAAAATATAATGAAATTTGGTCCAGCGCTTGTCGGCGCTCGAGCGCAATTACAGGCGTCTCACCTGTGTATTTTAAAAACAGAATAACAGAACCTTGAAACTCAACGCCCAGGAGGACGCTCGAGCGCGATCCCGAGCGTCTAAACAAATTTTCACCTAATAATGGATGCCCAACAGGCCGCTAGAGCGCGATGTCAAGCGACCACTGTCAGATTTTTCTGAACTTTGGATTTTCTACCCAAATCTATGTTTAATGATTTTTCTCGGAATTCAAAAGTTTTAACAGCTATAATTAGGGTAATTTGATATGTAAGAAGTGGCGGAATCAAATTTGAATAAAAGAATATTAATTTGGAACGATGAATGTAAAAATGGATTATAAAGAGATGGTATGAAGTAATAAGTGAATTTAACCTATTTAGAATTGGTTTTAGTTAATATACCCTATTCCTAAACTTCACTACAGACCTAAATTAACCTCTTGAAGGATTAAATATCAATGTTAATGAGTTTTGACACCTTAGGTTCTTAAAAGAAGAAATTTGGACATTATTAAGTAAATTATTGAGAATAACAACCAACTAGGGGATAAATTTTAGTAAAACCTAATATAACGATTTGGTAAGTTATCTAAAACTTAAATGTAAGTAATTTAAGAGAGTTCACATTAATAAACTATTGTTTAGGTATTTAATCAAGAGTTTGGGCATGTTTTATTATAAATATTGTGTTTTATATTTATTTCCAGATTTGAACAAATTTCTTACATTCCATATAATATTTCTAGATATTTGCATATGGTTTTATGAATAAATTGGCAGAATCATTGTTTTACCTCCGTGTACTCGAGGATGCCCCATGTACTTAAGATGTTGATACCTCTATGTACTCAGAGATGCCCCGTGTACTCGAGATGAGATATTTGAGATTAAGATGAGTTGTTTATTAAAGATTTAGAACTTATAGTATTGATTGATGCATTATTAAGTTATTAAGGGTTTTTGATTGTGAAGTTGTATATAGCAGGCTTAGCTCTTACATAGATCCATAGAGTATCTAGTAAATGGAAATGTTTTCTGGAGTTCTTATTCTAGGTCATAGGCATTCCATCATTTCGAGGATGGTACCACTACTGGATTGGTCAGTTGCTACTAGGGCTGTAAACGGGTCGAATACGGTACGGATCTGCTAAGATCCGAATTCGATCCGATAAGAAAATCCGATATCCGAATTCGACCCGATTATTCGACGGATCTTTTGTATCTAATACCGAATTCGATCCGAATTCGAATCCGACCGATTATCCGATATCCGAATCCGATTACATTATATATGGAAAAAGATTAAGATATTATAAACCTTAAGTTAGTGGATTAAATAAGGATGTATTAATTTAAATTTGTCTTATATTATGATTTTAAATCAATAAATATTATATGAAACCTTCATTCCTTCTATACTTATATATAAAAAGACCTAAAAAAACATAACATATATACAAAATAAACGGTCGGATCTTTATCGGGTCGAATATGTGCAATACCATATTCGAATCCGAATATAATCGGATTCGGATAATCGGATCTTATTCGGGTAATCGGATCTAGAGCTAAGATCCATATTCGGATAATCGGGTCGAATTCGGATCGGATTCGGATCTTTATCCGACCCATTGACAGCCCTAGTTGCTACGTTATCCACTCCTGGATTGGTTGGGCCATACATGCTAACTCACTTCGGTATTGGTTGAGTACTTCCGTTGGGTGTTGAATAGCTTGACTAGTGTCAGCTGACTCACCTGTAATTCGGTTAGGTAGCATATTAGCACATGTCTGTAATACTCCATTTACGATTCTACTAGTCCTGTGATGTCACAAATGTGGTTTGCTGATTCTTATGATTTATTTATTTATTATTATTATTATCATTGATCTAGTTTAATTGCATACCTCATTACTTGTTTTATAAAATTATGGATTGTTTTATAGCATGCATATTGCTACTTGTTGAAATTTATATCTCACTTCAGTTTTCCCCATTTTTCAGGTATTCTTGGTGAGATCGACAAGCTTGAGGTAATTGTGAAAGGGGCAATATTTAGTTAAGACCCAAGTATGAGTTGATATTATAAATTAGTTCTTAGTTTATGTTTCCACTTGTAACTCTTGTAAGTTTGATAATGAATTAAAAAGTTCCTTAGCATACTCTGATTTATCTCAACCTTTCTATGATATGTACTTCATTGTTTTGTTATTATTCAAATAATGCCCTGATCCGTTAAAAGAAAAAAAAACACTTGGATCTGGGACGTTACAATAAAGATCCAACAAGTAGAACTGCTATTGTACCCATGTTGAAGAATGAGGGGAATATAAACCCTAATAACATGTTTGATCAGAGGAAAGAAAAAACTAGGTACTAACACCACCATGATTGATATTGTTTTGATTTCCTTCTTGAGTTTTGGCATCAAGTACGGCCTGGAAATATATTCCATACATCTTCAATCATTTTAAGGAATAATGTGCAACCCAAGAAACAACTTTGGAAAAATCAGAAAACAGGTGGAAAATAGCAAAATCTAATTCCCATTAAATTCAAAATTCAGATGATAAAGCATTGGAAATTACTTACCAATGGAAGGAGTCCATAGTTCAGCTCTAACTTGATTGGGTTTCTCCAAGTGAAGACTTGGGTAGTGCCCAGCAGCTTCTGCAACCTTATAAATCCTATTGATGAGTTCAATCCCACATTGGAAATCTTTCAACTTCCACAGACACTGAAGTCTAAGGACTCCATCATTATCCAACAGTCTCCAACCAATAACCTACAGAAATGCAACAGAAACACTAAGGGTAATGGTACAGCAAACAGAACTAAGAGGAATATTGCCATCATATACTTTATTGGTGAAGGAGTTGTTCTATAAAGGGACTAACGTGCACATTGAAATTTAGCTTTTCTTGTCATCTTTAGTTAATATTTTTAAAGATAACAGTTTGAAATGAAGTACTGACATTTGACATTTTATACAGCTTTCGAGAATAAAACCAGAAATTCACATGTAACTTCTGAATTTATTCAAATTTCAAATGGGCAACTATTTTTCTTGTCAAAATTTTCTAAAGACTGAAACTGCGGAGATGCTATGCTCCTGTAAGTGGCTTAAGGGGCCTCACTGAAAAGGAGCAGTGAATTAATGACAATCCCTATAGCTCTCCATCAAGAATCTCAAATGAGAGTCTGCATTCTTCTTATCCCAGTAATTTGTAAGCTAAAGCCAAAAACGGATTCAGAAAAATTTTCCACTTATCGCTACAAAGATGAAAAACCATCTCTATAAACTAATATATGAAAATCTTCATTTTAGATTACATTTTTGTAAAATTTCAGCCACATAATTCTGCAACTTCAATAGAATTTTGATAAATATCGCAATGAAGCATCAAGCCCTGCCATTTCCTACAGCACCTGAAGCAGGAACTCTAGAATGTGTACTCCACTTTTTCATATTTTAGCAACGTCGACGGGCATACAAAATTTTCAGTTTTTTTATAGCTGTTGCAACAAATTATCAAATGGGGTAGTTAAGATTGACCTTTTTTAATAGCTTTTGAGCGTCGTCTTGAGACATGGGAGATTGATTAGGAGAAACAGTAGCGCAGTCTTGTTGGGCAAGAGAAAGAGCAGAGATGTTAGGAATGAGGATTCGATGCTCGGTATCGACATTGCCTACCACTTTCTCTGCAAAACGACTCTCGACTTCTGCCGGGAAAGGATCTCTCGCGCCAAAATCCCCTAACAGGTCTCCACCCTGTGCGAGAGATTTCTGCAACGTTCGCCTCCGGTTATATGCCGATAGCTTTGGCAGATTAAGGGCGAAGGTTAAGCCTGCCCAGGATAGCGTCTTTAACTCCTGGGGCCTCGCAAAGTGAACAGAGAGAGTAGCAGAAGAGCAAAGATGGGTGGTGGCCATTGAGTTGAAACGATGGGGTTGGGGGACGAATCCTAAAAGGCGCACAGTCGAACCAGTTTACTTGGTTTAGTAAAAACCGAGAAAGGACTGGGTTTCGTTTCAAAGCTTGGCTTCGGTTTTACTTTTAAAATCTGTGAACCGAAGGTTTGGGTTAATGTTTTGTTTAACTAAACTGAACCAAGCCCAATAGAACCGAATGTGTAGATACATTTACGTTTGGTTCAATTTTGAGGTTAGAGTGGTCAGGGCTTAATTGGGTTCAGTTCAACACCAACATCCCCTGTTTCCATTTCCCTCCGTTTGTCGGGATATCTTGCCGGAGACACCATCTACATCGACGGAGACGCCCGGAACGTTCATTTCTCCGGCCAATTCCACATCCAGAAGAAGCAAACGCCGAGCAGTCACTTTACTGAGGCGAACTTGCCGGAGAGTTCTTCCCTTTACGGTCGGACATTTTCAATATCGAGTAACTTTTCACCTGTGACTCCTACTCCAGTTCACAAAGATTAGAATTCAATCACAGACACTAACCCATGAAGAAAAAACTCCCAAGTTCATCAAGTTTCAAGATTTCAACCGTTCTGAACTTGTTCTTACACCTAGAGATAGTCGGGTCTGTGAGATTGAAAGCCGTGGAGTGGCCATCGTAAAGAAGCAAATTAAGCAATTTCATATTATTAGGAATATAATAAAATATATATAAGTTCACCCTGAGCTTGACTTGTTGGGAGGAATGGTGGAGTTCAGGCCTCCACTGATCCACCCTTGAGAAGAAAAATATTCTTTGCCATGACTTTGTGGGGTTTGATCCAAGGCTGCTTCTTCAGAAAAAAAGCAAGAAGATTGGGTGACATCTGATATCCTTAAAGATATAACATATATCCTTTGATGATTTGAAATTTCAATTAACCAAAATCTTAAATCGTTGTTTTGCGATTAATCGAAAGGTATCCGATTGATTGAAATTCATGAACGCATAATCAATACACAATTAAAACTCAATCCAACATTCGTACATTCATTCGATTTCGATTTATCGTAATCAAAGGACAAATTTTGAACTTTGAAATGTGTTACAGTGATTTCAATTAATCTTCAATTATGCAATTAATCGAACTATAATGATTTCAGATTGAAACGCAATTACATACGAAAAATTACACATTTTTTAACATATGACTTTTTTAAAACATGTTTTTCTAATTACCTGAGAAAAGGGCGTCCTCCCAATAATTTTCCCAAGCCTAAATTACCCTGGACAACTTAAAATTGCATTATATGAATATTAATATGGGGTTTAGAAGATGAAAATTTTCAATCAAAATGTATTGTTTTTCATCCCTCGATGCATAATCTTAGCCGTTCAACAAAAATTTATCGCCATGATCATATTCGTTTATCTCATTGACCAATTATTATGAACGAAAATAAAATTTGAACCTCTAGAAGATCACATGAATGCATATATATATTCTTTCTATGTTCTCGGAGGAAAAAATATGTCAAGTCAAAGCACTATGTCTTAAACGAAGGAAAAGAAAGCCACTTTAGCTCGATCTTTGGGAATAATAATTTGCTGATTTCACTAACCAACGTCACAAGACGTGGTTTATTCTAATCCACACACGTTTACGGTCTGCCGGAGTTTCGTTAAAGGGTATCTTATAAATTAATAGGGAAATGAAAGGATCGATAAAATAAAGGTAAAGACCGTCCTAAGAGGTTGCCACCTTAGAGACCTACAAAGCCTTAAAAAATGCATGAAAGGGATTTCCATAAAATATAATGCATGATATGTATTAGGTAAAGGTTGCACCGACTAAACCAAAGAAAAGCTTACACAAACAAGGACATGTCCGCATCTCTGGGCGCACACGTGTCTTAATGTCTCACTTGCGAATCAATTGCTTTGGGCAGCTATACTATATTATATATGGAGGAAATTGCTAAGGTTCATAATTTATACCCAAATTGCTCCTCAAATTTTCTTATTTTATATATTTTTTTACGTAAGGGGTCATATCAGTTGGAGTCTACGATAGAAGATCTGCTGGTCCAACGATGAGTGGGGTATACATGTCAGCATCATTCATAGACGTGTACATCCCACTCACCGTTGGACTAGCAGATATTCTAGCAAGGGGCTCCAGTCGATTTCAAGTCCTACGTAAGCATAACGAATCAAATGGAACAACACGGTGGGGTGTTTTTCAAAGTGGACCCTACAAAAATATTTGTAAAATTAAGATAATTAACAAAATTGAATAGAATTAACATGAGGTGTTTTTCTAAATAGGGCCCACAGTCATTTTTTATGCGCATTTTTTATGCGTATGTATATATGTACATTAAAAGTTTTGAACATGTATGCATGCAAATGCACGTGGCAAGTCAAGTTTGATGTTTCGTCCTCCTCACATGAAATTTTTTTTTTTTGGTAATCATCCTCACATGATCATCACGGTTGATTAATAAGACTGAATAAGTAGACACGATCACCGTCTAACACGTCATTGGACCAAAGAAAGAATATTTTCACAGTGTAGACTGTCTAGGCTTTCCGCAATTTAAAAGCATTTCCTCTGTAACCAAAATCCGATGTTTCGGCGAAACAATAGACTGGGATGGAGTTTGGATGTGCGGACCCTTCTTGACATGGGCATCCAATGCGTTTCATGCTGGCATCATTAATTGGCACCAGGTGAAACGGTCTACCGCAATTCGCATCTCCTTGACAAAAGACTCCCCCAATGACCCAGTCCCATCAAAGATTGTCATTCCCAATTATTACCACCCCTTCATGCTATCCTGCGCCCTGTGTACACCGTGACGGCTCCGCGAACGTTGAACGAGGATCTATTTCGTTCCCCTCCTATTTGCCACGTGGTACGCTTGTCTAGGTAGCTACAGTACACGTGTACAAACGAATCGAAAGACCGGGCAGTCAGTCTCCCATGCTGCCCGAACGTTTGGGGCAGATTTTGTGAGTGATGGGAACAAAAGCCTTGGTACTACCAACTAAGAAATCAAAGATTCTCCTGTCTCTCTCTATCTCTCCCCTTCACGCTGCTGTCATCGAAACGAACCCGGTATTTGCGGTGGGGTCCACGCGGTTGGACGGTTTTTTCCTCGTGGGACCCGTTTAAACTCCAAGTTGGGAGGGAAACGACATAATGGTCCGCAAAAAAGTGAAGACGCGATGACGACGTTGGTTCTCAGGCGTTGGAGTGAAGGAGCAGTTAACGACTTAGCGTGACCGGAGATCTCACGTGACAGGGAGCCAAGCCATTCGTACGATTCTACCGACAGGGCCTGTCGCCCAGAAAGTGACGTTGGGACGATAATACGTGCCACTCCGTCGTACGTGTGGAGCTGAAAAATTAAGATTTAGTGGTACTTTATCAAATAAATCATGATTAAAAATACGATTTCGAAGTAATTAAAAACTAGTTATACTTTTAGAGGAAAAGAGAACAATTGGTTAATATTATACATTTTTTTTAAACCAAATTAACCATCTCATTTATTGTTGCAAAATATACGATATGCTATGTTTGATCCCACATTGTTTGACTTGAATTATATTGGAGCCCTTAATTGGAAGATCTGCTGGTCCAATAATGAAATATGTGTTCATGTAAGTGCATGAAGCATATGTGTACACATCCTCTATCATTTGATCGGCAGATATTTTAACGTAAGGAATCAACTGATATAATCTCACATTGTTTGGGGAGAAAAAATTGAAGGTCTATATATATATAAGCTTGTAACTCCTTCAAACAACGATATCATTACCGTTAAATCGTACAAGACTAGACCTAAAACGAATAATATCGTTATTGTAAGGATTGAGGCGTTACATGCTAGACGAAAAACAAAAAAAAAATTCTTTAACGTTTTCTAAAGTAAAAAACTTTGTAACCATTAGATGCTATGACAACAGCTTCAATTATAACTGAGAGGGTCGTTGATCATTAATTTCGTAAAAATAAATATTCTTGTTGTAAACAATCACTTGATTTAAATATTTTCTAAAAGCATACCTAATTTTTATTATTTTATGTATCACTGAAACGTAATTTTTCCTAGGAGTTATATATTATTCAAATGTAGATATTAATCCTCTCTTTCTCAATAACAACGTTTATGCCATCAGACATAATGGAGTTGTTACTTACCAGCAGTTTGGCTTCGTAATTATTGGGTGAATCTAAGGGTATTTCGGGATGAGCGGATTCGTACGATGGCCAATAGATTCATTCACACGGATCCAAGAAACCTTCCGTGGTTTTCACCAACCACCTTATAAACTCCGCCATTCTTCCTTGAGCTTTACACATCTCCTTCCTCTTTCACTCAACCGTCTCTGCGATTTCCATAACCTCCTTAACACAGTAATGGAGTCTTCCACCCTTCGTGGCAGTACAAGAAGGCCTTCTTTCTTTGAGAACGACGATGGTCTGGCTTCTCTGGCAGACATGGAAGCTGGGTTCTCCGGGAGTACTCATCCCTTCATCATGAAATCTTCCCGTTACAATGGTTTAACTAGAAGGGGTAGTTTCGTATCCCTTTCTTCTTTCTCTGTTTCTTCACCGAGGTCGGCGAGATTCCATGACTCCAGATGTGAAGAGCCCCACTTTCTTGATGCTTGTTTTCTCTGCAAGAAACCCCTTGGTGATAACAGGGATATCTTCATGTACAGGTTAGCAGTTTCCTTCCTCTCCTTCTTCTCTTGCTTTCTTTATTCAGTCTTTTTTCGATTTTTACTGTACGATGAAAGCATAGATGGATCTGGTCATTTCCCTCTTGATTTCTTTTTAAATGAAAAATCTTGGGATGCATCTGTTTTTCCATTTAATAGTAAAGATGTTTGAGGAGGGCAAGATTAAAGTCACATTTCTTCCGTAATCAGCTGTATCTCACATACCCAGATGGATCTTTCTTTATTTTCAAAGTTCTTTTAGATCATTAATTAATCCATTAATCTTGAATCTCGGAATATTAATTGCACTGTAATTTGAACCTGTGAAATGAAGTGTGGTTCTGAGGTTCTACCAACCAAAAAAAAAAAAAAAAGAAAAAGAAGTGTGGTTCTGAGGAGTTTTGGGTATTCTTGGTTTTGCAGAGGTGACACGCCGTTCTGTAGCGAAGAGTGCAGACATGAGCAAATAGAGATGGATGAAGCCAAGGAGAAGAACTTCAACTGCTCCGCCTCCATGAAAGCCTTAATGAAAGACAAGAGGAAATCTAGCCCCAACAAATCTGAGAATTACTCTGTGCGGACCGGTGCCGTTGTAGCTGCTTAGCTTGTGACCCTACTGATAATATATCAAACAAATAAAATAACCAAAATAAAAAAAATAAAAAAATAGACAGAGATATAAAGAGAGTATCAGGGGTAAAAACTACAGCTTTGAGAAACATCTAAATAGCGACAGGGGACCCAATAAAAAAAATACATAGATGGGGCCCATTTTGATAGATATGTTTTTTAACTTGTATTTAGTGAATGTTTATATAAGAGACTGAGACTGCTTGGTGGGATGTGCACCATGAGGTGTTTGATGGAACCTTTTTCTTACCTATGTTTAATTTTATGATGATCTTTCTTATTCTGATGTAAGATCTTTGTTGAAGTTTAAAGAGAGTGGAAGTTTCGTGGCAATTCACTTCAATGACTTCATGATCTCTTCTTTTCCGGGTATTTATTTTTCTGAAGCCTTCAGTGTCAAGGCGAATATTTTCTTTGTACTTGAGAGGGATCTGCATTTATTTTAGTCATAAAGTCTTTCTCAGGGTCTTTACTTTTCCTTGAAAGGTGGGGAGTTTGTGGGACTTGAGTGGGGAACCTTTGGAATATTGTATTTTTATGGTTCCCTTGATGGGCGGTTGCTGTGTTAAATAGGGGCATACCCCTGAGCTTCATCAAGTTCAATGGACCTTTTCATTATTTTATATTTTATATACATGCTTTATTTAAAGTTGTTCGGTGAATAATGAGAGTATAGTTAATCTGGTCCCGCCAAGTGGATGGTCTCTGTTTTTTTTTTTTGGTAGTCAAAAGAGAAGGTATAATATTAAACAGAAGTACGGATATGTACACGGCCTCTAGCATCATCCATAAGTATATTACATATTTCTTTAGGGGGTCTAACAATCCATAAACAGGAGAATTCATCGATTCCAAAGTTGGCCATATGGTCCGCAGCTGCATTCCCTTCACGAAGAACATGTTGAATGCGAACAAAGTGAAAGTAACTCCAAAGGGTATGAATTTCCAATAGATAGGAGATACATCTCCAAGGTAAAGAAGATTCCTCAGGCCATCCATCCTTCGTGGCTAGCAGCAAATTGATCAGCGTCAATGAGTCCCCTTTCAATATGATATTCTCAAAGCCTCTAGACTTAGCCAATTTAACCGCTTCAAGTGCTGCTATTACCTCCGCCTGGATTGATGATTCAGCAAAACAGGTAGCTGCTAGTGCGGCACTAAATGAGCCATCAGTATTTCTAGCAACAACTCCAATCCCAGCCTTTCCATTAGATCTGCGATACGCACCATCAAAATTTAGTTTCATAAAAGAATAGGGTGGGGGTTGCCATTGTACCTCCATCTGCTTCTTTGGCTGTTGCTCTTTGTCTATGGAATTATAAGCAGAACCAACCTCCAGTCGAAGAGATTGGAATTGACGAATGACTTGGTAGACGTCAGGTTTGGCATGTTCAAAGATGGTGGATGGTCTCTGTTGTTATTGATTCTTGTTCAAAACCAGCAGTTAATTTGTGGTTGTTGGGCTTTGTTAAAAACTAGCAGTTTGTAAGATGCTCTTTCATATATGCACATCAATGTTGCTGTTTTTATCCTCTCTTACCCATTAAGGAGCATGGCTTTAAAGGGCACTCTTTACCTACCTCTTTGGGAGCGTGGCTTCAAATTAACAGAAATCGTCTGCACCTAATTTACCAAGTACCAACTATACCATTTGTGATTGGTGTATCTCACTTAGAGGAATTATTTCTCTCTTTGAATGCGTCAATCACATTGAAAGGGAGCATGGGTGTATGAGAAATTGGGTGCAAAGGATGCAAGTTCGCTTCAAATGGGACCTAAGCCTGTCATTGAAAGGGAGCATAGGTGTATGAGAAATTGGGTGCAAAGGATGCAAGTTCGCTTCAAATGGGACCTAAGCCTGTCATAACTCTGCCTCTTCTTTTACCACCAAGGTAGTTTCAAAACTGTTGCCTCTATCCACGTGCAGTACTGCATATGCACCTCTATTAGTAATAGTAACTTAAGTGACTTGTGGTATCCAATGGTTATTCGAACATAAAGCCTGTCATAATTCTGCCTCTTCTTTTACCACCAAGGTAGTTTCAAAACTGTTGCCTCTCTCTACGTGCAGTAGTGCATATGCATCTCTATTAGTAGTAGTAACTTAAGTGACTTGTGGTATCCAATGGTTATTCGAGCACAAAGCTTGTCATAATTCTGCCTCTTCTTTTACCACCAGGGTAGTTTCAAAACTGTTGCCTCTCTCCACGTGCAGTGGTGCATATGCATCTCTATTAGTAGTAGTAACTTAAGTGACTTGTGGTATCCAATGGTTATTCGAGCACAAAGCCTGTTATAATTTTGCCTCTTCTTTTACCACCAAGGTAGTTACAAAACTGTTGCCTCTCTCCACGTGCAGTAGTGCATATGCATCTCTATTAGTAGTAGTAACTTAAGCGACTTGTGGTATCCAATGGTTATTCGAGCACAAAGCCTTTCATAATTCTGCCTCTTCTTTTACCACCAAGGTAGTTACAAAACTATTGCCTCTCTCCACGTGCAGTAGTGCATATGCATCTCTATTAGTAGTAGTAACTTAAGCGACTTGTGGTATCCAATGGTTATTCGAGCACAAAGACTGTCATAATTCTGCCTCTTCTTTTACCACCAAGGTAGTTACAAAACCGTTGCCTCTCTCCACGTGCAGTACTGCATATGCACCTCTATTAGTAGTAGTAACTTAAGCGACTTGTGGTATCCAATGGTTATTCGAGCACAAAGTCTCAGTTGTAGACAAGTTGTCGAGTACTCTCTCTTTGATTTGATGAGATTGGTTCTGAACCCAGGTCTTGTATGTGAACATCAAAAGACTTTATCACTTTCCCAAGTGCGCCCTTACATGTGGGGTGTTTCTTATAGAGAAAGTATCCTTATTAATGTATTTAATATCAAAATGGATGAAAATGTCATTTTTCACTCACAAAAATGAAGGAACTTGTAGGTTTAGAGCTTAAAAACCTTGATAAATCTTATAAGAGTCATAATCATATTTATTCTATATGATCATATTAATTCGAAAAAATAGTTCAAACATGTATTGCAGGGAAGATTAATTCGAGCCAAGAGGTCTCTTAGAACCACGGTAACAATAGTTTTTTTTTGGAACTCATGGTATTGGGGCCCGCTTACGCTCAACCGATTAATCCCTGAGGGCCCATGCAAAATGAATTATGGGCTGGTGCCGCCGACCCTTAGAACCATGATGGCACTATTTTGTATCATGATCTCATTCCAAGAACCACTTAAACTTGTTTCGAGAACCAATTTTATGCTCTATTAGTCCTGTTTGATTAAATTTATGACAAAATGAATAATAATCAAATCAATAATTAAACCACTCCAAAACCAATACAAAATCAAAATGAATTGTGCCCTCTTGTTTATAGATAGTCTCTCATAAAAGGTTCTTTTGATGGCATGGGGCAGTGGCACTATGTCCTCTATTTTTTTTTTTGGCTATTTTATTTGTTTGATATATTATCAGTAGAGTCTCAAACTAAGCAGCTTGAACTGCACCCGTCCGAGTAATAATTCTCAGATTTGTTGGGTAGATTTCGTCTGGTCTTTCATTAAGGCGTTCATGGAGGCACAGAAGTTCAAGTTCTTCTCCTTGGCTTCATCTATATCTATTTGCTCCTGTTTGTGTTAACTAATTAGATATTTCCAGCTAGCCTCCTCATCAACCAGTCTTGAAATCAGAACAGCAGCAGATAACACTCGTCTATGAAGTGAGGAATCTTCACCAAAACTTTGTTTTACACATTTCACTCTTCTTTCAGTCTGCACTCTTGGTTACAGAATGGCGTCTCCCCTCTTCAAAACCAAATGGCTTGGAGAAACCCAGCTTCTATGTCTGCTACATAGGGATGCTTAACAGGCCAGCCTAGCACGGCCCAGGCCCGTTTAGCGCATGGCCAAGTGTGCCGCGGCCCACCAGACCCGTTTAGCATATACCCAGGCACAGCCCAGCACGCGGAGGGCCATGCGGAGCTGGGCACAGTGGACCTAGGTTTGAAAATTTTGTTTTTTCCAAAAAAAAACAAAGAAAACTTGGGAAAAAAATAGTTAAACATCATAAAAAAATTCTGAAAATTATGTTTATTATTCACAAAATTATTTTACATATACTGGGATAGATTTTGCTCAAAAAAATATAAATAAATTAATTATAATAAGTAGAAGTTACTTACCTCTTGAACCGTGCCGAGATGAGGAAGTGTAAAAGTGTTTTTCATAACTTTCCTAGAGTCCTGTTTAGAAACTGGTTAATAGTCGGCCTAGAGACGCCCCCAAGTGAGCACTTTGCCTACCATTAGCCAAAACTCTGAACAAGACTCTAACAAAGGAAGAGGAGAAGGGAAGATGTGTGGTTTGGAGTGGGAAGGGTTAGGCATATTTATATAAAACCAAAAGTAGCTTTTTACCACATCTACCTTCAAATATGACTGTTATTTGGCAATTAGAAGGGTGGAAAATGTCACTTACAATCAATTACAAGCATACCCCCTAATATGACCTTTGGCGTACCGGGTGAGCCAGCCCGCGCCCGGCTCGCTTTGAAGTGGGCCCGTGCCGCCTGCGGGCCGCAGCCCCTCCGATTGGTGTGCCCATTTAGGGGGGCCCGGCACCGCACACCCCCAGCCACGCACACCAATGGCCCGGCACGGCTAGTTAGCAACCCTATTGCCAGATACAGATCCATGTCGCTATTTTCTTTTAACAATGACTAATACAATCTGTTACAATACAAATAAACATGATGTTGAAATTAATTAACCAAAATAAAAAAATGTGTAACATATTTAGTTACTAATTAAAATAAGAGGGATGATTAGAAGCAAAATGTTGGGGGAACATCATCTATGTCTATCTATACTATATATAATAAGAAGATGCCACTTGGGAATGGTGCCAAATAAAATACACAGCTTTCCAAAACAGCCCTTATACACTATTGAAAATATTTATTAATAAAAGGATAGAACGGTCAAAACTATCTCAACTTTCCCAAAAACTAACGATCAGTTTTGCAAATGTTCTCTCCAACATTGTCTCCCTCCGTCCCTTCCTACACACGCACAGTACTGCACATGCACACCTTCTAGTATATACTAATATAAAGTGAATAGGATAGATTCGAACTTGACAAGCCCAAATCGCCCCTCAACTTTACAGCAATTAACATGTTTGTTATGCCAAATCGGCATAACTAACCAATTAGAATGGCATGATATCTATTTTAAAGTGGGTTGTTTATTTAAGTGGTCCTCACATGTAAGCACCTCATTTTTGCGCTCCCATAAAAACCAGAAATGCAAACCCTGGACAGAAAGTCAAACCCTAAGGGGTGAAAAGTTGACTTTTTGATCAAGTGAAAATTGGCCACCTCGCTTTATGCCATTGGATAGAGAATCTCGACATAGTTCCAACGCAACTAAGTTTGCAGGAATCGGGGTCCGGATGAAGGTTCTGCTGGCGGTCAAACTTAAGCAGAGCCAAAAGTTGACTTTCTGCTAAAATCTGATCCAGAGGCCTACCCCTAGGTCATTGAACAGAGAATCTTGACACGGTTCCAACGCAACTGAGTTTGCAGGAATCGGGGTCTAGATAAAGGTTCTGCGGGCGGTCAAACTTGAGCAGAGCCAAAAGTTGACTTTCTGCTAAAATCCGATCCAGAGGCCTACCCCTAGGTCATTGGACAGAGAATCTCGACACGGTTCCAACGCAACTGAGTTTGCAGGAATCGGGGTCCGGATGAAGGTTCTACGGGCGGTCAAACTTGAGCAGTGCCAAAAGTTGACTTTCTGCTAAAATCCGATCCAGAGGCCTACCCCTAGGTCATTGGATAGAGAATCTCGACACGGTTCCAACACAACTGAGTTTGCAGGAATCGGGGTCCGGATGAAGGTTCTGCGGGCGGTCAAACTTGAGCAAAGCCAAAAGTTGACTTTCTGTTAAAATCCGATCCAGAGGCCTACCCCTAGGTCATTGGACAAAGAATCTCGACATGGTTCCAACGCAACTGAGTTTGCAGGAATCGGAATCCGGATGAAGAAAATATGAGCTGACGAAATTCCCGAGCAGCAAAACCGGCAATCTGCGCACGTGGCAAAAAGCTGCACACGTGGCGAGTTGCGCAGGAAAATATCTCGGGGATCAAATCCGTAAATATCCAAATATACGAAATATCCCAGGGACTAAATCTGTAAAAATCCGAGAATATCGGATTAAATTGAAATTGGCCAGGGACTAAATCTGAATTTTTCAGATTTTCCGACCGGCGAGCGGCGGCATTAAATGAATTTTCATCATTATGCCGCTCGCGCGGACGTGGCAGGCGGGTATCCGCTCAGCGCAAGACTGAGCGGATCCCCATTTTAAGTGAGCGGATACCCCCTTCTCCCTTGCCTATATAAGGCCGCGCGAGATTTCGCGCAAAGGGTTGGATCATTTTAGGGTTCGAGGACTTTTGGTTGGAAGATTTTTTTTGGGTGAAAAGGGTTTTGGCTGGCGAGACTTCGGTTTTCCCTCCCCTCCTTCATCCGAGCTCCCTGTCTTCTCATCCCTCCTCGTCTCAGAAAACCCCCAGGCACCACATCATCTCTCCTCACCTTCGAAAACCCCCAGGCACCACATCCCTATTGCCAGACACTGTCTTCCCCTCCTTCGTTCTCATCCATTTCCGGTTAAGAGGGGGAAAGCTCGTTGCTGTTGGTGGAGCAAAGGGACCTTCCAACTACTATCGGAGCTCCAGGGGAAGGCCACGCACCACGGGAGAACCTCGAAACTACCAGGTATCACTCCTCGACACTCTCTCTTTCACATATATAAAAGCAGAGACATGGTGCCATGTTTAGAAAAATTTCTCAGTAGATTGCATGCTTCTTCTTTTTTTCACATATCGGGTAAGGTGAGGGTCTCTAAAGGTAAGAGAGACCCCACGCCTAGTTCCCTCTTGCTGTCATTGTTACCCAAGTTTGCTGCCTGAGGATTCTCGGTCATCAAGTAAAGGGAGTATGTTCCCTCACGAGAAGCCGATCCAATGTATCCTGGATAAACCCCCCTCCTCTTTCCCTTCTCTGAATCTTCCTGAGTTGAAGTAGGGATTTTAGGTTCTGAGGTTGGGTTGATTCGTAGGTGATGCATGCTAGGTAAGGATCCCACTGTCATGTTCATATAGGGTTTGCTGTTACCACTGCTGCATGCATGTGTTCTAGCTTGGGTTATCCTGCATGGTTCTTCTTGATTTACTTGAGGGCTAGAAGCATACGCACACACCCTGTGGTCTGAAATAATCTTACATGAGTTGTGCTATTTTCATTTGAATGCAAGTTTAAGTGCCTTCTGGGGAGTGGTCGAAGCCCTGGGAGGGCTTACAGAGCTTAAAAAACCAGTTACAGAGCTTCAAAACCTTAAAAATGGAGTTTAAAAATTAAACAGAGAGCATCGGGTGTCCGCCGACTTCGCGCGAAGCTCCCACTCACTTTGCGCGAAGTGAGCGCAATCACTTCGCGCGAGCGCTTTTCGCGCTTCGCAGGTTTTCGGTGCGCCCAGCCCACGCCGACCTCGCGCCTAGTGCATGAGGTCGGCGCATACCCCTAAAACATGCCGAATTGCTATATTTTTGAAAATTTCCGAAAATACCCTTTACCGTACCGCGGGGGGGGGGGGGGGGGGAATGTTCACTGCGCATCCAACTAGTTCCTTGGTGCGGGGAGGTACCCCACCCCGTGGGCTTCGCTCCGCCCACAGGGGCCCCGGGTACCTCCCCTTGGACCCAGCATATTGAGCTAGTCTCTCCTTAATAAGTGTCAAACTCGTGTATTTTTCTGTGATTATTTCTAGATGTAAGTGCCATTTCCGAACCGAACCGGATGAACCAACAGGGTTTCCGGGTCACCCGGAAACCCAACATGGGACTTGGACCCTCGGTCCAACTTGATTTCCAGTGGGTCTTCCAACGGGGCCCACCCGGGCCAATAAACATGTATGCATGCAACTTAATTAAGAATTTAAGATAAGCAAAATTAACCGATTAAACCGGGCGGGCCAAACCTAAGGCGGCCCACTCGAACTAGACTTGTGAAATTGATGCATGAATTGCGTGGTTTGGCCGAGACCAAGGGCAAGGGCCTACCGGTCCCGCCAAAGCCCACCAACCGAACCAAGGAAGGGTGCAAACCCTAACTTCTGGTAACTTGGGCTTACAGGCTCAGATTTGGACTACGGGCCCCAAGCCCAGTGTCCAACTCACTTTGGCAAAATTAAAAAGATAAATCCAATAAAATTATTTGGCCACCATGTGGGCCCACCTAAGGGGCCCACAAACCAATCTGGCCAACCTTTGCATGGAAAACACTTAATCTTCAAATCTGAATCTAAAGAAAAATAAATGCACTTAACCAAAGCCCAAAGGACCTCCTAGGATAGACCAAGGCCCACAAGGGCACACGGGCTTGACTAAGCCAACCAAGGACACCGTGGGCCTTCCAACGAGGCCCACCCAACCAGACTCAGATTACCTAATTAATCAAGATAAAAGCAATTAAAGGGACCCACACCACCCAGGTGGTCCCGCCAGACTTAACCAAACTGCATATCGGATTAGGAATCAGGTGAGACCAAAGTGAGCTGACTCAAACCAGGATAAACCTAAAGGACCCATCACCCGACGGGGTGGACCGGGGTGTCTACGGACTTCCCCGGACCGCAACTGAGACCCTACTTAGAATCTCAAAGCCGCAGACCAAAAGCCCTAATAGACAAGGTTAGGCACCCAGGTGTCCGCCTGCACCCCATCAGGCGGTGGCGACTCCGAATTTCCCCGTACCCGCGTTTCCCACCCGCGCACACCACAAATTTGCTATGTGCGTAGCACTCAGTCCCCTATTTAACATTTAAAAGATCCATTTTTGACAAAACAAAATTTCAGGTCAGAATGTTTTAAGTTTGCTTTATACTTTACTAGGGGACTACACGCGTGTAGCAAATTTGTGGGGCCCATTTAGATAAATAGCCTGCTCTGATAAATATCATGTCATTCTAAATAGGTAATTACAATATGTTTAAATTTAAACGTGGGAAGAGTGGTATAGTGGGTGATTATTTTGTTTGGAAAGATCAATGTTTTGGAAAAAAAAGAAAACCAGAATCTAAAGGGAATATTCCCTCTTCTCTTTACTAATAATATAGATAGTACTATTTAATGATTTTGCTTTTTGAAAATTTAAACGTTGCAACATTTCGCATCTAATCATCCTAACTGGTTTCTCTTGTCGGGCCAAAGCATGGTTCATCAAAATCTTGGACCTTTTTAACTAGCTGGGCCTCATTTAAACTGACGGTGAGCATCTGGTAATCAACATAAAGTAGGGTTGAATGGTGGGTCAGGTTGACCAGACCATCTTCACCTTAACTTTTGTTAGGACCCCGAGTGGACCAATGCTAGACGTGCCATGTTACATCCAGAGAAGATATTTGAAGATATTTTTTGCCTTGAAAATAAACATGTTTTGAACTATGTCTAACTCCATGTAATTAAGGTACATTTAAGGGTTTTATTATTATTTTCACAAAATTCAAATTCAATTCTTCAAACACCATGCCCCATATGAAACTTTTTAGAAGAATCAATCCCAAGTCTCCAAATATTTACTTCCCGGCACTTTAAAGTTAGACCCGGCATCTTTCTATTTACTTGTAGGATAAGTAATTTTTAAATCAAAATGGAGAAAAAAAAAGACCAAATTTGTTAGAAAATAATATATAAAAAAACTGTCATTAATGTTTTCAAAATGCAGGCTTGAATCCAACCTATCATTTGAACTTTGAATAGGATTTTCCTACATGAAAACAATTAGGCTTTCTGGTAATATAGTCCACATGGTTACTTAAGTTATATTTTACTTGACATTTTACATTGAATAACAATTTGATGAGAATGGAGGACTGCATGCGCTATGTGTAGAATATGACAGTAGGCCCCATTTAGAAAACACCTCACTCACATTCCATTCAATTTGGTTAGTTATACCGATATGACATAACTAACCTGTACAACAAGGAAAATCTAAGGTGAGATTTGAACATAGAATGTCAAGCTAGAATCTCCCTTGTTCTCTTTGTACTAGTATAGATGATTATAACTATCAAGGAAATTAATTTGTGAAGGATGTACCAATTTTTACTCATCCAATTATCATAACAAATTTTATTTGTGTGTCATGATTTAATTAGACTATGTGAGACTTTTAAATTTAATAGTATGGATTGTTTATCTATTGTCATCGTATTCAATAAGAGAAGTGTTCACACCATCCTTCAAACTATTCCATATTATTGTTACCAAAAAAAAAAAACTATTCCAGATTATCTAAGTTGTGCCTAAACATTTGCAATTTAAATAATCCTCATTGCTGGGTGTATATTGTGTATGAGTGTGAGATACTGGGATATATTTAGCGTTACCTCTATATTGCTTCCAAATGAAAAAGTGAAGGTTCATATATATAAGATTGTAACTCCATCAGAGCAGCGAGGCCTTTTAAGGCAAAACCATGAGATTTAATGGGGTAAAATAGATAATATCGTTGCTGACGGTGTTATAGTGATTGATCTCTACTTTTCCCTCTCTCTCTCCACAAAATTTTTTATTTTATGGTAATAAAAGAAAAGGAAATTGAACTTGCAATGCGAGTTGTAGCCCCCTTCAAGATAATCCTCCCTTTTTTTTTTCTTTTTTTTCTTTTTTTTCTTTTTTTTCTTTTGATGCATATTGATTATGAATTTATTAATAGTGATATGTTATGCTATAAGCTACTAAATATCCTTTGAAGTTTGATAAATTATGAATGCTTCCGCTTAAGTTTTTGTATTAACATTGACCTCCATCACATTTGTTGATTGTAACATATTCTTCCCTTAAGTGACAATAAGGTTTCCAAGTGGAGATGTTGACATTCATTAATTTTGGACCCTTCCTTTTTGCTATTGACACTTTACCCTTATTACAAGCCTTTTAAACTTCCTACTTTATCCTTTTACATGTTGAATATTATTCCACTGCACACATGCCTCCTTTTTAAGGTTGTGTTTAGGATTGCTTAATTAAGTGCTTAATTAAAATAGTAAAAGTGTTATAAAAAGCAAATTATGGAAGTGAGTGTTACTTTGACATTGTAAACGCTAGGGAATAAGTAGGTTTTTCGGGTCTGAACAGAGGTTTGTGTAATTTATTACAGTAAATTATAATTAACCTAACTGATGGCAATCTCGTAGATCATAGTGAACATGTGGCCACTTTAACCTTTCTTAAGGCGGTTTAGCGAGTTCTCGTGGTAAGGACGTGGCGTTCGCACGGGGTCTTCTCTCTTGGTCATTCTCGTTATCGTTATTTTAAATGGAGCGTCGGAAACTAGTCCTTTTTCAAGTTTTTCTTGTAGCAGGCGTTTCTGAATTTGTTCTTCTTCTCCTGTGATCACACAAAGATTTCCAGGATTCATAGAAGATGTTGGAGGATCAGGTCGCTTTGCTGTTGCAGAATTATCTAGGAAATTACGTTAAAGGTCTCAACAAAGAGGCTCTCAAGATCAGCGTTTGGCGAGGTTTGATTCGGGTTTCTCTTATTCTGCATTTCTAGTTTTATTCTTTTGTTTCAGATTCGTTTTTGTCGTCTTAATTCCTTTTAAGGTTATGTGAAAGCCGTTAGTTTGATCAATTTCTTCATTGATATTTTAGGTTAGAATCACTCTGCTAACCTAATGATTAGTGTTATTACTCATTAGGTTAGAATTATAGTTAGATTTCTCTGTCATAAGATGCTTGTGGAGATGATATTTGAATCTACTACACCTAAATTTCTGCTTATCAAGATGACATGATCCTTTATATGTTATAAACTGATGATTATGTAGAACGGAAGTTTGGAAATATAAATCGACTTGGATAGTTGAGGTTGAGCTCTTTGTGACAGAAATGTTGTCTCATAGTAATCTTCATGGTGGTGGCTCTCAAAGATTTTGGTAGAATCACTACATTGTGCTGAACAATACCCTCTCTATGATTTCTCAAGCAGCTGTCATTTTTTTATGGGTAATAATAGGAATTAGATTAAATCAAGAGAAGAAAACAGTCCAGAGAAAATGTACACCAAAAGTGTACAGGAGAAAAGAAGAGGAACAAGGCTTCTACAAATCCTTTAAGCAGGTGTGTCATTTAAGGAGCTGACCAAACGATTGTGTGCGTGGGTACACAAAACTAAGTTATTTTTTATTCTTACCTGCTATTCCCATTGTGATAACAAAAGAGAACTTTATGGAATGCTACATGTGCACATACACACACTATTGTATATGAACACATGAATACACAAGCGTGCGCACACACACTGGGAAAACTGACATACAAATCTGAAGCCCAGTCTAGCCACTGTTTCTAGTTGCAACACTTCCAATCTTATTGGAAATGGTTTATTCCCATGGTTTCTAAATACTAAATTCAAAACTTGGTTGCTCTAGTATTTATACTTAACATTTTGTACCCATGTCATGCTTTGACATTTCAATGGAGAGGGCTTGTCCTTCTGCTCTTGGAAAATATAATTACTTCAATTTCTCTTATGTTGTAGCCCAAGTATTTGTACTTACCATCCCATAATCATATCATATTTTGACACTTGATGGAGAGTGCATGAGCTTCTGCTATTGGAAACATAGTCGTTTCAATTGCTATTTACCCATGAGCCCACTCAGCTTTTTTCACTTCTCTGAACTTGTAGTCCCCCAACTCCCTGAGGCTTTTGACTTGTTTAAAAAATTAGGGATTTGGTTTTGATGGAATGATAGTTTATTTTATTTTTTATCAGAAAAGAGGGGAAAAAAAACACCATTATATGGTTTGCAGTGCTGACCTTTCTCCTATTTATGAACCATGTTTTCCACGATTTTCTATATTGTGCTTTTGTTCTTGAAGCACCATTGTATGTTTTCCATGAGTTTCTATATTGTGCTTTTGTTCTATAACAGCATTTCACTTTATGTTTGTTTTTTTACCCTTCTGCTAGCGGGATTGTTGTTCATTTCCTGTTATTGCTTGAAATGGGAACACAGGTGATGTAGAACTGAAAAATATGCAATTGAAGCCGGAGGCCCTTAATGCATTGAAGTTGCCTGTTAAGGTTAAGGCAGGGTTTCTTGGATCAGTTAAACTTAAGGTTTGCAGTTTCGATCTTTCTCATTTTTATTGGATAAAAAATTATGTATGTTCAGATTATTTAGCATAATGTACTGTGATTATTTATTTATTTATCTTTTCACATTTTGGTGTTATCTGAATATTGGCATTTTCCTGTGAATTTTAAATTTTTTGTCATGTTTCTCTACTTCTAGGTTCCCTGGAGTAGGTTAGGACAGGATCCAGTTTTAGTTTACCTGGACCATATATGCGTATTAGTTGAACCTTCAACCCAAGTTGAGGGTTCTAGTGCTGATGCAGTCCAAGAAGCTAAAAAACAAAGAATACGTGTAAGGGCCTTGTTTATTGCATGGATGTTGGTATATTGTGCTCAATCATTGTATTCTTATATTCTTGAATTCAGAATGATTGTTTCTGTTGCAACAGGAAATGGAAATGAAGCTGTTGGAGAGTACACATCAGTTAAAATCTGAGATGGTATGCTCTTAGTTAAGTCTTTGACTTTTTGTGACTATAAAGCATGGCTTCAATGATGCTGGAATTGTGTGTAACTGAGGTTTATACTAAATTTATCTTTTCTCCCTTAGATTCATGTTGTTGCAGTGCAATTTTGTCAGTATAGAAATATCAATTTTTTTGTTTAATTTGAGGTATCTTCTTAATCTTGTTTGTGTATTCTCTTTCAATATAATTTACACTGATCCCGGAGTCCTGTCATGGAAGCATGGTGGGAAATATCACGTTGATTCTACATATTGGTTAATAAAAAAATGGATATTTGTCGACTTGTACTAGATATGCATTGAAGTGCTGTAAAATTCATGGATATAGTTGATATGCATGGAAATGGTGGATGTTTAATATGTAATTTATTATTATGGAAAGATAAGCTGAAAAAAATTGATACATGTTTTGCTTATATCTACACACATAATATATATTAATGTGAAAAGAAATAGTTATGTATGTATGTGCATGGAAACTTGGTAACAGTCTACTGAATGTAAAAAGAGACTATATAGTATAGTATGTCAAATAAACTAATATATGTTAGTGTAACAAATAATTCATTCATATTTAGTGGAATATATCAATTACCTATAATTAATAAGAGAATCAGTTTCAATTTTGAACATATGTGTGTACGTTTAACTTTTCTTACAATTAACAAGATGTAATCAGTTTAAACTTTCATGATATTTGATTGCACTTTCAACCATCAACAAATGAATTCAAGATCTATTAGGATTACATATAACAAAGAAGAATATTCTTGTTATTTGATACAATGTCATAAGCAATACAGAATGTGTTAGTAAAAAATCTTTCTCCTAATAATCACCAAGTAGCATATTATGCAGACACTGAATCTGCTGCCAATTGGACGCCTACTTAATGTAGTTTTGATGCCATGTTGTGATGAATAGGATGGATCATTTGCTTATGTGATGAAGAATATGATGATGATTCCTCATGGCTATGCTCATATCTAAAATTGAATTGATATGAAGAAGCATTTTTATAGTAAGGCTTATCCATCCGTAGGTTGATAATATGATCCCTTATGGTCAACTTGTAGTCATACTATGATGAACCGATGAAGACCCTCATAGTTATAATCAATGTTCTCATTGCCCACAAAATTTTGCCTGTGCCAGTTGATAGTGGAATGGAATTGAAAGGATCCCATTGGTGTATAAAAAACCCCCAAATTTCGTCCAGCACTGGTGGCGTTTTCTTGTCAGATGAAATCTACATAGTTTTGACAGAATGCTTTGCATGCCTTTCATACGAACAGATTCCACATGGTATGCGCTATATTTTGTGCGGAATCTTTAGAATGAAGAGGAAAAAAGGTGAAAAGGAAGGGGGGAAGAGAGAGGGAGAGTATCTTAGTGTTGCTTTATTCGTTTCCATGTCTTTTATCAAAAGAGAGAGAAGCTCAGTTTTTTTGTCCAAAGGGGGGGGGGGGGGGAGAAGTTGTGGTGAGGTGTACTTTATCTCTAAGTCTACTTCATTTGTAAAAAACGAAGGAAATAATATTAGAAGGTGGAAAGGGGGGAGATTTGAAGGAGAGAGACTGAGAGAGAAGGGGGAAAGTTCCTTTTTTTGGGGGGGGGGGGGGGGGGGTGGGGTGTTGTGTGTTTTGGCGTATATGCTTCTGCCTCCTTTGTCATTATTGAGTCCATTTTTTCTATCAAATCGTGAGTGAAGGCATAAAAGAGGAGTAGGTACTTAATATCCTTATTTTGTGAATGTATGTATGTGTACACACACTCGTACATATATATATATATATATATATATATATATATATATATATATACATACTAGTATAGAAATTTTTTAGAATTTTTAATAATCTTTTAATTTATTTACTTTCTAGAAATTTTCAACGGTCGAAATGTAGTGGCACGAGTGGCGTGTTTGCGAAATTTTGGTGAAATGACACAATGGCCCCTTAGTGAAACAACATTGAAGTTGGGACGACGAACCTTGGTTGTAAGTTATAACTAAAGGCAAATCTCCTGGACCTCAGATTCAGTTCTAAATATACATAAACGGCCAATATTAGTCATATCTGCTCCATGTGCTATGACATCCAATCCATGTATTTGTTGGGTATTGTCATTTCTTTGTTTTTCGTGTATTGAATGATATTAATATTTGCATAGTTGGTGTTGATATTAACTTGGGATTGAAGGTTGTCTTCAAGGGTCCCTATGATCATCATTTTGATGATCCTCATCATCATTCCCATTTTCACCCCCAGCATGTTCATTATTACCATTAATAGGACAAATGATATCACTATTCTCCTAATCTCATGGTGATGTAATCATAGCATATGGAGTTGAGGGCTTGATTCTAAGAAAATATGTCTTTTCAGGTGGACATCTTAATATCTTATCACATACAAAAGCTTTGGTATTTGGCGGGTTTTTTTGTCACCTACTTCCAAACACATGAAAATAATTTTAGAAGTCTCCGTTGCTTAGATTTCTTTTTTAGAAAAGGTTTCAAAATGTTATTTAGTAAAGTGATATTATTAGTTATAATAAAGTTTATCATTAACCTTTTGATGCTTAGATTAAGGCCTCCTCTATAACATACTGAATCATGAGGCTAATGTGAGATCTCGGAATCCCACATTGCTCTGTTAGGAGAAAGTGAAGGTTAATATATGTAGGCTTGTGATTTTCTCAAGCAACAAGGCCTTTTGAGGTAAAATCTAGGAGCAAAACTGTGAGGTTCAATGGGCCAAAGTTGACAATATCGTTGCTGGTGGGATCGGGTTGTTACACTAAGTATCCAATTATGGTTATTATGTAAAATCGGTCAACCTGTTTGACTTATAAATTTTCCTCTTGACAATCTCTCTCTCCAAAGTTTTGTACCATTAGTTCAATGTTGTGCACAACACTTGGAGTTCAATAGAGATATTTCCTCTTCTGAATCTCTAATTCTCCATCTTCCTTACGTGAAGTTTGTTTTTAGTGACAATTCGAACAAAATATTGCTCTTCATCCGCATCATAATCTTATATGTCAATATAAGTTGGTATTTTTTTTTTACCAGTAAGTAATGGATATTTTATATATTAGAAATAAAGTGTACAGGTACACAAACTGTGTACTAGTATAGAGACACTTAGGGGTGCTAATTGGGTCGGCCTGGCACGACATGGGCACGTTTAGCCCGTGCTTGCCGGGCATGGCATGGCCCACCGTGGAAACGGGCCGTGCTGTGTTCGGCTCGTTTATCAATATGCCCGGCACGGCCAACGGCACGGCAGAGGGTGGGTCGTGCCATGCATTGGCGGGGCCACACATAAAAATTAAAAAAAAAAAAAAGTATTAAATAAGGTTTAAAAAAAAAACCATTTATGTAGCATACATGTTCTGTAAAACCTTCTTTACTTTTCTCTTGCAGACTTTAACATGAATGGCACGTAAACAACTCTTAAAAATGCAACAAAACTTACATATTGGTGAACCATGCCAAGACGAGGAGTTGCAAAGGTGTTACTTGCGTCGATTACTGCTTGATTTTCCAAGCAATAATTGACGCAAGTAACACTTCTGCAACTTCTATGTAGACATGAGGAGGCAGAAATGAAGAAAGAAAAAAATGATGATTTTGTAAGAGCCTTGTTTAAAGATTTGCCAGGGTCGGGCTCAGTGATGCGCCCATATGAGAACTTTGTCTTTGCCGGCCATTGGCAAAATCTCTAAACATGATTCTAAGAGGAAAATGAAAAATTAATAAAAAAAATTGATAACTTTCTTAGAGTCTTGTTAAGAGATTTGCTAATGGTCAGCTTAGGGACGCCCCCATTTGAGTACTCTGCCGAGTCTGCCGGCCATTGGCCAAATCTCTCAACAGGACTCTAAGAAAGTAAGAAGAGAAGAGATGAGAAGAGGTGTGGTTTGCAGTGGGAAAGGTTAGGCTTATTTGTAGAAAACTAAAAGTGGCTTTTTACCGCCTCTATCCTTAAATATGGCTGTTGGGAGGGTAGAAATGGTCATTTATAGTCAATTACAAGTATACCCCCTAATATGGCTGCTGGGGGTAAAATTGTAAAAAAAAGAAAAAGCACTTTTTGGGGTAAAAAAGGGTAGCCAAATGATTAGCCGTTTTTCGGGTGCCTGTCGTTGGGCCAGCACGCAGCCATGGCCCGTTGGGCCGCCGTTCCTGGCAGGCCCGGCCCCTTAGGCACAGCACGGCCTGCTTGGGGGTCACGGGCACATTTTAAGCGTGATGGGCCTTGCCGGCCCGGTCAGATAAGCAACCCTAGAGACACTACATCTGACTAAATACAGAGTAACATCTAGATCAAAGAGGGACTTTGCCATCTTCCTTCATACCCCTACATCCAGATCATAAAAATTATTACATAACAAGAAGTCTTCAATGGAGATGTTAACTCCTGCTGGTTGACCTAACAACCAACTATGCATCAACTTCAAAACAGCTCGTTCCAACGTTGATTCTTTGCTTTCCGAGTTCTTAAAGATCCTCCTCTTCCTTTCGCCCCATATCTCCCAAGTGATTGTTGCAGGAGCCAAGTTCCAACTGATATCGCCACATGTTTTTCCTTTTCTCCATCCCCATGCTTCTACAGCTAGACTATACTCCTTAGGATGCACCCATGCTACTTTCAACCTCTGGAAAATAGCCCCCCATAATTTTATAGTACCTTTGCAATGCAGTAACAAGTGTGCTACACTTTATTCCTCCATTTTGCATATGCTGCACCTGTTAGGAAGATGCCACCCCCACTCTTCAAGTGGTCCACTGTCAAAATCTTTTCTAGGTCTGCTGTCCACATGAATAATGCCACTTTGCTTGGAATCATATTTGACCAGATATGTTTAAACACCTTATTCTCCAAACCTGAACAGTGTAGGTGTTCAAAAGCCTCTTTAGACTTGCCATGTACCCAACTTCTTAAATCTTCTACTTGACCTACTGCCTTACCATATAGTACATTTAACAATGCTATATAGCTGTTAGTCTCTTTCGCCTCAGGTTTATGCTCCACACAATGCCTGCCTCCGTATTGGATACTTAATCACTTACCATTGCTTGCTTATTTGTGCTTAAATTGTAAATCAAAGGGTAGGACTCCTTCAGCCTGGTCTCACCACACCATATATCTTCCCAAAAACTGATTCTCAAGCCATTTCCCACCTTAAATTTGCAATCTTTCTCCACAGATCTTGTCAATTTATCAATGGGCCTCCATAAGCTCATCCCACATGACTGATTTGAAGGATTGGGGAACCAACCATTAGGGGAAGGACTAACGTCTTATTTAGAATCTCTCTCCATGTATTCCCTTTCTCACATCCATACCTCCAAGTCCACTTTTGAAGGAGGGCTTTATTAAATACCAACATAAGTCAATATAAGTAGGTATTGATGGGTCTTTATCTGGTTGGTAGCGTTCAACGAGCTGTGAAATAGAGCCTTAACATCCCGATACACTAAATGGTCAACCATAGATAGCTTAATAGGTCATCACATAGTTGCCCCATTATTTACTATATGTATGTCTTTATAAATGCCTATATGTAAGTATGTATTTTAACTTCAATGTCCAATAAGGGACTAGTGATATCGTATGGCATGGGATTCTGAAAACTTTGCCTAGTTGTGGCATTCTCATGGGATTGGTTGCTGTATTTAGCGGGTTATTCCTCAAGATGAGCTATTTTCCTAAGGCTTTTTTACAAACCTTGCCTAGCTTCCTGAATCCCAAACATCCTTCAGCCTGTGTTGCATTTTATACCTGTTTTTATAAATTTATTAAGAGCTTCTTTGATGCTGGTAATACACATCAAAACATTCCCATGCCTATTAGTATCTCCTCTATGCCTGATGGGGGTGCAACCAATATTCACATTTTTCCTAAAATGTTCCATGACTGGAACAGCCTTCTTCATTTTGAAAAGTCCTAAAATGCTCTGGATGACCTTTGAAACTTTGATTGTGCATATGCGTTTTTCGCTTTTGGGTTTTCATTGACATGATTGTGTTTCAATCTAGTGGTCCTATCCATATCTCATTATATTTTTCCTACACTCTTTCCTATCAATTTCTCTGGTATGACCTTTGAAACTTTGATTGTGCATACGCGTTTTTCGCTTTTGGGTTTTCATTGACATGATAGTGTTTCAATCTAGTGGTCCTATCCATATCTCATTATATTTTTCCTACACTCTGTCCTATCAATTAGCTTCACATACTCCTAACTTATGTCGTTTTTAACTGGTGTCTTGTGCTTTGCCTTAGGTGCTATATCTAAAATAAAAGTACGAAAAACCTTTAAGCTAATCACTTCAAAATAGAATGTGTAAAATATCAAATAGAATTAGTAAAAAATATTTATATATTTAAATTTACTAAAAATAATTTATACTCTGTCAAAAAATTTTCCTTTTATATGATTTAAAAATATATCCATAAAAAAATGATTTAAAAAAATGAAAAAAATATATACATGCCTAACATGTATTTAGAGATGTAGTAAATGCAAGAGTTATTTATTTGACATTAGATAATGAAATAGCCTAAAAAATTTGTTTTTTAAAATTATTTTAAGTAGTGTAATTTAATTTACAAAAATTACAATCAATGAGTGAAAGTTATAGTTTGATTATGGAATGATGGAATACATGAATTATGTAACATAAATGATGAAAACTTCCAAAAGAACTTTTGTAAATATTTTTATGCTTGGATTATTATTTTGAAAAAAATTATTACTAATAATGGCTTGTAAGTTAAAAAAGAAAGGATGGAATTATGAACTAGATAGATTTGTGCTTAGCTCATAACGTGTGACGTGGAATAATGTTTGTCCTGCCTCTCCTAACCTCACACAAAAAAAAGAAAAAAAGGAAAATGGGAAGGATTTTTTCATTAGTTTTTGGGTGGCAATGGGCCGGGTCCATTTGGCGAAGCCCGATACTTGATTGGGCTTGAGCAAGGTTTTTGAGCACATATGGCCGGGCCTTATATTGAAGGGTCATATAAATTATAGGGTGGGCGGCCCAACCTGGCCCAGTCCACTTTAAAGATTTAGTTATTTGTTTAGGAATATTTTTACACTATTTATATGGATCTCTAGATATATATTCCGCATAAAAGTTGTTTTGCAATAGTATTTAATATTTTTTTATGATTGTATAATAAGGTTAATGTAATAATAAGTGTAGTTTGTACTGTTTAAAATTTATTAAATTAGTGTGTGTGCATGTGTTCACATGATTTATTAAGTTTATTAAAATTAGAAAAATAAACAATAATTATTAAGCAACATGTATTTTTGTTATTAAAAAGTAGAGAAGTGTCGGGCCTGGGCTTAATAAGAATTTACAGAGCGGGGATTGGACAAGCAATCCTAGGCTTGGTAGGGCCGGGTTGGGCTTGGGCCTACATAAGTTGTATTATGCCAATGCCTTGGCTTGGCCCAAGCTTGATCCGTTGCCACCCCTAGTTCTCTTCCAATTGGGTTTGGCTACATGAATCTTGTCTCTCCGTCTCGCTCTATCAAAAATTATATTTTCATTTTAAGTCTTGTTTTATTTAATTATATATTTTGGTTGACTAAATTATTTAAAGAAATTTTGCAGACTGGGAGAATGTTGAACGCTTAGAAGATTTGTACAATAATTTCAATATATAAGAATAAGGGAGATGTATAGGAGTGTACAAATTACTGTGTCATTAAACTTATGGGTCACACGATGAAATTGTGAGAGAGTGATTGAACATAGATTAAGGTTAATAATTATAAAGGTGAGATCTAGGCCAAAATCTGGATAGTCCTAGATGGAGGGTATCCGTAAGACGGGCTAGGGTTTGATATGATTAACTACAAAAATCTGGACCTCTTAGGGAATTTTTAAGTTCCTTATATTATGATTCAGAATGAAGGCTTTTACATTTTGATTGCAAATTGAATAAGCTTATAATATATAGATATATTATCATATTCCCTTACTGATTAATCTAAATGTGCAAGAATTTAATAACTTTGAAAGTAATCATATGTTAGTTGATATGTTACATCATTTCCATTTAGAGGGCAATAACTTCTAACTGGGCATTGTTTGTTCACCCTATTTTGGGAATTATTCTTCATGTTTAAACTGGAGCCAAGCTGCAAGGAAGAATGAGTAGTTATTTGCTTTATTTTGAGAAATTACTTTTAAGTCTATGGTAGAAGTTTTTTTAGGGATGTTACATTAAATTTTTGGTACCCATCTCAGTGGGTTTGTACTGAGAGATAAACTACTCATTTCTGACAGAAAATCAATTTGGATTTGTGCCTGGAAGACCCACTAAGGAATATATATTTTTACCAAGACAGTTAATAGAAAAGTCTAAAGGGAAAAAAAGATTTGCATATGGTTTTTATTGATTTAGAAAAAGCTTATGATAGGGTTCCAAGAGAATTAATTTGGTGGACTTTGTATAAAAAGGTGTACCAATGAAATATATTGTTATAATGAAGTACATGTATGAGGGACTCTCAACTAAAGTGAAAATTGTTGGCGGTGAGACAGCTGATTTTCTGGTTAAGATAGGTTTGCATTAAGGGTCAGCTATCAGCCTCTTATCTTTTCGCCTTAGTTATGGATGAGTTGACGAGCCATATTCAAGATGAGGTGCCTTGGGTTTTAAAATAAGCCGTGCGAAGATTGAATATATGAAATGCCATTTTAACACAAATAACAATATAATTAATGAAACTATTAGAATTAACAATTAGGATATCCCTTTAAGTAATAAATTTAAATATCTTGGATCAATGGTAAAAAAAGATGGAGAAATTGATGAAGATGTTGCACATAAGATTAGAGCTGGTTGGCTTAAGTGGAGGGGTGCTTCTAGGCTTTTGTGTGGTAAAACCAATATGTTCAGAAGATAAGAGTTATCGAGATGAGGATGCTAAGATGGACTTGTGGCATAACTAAGAAAGACAAAATAAGAAATGAAAGCATTCGAAAGTGGTTAGGTATAGCATGCATTAAGGATAAAATGGAGGAGAATAGGTTAAGGTGGTTTGGTCATGTGAAGCGGAGACCAAGAGATGCACCTGTAAGAAGGTATGAGAATATGATTTTTGATAAAGTGGGATAGAGAGACAAGATTCGTGACTTCTACCCTAGTATGGTGGGAATTGGCAGATGATAATGATTGTAAGTCTTGTTTTATATACGCTATCGATGTATTTTTAGGTCTTCCTCTTATTCGCTTAGGCCCTTCAATATGCATAGTCTCACACCTTCTTACAGGTGCGCATCTCTAAGTCTCCACTGACATGACAAACCGTCTTAACCTATTCTCCTCCATTAATGCATGCCATGCATAACCACTTTTGAATGTCTTTATTTCTTATTTTGACGAGATAGTGGAATGAATAAGGTCTTTTGAAAGCCAAAATGTTGAGGGGTGCAGCTCATATGAATCTTGGGCTGTTTTAAAGTTTTTTAATCAGTTCCTACACTATTCATTGTTGCCCATAAAATTGATATCGTTGATTATCAAATGTATTGTGAATTATTTAATTTTATTGTGCAAAAAAACTGGTAACTGATTTGTATCGATTGCATCAACCAATATGGCATGGTGTTCAGTAGCATGGACAGATTGAGTCTTTGTGTTTTAGGAGAGTAAGGTGATAAACGAAAAGATTTTATGTCTCAGTAGGAGTTGGTAGTTTCATCATGATACAGAGATGCAATGACTGCATCTTCTCTATACGTCTTCTGGAGATTTAAAATCCTAAAGATTGGATATATCAGATATTTAATCAATCGATTTTGCATGAGGAATAGAGTTGAACATGTGTTTGGCAGACAATGAAGAAATTACTTAAGTATTCTGTATCTTTGACAATATGTGGCATCTAGTTATTTTATTGCCTTCCTTGTTCTTGGTTCTGGTATTTTAAGTGTTCTACCCATCCTACTGAACTACAGACGGCATACTAGTGATATTGGTCCTTATTCAAGGGAGTTTTTCCTTGAACTATGTTTGAATACACTGTCTTGATTTACGAGAATAGTGCTTTCTGGACGTCAATTCATTACTTTTGTGCTTCCATTTCCTTTTCTTTGTCAAGTTTACTGGCCTATTTTCTCGGTTATTATTTGTGGTTCTCAAGAAAAACTCCTATTTGCTTCCTCTTTTTTATTTTTTATGTTCCAAGAATAAATCATGGTTGGGATCCTTGATCAATACAATAATTGGCAATCTGAAGCTCTCCATTACAAATATCCACATCAGATATGAAGACCTTGAGAGGTGAAGCATCTTGAATTCATTTTTTGTTGTTGCTAAGAACTTGTCTTGATGCCTAACTTTTGTCTTCTTGTAGCAATCCTGGTCATCCATTTTCTGCTGGGGTAGCTCTGGCAAAGCTTGCAGCTATGACAGTTGATGATAGTGGGAAGGAGACTTTTGTTACTGGGGGTGCACTTGAGCGTATTCAGAAGGTATCTATGTTGTCATGTTAAGTCATAAGAATAATGATCTTGGCCCAGAGATCTTCCTGCCAAGAAATCCCCTTCCCCTTATTTGGCTATTGTTTTCTTTTTGGCTAATGTCAGTGATGGATGTAATGTATTACCTTGAAAAAGAGAATATACCTATTGTTACAGCATATTTTCCACATCCTTGCTTCCTGAATCCTGACAATCTACATGCCAACCGGGTAGCCATTTAACCTATAATTTAGTTGAAGGATTAATGCTACAAAAATTTGATTTCATGCTGTCTGGTTCCTTTTCATGCATCTAAGTTTTCATTTCCCTGCTTTTCCAGTCTTGAGGTCATGGTGTTATAAATATTAGATCCTTCTATCTGCTTCATTTTATATAATTTTTATATATTAGAGTTTAGAACCAAAAGATTTATCATTACAAAGCTAATTTAATATGAATTGGTTATATGACCGAAAAACACATGTGCCTTCTCAGGAACAACTTGTTCTGATTTGTGATACAACTTGGAAAACACCTTGTAGTCATTGCATAACAGGTTAAAAGAAATATTTGTTAACGTAGGGAGATTGGATGCTTAATGGAACACATGGTCTAGGATTGGGTTCCAATAAGTCTTCTACTCTATAAATGCTTTTTATTCCTTTCCCCTAAAATGCCTAAATGCCACATGGAATCATCCTTTAAAGGATAGGAGCTCAATTACGGAAATTCCTCTTTGATAAGAGGAATTTGGGGTGGTAGGGATGTTCAGTGGAGGGCAATTCTTGCTCATGGTTCAGCTGGGGGTATTATTGTTATGTGGGATCCTAATATGGTTTCAGGAGAAGATGTTTTCATAGGTTTATTCTCATTGAGTATTTTGTTTACTTCCAAAGAGGATAACTGGTCTTGGGTCCATTCTGGGATTTATGGTCCCTGTAGAGCTGCTAGGAGGGAGGAGTTGTCTCATGTTAAAGGCCTTGTTAATCGCCTGTGGTGTTTAATTGGAGATTTTAATGTAATTAGGTTTTCGAGTGAGAAGAAAGGGGGTAGGAACCAAGTTAATAGGAGTACAAGAAATTTTTCTTGATTCATTAATGACTCTAGTCTTGTTGATTACCCCATGAGAGGTGCCTGTTTTATTTGGTCAAATTTCCAAGACCCTTCTATTTGCAGCCGTATAGATAGATTTTTGGCCTCTTCTGATTGGGATGATCATTTCACTTTTGTTATTCAAACTGCTCTCCCTAGACCAGTGTCAGATCATTTCCCTTTACTCATCTCTACTGAATTTAGTCTTAAGGGTCCTTTTCCTTTTCGGTTTGAAAACATGTGGCTCACTCATAAGGATTTTCCAGATTTGGTTAGAGGTTGGTGGGAGATTGGTAGAGTCGGTAGCGCTCTTTGGCTTGGTATCACCTTTCTTGAGACTCTCAGATTTGTCAAGAATAACATAAAGTATTGGAACAAAAATGTGTTCGGCAAAATTGACACAATCAAAGATAGATTGCTATATGAAATCGATTTCCTTGACAATATAGAATACAGTAGAAGCCTTGAGGACATTGAAAGAGCTAGGTGTTTTGAGTTGAAAAATGACTTGGAAATGGTATTAAGGAGAGGAGATGTGTTGGAGACAGAAATCTAGAGCTCTTTGGATTAAAGAAGGAGACGTGAATACTAAATTTTTTCATAGGATTGCGTCAGGGAGAGCTAGGAAAAATCTTAGTACCAGTCTTATGGTTGGGGATGTGTGTCTTGTGGATGAAGAGAGTATTTGCCAAGCTTATACGAATCATTATATTCAGTTGTTTAAATCTGATCAAGAGTTTAATTTTAGTATGAATTTTGAGGATATAGAGAGATTGGATGATGACCGAAGGAGTAATATTGAGAAGAATTTTGAGGAACAGGAGATCCTGGATGCAGTTAGGAGTCTTGGACAAGATAAAGCTCCGGGTCCAGATAGTTTTCCTTGGCTTTTTATTATAAGAATTGGGATGTGGTGGAACATGATTTGTTGGGGTTTTTTAGGGAGTTTTTCCATAATGGGGTGATTAACAAGACAGTCAATTTTCATACTTGTAGGTAGTATGTACTTCTTTTCTATTAATCAAATATCATTACTTATCAAAAAATAAGATGGTTAATTCTACTTTCCTGGTTTTGATTCTTAAGGATGATGATCCAAACAATGTCAAGGATTATCGACCCATTAGTTTGACTACCAGTCTTTACAAAATCATTGACAAAGTCTTTGTGACTTGTCTCAGCAAGGTGATGAATTTTGTAATCACCCATAATCAGTCTGCATTTATTGGTGGCCGTCAAATCCTTGATAGTGTCCTTATGGCCAACGAATGCATTGAAGATAGAGCCAGAAGAGGGATCCTTGGTATTGTGTGTAAGTTGGATTTAGAGAAAGCCTTTGATCGGGTGGATTGGAATTTTGTGGAATCGGTTCTCAAGTGGAAGGGATTTGGCTCTAGATGGAGGAAGTGGATTAATGGCTGCATTAGAAACGTATTTTATTCCTTCATTTTCAATGGTCAGGTGAGAAGTTTCTTCCCTTCCTCTAGAGGTTTGTGTCAAGGCTGCCCCCTATCTCTATTACTTTTCTCCCTTGTTGTTGAGAGTTTTAGTAGAATTATGTTGAGGGCAGAGAGTTCGGGTCTTATTAGAGGTTTTGAAGTGGGCAGAGATGGTGTCCAAGTATCCCACCTCCAATTTGTAGTTGATACCATTCTTTTTCTTGATGCGACAGAAGAGTGTATGGAGTGGTTAAAAATGTCTTGGGTGTGTTTTGAGTGGATATCGGGGCTGAAAAATAACTTACATAAGAGCACTAGTTTTGTTGTTCAAATTGATCCCGTTATTCTTCATAGATGTGCTGAGATACTTCAGTGTCCCATTGTTAATCTCCCCATTAAATATCTCTATTTGCCTCTAGGTGATAACCCTAGAGAATGGCTTTTTGGGATCCTCTAAGTGGTTGTGGCTGTTTTTTGTGGAAAGGCAGAGCTTGTGGAGAAAAGTTATTGTTAATAAATATGGGGTTCATGAAAATTTGTGGGATATTAATCCTAGGGCCAAACCATTGGGTGTTTGCCGTTGGAAAGCTATATCATATTTGTTCCCTTGTTTCTTCCCTCATACTTGCTTTGGTGTTAAAAGTGGAAATTCAATCTTCTTTTGGTTTGATGTATTCTGGGAAGACACACCTCTCCAACTTTTGTATCCCAGAGTGTTTAGAATTGTTCGTTTTAAACAAGCTTTTGTTGCGGATATCTTATCTTGGTCTAAAGATGGGCTCTCTTGGAATCTTTCTCTTCTTCGGGATCCAAGACCAGTTGTTTGTGAGGAGTTAGCCCATCTTGTTCACTCTCTAAAGGATGTGGTGATTACTCCTGACTCTTTAGATTATCAAACCTGGACTCTTGATCCTTCCCGAACTTTCTCTACTCACTCTTGGGTCTCTCGTTTCCGTGTAGATAGAAATTGTTCAGGTGCACATCTCCTTTCATCTTTCTTTGGAAATTGATTGTTCCTCCTAGGTGAAAGTCTTTGTTTGGTCTGCTCTGCTGTATAAGATAAATACTTGTGATATGCTCCAAAGGCGAAGACTATTTGTTGCCTTGTCTCTGCACATTTATGTGTTATGTTTCAAGCAAGGAGAATCTGTTGATCTATTTTTACATTGAGAATTCTCACCACAAATCTGATGGGATATTATGAGAAGATGTGATATTCAGTGGTGCTGTCCAAGAATGATGATTCAAGAATGATGGTGGAAATCAAAGTGCTTTTGTTAAAGACCACCAGATTTTGGATTGCTCGTTGATTGCAAATGAATGTGTGTCAGAGAGGAAAAAGAGGGGCCAACCGGGTTTGGTATGTAAGGTGGACATGGAGAAGGCTTATGACAGAATTGAGTGGAATTTTTTGGAAGAGGTTCTAAAATGGAAAGGTTTTGGAGGAAAATGGAGTGAGTGGATTAAATGATGTCTACATAATATCAATTTCTCTTTTATCTTGAATGGAAGGGTGGGGGGTCAAGTTGGGGCCTCTAGGGGGTTAAGGCAAGGAGATCCGATATCTCCATTCCTTTTTACTTTGGTTAGTGATGTGCTCAGTAGGTTAATGGACTTTGGGGAGAGTAAAGGATTGATTAGGGGTTTCAAAGTAGCGAAGGAAGGGGTTCCCTTATCCCATTTACAATTTGCGGACGATACCATTTTGTTTCTAGAGGCTTGTAGTGACACAGTGTATTGGACAAGATGTATTCTTAGGGTTTTTGATATGACGTCTAGGCTCAAGGTTAATCTAGCAAAAAGTAGCGTCTCTGGGATTCATGTAGAGAAGGAGAAGATGGAAATGTTTGCAAATCAGCTGGGTTGCAACATTGTCGAATGGCCTATCACTTATCTTGGCTTGCTGTTGGGTGGAAGTGCAAAGTCAATGTCTTTTTGGGAACCTGTTATAGAAAGGATGACGAAAAGAATGTCTATGTGGAAGAAGAATTATTTGTCAATAGGGGGTAGAGTAACACTGATCAAAGCTTCAATGTCTAATGTGCCTGTCTACTTTCTTTCTTTGTTTGGAGCACCTATGAAGGTGGTAAAAGAGATGGAAAAAATTCAGAGGAACTTTTTGTGGGAAGGAGGAGGAACCAAGAAGAAAGGCCATTTGGTTAGGTGGGAGGTAGTGGGGAGGGACTTGAGTCAAGGGGGTCTTTCTTTGGGTAACATGCAATTGAAGAATTCTGCACTTCTTAGTAAATGGGTTTGGAGGTTTGGTTAGGAAAAGGGGGCCTTGTGGCATCAGATTATAAAGAGTAAGTTCGGATCTCACTACAATGAACGGGAGACTAATTTAAATGCTAAAATACCAAATGATTGCCCATGAAAATCTATGTTGTTGTTATCTCATAGTTTCTTTCCTTTGGTGTCTTACAAGCTTTGTATGGCTGATACTTTCAAATTCTGGTCTGATGTGTGGTGGGGGGAGTCTACAGTTGCATCACTCTTTTCGCGTCTTTTCTGGATTCGGGTCCTAAGGGATCCAATGGTGTGCAACATACTATCTTGGTCGGATAAAGGTCTAGAGTGGAACCTACAGTTTAGAAGGGATCTTAGAGACTCTGAGATTGATGATTTGGGGTCATTGGTTGAAGTTCTAAAGGGGGTGGTCATTCTTGATAGTGTGGCGGACGATAGATATTGGTCTCTTAAGGCAAACAATCAATTTTCTTGTAAATCTGGGGTGTCTCATTTTAGAAAGTTGGGAGTCATTGATAGTCCTATCTTTCTTACCTCATTCCTTTGGAAATCTAAAATCCCCCTAAAGGTGAAAATCTTTGCATGGACTGCAGTGCTTAATAGGATTAACACTCTTGATAATCTTCAAAAGAGGAGGAAAACTTGGGCTTTGTCACCACAAGCATGCACACTCTGTAAGAAGAATGCTGAATTTGTAGACCATGTACTACTGCATTGTGAGGTTGCTGATTCTATTTGGCAGTACAGTGGAGGTTCCTTGGTATGTCTTTAAGAGGAAGAAGGCTGTATGATGGAGTGTTTTTTGCTTCATTATGGCTTATGTGGCTGAACCGAAATAGAGGCATTTTTGATGATATTTATAAGAGTCCAGATGCACTTTTGGATTCAGTGATGGGTTTGGCTGCTTTTTGGGCTTCGGTAACCCTAGAATTTGGTGCTCTTGAGGTTGGGGAAATTGTAAGAAATTGGGGACGGATGTTACATTAAAGCTTTTTCAGGTTTTTTTGGGTATTTTCAGATTTTCTCCAGATTATGTTTGAAACATAGTTTGGCGGGGCTGTGTTTTTGAGGACCATCCTACTCCTCATGGGTTTGGGGCCTTGCATAGACCATTGTATTTTATAGTTTGTACCTTTATATGCTGATATATAACATCTATCATTACTGATTAAAAAAGAAAATGATTCAAATGATTGACCAATGGAGGATTTCCATGCTAAGAAGAAAGGGGAATGCACTGTATAAGTTATTACCTTATGCCATATTATGGGGAGTTTGGAATGAAAGGAATAGAAGGATTTTTGATGAAACCAAGACATCATGAAAGGATGCTAGGGATTCCATTTTACTGTGGTGTGCTACGTGGGTTATGATCCTTCCTGAATTTTCTGGGTGTCTTTTTCCTCTCATTTTGTTGCATTGGCCTATGGTTGATGAGTATTGATGGTCTCACATGGTTTATTTGGATAACTATTGAGTATTATCGGGTGATCTCCTCTTATTTGCATATGAGTAGAAGATCTCATTCCTTATATGCATTTTCAGTTAATGAGGGCATGGGAGTTTTTGTCAGGAAGTTGTTTTGTGGTATAGCGTGTCTGCTCATCAGTGGTTGGGCTTTCTGTTGTCTCTTATTTGAGTTTCTTTACTATGAGTTCTTGTATTATTTTTCTCTCATTATTATCAATATATTCTACGTGATTTACATTAAAAAAAAAATACAGACCTAGAACCTCATCAATCAAACAATGACAATAAATCTTTTGGTAAAGTTGAAGAAATTGTTGCTATATAGTTGTCAATAAGTTCTGCAAAAAGTGTAGGCATGACAATATGATTTGTCTTAACTTTATGCAAGGTGGTTTAAAAAATTGTCCGACAGGAATATTGATTGTGTATAGAACTGAATTGACCAGTAGTGTACGTGCTACACATTGGTTGATGTTTGAATGGCACTTTATTATGTTCAATGTCTCAGATTGGTTGAGTCTAATGTCTGTATTGGTTAGCTGATCCTTGTTAGTATCAAAGTTGATTGATACAGCTACTGATTTGAATACTTTTAAACCTTCTATCCAACCTCCATTAATCCAATGATCCTTTATGAGATCCTACCCAATGCTCGGCACTAGGAAAGGACTTCAACATTTGGATGATATTATGTCTCTAAAAATTTGCACCCTCATTTTAGAATTCACCAGGAGATTCAAAGGAATAATTGAGGTAGAAGGCCTTTGTGACCAAATTCCTACAATCTGTTGTCCTTATTGTATCTTGAGCTTTTTTTTGCTATAAAGAAGGAAGAAGATGCATGTGCCCTCTCAACACTCTACGTGAAAGTTTGCTTGAGGATGTGTGGGTTTTTTTTTTGTGGGGGGGGGGGGGGGGGGGGCGGTGTTTTGCAAGTCAACACGTTATGTCTTTTTCCGGAAAAAGGTGGTTAACGGGGAGATTCTTTTGCTGGAGCCAATCTATGAATTTGAAGACAAATTTCCCACAGCTATCTCAAGACGTCAAAGTTAATCTTCCTGTAACCTGCTAAAATTTTCATCATGCACCTTAGCTTCAACCTTTGAAAAACTCAACTTGTAAAGGTCTTGCCATCCATGAAGTCCTTTTGAACTCTAAACTTTAAAATCTAAACACATAACATTAGGTCTACACTCCTTATTTGCTTTGTATAATTTGCAATAGAAACTATTCATCTCTCATTTTAATGTCCTTTCGCATAGACCCAAAGTTCCTCCATTTAGATTAAATACAAATTGTGCCTACTTCTGGATTGAAACTTAGATAATTCTGGTATTTCTCTCATCATCTTTAGGATTAGTTTTTTCTTTTTTTGATAAGTAATGATATTTGATTAAAAGAGGAGAAGTACATAGTACCTACAAGTACGAAAATACAAGTGAGTATGAGTTTCCCTTTTCAGAAACAAAAAACATCGAAAAGGGTTTTGAACTATAACCTATCCATGTGAGCTATCCACCACCCAAACATGTGAGCTATCACCCTCGAATTTTGGTTTGAACTGATTTTATGCATATGAAAGAGTGAATCTGACTCTTTGTTCGGAGTTTTTAGCATATAATACTCTCTGTAATACCTTCATCATCACGTCACATCTCCAAATGATACTGCTCCTCTCAACTAGGCTTCCTTTTCATGCTAGATTTCCCTTATGTTCATTCTTTGGTTCAGTTAAAATAGATTTTGCTGTTTTAAACTTCAATCTGGTTGCTTGGCCTGATCATCTCTAATAATCTTAAGAATCCACCAAAATTTGATAACGGTTAAAGAGTGGATGTCTAATCTGTTGTAAAAATCTTATGATTTGATTTGAGTTTACCCTAGATCGAATCAAATCAGTGAAAAGATTATGCTTGAATCTTATGACTTTTTTGTTGAGCCACGTGATTTGTGATGTAGTCATATGATTAACTATTTGACTTTGCAAGGAACAAATATATAATCTTCTTTTTTCTTTTTTCCCTATGACAAGATTCCCTTTTTCTTGTTGATCATTATATTTTTGGATTATACTACTATAACAAGATTACATATACAAAAAGACAGTTTACTTATTAATGAGACACCTTTTCATAGGGGAACCCAAAACCTAAACCCCAAAGCATTCTTTAACTAAATTTATAATGGATCTTATGATTTATGGTTCAAAATTATGATTCGATGCTAAGTGATAGATAACTATTTTCCAATTGATACATGATTTTACAACCTTGATGCATACCACCCATTCTTTAGCCTGAAGGGTAGTTTAGTTCAAGTCAAAAGTTAATATCTGAAACTCAATATATTTGAAAATTGAAATTGCATCAAGCCAAGCCTCTTGTATGACACTTTGCTAATAAGATATTGAATAGGAGCTTTCAAGATTACGGTCTAATACTTGAAAATGGGAGGAAACTTGCCCTTGGAGGAGGCAAGGTCTTCCGCTTCAGTGCTGCTGGGCATCCTGCCTGGGGCGTGATTCACCAGAAAAATAGAAAAAAGAAATGAATCGAGAGTGAAATTTTGCCAAAACTTCTTTTGCTTTTTTTTTTTTCCCATTGAAAAACCCATATTAATGGGTTTCCAATGTATTATATTCCTTTATATATACAGAATATACAATAATATATGTTTAAAAAATTAAGATCACACTAATCATATTCATAATTCAAGTGACAATCAGTAATAGGGTATGTAATGATAGAATGTGAAACATGGAAATCAAATAACATGGTTCAAATAGTGGCAAATTGGAAATTGTGAACAATAATAACTGTTTAAAAATATACAAAGGTAGAGATGATGAGCTCAAACATTGCTTACTTATTGATAAAATGATAAAAACGATTTCATCCCATCCAAAATCTAAACCACTTGTATAATTGAACATGACCCTTATACTCATCCTAAGTCATGTCTCATGATGCCAATTGCAAGATAATTGGGATTCGGGATAGTAAGAATTTACTACCAAAATATCTGGGTTTAGCAGATTCGGCTCCTGCTCTTACAGAGGTTGTGGTGGTGGAGGAAGATGACCCATATATCTATATGCATGGAATAAACTACCACTCTACCTGGTGCATCATAGAAACTATACAAATAAGGGTTCATTGAGAAGAGCCCATATGTATTAGATCTTTGCATCTATGATCTAATATATCCGTATGAATTGTAGTTATTGGTATCAAATGTCTCTATTCCGCTAGGCTGTTGAGGATAGTAGTATGGATAATCTCCCTAGCCCTTTTGTGGATAATGCCCCCTTTAAGATGTACTGAATTATTCAATATCCAAAGATCCAAGGCTTTGTGCTACGGAGGGCGACACGGCTACTATTATTAGATGGATGCATAGTGTCAACATTGGGTCTTGGAGGTTCTCAAATGTCATCAACAGAGCTATAGCCATGGCGTAAGAGCTGAATGCCTCGTTCAGTCATGTGCTTAGATGCTACTATTATTAGATGGATGCATGGAGTTGACATGGGGTCTTGGAGGTTCTCACACATCATCAACAGAGCTATAGCCATGGCATAAGAGCTGAATGCCTCGTTTAGTCATGTGCTTAGATGCTACATTATTAGACGGATGCATAGAGTCGACATTGGGTCTTGGAGGTTCTCACATGTCATCAACAGAGCTATAGCCATGGCATAAGAGTTGAATGCCTCGTTCAGTCATGTGTTTAGAGATGCTAATGTAGTTGTAGATTGGTTAGCAAATTATGGTGATGTGAGACTAGACTTATTTGTAGGGACTCTATGTGAGGAGTTTGTGGAGTTGTGTGAAGACTAGAGCTTCAGGGATTATGGGAAGTGGGGTCCTATCCTTTTTTTTTTGGTTGGTAAAAGTGGGGTCCTATCTTGATTGATAATGTTTTTCTGCTTTCTAAGTGGGGTTATGAGGTTATCCCACTTAACTTTATCGCCTATCTACCTTTACCCTTCTCTATTTAATATATCTCATTATTCATCAAAGGAGAAAAAAAAAAAAAAAGAAAGGAAAAGAAGAAGAAGACTGGCTACTTACATTTTTCTTACTTCATGAATACATTGCCAGACTCTCTTCGCATTGCCAAGGAATCCTCCTAATTGTGTGCTGAGTTGTGCATGTATTAGAAAGAAAGTCATTTAATCCGCTAGCATCCTAGCCAACTTTTTACAATTTGAGAGACTCTATGATGCTAGAATATTTTCTTCGTCTAAATTAATGATAGCTGACGTGTTTCCTTCTATGTTCGACTTGTTTTTTTTTTGATGAGTAATGATAGTAAATTACACTTACCTCCCTTGAGGTATGCTATAATTGCACTTACCTCCCTTGAGGTTTCTGAAATAACACTTTCCCCCCTTGAGATTTGTGTATGGGTCAAAATAACACTCTTTCATTGAAGTTTCCATCAAAACAGAAGTGGTAGTTAGTAAACTAATTTTAACTGGACAAGATTACCCCCATTTAAGTTAAATGATAGTTATGCCTTAGGCCATTAAAATTTTTGTTCTCATCTTTATGAAGGGGTAATCTTGTCTTGTCCAGTTAAAATTATTTTACTATCACTACTGTTTTGATGGAAACTTCAATGAAAGAGTGTTATTTTGACCCATACACAAATCTCAAGGGGGGAAAGTGTTATTTCAGAAACCTCAAGGGAGGTAAGTGTAATTATAGCATACTTCAGGGGAGGTAAGTGTAATTTACCCTAAATTTTATAAATATAAAGAGATGGAATCTACATCAATTCTCTACATGAACTGTCCAGCCCAATGACAAATCTCCACCAAAATACATAATCCACTCAATGAAATACAAACCTAAACGACCATCCTCCATCGATATGGCCCCCAAGGAACAACTATAACAAACATGAGCAAATTATGATCAACTTGTTTATCTATAAATTCCTTCCCTACATTGTGCCAAACAGAACCATTATGCTTTTTCACTCGTATAGCAAAATCTATTCGATTGGTCCTGAATACTAGTATGGGATACATAATTTGCTCATGTTAAAAAATGTGCATCTGTTGAAAGTTAATTAAAGAAGTAAAATATAAAAACCATGTGGAGTTGCATTACAAAATACCTGAATGTGGGGTGCATTATGGTGGGGATGCGACTTTCCAATCCTTCAATACCGTATAATTTGTATTCATAGGCACAAACTCCTTCAAAGCTCTAGTTGTATTGAGATTTTAAATGGATTCAACACCTCAGCAGATGCAAAGATAGAGACTGGATTTGAGTCAAATCGCATGCACACAAAACACACACAGGGAAAAAAGGGGGAAAAATATACTTGGAGTCTTTTTATGGTTGTTGAATATTTAAGCAGTTGCAATGAAAACGAAGGATGAAAAAGAAAGATCAAAGAACTTTGTGCATACATTTTATGTGGTTTGACTTTGTTGTGGTTACATCTACAGGAGAGAAGATTTCCACTATATTGCAAAATGAATAGGTTAGAACCTATTATCTTCAATAGTTCAATCTCCTATTAGAATTATAGTCTAGTTCATTAAAGGAAATTCCAAATAAAAATATGAGCCAGAGATCCCTCGTCCTTTGGAATTAGATAAAACTATAAACCACACTCGTGGATTGACAGGTACAGGAACTCTTTATGGGCTTTATGAAGTATGCTATCTGTTATAGTTTCTTTCAGACTCTGAATTAATTATTTCATTAGGAAGGCACGTTGCAAATATATAATATAATTTTGGTAAGATCATACAAAATTTAAGTTTTTGTGCCCTAGTGAGAGTGTTAAAAAAAAGAAAAAGAAAAAAAATAGTTGTGATTACAAAAAGTGGATAGAAGGATCCCATCAAAGTTATAACCCTTACATGGAAGTCAGATTTATTTAAGTCAGTTAGATGAATCACAAATTCATTCTCCAAATTTCAGTCAGCTTGTAATTTCCAAATAGCTGTATCATACTAGTAGTCTCAGAATAAAAATATAAGAATTTTAAATCTGGAAGTTCAGTATGCTGCTGTTAATATTCTTGAAAGTGTTTCTGTGACGAAGTGCTTCATGACTACTTTTTTCTTGATTTCTTGTAGTCTGTGGAACTTGAGCGATTGGCTCTTTACTTGGATTCTGATATTTTCCCATGGGATGTGGGCAAACCATGGGAGGATTTACTTCCTTCAGAGTGGAGTCAGGTATGAGACTGCTATTTCTTCCCATATATGAGAAGCTGTGACATTCACATTTCCAATTTGTGAGCCAGAGCTTGATTCAAATTCAACTTTGAGCCTTAGGTCTTTGAATTTGGTAGCAATGAGAAAAACCAGGCTGCTTATATCGAAAAACAGAAGCATTGTTACATTTTGAAACCAGTTACGGGAAATGCAAGGTACTCAAAGCGGCGACCAGATGAATGTTCGAGTAAGAGCCAACCTCTACAAAAAGCAGCAGTGAAGTTGGATGATGTGACACTTTCTTTATCAAAGGTTTACCTCTGATGATGTTTTCCGTTTTGAGTTCTTGGAACTTGTCAGTTGTCATTGATTTTGATTAAGTTTTCTTGTGAAGGATGGATATCGGGACATTCTGAAACTAGCTGATAATTTTGCTGCCTTCAATAAGCGCCTAAGATACGCTCATTACCGCCCACTTGTCCCTGTAAAATCTTGTCCTAAGTCATGGTGGGAGTATGCATACAGAGCTGTATCTGATGAGCTGAAGAAAGCTAGGTAAACTAATTTATCAAAGTTTCTCCCGGTTTCTTTATTTTTCCTTTTCTCCTCTCTGCTATTATTTTTTGCCGTGAGATTGGATTTGTATCTAGAAAAATGTGTGGCTGGGTCTGGGCAAACCCTATGACTTTGGGCTTCAACGTTATGATCTGTCTTGTTCCAGGTCCAGTCTAAAATCTATATAATTTTAGTTTCATAGTTCGAATCATGATATTTAAAAATATTAGCCTCACCCACTTCTCATGCATAGCAGATGCAACTGTTGACTTGTGATGTGGTTCCAGACATATACTATTTTTTTCTTTAAATTTTTTTGTTTTATGGTGCCAACGCATTCTGAAAATATTTTTTTTCCCAATAGATTGGGATGGAGGAATGGAATTGCTATAGCTAACTGCAACTTCTTGGTATAAAGGATTGGTTCTTGTTGTAGGGTGAAACTATGTGGCAAAAAAGATTGGGGAAATTATGTGTGTGTACACACATAAACACAAACATGCAAACATACACAAACGCACACACACACACACACCCACACACATATATATACATATACATGTATACATTATGTGTATGTGTGTGTTTTTTTTATAGGTGTAGGTTTGTTGGTTGGTTGGGTTGTGCTGTCTTCTTTCTTGGCTCAACCCATTCCTTGCTTAGGACTAAATAAAAAACCAAACCTGGGCCAAATAGCCTCATGTTCTTTTATGCGTTGCCTAAGGTTGGCATGTTTTTATGCCTTGAAAATTGAGCTAGGCAGGCCACTAGTTCTACTGCCAGTTTATTAACAAATTGAGGGTGATGAGATGATGCAGCTGTTCAGAGCATTTTAATATTTGATCTTTTAACATGCTGCTAAAGCTGATTTTCCATGATACAGATACATTTTGTACCTGTTTTGGGTGCTAATACATGTAGATATCATATGCATTTTGACTGTCATATCTTATGATGTAGCGACTTGATGAAGAAGGGTTTGCTTTTCGAATTTGGTCACATGGACGTATCATAAGGACTATAACCTGGTTAGGTTTTACTTAAGTAGGGTCCCTCAAGGGAGGTGTAGTGGACCAGCAGTATATCTAACCTTTGGCATTTTGTGTGAAGTGGTTATTTTAAATTTGATCTAGCATTTTCTTGTTGGCAGCCTGACGTTTTTACCATCACATTAAGTTCTGTTCCCTATTCACTTGGATGTATCATCATTTATTAAAGTTGAAATATGGTTTTCACATAAACAAGATATTTGTAATCAATTATATATTCATATTATTTATAGGATATTTCCAGTTTACCCTTTTGAGGTTTCCAACAATCTCAATTCCTCCCCCCCTCCCCCCTTCCTTAGGTTTCTAAAATACTATTTTACCACCTTGAGGTTTTCAGTATGTAACAAGCACCCCCTTTAGAGGTTTGGTCTTTAAAATCATAACTAAGAAAATGTTAATTGACAAATTTGCCCCGTTATGATTTACTTTTAATAGTAAAAAGCTTTATTTATACCTTGGCTAAAATGTCCTCATGGCATATGTGAACCGATCTAGTTTTTTTAATTTGAGCCAATGTTGTAAACATTGAACCAACCCACTAAAGGATAATCTTGGTATTTAATTTAAATAATCAGAATAGAGGTGGCAAAATTGTCTATAAAAATTTTATCTGTTGCCATCTCATCAATGCAATTAAAATTTTAATGGTCAAACCTCTAGAAGGGGGAGATTGTTACACATAGAAAACTTCAAGGTGGTAAACTGGTATTTCAAAAACCTTAAGGGGGAAGTGGGATTGTATAAACTGTAATCACCCCTTATTTATAATTTTATATTCAATATTGAGAATATTTAATCAGTGAAGATATCATTTATAAACGTAGAAAGCAATATTTTTATTGTGGTTTTGGCTGGATTAGTCAGTTGAGTCACATCTGGCAACTATGAATATATTCATAATCAAGATTTCAGAATCTTATACAAGCCAGTTGGACTTTGGATTAACTTAGCCAACAACTAAAATCAAGATTTTTGTATATATGCTTCATTACTGGTCAGGTGGAGCGGTCTTTTCTTTTCTTCTCGCGGAGTGGTGGGGTTACTCTAGATATATAGGCTCTATTTGTTGTACCACTATACTAACTTTGTTTTTGTTTTTTTGATCTCTCTCTCTCTCTCTCTCTCTCTCCCTCTCTCTATGTATGTAGATATATAGATAGATAGATATGCTTCATTACTGATCCAAAAAAAAAAAAAAAATTCAAGATTTAAGAATCTTGAGTGAGAGTCAGAATCCATATTATAAAAGCCCGACCACATGCCTGTTTGGACCAGGGTAGAATCTAGTTTGAGTTGCAGTTGTAAGCTTCCTAAAAGTCTTTGATTCAGCATTAACCGGTGTCTAAAGCACTATGAGTTTCTCTTAGGGATTCACGCTAACTTCCAGATCACTAGATCTAACTTTTAAATTGCTAGAATTGAGCTTTCCTTTCTGAGTAAAAGTTCCAAACTCTTTTGCATATTTTTAATGTGGTCTTCATTCACGTGCACTATGTGGACCATTTTTACCTGTGTACATCTCTGAAACTTGTCTAAAACATTGTATGCTGCTTGTGTGATTTTTTCAGTGTGATATTAAATTTGCTTAACCTTGGGCAGATAACCTTCAATTTAATATCTAAAATGCACATACATAATCTTTCACAGTGGACTATTTTTATTTTGAACATGCTTTAGGAGTATCCAACTTTTTTTTTTGCAGTGGGAAATTATCGTGGGAGCAGGTCTTGAAGTATGGAAGCTTGCGTAAAAAATATATAACTCTTTATGCTTCATTTCTAAAATCTGATCCCAGCCGGATGGCAGTTGATGACAATCCTGAAATTGAGGAACTAGATCGTGGACTTGATATTGAAGTCATTCTTCAGTGGAGGTATTAGCTGTTTTTAGACTTCGAAAATGTTGCTTATGATTAATCAATTCTAACTATAAGTTTGTCAGGTAGAGCATTATTGGTTATCTAGTTTGGTTACTTTGGTATGAGTTGCTTTTGAGTTTATGGTTGGTTTCTCAGCTGCTTTATGATGAATGATATTGGGGGAATATGATTCAAAATTTTTTTCTATATTTGATCTGAGTATTTGGAGTCCTTTTTTGCACAATGAGTTAAGAGGTTCCATTGCTTATACTGTTGTCATCGTGGCTTCAGTCTGGTAATTCTGTTGTCTGTTCTTAGAAATGAATGGCCAGAAATCTTGGTGCAGTATTGATTGGTGGTCTGTTTTGGGTATTGAATTAAATTTTCAGCTTCCAACTTTGTGAGTGGGGAAATTTGTTTTGGGAATATGAGTGACAGTTACACTTACGCATTTATGATTCCTATGTGGATCAAATTGTTAATGACTTAATTTAAATTTACTGAATCCTAGTGTTTATGCAGGATGCTCGCTCATAAATTTGTGGAGAAGTCAATGGAATCGGATCCTCATCTGAAAGAACAGAAGCCGAAGAAATCGTGGTGGTCATTTGGATGGTTGATAATTTTACATTTATGTTGAACTTTTGTGCTTATATGATTAGCACTTGGTGGTTGGTGATTATTTAGTTTTTATTTACAAAATATTCTTTCCTCCAGGACTGGTGAACCTGTCAAGGATGAAAGTGAGTCCTTTAGTTTCACTGATGAGGACTGGGAGCAATTAAATAAGATCATTGGTTACAAAGAAGGTGATGATAAATCGCTAATAAACAATGAAAAGGAGGATGTGCTGCATTCCTTGTTGGAGGTCCAAATTGAAAGAAATGCTTCAAGGCTTGTTGCCAAAGATCAGGAGTGTCTTGCTGAATTGTCTTGTGAAGGTCTTGATTGTTCCGTAAAGCTTTATTCAGAGGCAAAAGTTTTTGACTTGAAGCTAGGATCGTATCGTTTGTCGTCACCAAGTGGTCTTCTTGCACAGGTTAGAATCTCCTTTGAATGCATGTTGGTTCTTTTGCCTCTGATAGCCTCTCCAACTTTCTCTTGAGATGTTAATTTATTTGGGTAATGTCTGTCGTTTAACTCAGTGTTTTTGTAACTTCTTTATGCAGAGTGCAGCTACTTATGATTCTTTAGTTGGTATCTTCTACTACAAGCCGTTTGATGCTAAAGTGGACTGGAGTATGGTTGCAAAAGCGTCTCCATGCTACATGACTGTATGCTATCACCCTATGGTTTTACGCAAGGTTTTAGATATTTGTATCATTGGGTATATCATTTCCTCCAAAACAAGGATTTTCTGAGGAAGATATTAGTACTAATAAAAGTTGGAGAAACGAAGGGAGCATTGGAAAAGAGTTGAAAACTTGAATGGTATTTTGTGGAATATTGAGCTAGGAATGTTTAGACTTGGGGGGTGTGTGTGTGTGTCTGTCTCAAAACACTTATATGCAAAAATGAATTTATATATAAAAGCCCATGACATTAAACAAGTATGGTATCTATATGCATACATTGTTATTGGAAATTAATAAAGAATTCCTGTAATTTTATTTCCAGTAAAGTTTGGTAGATTATTTAGTACAAGTCACAGATATATTTAGAGGTTGTAACCATGTAATTCATAGTAAAAGGACCATAATCTGGTGTAGGTCCGACTGAAGTAGGAGTCAATTTCTAACATCTGACACATTTCATGCGAAGTGGCTGTACTTAGTCATGAACCCATATTCTTAATGTGAAATCTCCATGACTTTACCATCACATCAAGTGATCATCCCTAACCATGTGAATGTGATCCATTGTGATTGTGTAAATTGGAGATGTTTGTATGCTGTGATTATGACTTAGACCAGGTGTAATCTTAATTAGACAGTGGTCAATGCCGCTTCAGTCAAGTTATTTGATTCCTTGAGTACCAATCAAACAGAAAAGAAAGCATAATTCCGAGATTGTTAGGGATTGGCATAGTTGTTCTCTCTCATCTCTTCAGTAGTATAGGATCTTCGGTGCTCCCATTTCTCATGCGTCCACTATTTTAGATTGTATTCTCTCTTTGCTCTATTTATAATATATTCTTCATTACTCATCAAAAAAAAAAAAAAAAAAAAAAAGAAAAAAAAAAAAAGAAAAAAAAAGAAAAGAAAAGAAAAGAAAGCATAATTAATTGTCGCTTTTTTGCTTCTAGGATTCTATTGGTCATATTGGCAACAAATGTTAAATTGCCTCTCATTCATTTTAAGATGCTTCCTACTATCCTTTCGGGACTTGATTAGCAGCGAAAATATAAAAACGAACAATAAATGTTCAATTGAAGAGAGTATAGAAAAGATGTCTTTTAGATTTGTTTCCTTTTTTTAAATATTTTTTTCGTGCAATAAAACATCAACAAAATGACTTATCCCAAATGATTTCTTAAAAATTTATTTTTGATTTGCAAAATATTTATATTTCTAACAAGATTTAAATTATAGTACCTAATATTTGGTTGCTACATTCACATTTCAAATTTAGATTTTGTTTTTTTTTATATTTGCTTTAGACACACACACACACTGATATAAAAATAAAAATCTATACACACATAGCAACCCCCCCCCACCAAAAAAAAAAAAACACCCACATGCACACCTATGTATGGATAATATATATGTATTTATATATGTATGTGGATGTGTAATTAAAAAAATTTCGCCGAGGAGGTCTACCATTATGTTAATCTTCTTCGTTAGACAATTGATGGGGTGTAGAAAAGAAAAGAGACATTAAAATGGTTTTCATTGACCTAGAAAAAGCATATGGTAGAATCTGAAGGGCGTTAATTTGGTGGGTATTGGACAAAAAATGAGTCCAGATAAGGTATCTTGAAGTTAATTAAAGGCATGTATCTGGGAGCCCTAACTAGGGTGAGAGCTGTGGGTTGTGAGACAATTAGGTTTCCTGTGAAAATAAGTTTACATAGAAGGTCAGATATGAACCCTATTATTATTATTATTTTGAATAGAGCAAGTTGGTGTATTTTTTTTCTGATGATGTAGTTGGTGGACCAAACTAGGGAGCGAGTTACTGTATGGAGTGTGAACTTCGTGTAAATATACAGTAGAGGTGAAGCAACATTAGGAATTAGAACTGGATGATTCTTGAAGTAATCAGTTTCATTATCTTGGGTTGATTACTCAAAAGTGTGGGATATTGATGATGATGATGCATAAATAACAAGATCTAGATGGTTTATGTTAGGCATGTTTGTGGTTTCATGCGATCAACTTGCCCCACTCAAACTAGAAGGAAAATTTTTCAAGAGGATTACTAGCCGATTATGATGTATGTATGAGAATGTTGGGCCATGAGATAGCATAATTTTTTCTAGGATGAGTATTGCTGAGATATTGATGTTAAGATGGATGTATGGAAGACTAAATGATAACCAATGAATATAGTCGAAGGTGGTTAGATTTTGGCCAAATCGATGGTAAAAGAAAGGAAGGTAACTTAAGACGGTTTGGGCATGTAAAGCCAAGAAGTGCAGAAGCAGCTTTGAGAAAATGTGAGAGTATTTATGAAAGATCTGAGAGGAAAAGGTGAAGACCAAAAAAACAAAGATTGAGTTAGAAATGACTTAAATTCTCGTAACATTACTGAAGATATAAGGGTTTAAGCAATATAATTCTCGTTGTTAACTCCAAGTTGGGATAAGGCATTTGGTTTTTGAAAAAATAATCTTGATAGTCAATTCATAGATTGGCCTTCCACACAATACATGTAATGTATTATGATACATATAAAGGTGTAAATCTAAAACAATTGGTTTCTGTAAGTTCTTGGCATTCTTGAAGTCCTAAAAAGCGCAACTATATGAAATGATTATCAGATACCCAATTTGTCCTACATTTCAATGGCATTTTGTGCTCAATAAAATTTTTGGATGTTTTTTTTGATGAATAATGAAAATGTGAAGTATATATTATGTGAGTATAGAGTATAGAAGATGAAGTATACAAATGTAAAACCAAAAGATCACTCTACAAACACCTCAAAACCCTCAAATAAGCCCAAAAAACAGCACCCCTGATGACCCACTATACAAAACGAAATGCTATATAACCCCAACCAAAACTATTAACGCACAAGCTGAACAAGCAATTCAGCTTGATACCACCACCGAGAGGCACTCCCTCTCTCCTCCTCACCTAACTCATACCTGATACCCTCCCTCTCACCAAACCATCCTCCACACAAATAGACGAAAAACACTATTTTTTCCACTCCTTCACAATCTCTGAAGGCCATAACCCCTGAAATTCAGGAAGAACCGCAGCCCACGATGCTACAGCAATCATTATGGAGTCAAAAACCTGATCCATTGATACCCTGATATCCCTGAAAATCCTACTATTATGCTCCATCCAAATGATCCAAACAACTGCATGGAACAGCATATCATACAACAATTTTCCCCTCCTTCCCAGGCCCGTGATTCTCCACTGATTAAACCATGCCTCAAAAGTGTCTGGAAACACCCAAGGAACATCAATAATGTCAAACAACCGCCTCCAGATAATACCAGCGAAACGACAATGAAGAAAGAGGTGATCAATACTCTCTCCTTGCTCCATACACATGAAGCAAACATGTGGGGATAAAATGCACCCTTTCCATCTTTGGATGTTGGCGCCCTGGACTTCATAATTACACAACACACCAATTGGCTTCACTTGTTTCTTGAATTTTATGAAACAAGAGCATTGAATTAATTTGCAAATCAAGAAGAGAAACTTCCTAATTGGACAGTTATTTAAAATTCAGTTTGAAAAAATAAACTGAAAGGAGGAAAAGTTTATGGAGTTTTAGTGCTTCTGTGTTGGAGCAAGGGAATATCCCTTACTTTGGGTGATATTTTTTTATTAAATCAGAACAATTCTGTGGGGGGATATATTGGGATATATGACAATGTAGTGTGATATATCCTGGGGATCTTTTGTAAACTTGAGAATTTTCTCTTGATTATATTGGCCATTGGAGAAAATGTATATATCATCTTATCAAGGATGCTATTGTGAATTACTGATATATTTACCACCATGAATTTTGCATATGTTTGTGATTGGTTGTTTTTTAATGATGGTGGAAATTTTTTTTTTGGGGCAGTATCTGAGGGATTCCATTGAACAAATTACCAAATTTTTTGATATTGGTTCTGCTGTTAGTCAGACCATGGCTTTGGAAACTGCAGCTGCTGTACAGGTGTTTTTTGATTAAATTTTCTTTGAATAATTGATTTTTGCTGTTGTAAAATGGATTAACTGAGGATGGGCTATTTCATTCCAAAGATGACAATTAATGATGTCAAGCGTACAGCTCAACAACAAGTGAACAGAGCGTTGAAGGATCATTCCAGGTTTGTTTCAGGCTTGAACTGTAGATTAGCTATATCTGAAGATTTTTTCTTTAATGTTGTTACCTCGTATTTGAACTCTGCTTCATAAATCCTGAGGTTGAATGTTATCCCATATTGGACCTCTGTTGAATAAGTTCTTCCTAAGATGGCATTTTAAAAATGTGAGAATTTCTCTGCTGCAGTTCAGTGGGGAGATTCTTTGAGGTCATATTGTATTGTTTGTTTCTGACTGGATCTTGAAAGTTCAAGATGTTTCCTATATGGTGGTAATGGTGAGAATGGGTAGAATTCTTCCTTCCATGCTATCCATTCATTTTGCATTTTGCATTGTTGAGTGTATTGTTTTCCAGGCTTGCTCTGAGGGTAGAGACAAAACAGAGTGCTTTGTAAGTCATTTTGATTCATGGAAGAGAGGATTTGTATTTTATCAGAATGCTTCTTTTGTGAACTTCGAAAATCTACTTTGAATCTTTGTGTGCTTAAAATCTCAATGGATTTGATTTGATGATGTCAAATGTTTTAATCAGTTGTATGATTTTCCTCACTATAAAAATGAATTTGTTTTTGCTCAAGTCAAATGTTATAATCAGATGTATGTGCTTTCCTTTTCTGGAATGTCTGAAGCTATACTGGAAGAATATGTAAGTTTATTGAGTTATACTTGTTCGCTGTCATGGTGATTAAATCAACCATTGTCAAAATTTTTTGTCCAAATCGATGGACACCCCCCCTTTGTTTCTCTTGCATGTGCGAGTTAAAAAAAGGCTAAAAAAAATGTGCTGAGGAAACATCACCAAGTGAAGCAGCCTGGCGATATCCCCTAGTGAAACGCATTGCTGGGGGAAAAAGTCGAAATTTCGCAGCACAAAACTATAAACACTGGGTATAAATACTTTGATTGTCGTTGATGCCTGGGTTTCTTATGGGGAATGAATGAAAAGAGCTCCTACAAGGTGCTAATCCAATTGTCCTAAAAGTGATAGAAACTTCAAATAATTTACTGATAGCTTTCATTCAGTAAATTATGGAAGACTCCTTAGAGAAGTCTGCTTATCCTAATTTATGGCTTAAGTTACTGATCTCAACATATTATCCAGTTTAATCTAACTGTGCACATAACTGCAGTAAAATATATAAAATATGGCTGATTAAGTATCTTTGGTTATCCTTGGGCGCGAGTGCAAAAAAGGGTCATTTTTGCCATCTGATTTAAGAAATTAGCCTTGCGATGAGAAATTATTTGTTTTTTAGGTGGAAGAATTACTATTTTCAAGTCATCTTTAGTGTACCTCCCAGTTTATTACATATCCCTGTTTAGGGCCTTGAAAATGGTTGTTAGGTGATTGGAAGAATTAATAGGAACTTTCTTTCGGAAGGGGGCGAGTCAAAGAAAGAGCACTTGATGAGGTGGATTAAGGTGTTAATAGGTATCAGATTAGGAGGTTTGGAATTGGGAAGCATTTACCTTAAGAACTAAGCTGTATTTGGAAAGTGGCTGCTGGTATTTAGTTATTTCAGATAAATTTGGTGCATAGGGAAATGGAGGGGACTTCAAGTCTGTGGATAGACCCAATTATGCTAGCTCTTAGAATGCGATTTCGGCCGTCATGCCTATTTCTTGGCCCTTGATTTCCTTTAAACTTCATTCAGGCTCTTGTCTTGGATTTTGGCATGATGTTTGGTGGCGAAACAATCCCCTATCTCTTCACTTCTCTTGATTATTTTGTATTTGCTTCCTTTTGGACCCTTTATTCTCTGAAATTCTCTCATTGTCATCTTTAGGTTGTAATTGGGACCTCAAGTTTCGTAGAGATCTCTGCTTGATAGAGTTAGACAATTTGGATTTGCTGCTAGAGGAGCTTAGTTTCATTGTTTTAAGGCCCTCTCTCCTTGATGTTCGTTGTTGATCCCTTTCATTGGATGGACATTTTTTTCTCAAAGTCTTATTATTTTTTGCATTTGTGTCTATCCCCTAGTTTGCCAAACTCTATATTTCCTCTATGGTTTTGGTTATCCAAGACTAAAACCTTTTTTGTGACGAAGAAGTCCAAGCTAACAGTTATGGCTTAGGAGGAAACAGTTATGCGTGAAATTAGGCAACTTGACATCCTCATCACTAGCAATCTGAATGCTCTGAAGGAGGGTGAGATTGAGGTGCTCTTTTTCATTACTGGGATATGAAAACTCTTTATCTTCAAATCCAATATGAATACTTGCCAGCCAACCAACTAACAAGCTTGGTGCACTCTTTTATCAGTTTATCTTTCCTCCCCTTTTTAGAGGAGGGTTACATTTCATCATGTCCCATCTGAGACAGAAGACGTGCATTTTTTGTCTTCATAGTCATAGGACTATAAAAGCCTTGAATAGAGAATGTGAAGAGGCTAGACAACTGATTGATTTTCTTCCCCATTCCTCATCCTAAATCTAGCATGAAAAATGAAGCCATTGTAAGTTGTGATAAAATCTGCTGAAAAGTAAACTACTGTGTGGAGGAGACAACCTTCTTTGGGTCTCTATAACTCTTTCGAGATGCATGGTTTTTTTGGACCTTTTTTATTGCACAATTTGTCTGGATGAGATCTTTTAATCCACTTTGATTAATTCTTCTTCTTAGGCCTGTAAACTCTTTATCTTATCACTAAGTTGAATTTTTGATAAATCTTCCCTTCTCCAGAAAATCCCTTTTTTTCAAATATTCGGTTTTACAATGCACCCTCAAAGGTATCTTTAGCCGTTTTGATTGCATCTTGTGATCTGTGAATTTATAATGTGAAATGTTTGAAAATAATAAGTGAAGATCTTGTTAGTTGTGAGGCGCCATTCTGCCCTTGAACATCATTGATTTTTGACTTTGGCAGAGTTAAGATTATACGGTTATGGTTGAAAGGAAAAGAAAACAAAGTAGCAAAAGAAAAGGAAAGAAATGATTTATATTTCCTTTTTAAGCATTTGGATTAGATGAGAAACATAGAAAAAATAAAGGGAGATTTTGATGATTTTCGAAGATATTTCCTAGAAAATCTAATATATTTTTGCAAGGTTTTTGGTTGGTGTCAATAGCAGCTAAGAGAAATAGTAAGTCAAATTGGACTTTTCAAGGGAACTATATATATATATATATTTTAATGAATGGGAGCTATATTATCTCTATGCTATGTTACATGGACACTTCACACAACCCAAAGTACCCGTGTTCGACACGACAAGACATGCGTATGGGTATGGGATATGTGTCGGATCCTTCTCATGTTCTTTTGAACATGGCAACCCAAGAACAATCAGAAAATTATTATCAAATAATTAACCTGCAAGAAATGAATAAAAAAAGATAATAGTTTTTGCAAAGAAAGAATAATATTCTCAAACTCAAAAATTGCAAGCAACGACTTAAAAAGAAAAATATAGGGGAAAAAAAAGGAAAAATAGAAATATGAAAGCTAGGCTTCTAACTGGCATTATTGCCATTTACTTGGAGACATTCAGCCGAATCCTAGTATCCATATCCAAATTTTGGACACTTCTCAACCATGGTTCAAAATATCGTGCCGATCTGTCGTATTGACCAATCCAAAAATGGAAATATATTGGATACACATGGATACATTATAAATGGTGGATATGCACAAAAAATGGTGGATATATAAAACAAAACCAATTAAGATAGAAAGATAAGCTAAAAATATGACAAAATAAACATGTTTCTCACATCATAAGCCTACATAGAATACGTATTGCTACGGAAACAAATCGACATACACGCAGATGAATAAAAACTTTAGAAAAAGTACTAACAAAAGTTATAATATTCTAGATAAATGAAAAATGGATAAATGATATTTCCAAAAAGTAATTAGCTCCATAGATTTCACTTGAAATCAGTAGATTCATGTAAAGGAATATCGAGTCATATTTAAAAATTAAAAAAAATAATGATTTATCAAGAAGAAAAATTCAACCTCCATGAAAACTGTCAGCCAATACAATTTATTCATTTGATTCATTGAAAGAAGCTTTTCTTAAAAGTTATTTTAGAAATCAGGTTGAAAATAAATTTCGCTCAGTAGGATGTAAAGGTTTCTATGAACTTCTTTTGGTTTGAAAAAATAGGCCTTTCTTTAGAATGGCCTTTTATGTCATTTTATTAAGTATCGAGAGTATCGACTATGTATCGACCGTATCGACTATGTATCGAGTGTATCAACAACCATCTCGATTGCATCAATTGATAAATTGCTGTGTATCGTGCTGTATCACACAATACAGGATACGTATCGACCAATACGGCACCATATTTAGAACTATGTTCTCAACCGAGTCCCCATATCATAAGTTTTGAGGGTCAAGTGAATCCGACTCCTAGACACATACCCACACCCGACACTCATACACGAGTCCATGTAACATAGTCTCTATGTTGTTTTCTTTCAAAATCTCTACCTTAATTGTACCAAATTTTCTTCCTAAGTCTCTATCACATAATTGCAACCAAACTTAAGAAGTGCTTTCCCTACCATTTTCTTTCCTTTGCTCCCAAAATCTAGGGTTGCGAACTTGCAAACACAGGTTGTGTGGGTATAGATTTGTCTCTTTTGCTAGTGGTACGGATATCCGTTGACTATTGTTTTCCTTGTATTTTCTTAACTTTGTACTTTCTCATCCTTTGATCTTTTTTATGATCTGTTCTTGATTCATCTTTCTTTTTTTAAAAATCATTTTACATGATCTGCTCCATGCAGTAATAGATCTTATCACTTGCTAGAAAAGAAAAGAAAGAGGGAAAAAAATACTATTCATGCTGTTAGTTGAATATAGATGCTTTTTTGTTGTCTTTGTGGATTCATATTATTTCTCTCTTGTTATCTTAGATGATCTTATTTTATTTAAAATTTATTTGCTTCTAGGTTTTTGCTGGATTTGGACATTGCGGCTCCAAAGATCATGATTCCTACTAGCTTTTGTCCAGAAAATGCCCGTGCAACCAAACTTCTTCTTGACTTGGGAAATTTGATGCTCCGCACAGAGGTAGTTTGTGAACTTGTTCCTTATTTTTGAGTTTGGATTTATGAAGGCTCATGAAAAAGATGAAAATTTTTGGTAAATGAGTTCACAAAAAATTAGCTAAGAGAGGGAGTTGCATTTGGGTAGATGGCGCTTTGGGAGAGGAATGAGTCTTTTTCTTTTGTTTTTGTTTTTTTTTTTTTTTTGGGTTGTGATAGGTAGTAAGAAAATTTCATTATGAGTGAAAGCCGAAAGAAGGGACCAAAATGCCAACTCATAGCTCCCACACATGCACAACAATGGGAGCTCAGTAAAAGTCAATATTTACACACCACACCTTGGTGATCAACCCATCTCAATCTAAACTCTAGAAAACTGCACAACCATTGCATCCCCAACTGCGCTTGCTATTGCAAGGTTATAAGCCACCTCAATGGCAGATCTAGGTGTTCCTTATGATGTGCTGAAGATGCCACAAGAACCTTTCTAAATATATACATGCCATGATTGTAGTAAAATCACCTTTTGACACAAATTCTTAGTGTCCTTGATGTTTAGTGTGCTACCCCTCATAAAGCTCGGGATTATGTCCCACCCATTCTCTGCTACCCCATATATACCAAAAATGACTCTATGACACAAGGACTTTGTATGAACCGCTGAAACGCCACATCCATTTTGCCAATAAAGCTGAATTCCTATCAATTAGGTTACCTAAGTTTAACGGCTTGGTACCTAGTTCTAGAAACTACCTCCAACCTGAAAAGATGATCCTTGAACCAACCACCACCTCCCACATCCCCACCCCCACCCCCACCCCCACCCCCGCCCCCGCCCCCAACCTCCAAAAAAAGAAAAAATCCTTTCGATCTTCTCAAGAATCTTAGAAAGCTTATCGGGAAGAGAGACATAAAGTGCACTAGCAGATTAACAAAGGTTTATTTGATCAAAGTTGACCTCTCAAAGGGCCTTGCCAAAGAAAAAACAAAAAAGAGATACATTTTCACATCTTTACACCATCAGATCGCGAAATGCTATGGTAGTGGGGTTCCTTCTAATGGTAGACCAAGGTAACTCATAGGTCGTGTTTCCACCATGAAACCTAGAGGCTTTGCTAATTGGGAAATCTTATGTGCACTTAAGTTGATCGGTTAGATACTATTTTCTCCCAATTCACCTTCAAGCTAGAGTCCATCTTAGAATCCTTCAACAAGCATCTAAGCCAAAAGATTTGGGCACTATCGGCTTGTAAGTGATGAACGGTATCATTTGTACTGTTCAAATTAGTTACATGAACTAAATCTTTGCCTCCCAGTATTCACCCCTAACCAGTCCTATATCATGTGCATCATAAATGAACAAGCTAAGTATGCCACAAACAAGGGTGAACAAAAGTGGTGACAAATGAACCAGCTATGTGGTAGAAATGGAGTTCCACCTAACCTCTCTACCCTTTGCCCTTCCTCCTCCTTGGTTGTTTTACCATGAAATTATTTCTTATGTTACATTCCACCTTTGCCATCCCCATTTCATTCCGTTCACTTGCATCATCCCCCACTTGTATCTTTATATAGCCCTCAGGTTCCTCTCTCTGCCCCCCTCCAAATAAGAAAGGTCTTCTCTATATTATCCCATACTAGACATTTTGCCACCATTACTATCACATGCACCACCAACATCTATCACACAGGTCTAGTCATTGTTTGTCTCATTGATCCCACACCTTGCACATAATTGCGGACAGGTTAATATTCATTTATAATAGAACAGCAGCGCATCCTAGATCAACAACCATATAGAGGTTAAGGGAGAAGGGAACTTTTTGAATTTATGCTAAGAGATCTGTTTTTGTTGAAATTAGAGTCAAAAGGAAAATGCCATTTTTTTATGATTAATGTAATATATATCAAATCAAAAAAATGAAATTACAATAAAAGTGCCAATGAGGAAGAAGTCTCACTACTCCTCTCAAAGCGTCAACACCCATATAGTATACACAATAAACCCAATTCAATAAGATCTACAGCCAACTATGTCCATAAACTTCCCAACTGTTGCACCAGAAAAATATTCAATTCTTGAGGATCTGAACTTGGCCAAATGATCTGCTATGTGATTAGTTGACCCCTCTTGACGCTTGATTGAATGAGACATTCAACTCACTTTAGTTGGCCCCTCTTGACACTTTTTATTTTTATTTTTATGAATAATGATATATATTAAAAGAGAGTATAAAAACATAGTAATTGCAAGTATGATCAATCATTCCTATTTCTTGCTCCCCAAGCACCCAAAAAACAGAACTTGTCACTTGAGAGGCTGCTCAAAATAGACTATAACAGTATATCATAATACAATCGTGCACAAAAACCTAAACCCTCTGATGGTATAAACTCATCTGGAACATAACTGCACAAACTCCTCAGAAAGTGTCTTGAAAAAATGTCTACTTTCGATGCTCCATACTTTGCAAGTCGATCTGCAATTTACATGCATGCATCTTTTATTTCTTCTTCTTTGATATGAGGCCCCCTCTATATCATCTTGATCAGAATTGCTAAGTGACTGAAAGCTATTGGGGCTTGCCATCACGGCAGTAACAGTATTAGGCTCTGCCATATCTAGGAATACATATCACCTGTTCCTCATGCTTTTCATTACCGCCAGCTGATTTTCAAAGGTTTCGGCCTTATCTCCTTCGTTATTCACTATCACTATACTCCTTCCATCCTTATCCATCGAATCCCCACTAAATGGTATCCCCAATTCATTGGTAACCGGGTTTTGCACTCTCTGTTGATTCTTGTTCTCCAGGACTATGAGCCCTACCCTTGCCCTTCCTCTGTACATGTTGCCGCTCATCATCTTTGTTTTCAGAGTTCACCACTTCTGACTATTCTACTCATTGTATGTTTCATGTTGTCAAATTTGCCTTTCTGCTTTTCTCATAATCTCAATAAAATTCTTAGTGTCCGTAAAAAAATATGAACGCAAAAATTAACATCAATATCTCTGTCTCTCTGTCTCTCTGGTGTTGTGTCTGGTAGGATGAAGTTCTTTATTTTTTTCCTTACCTTTTATATTTTTATGCTTGCAGGATAAATGTGAAACAGGGTCACCGGCGGAGATGGACATGTACCTGCAATTCAACTTGGTGTTGAGTGATGTGTCTGCTTTCTTGGTCGATGGTGACTTTTGTTGGGATCAAGCTCCTCTTAACATTTCTGATAGTGATGCCAAAACAAATGGTATTAATTTCATGCCTGTTGTTGACAGATGTGGGATAGTCTTAAAGCTTCAACAGGTTATGACAATGCTGCCATTTTTCTTCAATGAATTTTTACTTATTAATATACTTAAACAAATTAAAGAGCTAGCTATTGTCATCATATGCAGATACGAACAGAACACCCTTCCTATCCATCAACAAGGCTTGCCGTTCGACTGCCTTCTCTTGGCTTTCATTTTTCACCAGCTCGATATCATCGACTAATGCAAGTTGCAAAAATCTTCAAGAGTGAGGATGATAACTCCAATTCTCTACATCCTTGGAACCAATCTGATTTTGAGGGATGGTTGTTTCTCCTTGTTAGGAAGGTCCGCTCTTCCTAACATTTGGATCTTGCATCTATTTATTGGTTATGGTGGATGTGCTAACTGTGAGTCCTATATTGTGTGATAGGGTGTGGGAAATAGGGAAGCTGTATGGCAGCGTAGATACATTTGCCTGGTTGGGCCATTTCTTTATGTTCTTGAAAGCCCCGACGCTAGAACTTACAAGCAGTCTCTCAGGTTTCTTCTACTCATTTCTTGGTTTGTTTCATATTTTTCCTGAAAATATTTAAGAAAGTGAATAAGGTATTATTGAAAAGTACAGAATGTAATGAAAAGAAAAAAAGGCATGGCAATTGAGCTAGTAAGCATTAGGATTCCCCTTGATATGGGGAGTTATGAACTTAAGAACACCAGTTGCAGTATTTGATCGATTTCAGAGGTTTGTATGAAACTTTTGTATTTTATTAACTTGCGAATATAATATATGATCATCTGTCTAGGTTGGTAATATTGGGATCTGTTACGGGTTTTCTTTGCTCTCATTTAATCTTGTCTTTATTTTATTCAGCATTTTTGATGATTTATAAATAATCCAATTTCGATCATGGATTTGCATAAACATTTATTTGATGCATGAGCCCTATTTGTATTGGCCATCTGCAGTCTATTAATTATTTGATGGTGCGCATTATCTGTGATTTTATGTATACTTGGCTTGAAGACATCGGATTTTTTATGGTTGAAAGACATCTCGTAGAGTTTTGCATTGCCAAATAATCTTCCTTGACTCACGAATGCTGCTCTAGGGGAACTTTATATCATGGTGATTCATTTTTATTGTTGGTGCCATTGAATAAGGATACTATCCATGTTACTTGTAATAAAGCGCGGCTTATAACACCATTTAATGCAAACAAACAAATAGAAATAATAAGCAGGGGGAACAGTAAAGAGGGAAAGGAAATTGGTCAATGTTTTTATGATGAAGCTGTTGTTATTAGGAATGTAGATTGTATTTTTATGTTTCTATTAGCATGGGTCTGATTGCTTTTACTTGACATTGTGGGATGCTCATCATCACATTGTGTGGATTAGTCCTTATGTTTGCTCTCAACCTCTCTTCTGCTATCTTCTTCTAGCAAAAAATTTTTACTTGCTTTTCATGCAAGGAAAGGTGACAAATCCGTAATCACTTTTCTTGTCTTTAGCCTTCTGTCTCTCCTTCCCTCTCTTGGATTGTTGCTTGGGAAAAAAATTACAGCAACTGGGGATTTAGAGTCCTTGCGTAAGTATATAGTCACTAGATTTTACCTCTATGACAAAGAACTGAAATCTCATAGGAAAACTGAGTCCGAAAAAATAGCCAAAATGAGGAAAAGGTGAAATGATGGAGCCTGGAAAGGTTCAAGCATGATTATTTTTTCTTTAAATTTTTATACTAATATATGTAGTGTTTAATTAAAATCCTAAAAGGAAGCAGTAATAATAGTTAGTAGCAAGATAGTTGCCAAGGCATTGCCATCTTCCCTAGTATCGACATTAAAACCTTGTGTAGCAAGATTTTTTTAAATGCACTATACAATTTCGACTGAGCTTTACAAAGTTATATATAGTTGCCAAGGTGGAAATCGTGGTGTTAAGTATCGCATTTGCATCACCCAGTTCAACTTCAAATTCATTTTTGCAGCTTGCGAGGAAAGCAAATATATCATATTCCACCAGAGTTAGCTGGAAACATAGAGCATGTTTTAGCTGTGTGTGATGCTGGGCGATCAAATGTTAAGGTATTGTTGACATCTTTGTTCCTTCAAGGGGTACACTACATTATGTAATTTGGAATAAATGGTTTGTTATGATAATTTTTTGTTAAGTTTTGTAGAAATTTCCTTTCTGCATTTGTTTCTATGTAGGTTATGGAAGATGCAAATGCGTTTATAATACGTTGTGATTCTGATGATTCAAGGAAAAATTGGCAAAGCCGCTTGCAAGGGGCCATATATCGTGCATCGGTATATGATTGTTTATCTTTTATATGTTGTTTGAATACTAATATTTATTTAATTTACTTGGTTCTACTGGTTTGTTTGTCCATGTTATATTCAATCTTCTAGGCTTACCCAATTAGGAGCTGAAGTTATTATGATCAGTTGTTGGCTAACTTGATTTACAAAAGATCTTGGTTCCAAAATGATAAGAAAATAAGTGTGGTGTCCTTGGGTGGTTTATGGCCCTAGTTTTTGATTATATTTTTGGTGGGGATGTGCGTCTTTGTTGAGACGAGGATTTGCTTTCTATTTTTTGTATTTTCTCTTTGATAGTCTCATCTTTGTTGAGTTGAACTTGTATATTCTTCTCTCCTCATTTATATCATTTCTTCGTTACTACCCCAAAAAAAAAAAATGATAAGAAAATAATTTAATGTTCTAGACTACCACTTTGAGTGCTAAGAAAAATTTTTAATTACCTATACGGATATAATTTTCAAAAATAACAAAGTTCATGATTTCTTGCTATGTTATTGTCATGTGAAACTCTATAGGATTCAACATTTGAGGATTATGATGTTCAGAAATAAATATTTCCTTTCAGATTGCTTCAGTTTGCTAATTTTATGCATAGGCTTTGTCATAAATGGACTTATCTAGTGGGTACTAATCCATACAGTTGCTAGAAGTTAGATTATGATACTAAGGGCCCTTTATGCCTCATTTCATGGTGGATACTGATCACACACTATGTGTTAGATTATGATACTGGACCATGATATGGATCTTTATGCCTTGCATGTTTAAACTCTCATCTTAGACTCGTTCTGTCAAAGGAAGGTGACAAAGAATAGGATTACGACACAACTAGATATGTCCCTTTTTTACCTCACCATATTTGCCTTTTGAAAATGGTTTCAAACATTAAATGAAACCTTGGTTTGAAAATTAAGAATGGTTTTGTGCTTTAATTTTTGATACCTGTTGGGATTATCGATAAAAAACGAATGATATTTGAAATTCATACTTTGAGTAAGAGAGAGCTGAGCAGGTATTTATGTGAGTTGTGTACTATAATATCATGTTGAGGAGAATTTTATAGAATATATGACTTTGGAGGTGGATTTGTATTTATATTTTGGTGATTTCATTTTTCTTATGATGATTGGATCCTAAGTTCTGTTTATAGAGTTTTGAAGGGCTTAAAAAATGTTTATCTGTCATCCAGTCTAGTATTTACTGTCAAAGAAGTGGTATAGGACACGTTGGATAGTGGAGAAGATTGTCTGAATATATAGTTTTGTGATTACCACAGGTGTGGTGCGGGTGCATCATAAATTATGCATTTGATGTCATCATTTTCTTGGATGTATTGTAGGAAGAGTTGATAGATGCGAATTTTGTTTCCAGGTCTATTGTAGCTGTCTCAGGTTTGGTTCATCTTCTCTAAAGGTGTAAGCATGGGGAAAGTTTTTAGTTCTTTTTGGAACATCTGTTTGAGGTTTTGGGTGCCTATGGTTTGAAACTTTGAAATGCCGTTTTTTCCAAGTGAATGCCAATCGGCCCAATCCTTAATCATCTGAAAGATAAAGATAGGCTCCTGATTGGGTATCTTTTCTTTTTCCTGTCTTAATATAATTTCCTTATTACTTGGGAAGAAAAGTGAAATATGGAGAAAAAGAGAGAAAAGTTGTGTTGTATGTTCAAGCTGTGCCACCGTGTGCAATGGCCTAAATATACCCAAAGATCTGATTCTGGCACTGTCCCCCATTGTCTATGCTTTATGTATTTCATTTTATATCTATTTTCCATGATTTTTATTGAGTTTGTAATTATGACACAGACAAGCAATGGATTAATAGTTAACACAGTTGATTAATTTCTAGGAACCAAACTGCAATTGACCGTATTTCAAGATATATTCAAACAACAGCTAGAATTATGGAAAACATTTGCATAAAGTGTAACTGATATTGACTGCTTGAATGGTCTGGTCTTGATTCTAGCTTAAGCATGTTGATTGAAGGATTGAGATTGTTAACTTTTTTATTCAGGTTGGTTGATTGGTTTGATCTTGGTTTTAGATATAGTCTATTTTTTAATGAGATCTGCATTGTATATTGGTAGTATGATCTAATGATCTATTTTTCTATTATAATATTTATAGAATTCTATTTAGTTTACAAGGTGAAATGGAAATGCTAAAATGAAATTATTTTTTCCTTTATCAGGCAGTGGCTTGAGTGGTTCTTGTAGATTTGACCATTTCAATCCAAATATGTTGAACCTTTGCTTTTTGTACATTAAGTAGTGGATTAACTGAAAATTAATCTATGCAGGGCACTGCTCGTATCACTAGTTTATCTGAATCTTCTGAAGAGCCAGGGACTGAATTTGTTGGCAACAAAAGTAATGTGATGGATGTATTGAAGGAGAGTATCTTTATCACTGGTGTTCTTGATGAATTGAAGATCTGTTTCAGTTACCCTCATCAAGTTGGTTTTACCCTTCACTCACTTATTTTTCAAGATTTCTTATGTTAAAACTTTTTATAGTAACTTAAGAATAAATGTTTTTGTTCTATTCTTTTTTTTTTTCCCGCTTTTCCTTCTTTTTTTTTTTATTTTTTTTTTGGGGTCAAATGTAGGGTAACCATGGTTTCACACGAGTTCTTCTAGGGGAGGAAAGGCGTCTATTTGAGTTCCGTGCAATAGGTGGTCAGGTAATTTTCTTAAAGCTGTGTTCCTTGCTTTTGGATGCTTGCTTATGTTATTATCTTTCAATTGATGAAATTTTTTTTTTCAAATCCATGAAAACAGGTTGAACTTTCAATTCGAGCTAATGACATGTTCATTGGCACCATGTTGAAATCTTTGGAGATTGAAGATTTAGTTTGCCGCGATGGAATGAGTAAACCTTGCTATCTAGTGAGGTCATTCATTAAGAGTGCAGATTCTCAAATGTTGTCCGAACCATCTACTTCTGATGATATCGGGAAGCGATACAGTGAAGGGGAGGAAAAGTTTTTTGAGGCTTCTGAAAACCTGGTTGACTTCTTTGAATCCTCATCAAAATCATCACAAAATATATCTGGATATCCAACCTCCAGAAGTTTACTATCATCTGAAAAGTTGTCGATAAGGCCTCCTAGTTTTAATCATATTGCTGGTCTACTTCCTGATGAGGAGGTGCATGCAAGAAGTGTGGACATGGAACATACGGATGCCTTGGATAGTTTTGTGAAGGCTCAAATTGTTATTTATGATCAAAATTCATCTTTGTATAAAAATGTTGATAAGCAGGTGGTAATTTTTTGTGCTTGTTGCAATTTTGCCATATGTTTTTTATCCCTACCTCATATTACTGTTTTTTTTTACAGGTATCTGTGACTCTAGCTACCTTGTCATTTTTCTGTCATAGGCCTACCATTCTTGCAATTGTAGAGTTTGTTAATGCTATTAATGTCGAGGATGATATCTGTGAAGCTTTCACTGATGAGTCACCATCATCCATGATTCAACATGACTCCTCTAGGGAAGATCTGGTTGATGGTCAACATTCATCTACAGCTCAAGAGTCTGTAATTAAGGGCTTGCTGGGAAAAGGAAAATCCAGAGTTATCTTGTATGTAACATTGAATATGGCCCGTGCTCAGATTTCATTGATGAATGAAAATGGAACAAAGCTGGCAACTTTATCCCAAGACAATTTGCTTACCGATATTAAGGTTTTCTAGTGCTATCTGTTTATCTAAAAAATTTACTTGGTATTCGTGTCTAAATAATTTGGTTCTTATTTTCATCCTTTCTGTATTAAGGTGTTCCCATCTTCCTTTAGCATAAAGGCAGCTCTTGGAAATCTAAAAATTAGTGATGATAGTCTACTGAGCAGCCATCGTTATTATTGGGCCTGTGACATGAGAAATCCTGGTGGCAGCTCATTTGTTGAGGTATTTCTTGTTCTTTTCCCCTTTCTTTCCTCAAAAAAATTTTCTCTAGATCTTTTTAAATCTATTTACATTGCTTTATCAAAGCAGATTTTAGAACAGTTGAATGTTATCATTATTCCTTATACATCATGTTCTATTGTGGGGATAAATTAATTTTAGATGATTGATTATTTCCTTTCTGATACTTCAACTCCTGTAGCAGAATATATTTTAAGTTAGCCCTTAAGAGCAATGTTGGACAATGTTAATCTAATCCATGCTCTAATATTTCTTGAAAATTTTCATACAATTAACTTGGTTTCGGTGGTGGCTAATGATTACGAAACGCCTTTATTGAATCACCCATCCATGTTGTTATGGTGACCGTCAGTTGATTGTATTAACTCTATATTAGCATATAAAACCTGAATGCTTACAAAACAATTGTCTGATAGATGTTAGCTTCAAAAGTTTTTTAAAAAGTTTTTGAATTGCATATCTAGATGTTTTCCCCAAGATGGTCATGGGTGCCATTTTGCTTTTTTGTTATTTGTGGAATTTTCTTCTTTTTTCCCCTTTTCCATGATGATGTCCAGTTTTGGGTTATCCGAGAGAAGAGTTAAGTGATTTTGTCATGCCTCAAATCCAGAATTACAATTTTGATGTAAATTACTTGGATTGGTGAATGATTGCAATTTCCGCCCTGTGTGTAAATTAAGCAAGCACATGAATTTACATTATTGTATTAGAATTGAGTAATGAAACAACACCTAATTGCATTAGTTCTTACTACTCTAATTAGGAGTCGTTAATCAAGTGCTATTATCAAAATACCCTTTATTGCCTTGATGGGCATCATACCTAGCGATTCTGATCCAACCAAGGCCCAATTTAAGCCCAATTGGATTCTTAATGCCAAGAGGGTTAATTAATTAATTAATTAAGATTAGAAAAGATAAAACAAACCCTGTAATTAAGTAATTTAATAATCCATCTACACTTTTATAGGGATGTAACATTGCAAATAAGTTATTTTGTAATCTATTTACCACTTTCAAGTCTTCAAAAAGGCTTCCCAATAATGATAATAATAATAGTAAATAATAAAAAGAAGACGTATACTTGAATTAGTACTACTGTTTCTTTTATTTAGAATCTTTTTACTACAATATCCCTCAGCTTTGCACATAGGCAACTATTTCCAATCTTTCATACGTCTAGGAATTGTTAAAAAATTATGGATACAAGAAAATCATTAATAAACTTATAATTGCCTTGAAGTTCTGACTTAAAGAGTAAAATTCCTATAACACCTGTAGCTCCTTATGGGCTTAAATAAGCTCAGTTGGACTTCATTATTGGTCCAACAAGCACTTTTAGTAGATGTTTGAATCCTATTAGAGATCTTAAGTCTATGATGAGAAATCTGGGTCACTACGGATTTATGCTTGTATTTCTTGGACATATGTGATTGGGAAGTGTTAAGAGTATAGCGTGTGTGTGGTTCTTTCATTGTGGATATAGACGAGGCTCTGATACCAAGTTGAAGTGTAAATAATAGTCCTTGAAGGAAGAAGAAAGAGAAGAGAAGGAAAAATAAGGGATGAAGAAAATAGGTTTATGGTTTGTTAATGGACCCCTCACCGCTAACATCTTTTTATATTAATCACTAATAATGAAGATTACAATAATGTCCTTAACATAACTACACGCCCATGTAATAAATAAAAGAACCACACGCACCCTATACTCTAATAGGAAGAACACGAACCAGGTTAAATTGGAAGTTGGAACTAAAGTAGGATTTGTGAGTCCAACTCCAAGCAGTTAGGATAAGGCTTGCTTTGATGTTGAGAAATTTGGTGTTTTTACTTTAGCAATTTCGATATTGAAATATGCAAGGGAAAATTATTTTTGCTAAAAATTCCTAGAGGTTATTGCTGCTATTAAACAAAAAGATCACTTGTCTTAACAATTTCTATGAAGTTTATGTAGTACAGCAATAATTCTGAGCTGCTGCAAATTTAAGCTATTAATGTTCTGAACTTAATTTTTTTAGTCGTATTTAAATTTTAATAGTTTATAAGTGCTAATATAATTTATGTTTTGGTTAAGAAATTTTGTTATTGCTATTGCTTTTATTTTTGTTGGTGGTTTTTTTTTTTTTATGTATGAAACATTAATAACATAACTTTTTTTTTTCAATGATAAAATTTGCGTAATAATTCAAAAATTAGTATAAAATATATTTAAAAGTTAATATCATTTATTTTAGAATTATCAGTGATTGTTTGAAAACTTCATCTATGAGTCAATGTGAATAAATTTTTTTTAATTAGTTAAAAATAAATCATGTAAATATATATATTTTTTTAGTTAGTGAAAAATTAATGGTTTTTTCAAAATCTAATTAGATTTACGAGTAAATGTGAAATATGAATTAACGGGAAATTAGAGCTTGGTGTTTGCTTAGATCAAAAGCATTGTCTACACAATGGTCCAATCCACCACTAGGAAACCCAAGCAAATACTTACTTGTTAATTGCCCAGGCTATTTTGGGTCCTAGATTTCCTAGTTTCCTTAGACGAGTGTCTTTAGCAACACTAATTCGTGGAATCTTTAGTTGGGTGCTATTGTTTGTCAACACAAAGCACTACTTTCAGATGGTTAAACTTCTTTGATTTGATGCTATAAATACCATGTATCTGGTATATCGTAATAGTGTTTGGGTCGTAGGAGTGATGTTGAACGATGCTTTCAATCTCATTTACGGTGAAATTTTGCTTGGGTGACCTTATAAATTTTTCTGGAAAGTTGAAAAATTCTACAAAACTTCCCTTGAAGTGAGAAAAAGTGGGAAAATTTAATTCCAATTCTGGAATTTTCACATCTCAAATCCGGAATAATAAAATGTAATAAATACTGTAATTTCTCTTGCATTTGAACTGATATTGCAATTCTTACCTCACGTGAGAATTAAATAAGCACATGAACCCACACTACCATGATTAATTTAAAACGTAAAAATAATTAATTTCAATTCAAACTGGGACTATGTACAATAAAAAAGGCAATCGGGTTATGATAATATGTAAATAAAACCTATGAAAGCCAACCAAATAAGTTGAGTGGTTTAGTCCCACCAAAAATTCAACTTAAATAGTAAATAAAACCTTTTTAATATTAAAATAACTAAAATAAAATTATAAAATCCATCAAATATCCATCAATCAAAAGTAAGTCATATATGTACTGAGTAGACTTATTTCTACCCCTTATCACATTGATTTTGGGGGTATACTAACCCAATTCCTAATTTAGACATGTATAATTCAAACAAGTAAAATAAATATGTGCGATTAATTAATTAATTTATCAATCAGTTAAAATTTACAAAATACAGATTTAACCTAATCAACTAATTTAATAATCTATTACCACTATCATGATGTCACCCTGCAATTAAGTAATTTAATAAATTATTTACTACTTTCAAGCCTTTTTCTTTGAAGACTAATGAAAATGTGGTATAAAGAAGGGGAAAAGAATGTACAAAGTCAACTCAAAAGAGTGGGACCCAGAGAACGAAAAGGGAAAAAGAAAATAAGGATGCAACTAATCAGAGCCCCCTATTATCATCCACGTGGGAACCAACAAAGATATTTGAACGTCCAAGGCTTCCTAATAACAGTAATAGTAAATAATTATGAAAATATAGTTTAATTAGGATCAGTGTTTCTTATCTAATGTTGTTTTACTAAAATATCCCTTAGCCTGATATGTTTACAACTCTCTCCAATTTCCCACACGTGTAGGCATCTTAAAAAAATTATTTAGACAAAGAAATATCAATGATAAACTTACAATTGTATTAAAATTCTGATTTATAAGAAAAATCCCCGTGATACACCTAGGTGAAATCGGGGTAACTAAAAATGTTAATTGGAAACTTTCTTCTGGGTCTAAATGGTATTAAAAGGATACAGAAAGACAAAACAAATCCAAAAGAAATAAATTTTCATGGTCATTTACATATCTGTAAGGAAGTACCATTGTATACTTTTTGCCAAAACGATCATTTATAATTCTATAGATGCCTAAATAAGAGATAATGACGAGGAAATAAGTCAAAATATGATATACGATATGCATATGGAATGATAGCATTAGCCCAAAATGAAAATATAAGCAAATAATATATTAAAACATAAAAAATCTAAGAACTCACGTCTAAACCATGTGTAATATGCTGTGGAAGTATTCACATCCACCATGAATGATGAGCTAGGTTGCTGTCATCTTTATCTTCACAACCCTAGTTGATTCATATTGCATTGTCTCCCCCTGGAAATATTGCTGCAAACTCATAATATGATGATACCAGCTCATGTATCTCTCATAGTGTCATGCGCTCATATGCTTTAGGATACCCGTAGGTGGATAATGTGTGTAGTATGTGTCTGTGGACACAATAATGGGCATAGGTGATTGTTGAGAGATATATGCATTAAGATCATATAGAGCGTATGACTTTTAATGGAACAAACCTTGTTGATGTTCATACACTCTCCAATGATAATGGGATAGTCATGCCTATATCTGTATTGCACAGTATTTATTAGCTGTAGAGCTTCAACCCCAATCAACCATATATCTGGGAGGATGGCTATATATGCGAGCATATAGCTCCATTTGTGGGTCCTCTTTAGGATGAAGTGGAGGATGGACCATGTTACCCATGTCCAACATCCATGAACTCAAAGATAGATGCCTCCTCCTATGCTTTGATATACTTCTTCCCCTTCTCATTACATTGATAGTCACATTCTGAAGGCTTGATTGTTAGAGGCTTTAGAAGTGGGGGCAGCATGGTTTTGATCCTATGTAGCATGGTCGAATTGTGACTCCTTAGTGAAATGGTCAGGAGACCTTGTATTACTGTAGCTAGGTTTGCCGTCTTACTCATCATTATTGTCATAAATGTTGTGAAATTTCCTAACATTTGCAACCTTGTAATTGTTGCAAATGTCAAGTCCCAATTCTGTAGCCTTCTAGTGGTTGTTGCTACGCTTGTATTGTCTGCAGTACTTGTGGTTGGGGGTGCTGCGGAAAGTAGCCTTATTTTGGGTGGTTTGAGTTGGTCTTCCTACTTATTTAGCTTCGGCTTTAGAATGTAATCATTTTGTACTATGTTTTAAAACATCAATTTATAGTTTCTTACCTTCCCCACACCCCCCCAAAAAAAAAAGAAAGAAAGAAAAAGGGAAGCATTTGCAACCTATAAAAAGTATTGTTCCTATAAATTTAAAAGGTGCTTGCCTGGGTTAACTTATTGTTATGATTATTATTATTATTATTTTGTTAAGGAATCCAGGGATAAAGAAATAGTATTTGCAACATTGAAAAAAGTACCATGTGTATTAATTTAAAAAAAAAATTAGTATACATGATTTCTACCTATACATCCTATCGTGATTGCTAATCACATCACATAATAAATATGATATGGTTGGGATAAAATAGATTTAAATACATGCATAGGTGCCTAGGCAAGCACCTCTAGCCTGCGTTTTCAGCTGAAAAATTGATTTTTTTCAAGTATCGATGCGTTTCGACACAAAAAAATCAATTATTTGTAAATTGACTAATTTTTTTGCAGCGTGCCGATGAAACATGGCGGCGTGCCGAGTGAAACGGGCCAAAAAGAGAAAAAAATTGATTTTTTTAAAATTTTCATTAGAGATTTTTTATGGCGTGCCGGTGAAATTTCGACAGAATAAAAAAAATCAAAATTTTCCAGTTTTTTGCCTTTTTTGATTTTTCTGGCGTTTCGTTGGCACGCCTATCGAAATTGAAAACCTTGTCTCTAGCTATCGTTTTCATCATCAACACCTCCACCACCATCACCAGCTCCACTAGCTGCACCACCACCATTAGAGCCTATCTTGTGGCTCCCTGATGTTATCAATATTGACTGCTCAGCGTTACAAACATCGAATATGTTCTCGACTACTTCCCTTTCTTTTCTTGCTCTCTCTTGCTACCTTTTCCATTTGATGGAGTAACAATCCTTATAGCTATATGAAATGAGCCTCTATTCATCTAACCCACCTCCTCCCCTATAATTGTGTTGACATTGATTGCCATATTAGTAGTAGCCCAATCAATATGCTGATTGGGTTGACAATAAAGATCATTTAACTTGAAGCACTTAACACACTTTGTAAAACAGTAAAAGGGTCACTCATCACAATGAGAGGCATTCAGTGGGTCCTTCGGCACTATGTTCTGTGACTTGATCTCCTTCTGCTTCGTCATCAGCTTCATGTTATAACAATGTAAATAAAGTTTACAAATTCTGATATTCCAAATGTCTTTATTGCTTTGTGTGGATGAGGGCAAACATATTTTAACTGGTTGAAGTAAACACAATCTAACAAGGACCAGGTTGGTGCTAGCACTCGATGCAATATTTCTGAGTTTTATAAAATATGTTAATTATTTTAGCAATCCTTGGGAGGCCTGGTGTCATCTTATTTATTGAGCTGAGGAAAATGTTATCCCAGTATTCATCAGTAACTCATTGCCAAATTAGCCTTTTGTCTTTGACTTGAGGTCTTGGACTCTAGGGTTGCATACATCTTGTGTGCAGCATCCAATAAATCATGGTGGGATCCCAACTGATGACTAAGTTATTCTTGAGATTTAAGAAGTATACTCAGATTCATTTTTATAAGGAATATCAACCAACTTTTTCATAGAAGTTCATGTATGTTATCAAATAAACACTGACCTGAGTTGTGAAGAGGATGCTTCATTGTGTTGTATGATCAGGCATCCGTAATCCTACGAGGACACACTAATATGACTATAGAATCAGCATCTTTGTTTTTATAAGTTTCATGGGTTTCATGGATGGAACCCATGTGACATCTACCCTTGGTAAATCAACTCCCCCGAGGCAGATAACTTACAAGAGCAGCTGAGGTAGCAACTAAATCGGCTCTTGTACTTTCTTTTCAGTGGGACCAGGGCTCATAAGTGCAGCTGTTCCACTCATCTCTTGTAAAGAGTACCTTACAATCTGGATCAGTGGCCAAAAATGCTCTCCAATGGTTAGTTGGTAGTGAAGCATGTTATACAGATTTAACTATATTATCACCCCACGCTTATCTTATCATGGCTAATATATACAAGTCATTGTAGATGAATGTGGTCAGGGTCCTAGTATCAAACAATATGCTCTCTGCTTCCATGCAAATGGATAAGAGCATAAGATCAATAAGATGTGCTGCAAATGGGGTTCAGTGTATATTATGCTTCTTCTAGATCCTCTCTTTGCCTTCATCTGTGAAGAAAAGACGTTTCGTTGCCATTGTTGTTGTGAAGTTTAAGTTTGCATTTTATTTGAACTGTGAGTTGATTGAAGGATGATACATTTCAAAGCATATGCTCAAATCATTTTCTACTTTACTTTTATGGGTTGTGATTGATGATACTTGGTACTTAAACTGATCGTCTGGAAAATGTTATAGCAAAATTTTGATGAAATCTAATGTTCAAAACAAATAAAACATTTTCAAAAATATTTTTATTGATTTCATATTCTTGTGTTTTTGTTTCTTTGCATTGTTCACTTCTCCCATTTGTTGTGTAATGATTACTGGTATGAAAAATGTGAATTATGCAACTTCTTTTGTTTACATAACACAATAGTGTCTGATGTATGCAGCTCTTCTTTAGTTCATTTAGTGTTGATGATGAAGACTACAATGGCTATGATTATAGCCTTCTGGGGCAACTTTCTGAAGTACGAATTATATACTTGAATCGCTTCATACAGGAGGTAACCCGCTTCAAAGTGCTATAATCCCATCGTAAAAATTCATTTTAAGTTCTCGTGATTGTTTAAAGTTGGTATGCAGGTTTCTAGTTACTTTATGGGCCTTGTCCCCAAAAATCAAAGGGGTTTCGTAAAATTGAAAGATCAAGTAACCAACTCTGAGAAGTGGTTCACTGTGAGTGCTGTTGAAGGATCACCTGCTGTAAAGTTAGATCTATCACTTCGAAAGCCTATAATATTAATGCCTCGGAGAACAGACAGCCTTGAGTAAGTTTATGTCCCCAGCATTTCGAATTCATACAGAGAATCCTGTTAAGTAATTAAATTCAGTTTAGCCTATTTTTATTGTCAGATTGTACAGTCAGCTACTGTTGTGCATTGATCATTCTTAATCTAGTGTCTTATACTTTGGGGTAACAGTTACTTGGAGCTTGATGTGGTTCATATAACCATCCAAAACACCTTCCAATGGTTTTGTGGGGACAAAAGTGAACTGGGTGCTGTCCATTTGGAAATATTAACAGTTGGGGTAATCTTCATATCTGGGCAAGCTGCTTATGCTACAATTGTCTGCTCTGTGTAAATGCTTTAAATTTTCTTTATTGTTGTATTATGTAGGTTGAGGACATCAACTTAACGGTTGGTACTGGCATGGAATTATGCGAAAGTATAATCAAAGATGTGAAGGGTCTTTCTGTCATTATTCGGCGGTCACTTCGGGACTTGTTGCATAAAATACCAACCATGGATGCTGCAATCAAGGTGATGTAGTGCATGCGTGGTAGTTCTGGTTTCTTGTTCTATCACCATTTTAATCAATGAAATTTACTAACTTGCACTAATATTGAAGTTATTATCTTTAACTCTGACATTGCGCATTGTTTCATCCTCAGATTGATGAGCTGAAAGCTGCTCTATCTAACAGAGAGTACCGGATAATTATGGAATGTGCAGTGTCAAATATATCTGAGACTCCAAACCATGTGCCCCCGATGCCCGAACGTCCCATGTCATCTTCCGGTGATGTGTCTGAGCCTCCCTTTCAACAGACATCAGGCAGTGTTGATTTTGAACCCCATGTTGGAGAGCCATGGATCAACATGAAAGCTTCAGTTGCCATTAATTTGGTTGAGCTGTGCTTGCATTCAGGGATATCAAGAGATGCTCCTCTGGCCACTGTGCAGGTTGGGTTCATAAATGTTTACCCTGAAGGGCCTGAACAATATACATCATTTAAATGGTGTTTTTCTTTCACTGTTCATATCTTCTGATAGTTTACCTTAGTGAAATATGCAAGGTTTTGTGCTATACATTTAGAAATGGCATCATTAAGAAGATATCTTTACATAGATAATTGTGATTTTTTAAATGTATCATACTAGCTTTACATACAGGGAGTGATAATTTCCCATAAGAAAGGCAGAAAAATACAAAAAAAAAAAAAAAAAAAAAAAAAAAAAAAAAAAAATCACATTGCAATCCTCTAGATCCACCCATTAGCAAATTCTGCTCTCTTCACATTGTAAATTGAGGTAATGTAGAGGTTCAATTTATTACATATCGTCCTTCGATAGGTTCCACAAAATAAGGAAGAGATTTTACAATAAATTCATTCTACACATTATTACTCCAAAATAAATGAACAAATAAATAATCTATATAGGCTGATAACCCAAGAATCAAGGAAAGCACAGAGGTTTTTTTTTTTTTGGAGGGGCCTTTTAAAACAAAAAAGGATAGAGAAAAGAGGGATGACACAAAGACGATGGAGAGAAGATGGACACTGGGGGCGGCTAGGGTGTGGTGTTAGGGGGATCTCTATAATTTTTTTCCACTCTTTTTAATTTTTATCTGTTTAAATATTTAAGCTCTTCTTTATTTTTAGTTTTTTTATACTTCTTTAGTCAAATCTTCAATATCCAAAATATTTTTTTTATCAGTAAATAAGAAGTATTATTAGCTTAATACATTCAACTTGATCTAAGTCCCTCGTTTTCCTCTCTAAATCTTGATAATTTATTACTAAAGTTTTCACCTTCTTTAGTACCTAACTTATCATATCAATTGTCATAGGAATGGTTTTTAGCTTCACTAATTTTCTTCTTAGTTTATTTTTTAACATTTTTATATCTTTCCGAGGGGTTTTACTCTTTTTCCAAATTTTAAAATAAAGTCTTCTCTTTAATAATAGCTTCTTGGACTACATCACTCCACCACCAAGTTTCCCTATAAGTTGGAATACTACCTCGTGATTATCCTAGTACTTCTTTGGGAAAATTGGTTTTTAGTGATGCTTTTTCAAAATAATTCAGATTCAGTCGGCCAATTCTTGGTAATTTGTTTTTAGTGATACTTTTTTAAAATAATTGAGAATCGATGTCCTTTCGTTATTCATTAAAAGTTTCTTCCAAAAATGCCCTAAAAAAACTTACAAACTTCACTTGCAACAAAATTAGTGAAAAGGTTTTCAAAGTCTTTTGAGGGCATTTCGGAAGAAACTTTTAATGAATAGTGAAATGATATCGATTCTCAATTATGTTAAAAAAGTATCACTAAAAACTAATTATCAAGAATTGGCCGATTGAATCTGAATTATTTTGAAAAAGCATCACTAAAAACGAATTTCTTTTCCAAGTCTTGTAAGTTGTAATGCAATTAGCCATTTCATTCCACATCCTAGTCAGATCACCTATAAGGTTCCAACTGGTCTCTTTCATTAACTTATTTTTAAAAGTTATTAAATTCTCTCTTTTTAACTTCCACCATTTTATTTTTGGATTTATTCTTGTATATTTATTTTTCTCCCACTTTTTAAAACAAATATCCATCACCATTAACCTATGTTGTGAAACTAAACTTTCACTTGGAATAACCTTGCAATCTTTACAAGAGATTGCAAGGTTATACTATATTTGTTCTAGTATATTTATTTTTGGACTTACCATATATGTTATTTATTTATTTTGTTCTGCCAAAAAGTCGATTTTACAGTATAGACGCTTATGGAATATGGCCTGCCCCCCTTTTGCCCTAAGGTAATGATTCCTTTGGCATTATAACCTTTACCACAACAATGCTATACATAGATCAAATTATTTCGTGGATTGAATTACACTTGACTGTCTATGACTCCATTGTGTGTGCTTGGGTAGAAGTTTTGTATAAATTTATCGCCTTGTTAGTTATTAAGTATTTTGATTTCAGTTCGTTCCGAGGTGATCGTAGAAAATTTTCACACCCTACATTTTTTGGTTGTTTAATCAGACATGGAAACTGTATTCATTGCAAAGATAATTTTCTGATTGATGTAAGAAGAAGGGAGGAGGGGGCAGGAAAAGCCTTAGGCTGTCAGCATGAGAATGTGAGTTTTGAGTCAGTGCGCAGCCACTTTGTATTAAAAATGCCAAGGTTAGGCTACTTTCTGTTCCACCCCTCTTGGGACCCTACTTTGGCAAGACCTGCAAAAGGTTATTGTACTTTGTGTACCTTATATAGGAAAAAGTAAGCAATGGAAAGCAAGGCACACCTTCCCCCCAACAAAACAGGAAAAATTAAAAAGAAAATACTGTGCCAATCTGTAGCAACAGATCAGAAGATACTCCAACAAACCTTTTTTTTTTTGATAAGTAATACTCCAACAAGCCTGGGAATGATAACTATTGACTGCAGCAAAATTTTGTTCAGCAAAGAGTTATAGAATGGAAGTTTGGTGGTGACTTTGACATAATGTATTTTATGGCTATGAGTTTACTGAGAAGTCTTTTGGATAGCAAAGGTTCTCCTAGGAGGCTAAAAAATGTTCTTTCTAAGGTTGGTACCTATTAGGGAGTTTTTATGAGTTATAGGATCTATAACTGGTGGATTACTGGTTGCCAATTAGTGTGTTGACATGAAATGTAGTGAAGGCTGTGAAGCTTGGAGAACTCTCATGTGCAAAGTTTAGCTGGTGAGGGTGTATTATCATTTTTTTTTTTGATAAGTGATGAAATTTCATTAATAAGAGGGAAGAGAAAGTACACAGATAAAGATAATAAGGCAAAGGAAGCCTAACTGAGGACAAAAATGCCCCAATCCAAAAGCCACCTCAACCACGAAAACACTCTAAACATCCATACAAGAAGAGAGATCACCAAAAACTAGAGAGGTGCTAGATGCCCCAGTCTTAGCTAAACTGTCTACGACGTCATTAGCTGCCCTTAATACGTATTTGAATGAGACGTTCAAACTCCGTACCAAAAAACGAGCAAGTCTAATCTGTTCCAAGTATCTCCACGGTCGCGACACCTCTCTAGTCATCCATCCCACGACATTGCATCCCCTTCAATGACCACGTCCCGTAGTCCCATTGGAAGTTCCTTTACAACTGATGGGGAGGATGAGATATGGGAGGGGAGGAGATTTGGATGTCTATTTGTTTTTCCTTAATTCCTTTGAATGGCGTAATAAATGAGTCTGCTATTTTCTTTTGTAATTCCAGAAGTCTACAACATCAATCTTTTATCCCTACACTCATCTATATTGCAGAGTCTCTTGCTATTTTGTGTTGAGTTATAGGGTAGCCTTACTTTCCATGATCCAGAGTAGTTTAGGAGGCCCTTGCACCTCTTATCTCAAGTAGGCACATGTTACTATTTTATTTCCTGATGCTTCCTTATGGAGGCCAAACTTACTAAAGATATCCTCCTTTTTCTTGCTCACTTGAGGGGGGAGTTGTAAGGCTTAATTTTAACCTAGAGAGAATAGGTTCTTTCATGTCAAGATTTAGTTTTGAAGGCTTTATTGAGTGATTTACTGGTTCCATGGGTGGTCTTGTGATGTATTTACCCTTCACATGGTTTTACATATTGATTTTGTGGTATAATGAATTTTAATGGATTAAAGTAACACTCTTAATGATTAAGAAAAAGAGAGAGAGAGAAATTAAAGTAACACGCTAACTGCTTACTAGATCCACTTTTATGTAGAACTAGAATGTCGTGGTTGACCAGATGGTCTGGAAATTAGATGTAATGCAGAGCTCATTTATCTCTTCAATGCCATATGGTTTTTATCAAGAATTCTTTGTTCTGAATCCCTTTTTTAGCTCTTTTTAACTTTTGGAATTGCAAGTGACTGGCAAAGTTCGTTGGGAAGCTTGAAAGGCATTTTTATTTGGAAGATTTGGATCAATAAGAAGAAATTTTCTTATTTGTTCCTTTTTCTGTAATGCTTAGTGCCACTTGTAAGTGTTCTGACTAGTAATTTCTTGTGGAGGGAACATGATTGTGTTTTTTTTGGCATCGCTCATTTAGATGTTATCTTCTGGGGAGGGAGATAAGGAAGTGGCTTTCTCTATTCAGTCGATTGGAGGGGGTGGAGGTGAAAGAGATACATAGGATAGGAAGGTTGGAAGACTTGTGGTTTTCATTTTTGTTTAAATTATTTCTAATATTTTCAGTTGTTTGCTGAATTCTCTCATAGTCTTCAATGCTGTAAGGCCCCCTTGGTGGTTGGAACTTTTGTTTGCTGTTTGTTGAGCAACAAATAATTATTGTGGATCACCTAGAGAATCAAGACTTGTCTTGAACTTGCAATTGATTTGTGCAAGATACCTAAATTGTCTTATCACCTATTTAGTTATTATGATGTGATCTATTTGGTGTTTGTTTGTGTGTGTGTGTGCTTTTTTTCTTAAATCTCTCTGTCTCTATGGAGTCAACTGATTGGTTTTTCCATAAGGCCTAGGTCATTGGAATGTGGACCTCTTTTCTGTCGCAAGGATCTATTCTTGTGGTAGATGCTGTTTGTGATTTTTTGGGAGACTTCAAAAGTATGAAATGGCAGGGCCTTATTCTGTTGATGCTGTTTGGTTCCCGAGATTTGTTGTCGCATTGGTTGATATATAGTTTGTTTGTTTCTTTTCTTGCTCTTATGACATAAATCTACTTTATAATCCATATCTATGCATGTAAAGCAAAGACCTAGTGTAGCAATTTTGTGAAGCTGTGATGGGGACAGTAACAGAAAGATCTAAAGGGACTGAAACTCATATTCTGATTAAAGGATAGTTTTTGGCAAATTTGGATCGAGGAACAGGATGTTTATTGCTGACACCAACTAGTTGTGAGAAGGCATTTGTTATTTTATGGTATTGTTTTATTTTTGTATCTTGCCTTAGTTCTCTTGAACTGATAGGGATTGCTTCTTTTCTGTTTGGGAATTATCATTTGGAGGGAGAGTTCATTTGCTCTTGAGGTCAATTGTGTACAGTTTTTTTGTAGTTCCCTTGAAATTTCTACTTTCAATCAAATATATTGTTTGTTTCTGCTAAAAACAAATCTTGACTTGATTAGTTTCTTTTTTGACTGCTTATTGTAATTTTTCACAAATGCCTTCACTAAAAATCTTCTTGTTGCAGGTCAGAGGTGCATGGCTTCTCTACAAATCTAATACAATGGGAGAAGGATTTCTCTCAGCCACACTTAAGGGTTTCACTGTTATTGATGATCGTGAGGGAACTGAACAAGAATTCCGGTTGGCAATAGGAAAAAATAAATCCGTTGGGTATAGTCCTCTCAGGGCTGATGATGGAAAACAAAAAACGGATGACCAGAATATAAGCCTCTTGGGAGAGAATGATGTAGACCCAGTTCATACAATGTTAATTCTAGATGCCAATTTTGGTCGAGTGTCAAATTCTGTATCTTTATGTGTTCAAAGGCCACAATTGCTTGTTGCACTTGATTTTCTGCTAGCTGTTGTTGAGTTTTTTGTTCCAAGTGTTAGTGGTATGCTGTCAAATGAGGAAGATGAAAACCCTTTAAATATAGTTGATGCTATTATACTTGATCAGGCAACATATATTCAGCCTTCTTCAGAATTTTCTCTCTCTCCTAAAAGACCTCTTGTTGCTGATGATGAGAGATTCAATCATTTTACTTATGATGGAAATGGTGGAAGGTTTTATTTACTGGATAGGCAGGGAAACAATCTCTCTCATATGAGCACCGAAGCTCTGATTTATGTTGGAAGTGGGAAAAAGTTACAGTTCAAAAATGTCATTATCAAGGTAATATTTGGGCCTTTTGTCATTAATCTGTGTGTAAAGCATTTTATTCATATTCTGATATATTACTTTTGCTGCAGAATGGACAATATTTGGATTCTTGTATTATGCTGGGAACCAACAGTAGCTATTCTGTTTCTGAGGGTGACAATGTCTTCATAGAGAGAGGAAATGAAGGTCCTCTCCTGAATGTATCAGAAGAAAGGAGTAACAGTGAGCCTGCTGACAATATTGGGGCTAGTATATCTACTGAGTTCATTATTGAGCTTCAGGTATGGCCATCTGCTGATTCTTTATCTAGATTTTCAAATAACAAGTCCCAACTTTGTCTTTTTTCTTATTGATTCTCTGTTTCATATGGTAAATTATGAATATTGTTATAATAAGTAGCTCAAACAGGCATTTCTGAGGGAAATGTGACTGCTCAATTGTAATCATTTTTTTTTTGTTATGTAGGGAAATCTTATGGATTATCTGTTATAATTGATAGAGAAAGAAATAAGCAGAGGAAGAGGAGGAGAAAGTGTGTGCCTTTTTCCAAGCCTAAATCTTTACTTATGTGAGAAAATAGACAGAAATTGACTAGGAATCTAATAGGAATGTTAAAGACCGAATTGCCTCTATCAACAGCTTCCCTTATGTGAGAGCAAAAATATCAATCATTTATAATTGGCTTTTGATTTCTAATAAATGCTTTGGGGCTTCCTTTTTCGAGGGTATTGGTTAAGTGAAATTCAATTGTAGATTGCCGGTAGAAATCTAAAACCAAGACGGATCCTTTTGTGTGGACATGCTGTTCAGGTGATGAGCAGAAGTACAAAATTAATGTTTTGAGCCAGAACAGACCATGGACCAATACTTTGCCGTTGAACTTGATTTTAGGACTATTGCTTTATTCTAATTCCTTCAAATAACAAGGTTACCAACCCTAGTACAATAACATAAAGAATATTACAAGTCAGTAATTCAACCTTCCTAGTTATTGTTGATAAAGACCTCAATCTTTATACTCTAAATCTCATGTTTAGAAAATAGGACCACTTTAAATAAAATACTTGGTGAGTTGTTTCAAGATGAGTAATTGTGGGTCTACAATACACATACGAAGGATGTTAATTAGAGGATGCATCCTCATCGTTTAGCCAATCAAAATTTTAGAGAAATTTAGCAAGATGCCAGTGAAACACAGCGGCGTGCCAGTGAAAAGTTGGTAAAATGTAGTGAAATATCCCAATTTGGGTAAAATTTCGTATGAAGAGATATATTCGTTCCTATTTGGACAAAAATTTTAAACATTTATTGCTTAAAATCACCCATTTGCTTGGGATAAAAAGATTTTACGTAATAAATTTAAAAAATTTTCACCCAAATAGGGAAGGAATAGAGCTCTTCGTATGAAATTGCAACCAGATTAGACTAAATTTCGTACGATTTGAGCATTTTAAGTTAAAATTATCCATTTTTTGAGTATTTCACGGCATTTTACCAGCGTTTCGCCGGCATGCTGCTACGTTTTGCTTGCATGCCGGCAAAAACAAGAAAATCCACTCATATCCTACCATTTTGTGTAATTTCAGCATCTCTTTTCATTTTTCTCCCTCCAATGCCATCAAGATCTAGTGATATGTCTCACAACAAAAACATTTACAACATCGACCTAGGATATGGACCTGTAGAATATTATATTACCGGAGTATCTTTATCTAGGATATTATATTGCCGGCAAAAACAAGAAAATCCCACTCATATCCTACCATTTTGTGTAATTTCAGCATCTCTTTTCATTTTTCTCCCTCCAATGCCATCAAGATCTAGTGATATGTCTCACAACAAAAACATTTACAACATCGACCTAGGATATGGACCTATAGAATATTATATTACCGGAGTATCTTTACTTAGACCTCCTATGATATCCACTTTGTCAAAGGAATTCTGATAATAGGAGTTGTGTGTGTTTGCTTCATTTGAGTTAAGAAGGAACTTCCCCTTTTTTTTAATCCACCAGTCTGCTTTATAATATGCATTGTGGCCTTTTGTAATAATGGATTTTGTAAAAAAAAAGGGTCTGCTATAAGAGAATATAAAATACTAGTCAAATGTACAAGAGCGTGTGCACGCATGTCCATGTATGTGTATGTCTGTATATGTAGAAGGACCACAAATTAATGTTGGTCCTATTGAAGTCATGATTCTAAACATCGTTTCATATCGCATGATACACACGATACAGATCGTGTATCATGCACATCGGCACGATGCACTGTCCTGTTTTGTGAATCTAGCCTTGTCGTGCAATAAGGCCGGAGTATTGATTGTATCAATCGATAAGCCAAAAAGAAATTAGAGATGGAGAAAACAGGGGTCGGAGATAGAAGGAAGAGGATAGAGGCAAGAGTGAGGGAGGGAGGAGGGCAGAGGCTAGAGAGAGGGAGAGAGAGAGATGGGTTGAGACGCTGGTTGTTGGAGGTCAAAAAGAGAGAAAGAGAGGCAAGAGGAGAGAGTGAGAGGGGGGGGGGGGGGGGAGAGATGGGGGTGGGACTATGAGTGGCCTACATGGCACAGTCGCAGTCACCCTATTGCTCCCTTTCTCTTTCCTTGTTGACGATGAAGACTTGTTGGGGACAGCAAAAGAAAGGGTATAGATATAAAATATTTACTAATTATACTTGACCTGTAAAAGTTATAAACAGTTATTATTATTATTATTATTACATATGCATACATGTGTATGTGTGTGTATATATAATAATATATTTTTATTATGATCAATAATAAATATCATTATTATTACTTTAATATTAGTTTTTTCAAGTTTTCATTCGTCTGTGCGTATGCCGATTTGTTTCTATCTCAATATATACTCTTTATATAGGCTTATGTTGCGAGAAACATGTTTATTTGCCATATTTTTAACTTATCTTTCTATCTAGTTAGGTTTTGTTTTGTGTATCCACAATTATTCGTGTGTATTCATGTATATCCGATATGTATCCATTTTTGAATTGGCCAATACGGCACAAGATACATCGGTATGATATTTTTAACCATGGTTGAAGTAGGGTCCCTAGAGCAATGGTCTCATAATGGACTCAACCTTTGGCATTTTTTACTAAGTGGTGGAGCTTAATTCAAAACTGAATTCTCATGTTAATACTTAATAATCGGGGGCTTTTACCATCGCTCCAAGTGATGGTCCCATTATGCATGTGTATGTGTGTGTGGGTGGGGGGATTAGGCGTGTGTTGTTGCATACGCACACGTGTGTATGTGTGTACACTTGCATGCATGCGTGTGTGTCTGAGCAATATTGTTTTGACATCCTATTCAGTTGTGAAGTTTTAGAAGATTTCTTCCATTTGGAGGACCATATGTTTCTTATCAAATGTTGTCATGCTGTTTTTCTTGGTTGCTTGCTTGCTAATAAAGTATTTTTTTGCCTGATTTATTTTATATATATTTTTTGCAGGCTATTGGTCCAGAGCTCACATTTTACAACACATCAAAAGATGTAGGAGAATCATTGGTCCTTTCTAACAAAGTTTTGCATGCACAATTGGATGCATTTTGCAGGTCATATTCTCTTCAATTGTGTTTACCATTAGTATAGCTATCATTTTCTTGGTGTTAGTAATTATTTCGACCATTTTTTCACAAAAATCATTGAATGCCATACGTGATTCGAAATACTTATTCATGCTGTCCACTTTGTTTTTATGTGATAAGTAGTTTAGTTTTATGTTCACTGCAGCATTCCCCTTGGTACTGCAAAAGTAGATGTAAATCCTTTTTTTTTATGCTAACAAAATATCCTCCTCGCTTCTAAACTTCCACTAAAAAGGAAAGTTCAAGTGGATTAGATCATATGGTATTTATCTATGTGGGAAACCCTGTGAAAACCACTATAATAAAGTCCTTGAAGATAATAAACCTCATTATTACTCCTTAGACTAAATAAATTGGAGGCAAAGTACTACTGCAACCCTTAGCTCAGGTTAAAAAATAAGGTTACAGGCTAACACGTATGGGAAAGAGCAAACATATAGGATTATTAGATGAATTTCCTGTTGAAAAATTTGTCATGCAACAATGTTTAGCGAACTCAAAAAGGTACTGATCATTATCATTGCTTTAACTCATCATTATCATTGCTGCTGATAATCTTAGATTGATGTGATTGGACAGGTTTGCAGTGTTAAAAGGTTCAATCTATTTTCTTCACTGTCTTTGCCAGTTAACTCTTGAAGAAATGAGTAGGGAAATAGTGACACTCTGAAATTAGCCCCCCTTTTTTTTCTTGATAATGGCTATGAATAAGTAATATGTTCATGACAATGTTGAGCATGTGAGGGGCCAAATTCAAGGATAAGTTTTAATAAACAGCAATATTTTATTTTCTTGATCAAATAGAAAAACCCTTGTGTAATTATATCCTTGTCTCTACCTGAATGAACATTATATAAAGGAAATGGTGATGACATACCAGTTACGTGATTGGATACTTCTTAAGTAATCTAGAATCAGGTAGAATAAGAGTAGAAAAGATGGTGAAATATCTGTCTGCATAATTGAGGTGTGAAATTTTTTTTTTGGGTAGTTATTAAAGATTCATTAAAATAAAAGCGGAAGATTACAAGGCCCGTGAGATATGATCAAGAAAATACAACAAAAAGTACAGTAGACACCTGCAATATACAGGAATGACATCAAAGCCTAAACTGATCCATATACACCACAGTAAGCCTATCATGGAGCAAGTCAGAAACAGTTACAGATCTGAGGTCCTTATTTAAACACACCCAAGTGTAGTATGACATGAAAATATCTTTGAATAATCTACATATATCAGAACCATGGTTCAAAGTCTCATATCGACGTGCCGTATTGGACGATCCAAAAATGGAAACGTATCGAGGATACGCACGGATACACACTAAAATGGTGGATACATAAAACAAAACCTATCTAGATAGAAAGACAAGTTAAAAATATGTCAAATAAACATGTTTCTAGCATTATAGGGCTACTACACAAGGAGTATCTATGCATTATAGAAGTAAATAGGCATACTCGGAAATGAATGAAAATTATAATAAAAGCTATAAAAGGTTAGATAAACCAATAAATATGGTTAGAAAATTCATTCAAGTAATGTAAGATACAATAATTTCCATAATTCATAACATACAAATAGGTGGTTCCATGAAAATTATAATTAATATTCAGCAAAAACAATTATTAAAAATAATATTATTCATGAAAAAAATGCAAGAATCATAGGGATGATAGATCAGCCCCATGTGCATCTCATATATCATATAAAAAATTGAAGACAAACCGTTAAGGTTTGTATAATTTTTTTCAAAAAAAATAGGGATTTTCGTCACTTTTTTTCATATTGCAAAAATTTTTTATTTTTTACCTAAAAACGCAATTTCAATCTATGGATTTCACTTGAAATTGATAGACTCATACAAAAGATTGTTAAATCATGCTTAAATATCAAAATATAATGATTTAGAATGAAAAAAATTGAAAACCTAACATACCTCTCAAAACTGTTGACGAATCTAACTTTTGTTGTTTGATTCGTTGTTCAAAGTTGTTTTCAAGAAATTATACCACTAATTAGGTCGAAAATAGGTTAGAAGCAATGGGGTTTGACGGATTTTTGAAACGATTTCTCAGTAAAGAGCTATTTCAGATCTCATAGAGTTTCATTTTTTTCGTTTTTCAACGTTTTTGGGCATTTTAAGTGACTATCGTTGTATCGACTTGATACAGGTCGATACACATGCGATACAGGTCGATACGACTTGTATCGCGAAACAGGTATGCATTTCGTGCCGTAAGGCACAATACTCGAGACGTATCGCGTGTATCGGGCGATACGATACGATATTTAAAACCCTGGTTTCAGAACTGAAGGATTCAAAAATGCTCCGATTGTGAGCCAACCAAATTGCTCATGTAGTAGAGAGGAAAAATGTTTGAAAAATATCCTCCCCTTCTTACATACGAATGGAATGGACCATTAATGAACAAGATCAATAAGTGTAACTGGGAAAACCCAACTTCGTCCAATAACCTTCAAGAGAGAAAACTAGAAAAACCTTGCCAACACACAGTGTAACATCAGATGGTCCACTGATTCCCCATCCACTTCTAGGTTCCTTTTCTGTGCTGCTGTGCTCACTTTCTGGACAATTGACTTTGAACAATTCAGAGGAATATCTTTGGGAAGGTGGGGAATACAAAAATACCCATCAAATGGGAAGTAGTATGTAGAGATGAGATGGTTTCCTCTCCTACGCTTCATGGTACCATCCATGAAAAGCATGGACAGCATGCCCATGTCAATAGGGGGCCCACACCCCAAAACATAATCTCATCCATGCATTTCATGTAGAGATAGGTCGAGAGGAGGCCTTGATGTAGGAAATATTTATGACCTTAATTCATCCTTGCTGGCTAGGTAGCTATGACATTGCAGATAACAGATGGGATGCTAAAGTGAACCCTAGATGTTGAGGGGCTATCCCTTGGAAGGAGGTGTTGGCATTGGCACCTTCCTTCTACCCTCATGTTCAGTTCTCTTTGGGTTCTGGTCCTTGTATTCATTTCTGGCTGGACTTGTGGTGGAGTGAGAGCCCCTTGTGCTCCTGATACCCCTGGCTTTTTCCATTTTGCTTGTAACCCCAACTCTAGTGTAAGTGATATCCTCTCTTGGACGGTTGGACCTCATCCGGCCTTGTTTGGAACCTTGGATTAAGTAGGGATTAAGTGATATCCTAACCCAAATGTCTCCGCCTCAACACACATGGATATTACTAAGGAATGGGATAACATTTGCCAATCATCTCCCCACATGTGCGTTGAGGTGGGGACATGGAGTCCTCCTAAAGCAGGGAGTGTGAAATCCTGTTTAGACGGGAGTTCACTTCGCTGTCCTGGCTTGTCAGGAGTGGGAGATGTGTTTAGGGATTCTCATGGTTTTCTCTCCCCCTCTCTCTCTGTTCTTTGTTTGCAACAAGGTCTTCTTTTTTTTTTTTTTTTGGGGTCTCAAATTAGCATCACATCACACAGGCCTTTGCACGCTTTGCTTGCAAGCAAAGTTACAAGCTGTCCCTTTTTAAAAAAAAAAATAAGAAATTCAAAGAGAAGCAGTTGTTATCTCTGTCGAGAAATATCTCGGGCGGGGGACTGTCTGAGTTGAATCTATCTCTTAAGATAGATGTTCCCGAACTGGGACCATCCGATCCCGATCCAGACTGGGCGGTACAGATCGGTACCGCCCAGTCCGGTAAACCATGAAGGCAACAGAACCAATCATAAATGCTAATTCCACTACTGACAAGCCAGGAGTTCACTTTGCAGTCCTCCCTTTATTCATCAGAATATCTATCTTTCAAAATTGTTGTCGTTTATATTTGAAAAGCTATTGAAAATTTTTAAATTTTACTTCTAGTGGTGCTAAGCCCATTTTGAACTTGTGGTTTTGTTTGCAACAATTATATTGAGTTTCTATGTTTATTGAATATAAGAAAAAGCACAATAGAAATTAAAATAAATGAAAATAATGATATACTAACTTTCTTATTGTACTTGCAGGCTTGTTTTGAAGGGGGAAACTATTGAGATGAGTGCCAATGCACTAGGGTTAAGTGTGGAAAGTAATGGGGTTAGGATTTTAGAACCTTTTGATGCAACTGTAAAATATTCAAGCACTTCTGGAAAAACAAACATACATTTAGTTGTTTCAGATATATTTATGAATTTTTCCTTCAGCATCTTAAGACTATTTTTAGCAGTTGAGGAAGACATTTTGTCATTTCTAAGGAGGACGTCAAGAAAAGTGACTGTGCTCTGCTCTCAGTTTGATAAAGTTGGAACAATTCATAGTGAGTTAAAATTAGTTCATTTTTCTTTTGCCATGGATTTTCTTTTTATGTATTTTAGTAAATTGAATTCTTCACTGGTTTCTTCACTTAACGTAAAGCAGGTCCCTACTGTGAACAAACATATGTATTTTGGAGACCACGTGCACCACCTGGTTTTGCGATACTTGGAGACTGCTTAACTCCAGTGTGAGTAAAATATCCAGTTATCTTTTTCTTATATTTGTTCCATGGACTTTTGGACCTTCAACAATGTTGTGAATTGTGATTAAGCTTATTTCACATAATAGGAACAAGCCACCGACCAAGGGGGTCATTGCAGTAAATATTAGCCATGTAAGAGTAAGGAGGCCTGTATCGTTTCAGCTGATTTGTCCATCATCAGTAGCTGGGGACATTTCCAGATCAGAAGCTGTCAGTAGATACATCCCACTTTTAGCAAGTGATGATGATCACCAAGATAGCACCTGTTCCATTTGGTTCCCTGTTCCACCTCAAGGTTATGTGGCACTGGGCTGTGTGGTTTCAACAGGGAGAACAGAACCACCACTATCCTCCGCATTCTGCATCTTGAGCTCTTTAGTTTCTCCTTGTGCCCTGAGAGATTGTATTATTGTAAACTCTAAAGAGCGGTATGTGTGATTTCTAGCCTCTGTTTTCCTTTCCATGTTCTGTTAGAAAATTACACCCATGTGTTCCAACGAGGAAACCTGGGAAGCTGAAATTTCATAAAGGGTGGAGTAAGTAAACGGCAGTTGTGCACTCAACAGTTTTACATACAACTGATTTGAAGTACAGGGTTAACTGGATATTTTATAGCCAAACCACCTAATTTGATGCCTTTGTTAGGCATCATTCCTCTTGCTCCGGAAACATGAAAGCAGTTTTCCAGATCTGATATGAATATCCCATTGGATAGGAATTCTGTGCCCATGTTGCTGAAACTGACTGCTTGGATAGTGTCAATGCATGCATGTCAGAATTGGTCAATTATTTTTACTAACAATTCTTATGGTTGCTTAGATTATCTTAATTGCCCGAGTCTTGTTTTTTTGTTTGAATTGCAGATACCCTGTGGACCTGGCGTTCTGGCGAGTAGATAACTCTGTAGGATCTTTCTTGCTGGCAGATCCCACTACTAAGGCTCTAACAGGCAAAGCATATGACTTAAGTCATATAATTTTTGGTTTCTTGGAAGGGTCTTATAGGTCACCTAAGAATGAAGGATTCCAAGATGTTCATTCGGGTCATGATCACTCTCTTCAGTCTGAGAGATCTGTATCTGTGAACTCTGGGTGGCATTCCGAGGCTATAGCTAGTTTTAGACTTATATGGTGGAATCAGGGTTCAAGCTCCAGAAAGAAACTTTCCATCTGGCGTCCAGTTGTTCCACAGGGAATGGTATATCTTGGTGATATTGCTGTTCAAGGGTAAGCAGTGCTTATTTGTAGGTTTCTTGTGGTTTTGTGATTATGCTTCAAATGGCATTTTGATCTACTAATTGGTTCTTAAAATATAGGTATGAGCCTCCAAATATGTCAATTGTTCTCCATGATACTGGAGATGATGATCTCCTCAAACACCCTGTAGATTTCCAGCTTGTTGGGAAAATAGACAAACGAAGGGGAATCGAGAATATCTCATTTTGGTTGCCTCATGCTCCTCCTGGCTTTGTTTCATTAGGATGTATTGCATGTAAGGGCACACTGAAGCAAGATGAGTTTAGCTCATTAAGATGCATACGTAGTGATATGGTTACTGGGGATCAGTTTCAAGATGAAAGCTTATGGGATACATCAGATGCCAATCTTAGCTCAGAGCCATTTAGCATATGGAGGGTTGGTAACGAGGTCGGTACATTCATTGTTCGCAGTGGATTCAGAAAGCCTCCTAAAAGGGTTGCCTTAAAGCTTGCAGATCCAAATATATCCAGTGATTCGGACAATACCGTAATTGATGCAGAAATCAGAACATTCTCTGCAGCACTTTTTGATGATTATGGGGGCTTGGTAAGAAGTCTAAATTAGATAACAATTTTCTTTTGAAAATTACTTTGTTGTGCCTTGGTGAGAAGTTTAAATTAGCTAACAATTTGCTTTTGAAAATTACTTTCTTGTGCCGCATTCCTAATCAGATCTCTTAAAACTAGTCACTGTGAGGAATTTTCAATGGAAATTTTCAGGGATATTTAATGCCATAAAATAGGGAAATTTTGAGGATTTTTGTGTAGAATGGGGGAAAAGAAAAATTTGTGATGAGAAATTTTATTATTACAGTTTCTTATAAGAACTTCTTATGCCCCATTCTTTATTCAGAACTCACAACACTAGTTAGAGGTGGCAATGGGTCGGGTTGGTGTATGGGGTTAACAAGCCAAGGCTCAACCCGAACCCGCTCGTTTAATAAACGGGTTGGAATATCCCAACCCTAACCCAACCCGCTCTAACCCGCTTCAACCCGTTTAAATAATTTAAATTACTACTAAAAATTAAAAATTTTAATTCATTCTAATATCAAAGTCTATACAAATTCTATTTTTTAATTCATTTTAATATTAAAGGACACCTAACAAGCATAATAACACAACAATCATTAAGATATAACTAAAATAACGTGAAGAAAAGAACTAAAACATACTAATAAAGTTTTAAAAGACTTCACTTGTCATCAATGCGTCAATTTATATTAGTAGAGGCTAAGAAATTTGAAATATTTATACGTAAAAAGTCTTTCTTCACTTTATCCTTTGTCATTATTTATATTAAAAGAAGAATGATTAAATAACCACAAGTATTGTTATTATAATTTTCCAAACTTCTATTACACAAAAAAATAAACGGGTTGTAATCGGGTCATTTCGGGTTGAGGGGTCAAACCCTAACCCAACCCGTTTATGATAGGGTTGAGAATTCATGACCCTAACCCAACCTGTTTGTTGAAACAGTCAACCCTAACCCGCCTAAGACCGGGCGGGTTGGCGGGTCACGGGTCACAATTGCCACCTCTAACACTAGTACACTACCCACCTTGATTGTAAATACATACACATAGTAAAGAATAGTTTTTACATTTTAGGCAAGGTTTTAAATTTTGTTTTGACTGAAGTTCCATAAACCAAAATATAGTACTCAAAATTCACAATTGGATTTAAATAATGAAAAGAAAAAAAAACAGAACTCCCTTTATGTAATATAACAAGAAGTCGATATGTCATGGAATGACAATCATAGTTACTTCCACTAGTTATCTTCAGTATCCATGAAAATGGAAATTGTAATAAATCTCCCTTTTTTAGCATTTGCTTCTGTATTAAATTTTAAATTGCTCATATTTTCATTCTAGGTCTTATATTAATAATTATTATTATATATAAAGAGAGTGACACGCACACATACATGCACATGGTTAGCCGTGCTAGTTTCGACACAGTTTTGCTAGGGCTTTTGTTGGAATTTGGCTAGAATGTCACTTGCACCCTTGCATTTTATGTGCCATTGTGACAAAAAAATCTAAAAACATAAAAAAAAAAAAAAAAAAGATAAGAAGTTTTAGAAAAATCTAAAAATATTAATATTTTTAACAAATACATAAATAGATAAATTAAGTTTTAAAGAGAAATAAACATAAACCTATTATAAATTAATGTTCTTATTGTCCAAACTTGTGGGAGCCCTTGCTTACTTCTCACTTCAGCCAGATAGAGGTTTTACCCATTGTTTGTGGCCACGTTTTAAGCTCAGCCGACATTGAGAAGTATCGTCCAAGTGAACTCTTTATAGGTTCAAGGCGAGGCGATACTAAGCATCGATACGGGAAATTATACTTGGAACCCTTGAACTTTGTCAAACTTGGGCGAGTTTGGCCAAGAACGATACTAACTCGGTATTGCCCGAGTTTCATCTGTCACAGGCGGTACCAACACGGTATTGCTTTAGACCAAAAAACAAGAAATAAAGAAGTAAACGAGAATAAGAAAAAAGGATGAAATGCAAATAAAAGATGGGGGGAACATCCAGAAGTCGAAAAATCACTGGATTTTTTATTTTTGGTTTTTATTTTTCCAGAAATCTGGCTTTTCAGATTTGGCAAAAGTTTGTAAGCTTGAATACTTGGGAATTGATTACTACAATAATGAAAATATTATTTCCAAAATATGCAATTTGATTCATATAACGTGCAAGATATGATATCTCATTTAATTATCTTGAACTTTTTGATTGTTTTTGTAATAAATAATATTTTTAATACCATAGTGTGGGAACACGGCCCGTGGGGGTCGGTTCGGGTCAATGGAGTCGCCACCATCCATGGTTCAATTTCGGGTGTGGATGGACACCAAGAAAATTAATTAATCTTATGAGAGTTTAAAATTTGGTTCAACCAGATTTCTGGGTTAGGGGGTTCAATTAAGTAGTTGGGAAGGTGTTGGGCACTCAACCACCCCTGGTTCAATGAACCATTTACCTTATCTAGATTTCACCCTAAAAATTTTTATTTATTTATAAATTTCTAAAATTCTAAAATATTTACAAATCCTAAAAGTTTCTAAGTTTGCTAAATTTTATACAAGTAGAATATTTCTAAAAAAAAATGATCTTTTCAAATTTCTAAAAAAAGGAAAGTTTCTAAAAAAGGAAGGTTTCTAAACTTCTCAGTGTTTCTAAATTTGTTAATATACAAATCCTAAAAAGGAAATATTTCTAAATTTCTTAGATTTTATACAAGAGAATTATTTCTAAAAGGAAAAATTTTAAATTTACTAAAAGGAAAGTTTCTAATTTTCTAAATTTGCTAATGTACAAATAAAATTTTTTTACTAAGTTTGTTAAATTTTATACAAGGTAATTATTTATAAAATCCTAATGTTTACAAATTTCTAAATATTTAAAAAGGAAAGTTTCTAATTTTCTAAATGTTTTTAAATTTGCTAATGTACAAAAAAAAAAAAAATAATACTAAGTTTGTTAAATTTTATACAAGGTAATTATTTCTAAAATCCTAATGTTTACAAATTTCTAAATATTAAAAAAGGAAAGTTTCTAATTTTCTAAAAAGGAAAGTTTCTAATTTTCTAGGATTTATACAGATAGACTATTTCTAAAATTCTAAGATTTATATATATGAAAAATTCCTAACTCAAATTTTCTATAATACAAAATTCTAATAATTTTTTTTTCTCTTTTATTATTATTATTATTTTTTTGTTGAGATTTTAAAAAAAAAACCTAAACACTACTATGATGGTGATGATATCATTGGGGATACAATTATCTATAAAATGAGGGCATAAAATTATGTACATTTTCAATCAAACCCCTTTGAATTGCATTCCAAAATTACATTAATCAAACAATGGAATTGTAGTCCTCATGCAATGGTTTGAATTGTTATGAATACACGTGACTGTAGCACCAATATACTTTAATAGCAGATCATAATACATGAAATACAACTAAAGCCTCACTTAGTAGAACAGATTAGATGCTCAAAAGTCCTAAATCATCTCTTGGATAGTTATGAATTTGGAGATTACATTTCAATAGCTATTTTGTAATTTTCTCTTAAGAGCCACAACTTTTATTTACAGTAGAATTAATACAAACAAACACATTCGCTGCAATAGGAAATCTAGAACAGAAGAAAACAATTCACCTGAAGCATCATGGCGACGCCGCGACAGTAACAATTAGAAGAATACCTGATTCAGATGAGTGAGAAAATCAGAAAATGAGAGTGAGCTTGAAGACGCCTTGTGCAGAACGAAATAGACAAAGGTTGGATTTGAGTTTGACGAAATAGAAAGATGCTGTGACGACAGTGAGTGAGGGATGCTGTTTCGACAGATTATCACAGCAGAACCTTACTGCGATAGGTGAGAAGTAGCCGTAGGTTCCAAAAATTGCCTCTGGTGGAAGAGCGTGACTAAGAGAAACCAGCACAAGAGGAGTGCAACAGAGATGTTTCTGTCTGTGGAGGGTTTCCGAAATTCCCAACAGACCAAGGTTCTCTCAACAGAAGAAGATTGCGTAAGGGAGAGTTGCGATGAGAGAGAGAGAGTTGCTGTGTGTCTCCAAGGTTTTGAAAATCTCCCCTAAAACAGAAGAAGGTCCTCCGACGATAGGAGCAACTCATCCCTTTTTAAAGGGGTGAGTTGTCGTTTTCAACCGAGAGAGGGAGGGAGAGATCTCCAGCCAAATGGAAAGCAATCCCCAGATTTTTTGGAGTATTTCGGACCTAGGGGAAGAAACATAGAAAGGAAGAGAGAGACCAAGCTCAAGAGAGGTAAGAGAGCAAGATTTGAACGACTTTTAACAGTCATTTTGGAAACTTCCTCAGATTTAAAACGATTGCTAAATCTTTCTCAAAAAACTTTCTAATCTCCTCTTAACATCTTTTTTAAAACGTGGGAATCACTTCTAGATGATTTCCACTGATTTTGGATTGCAAAAATTGCAACCCTCGAACAAAAATGGCAAGTTTTCGTTCGTTGAAGTTCAGGGGCAACTTTTGTAAATTTAAAGAATTTAATTCCTTTCTTGTTATTTTAAAATGTTCAAGGTACGAGAAATAATTTCCAAATTTTCACTTTTCCCCTATTTTCCAACTTCTATTTCAAAAACCCCTTTTTCTGTTTTTAAAAAAAAATTAAAATCCCCAAAATTGGGGTTCTAACACATAGTATGCTAATTTTTCATCATAAATGCATGGAAATGGCCCAATAAATCCCCTTGATGTATAGACAGGTATATTATGGTTTGCTCCACAAAATCTACTTGAAAGGGTAAAAAGATCAAACTTCCTGTTTATCCCATAGAAGTGTCGAAATTAGACTTTGAAAATCTCTTTCTTCACTTTAAAGAACTCTTGGGAGGAACTAACTAGATGTCTTCAATTTAAGTTGAAGTTGTGATTTAAAAGAAACCTGAGCATGGGCCTTCTGGGTGTTCGTTAGTATACACAATGAAATTATGATATTGTTGAATCCCTAAAATATTCTCTTTTCTTAATTTGTTTGTGAAATTTCAGTTGAAAAGTGATAAAATGAGTGGATCTGTTGAATGTCCGTTCAAAGTTCATTGAAAGTTTTAAATCAGCGAAATCATTAGAGATATCTCGCTAGCAATCATAATTGTAAGCCATAATTAGCATGTTTGAGCACATCTTAAGACATGATTAGAATTATATATATATATATATATATATATATATATATATATATATATATATATATATATGAATCATAAAGTTGATTGTGTCCACCATTAAGCATGTCCAACCTAAGAGAGTTCCTTCATCTAGAACAAACTGTAGTTGATTGGAATCATTTGATTAAATTTTTAATTATTGTACTTAAAAATCGGCCAAGATATTTTTACCATACAGAAGGATGAGATTAAAGAAATGTAGAAGTGTATGGGGGATATTGGTGTATTTTGGTTGACTAAATTATTTAATTAAATTTTAAGGACTGGAAAAATGCCAAATGCTTGGAGGATTAGTACAATAATATCAATATATGAGAATAAGGGAGATGTGGAGTATGCAAATTTTCGTGGCATTAAAATTATGTGAATTTGTGGGAAGGAGTGATTGAACATGGATTAAGGCTATAATTAGAGTGGCAAAAAACCAATTTGGATTTATGTCTAGAAGATCCACTATTGAACCTATATTCTTACTTAGACAGTTAATAGAGAAGTCTATAGAAAAGAAAAAAAAATTTGCATATGGTTTTATTGATTTAGAAAAAGCATATGATAGGGTTCCAAGAGAAATCATTTGGTGAACTTTGTTTAAAAAAAGGTGTACCTATGAAATATATTGATGTAATGAAGGAGATGTATGAGGGAGCCTTAACTAAAGTCCAAGGTTTACAAGTAAAGTCAAAATTGATGGTGGTAAGACTATTGATTTTCTGGTTAAGATAGGTTTGTATCAAGGGTTAGCTATTAGCCTTTATCTTTTCGCTTTAGTTATGGATGGGTTGACGAGTCAGATTCTAGATGAGGTGCCTTGGTGTATGTAATTTGCAGATGATATAGTATTGGTAGGTCACTCTAGAGAAAAAGTAAATATTAAGCTAGAATTATGGAGAGATACCTCAGAATCAAAGGGTTTTAAATAAGTCGTGCAAAGACTGAATATATGAATATGAAATGCCCATTTAATATTAATATTAATATAACTAATGAAACTATTAAAATTGACAATTAGGATAGCCCCTTAAGTAATAAGTTTAAATCAAGGTTTACCGTTTCGGTGCCTATGGGCGTGCTGCCCATCGGCCAAAGCCGGCGTGCCGCTGAAACGGCAGAAAAATTAAATTGGGCAAAAATTGGATTTTTTGGATTTCGGGGAAATTTTGCCGGCACGCCGCTTCGTTTCGCAAGCACGCCGCTAGTTTCACCAATAAAAATTAAAGAAATTTGCATTTCCCTCATTTGTTTCGCCCATTTCGCTCTGCACGCTGCCAAAAAATGGCCAGCGATGCAATTAAGCAATTTTTACCCTCTGAAACGCATAATCACATCTCAAAAAACGAAACTGTAAACACTAGTTTAAATATCTTGGACCAAGGGTATAGAAAGAAGGAAAAATTGATGAAGATGTTGCACATAGGATTAGAGCTAGTTGGCTTAAGTGGAGGGATGCTTCTAGGTTTTGTGTGATAAGCGTGTTCCGCTTAAATTTAATTGTAAGATCTATAAGGCAACAATTAAACTTGCTTTATCATATGGTGCAAAATGTTGGGCCAAAGAATCAACATGTTCAAAAGAAGAGTATTATCAAGATAAGGATGCTAAGATGTACTTCTGGCAAAACTAAGAAAGACAATATAAGAAATGAAGATATTCAAAAGTAGTTAGGCATAGGGTTGATCAGGGATAAAATAGATTAGAGCAGGTTAAGGTGGTTTGGTCATGTAAAGCAGAGACCTAGAGATGCACCTGTAAGAAAGTGCGAGAGTATGCATATTGAAGGGTCTAAGCGAGCAAGAGAAAGACCTAAAAAGACATGGATGGAGTCTATAAAACAATATTTACAAAAACGTAAATTAACTAAAGATATGATTTTTGACATAGCGAGATGGATAGACAAGATTCGTATTGCCGACACTACTTTGGTGGGTACTGGCTTATGATGATGATGATGAGAAGGATGAGATAGATTTTGTATCACCTATCAACAGGTTGACTTTTAATCTGGGATACCTTTTAGCTGAGATTGATGGATAACAGATCTCCGGTTTATAAGTTATAGTTTATGTTTTCCATAAGCAAACAGTATTTGTTTAAAACGTGGACCAAGGGTATTTTTTTTTTCCTAACATCTATCCATAAATATAAGCATATGCACACAGACATCCACACGCACAAAGTTATTATTTTTCCATATTTATTTGCAATGATTTTACTATCCTTTTGGAATGTTGCAGATGGTTCCGCTGTTCAACATATCTTTAAGTGGTATTGGATTCAGTTTACATGGAAGACCTGGCTGCTTGAATTCCAATGTAAGCTTCTCTTTGGCTGCTAGATCATACAATGATAAATATGAAGCATGGGAGCCTCTGGTTGAACCAGTCGATGGATTCTTAAGGTGATTTCTGTTTATGTGTCCTCTATCTGGTTTAATGATCATTTGGTGTATGTCATTTGATATTTCCGTTTGTCCTTCGAGATGCATCTTTATATTAAAAAACTTGGCCATCACTGGCAAAACTTCTTTTTTTAACACTTCGGAGTAGGATTGCTGAGGGTATTACTGAGTGCATATGGTCGAATATGCACAAGTCTGTTGGTAGAAACTTCCCTTGCCAGCCAACGATTTCATTTCCAATTTTATCCATTTTTGTTTTGGAAATTCATCTTATAAGCATTCCTTTACAGTGGCCCTCGTTTGAAAATAATGTCGTTCTCAAAGATTCACTGTGTACTTGGAGGATAATACCAAGGCACATTTTATAAGACAAGTCTTACTATGTTGTTTAAGCATTCTACTTAACCTCTTCATCTTTCAAAAGGCGGTTCCTTACCTCATTCTTCATATAAGCTTCAAATGATCTTCTATTAGTCCTTGTAATATGGCTGGAAACCAATGATTTGTTATGCATTTTCTACTAAGTCGATCCACTCCACCCGAAATTTTCCAAGAAAAGAAAACAGGTGGTCTGTTAATAATCATCATGCTATCGCCTTGTCCAATTTAGCTTCCATTTGTCCTTCAAAAGTGATTCATCTTTCTTTTTGCCTTTTTTGGTTATTCTTTTCTACACTTCAGTGTTTCCCCCTCTCTCCTCTTCCTTTTGCATTTTCCCCTCCTTAAACCATTGTCTATTATATAATTTTGTGTGCAGGTACCAGTATGATACTAATGCTCCTGGTGCTGCTTCTCAGCTACGTCTGACCTCTACCAAGGATCTGAACTTGAATATTTCAGCTTCTAATGCAAATATGTTTTTCCAAGCTTATGCAAGCTGGAATAACCTTAGCCATATCCATGAATATTACGAAAAAACAGTAAGTTTGTAATGATTTTTGGTAACCTCTCCTGTATTCTCTGGTTTCACATTATTTTACCTTAGTTTCTGTTGATGAATTTACCTGGAATATCTGAAGTTCTGTTCTTTGGATTAAGCAGGAAGCAAAAGTGCCAGCTTATGATGGAAAATCTATCCTGGATATACATCAGAGGAGAAACTACTATATTATCCCACAGAACAAGCTTGTCCAGGACATATATCTTCGAGCTACTGAAATCAGGGGACTTCAAAAGATCATAAGGATGCCATCTGGGGATATGAAGCCTTTGAAGGTTCCTGTCTCAAAAAATATGTTGAGCTCTCACTTGGAAGGAAAACTTGGCCAAAAACATAGGACAATGGTGGCTATCATAATAGGCGATGCACAGGTTTGATACTATATTTGCTTTGATGGCATAGATAATCTCCCTCTTCGTTGGGATACATTAGTTTCATCAGGCTCAAGGTATTTCACATTGAGGAACCAGAGAAAAAAGATCTATTGAAAAGTTTCTGGAATTTAATTTAGTGATAGTAAAATTTGCTGGAAAAATTGAATTACTTGTAGTGCAGTTTTCGTGAAGCAACCATAGTTGTTCGGTTCTCCTGTTTGTGTGATTCTAAATGCCAAAACTCATCCTGTCACTTACATTCCCATCAGCATGAACTCTACACTTCTCCAATACCTTTTTTTTTTGTTTGTTCTATATTTTATGGATCTTAATAGATCTTGGGGGCTGAAAAGGCTTCTAAGTAGATTTTTCTTGCTATGTTTATATTGAAAATTGAATTGCCTTACCATGAGATGAGATATCTGTGATTTAGTGTTTCCCACCACACCTGGTTGGGTGGGGGCAGAGGAGGCTATGTTTTCAGATTTTTTTATTAGAAGCATTGAAACATTTGTCTATTTGTCATCATCATTTGAAAGCAAATTTGATAATGTTTATTTTTGTAATGATCTTGAATTATACATATTTTCCTCAGCTCTGCTAAGATAATTGCCACCTGTTTTACTTTTTAACATAATCTCTATTTTCTTTCAATCACAATTAAGATTTGCATTTTTCATAACGTCCTGTAAGCAAGTTTCATTGATTATCATTAGGGTAATTGCAGCAGTATAATGGAAAATTGAATACATGCCGTCTTTGATTATTTTCTTCATAAGCTCCAATTACCTCATTTATAAGAATGTGTGTGTTTGTTTGGAATATATATATATATATATATATATATATATAATATATATATATATATATATATATATATATATATATATATGATTGTTTTATATATATGTCACATATTTTGCATTGCAGCTTCCCTGTGTTGAAGAGTTGTCCACTCAGCAATATTCTGTTTCAATCCGTCTTCTTCCCAGCGACAGCATTCCTAATGGATCATTACTGACACAGCAAAGTGCACGTACATGTGGCAGAAGCTCAGATTGTTCCTTACCTTCTGGATTTCAATTAGTGAATTGGGGTGAAGTCTTTTTCTTCAAAGTTGATTCCTGGTATGTATGAAAGTAATCCTTGATTATTTTATCCATATGGTATTTTTCAGATCACAATGTTTTTTTTTATTAGATATGACATTGACGTTTGATTAAATAATGTCCGTGACCATGAAAATTCAGTAGATTTAAAAATATTTATCTTTTGCACGACCTATTTGAAGAGTTTTTTGTGATGACTCTTAGAATGTGTCTTCCTATCTGTCAGTGAACTCGAATCTGGTTAGCAAGTTTGTGTGTTTGTGTTCTTGGGCTTGTTAGTTCCTTGGGCTCGTAAGCTCGTGAGTTCCTGTTTGTGAGCTTGTGAGTTCCTATTGCAAATTATGTTCATCTCTCCTGGCGGGGGAACTCCAGCTCGAGTTTTCCTGACATGTCCTAGTGAATTCCTGCTTATGTTGTCTTCCTGTTGTTTGCCAGCATGCTGTGGGTGAACGACTTTTCTTTCTTTCGTTCCATCCTTTTCTTTTTTCTTATATTTCTTCTTCTTTCTATCTTTTATAGTGGATTCATGGTTTTTTCTTGTTTGCAAGCTTGTTTCTGTTCCTTAGTTTTCTTCTTGGTTTTTTTTTCCTCCCATTCTCATGTGGTGTTTGTGCTCTGTCCTGCAACTTCCCCTGTTTTTCTTTTATTCTCTCTTTGCTTTTTGTCTCTCATCGTCTTCTTCGTTCTTTCATGTCAGCCTTCTCTTTTGTTCAACTTTGTGAGTCTGCTCCTCCTGCTTTCGAGTTCTTTATTTTGTCCTGTTTGGTGGTCGTGGTCTCCCCAATCACCTCTCCATGGCTTTCTACTTTTTCAGACTCCTCTTTCCCACCCCTTGTTGGCTTGGGGCACTCTCCTCCTTTTGCTGACTTGCATGCTGGTTTAGCAGGTTCCAGTCCTTTTCCTGGAAAGTCTGATGCACCAGAGTCCAGTTGGGATTAAGTTTAAGAAAATTAAACAGTGGACCGTTGTGTGATCACCTAGAAGAGAGGGAGTTCTAGGCTTCTTAGATCTTCATTTGTGGAATCTGTGTGCTATTCTGAGGCACATATGGCTGCATTCCAGAAATTATAAGAATTTGTGGCTTCTCTGGATTCAAAACCAATTGATTATAGACTATAATTTCTGCTCCCTAAAGAGTTCAAGGTACTGTTCATGGAGTTGGAGACTGATTTTGAAAAAGCTAGGTGGGGGGTGGTGGGGGTGGGGTAGAAAAAGAAAAGATCAGGGATAGCAGTGAAACTTCCTTTTGGTTTGACAACTTGCAGCTGCTCAGGCCAGAGCATCTCATATATGGCTACTGTTTTATATATGGATCCGGAATTTCTGCCATTGCCAAAGTTTCTTTCGTTGTCAATGGAACAGATTGGGAGCCTCCTATACATGTTTCGGTCGACTTGAGGAGATTTTGGGATGTTATTCACAGTTCACACACTTCCTAATCCTAGTAGTTACCAACATGACCAGGTTGTGTGGTTCACTTTGAATTCCTGTCTGTTTGAAATGAAGAGTCTACTAGAACTTGAGGAGACTTCCAAAGGTGCCTTTCTTTCAGATCTTTTGGTTCTCCAAGTGTATTTTTACTCCATTCATGAACTCTTTGGCAGGCAATGCATAGAAAGCTTGGCGGGTTGCTGTTCTACGAAAATCATAAAATGGGGATAAGTTGACGGGTGGGCTACAAAGAAACTACTGGGTAAATTGTTCTCTCTTTTTAGATGAAAATCTCTTTGGGAGCAGCTTTGTATCACATTTGGATGGAGCGGAATAGACGAATATTTAATAGCTGTTATTTGCCAGAACAGGAAATCACAAAGAAAGTTGTCCTGGATGTGAAAATGAAGCTCTTTGGAAGATATGGAAAGCAGTATTATCCTGAAGGATTCCCTAAGAAATTGGGATTTGGCTGAAAATTGGGGTTTTTACCACTTTCTTCACTAGTTTCAGGTTTTTTGTGCCTTTGGTGGGGGGTCCTGCTGTACCTTGAGTAGTTTATGGTAGGTCAGGGTTACCCTGCTCCACCATGCCATCCATCTGGATGTTGTCCTGCATACTTTTTACATAACCTTGTAATTAATACACTTACTTTCCAAACACCCCCACCACCACCACCACCACCAACCACCCCCCCCCCCCCCCCCCCCCCCCCCCCCCCCCCCCCCCCCCGCCCGCCCCGCGGGGGTCGTGGCACCAGTGCCAAAAAACCAGAAAAGAAAAGAAAAAAAGGGTCGAAGGCACTGAAAGATGTAATGAGGTCATTAAGTAATGTCTTTGGTTTGTTTTTCCGAAAGAAAGAGCTCTATAGTTAGCTTGAGAGTCTAGAGGGATTCTTTGAATCAGGTCAAACTTTTTGAGAATCCAGATTCATATTGGCTTATTTGCTTCATATGGAAGGGGTGAGCTAGTGTTAAGCTGAAATAATTGACTAGGTCAACGCGTAAGGCAAATATGTTGAGTTCTATCTAAAAACCAATGTGGCTTCTTTGCTACCTAAGTATTAGTTGAGGTGGCTTCAAAACGCAAGAACTGTCAGCTTTATTTATAAAGGATAAGAATAGCAAGTTTTTAACCTTTCCACCATGCCTTTATATTAACAGATTCTAAGCGGAAGACCATGTTTAACTTTCACAAAATTCCTTCCGGTGAAGATGATGTGACCAGATCGACCTTGGATAGTTGGAGTTTCTTGAGATTTTTATTCAGAATTGTTGAAGAGATTTCGATGAAGATTAAGATCTTCAAGCTATTAATAAAATGGTGGCTAGATGGTTACTAGTTAAAATCATGTTGTATCATTGAAAAAGACCTTGATATGAGATGTAATTGGGATGGAGGGTTAAAACCCACATTTTTTACTGATACCCAAAGGGAAGAGGCATTAGATGCAAGATCTTTTAGGCCATTCCTTTGAATGGTTTGTAGAAGATCCTTGCCGAAGTTTTGTATCCAATTATTCCTACTGTTGTTCAAGTATATTGGTGTGCTTTTATCGTGGGAAATGTATTCTGGAGATAGCTTGTGAAAGATCTGATCACAGGATCAGGAAGGGAAGAGGGGGCTTGATTTGCAAGATAGATTTTTAAATGCATATAGTTTGTACTGGGACATTCTGGAATATGATTAGGGGCATTGGTATCCTTTGTTATTTTTTTTGATTTTTGCTTAAATGATTTTCCTGTGAAATCTTTTCTGGAGTTACAAAGGGTTGAGGCATGGTTATTCTTTGTCTCCTTTTTATTTGTTATTGTTATGTAGGGTCTTAGTTAGATTTAATGAAAGCAGAGAAGCTGTTCTTTTATTTCTGGTTTTAGTGTGTGTCAATATTGGCTATGCATTGATGAATATATCTACAATCTGATTTTGTTACTTGGTGTTCTAAATTTGGGGCTTTTTTCGTTCACCGGCATCCATCATCCCATATCTGTGTGAAAACTCATCTCTTACATTTATTGAATAAAATCTAAGTAGTAAAATTGACGCAGTGAAAGTTACGAAAACAAGGATTAATCTTCGTTAATCCTAGAAAACTGGAATTCACCAGCAAATAACCTTGAATCTACAATGAAGATGAGAGAGAAACTCTGTAGTTCTTTTAAAAAAATAATGTCTAAAAAAAGAAAAAATTCGTGTACAACCTTTAGCCCTTATTTATAGACCTTTAAAGACCCCAAAATAAGATATAAACCTATTAAAATTAGGACTCCTATTCGTAGTAAACAACTTAGAGTTAAAATCTGACTCTAAAACCTCTTAAAGACTCCTAATATAACTCAAATACTTATTAACTTAAGAAGCAATAAGAAATTACCAAACTAACCCCTACTTAAATAAGAACTCTAATGACTTCTAAGAGACTTAAAAAAAAACAGCAACAGCACTCCAACTCGTCAAGCTTTGTTCCTCTTCTTCATGTCTAGATGTTCTACATTAGTCCCTTCCACTTCAGAAAAACTCGCCCTCGAGTTGATGTTGGGATAAATAGAACCATCCTATGAATGATACTTGAGCAAATCTACAACATTGAAAGTCCTAGAAATACCCATGTCATCTGGCAAATCGATAACATAAGCATTGCTATTGATCTTCTTCAGCACCCTGTATGGACCATATTTCTTAGGCTTTAACTTGCGGTATGTACCGATAGGAAACCTCTCCTTTCGTAAGAAAACCATCACCTCATCACCTATAGCAAACTCCTTGAACCTCCTGTGCTTGTCTGCATTAAACTTGTTTTTAGCATTGGTTGCTTCCAACCTTTGCCTAACCTCCTCCTGAATTGACTGAACCTTCTCAGCCATGTTTTGAGCTGCTATACTAGTACTTGATGACTTGGGAAGAGAAACCAAATCTAATGCATGACGCGGAGCCTTTACATACACCACAGAAAAAGGTGTCATACCTGTAGCACTAGATACCGAACTGTTGTATGCAAATTCAGCTTGTGGCAAAGCTTGATCCCACTGTTTCGGTTTATCCCTACAAATACAACGAATCAAATTCCCAAGTGTTCTGTTAACCACTTCCGTCTGCCCATCAGTTTGTGGGTGTGCTGTGCTACTGAACTTTAAGAAAGTATCAAACATCTTCCATAAAGTAAGCCAAAAGTGGCTAAGAAATTTTGTATCTCTGTCAAATGTGATAGATTTGGGAACTCCATGGAGACGAACAATTTCACAAAAAAATTGACTAGCAATATGAGAAGCATTTTATGTCTTACGACAAGGAATAAAGTGTGCCATCTTGCTAAATCTATCAACTACCACAAACACCGAATCCACACCCCGCTGAGTACGAGGCAAACCAAGCACAAAATCCATAGATAAATCCTCCCAAATAGATTCTGGAACTGGTAAAGGAGTGTACAAACCTATATTTTGTGCTTGCCCCTTTGATGTTTGATAGATATAACACTTTCAAACATGATTTCTAGCTTCCTTCTTCAGCTGTGGCCAATAATACCTCTCCTCCAACAAGGCTATGGTCTTATCACGACCAAAGTGTCCGCTAAGACCACTTCCATGAAGGTCACGAACTAGTTCCTCACGCAAAGAAACCCCCGGAATACGCAATCGATTTCCACGAAATAAGAAGCCATCCAACACAAAGAAATCATCCGAAGACTTGTGCGCCATACACTTTTGCCAAATTTCTGCAAAATCATCATCAGTAGAATAAAGTTCTTTCAGAGAATCAAACCCAACTACCTCCTGTGCATGGTGACCAGCAAGCTAGCTCTCCTACTTAAAGCATCTGCAACCCGGTTAAGAACTCCTGATTTATGACAAATCACAAATAGAAATTTCTGCAAATATGCGGACCACCTAGCATGCATACTAGTCAAGTGCTTCTGACTATTTAAGAACTTCAAAGCTTGATGATCAGAATAGAGAATAAACTCACGCTGTACAAGATAGTGTTCCCAATGTTTCAAAGCACGAACAATAGCATAGAACTCTTGGTCATAAGTAGACCACTTCTGTCTTGCATCACTAAGTTTCTCACTAAAGTAAGCAACTGGTCTTCCCTCTTGGGACAAAACAGCCCCAACGCCCACTCCACATGCATCAACCTCAACTTCAAATAATTTTTCAAAACACGGTAAGGCCAATACAGGGGTGTTGCATAATTTTTCTTTGATCAAGGAAAAACTATCATCTTGTTCTGGACCCCAATTAAACTTCCCCTTCTTTGAACATTCAGTAATTGGAGCCATAATAGAATTGAAATTTCTAATGAATCTACGATAAAATGTAGCCAAACTATGAAAACTACGTACATCGGTAATAGTCTTAGGTGTAGGCCAATCTCGGATACCTCGTATCTTATCATCATCAACATGTATGCCGTTTGAACTCACCACATAACCCAAAAACAGCAACTTATTAGTCATGAATATACACTTTTTCAAATTGATAAACAATTTGTTTTGCATCAAGACCTCCAATACTTGACGCAAATGTATAAGGTGATCCTCATGTAACTTGCTGTATATCAAGATATCATCAAAGTAAACAACCACAAACTTGCCAATTAAAGGTCGTAATACTTGATTCATTACCCTCATAAAAGTGCTAGGGGCATTCGACAGCCCGAATGGCATGACCAACCATTCAAATAAACCATCCCTGGTCTTAAATGCAGTCTTCCACTTATCTCCAGGACGAATTAGGATTTGATGATAACCACTCAAATTAATTTTAGAAAAAATAGTAGAACCAGATAACATATCCAACATATCATCAAGGCGTGGAATGGGAAATTTGTACCTTACAGTGATCTTGTTGATGGCTCTGCTATCAACACACATACGCCAACTCCCATCCTTCTTGGGAGTTAACACAGCGAGAACTGCACATGGGCTGATGCTATCACGAAGGAAACCCTTCTGTAATAATTCTTCCACCTTCTCACGTAGAATTTCATTCTCCTTGGGGCTTATATGATAATGCGGAAGATTAGGCAAACTAGCACCTGGTACCAAATCAATGTGATGCTAAATATCACGCAAAGGGGGTAGTTCGTTGGGCAAATCATCTGCAACCAACTCAATAAACTCTTGTAATAAAGGCTGAACTGGCTCGGGCATTGCCTTCGCATCGTTGGAAGTCTCCACCATATTGGTTTTGACTACCAACGCACGCACCTCTTGCGAACCTCTGGCATCATCTATAAAATTTGAATCCGACGTGGTGATAGTGAGGAAAGACTTGCCGTCCACTTTAGAAGCTTTCGGGATCTTTCCAGATGCCTCGGTTGGTACCATAGCTATGTTGTGTCCTTTCCAGGTAAACAAGTAGACATTGTATTTACACTTGTAGGTGGCATTCACATCGTATTACCATGGCCTGTCCAATAAAACATGACTTGCATCCATCTCAATCACATCACAAGTAATTTCAGCCTTGTAATGCTTCCCAATCGAAATCGGAATAGTACAGATTTCTGAAACCTTCACTGTTGGTCCCTTCTTCTTCCAACCAATAGAATAAGGTAAAGGATGTGGCTTGGTTGGCAATTGCAAATAGTCAACTAATTTTTTTGCTACAAAATTATCACAACTCCCATTGTCAACAATTAAATCGCATAACTTATTGGAGACGGTACACAATGACTGGAAAATATTATGACGCTGGGATCTATCCTCCTGCTTGGCTGAACACAACACTCGTTGCAAGACTAGATTGAGGCGGTCTCCTTCATCTTCTTTCCCAATCTCATACACATCGTTATCATACGTAACAATAGCTCCATCTTCACCCTGTTCTTCTTTTGAAACATCATCCTGTTCAATCAAATTAACTGGCTTCCGGGCTGGGTACTCATTAGATCTGTGCCCTGTCTGATCACATCTGTAACACTTAATTGTGGCAGAACGGGATGAATTTTTAGTTTGTTCCCGGTAACCGACATCTGTTGATTTTCTGAGGTTAGCACCACTTTCTAGAACCATTCTGGAATTGACGTCAGGAGCAAAACTAACTCTGGTATTGACGCCACCTGTAGATGGGTCTGCTGGATTGTCTGTTTGAGGTGCTTTGCCCTTTCTAGAATAATTACCAGCCTTATAAAAAGGCCTACGAGTGAATTCAAAACGTCCAACTGTCTTCTCCATCAATTCAGCTTTCAATGCCATGTTGGGTGCTTCATCCACTGACCACAAAGTCTGCAACCCAATTTTGTTTCGACTTGATGGTTTTAGCCCTGCCAAATATCTAGCAACTCTATGCGATTCTGTTTCAAACAAATTATTATGTGCAGATAGTCTAGAGAATTCAGCAGTATAATCAGAAATTGATTTACTTCCTTGAACGCAGTTCTGATAAAGCTGAAATAGATGCTGATCGTAGTCTGGCGGTAAGAATCTCTCCATCATCAGTTGCTTCATTCTCCTCCCCATATGGATTAGGACTTTTCCCTGTCGACGTCTATTATTCTGCAACGTGTCCCATCAGACGGCTACTCCACTCTTCAGTTTGAAAGCAACAAGTTTCACTTGTCTCTCTTCACGAACTTCCATCATCTCAAAAAATCTCTCAACTTCTGAAACCCAATCGAGAAATTTTTCGATATTCATATTCCCACTAAAAGAAGGAATATCTGCCTTGATGTGGTAATCTTCGAACCTTCTATTGTGAACTTCATGATCTCTCTGATCGCGAACTATCTCCTCCTCTTCTAGGTCTGAATTATCATTGCCAAATAGTGCCCGATGATGCCCGCGAACATTGCGTTCATGGGGTCGTTGGTAGCGCCTTCTGACTTCAACACCTGGGGGTCCTAGGGCAAGTCCCGCGGCTCCGAGCCCAACGGCGTTTTGATTAGGGTTGGCATTAATAGCTATATCAGTGATCATCTGACGAATCTTCGCCATCTGTTGCCGTTGTTCTGTAATGGCCTCCCAAATCGCTTCTTGCCCACAAACAACGTTGATGGGATTGTTACCGTCACCCTCAGTGTTGGCCATCTCGTCAGGCAAGTCCTGTCTCTGATACCAATTGACGCAGTGAAAGTTACGAAAACAAGGATTAATCTTCATTAATCCTAGAAAACTGGAATCCACTAGCAAATAACCTTGAATCCACAGGGAAGATGAGAGAGAAACTCTGTAGTTCTTTTCAAAAATAATGTCTAAAAAAAGAAAAAATTCGTGTACAACCTTTACCCCTTATTTATAGACCTTTAAAGACCCCAAAATAAGATATAAACCTATTAAAATTAGGACTCCTACTCGTAGTAAACAACTTAGAGTTAAAATCTGACTCTAAAACCTCTTAAAGACTCCTAATATAACTCAAATACTTATTAACTTAAGAAGCAATAAGAAATTACCAAACTAACCCCTACTTAAATAAGAACTCTAATGACTTCTAAGAGACTTAAAAAAAACAGCAACAGCACTCCAACTCGTCAAGCTTTGTTCCTCTTCTTCATGTCTAGATGTTCTACATCAAAAATAGTACTTCTCACTCAAACAATGCTTTTTTCTATCTAGTGTCAGAAAAATTTATCTTCTAATACTGGATTACATAACCTACCTCTTTCTTTCGCTGAAGCATATGTTTTCAATTATAAATCAGTCATCTTAAATCTTAAATTTTTTCACTTAGTACCATAATATTATGGTGACTGATTATAGCCCAATATCCTCTCTTTTTTTTAAGGGGTCCCACAAAATTGTTATGCTACTTCTCCTCTCTAGATGCTCCCAGATTTTTGGCATTTATCCAACGTTTGAGAGACAACAGATTGAGAGAAGATTTTGTATACAGATTAGTAGAGAAGTGGTGCATAGAAAAAATCTTTACTAAATTATGGCTTATGGTATCTTCCTGGATTTTCTCCTTAGTTTGCTTGGTTAGCCTTGCTGGGGCCTACTTTATACACTTATGTAGAGCTAAAGTCTTCCTGACTGACAGTTCCACATTTATTATCTTGCTGTTCAAAGTTGAAACTATCTATTGTATATTTGTATTTCCACATTGTAGCGTTAGCTGGTTTAGATTGCATATGGATAGTTATATCCTATGATATAGTGGCCAATGAATTGAGCAGTAGACAGATATTTTCACATAATCCTGTTTTACATAGCATCTGCAGAAATGCCATTTTCGACTGGCGTCATGTGGAATTGTTTACTCCTTCAGTAGGATCATATCACATTATACTGAGGATTTCTCTGCGGCTTATACTTCTAAATTTCTCACACCTTATGGATCTTCTGTTTTCAATTTGAACAGGATTTCTATGTGGTGGAATTGATGGTAACAGAGATGGGGAAAGGTAATTCCTTTGTCATTTCTATATTTGCTACTTATTCTGGGAGTTTTTTTTTTCCAGTTTTCTAGTCTCCATAATCTTGCTTATCTTGGATGTTCAGTGGTTGGAATAACAGTGGGAAATCTGAATCCCTATAATGGTTGCATATTTCACTAAAGTAAATCATGATTTACAAATGTATTATACATAATAATGTGATATAACAGTCTTGGGAAACTTGAAGATGGATAGTTTGGAGTGCAATTTCTAATGCATCACCTGAAATATAAATTCTTGATTCTAGAAGGCTGTGGAGTTCCTATGAGGAGCAGTAGAAGGAATATAACAACATCCTAGAAGAGCTTTCTTGGTTGTTTATTCCACTATACTAAATCATGATTTAGAAATATATTATATGTAATAATTTAGTATAACAGTCTTGGGAAACTTTAAGATTGATATTTTGAAGTGCTACTGGTAATTCATTACCTGAAATATAAATTCCTTGTTTCTAGAAGTATTTGGAGATCCTTTGAGAGCAGTACAAGGAATGCATCAACTTTCAAGAAGAGCTTTCTTTCTTTTGGAATTTTTCGAGGATAATTCACTTCATCAATGTACTTTATCTAAGGAGTGGATCCTTGATGTATATGAGAAACATGATTTTTCGTGCCAAAATTTCACCTTTTGCCCCCTAGAGGCACGTTTTGCAGGGAAAAATTGTTAAATTGTATCTTTGGCAATATTTAGTGGCAGTAAAGTGAAACGCAGCGGCATGCCAAGCAAACGGGTGAAATAGCAGTAAACGCAATTTTAAAAAAAAATTATTATTTGGATGGCATGAATTGAAATTTCACACGATTTAAGCTAAATTTCCTTAAAATCCAAAACAAAACAAAAAAAACTCAATTTTATCTTTTTTATTTTTCCGATGATGGCATGTAGCTGAAATTTCGTTTCGTGCCCTAGGCAGCATGCAGCGGCGTCGAAACAAAAAACTTTGATGGTAAATGTTTTTAAAGGGAGCAAGGAAGAGGGAAGATAGAGAAAAAGAGAAAGAGAGAGAGAGTTTGGAATATTGTAAATGCTATGGGAATCATAGAATCTTATATTAAGACTCAAAGAAAACTTGTTATCATCATCATAAGCCAGCTCCCACCCAAATGAGGTCGGCAACACGAATCTTGTCTCTCCATCCCGCTTTATCGAATATCATATTTTCAGTTAATTTATGTTTTTCTAAATCTTGTTTTACATATTTAATGTCTTTTTAGGTCTCCCTCTTGCTCGCTTCGCCCCTTCAATCTGCATACTCTCACACCTTCAAATAGGTATATCTCTAGGTCTTCACTTTATATTACCAAACCACCTTAACTTATTTTTCTCCATTTAATCTCAAATGCATGCTATGCCTAACCACTTTAGAATGTTTTCATTTCTTTTTTGTCTTTCTTAGTTTTTCTACAAGTCCATTTTAGCATCTAAACTCAATACACTCATCTTCTAAACGTGTTGATTCTTTGCCACCCAACATTCTGCACCATACAAAATAGCTGGTATAATTGCTGTCGTATAAAATTTTTTTTTTAATGTAAGTGGAACACACTTATCACACAAAACCCTATAAGCAACCCTCCACTTAAGCCAACCAGATCTAATCCTGTGTACAACATCTTCATCAATTTCTTCATCTTTTTGTGTCATTGATCCAAGATATTTGAACTTATTACTTAAGGGATGTCCTAATTGTCAATTCTAATAATTTCATTAGTTATATTATTTTTTATATTAAAAGGGCATTTCATATATTCAGTCTTTGCATGGCTTATTTTAAAACCCTTTGATTCTAAGATAACTCTCCACAATTCAAGTTTAATAGTTACTTCTTTTGTGTGACCCACCAATACTACATCATCTGCAAATAACATACCCCGAGGCACTTCATCTTCAATATGATTCATCAACTTATCCATAACTAAAGCGAAAAGATAAGGAATAATAGCTGGCTCTTGATGCAAACCTATCCTAATTGAAAAATCAGTCGTCCCACCACCGACAGTTTTCGCTTATATATCCTTCATTACATTAATATATTTCATTGGTACATCTTTTTTATATAAAGTCCACCAAATTAATTCTCCTGGAACCCTATATGCTTTTTTCTAAATTAATAATAATAATATGCAAATATTTTTTCTTTTCTCTAGACTTTTCTATTAATTGTCTGAGTAAAAATATAGCTTCGGTAAAGGGTCTACCAGGCATAAATCCGAACTAGTTTTCTCAGTCTAATTATTAGCCTTATCTATGCTCAATCACTCTTTCCCACAATTTTATAGTGTGACTCATAAGTTTAATGCCTCGGTAATTTGCACAGTCTTACACATCTCCCTTATTCTTATATATTGGTATTATTATACTAATCCTCCAACCATTTGGCATTTTTCCAGTCTTTAAAATTTCATTAAATAATTTAGTCAACCAAAATGCACCAATATCTCCCATGCACTTCCACACCTCTATAGGGATGTCATTTGGGCCTGAGGCTTTTCCTATTCCCATTTTGACTAGAGCATCTCTAACTTCTACGACTCGAACCGTCCGAAAATAGGTTTGTTCTCTAGTTCCATTACTGCTATCATCCATGCAAAATCTAGATCCTTGTGTATCATCCCCATTTAACAATTTCATAAAGTATTCCTTCCACCTTTTTTTAATCTCCTCATCTTTTTTTTTTTGAAGAAAACTTGTTATCCCACAAAAATAATCTAAAAGTCTCAATAGCCAGAAAATTTTCATTGACTAACAGTAAAATGATGTAGCTATTTTTGGTAACACTTCAGAATCTTCTCAATCTTTATATATCTAAATGAAGCCATTTGTTTATTTTTCTTTTTTTTTTTTATGGTAATCTGGAGGATTTCCAGATAAATAAGTAAATGTTTTGATACTAGGATATATGGAAATTAAGATATCAAATCACAAAGGCTAATGTGAGATGAACCAAATCAATGATAAAATAGAAAAAATATGAATTAGCGAGAAATATGCCACCTTCTGTGCATGTAGACAAAATTTTTTTTTCTCTTAATTGCTTTATTAGTGCCAAAGCTTGGGTTTCTTAATGGTAAATGTGAGAAAAACCTTTTGTAAATTCCTAATCTGAACAATCAACTAGTTCTCAAAAGTTTGAAAGCCAATGGTGTATTTTCATTAATTCAAATTAATTCTTATAAATTTATCCGAACATATATTTGCATGAGAGAAAGCCCTAAACTAAACTTAAGATACAAAAAGCAAACAGCCCTTCAGACAAAATGATAAGCCATGAAGATATATTCTTAATAATTATAATAATACAAGCCCTGGATTCAAATACCTTGAATAATAACAATTTATGGGCAATGCCAATCAGACCTCATTTTGGAGTCCAAATCATTGGAATTGTGACCAAAATTGCTACATATCTAATGTTGATCTTTAGAAAAGCATGGCAATGCATCCAATACTAATGCAGCCCAGTGATTTAGTTGTTGAACTAGGTGGATCCCCCATATTTGGCCTACTTTTTTTAAGTGGTATGAAAATCATGGGAGTAGTTGTTGAATTGTCAAAGAAGTAGTTGATAGTGGATTACAAACTATTGAATATGATAAAATTTCAAGATGTTGAATGTGAATTCTCATATGAAGTAAACGAGAGGCTAGTTACCAGTGTACTAGACTTTTGGCCACTAGACTACAATATATATCTAGTTTAGGAAATACGTACGAGGTTTGATTTCATTTGTCTTTTGATTTTAGAAGTTTGGAACCTCGATTAAAGGGTTGAGCAAGTCCTCTCACTGGGCGAGTACCCAAGTGAATAATCCTTAATTGTCCGTATGCTATCATTGCATTATTTTTTACTCCCGTCGACATAGCTTTCCTTGTAACAATTAGTCTGGTCGTTTCGTTTTCGCTCACATCAGTCTTCCATCATGATGATAAGAAGAAAATTAAACCACAAGTTCAGTATGGCTTTGATCCACAATACCTTGGAGTGAAGCTTGTGAGTTGAAGTAACCTAACGGCAATCTATACTGATTGATGGGCTAGCCATGCAAGAGAGGAGAGACCAAGAACTATGTGGTGGTGTGAACAATATAACTCTATAGTCTACTCGTTAAGAGGCTAGGAAAGCGATTATCGTCAATAAAATCGGTATTGCTTTTTTTTTTTTTTCTTAACTGTGGTTCATCTTAACATCCACTTTGGAATTTGTCTGATTTTTTGGTCTAACCTTTGGTAAGGGGAACACTATCCTCTCTCACCAATACCTAGACTTTTTCTTGCAAGAATGTTATAGGATACTATAGTGTTGAATATCCTGTCATTGGAACTCCATGGGTCAGAATTTTGGAATCTTAAGTTCAATATCTTTTATGGAGATGTAGCAGTTGGGATCCCTTTTGAAGGAACTTATCTTGTCTGTCACTCTTGAGCCTGACACTTTTATAGCGTCTCATTTGGACTCTCCCCACATGAGCCTTTCTCATCTAGCTCCTTCTTTGAGCTCCTTTGTTTCCCTCAGGATATGCACCTCCTTCTTGTCCCCCATACTTTCCTTGGAAGTCCCCTGCTTGTCCCAAAGTTAAAGTCTTTCTTTTGATAGCTTTGTACAATGACATCAATACCCTCAACATTCTCCAAAGATGAAGTAAGGTTTTTACTCATTCTCCTAACATGTGTGTTGTGTCTTCGTGATCTGGAATTCGTGGATCATATTTTGCTTCATTATTAGCTGGCGAGTTTCCTGTTGTATTCTCCAAAGATGAAGTAAGCTCCTTAGAACAAGGCCGTTCTAAGGAGCTTAGTTTATCTGGGTATCAATGGAGTTTTCCACTCCTTAGAAGGATAGGCAAGCTGATCTAACATGGAGTATTATCCCTACCATATGGATAATTGGGTGGTTCGCAATCAATGCATCTTTGAAGGAAAATTGATTAGTTAGCACATAATTTTTGGTGACATGTGGCTCTAGGTTTATCTTTTTTTTGATTGGTAATAAAAAGGATTATATTGAGGCTCAAAAAAGCAAGGAGTACAGAGACTAGACAATACACGATTTCTGTACATGAACCAATCTACAAATCACAAAAGTTCCCGCATTCAAAAAACTCATGACGAATCAACCCTTTACAAGATTCAGAACTTGATGCCCAATATAGTAGGAAGTTAAGAGATGATTGTACTAAACCCCAAAAGGGACTAGATGAATCTTCGAAAATTCTCTTGTTTCTCTCTTTCCAAAGTGTCCAAAGAATAGCCGCCGGTGCCAAATTCCACAGTACATCGTACCTTAGAAACACTTTTGCTATAACCCCATGACTGCAGCACTTGAATTAAATCTCTAGGCTGCATCCATAATTTGCCAAATCTTTGTAGGATAACAGACCACAAATCGTGTGCAACCTTGCAGTGGACAAACAAATGATTTACAAACTCCAAATCAGATTTACACAAGACACATCTGTTTGGGATATGCCACCCCCTTTTCATGAGGTTTTCTATTGTCAATACTCTCCCCAATGCTGCTGTCCATATAAAGAAACCAATTTTGGATGGAAGATTAGGTTGCCATAGCATATTTGAGAGCATAAATCTGATGTCCTTCTTGGCTAGATGATTGTAGAACCCTTTTACGGTAAAATCACCTGATCTGTTCCCCACCCATTTCATCTCATCTTGATTTGAGTTCGGCTGATGGCCATGAATGCTCACTAATAGGAGCTAGAGAGTCAATTTCCCAATCAAACAGGTTCCTTCTGAAATTGAGATTCCAATTCCATCCACTCCCATCATAAGAACATAGATCAGCAATATACATCTGCGAAGAAGTAGTAATGTTGAAGAGATCGAGAAATCTAGCTTTTAGTGGCTCTAGCTTTATCTTGGGTTTGCCTACGGAAGGATTTTAGATTCATATCTCAAAATGACGTGCTTCATAATTGGTGAACTCCAACATTTACCATGTATGCCTATAGTGTTCTCTACTATCTTCCAGCATTTACTTTTGTTGCTGTTTTTCTTTTCTATGCTACTCTTAGTCATTTTTCATAGGCATCTGATATATATATATATATGTACCCTAACCATATTTGAACCAAGAGAATAGTGTAACTAATTTTTCTGATATGATCCACTATCCCTAGCATATGCTGAAGTTTAGATGATGTTTTATGATAAGTTGGTGCCAATTAGCTACTCTTAAAGCTTGTATCATAAGTTCTGTCATCTACGGGAGAAAAATGATTAATCCTGATTTATTGAAGAATTTTATAAATGTTTGAGCCTAGTTGATTTGGAATAGTTTGGTGATCAATTCGTGGCAAGATACTTGGGTAGTCTGGCTAGAATTTTGTAACAAGATTGTTTTATCAACAAAGTTGCCTTGAGGAGGCCTATCAAACAGCCTTAAGACCGAAAAGAAATTGAAGAGGGCTTCTTTCAACAGTTTGGACATGATTTCAGGTGCTGGATCCTTAAAGTAAAATTGGTTCTTTCAAGGTCTACCAAGTGGCTAATGGCAAGCATCTAGAAATAGTGAAACAGCACCATGATACAGTTACTACAATGGCGATGATTGACATGTCATATCTGTTAGCTTAAGCTTTTAGGTGCAACGGTTTTTTTAACATGGTATCAGAGCGGGAGGCCTTGTGTTCAACTTCTGAGGCTGACTCTGCCTTGGCATTTATTTGTATCTAAGATAAGATGTTCATACCTTGTGTTTGCCCTCCTCACATATGTTCTTGTGTTAAGTCACACTTGTGGGGGAGTGTTGAAATATCATATTTGGGCCCTCTCATTGATATACATGGTTGTGCCTTCACCTATTAGCTTAAGCTTTTAGGTTCAACGTTCATTTAACAGAGATGGAGAGTAACGCATGCTTTAATGCAAAGAAAAGGAATGTGTGTTTGGTGAGTGTTCTAGCAGAAAAATTGATAATCAGCTGATCATGACTGATGAAGAGATGCTGTATATGACACCAAAGGAAATGATGAATCTCCCCAACAATACGCAAAATCCTGATTTTGGAACTAAACTCATCATAAAGTAAATCATGTTGTGCCCTAAGAACCAAGGAGGGAAAATTGGTTGTGCCATAATATTTTACTTTCGCACTTCCTATGGCTTAAAAGTTCATTTAGGATGACCATTTGCATTAAAACATTTTCGGCTGTTGGAAATGGACCTAATTAGATCCATCTGATTGGACCTGAAAATAACTCATATTTGTCAAAATCCTCTAACATTCACAAGTGCAAGGAGTTTCTAATTTCGGCGCATAAAAATGGTTATTTAGGATGGACAAGCACTTGATTCAACCTCCCACTATGAATCCTCCTTGTCTTGTTGCAAATGGAATCTTCTCAAGCGAGTTTGGATAAGCAGTGGTACTTGGTCTTATTGTTGCCATTTTCGTTGTACCAGATAGGAACAGTTTTAGGCCCTTCCAAAACATTGCCATTTCTACCAGCTAACGACCTGACAAAGCTGTCAGAAGACCCATATGTGAAGTGAAATTGATACTCTTTTTACTCGCTGAAGGACCTATCACTAATTGCATATTGGAGTCATTTCCATGTGATTTCCAGACTTCTGTTTCTTGTCCATGATCTATGGAGGAAACATTGGATCTCATTTATAAGAGAGATATGACTTAGAAGACATCTTAGTTACTTGATACACAGTCTACTACATGTCCCAGGATCTGCTAATGCTTTCAGATGGATATAATATAACAAAGTTGCAAGGTGGTCAATCATGTCTTTTTGTCAAAGAATAATATACCTGGGTTAAAATCTCTTGAACAACAAGGCCCAAGTGAAAATCCCATTACCAATAACAATTTTAAAATTTCGAAGTACAATCTTTAAAGAACACATCATAGTTGTTAGAGATTAAAATTTCCAAGTATCTACCACTATATTTAAAACTGATGGAACCCTTCCACAACGTTCTTGTCTACTCCATGTCAGTGCAATGAGAGCAAAGATCATGCAAAGGGAAGGAGTTAACTGGCTGATGAGTATGCCCCCGCGGGAAGAGGGGGGGGGGGGGGGGGGGGGGGGGGGGGGGGGGTGGGGAGTTGTTTATGAAAGATAATAAAACATATGATTTTTGTTAGAAAGATAATAAAACATATGATTTTTGTTAGAACATGGCGGAGAGACAAGATTCGTGTCGCCTGACCCCATTTTGGTGTGAACTGGCTTTTGATGATGATGGTGAATAAAACATATAATTTAAGTGAACATTTGATGGGCATGAATTGAATGATGCTAGTTGTGCTTCTAGCCAGTTGCCTGAACCAATGTCATTGTCATTGTCTAGTTAATTGATTGATTATTTGGATTCTAAGCTCTAAGCAGCATTATTTTCAATTATAACCATTGACTAGTAGTTTCAATCATTTTTACTGACTTGTTGCAGTATGCCACTGCAATTCTGTAACATATCCAGAAGAAAAACATATGAAATTTAAAGAGGAAAGAAAAAAATGAATAAATAAATAACTTTAACTGGAACTATCTCAGAGGTGTGAAACAAGATGCCTTATGCTGGACATGTTGATGTTACAACTTATATCTGCAGGTATTGCTTATCAGGATTAATGGAAAATTTGATTTTTGCAGGTGAACCTGTTGGATTCTTTTCATCTCCTCTGAATCGGATTGCAAGAACCATCCAAGATGGTTCAAATTCTCATGATTATGGATTATCCTTGATAGAGCTATCCTTTGTAGAATCTATGGCACGTGCCTTCTTCCATATTCTGAATGTTTTTTTTTCCTTTCACCTATGTAATTTTATCTTGCAACTGTTACTCTTTAACCTTGGTAATGGACATGCAGAAGACACATCAAGGAGATACATGTAACCAGACCCATGGAAGATTGAGATGCTCTGTGCTTCTTTGTCCGCTGTCTGAAGATTACAGTAGTAACAACAATATAAGAGACGAAAGAAGACGTGGACCCATCGAAATTAGCCCTACCAAGGAGGGGCCTTGGACTACTGTGAGGCTAAACTATGCAGCACGTGCAGCTTGTTGGCGGCTAGGCAATGATGTTGTTGCCAGTGAAGTAAGTGTCAAAGATGGCAATAGATATGTAACTATTCGGTCTCTGGTCTCTGTTCGTAATGATACAGATTTCATGCTTGATATATGCCTCAAACCAAAAGCTCTTAGTGAAGGCATGATATCCATAAAAGATGGAAGCAAACATAGTCAGAAAGACGTCAATGATGATCTGGTTGGAACAGACGAATACTTCGAAACTGAGAAATACAACCCAGTCAAAGGCTGGGTTTGTTGTTCTAATCTAGCTAACCAAGATCACTCAAGACAAACAGGCTCTCCCCCGGTAAGTGATAAATGATATTTGTTCCTTGTACACGTTATCCAACGAAGTTTTTTATTATTATTTGATGGGTAATTTCCTTTCTAAACTCTGCTCTTTACATGAAGGGGATGTGATATTTGTATGGGGACAACTTATATGATGTGCATATTTGCATGGGACTGGTTTTGTTATATGAATGCTGGATTCAGGATGGTTCAGCTTTCAGTTTTATGTACTGTGGGAAGTTACCTCTTGTTATTTATCAGAAACTTGGTGGAAAGTATTTCTTAAATTACCATAGAAGCCCAGATTACTTATATTGAATCAGGAGAAACCTCCTGCATGTTGTCACCAACACTAAAGATTCAAGAGATGTGAATCCTGAAGGCTGACTTTCATCAAATACAATAAAGCTCATTATTGATGCTGTTCATCATCTGAATCCTTGAACACCGGGGGATGATCGTACGGCCTCTGCTGGCATATGTCTAATACCATCCCGTGTCATCTTCCTGTGATGCCTACCAACATGTCTGGCCTACAAGTTCCCTTGCATCTACCTCTTCACCTCTAGAGGCACTCATAGACAATCTTATCTTTTAATCATTGCACTCTAGTACCCCTAGTAACTTGCTGGCAATAGTTACAAACTGTCTTGTTCTTGCCTCCTAATATAGTCCCATGAATCTAACCAATATCCTACCTACAACTTTGTTACTCGCATCCACTACCACTACCAAATGCCATACTACTACTCTGCTACATAGAAATCAGAAAATCCATACAATCACAAAAAGGATACCTACATTCAACTAGTCAGTAACAAAAATGTCAATTATTTATTTTCTATCATATATTTACAAATTTTACTTGAACCGTTTTGAACATTATTTTAAATTTATAGAATGCAAAATAATCTATATACATAAGTAGCTGAACAATTACTTTCCATACCTTCCAATAATTCAACATTTTTTTTTATTTTTTTATTTTTATTTTAATATTATGTTTTTTTGTAAATAGAATACTAATTTATAACACAAATATTTTTTCATTATTCCATGTATTTTAATGTCATTTTCAAAAACTTTTCAAATTTTCAATTAACTTATATTTTAAATTTATTAAATGTACTATTATGTTAATTTCATGATAATTAACAAAATGAAACATAAAATCCTTCTTTTTATCTTTCTATATTTTAAAATTTTTTGATGACTTATTGTATTTTTCTATAATTTTTTCTATTTTTAATGTTTTTCGAGTAAAATAATTCAAATATATCTTAAATTTTACCGAAAATTCAAAGTGGCGACATCCGTCAAATGGGTTGAGTATTACTACATCATATATATATGAAAATGAACTGTTTCCAAGAAGATTAAAGCCTTAAAAATGAAAAAAAGGTCACATTTTACCTGTAATGGAGGGGGACGGGGACATGAAACTCCAAATCTGCTCTAAAAGTGTTCTACAGCACTTATATACTGTAGATCTGAAGATATTACATCACTTTCAGGCCTTAAAGCTTGGTTTTTGGGAGAAATGAGAAGCAGTGTGAGCGATTTGGGGGAGAAATCTTTTCTTCAACGTCTCAAGCAAATAAGTGCCAAAAAAGAAGGGTGCCTCAGGTACCCATTTAGTCGAGGCCCACGTGCACGCGCACACACACACGCACACACACAAAACATGGATAAATGGCATAAACAGAAAACACTGGGCAAAACTATTTAATGTACCTTTTCGTTGCTAGAAATGCTTGTTATGTTTTTTCAACATTATAACTGACTTTGTTTACTGATTTCAAATTAGTTTCTTATTACCCGTTTCTAGGAACATTTAAACATTTCAAAATGGTTAAATGGTTTCTTTGTTGAAGGATCTTGACCCAGTAAGGCCTAAATCTATCTACCTAGATTTCATTCCCTTTGCTCAGTATCTTACATTCTTACTTTTATATCCCATATCGGAGCTGCTATTTGGGACCCATTTATGAGTCTCTGAACATGTGAACTTCCATGTAAATAGCTCATTAGGTTGGTTGGACATGTTCTTTTCCAATCCCACCCCCACCCCACAAAAACAATACTATTATTCATGGCTATCCAAGAGAAAATCGATCCAGGTGTTTCTATTCATTGAAAAGGTTCAAGTTTTTAAACCTCGCCATTGATGCTTCATAACATAAAATTAGCAGATTGAATTAGGAACCATTCTTGGCATGTTGCTTGCCAAGTTCCTTAGCACTTCCTTATCACAGAATATGACTTATGCTGTATGGTTCAGTAGATTGTACATTATTGCCATAAAGACTGCTGTCCTAGCTTTTTAGGCCTTGGAAGGAAATATCCTCTCTGATCTCTATATCTTACTACCCTTAATTGCAAGAGCAATGTGCTTAAAGCGCTCGTAATTTAGCATTCAATATGCCGTTACGTGTGTATACTACTTCCTAACATTCATCAACTGACAAATTCTTAGAGTTCAGCCATTGAAGTCCGCTTTCTTGGCTTACAGAATGTCATGAAAGTGGACTTCAACAAGTCACATGGTTAAAGGGAATTCTTCTATGCTTTCAATCTTGGTAAGAGCGAGATGTTCAGAATTGGAGATGTAGAAAATTTATCTCACCTAAGCCATTTCATGGGATGTAGAGCAAGTTCATTACCCACAAGGTACCTTGGAATTCCACTCGGTGCGGGGTATAAGAAAGTATCAGTTTGGAATCCCATTATCGAGAAAATGGAAAGGAGGCTTTCATCATGGAGGAGCTGTATTCTTTCTAAAGGGGGCAAATTGACCTTGTTATCTAGTGTTATTGCAATTTTGCCTACTTTTTTCATGTTTGTCATGACCATTCCCATTTCTGTAGCTAATAGATTGGAGGAGATACAGAGGAGATTCTTGTGGGATGGACCAGAGGGTGTTTCTAAATTTTATTTAGTGAATTGGAAGTTGGTTTGCAAGATGAAGAAAGAAGGGGGTCTGGGGATCTGGCCTCTAAAGGTGTTCAATAAAGCCTTGCTTCAAAAGTGGATATGGAGATACGGCAATGAGAAAAACAATCTGTGGAGGAAGATCATCAATTTTAAAATATGGAACTACATTTGGGGGCCGGTATCCAACTCAACCAAAATCTGCATATGGGTTTAGTTTATGGAGACCGGTTGCTAGATTGGTGGCTTCAGTAGAAAAGGGGTGCAGATTTTCAGTAGGTAATGGGTTGAAAATCCGGTTTTGGGGGCACATTTGGTGTGGTAATGAGAGATTGAAGGATAAATACCCTAATCTCTATAACATCTGTAGTAACAAGGAAGCCTTGGTGTTGTGAAAATTAACGTAGATGGCAATTCAGGTAGAGTTATGGTTATATGGAGGGTGCCTGAGATTGGTGTTGTGAAAATTAGCGTAGATGGTAGTTCATTGGACAATTCGGGTCCTTCTGGTATTGGAGGAGTTATGAGAGATTGGATGGGGACTATTTCCCGCATATTTTGTGCTTTCGTGGGCATTGGCGACTCCACTCGTGCGGAGATGATGGCTCTTCTTGCTGCCCTCTCTGAAGCTTAGAAGATGGGATTGAGGAATTTTGTGGTGGAGGGCACTTCTATTACAGTCATGAGATGGATGGACGGCATTTCTTTTGGATCATGGAGACTTTCACACTTAATTAGCAGAGCTAGAGCCATGGCACGTGAGTTGAATTCCACATTCAACCATGTGTGTAGAGAGGCTAATGGGATTGCAGACCAATTGGCTAAGTTAGGAGCTTTGAGATCAGATACATATTTTGGTCCCATCACGGAGGAGTTCTATGGCTTATGTGTTGACTAGTACTATATACATTTGGGGGGTCATATTTTTTGGGAGGTTTTTTGGGACTTTGTACATGGAAATGTGTATTACAGTTGTATAGGAATCCTTAAGGTACTTTGTGGGAAGATAGGCAAAAGGGGAATCATAGACACATGTACACTTACACTTGTACTTACCTTTTACTTTCTTAATATACATAGACACATCATTAATTATCAAAAAAAAAAAAAAAAACAAAGAAGCCTTGGTAAGCGAATATATGATTAATTCCATTGCTGGTGAGGTGTGGAATATTACATTAAGAAGAAACCTACTGGACTGGGAGGTCAATGATTATGAAGATCTAATGCAGGAATTATACAACATCAGAAAAAGTGCAAGAGGAGGATTCCAGGCAGTGGATAAATGTAAGGTCTGGGTTGTTCACGGTTAAATCAGCATATGAAACATTGATTCAACTGGTGAGAGCTTTCAAGAATGCCAACTGAGTTGGGCAAAATCAATGCCAAGCAAGGTAGTTTTTTTCATGTGCGCAGCTGCATTTGACAAGATATTAACTGTAAATCATCTCAAATCTAGGGGTTAGCAGCTACCGAATCGTTGTATTATGTGCAAGAGTGATGAAGAGACGGTGGAACATCTTCTAATTCATTGTAAGGAAGCGAGGAAATTATGGGACAAGATCCTTGTAAGGTTCGGATTGTCTTGGGTTCAAGCTGGGAAATTTGATAAGGTTTTACAGGCGTGGGGGAAGAGCAAAGGCAAAACCAGCAAGGGGGTGTTGTGGAACATCGCTCCAGTGGCATTATCATGGGGGATTTGTAGCAAAAGAAATAATAGAATTTTCAGGAATCAATAAAGAAGAATGGAAAACCTAGAGAAGAAACTTTTGCGAATGATGTATCATTGAGCCTTGTCAGAAAACATGTTGACTAACTTGTTGCTACAAGAATTCTGTTAGGGGATTTATTTCCAGATTAGAGGGAAAGGGAAAGAGTTTTTGGCATTTTTAGTATTTATAACTTATATCACCTAGTTCTGCTATCTTGGTTAGATATTCTGTGTACGGACATGACATGCTGTTCTATTTTATATCCTTTACTGTTATATATACAATATTTATTACCAATCAAAAAAAAAGTCCGCTTTCTTGGCAGAAAATCTGAGATCAATTAGAAGTGTCTGTCGACAACATCAAACAGACACTATTTATCCTTTGGCATAAATCATCATTTTTTCCCCTTTTTGTTCTCACTCTGTTTGTGTCACTTTTCAACTTATCTAAACAAGCCAAATGATGGTGCATAAACTCAATAATAAATAGTCAATATCTTATAGACTTATGCCCTGTTCTTCGTTGAATGTGCTGAATATGAAGAAATTATATTATACTTTTGCCATTAGTAAAAAGCTTTCAAATCTTTTACAGATGAAGCCGAAAAGGTGTGCTCATCATAATCAGTGGTGGGTGCCACATCAGATTTTTGCAGAGATGAAAAAAATATTTTTGAGATTATGTTGCGGCAGGGGGGGAGAGAGAGAGAGAGAGTGTGTGTGTGTGTGTGTGTTTTATAGATGTGGTGCCCCACCGTTGGTTACGAATGAGCACCCTTTACAGGCTCGTACGTAGAGGATTTGAATTTTTTGTGTGAATACATTGAATTTTACTTGTGAATGTCTGCATCCTGATTGTCCTACTGATAAAAGACTCATAACCTGTTGTAGATCCTGCCAAATTAGGGTCCTAAGAGTGGTTTACTGGCAATGGATCTAACCTCTTGAGATTTTTATCTAAAGATGTGCCCCATAATTGAGCTCCTGTCCCCATATAATATAAATTTAGAGGAAGTGCCATGTTAGTTCTTATGGTCAGTGAAATCATTGTCTTTAGACATTCCAAACTCCAGTAAAAATGCCAGACGTGATCTTATTATTTTCTTTTGATTCTCATAAGGTGGTTCTCTGGAGTTCTCTGTGCCTGTCCAGCTATGTTACCATATTTGTTTTTAATCTTGTGATTGGAAATCATTGCAAAGGTGGTCAAGGCTTTTTCAAGTTAAATGTAGACATTATTGTATTAAATTTATTCTACACAAGAAGGAATATTCTTTTTTCCCTTCGAATTTTCTGTATATAAAATCCATTCAAATCATTAAATCCTAACTTGTTGTCCAAGTCTGCAAATAATTTCATTTGTGCAGAGAGATTTAGATTTTCTTAAAATCTCATCTTTCTGTACAGGAAATTTCTGGAGTTGAGTTGCCATCAGGCTGGGAGTGGGTTGATGATTGGCATGTTGATAATGTATCAGTAAATACTGCTGATGGTTGGGTTTATGCGCCAGATCATGAAAGGCTAAATTGGCCTGAGTCCTATAATCACTCAAATTTTGTGAATTATGCAAGGCAGAGGAGATGGATCAGGAATAGGAATCAGATCTCAGGTATTTTACAGCAGCAAATATCAGTTGGGCAACTGAAACCTGGTGACACAGTTCCTCTTCCTCTTTCAGGCTTGATACATTCTGGAATGTATGTCTTGAAATTAAGGCCTTGGAATGTCAATGATACCAATGAATATTCTTGGAGTTCAGTAGTGGATAAGGACAGCCAGTCATTCTCTGGTGAACCTGAAGAAATTTCTGAAATTTTTGTGTCAGCTCTCACCGAGTCTGAGGAGCTCTTGTGTTGTACCCATGAAACTGGAAATTCTTCAAATAGTGCTCAGAGTTTGTGGTTTTGTTTGAGCATAAAGGCAACTGAAATTGCAAAAGATATGTTGTCAAATCCTATTCAGGATTGGAGTCTTGTGGTTAAATCCCCTCTATCTGTCATTAACTTTCTCCCCTTCTCAGCCGAATTTTCTGTTCTTTTGATGCAAGCAAATAACCAGTTTGTTCCCTGCTGTCAAGGGATTTTTTTCCCTGGAAAAACTGCACAGGTTTACAATGCTGATGTAAGAAAGCCTTTGTACTTTTCACTGCGTCCACAAGGAGGATGGTTGCCAATTCATGTAAGATATATTTGTGATCAGTTATTACTGTTTTTCATTGCTAAAGAACCATGGACCGCTTGATATCACTTCATTGTAATAGTTAACCTATTTATTCTTTTTCAGGAAGCTGTTCTCATATCCCATCCCAGTGGTGTTACATCTAAAACAATAAGTCTCAGAAGTTCATTTTCTGGAAGGTTCCATTATATGCTACATAAGTTTATTTTTAATATTTAGGGATTTATTTTTCTAAGTTTTAGTTCGATATAGCATGGAAGTCCATGTCATAGCAGACTCATTGTTCAACTGTTGGTTTATACAGGATTGTTCAAGTTATTCTTGAACAAAATCATGATAAGGAGCGGGAGCTGGTAGCAAAGGTTGTCAGAGTATATGCTCCTTTTTGGATTACAATTGCAAGATGTCCACCTCTCACATGGAGGCTTCTAGATATTGGAGCTAAAATGCAGAGACGGATGTTTTCTCCGCCATTTCATTTAAAACAGAACAGTGAAGAAGTCATAGAAGAAATCACTAAAGAGGAAATATTTGAAGGATACACCATTGATTCTGCATTGAAATTTAAACTGATGGGCCTTTCAGTCTCTATTAGTCAATCTGGCGAGAAGAAGTTCGGACCTGTTAAAGATCTTTCTCCTCTTGGTGACATGGTACAATAAATCTTATATTTCTCCATAAAGAACTCCTTTTTATTTTAATTAAACTATGTAATTGTTCTTTGGTTGTTAGGATGGTTCAGTGGATCTCTATGCTTATAATGATGATGGCAGTTGCATGCGGCTCTTTATTTCCTCCAAACCATGCCCCTATCAATCTGTTCCAACAAAGGTAGTTTCAGAAATTTAAAGATTCCAAATTGTTGGGTTGAATGATGTTGCATTTGATATGTGTAATCTTCTTTTAGGTGATTTCTGTCAGGCCATTCATGACTTTTACAAATAGACTTGGTCAAGACATCTTTGTTAAGTTGAGCAATGAAGATGAACCAAAGGTTCTACATTCTTATGACTCAAGAGTCTCATTCACATCTCGTGAAGCAGGTGGACAAGAAAAAATCCAAGTGAGTGAGCACCTTGTAATTTGTACATGGCATTTATAAGTGCATGTTTCATATATTATTACCTTTTGATAGCAACTGTTTTTATCATCCATCCTTGTATGTAAGGACCATAAATTGGTGTAGATCCCATCAAAGAAAGTTCCCAGGATGGATGATAAAAACCGTGATCCTAAATTGGTGTAGATCCCATCAAAGAAAGTTCACAATAAGATTTCTCTGTTGCAGTTAGTTACAGACTTTTGGACACTTTCATATTTTGTCTATTGGAATTATCTTATCTATGTGCTTAATCAGTTGTACTGATAGGAAATGTGGTACATGATTTTAGGTCCGGCTTGAAAGTACAAAGTGGTGTTTTCCTTTTGAAATAACAAAGGAGGATACCATCTCTTTGATTTTGAGAGAACATAATGGTGATCGGAAATTTTTGAGAACAGAAATTCGAGGCTATGAAGAAGGATCACGGTTTATAGTTGTGTTTCGTTTAGGATCTATTGATGGTCCGATCAGGTATAAATACATCTAATCATTCTGTAGGTACTCTATATTAGCACCATTGTGGTTATGAAATTTATTTCCTATTTTTCTTGACAGAGTTGAGAACAGAACAATGACTAAGAAAATTAGCATCCGCCAATCTGGATTAGGTGATGATGCATGGATACATTTGAGCCCTCTGTCTACAACAAATTTTTCTTGGGAGGATCCATATGGCCAAAGAACAATTGATACTGAGATCCACCATGGAAGTATCACTTCTATACCCAAATTCAACATGGAAAAGGGTGGGCTATGTTCTGCTAATGAAGGGGTACCAGGATTACATTTTCATGTTATAGAAATAGGTGATATCAAGGTGGCAACATTCTTTGATGACAGCACATCAGATTCAAATTCACATGAAAAATGTGAAGTCCTGGCTTCCATTGATAATTGGAGCACTTCTCATGTGCAGAACCATGCTGCACCTCTGGAGCTCATAATTGAATTAGGTGTTTTTGGGGTTTCTGTGATAGACCACAGGCCAAGGGAAATTTCATTCTTGTACCTAGAGAGTGTCTTCTTCTCATATTCGACTGGTTATGATGGTGGGACAACTAACAGGTTATCCTTACGTACTTCAGCCTTTTTCTGTTTTTGTTTGTCCCTTGGATATGATCCTGTTTTGATTTATAATTTTTAATTTGGAGCTTATGTGATGACCATGAATTAAGCTTCAGTTCCTGACACCCAATACCCACTCTCCTCCCCTTTTCCTTTTCAATGATTTGAAAACTTTTCTTTGAACCTTTTGTCTATTTTTAAATTTAATAGTCGAATGGTCTACATTACCAATGTTGTGATCCTTTTTAATAATACCATACTACAGTTTGTTTCCCAACTTATAAACCATATTCCTTTCGCCACTATAATACAATGTTTGATTTGTACGGTTCAGAATCTTATATGGTTACAAAGTATCAAACTTCAAAAGTTCAAGAACTTAAAATTCGTGGAATGGTATGATATTGGAATGATATTATATTTGAATATTGCAGTAGAAAATAATAATTAATTCAAATAATTGCCTAAAATACTTCCGAGCCATTTTTTGGTTTTCCTTTTCAAAAGTTATTTTTTGCTTTTGAAAGCAAAAACTGTCTTCTAAAAGAAAAAGCAAACGCAAGGTTTGGTTAGTAATCTGGGAAAAAAACAATCTTTTTTGCTTCTGAAGAGGAGCAATGAACAGTTGCTTCTCAATATTCTAAAAATATCACACATCTTCTCTGAAAAGTGTACTCGTTGAGAAAATCGTCACCTTTGTCAATATTTTTTTCCCAACTGGATTTTTTTCCCTTTTTTTTCTTACTAAAGGATACTAGCAACTAAACCTGGCAGTCCGCAATCATTGAAACCAGCACTGATTGCCACCTGGTTCAACCCTTTTTTCCTCTATACTTCAAGAAGTTTGGCATGAATTAAGAAAACTTAAGAAAAACTATACCCTAACACCAAAATGAGAAGATGAGTTTCTGATTTATTCTGGTTTTTACCCCTAGTATTTCTTTTGCTGCTTTCAATGACAATCTATGCAATGGGTTTGGTTCAATTCTGCCACATTTGGTGATAATGGGTTCTTTTGCACTATTGATGCAAATGTGATGGAACTACACCTGCTTATTGCTTTTCAGCATAAAATTAATGCATTACTAAACAGTTTTACTTCATAAGGAAGAGGAGGAGGAGGAGGAGAAGAAGAAGAAAAAAACACACACCCCCTCCCCCTTCCATCCGGCCCCATGCTTACTTTTGGCAGCAATTTTTAGAAAGCAAATCCAATGGAGCCTTAACTAGGCCTTGTAATGTTCGCTTTTCCATTTAAAATGGAATCCATACTGATGCTAGTGATGCAAAAATAAATAAAGAAGAAAAGGAAATTTTTGAGTATGTGAAAGAATCTGTGAAGTGTTGGAGTACAACATGTCTAATACTCGTAGTTCTCTTATTTAGAAGTCTCCATGCAACAAAAGTTTAAATTTTAGCAAAATTTGCAAGGATTATTAAAAAAAAAAAAAATTCTGTTTACTTTTTCCTCCACGGAGATAATATTTCTGAAATAATTTTTGAAAACTCAATTTTTGCAAAATTAATGTTTCTCAGGGCAATTTTGATTGGAAAATTCAAACTGTCCAAAATTTCCCCTGCTGAGAATTTCATTGATACTCCTAAAATCACTTTCCTTTCGTTTGTATTTTTTGTATGATCTGGGTTTCTAAGCCAAATATGACAACTCCTTTAGAAGAAAAATCTAGGATTGGAGGATTTCACCATGCAAAATGAGTGCTTTTGCTAGAAGCTGTACTGGATTTAAGTTGGAACATCTTTTTCAACTGTCTTTTTTGGTTTTCCTTTTTGTTCCTTTTTCTAGCTGAACGCACACACACACACACAGAGCTGTGAGGTTGTGATTAGGCATTTTAAATGAAGAATACCAATATCTGTCGTTCTTATGACTTTTTTCTTTAATGAAATTGGGTTTTTATTGACTATTTACGGGTGTTATCATACATTTTGTAGATCAGTTAATGACTATGATTCATTTCTACGCCCATGTCTTCTTATTATGTATACAACTGATATTTGTTATTTTTTGAGTTATTAATATGTATTTATGTATTCTTCAGAAATTTTGGAGTTCCATTGAGAAACTACTATTTTTTGCCTCAAATAGCTGAAAATCTTCCAGAAATAAAATTCCCCTGCTGAGTTGGAAAACTTACCAGCAAAAAAATAAATAAGTTTATAATGTTGCATAAAATAGCTCATTTGATGCAGGATCTTTAATGGAAAACATTTCTAAAAACTAAAACATGATGGAAAGCAGTAGTCAAATCATTTCACATTTTGTTTATTCATGTGTTGGAGCAACTCAAATGAGCTCTAATCTATGTTCTTTATTTTCTTTTTTTTCCTGCCAGGTTCAAGCTCATATTTGGTCATTTGCAGCTCGATAATCAGCTCCCTCTTACAGTGATGCCTGTGGTGTTGGCACCAGAGCAGACAACTGGCATGCATCACCCAGTTTTCAAAATGACTATTACAATGAGAAATGAGAACCTGGATGGCACCCTGGTGTACCCCTATGTTTATATACGGGTAATGCTTACAATAAGATAAATAATTGATTTTTATTTATTGTAGAGATGAGTGGATTACATGTTCATGTTCATGGTAAAACCTGTATTGGAATGATAGGTAACAGAAAATTGTTGGAGACTTCGTATTCATGAACCTATTATTTGGGCATTGGTGGATCTCTACAATAATCTTCAAATAGATCGTATTCCCAAAAGCTCTACCATTACACAAGTTGATCCAGAAATACGTGTGGAGTAAGAATCTCTATTCTCATGGTTTCTTCAGTGAATTTTGAAATTTGAATTCTCATGGTTTCCATTTAGCAGCCAGTGAAAGTTGAATTTATAATTTTTTTTTTTTGGCCGAAAGATGTTTGTATATAATGTTTTCTGGATTTGATATTCTTGCATTTGCGTTGTTCATAATTCTTTTGCATTGTATTTGTAGGATACATGTAAAATTTCCGAGTGACCTTGAGTTGGGATGAATGAAACTCTAGGAAAATTCAGTGTTACTTCTTTGATGTGGCAGTTGATTGCTAGCACTGCTGGCATTTTTTTAGTAATAAAAATTACTAAAATACTGGTTCAACTTATGTTTTTGCAAGAGAATTCATTATAACCATTGCTGTAGCGTTGTTCCTTCTTTTGGTCCACTATTGGCTCTTGTTGAAGCCACACCCCACTAGACTGAGAGATCAAATTCTTCATGACTTCCATTTTTCTTTTTTCATTTGTGGTGCCCTGTGTTGTTTTAGATCCTCAAACATACAGTCCCTTTCTCTTTGGGGCTACTGGAGGTTTTGTTGCATGTAACCACAAATTCTCACAGTGAGCAGAGCATCTCCCCATTACATCACCTGATCTGCTCCTTCTTGGTTCTATTCATACTCTTATTCTAGATTTGTTCCTCTATTCTTGCCACTTATTTATCTCACCTTCCAAGAAAATGCTTGTAGCACAGCCATTTACAATGTTGTCTTATAAAGTCCTCATGCGATGACCATCCGTTATTCACAAATAATATCTGCTCACGTCTGTGCAGAACTTCCTTGGTCTATTTATTTTTGCCTCATAGGAAATTGCAATATATTGGCTGAAGTTACACATAGTAGGATAATATTTAATACCATATACTGATACAGTCAGTTTTGTCTTGTGGAATGATGTATCCTCATTCTCCACAGCCTAGCTGTTGAATATGTGATTTTTACCCATGATAGACTGATCCTTTATTTTTAATCATGTTAGATTGGACCAATATTCTTTTTTTACAACATATCCCAATCAGAATATATTGACAAATAGATATTCTAGAATTTAATCAATGGGAGCAATAGGTGATGTCTTAAAATTCCATAAGTTAAAGCCTGAACAAAATGCACATACGCATATACAACAAAAAAACCCCCCCACAACCCCCCCCCCCCCCCCCCCCCCCCCCCCCCCCCCCCCCCCCTTCCCCAATACAAGTGTTTTATTTGAGTGCGTCAGAGATTTTTATATTAATGCTTTTTTTGTCGTTCTATTGTTTTCAGTAATCTGCGACATTGGGATACATGGTAGGACTCTTATAAGCACAATGAAAAAAAAAAGGAAAGAAAGAAAAAAACAAATGTGCTTTTAGCAGGTTCTAGTCATCACATGAAAACCTCACAGAGCATTGTTTTCGTTTTCTTTCTATTTCGTGGCTGTTTTTGCTGAATTAAACTCATGAAATTTGTAGTGACACTTGCACAAACTTCATTTACCATAAAAAAAATTATAGATGTGGTGTAACATAATTCACTCAATACCTAAGGCAAGAATATTTTGGTATTATTATATACTGAATCATATATATATATAGTTTAGAAATAAAAAGCTTAATAAATAACTGCGAAATCCCTAGAAGTTGGTTGATAAAAAAAGATGATGTACATGTTAAGAGGTTTTGTCTTCTATATTGGATTTTGCATCATTAGTTGTAAAATTCATCTGTTTAGCTCTAGAAAATAAAATGAGCTAATATTTCTTCTTGATCTTTTCAGCCTAATAGATATTTCGGAAATAAGGTTGAAGCTACATTTGGAGACAGACCCAACTCAAAGACCCCATGGGGTTCTAGGGATATGGAGCCCTATTCTATCAGCTGTTGGAAATGCTTTCAAAATTCAGGTCAGATCACCATTCTCAGCCTTATTTGTTGCATATTGCATTCAGGCATTCATCAATAGTTCTATACAACAGGTTTTGAATGGCTGTCCAAAGTATGTTGTGGAGATTGTTTTGTTGTCGATCGCCTCATGGGCATCGATTTGACCAGAGTTTAGGGGTTTGAGTACCCAAGATATTGTTAGAGATTGGCATGCATATTGCTCCTCCCCCCCAACCTGGTCACCCCAGACATCAGGGTAATTAGATTGGGGTCTGTTATTCTTGAGCAATCTTTGAGGTCCCATTCCTCATGGAACCTCTTGACTGGTTTGTACTATTTTTTGCCCCATATATATTATATTTCTCATTATTCATCAAAAAAAAGAATGGATGTCCAGAGTCTCAACTTTTTTATAAATTCAAAAAAATTCATTCCTTATAAAAGCTTCATACTTTTGAAAGACGAATTTAGCTCTAAAGAATAAGAGCATTGGTATATGCTATTTATATATGCTTTGTGCTTCAACAATGACAACATCAAACTAGCAGTGAAATTTATGTTCTGGATGATCTTGAAATGCATGTTAGACTTCTAACAAATGCCTATTTTTGGGATGAATAAATCTGGAAAGAGCTCCCAAAAACTTTGCAGTGGCATCATTACTTTTAAACCATGACCTAGACATTCATTTTTATAAAATTTCTAAACGGCCTAAAAGTGTGATTTCATGTGGCTAAAAGTAAGCAATATAAGATAATTTGGATGCTTATTTTTGTTTGTCTTCAACCAACTAATTGAAGTGCCAAGTAACATGAATGATTTCTGGAAAGAACATTTGTACCTACTAATTGGAGTGCCAAACATCAGGAGACAGCTTTGGGGGTGGAAAGGTTCACAAATCTGTAGAACCATTCACTATCAAATAATATCATGCTCAGCTGGTACTCAGCTGCCAGAGATGTTTTAGTTAAATATCAAGAACACTAAAGAAGAGCAGGCAACCGTGGGAGACCCCTTTGGTCACCTGAAATCATAAGCTTACTTGCCTTTAGGAAGAATGACTGCGTTTAATAATCAGCCTAATAAACAGGGAGATAAGGAAATGACAGAACATTTGAGATTACAGTTACCTATTATGTCTGCAACAGTTCGACCATTACAGTACCTCCCGTTGGGCATTCCAGTTCCAAAATCAATCCCATATCAATCCAATACCAGGGTAGGCTTGCACGAACCAGGCTCCTACTGAGGTATTTGTTGTTCCCCACATCTGATAGAGAATCCCCAAAGATGAATCGTTGCTTTTAAATATTCCTGACAATGCATGCGTCCTGAATCTCTTTCAGTAGTTATGATGAATTACTTCAATGCGGAAGCTTTCTGATAGATTACCCACCCCTCATTACATGCTTGAGGTAGAATGGAACATCCAAATTATTCCATTATAAGATAATTGTTTCTAATGCAGTGCAATATATGCAATATTTATTTTCAGGTGCATCTACGGAAGGTCATGCACAGAAACAGATACATGCGGAAAAGCTCTGTGGTTCCCGCCATTGTGAACCGTATTTGGAGAGACTTAATCCATAATCCTTTGCATTTGCTATTTTCAGTGGACGTACTTGGTATGACTAGCTCAACTTTGGCATCTCTTAGTAAAGGATTTGCTGATCTCTCAACAGATGGACAATTTCTGCAGTTACGTTCAAAGCAGGTAATCCTACTTTCTTTTCTCCCCGCATAATTCTGTGCTCAATATTAGTAAGTCTACAATATTGATCAAGGAGAATGTAACTTCGACATGGAACAGATGTGGTCAAGAAGAATTACAGGAGTAAGTGATGGATTTCTTCAAGGAACAGAAGCTCTTGCCCAAGGTGTAGCATTTGGAGTTTCTGGTGTATTAACAAAGCCTGTGGAGAGTACCAGACAGCACGGTCTGCTAGGACTTGCTCATGGGCTTGGACGAGCATTTTTGGGTTTCATAGTACAACCAATGAGTGGAGCTTTGGATTTTTTCTCCTTGACAGTAGATGGGATTGGTGCTAGTTGTTCCAGATGCTTGGAGGTTTTCAGTAGCAAAGCCACGTTCCAACGAATTAGAAACCCTAGGGCTATCCATGTAGATGGCATAATTAGGGAGTATTGTGAGCGTGAAGCAGTTGGGCAGGTATATCTCTAATTTTATTCCATGATTTCTTTAATCTTATATTTCCTGAATGAACATGAACCTGAAATTATGGCTCGGGAGGTCCAGAGGTCTGCTATTTTTTATTGTTGTTGAATAATAATACAGTAATCTATTCTGTGCATGTGAGGCAATGGTTTACAAGTATTACTCAAGCATCTGCTTAAGAGTAGCTTTTGAAGAAACAAATTGCCTAACATCATTGAAAACAGAGTTATTTTTCTTATGTAAACATTACATATATGAGGACATCAATTGAAATAACTTATAATATAGTACCACCCAATGCGTCTATATGTCAAATTTCCCATCTTCCAGGCACACAAAATAACATTTGAATTATTCCCATTTTTAAACTTTTTCACAAAAATTTCACGCAGTATTTCTCACATCTCATAAAAAATAACAAAAATTTACTGCCCTATGCATGCATATACAAAATTTCCCACCTTCAAGGTACACAAAGAAACATTTGAATTATTCCCATTTTTAAACTTATTTTACAAAAATGTCGTGCAATATTTCTCACATTCACATCTCATCAAAAATAAATATAAAAAAAAACAGCATTCCTTATCCAACTAATTGGGCCCATCAATAATATCCTGTTCCACAATCCCAATATATCAAATTGAAGAGATAATGAAGAAACTTACCATCGACATACCTGTACAACATTGAAAAGATCCTGGAGGAAGCACCAAACTGTTGAAGCAAAAAAGGCAATGAAGAAACAGTTGGCGGACACCCTTTCTAATTTTCTTGCATCTAACACTCACGTCAAGAATTTGAATGTCTCTATGGATAATGATCAATCATGAACAACTTATCAAGCACAAGCACCAACGAAAAAACTGCACCCTATGGCCTGGCCCACAGGAAATTTATCACAATTTCATTCTTCTTGTGACCTCATAGAACATCAAAAATGATAATGCAGTAAATCAATGAGCTAAATCCAGCTTTCACCCTTTAACGTCAGACCACCATGACGTACTTTAGTACTCTGCAACCTATGAACCAGCTAAGAGCATTGATTTCTCTCCTTAGGTCTTAGGTGTCTTCTAAAGTCAGACCCCAAATTATTGAACCATTTCTAGTGTTGAAGCAATTATAACTGGAAATTGATCTCTTGGGCATCACCATAAGCTGAGGACCACCAAAATGCATAAAAAACTCCCACCACAAACTAGTCGTCCTTCCACAATCTTGCCCCATCTCTCTCTCTCTCTCTCTCTCTCTCTCTCTCTCTCTCTCTCTCTCTCTCCCCCCCCCCCCCCCCCCCCCCCCAATCTCTCTCTCCTCCACCACCACCACCACCTTGAAACTAGTGAACTGCACAATGTCCTGATAATGATACTCTTTTGAATTCCATGTCTTACCCATAAGTGGGTACAACCAAACAATGATTGAGTTTTTTTCTTAATATGAACAATGATTGGGTTGATGATAGTTGATATTATTTGTTTTATATACACAATAAATTGATTTTAATTCTTTTCATATATTTTAAGCATGTCAAAAAATAATAACTAGACAAACAAGAAAAGGCGGAACTCTTTATCAACAATCTAACCAATTTTATGGTGTATATAGTTAAAACTATGGCCATGTGTTGGACCACATCACATGTGGAAGTCCTCCCACAGCAGAAGGGCAGCGTCCTTACTTTCAGACTGGAACAAGAAACGGAAGCTAGAGTGGAAAAACAAATGATAGTATAATCTTTTCAGTTTCATCATTTGTTAAAAGCGTAGGCAGAATCAAGCTTGGAACCACAAAATCCATGTTTGATTAGACTACTTGGTTCTATTTTTCCTGTAGATTCAAGGAAAATTAGATCTACAATTAGGCTATTTTGTGCTTTTCTGCATAGTAGTTGCACTTCTTAGTATACTATTTATATCTTTCAGATGGTACTCTACCTGGCCGAAGCAAGTAGACATTTCGGATGTACAGATATTTTCAGAGAGCCTTCAAAATTTGCTTGGTCTGATTATTATGAAGACCCATTTTGTTGCCCCTCACCAAAGGATCGCTCTAATAACAAATAAACGTGTCATGCTGCTGCAGGTTGGAAAATGGACCATACATTTTCTTATTTCACTATTATTCATATGTCTTTAATTTTTTTTTACTATTTGATCTCCGCTTTTTAATTCTTTTGTCCAGTGTCTCGATCTAGAGAAGATGGATAAGAAACCTAGCAAAATAATGTGGGATGTACCATGGGAAGAACTTATGGCACTGGAGTTGGCAAAAGCAGGCTATTCTCAACCCTCTCTCGTAATCCTCCATCTTAAAAATTTTAAGAGATCAGAAAACTTTATTCAGCTCATCAAATGCAATGTTGAAGGTGACACAGAGGGAGAACCCCAAGCTGTTCGGATCTGTTCAGTAATCCGTAGGGTGTGGAAAGCACACCAATCAGATATGAGAAGCTTAGTTCTAAAGGTCTGGACTTGTTCATAGATACAGTTTAGCCTAATTGAACATATCCGTAGTACTGACTTAATTTTCCATGTGCAGGTTCCTTCAAGCCAAAGACATGTATATTTTGGTTCTGATGAGGCAGATGGGAGAAACCTGCAAAACCAGATCAAGCCCATAATTAAGCCAGGAGAGTTCTCCTCGTTCAGTTGTGTCTCAGGAGAGAGAAAATTTTTAGAACATACTATCAATTTTCAGAAGATTTGGAGCAGCGAACGAGAGTTGAAAAGTCGATGCACATTGTGCCAAGAGCAGGTGAACATATGGTCTTTGCATATTCTATACTTAAGGTTTTGGTTGTCTGGAATCTCTGGATATTATGATGTTAACACGAAAGATATTTTTGTTTTCAGGGATTGGAGGGCAGTGGAATATCTAGTATTTGGAGACCAGTTTGTCCTTACGGGTACCTCTCTCTCTCTCTCTCACTATTATATACACATTTATGGAGTATTTTTTTTTTTGGGTGTCAAGGAATGTTTATCATCATTATCATTACACGGATCTTGTCTCTCTATCCCGTTCTATCAAATATCATATTTTCGGAAGGAATGTTATTATAAACAAGGAATGTCAGTGACACGGATCTTGTCTCTCTATACCGCTCTATCAAATATCATATTTTCGGAAGGAATGTTATTATTATAAACAAGGAATGTTTATAATGACAGAAATAAAATTGATAGGAAACTGCAAGTTCAAAACTTCCATAGCAATTTTTCCAATTTTTTATAATATTTCACCAGAATGTGGTGAAATTATCATTAGTGTGAAAAATCATTGGTGATAGTTCTCATAAAAAAAATCTTTTGATATATCCAAATATTTTGTTTATATGAAAGAAGAGATTGTATTGCAAAGAGCTATAGAGTACACATGCTGAAGAGGTTTTCCTAAACATATCCAAGTAAGATGAATCCATTCAAATTTATGGGACCAAGGTGCATTGTGCTGTTTTAGGCACCATTCCACCCAAGGCTTGCTGTGCCATTTTGCCAGAATTTCTGCAATAACCAGGACAGACAGGCCTTTCCTGTGCATTAAGATTCTTCTTTGATGTTTTGACAGTAGGCATGTCTGTTTCAGCATTCCCTACCTATTGCAACTTCACCTCCTTATCTAGTTGTCTCTCCAGATTCCCTAATGTATTTAACAATGTTGATGTTTTCCAGTATTGTCCTATTTTGGAAAGGGCAATGTTTTCTGTGATTCTAGCAATTTATGACCTTGATTTATTCTATACTTTTCACTTGTCTTGCCCATGTATTGTAAATTTTTATCCATTGCTTTCCAACCTATGGTGAACCCTGCTTAAAAGAGTAGAAACCATCCTTACATTACTTTAAGGATGATCTTCTGTTGATAGAATTTATGTCTATATTCTTTTCCCTTTTGATATAATTTTGTTCTTGTTAAGGCTATATATAAGCTGAGCTTGAGTTCAATTATTTACAGTGGAAGCCAAGCCAAAATTACAGAAAATCTTATTTATTTGACAAGTGTAAGACAAGGTTGGGTGGGTTCAACTTGGTTAAATCTCAGCTCGCATAGTTTGTTGTGTAGTATGTTTCTAATTTAGTATTTATTTAGAAATTGTAATAGTATTATTAAGTTTGAAAAATTAATAGCTTTCCAATTTTATTAAACTTTACATTCCAGTTCCAGGAATTTATAGATTCTTAATTAATAGGCCTTAGGTTCAGGTGGCCCATTAATGTTTTTGGACCAAGCCAAGCATGAGCCTGAAAAATGTGGGCACACCTAAGCCAAGCCTTAGCCGAAATATGTTAGCTCCTGAACTAATCATTAGCGGAAATAATTTTAATGAGCTTGAGCCAACACTACGCCTTACTTAACATAATAATCCTATTGTTTTTTCAACTGTGGAACTCTATTAAGAAATTTGTGAAACTGGCCATTTTATTTAACATTGATCAATATTATTATAGTAATGAATTATGAAATCCCCTTAGTCGAATGCAACTATTGACGTGCCATTTTGCATTGACCAAGTTACATGATAATAGTCATTTACATGGTTTTAATCCATACCTCTCTACATGAAAAAGTTTTTGGGAAAAAACAATGTTTCATTTTTTATCTGAATCACCTTTTCCCATATTACCTTTTTCTTGAAATTTTTCTTATTTTTAAAGGGCATACTTATTTTTTTTTCTTACGAGGTTCTTGTGAGCTTGTGAATTTTCTTATGTTTTTGCATTTGCATACTTTGTAATTCAGCCAGGTCTTCATTTGGGAATGAAAGATAACCATGAACCTTTTGTTTTCCCTTAGATTTTTCTTGGAAACTGCCTCCATAGATTTATTCTATGGCACCAATTCTGGAGATGATTTTAGGGTGATGTTAGAGTTTTATAAATTTCGCTATTTTCCAAGGTGGAGACACGAAACTAGCTTGGAAAATGTAATGTCAAAGATTCCTTGATGTCGTAGACATTTCGGCGACATCAAGTAAAAGTTATCAAATTTTCTCTGATGTCAGCTAAATGTCATTAATTTACAATTTTTTTGGCTTTTTTTCGATCTTTTAATGTCAAGCGATTTTTCCTCCATTTCAACGACATTTCAGTGAAATGTCGGCGACATTTCTCCAGTGACACCTGGAGAAATGTCATTCAAAACGACATTATAAACCTTGATTAGCAGTAAAGGGGTCAATCCAATGTCTGCCATGTAGGATTGTACAAATATAAACTATCTTGAACAAATCTTGGAGGTCATTTGCTGGCCCTGCAAGAAACCAACCATAGACATGCAGCTGAAACATGGTGCTGAAAGAACTTTGGATATTGTCAAAACGTAAATCTTTTTTCAATAATTCAAGAAACTATTTGCAGTGATTTATCTTTGAGAAAATAAATTCCATTTAAAAATAACTTGACGCTAGCCATTCACTAATATGACACATATAGTTCTAAAATTGGATTTAATTTCTTATGCAGATTCGATACCATAATATAGCAATTTGCAGAGTATGAGCTTGGTTCAATCTTGCATATTCTTATTAGCATTGATTTTGATTGCTTAGAACTTGACTCTGATGATCTCCTAATAATTGTTTGGCTTCTCACAGGTATGTATCCATTGGGGACATTGCTCGCGTTGGTAATCATCCTCCAAATGTTGCTGCTGTTTATCATACGAGGGACGGACATTTTGCACTTCCAGTTGGTTACGACCTGGTAAGATTTGTGAAGGTCTAGTTTTAATTTTCTGTTACGAAGTCATATCCTAGTATAATTTGCCCTATAACGGTCAAACAAATCACAGGGAAAAAAAAAATTTGTGCCTCAAAAATGCAAGAGGAAAACTCAAGCATTTACTGGTTCAGTTCTCTGCATCCACTAGCCAGAATTACTGTGGACAATAAATATTCATTTTGTGAGCATCATTTCCTACATTAGTGCTGGAAAAAACTTTAAAACAGAAATATCTCTACCAGTGGTTAAGTACTGTGAGAAGTCAATCATTTGAGTGGCCATTCTGAGAATTGCTAAGGTGTGCCCCGACTGAACAGTCGGCTTCAATTCCCGCACATGTGAGACATGTAGTTCAAATCCAGGAAAGGATTGCTTCTTCCTGTCCTACTAGGATGCAAATAATCTTTGGTCAAGTAGGGATCACACGGTTTTCTCTTCTTGTTTTCTTGCCCTTTTGTTCTTAAGAAGGGATCAAATGAGTTAAGCATTGATATGCAGGTGTGGAGAAACTGCTCGGATGACTATAAAACTCGGGCATCTATCTGGTTACCACGGGCTCCAGAGGGATTTGTTTCACTAGGATGTGTTGCTGTCGCTGGTTTCGCAGAACCACAACCCAATTCGGTATATTGTGTTGTGGAGTCACTTGCCGAAGAGACTTCATTCGAGGAGCAGGAAGTATGGTCTGCCCTAGACTCATACCCATGGGCATGTCATTTTTATCAGGTTCGAAGCGATGCTCTTCACTTTGTTGCATTGAGACAACCCAAGGAAAAGTCTGATTTCAAACCCATGAGGGTCATTCATGAACATCAACAACCAGAGCCAGCAGAAAGTTGAGGAAACGTGAAGAGTGTATAGAATTCCTCTTTTCCTTTTTGTTTTTTTTTTCTTGACAAAGGTCTATCAGTTACGTAAACGGTTTGTGTATTCTGGCAAAGGGCAAAGGGCAAAGGCTGGATTATTTTTTTTTTGTGAAAAAGGAGATAGAACATTCCTGTAAAAGAGGGAGGTAGAAAACATTTCAGTTAGAAAATGAAATGTAAAGTTTTATCCAAATGTATTACATTTTTCAAAATTTTCTAGTATCTTTAAAAATTTTTGTATATTAGATTCTGAAAAATCAAAATTGAGTAAGAACGTATCGGAGGTATTATCTTTTCATTGTCTTGTCAAATCATTAACAAATGTATTAATTGTCGTCGATATCTCATTATCTTTGGTTATACCAGGATTATCATTTATCTTTGATGGTTTTATGGTTTTATAGTTTACCAAAAAAAAAATCTTTGATGGTTTTATGGCAAGAAAGGATTTCAATATATATTTATGTACAAGTAAAATGAACCAACTCTCAAGGCATTTAGAATAAGATAAAAGTTATGTAACATAAATACATCATAAATGACACTAGTGGACAGGAATTCTCCAAAACTAATAAATAGAAGTTAACATCTTGGCAGCAAACCCTGCAGCATCTGTGGGATATTGCCAAATGTAGCATCTCACAATTGTTGCATTTTTCACATTTTTAAATGTGAGATGTCACTGGCATTTCATTTTACATTAAAAAATGTGAAATTAAAATGTTGCACATGGTAGCATACCACGGATGGTGTAGAGTCTACTGCAATGATCAAGGTCACAGCGTCTACCGCAGGATCACTGCGGTAAACAATTTCATTGTGTCACTACTCCTATGTTATGAATGAACCATAGTTCATCTTAAAATATTTATAAAACACTTGTGTGACCTACAATTTTTGTAATTATTAAATATTTAATTATCCAAATCAAATTTAGACAAATAAACTAACAAGATTTGCTTTCATGGCATTTCCTAATTTTTTAGATTTTTTTTTGTATTTTAATAGGTATACGTTCAACATGACAAGAGTACATTTGTGGAGCATCATCAAGCTGGGTTTCATAGTAATTTTATTTTTCCTTTCATAATATTCAAATGTCACATGTGGACTCTCATCCTCTGCGACGCACGCTGCATATACCCCCTGTGAGGGGACTGTCAATAGCGTACTTCATGGGTCATATGCACGTGAAGAATCTTACATTTTGCAGGGTTTCAATTTCTCATTTATTGCTGTGATGACGTGAGGGAGAGGGAAGAGGTGTCTCGGCATTTTACTGAATCCCCAAGGATATTAATGGAAAATTAAATATATCAAAATACTGTCCGAAATTAAGGAAAATTACAAAATCGCCATTACCCGCCATGTCGCCAGTAGGTATTCAATTTCCGTTTCAACGACACTTATGAGTGATCTCTCTTTATTAAAAGCCAACGCTCTATCTTCGCTTCTCTCTCTCTCTCTCTCCAAAGTGGCTCTAATGGACGGTCTAATCAAGGGCCTGATCGATGTAGCTCTCGGCCATGGCGACAACAACGAGGAACCCAACTCAGAGTCCAGAGAAGAACGCTCCAGATCCACTTGGGCTCAGGTGAGTATTGCTTTTGAGAACAATCGTTGTTGTTTTGGCGATGACGTGAGTGTTAGAGAGTATACTATGTGCAGGTGGTGTCCGGACCGCAGGATAACGATGAACAGAGCAGCGGTCGCACAGAGGATTATAATCGCGGCCGGAGGAACAGAAGGGTTAGTTTTCGTTTGTTTCTTGTCTTGATTTTGGATAAACTTTGGGTTAGAAGGGTTTTTCTTATTCCGAAATTGGGACTTTATAGGAAGAGATCGAGGAGCAAGACGAGAGGACGGAGACCGCGCAGAGGCATTCAAGGCGACAACAAGAGGTTTTTTATTCTTTTTCAGTTTTGTTGCTTCATTTTTGTCGTTCGATTTGAGTTCATCTGATAATAATGGAAGTATTAGGGCAGGAATGAGTTCGATTGAGTTTGCCATTAGTTAATAATCCCTTTCCATATCCCGCCATTAGTTCATAAGCCTTCTCCATATCCCCACTCTCTCTCCTTCTCGAAGCTGAAATATACATATCCTGGTCATGTATTTTCCTGACAGCAAAAACTGAGTTGATTTGAAGGGTTTTGAAAAACAAAACTGAAAAATGAAAATTGTTGTTAGATTTTGAATAAAAGTGGCTTGACTAGAATTCTGATCTCAGATTGAACTATAACATGATTAAAGTATCTAGTGATTATCTCTGCCATTTGAACTAATCAAAGTGACCCGATGACCAGAATTTTGGTTTATCGAATGACCATTTGAAGATTAGATTACGCTCAGCGATGAAAGACAGAACCATATTGGGCCCATGAGAGATGGGAACCCACTATAGCTACGCAAAAGACAGAAAGAAGCTGAGGGACCAAGCCATCAAAACAATCAGGTCCATAACTGTACCCAGAAACCAGAAATCAAGAGAAAACTAGCAGTAAAAACCAAAAACCAGCACCCAAACTCAACATGAACTCCTTTCTTAAGCAGACCCATGCCGATGCTAAGGCAATAATCTCATCCAACATCCTCATTCTCTGCACTTCTTCCCCCTCAAAAATACACCTGCTTCTCGTTAGCCACACCACCCATATTGTTGCAGTGACATAATCATTAGACAGCAATCTGCCTTTTCTTTTCAGAAACAAAAATCTCCACTGTTTTGTAAGTTCAGGCAGCGATCTTGGCATTACCCAGCTTACCCCCATCAAACAAAGAAGGTATGACCAGAATAAACTCACGACCTCACAGTGGATAAATATATGATCCACTGCCTCTCCATTCTTGAAAATAGACTGCAAGCATTGGGGGAAATAGACAGGAATTTCCTTCTTTTCTGAAGATTATCCATAGTGTTAATCCCATTGTACAGTGCAGTCCAAAGAAAGGCCAAAACTTCAGGAGGAGCCGGAATATACCATAGAAAAAGGGGAGAAAAGGGGGCCACGAAAGAGGGTTTGGTACACAAGGAATTAAAAAAATGAATATGTGGAAAACAAACCATGGGGGGGGGGGGGGGGAAGCTTATTTATCTGTGCTAACCAATGTTGCATGCAGGTTTTTTATGGGGAGAATGTGAAGAGCAATGAGGGTGCTCAATCAGACTACAACCGAGAACATTGGAACAGGAAGGTTGATTATGTTATTAGTGCCCCAGTGATATTATTATGAGAGCCCTTACGAATATGCTAACCGTCATTGTGAAACTGTGCAGGAGGATGGGGAGAAAAACAATAATTGTTGGGAGGAGGTCAGCAGAAAGTCTCCAAAAAGACCACATAAGGTATGTTCTGACTCAACTCCTTACAGTTACATGCAGTAATTAAGTAGGATAGGACGTCAAGATCTGTTAACTCTAACTCCTCGCGCTTGATGTATGACTTTGCAGTCTATATGGGTTCAAAAAATAAAAATTTATGGAAAGAAATTTTAAAAATTTTAGCTGAAGGAATGTATTATTTTACCTAGAATTTTTTCCATAGTAAGACTGAAATATTCCACCTTTCTCTCATATCACTGAGCGGACATTGTTGAAATTTTGGAGAGACTCCAAGTTTGATTTGAAAGAAAAGAAGACACTAGTATAATCTCATGCTGGACTTGTTGATACCAAATAGGTTGGAGAAGTTGTATAATTCTGTGATATAATTTTGTGGAATCCAGCCAGCCTTTAGCCTACCTCATGGAAGATTGAAAATAGTTGAAATTCAATATAAACTTGTAACTAGAACTAATACAATTTAATTTTGTGGATCTTGAATATATCACCAGGTGTTTATGGACCATTGGCATGGATATAAGCGGCCTCCTAGTGAGCAAGAATACTCTAAGGAGGTTGATTATGGCACCAACATAGAACCCTCAGAAGAGGATCTTACTGACCTGTCACAAGCTTGCAACAAGCTTTGGGAACTTGATTCAAATCGTTTGGTTCCTGGCAAGGACTACCAGATTGACTGTGGCGAAGGGAAAAAGGCCTACCAAAGTGAAGATATGGCACAACAAAATCTATTTTACTGGGTGAAGGAAGACATATTTAGGAAGCCTACTTATTCTCGTTTCTGTTCTCTTTTAGATAACTACAATCCTAATGTAGGTTGTAAAGAAGTCATTACCCCTGAAGAAAGGCAAGAGCAAACTGCATTCATAGAAGAGATCAGTAGAACTGCACCCATCAAATATCTTCATAAGTATCTTGCTTTGAAGGGTATTATATCTGAAAATTATCAAGATTTTAAGAGAATTATGATAGATCTCTGGTTTGAGCTATGTTTCCGAGGTGGGTCATCGAGTTCTTCTGCTTTTGAACATGTTTTTGTTGGGGAAATCAAGCAGCATGGGGAAAATGAAGTTTCTGGCTTCCATAATTGGCTTCAGGTGACGACATTTATTTTTTTGTTTGTAATTCTTACTGATGTTTTTTTTTTTCATTCAAGCAAAAAAGACACCATTGAATAATAAAATTATAAATTTATTTATTACTATGTGAGTCAAATCTTCTTCGTTTCATATGTTTCATATGTTTTAAGCATTCATAATTATGCAGACCATACAAATTTTAGGCCACACACTAGATGAGACATAGCCCAAAATTTCAAAGAGTTGATAATTCTAACCTGTCATTTGTGCACCTCAATGAGTTGATAATTTCAATGAGTTGATACATGCAACTTTTGTTCTCAGTAGATGATTAGGGCTTTTAAGTTTCCGATCATCAGAGATGAACCACCTGCAGATTTTGAATTACAGCAAATCAGTAACATATGACATATTTTACATTGCAATTGGTACATTTCGTATCTCGATGCTCAAGTTTCTGATCAATAAGTACAGCTAATTATATGTTAGTAGAGTGAGGGAAACAAGGATAATTTAACCTGTTGAAAGCAAGATTTAAGCATCATCTTTTTATCCAGTTTCATGGTTTATGGTATTTCTCCTTGTTAGTAGTAAACATTTGCTTATTATCAGAGTCAAATATAATATTGTGTAACTTGTCTGCATTTTATGCACATCTCAGGTACCTATTAAACTTCTGGAAGTATCATTCCTTGTTTGATCCCTTGAAAACATATACATGCAGCCGAAAATCTAGGAGATTAGATCAGAATTATTATGAAAGCTGTGTTACTTGACATAGTGGAAGCATTTATTTCTTTTGCTTATATAACTTATGGCACAGCACCATAAATTTCTCCAGCCACCTTCAATCATATATCTGCTAGCTGAATAAGGAAATGCACGAGATTTTACCAATTCAAAAAATCAAAAATAAAATAAAAACTGAAACATATAATCCATATTTCTCTTTCAAAATAGCTCTCTTAAAATAGGACTTGATTGGCTTAAAGGAAAGGAAGAGATGGCTTAGACCCGACTGAGATCAGTGGTTTGGTTATTGCCCTTGCTGTGAATTGTATTATATCTTATATTTTTAGATTTGTGGCACCCTATTTGATATGCCATTTCTATTGTGCCCTTTTAGTTTTCCCCTCTTACCTTCTACTTCTGCTCCTTTGCCTTAGGTTTCATTTTTCTTTTATGGGGAGTAATAAAATCTTTAGAAACAAGAGCAATAGTTGGCAACTGAACTTTCATTCTCCTTTTGCAGTTTTACTTAGAAGAAGCGAAAGGAAGGGTAGACTATCAAGGTTATATACTGCCTCGACGACGTGGTGAAATTGTAAGTGATCACACAAACACACACACACACAATATTCAGTGGCAGAGATAATCTCTTGGAGTCTTTACTTTGACTGCAACGTGAAGAATAATCATTTTAACTCTTCTGCCTTTAATGCCTTTAGTAGGTAATAATCATCTATTAGCATGACTGTAATACCTTCACAGCTTTAAGTAATAGCAATATGTACATGCAACAGACCAATATGTGCACTGAGGCCAGAGTAAGAGGCCACAAATTCATGTGTTTTCCTAGTACTCAAAAAGTGGAAACAGTTGCCTATCCCCTTTAATTCCCTCGAGTGGTTGACAACGTTGATTAATTTTATGTGTCTGTTCTCACGTTGCACTCGCAATAATTTTCTGCTTGCTTTTATTTGAACATTGACATCCCTAAGTTTACATGACAACATGACGAACAAAGTAAATTCATCCCTCAACCACAACTCCTAACTATTTATCAGAAAACACACACAAAAAAAAAAAAACCAATCAATCTATAAATCCGAAAGGCATTTTAAAATTGAACCCATGTATACATGCTTTTCGCTTAAATATAGACATACATAAATCAACTTGACAACATAATGAACAAAATAACTTCATCTGGATGACTCAGGATCAGTATTGTTCAACTTGTGCCACAGTATTTTTGGGAGCTTTATTTTTCATCTCCAACCATCTACTCAACAGATCTATTGCTTTAGGTTGCATCAGCCTTCCCTGGTTAGAAATTAAGTTGCCTTCATTGACCTCCCTTAATATGTAATTATAACACAATAGTTAAAATTGAAAATCCGTAGCCCATAATCATTTCATTTAGGTGCACCATAAGGGCCTATAGTAGCACATTTTTAACTTTGCTATAATCAAGCCATTGTGGTTCCACCTGTTCCTTTATTGAAAACCATGAGGTTAACAATAATAGATTACCAAATTAACCTACTATAAAGGTAAATGAAAAGAAATCTAACGTCATAAGCTTTCACCATAGCTACAGCATACATATCTTATGTAATTTAACTAATAGTCTCGAAAGTTGACCTTGAGGAATGACTTTGACTCGTGGTTGAGCTTTCTGAGCCTGCTTGCTTTCAGGCTTATTTCTTCTTCTTCTGCTTTTGGTAGAACAACTTTTAACCACTCAAGTAACACTATCCAATATGCAATATTTTCACTGAAGTGGCAACTTCTATAATAGTTTAATTTCTCAGATGACGTAGGATCAATAAGTTGGTTTGATTTTGACTAAAAATATCTCCCAGGTGAAAACCTAACCCCACCGTGTTTCAACTCCCTCTTACATGACAAGCTTACCAGGATGTTTTTTATAGCACTTCTCTGCTTATATCAGGCTAGCATAATTTTCCATTTTACCAGGTCATCTACTTGATCCCACTACACCTGCTATATGCTTGACTCAATTATGCCTTTCATTGATTGCACTGGTGTTTAGTTTTGATTTACAAGTGCGATCACCAATGTTTTAAGTTTCCCTTTTTGGCACTTGCAGCCAGACTCTGAAACCCAGCTGCTTAAAATTCAGTTTGAATGGAATGGTATTCTAAAGTCTGTCTCAAGCATTTTTATTGGAGTGAGCCCGGAGTTCGAGATCGCCCTGTATACACTCTGTTTCTTTGTGGGTGGAGAGGACAATTATGTTCAGCTGGGTCCATACCCTGTCAATATCAAGTGTTATCGTTATGGAAATGGCAAAATTGGTTCGGTGTTCCCAACAGCCGAATCTTAAATAGCTTCCAAGCATTACTGAGAGCCATTGAAACGAGAGAATCACTCCAGAACAGGATGTATATAATGGAAGGTGGTTAACTTTAGGAATGTAAAAACTGCTTTGTTCTACTAAAACCTCCATAAACTTATCAAAAATGCAACTAATCCTACTTTGATGATGAGATGGCTATGGATGATCTGTGTCTTCTTACTCCTGCTTTTATGTTTGACTCTACTTAATTTGTGTTCTGGGTAAGTATATGATTTCTTTGGATAACACCTTTCAGGGAGAACTCAGACCAGATGAATTCCCATTTGTCGAAGCAAATAGCAACAAGTGGCCTTCTTGTAATTTTCTTCCCCAGTACTTCAGATTGCGAGTGGCCTTCCATTGTTCTGAATGTTTCACTATCCTCCCTCCCTGTTGTCTGGTTTTTGACATAATGTGCCATGTAAGGCTTCTCACCACTAAAGACTTTGGGCCCTGTTTAACCCCACTTGGTGATCTTCTTTGCATTTACTAGTCTCTGTCCAGTCTATGCATAAGACAAAGGGAGATTTTGATGGACAAGATAAACACTTCTACCATAGTCAAATGTTTTTTTTAGTTCTTATAATCTGCGTATCTGCGTAACAGTAACATTAACACTGATTCTTGTAGGTTGCTGCAACCCATACATTTCTCTCACCATCAGTTAAATGATAGATAGCATGATGGATTCTTCCAACTCTAATTTCAAAATGGCAAGATACAATGCTTTACTCCAAACAAATAATATCTATCCAAAATTTTGGGGAAGCCCTTTCAGTTACATCTCAACATCTCAGATTGAGAAATTCTGAATTATTTCTTTCCTGTCGAACCTAATATCAATTGTTTGATAGAAGTTAAGTGAGATTGAAGTTGTGTCCTGTCTAGATTGTTAAACTACCAAATTGTAGTCAAATTATGAGGAAGTCTTGCCGACCTTGAGAATATTCCTTTAAACATTCACAGTTTTCTTGTTTGAGCAAGTCAGACAACACAAATATAAGCCAAAAGAGCTATAGAACTGTGAAGTTGACCTCTCAAAATGATATAATAGCCTCATGGAATTCATCCACCCCCCAAAAAGATCAGTAGCTTAGAACATCCCAGAATATGCCTTAGAGCAACACAGGCCCTACTACTGAAAAGATCTCATTGAAGATAAGATATTCCCAAAAGGGATGTCACCTGATTTAATTTGAACTTCTAAGTTTATATATATCACTTTTAACTTGTCTTGGAGGACAGTCCATGCCGGATGCCGTTCAACTGTGCCATTTATCTCCTTTTGAATGGACAAGATGAAGGATATGGTATCTCTGAAATGCATAATATCACAATATGGGAATCACATTCAGCAGTAAAACAGTGATGGAGAATGAAAACAAGTTGCGGATGTGCAATTCAAGTGGCACTAAAGTAGGCATTGCCCGCATACAGAGACCATAAAATGCAGTTAGCATGCCATCCAAACAGCACTTTGGACATGATTCATAGAGCGGATCCTCACATGGCTTGAATGTGACCAAGGAAAAGCGTGTGATACACAAAGAAAACGTTAGAGAAGTATCATGTGAAGCTAACTAAGACCGACTACGTTCCAAGAATGGAGAACCACGAGCAAGAAAAGCAAGGAACTATTGGACTTTTGTGGGGACCTGCTTAAGTTGCAATCACAGCCAGCATCACAAAAAACAAAAAAGTAAACAACTAGGTGTGCTTTCGCCTTCTCCAATTCAAATACCCATTTCATACGTCTCCACCTTTCACGGAAAGAGAGACCGGAAGATCACCTAATTTTATTTTTATTAGCGATGACAATGAGATTAGATTCTCCCCATCAGAGAAAGAGAAGGGACAAAAGAAGAGATAAGGTCTAGTGCCCTTCACAAATTCTGTACGTAGACAAGAGAGCCACATAATCAGAAAGCGTTCAGGAAATTGGCTCTAAAACCGCCATTGACAACACAATTATTTTTGTTCAAACTCAAGCTTGACACCTGGTAGTAAACCAAAAATTCCATAGCATTCACATATATTTATATTTGAACTTCCATAAGGACTTCTCAAAACTCATAAACTACAGTTCAGTACTTATCCAACCAGAGACATATCCAACTCATAGCCACTTGCACAAGTTGCTACTTATGAGATGACTCACTGAATTGCATTGGATATTCCTTCTTTTTTAATCTTAGATATAACTCAATGGAGTTGATCAGCAACAAGCACACAAAATCTAACTGTAGATGTGGTATTTTACTGAGAGGGACCATATATGACCACTAAAAGAATCAAGAAAACTCATTTTCCTTTTTTCCCTTTTTCCCCTCATGCTTGAGAAAATGAAAAGTATCACGGCGCATAAGAAAATGACAAGGAACTTTGGATCGGACTAGTTTTGATTTTTTGCACTTTTGCCCTTTCACCTTGACCCCACCAATATTATCTCTTTAACAGGCAAGTTGTGAATTTTCTTTTATAAATATTAGTAGGGTGCACGTGCAAAATTGCACGTAGGAGAGGGAACAATTTCAGGGTTTCAATTTAAAAGTGGAAGGTGGTTGTGGTGGTTAATTGGTTATATGTTGGGACTTAGGATTGTTTTGTTTATGGAGGGCAAAGTTTGGAAAAGAAAAAAGGGGAGCCAAAATCTAGGGGGAATATTCCCCCTCTTCCTTTTATTAATAGTATAGATATAAACCTCCGTCTCCTTCATATATTCTCATCAAGCTCTCTTCTTCCAACAAAAAAAATGGCATTGAAACTGCATTCGACCACTTCTTTTATCAATCAAAAAGAACCCAGGAATGTAAAAACCCCCGATGATTACTTCAGTTCAGTTTGTTATGCTCCAACCAAGCCATCTTCCCGTCACCAAGCAATGAATTCAAGTCATGACACACAGCTCTCACATGAGAAAACCTTGCTTTCTGATGTTAGGGGAGATGAGAAGGAGAGGTTTCACAGTCAGTCAGGAGCTCAGAAGGCTACTTCTACAGTCCCCGTGTTTGTTATGTTGCCTCTTGACACTGTGTCATTGGGAGGAAAACTGAATAAGCCACGAGCAATGAACGCTAGCTTGATGGCCCTGAAAAGTGCAGGAGTGGAAGGTGTTATGGTGGATGCTTGGTGGGGATTGGTGGAAAAGGATGGGCCTTTGAAGTATAACTGGGAGGGGTATGCAGAGCTTGTAGAAATGGTGCAGAAGCATGGCTTGAAGCTTCAGGTTGTCATGTCCTTTCATCAGTGCGGGGGAAATGTTGGCGACTCTTGCAGGTATCTAAAGAAGTAACAAAATTAAATTTTTCATGATTTTATTGTAGATATGCATGATTTTCGTTCCCCACCTCCCAAAAAGGTCTTTGTCCTTGGTATAGGATCCTTGGATTTCATTACTCATGTACAAATTACAAATATCCTTTCTTCATTTTTCTTGTAATTATTATTCTATAGTTTTTCCCCTTTAGTATGCATGCAATTGCATGTGTTGAATTGTTCTGTGGGTATTATGTTTTGTTCTTCTACAATCTACTTAATTTAAATTCAATAATCACTCAATAAATCATGATTTACTAAGGTAAAGGTCTGCAGAACAAGGACTGAATATTATACTGCTTCCCATATTATTTGGCAACATATGATTATTATTTGTCATATGATTTAGCTCCTGTGAGAATTATGAAAAAAAATAAAAAAATTTCAAGATCTTGTTCATTGCTTTCAAAGCATACTTTTCATAGTTATTCACCAAATTATCTAGATTATCTTTCCTTGCATGGCCATCACTAAAATTCATTGTTAAATATTATTCATGGCTTTGAAGAGCTTGGATACATTTCTGACCCTTTTGTTTTGAACATTCAGCATTCCTCTACCTCCATGGGTTCTTGAAGAGATAAGCAAGGACCCTGATCTTGTTTACACAGACAAATCCGGCCGCAGGAACCCTGAGTACATTTCCTTGGGTTGCGATTCATTGCCCCTGCTTAGAGGGAGAACACCCATCCAAGTTTACTCTGATTACATGAGTAGTTTTCGGGAAAGGTTCAGAAATCACTTAGGAGGAGCTATTGTGGTATGCATTTATTAATCATATCTAATCTCTTCAATTTTATTCTAATGGTAAAGAAAGCTTCATGGAGATAATTTACATCAAGTTATATTTAAAAAAAGAAGAAAAAATAATAGTTCATTGTCTAATCCATTAGATTAATAAATATACTAATCTTGATTCAATTTTGTGAGATCAAGCAAGCAAAGATTAGTTAAATATTAAAAAGAACAGTAACAATAGCAGTAATGATGATGATGATGACGATGAAAAGAATAACCGATATTAGCCTTTGAATTGGCAAAGGGTCATTTAAAAAAATGCAGTCAAGGGATACTTAATATATGTCATCCAGTCCTATATAACTTGTACTAACCTAAGAAAGCAAAAGGTGGGTTATCCACTTCTGAAATATGGTTAAAATACCTCATGTGTGGGACCCAACCATAAGCTTCTTCCATATTCACAAAAAAGAGATGAGACTTTTTTCAAGCTCAATTAACTAAATTCAAACCTTACTTGCAGGAGGTTCAAGTGGGCATGGGCCCTTGTGGGGAGCTGAGGTATCCATCTTATCCAGAAAGCAACGGCACCTGGAGGTTTCCTGGAATTGGTGAATTCCAGTGCTATGACAAGGTAAAACATAGAGAAAAAAATGCTGTTACTCAATTATCAATTGAACTGTCCAATTTTGACCAATAAATTGATCATAAGTCAAACCACAACCCATATTGGATAGTGACCCAAGGATTAAAATATCGGTGCCGATGGGCGTGCCGCCCATCGGAAAAAACGGCACGCCGACGGCGTGCCAGAAAAATTAGGAAAAGCAAAAAATTAGAAAAATTTGAATTTTTTTGATTCTATCGATTTTTCGGTGGCACGCCGCCAAAAAATCGCTAATGAAATTTAAAAAAATCGATTTTTTTTCCTCTTTATCGCAAAAAATCAATTTTTTGTGCGTTTCGGTCCGTTTCTCTCGGCACACCGCCAATTTTTCGCTGGCACGCCGAAAAAATCGCTCGATTTTTTTAAAACCGATTTTTTGTGTCGATTCGTTTCGACAATTGGAAAAAAACGATTTTTCGGCACGCGTACCGCCGAAACTGAAAACGCCTGACTGATGAATACTTAAACAAAATTAATGGTATTGAGATAAGTGTGATTTTATATCCTTTTCTTTCTTGACAAGCTCCTTCTGTCAACTACAGTATATGAGAGCTTCCTTGGAAGCAGCAGCGGAGGCAGTTGGGAAGAAAGACTGGGGTAGAGGTGGACCCAATGACTCAGGTCATTACAATCAGTTCCCCGAAGACACTGGATTCTTCCGTAGGGATGGGACATGGAAAAGCGAGTATGGGTACTTCTTCTTAGATTGGTACTCAAGAAAGCTGCTAGAACATGGTGACAGTATTCTAGCTGCAGCAGAGGGCATATTCCGAGCTACTGGAGTCAAGCTTTCAGGCAAAGTCCCCGGTATCCACTGGCATTACAAGACTAGATCCCATGCAGCGGAGCTAACAGCAGGATACTACAACACTAGACATCAAGATGGTTACCTACCCATAGGAAGGATGTTGGGCAAGCGAGGTGTTGTATTTAACTTCACATGCATGGAAATGAAGGATAGAGAACAACCAGAAAACTGCTCACCTGAAGGATTAGTTCGGCAAGTTAAGATGGCGACAAAGACTGCAGGGGCAGAGCTTGCAGGAGAGAATGCCTTGGAAAGGTACGATGAAGGTTCATTTTCACAAGTCCTGGCAACGAGTAGGTCAGATTCAGGCAACGGGTTGAGCGCATTTACTTACCTAAGAATGAACAAGAGGTTGTTTGAGGGAGATAATTGGAGGCACTTGGTCACATTTGTGAAGAAGATGTCGGAAGGAGGCCGAAACAGACTCTCTGAGTATGACAATGACCACACAAACCTTTATGTAGGTTTCGTCAGTGATCACGTTGCAAAGAAGAGGGAGGCGGCTTTTGTCTAAACCAGTAATGATCACGAGTGTTGCGCGTGAATAATGAGCAACAGAATGTAGCAAGAAAAAAAAAAGTTATGTATTACCAATAAGTGTGCTGTCATTATTTATATATTTATTTTTTTGGTAAGGAAGTGTGCTGTCATTATAGTTCATTCAATTTAGTATTAAATCTCATATACATAAAAATAAAAATAAAATACATTTTTTTATGGCCCCAATTCTTGGACATGTTTATATACAACTTACATAATTAGAAAACAGCTTCTTATATTAATTGGCTCTTACATGCTACATGTTAATCATCAATTTACAACATATCCATGGCATCAATCTAAAAATGTACACATCACATAAATGTTTTGCTCCTCTAGCTGACAGAAAGAAATATATAAATTCCACTATAGAACATTTGAGCAATTTACTTACTCGAAGCTTGAGTCACTCTCCTTTGATCAGGAGTTATAAATTTACTTGGTCTTACAATCTTTGCAGGTCCACATGTATATCCAGGTCCCGGTGCTTTCAGTGTGAAGTTCTTTGGCATTTTGACAGTCTTGTTGGAGGTTCTTGCTGCACCCACACTAACCTGGAATGAGCTTAATGCAGTCGCTGGATCCTGCACCCATGAGTTGATTACTCCTCCTTTGCAACAATTTGCAATCTGCTGATTGTAAAGAGTTCCTAGCAATAAATCCACTACTGTTGGATCCTTTTTACAGCAATGCGCGACATTCCCTTTGTATTTTGAACAGTACCCTTGCTCTGTGGTTTGGCCACCCATCATGCTCCAGATCACTTCCTTCTTTGCCCATGTCCATCCTAATGTCCACCCTGGCGCTTGAATATGACGATATTGCTGGAAATTGTAGATTGTCACAACAGCCTGTCCAATTAAAAAATGACAAAATTTAGGCCTTCAAGCGAAGAAAGATCAGATGGCATTAACTAAAAAAATTTGTTTCACATAATAAGGCCAGGAAACCAAGCAGAATGATGTTATTGCTGGAGATATAATGATATCCATGACCTCGCAAGCAAGTATTCTTTTTTGTGAAACCAGAGTTTTGTAATGGAATAGTACACACAGTCTATTAGAGCACCAATTAACCAATTACATTGGTTGAGTTCAGTGTTTAGGCCAAAGAAATGGGGAAATGAAAAATTAAATACCATAAGGCCTTGAAACACTTTATTGGGTTCATCAAGAACCTCCACCGATAATGAAATATGTTGAGCACCCAATCAAAGGTATAGGTGTGGTCACTTTGTAGGCTTCAGAAATTTGAGACAAACATTCAAAATTTCTTGAAAAAAATTTAATTTATAATCAAAAAGGTAAACTTGAGAGGATTAATCCAAACCAATTGGCTCATGAGGAGAGAATGCAAAGGAGTACTTGGTGACATTGATCAAGTACTTGATGTACTTGTGAACCAACTCAAATAAAAGCTACAAGCCACAACCAAAAGATGTATCACAGAGAGCAAGAGAGGGAAATATATCTGGATTTCCCATTGTCCTCTAGCATAAATAAATACATAGATCCACTGATACTTACTACATAGCCATCTGGAGTCCAACTCATAATATCCCACTTGATTGTGATATTTCCATTTGGATCAAGAGCATCATAAGCTTCTGCAGAAAACAAACAAGTAGAAAAAAAAAAAAAGAAGAAGAAAAAAAGATTGTCATTTCTACATAACAGTAGGTAAAACCTAAAGAGAAGGAGTTTGCATGCCAATTTACAATGGCTTGTTATATTTATCTCTCTAAATGATGAGAGTCGAAAAATGTAGAACACTCATACAATTAACTACGATGTGGAAGGAAAGCATAATATTTTAAATTTATCATTCTATAATATACTGATAAATGGATAGCTATAATCATGATTAGCAGATTCAAACTACAGAGAAAGGAGTAAAAGATAAGAAAACAACTGCAAATACAACCTAATGTTGTGTTTCTTCATCGTGAAATGATCAAACCGAATGAAGCTCGGAATGGTCTGACTTGTAGGATGCAAAGCACCCGTCCTTCATGTATTTATAGAGTGAAATGATCAAAAAAAGGGTTCATTCATGTATGTCCTTCTCATGTACACATCCATGGAACTTGTGATGGAGTATTTTGGCTATGTGATGAAGAGGGTTGTATGTTCTACCCCATTTCAGTTGAAAATTCTTGTTGAATTGAAAAGTAGGCTAGGGACTTGTGCTAAAAATCAGAAAGCAATTGCAATGACAAATAAATAGAATGTGATTTCAGACAAATCACTATGAATTTACAAAAAAAATTTAAATTATACATCTCCATGAAATTTGATATAAGCCTTATGCATTTATGCTTGTTAAGTGATTTAACTATGGTGAGATTTTTTTTTCTGGGGGGTTTGATTTTACAGGAAAAAAGAGATTTATCAGTAATCACCATTGGATTCTTAGCAATCAGAGTCTTAAGGTCCGAAAGGGCTTCCTTTGCATTATAGATGGCCGTAATCTTCCCGGTATCAACATCCTTTATTGTAACAGTGTTGTGAAGAGAAATTCAGGAAGTAATCCAAGCTCATAATACTGTATGAAATGATCTTCAGCGCAATAACTCAAACACATCTGCAATTGAAGTTTACAAACCTGTCCCAATGGCCATCGATCTGATAAATTATCTTTGATGACAAGTAATCGAAGATCTTCCCCTTGACATATCTGTTACTTCCTCTAAATCCTAGAAAAGAGATGCCTCTATAAGACAACTTGGCTTCGAGGCCAGACTCTTCACAATGGATTCTCACATTACCAACCCAGTCGACGCCTGGAATAGGAAAGAATCTGATGAAAAGCTTTGGGGAGTTCATTATATAGTTCTCACCATGATTCAGGAGGTTCAGCTGCCTTTGCCCAAGAACTTCTGCTTCTACTGAAGTACCTACACTTATTGAAAAACATAATAAGTCAAATCTTAATGGCATAGAATTTTAGTATAAATAGAAAATCCCTTTCAAAGGAAGGCTTAATTTTTGGAAAATAATTAGGAAACATGAGGCAGCCATAATCCAAATCTTAAATTTTTGAAAGGCTAAACATGACAGGGTCCATCCTTCTGGGTTTGAGGCCTATTTTAGCCTTGCTGAGCTGGGCATGACCCGCAAACAAACACAAAAGGTATATGTATGCCCAATCCCAGCCCACACGACCTCTTAAATCAGAGCCCAGATCTTGGAATGGCCATGTTGGGAAGAGCCCCCAAGCTTGGCCATGCAAGAAGGCGGACCTTTGTGTAAAACTAATGGACCTTTTCAAGCACTGAGTTAGTCAAGTCTCAAGACTCCAGAGAAGAGAATTTTCAGCAGAAAGAAGGTGAGGAGAGAGGGAACAAAGAATTTTAGATACCATTGAATCTTGGGATAGGTTGTTGACACCAAACCATTTCCACATTTTCCTTCTCATCAGTGGCATGTAGCGCAGTCACCGGCACGTGATGTGAAACCTACACCACAGGGCAGGCAAAAGAAATAATAACAGATTCCAAAAATCCCATCAGAATGTCACCAGCTCCAGCATTAGATGGCATCTTTGTAAGGTAATATCCTGCAGAAACCCTTTGAATATTGACATAATATATTTATAGGAGCAAAAGAATTAAAGACTAAACATTTATGGGAGCATGAAATTTATAGGAGCATGAAATTTAGAGAGGACTTGTGAGAATGTGCAACAATTTTGGTATACCAATAAGGGGAAGAAATCTTACCCCGAACCAACCATGTAACCTAACACAGTTGCAGCAAGAAGGGAAGGAAGGCAAGTTCTTGCAGCAATGCCCAGTGCTGTTGGGTATTGTAAGGCCAAAACAAATGATAAAAGGAAAAATCCAGTCCATATACACATTTTGATGATTGAGAAGGGAGAAGGCTTTGACATCGGCTCTGCAGGTATCATTTCTGTCTTAACCATTTTCCTTACAGCTATGGCTGTGTAGCCTGTAACACATAGCAAAGCCAGCCAGCCTCCAACTGAAGGAAAAATTTATTATAAAAGAAAATTTTCTTGTTCCATGAATATAGTGTGTGAAGAAAAAATTAAAGGAAAATACAATTTTGATGTCACTTCCGTAAGAATAAATGTTTCTAATTTTAAGTTTTGAAACCAACTCATGTTTGCATATCCCTTGAACAAATCTTGAAGGCAAATTTAGTTCTTGTTACCAACACAAATCACAGAAACTTCAGATAAAAAACATAGATAGAGGGAAGAGATTAATGGTTTTCTCTAGATCAATTAAATTAATCAACCACACCAATTATATTCCAAATGTGCATCACTTCAATGGCTTTTTGCATGAAGTAGCCCAAAGTCTGAATTACCTAAATGAATAACATATCAAGGGAAAAAAAATTAGTAATGTTGTTAACACAAATTTTCGTGTCTAAAACAAAAGACAAGAAAAATGTAACAAATAAAAATTTGTATTAAAATGAAGAAAATGGGTACAATCTTTGTGATTCTCCTCTGATTCGATCTCCTTGATGGGTCTTGATCCAAGGGCTAGACGAGCTTGATCTTGGGTGAAACTTCAATATTCAACTTGAGGGCTACGAGAGCTTGGTCTCAAATTGGACTTTGATCTTTGATTCGGGGGCCGTAAAGCTTGGTCTCGAACCGGACGATCTTCCTTTGTTGTGATTGTGATTTTGTCTTCTCTTTTCTCAAAGTATAAATTTGATAAAGAGAAAACGGGGTAGATTTGATGTAGACTTGAATGAATTTCTCCAACTCTCTTTGAATTTCTGCAGAATTTCTCCAAGCTTTAGGCAGAACTTCTATAGCTTGAATTTGCCTTCTGATTTCTGCAGAGTTTCTCCAAGCTTTAGGCAGAACTTCTATAGCTTGAATTTGCCTTCTGATTTCTGCAGAGTTTCCCCAAGCTTTAGGCAAGTCTTCTAGAGCTTGAAAAGTCTCTCTTTCTTCTCATTGAGGTCCTCTATTTATAGACAAAGGTTATAAACACTTGCCATAATACGAGGATCTCTTTTGATTGCGAATTTCCTTATGAGGGTGCATCTCATTTGACAGCAATTTGAATTTAATTGAGCATACCATACTGAGAGATCTCTTTGATTTGATTTTGGCATTTATTTGAATATTAAATTATTTCTTAATATTCTATGCCATTTGTGGGGTTGTGACTTTCCTTCTTTGGATCATCACAACTTTGTTACCAAAAGACATAGATTTTGTTTTAGTAACAAATATAACCCATATCTTGCTTTGTGGAGCCCATTTGAAGTTAATGGGTTGGATTTGTAGGATGCTTGTTTTGACCCATATTTCATAATTTAAGGGTCGAACCATTATTTTGTTTAACCCGGCTTATTTGTTTGGTTAAGCCCTGGCCTTGGATTTGATCTCATTTGCCAAAGTCAATTATTTGACTTGGTCAACTTTTTGACTTGATAACACAAAATTTTTAGTGTCTACAAATGTATAACATAACATTTAGGTCTAAATCCATGAAACAAACCTGATGACATAATCCAGCATATATGAGTTGAAGTTGTAGAGAAGTAACCTCTACCATAGCCCTGAGATAAGAATGAAATTGATAAAAAACATATAACTTGTATCATAGTTAAAGAAATGTAATGCAAACTTCAAGATTAAATGATACCTTCATGGCCAAAATGCAAAACAAAAATTTGACAGAATAAGAGACTTCCAAGTCAAATATAAGGAATCCATATCCATCATCTTACAATTGTAGTACTGAAATAAGGATTGGATTGAAACATTTCCATCCTTTTCCAGCAAAAATCAATACCAAAACAATGTAACTAATGGAAAACAAATTGCAAGAGGATAAAGAAAAAATGGATAACCATTTTTGAAAAATCAAGATTAAGTAGCAAAGTAAAATACAACATATGGTTCAGGACAGATGTCAAGCAATTCAGAATTAGTATCATACCCTAGAAATGAATGAAAGGCTATAATTTAAAAAAAAAATACATCTATAAATGACTCTTCAGTTAATAAGCAAGAAGCTTGATAATTACTTAACGAATTATAATTAGATTGCCTAGCTTTTTTTCTAATTGTTTCTGGATCTAAAAAAAATACATCTATAAGTGACTCTTCAGTTAAAGAGATGAAGAAGAATTAGGAATAGATGAGTTTGGATTAGGTGGAGTTGTTCTACCTCAATCCTTGGACTCTAAATTTCTTACATGCAAGTGCCAACACTTTAAAATTTCAAGCAAGCGCCAACCCAGTAAATCCCAAACTCGTCCAATCCAAACTTCTCTCCATCCTTTAACTTATTTGGCATATCCTTTTCAACTCTTTAAATAAATCTAAACCTCCATCTAGAGAACATTATATGTACAACAACAAGGCGCAGGAAATCAAAAACAATCTTTTCAAGTAAGAAATTGACAAATAAACACTAAAATCAAATTTGCAAATAAAATATGGGATATATATACTACCACCAACAAATTGGCAAATTATCTTATGGTACCACTAACAAATTGGCAAATAAACACTAAGATCGAATTGGTAATTACCTTTTTCTACATCTACGCTTTTCAATAGATGTCCGCTATTCTTGTCTTGGCTGCTTGTACCATCATCATCTACGACCTTCTTAGATGCATTCTTCATTGTATCGATATAAATAAAGAACATAGATAAAGTTTAAAGTTATACAAAGTAAGACACTAAGCAAGATATTTGTTACAAGACAAAAATGAACAAACACCATTTGACACCAAACCTCACATTGTCCTTCTCTTCTTTTTCGAAACCAATGAACTAAGCAAGAAATCTGATACAAAACATTAGAATTTTATAATTAATGAACATTAGTGGACCATAAAAAAAAAACTTAACATGAGACAAATAAAATAAACGAATATAAAACAATCATTGAATTTTAACAAATACCATCATCGTCTTCATCAATACTAATATCAACTGTGTTAGGTTCCACACCACTTTCTCGTTCTGCCATATCCCAAATTTCGTAATCTACATAGAAAAGAGAATACATGAGTCACAATTATGAAATTTTTTTTCAGCTAACAACTATCATTTGTCATAGCAATTTTTTTATAGAACTAACTACTACACAGAAAATACTGATTAAGCATTTCTCAAAGCAACTATTGAGCATGTTCACTGGGATTACTTCAAAAAGATTGTTGTTTACTGTTTACTTGAACCAAACAAATCTAATGACAACAAGAACTGTTTAGAGAATAGAATAACCCACTGAAAAGTGCAACTAATAGAAAAGAATAGAAATGTATTCCAAAGGATGTGGATGACCAAGCAGCAATCAAAACAATAACAAGTCAATTATAACAAAATAGAATAACATGAAAACATAAATCTTGACTGTTTAAGATGAATCAATGTCATACTTTGGCATTGTTAGCAATGATAGAGTGTGTGATATATATATATATGGAGAGAGAGAGAAAAAGAGAGTCAAATCTAAGTATATTACTTATCTCAATTAGCTAAACAAGTTTTGGATGCATAAAATTTGATATCATACTGATCTCAATGAAGAACTCCTTAGTTCCTTGGCTAGATTCAGTACATATTGATTTAACAATTACTTGGGTTCCATACCTTAATTCTACCACTCTCCTACAACACCAACATCATCATGATTTTAAGTTAGATTGCTAGTTTAAGTTATGATTTGACATCAATACAGATTGGATTAAGTTTAACAAATGACTTGTATAACTTGATGTCTACCAACCTTAGCCTGCCGCAAAGTGAAGAGTTCGTTCCCCAAGCTTTAATAACAAAGGTTAAAGTCCGCCTATTTGTGTGGGAGTAAAGAATGTGGATTAAGTGTCGAAGATAAATATTGCAAAGCTTGTTGAACAACCCACGTCTATTTTGCTGATGATCTAGAAGAGGTAGAATAGGATTAAGAAAAAAAGAGAAGCAAGAAAAAGAATAATAAAGAGAACAACATGAACAAAAGAAATGAGGAAGAAAAATAAGGAAACTGCCGCTGCAACTGAGGAAGAAGAAGAAACGAAGAAGGTAAAGGAGGAAGATAGATGATGATTAAAAATGGGTGAATATGCTTATCAAAATCCAGCAGCAATACCCAAGTAACAATATGTAATAAAAAAAAATTAACACCAGAAAATTCCTAAGAGAACAAAAAGCAGGGATACCTAAGAAAGAGAAATTAACATTCTTGCAAAAACAAAACCCAGTAGCATGAAAATCCATAAATATTTCGTAGTCCATGTTAACCAACACTAATAGCATATGAACCATTCATATGACAACAACCTATTCAATCTAGAAATCAGCAACATATAAGCTGGTAATCAGAAATCCTAAATAGCGAGAAGAAAAATAGCACAAGTAATAGTAAGAAATGAAGGTTGTTATTATTAGTAAGATTATCCATGCAAATCAAAAGGAGAAACACATATATGAATGACGGCTGAATAAATGAAGAAATAGAAGAAAAAAGGTTAGGGACATAAAAGGGTAAAGAAATTACAAGAAACAAAAAAAAAAATGAAATGTGTTGTTCAACCCAAGTGATTTCTAGCTCTGTTCGATTGGCAAGACATCATTGAAAGATTTTACGAAACCCCAAAATAGAAAGCGACAAGAACCCCTAATAGTTAATAATGAAAATTAGACACTCGAAATTAGAAAAGTAAAAAAGGAAAATTGACAATTTGAGACATCATAGAAACAAAAAAGCATGCTATAGACCTACAAATGGATAGAGGAAAAGATTGTCTTGCATTTTGATTTCCCCGATATTGTTCCCCATTAATGTATCACTTTAGCAAAAGGGACATAAAATAAATAGAAGAAATAGAAGAAAAAAGGTTAGGGACATAAAAGGGTAAAGAAATTAAAAAAAAAAATGAAATGTGTTATTCAACCCAAGTGATTTCTAGCTTTGTTCGATTGGCAAGACATCATTGAAAGATTTTGCAAAACCCCAAAATAGAAAGCGACAAGAACCCCTAATAGTTAAGAATGAAAATTAGAGACACCCGAAATTAGAAAAGTAAAAAAGGAAAATTGACAATTTGAGACATCATAGAAAACCGATTCAGATCTTTAATATTTGCATATAATAAAAATTGACAGTCTGACTGGAATAATATAAGTTTATCAGTTTCCATTACTTTTTGGGGTGATAAAACACTAAAAGTAACCAAGATTGAAGATCAACGCAATTGATGCGGGAACTCCATCAAAGCATTCCCAAACTGGAGACTTGCATGCAGCCTACCAAGAGTGAAACCTTTTTTGGGCTTCGTTATTTGCTAGCCAAGAACAGTCTGATTAGAGAGACTATTTTAAGGGTATACTAACATGGAAGGTGATGCATGAGAAGGTATGACTCGTGCTTTTCTGTTTGGCGTGTTATTCTTTTTGGGTGGGAAAGGTGTACTTCGACTTACATTTGAAAAAAGGCACTCACAGCCCTTCACATTTGAACAAATGTGCAAATAGTACCCTCCCATCAACATTGGGCTAGACGACGATAAAATATAGTCCAAAATGACCAAAACATCTTCTCTTTTAAAGCCTTTTTGGTTATCTTCCAATTTCCAGTGGAATGTGTCCTTATAAAATGAACTAAAAAAAGAGTTTGCTTAAATCTGCATCATCATAATTGCTAGTCTTTTAATCCATCGGAACCAACAAAATCACCATCACCACCCAACTCAAGAAAAGGGGCTATTTTTGGTTAAGTAGAAAACTGTAGAAAGAAAAAGAAAAGAGTACTTCCTTTGTTTTCCCTTCATTTTGAGAGGAAAACATTGGTAGACTTTAAGTATAAAAATGAGGCTTTTTGGGAAAATTATTTTCTGATGATCCCACATTTCCCTATAAATCTGTAACTTGAGGGAACCTAAGAGAAATAAAAAACAGGTATGGTGCTGCAATCCTCTACAGAAATGAGACATTTTGAATTAACCTCCCACCAGCAGGATCACTTTTCGGTCTTTTCATCCCTAGAAATCCAACAAACTCTCATACAAACTTCCAAAGACCCTCCAAATCATCTCTCTGACTTTCTCTGGTTCCCAAAATAGGCAGTGAAGAAATTCTAACCCTTCAAATCCACATCTCTCATCAATCTATAGCTCCAAATTCAGCAAAATTCAACAGTGAGAATAACGACAAAACAGATCATGCCCCCTAAAAAAGAAAAGGTACAGAAAACAAAGCTATCAACCAAATTCGATCACATTTAACCATACCAATTAATTGTTATTTGGGCAAAATTTTACAGCTGCCAAAAAAAAAAATCTGAATTACTTAAACTCAAACCCGAAAATGCAAAGGACTGAGGAAGGAGAAAACAAACAAAATACTGGAATTATCAAAGCAATCCCAATAACTATTGACATCACTCACAATTCCCCAGAAATGTTGAAGCGGAATTGATCATAACCCAACAAACATGTAGCAAATCCTAAACCGAAAACTATAAACAGAACATAATAGAAATAAATCAAAAACTCACAATGGAGAAACACAAACCCTGGAAAAAATATTCAAACATCTCCTTGAAAATCTGCAAGCAACTTGAAGTACTATCACAGGTAAAATAGAGGGGGAAGATAGAGGAATCTGTTTCAATAGATGATATCATTTCTACATTCTAAGAAATGGAAAATAATCCTTACCTGGAAGTCAATCTCCTCAACTGGCACAGCGCAAACCAAGAACGGGAACAAATGCAGCAATTCGACTGAAGAAAAGCGTTCGTATCGAATGGAATAGGGAAAAAACCACACCGTGAAGTCTGAACAAGGTAAACTGCAATCGATTCGTTCATAACGGAAGGAGGAAGACGAATGGGAGAAGGTGAGCAGTTCTCCATCCGCCCGTTGTAGACAGGTAATAATCCGCGCGACGACTGAAGAAGAAGAATGGATTGAAGAAGAAGAAGAATGGGTTCTGTTCGTTTGCAAAGAAGAAGAATGGGTTTTGTTGCATTTCAGCGTTGGGCATAACCTTGCAAAGGGTTTGAAGAACGTTTTGTTTCCACCCTTTTTTTTTTAAAATTCCCCTAATTAGGGACAATCAAAGATATGCATTTTTTTTGGACAATTGGAGGTGTAAGGCTTTTATGGAAAACAAGCTATGGTAGATATGCATGTTCGTTTGACCAAAGAAATTCCTCTAATTAGGGACATGTAAGCCTTTTATTTGCAATCAATCCACTTTTATATTTAATTCACTTTTATATTGACAGGGTTCAATGAAAGAACGTTATTTGCAATCAATCCACTTTTATATTTAATTCACTTTTATATTGACAAGGTTCAATGAAAGAACGTTTTGTTGCCTTTTGTTTGCAATCAATCCATTTTTTTTGTTTGCAATCAATCCACTTTTATATTGAATTTTTTTTATAAAAAAAAAATTCCCCTAATTAGGGACGACCAAAGAAAAACCAATCCACTTTTATAAGTAGTAGGATAGGATAATAAGCATTTTGCATGTATCTCAAATTCTCAATGCCTAATTTTGGCATGTGTAGTAAGAAGTAAAAGAGAAAGGATCGAAATTCTAAAGAATAAGGACACTACTCTTGAGTTTGTCTCAAGATTGATCTACAAGTTCATGTACAATGATTCCAAGTTTTAGAACATATCTTATGAGGGAAAAAGGAAAAGAGAATGCTTGCATGTATGCATATGTATGTATAGTTCAGTTTAAAGTTTGCTGACCTTTGACATGGATCAAAACAAAATACGCAAGCACCTATCTCTCCGTCTATGAAGAAACTTTTTTATCTTTTATTGCTTCAAATATTCTATCTTGTCAAAAATTGATAAATATAGATAAGTGTAGCTCCATGAGAACGATCTAAACTCTGCCAATGGTCAAAAGAAGCCCCTAGTATATTCAAAACATTGCATTTATCAACGAGAGATCTCTGAAAAATTACATCAATAGTTCACTAACACTAAAGAACAACTTTCAGTTTCACCAAGAATCCTCACAGAAGGGGAAACTGTGGACATCTGAATCTACGAAATACACTGTAGGAATGGCATAACCAGCTTTCTCCCCTCAAATGAGTATTCTGTAAATTTAAGCATGTTTGCAATTCTTTCCCAATTGACAGACATAACTGGTATCAGAATCATCCGTTTAACACTGTCAAAGGAGTTTCTGGCATTGAAATTTCAACTGCTGCTGGAGACTTGTTCTCTATATCCACAACAGAGGCCTGCTTAGAAGGTTTTCATTAGATCCTTGTTCAAGGAAACCAAATAGATCAATCCAGCTACAATTTGCTGAATGTTTAGAGTGTTGGAGACACCAGACAAGGACCTGGAGATGGGAGAAAAGAGTTTATGTGAAATGGATTTATTCACTTCATGAACACAAATCGATTTCTTCTCTACATCCAAGCCTCCCTTACCCACATAAAAATACTCCTGAAGGAGGCAGAAACCTCCATTGGATATTTCCCAACTTAGGTAATCCTTTCATTCTAAATACATTACAAGAAACATGACCCAGATCCCGATATGTCACGTTCATAGACCAACCACAATAAAGGTTGGCACTAAAATCTCAAACAAAACTGCAATGCCTAATTAAATGGATTATCTGCAGGAATAGAGGATCTCCAAGGAGAAAAGAGCGAACAAGTGGTAAATGTCTCACCAAAAAATGATTATACAATTAGAAGTAGACTAATTTTCACAATCTACAATTTCATCTCATCAAGCAGAAGTCTAATGTCCTGGTGTTGGAAAACTGTAGTAAGCAATGTGTTGGTTTGTGTCTGTTGCTATATGATTGCATTATTCGTGGATAATTATAAGGAAACTGTATAGCCATACAAAAGAAAGAAACAAGAATCTTTACTTTCTCACAAAACAACATCGAATCAAACTCAGAAATAAAACGAAAAGAAAAATAAACAAATACTTGAATTTCCACGAGGGAGGTCTTCAATCAAAACTAATAAGCAACTTGCAGATATGAACAAGACCAGAAAAAACAAACCCCAACCCTAATATAGATAAGATCAGATCGTTAAGAAGACAGATAAGCTTACCGGAGTGAAACAGAGTGTTTGTGCGCGCGAGGACTCTCGACCAGCTAGTGAGCGCGGGATGGTGGCGGCCGCGATGACTGTTGGAGCGAATGCGCTATCGTAACCCTAATCGAAGCCTGGGGAGACTGCTATCACCAACTCAGCCGAAGAAGCATCCGTCAGAAAACAAGTCGCCGACGCCGTTAACGCTCCGGTTCCGATTGGGGATTCTCCGAGATAGCGTTCCTTAGTTGTTTCGAAAGGGCGGGGAGGACGTGTGAAATTAATTATCTTTTGGGAAAATTATGAAAAAGTCACTTTTCATCGATAATTATAAAAACAGTCCATCATAATTAGAAATTACATAAAAGGGTTACTTTTCATCAATAATTATAAACACAATCCATCATAATTAAATTACATGATCACTTTTCATGAGCGCATCTTATATGGAACACAAGCATATTCTATGTGAAATACGAACACATCATACATATGACCCTTCAGCTTAATTAAATTTGAAAAGTAACCCTTTTCTCAAAAATGATTTATAACATTATAAATCATCTTATTAATTTATAATTATCTTAGTAACTAATAAGTCGACTTTCCCATTGAGAAATGGGGTACATGGCATATTGAATTCTACGTGCTATGCCTGGGCTGTCCACTAGTATTTAATGAATTGGATGCCCTTGGACATGCTTTGGACCATATATAATGTTGGTTCAATTTCCAAGATAGTGAACAAATGAGAAATAATCTATAATGTTGTTTTTGACTTCCCAGATATTGAACAAAAGAAAAATTATTTCATACAACATTCATTCAAAAATTAGAGAAAGATGCATTGTGTGTAACGGATAACAACCATACGTACCATATACCTTGACCACAATGACTATGCTGAGTGTCATGCGCTGCCAATGCCATCACCATTGCTGCCTTGATGATTGTTATCTGATTGTCGTCGCCAATTTTTTATTTCTGATGGCATTTCCAGAAATTCTAGTTCCTTGAGGGTGGAGATTTGTTTGAGCGAATCAGAAAGTAATTTTAACTGAGAGCATTGCTACATAATTAAAGTCCTAAGATTGGACATGGCTCCTTCCTCCACTATCCACTCCTCCAAATCGTAAAGATTTGAAATTGTCAAAAGATGGAGACTAGCAAAGCCTCCTCTAGAGCAGGTCATCTGCTTTCCCAAATAAGCTCTCGTTCCCAGTCTAAGAGCCCTCAAGTTTGGTAGCTTCTCCAAGATAGCCATGGGGTCAACACTTTCTCTTAAGCATGACCAGCTAAGCTCTAAAGAAGCAAGATTTGGTGGGAAGTCTTCTTTGTCAGGTGTTTTTTCCCTTACTCCCAAGTTGGCAAGAGAATCTAATAACACCTTCGAATATTGGCTTAGTTCCCCGTATATATGCAGATTGCTGAGATTCGTTTACTTTTCAAGACTGGATCCATTCATCCATCCACCCGCATATGCCACTAGCGTCTGAAGATGCCTTAAATGATCAATTCGATTTGAGTCATGAGGATTACTGATCCAATGATCACACTGACAACAAGTATCTTCTGAAATATAGTTTGGACAAATAAGATGCCTTAACTGGTGCAGATTTCATAATATATAAGGTGCCACCTGAACATATGCGTCCCTTAAATCTAGGGTTTCCAGATTGATAAGATTTCCAATAGAAACTAGGAGACCCCTTAACCCAATTCTTCGTAACCCCAAGTACTTTAGAAGGATTAGGTCTCCAATTTCATTGGGCAATTTTTTAATAGGCACCTCTTCAAAATCCAACACTCTAAGGAGTTTGACACCGCCATAGAAAAACTTGCTTAGTATATCTTCTCCATGATCTTTATTGAAGCACAATAGAGATCGAAGGTCCTCCATGGTGTACTACTGCAGACTAGAATTATATTTACCTTTTCCTGGATGAATGGTAAGTCGTCAAAATTTACATGTTTTCACAAGATGGCGACTACTCCCATAAGTTTCAAGAACTCTATCTTACACAACCTCTAAAATAGCTAAATCTTGTAACAGGTCATGCATACGACAGGCTTCAACACTTGCATCATTCCTCCTTTCTGCAACTTGCACCATGCTCCTTTGAATCAATTCTTCTAAATAATCCTCTGCAACATCTTCCATTATTTCCTCCCCTCTTTCTTGTATAAAGCCCTCCGCAATCCACAATCGAATCAAGTTATCAACCTTGATCTCCACGTCTTCTGGGTACATGCCAAAGTAGAGGAAACACGATTTCAAGTAATGGGGTAAATCACTATAACTCAAGGCTAGTACGTGTAAGCATTGGTTTGACCCTTCCTTTAGGTTCTAATCAGCACTCTCAACTACTTTCTGCCAAATACAATATGATTTCTGTTTTGTTGATAAGAGACCTTCCAATAAAATAATAGCCAATGGTAGCCCGCCAGCCTTAGCAACAATTTTCTCGCCCAATTGCTTCAATTCTGTTGGGCAACTAGTGGCCGAGAACACCTTTTTACAGAAGAGCTTCCAACTCTCATCTTTGTTCAGAAGATGTAGATCATGTGGACTGCTTGATGGGTCTGCATATAAGGCGATTTCTCTATTTCGTGTAATAAGCATGGTTTGACCACCATTTTCATCATCCGGGAAGGACTTCTCAATGAGATCCCAAGCTTCTTTAGCCCATATACCATCGACAACAACAAGATACATCTTGTGACGAAGGCTCTCAAGCACAAACTTGAAACCCCTCCTTAACATCCCTTCGGTTGTAGACGTATTTGGCAAGGGTGGTCTTCCCCAGAACCCCCATCCCCACTATTGAAACCATAGAACGTCTTGGGGATTCTCCTTCTAGCAGATCCTTTGCCAATTTCTGCGCATCCACCTCAAAACCCACCTCATCATCTTCCTCAACAATGGGAGCTCTCTTTTCCATTGGAGCCACGTCTGTATAACTTGAAGAACTTGAACATTCCCCAAGTTCTTCTATATACCCAATGCCATACCTGTTCCTATTAGCTGAAATCTCATCAAGTCTCATTTTGATTTCCCTTAACTGCATCCCCACTGTGTGGATTGCGTTGAGTTTCTCAGGAATGGAGATGAATCTCAAAGCAAAGTTACACTGCAGATGTCACTCCAATTTGAAGATATATGTGTCAATGGCATCTTCCACGTCGTAGGCAACATCTCTGATCTGGTTCACCCACACATTCGCCCTCTGATACTTGTGCCGCTTCTAGTCGCCATCCTTAAGGAATGAAAGCATCCATTCTAGCTGGTCAAGAACCAATATAATCTATGTGCACACGTGAAATCGCACGGGCGAGGCGCATGTAGGATTCGTGCCTCAAGACTTTTGAAGTCGTCACTGCTTGAAAGGTGCAGGCAAACACAATGGTGCATAACCAAGTCTAATTTTTATTATTCTGCAGCTTTTTAGAGATTTAGGTAAGTTCTTGGTTACCTCCGGGAAAGTCCGAAGACACCCCGGCCCACCCCGTCGGTTTGACGGGTCCCTCGGATCTCCCTGGTTTTGAGTCAACTTGGTCTCACCATTTCCTAATCCAGCATGTATTTTGTTTAGTTTGATGGGGACCACTGAAGGTGTGGGTCCCCTTTAACTAATTTTATCTTTTTATCCTTTTGGTTAAGTGGGTCAGGTATGGGCCCCGTTGGAAAGCCCATGGGAATGCCAAGTTGGGCTTGAGCCCCTGGCCCAGTCAGGTTTATTGGGTAACCTTTATTGGATTTGGTTGTGAATTAATTAAAACATGTAAATTAAATGGGTGAAAGATTTTTAAAGGCTCAATGGACTTGAGATTGGCCCATGAGCAATTAACCAGATGGCCTGGGGCCCATTTATTGAAAACGGGCCTTGTTTTGGGCCGGATTGAATGTGGGCCTCGTTAGAAGGCCCACAAAGCCTTGCGGGCCCAATGTCTCAAAATGGGATGTCCGCCGACTTCTGCTAGGGTTCAAAACTTACCCATAGTGGTTTGGATGCTCACTTTGGCTTAAATAAGCTCCTTTTATTAAGCCATTCATATTCAAAGAATTAATCTATTTACCCATTCAACCATGCACACTCAATGTAACTTAAACAAGCACACAAATTAACATTTAAACTAAGCAAGACAAAATAATGATCATATGTGATGCTGAAGTTCAAGAAAGCCACGAAACCATGGGTAAACAAAAGGAGATATGAGAAGGACCAAATGCGCTACTTACTATGACTTTGGTGAATGAGCAAACGACATGGTTAGAGTACCACATATGCTAAATATCGGACTGATCTACTAATATTTCTATTTACGCAAGCATGCAATCATAAACATACTCCTATATGAACCATCTAAATATTCCATGTGATTGTGTGTGTGTGACACTTACTTCCTATTTATAGATCCTAACTATAAACAAACATGCATATGACATAACCAATTAACTTCATGCATACATGTTAGGGGATGAAAGAAAATGGATCTAAAGAAGGGAAAGAGGGGAAGAATATTGGGGATACAACGGATATGTAAAAAGGACAAACCCCTATTTCAGAAGTGATAAATTAGTAAAAGAAATCAAGAAAGGCCGTTCACATGACACCTTATTTTACCTCTCTCATAGACCCTCCTCACATCTTTACGTAAGAGGAGTCCCCCTTACCATGGGGGCTCTCATAGCGTGCAAGAGGAGACAAAAAAAAAGGCTTGAACAAAGTAAGAAGAGAGATCCAAAACAATTAAAACGAAACCTAATCAACAAAATTTGATTAAAACATATGTCAAATACAAAGTTGGTAAGGAACTTACCTTGCTATTACTTCCTCTTTTTGAAGTATTGTGGTCCTTCGGTTGATGTGGACAGCACTTCAGAGCTTCCCTTGGTTTCAAAATGGTCACTTTTTGGTTTTCAACGGATTAGAAGAGAGAAATAGGTGAAAAGGATGCTCTCAAGGGCAAAATGGGAATTAAGAAGGGTTTGGATGAGCAAGAAGAGGTTCAAGGGAGGGGGGGGGGGGGGGGGGGGTGGTTTGTAGGTCCCCAGGGAGGCAGGGGGACGACAAGGCAAAGGAGGCCTTGCCAAGAATGGCTGCTGGGGCCTATTTATAGGCAAAATTTTCTGAAACCGCACTTGAAGTGCGGATTGGCCTGATCCGCATTTGAAATGCGGACGGCCGCCCATGTGCGCAAATCTGCGCGAATCCGCCAGTTGTCATTGAAGATAAGATCAGATCCGCGTTATAAGTGCGGACAAGGCCTGTTCGCACTTATAATGCGGACGTGCACGTTTTTAAAATGTGTAATTTCAAACCACTCTCCAATTTAGCTTAATTCTAGATTTTTATCCGATTTTTCTTTTTGTTTTTCATTTATTTTAATTATCTAAATCAAGATATTTTCAGAAAATTATTATTTTAATCCCGATTTTTATTTGTTTTGTCTTTTTTTGCTTTTTGGCCACACAGGCAATTTTTCTGAAACTTTGAATTGCCATAACCTTTTCATCTGATGTCTGATTTCAGCAAATTCAGTGGCGTTGGAATCAGGTCGAGATTCTATATCCACTGGGCTAAAGTTTGACAACAAATCTAAGTTTTTAGCAGAAGTGCAAAACTGCTCCCTGGAAATCAGTTTTACTCATATCTTCTTATTCGGGACCTCGATTCCGACAAACTCAGTTGCGTAGGAATTGTGTCGAGACCCTCTATCTTCCGGGATCAAGTTGGGCAGCTGAATTGGGCTCAAATAGAAAGGCAATTTCTGCTCCCTTCCGGGTTTGACTTTTTAGTTAGGATTTTCATTTTATGCATTTTTTGGGGCGCAAAAATCAGGTATCTACAATATGATTGTCCACTCCATGGAGGAGTTTTGCCTCTTGTATTAGCAATGTATTCACATATCTTAACAAAAACGTGACCACACTGTCAGCCATTTTCTTTCTGTTATTTCCTCTCTCCGTTTCCTCCCTTCTAAAGCTCAAGCGACCCCACTTGCTGACATGTAAAATTCTTTAGCAGGACTATTAAAACTCTAGCATAAAGACAGGCAGGGGCGGAGCTCTCAATGAACTTTAATTTATGCCCCATATGGAGAAATCCGCCCTTATGTCCCTTCAAAATTTTTTTATTTGCCCACTAAGGCACTACTATGGTCCACCATCTTGTGTTTGCAGGAAATTAGAGAACTTGCTATGAGAATGGTTTTAAGTAAAAGAAAGCAGGTATATCAATTGGTCTACCTGCTCATCACATTGGCACTTATTCTATCTATTGCCACAGCTAGCATACTATTAAATAGAGAAAACTCTTGAGATTCTCAACTGACATCTCCTATTTAAAATGCCCCACACTTTTACTTATATTTACTTTTATCTCCCAGTTAAGTAGCTGCAAATGCATATCCAAATATTTTAGGAGATAAAAGTCATTACATCATTCTCAACTGACATCTCCTATTTAAAATGCCCCACACTTTTACTTATATTTACTTTTATCTCCCAGTTAAGTAGCTGCAAATGCATATCCAAATATTTTAGGAGATAAAAGTCATTACATCATTCTCTTGCCATGCACATTGCATATGCCTTCCCCTGGTATATATCCGAAGGCTTCACGCTTGCATGTCAATGTGTAAACTGAGACAGCTTTGTCCATCCAAAAGATGCAAATAAAGTTCCATAAAACTGGTAAGCTTTGGCATAGGCCAACTGGATCTTATAATTATTACCCATTTCCAGTCCTTGTTTGAGTTGGAAAGCATGATAATTATCAGATTAGAAGGAAAAATGAACACTGAATCACAAAAATATCAGAATTTGTAAGCCACGAATGATGGAATAAAATCTATGGAGCCATGAGAGACTAGTTAAGCGAGTAATGACACTAAAAACAGCTCCAATCCATGAGAGCCTTTTCAATTATGATTATGTCAATACAGAATCATCAAGGATGAAAGATTTACAGGACACAAAACTCCAACTGGCAATTATGTAACAAAAAGATCAAAAGAAAACAAAAGAAAGAGGAAAAAGAAAAAAAAGTTCAAACTTTTTGGTACTCATATTTTAGAACAGTTCAATTGAATTCTACTTCTATATGTTGTATGCACTTCCTGCTGCCTTCTTCCACCAATCATGAACCTTGACGAAAATAGAGTTTATATCAACCAAGGATTTACATTAGGCCCTGTGCTCTGCATGTTTGGATGGATTGATTCACATACCTTAAATGAGAGAAGGGCTAATTCTGTTTCTGGTGTAGAATCCAAGCTCTTAGACCTGTTGAATAATCAAAATACAGCTCATCAGCAAAAAAATTAAGGCACTTTGGCCCCCTGCATGATCATAAATCTTCTTCTACCGACCACATTGGTGTTCTCGCTCAGACTAGCCAAGTGAGCCATCCGCCTTTTTGCAGATTCAGACACTCCTGCTTGATCCATCTTCTCACTAGAGTCAACAACCTGAGTCTCAGAAAATTCAGGGCTTCTCTTCTGAGAAGGGCTTCCCTCTTCTGAAATTTGGATTGCTTGTTTTAAGATCTCCACCACCTGGCTCATCAATGGACGATCTTTTGCATTCTTGCATAAGCAGCTGTTCGCCAACTTGGCGATCTTTTGAGCGGCACTGATGGAATACTGATTTCCAAGTCGTGGGTCCATTATCATGCTGAACCTCCTACTCTCGGCAGGGAATTGTTTAACCCATTCCACAAGCTTCTGCTCAGTTCTTGGGCGGTTTCTTTCTAATGATCGTCTGCCTGTAAGGAGTTCATACAACACCACACCAAAACTCCATACATCGCTTTTAGTGGTAAGATGTCCAGTCTCAACATAGTCCGGGGCAGCATAACCATATGTTCCAACTACCTGATCATCCAAAAATTCAAAAATAAAAAATAAAAAATTTAAACAGTTATCACATGGGAATGGAACTGCAATCATATGTATCTAATCCTCCTATATAAATATTATAAAGATCTTTATTTGCCATCCAAGACAATGCGATTAACATAAAGTTGGGAATCATGTGATTCATGCAATGATTTATGCTACTTATAGAAATAAGTTCAATTGAGTAATGACAATTTGGTAATGACCAATATTACATGTACTCATAAATTAAAAAGGACAGTCTGTGGGCTAGGCAACAACCTATCAGGGATACTTTAAGACACAATGTATGCCATATATAAGAAGTAATTTTGCCAATTAAGCAACCTATATATTCCACTGAAGATAAGAACCACAACGAGAAGACATAAAAACAAATGCAATCTACTTACCGCTGTAGATACATGGGTGTGCCCGGCTGTTGGGCCCTCCCTAGCAAGTCCAAAGTCTGAAAGTTTCGGCCTGAAGTTCTCATCCAAGAGGACATTTGATGATTTAAAATCCCGATATATGACCTTTCCAAGTAGTAAAAGTAGAACATGTTAGCAACAGTAACACAAGACATTTGGATCATTAACTCAGATAAACATAAGAATATTCCCAAAACCAGATCAATTCAATTTCTTCTGAACTATTTGGAATAGAGTTCCTCGGTTCAAAAATCTTTTCATGCAATGTTGACTAGTACTCAGGCATTGATGCAGAGCAAGAACTTCTGGTTGGTATTAACTACAAGCACATCAGCCAAATACTTCTTCTATACTCAATGATCATGTAGTGTTTATGGCTCCTTCTCTTCACTTAAAACAATTATGCACCATCCAATGAATAATATAATATTCATTAAGTACAAGTGCATTGGATCCACCAGATGAGCTGTCCACCCAGCTATGTGACATGGATTTAGGTGAGGTATCATATTCATGTATGTTCTAAAATATCTAATCTGTCTGACCAAATGTTCGTAAGATACAGAGACTTAAATTAGAGTGATCTAAATATCAAGTACAGAAACATGGACAAAACACTAATTATATAGAAATATATAATTTCAGATAAAGCACCAACACGCACACACAAAAACACACACGCACAAACATATACATACATGCATGCATGCATGCATACATACAGATACGCATGCCGTGTGCAGAGATTTTGGCATGCCATGCCATATCGTGTATGGATATGACAGATAAAGTGATTGATCTTCACAGGTACCAAAATCAAGACTGATCATCTTTTATCAGGGAAAATTATGCTTGCTGGCTTCGCAATTTCAATCTATTCAATCCTATAGGTGCATCATCATTTCCTAGGTAGAGCCATTTTATGGTGGGGTCAAACACACAGTGGCTGCCTCAACAAAACAGGTAATATTTGTAATAATAATAAAAGTCGGTAACAAGCCCCAAACACAACTGATTATCAAGGACATTGTTTATATTCTAACATAGAGAGACTTGACATCTCATAAGGTAACTTGTTTAGTTTTAAAAATATATTAGAAATAACTACTTGGCATGTAGACATATAAGATATAGTTTGTTCTATGTAATTTCAGACAAACTTATTTCAATCAATGAAGTCAAGAATATAACCTGGACTTCCAATTCTTCATGCAGATAAGCCAATCCATGGGCTGCACCAAGGACGATATGTAATCTTCTTAGCCATGGAAGAGCGGGCAAAGCTCTGTTAAACAGATGATCTTCTAAGCTCTTATTTGGCATAAACTCGTAAACTAATAATCTTTGGATCCCTCTTTCTCCATCTACTGCACAGTAACCTATAAGTTTTACAAGATTTGGGTGCTCAACAACACCGAGAAATTGAACTTCTGCCAGCCATTGTTTATGGCCCTACACAAGGAGAAGATCATCATAAGAAACAGCGATCATTCATAAGGAATGAAAGCCACAGACCATAACAATCAAGTAATAAAATAAAATTAAATATAGATAATGAAGCATAAATAATAAGAAAAAGACTAACAGTAAGTAATATGAGATTCATAAATCACATCCATCAATGAGAGTTACGTTCCTATCACATGTCAATAGAGCTTATTGACTCCAACACAGTCCCTAAACACAAAATCCTATATGCTCTCACTTTTGTGGAAAATTAAAATTTAAACAAACTTGAATGGTAAAGTTTATATCAATTATTGATGGGAGATTTAAATAACCAAATAGTTGACTTATAGTGAGAAAGATTTCACAAGTATTGGATGATCTGGGAGATTCTCGTTGTCCATGTCAACTTAGTCCTGTTGTTTCATAATTTTTTACTTTAATTATTCTACAGGCCAAAATGACTTCTAGCCTTCTAGCCTTGAAACTCATTCAGCATTAACAAAGTGTTTGGTTAAGAAAAGAGGAATCAGTATCCAGTAAATTGCCAATGTCTCATTCCCACCAAATCAAGCTGGATGATAATTTTAATTTTCAAAAACTCATTGCTCAATATTTAGTGGCAAAACTGCAATACTAGAAGCCATCAAATTGTGTACTTGATAGTGATATTAGGAGTCATTAAATTGTATATTTGATAATTGCCAAACAAACCAGTCCATAATGCAGCAATTAAATTGTCATTACTGAAATTTTTTTTCCTTTTTTTTGTTTTTTTGTTTTTGGTTTTTTTGGTTTTTTCAGTAAGAAACCTATAATCATCTTCAAATAAGTTTTATACTACCACTACCATTTGAAAGCTTATTTTTTACCTTTTTTTTTCCCCAACTTTTTCACACCAGTTAATGATAGTGGAACTCGAGACCAGAATGACTGCCAAAAGAGCCTCAAATATTGACCATTGCTGATACTTCATTAAATGCACTCAGACATCTCATTGTCTCACCCAATACTTCAAACTTTTAATGAATAGCCTGATATCTAAAAGGAAAATAGCTAACAAGATGCCCAAAGAAACAGCAATCACATAGAAGTACTCAACAAGTGTCTGTTTTGTCAAGTTAAAGAATAGAGGCCTAGAACCATGTCTTCATTACTATGCAGCCCTCTATTAAATAATAGATAATAAGATAATAGACTCTAATATCCTCTGCCATTAGAGATTTTAGTTACACTATTGGTTCTATTAACTCATAGAGTACCTATAATATATATCTGTAACTCATGCTGCAGTCTTTCCTGCAAAAAACGACAATTATACACCTGAAAGATGAATCTAAAGAGTTTTTTTTTTTTTTTTTTTTTTTTTTCTGTAGAAAACTGGACAAGAAAAAATAAAAACATTATTCAGAAGCTCCACTAATTAATAGATTCTGTGTAAAAGAGCCATAAATTTTGTGAATCAAACAATTAAAATTTTTTAGAGAGTGTCTATTCTAATTCATGCGAAGGCATATGTCCAACTCTAATGCGGGACTACCACTTTCACAAATCCGTCCCAACTTGCAAGTGAAAGACACAAGTTTTCTGGACCAAATGTTTTCTTAGATGTTTTGAAATAATTTCTGGGTGGAAAGTAAATCTTCAGAAAAGCAGTCTGACAGGGATACATATAGACAGAAATCTTTTGGAAGAGTGATCTAAGTTTTTTTTTTTGGTTATTTTTTTTATTAGAATAGTGCTCTAAGTTTCTGGGTTTAGACTTCAATAATGGCTGATTATGTATATTGGGTTACCTTTGGGTATGAATTTGAACGAAGATGGTTTTGGTATCCACATTTAGACAAAAAGCTAAGAAATTAGCACTGTAAAATAGGAATTGTTTTTGTCTTTTGGTGGAAGAATTATGATTGACAATTCATCTTTAGTGAATGTCCCAGTATATTACCTATCCCTTTTTAGGCTCCCAAAAAAGGTTGTCAGAGCTATTGAAAGAATGCATAGAAACTTTCTTTGGGAGGCGAGTCAAAGAAAGACCACTTGCTGAGATGGAGTAAGGTGTGTACTAGCATCAGCTTAGGAGGTTTGGAATAGGGGAACACTCATCTAAAGAATCCAGCTCTATTGGGAAAGTGGCTGTGGTGGTTTGGGGAAGAGAAAGGGTCTTTGTGGCATTCAGTTATTACAAGTAAATTTAGCATGCAGGGAAATGGACAGGACATCAAATCTACAGTTAGACCCAATCATGCCAGCCCTTGGAAAGCAATTTTGGCCCTCATGCCTACTTTTCAGCCCCTCATTTCCTTTAAACTTTTGTCAGGCTCCTCTCTCAGCTTTTGGCATTATGTTTGGTGGGGAAACAAGCCTCTTTCTCTTTGTTTTTCTCAATTATTTTGTATTCCCCTCGTTTTGCTGCTAGTGGAGCTTAGTATGATTGTTTTAGAGCCGCTTTTGCCTGATGTCTACTGTTCGTCCCTTTCATCAGATGGGTGTTTTTCTTCTAAGTCATATTTCTTGCATTTTTGTCTATCCCCTGGCTAAAGCCTGGCTTCCCCCTACCTTTGTTCAGCTCCAATTCCTCCCAAAGTCAAACTTTCATGCGGACGGTCTTTCTCAATAGCATAAACACTCTTGATACCCTCAAAAGACATAAGAAGTTCATCGCTATCTCCTTGAATGTTTGCGTGTTGCACAAGAAAAGTGGGGAATTGATGAAGTTCGGGCTACCCAAATTAAATGTACACTTAAAACAATTGCATTTTAAATCCTTTTATAATGAAATAAAATTAGAATTTATAAAATTATTAATTAGGATGCAATAATGATAGAAAATTATTCAATACATGTAAATCTAAAGAGATAAAATACAATTCGCATATTCCTTTTAGTATCTTAAAAGAAAAAAGAAAAAACCAAAGATCACAATATAGGAGGCATTTTACCTAAAATCATGTGGTTCACATGAATATTTGTCTTTTCAATGTAAAAGTGAGGTATTTAATTAATTAACTTTACCATTCCTAGGGGATATGATTCCACTTCAACATGGCCGGTAACCTTTCTTGGAGGTTCTATGGGACTAATAGAGAAAGCATTAGAGTTGTAATTTTCCTAATAGCATATTGAGAAAAAATAACTCCCAATTCCTTCAAACAAAAGAGAAAAATATTATATAAAAGAGCTATGTTTGGAATAAGTCATGGGTTTCTTCTTTGGATGTTGTTATGTTTGTATGCAATTTATGGGTTTATTTTTTAGTTTGGGCTTTCGGGTCATAAAACATGAACCCAAGCCCAACCCAAACTCAACTTCAGGATTAAAATTAAACCAGTATCAAACCCCAACCAAACTAAAATCTTAGTTCGGGCTTTTATTCAGGTTGGGTTGTGTATTCGGGCACGGTCAGCAATACTTACAACTCTGCTAAGGAGGTGCTAAGGGATTGGTCCTTTTTCACTCATTTGCCTTGATACATAGCAGCAGTTGGGTGACATTCTGTGGGCTTTACATTGTTATGTCATTGCGATGTTTTCTTCTAGACTTTGGGTTTCTGTACTTACAGGGCAGGTTTTTGGTTTCACTTCATACCCTCATTCTGTGGATAAGATGCTCCTCCTTACATCTTTTAATACATTCCCTCATTATTCAAAAGAACACACCTTACACCAAAACAAATGATTGTCTCATATCTGACTTCCAGAAGATAAATAACTTGTTTCATTCCTTAGCAGCCGGTTTATTTGCCAATCCAGCATGAGAACCATATTAGATGATGTTTCTATTTCACCAATCAGTCAAAGCCACACCAAGGACATTTAAACCCTTAAAACTAGAAAAAACACAACGTATGTCCCAGAAATCCTATGATCACTATTGCCTCAAAGAATATCCAAAATGGCAAACATACGCTTCGTTTTGAGTCCAATAACTCGAGATGCACACCACAGGCAAAACTTCCTTTTACAAAGGGTCACATGTCAAGAATAGTTTGCAGATTAACAAACCAAGCAGAAACTCAACAGGATATAGAACAAATGCTTTACATGGTTTGGCAAATATGCCACAGATGATAAAAGTACCTTTCACTAGATCACTGAAAAATGGGGTTACAAATATTCTATTACCCCGTTGGAGACCCAAAAACACACTTCTAAATCAACTACAATACTTGATTTGAGTATGTTTATAATAGATACCCAAATTACATACCCAGACATACTTAAACAACCACAGTAAAGCAGCTGAGTTTACAGTAAATAACCTCTATTAGCACTAGTAGGAGAATAAAATGCACATATGCAACATACTTCAACACATGAGAAGCTCAGAACAGGCCAGATATACTCAATATTAAGTTCTATTAATGCTATTAAAATATAATTCAGCAGTATTACTCCACGAGATTTTAATGTATGACTTAACACTTCAAATTGTCTAATGGAGCTGTAATCCTTCAAGTTGTTAAAGACACATTTTCTTCAGCAGAGAGGCTACTAAATCATAGATGATCTGGACCTCAAATAAATTCCTCATTCCAATAATAAAGAACAGATCATATAGCTCAATGGCTAAGGGTTAAGAATACATTGCATCCTCAGTATGCAAAACAATGCATTAAATTTGGGGGTTTAAATATTCACGTTAACCACTGAACTGCATAGCATATGCAATAATAGACTAAAGGGGACAAATGATAAATAAAGCAAAAAAAATTCAATAAGAGGTGTGAAAGCAGAATATATCACTAGCAATTTATACTTAAAAGGCTTATGAAATGATTTCATAAACAATGTTCATGGCAAGGAAGTATCTGAAGCCAATCTATCTCAAAAATTTAAGAACAAGGTACCCAGAAGCCAATACCTGCATGCCATCCTTGTTAAGCTTTTTCACTGCAACTGTAATTCGATCTCCCTGACCATCAGCAGCCTTGACGAAACCTTTATAAACACTCCCAAATCCACCTTCCCCGATCTTAAGCAACCTACTAAAATCATTAGTCGCATTCCTGAGCTCCGAGAAAGAAAAGACTCGCAAATTGTGTGCCTTCTCTTCATATAATTCAGGTATACTGCGCTGTGAAGTCGCCGAAGCTGCAGATTGAGTGGCCCGATTTGATCCCGAATTATCTGATTTATTCTGGGTTTTCAACTCCGGTGTTGATTTTTGCTTCCTGGACCTAGATTTGTTCTTGAAGTAGTAGAAACACTCCATTCTTCGGTAGCAAATGTCAGACTCAAGCGATCTAAGCATTTGGGATTGTCCCCATTAAATTCATAAACAAAACAATAAAAACCAAGTGAGATGAAAAAGGTTTGGTAGTAACAATTGAGTGTCTATGAACATGGGAGAATCCACATAAAAAATATAACAAGAAAAGGTAAAAATATTGAAGACCAAATAAGAATCGAAATGACAAGAAATAATAAGAGAGAAAACAGATGAGGAAAAGGTACCCAGATGGGAGATTATGTGATTGGTGAAGAACAAGAAAACTAAAAACGTTAAACACAGAGAGAGTTGAAAACCAAGTTTCAATTTAAAGCGGAAAAAGGCTATGGACGGGAACAGTACAGACCAAAAGAAGGAAGAAAAACCAGGTCGAATAAATAGCAAGAATTCACACTAGGAAAGCCCAAGTGTAAAGAGAACAGAGCCTGAAGCAAACCCAGATTGGATTCGAGCACAAATGAGAGTAAAAACAGAGAAATTATTGGACCCCAGATAGAACTTTAGCAGAAAAAGGGAAACGCAGGCAAAGCAAGAAAAGAAGCGAATGAAATACGATTAAAACATGAAACGAAACGAAACATAAAGTAAAACAGGGGAAAGTTGAGAAGCTTTGAACAAAGACAGAGCCACAAGGTGAGAAGCCGTATCCGAGACGAGAAGACAAAAGAGGGACAAAGACAAGTGAGATTTGGTTTGATCGAGGTCTTTTCGTCCTTCCTTCCTCTCTTTGTTTTCACCTTTTCATACCCTTCTCACCCGACAAAAATTTCTACGCGTTTTTGGCTTAACCCCTTCTCTTACTGTTTGTCGGAAATTCTGAATCCTCTACGGAGGTTTCAACCTTCGTTTAGCTCCTTAGTATGGGAAAAATCGAATGAACGAAGAAACAGCAGACAGGAGAGCAGGTGAACCAGTTTGAATGCTTACTCGTACACGTCAAGAAAGGATGAACGTTAGGAAACAACGCACTTTGGTGCAACGCGTCTTTCTACAGAGTTTTACTCACATAAAAACAAACTCCAAATCTTACCCAGAGTTAGGTTCATGTCTTTAATTATTTTGAAGGGTCAGAGTTCAGATTTTTCAACCCCACGAACAAATGAGTTGGATTTGGATGCAATCCTTTCAATCCAATCAACCCATTTCAATTTGATTATGTTATCTACTTATTTAAAATAATATGAGTATTTCACATTTTTAATAACTTAAAAATTAAGGAATTTAATGAGTTAAGTGAGTAGGTTAGGGTTCAGATGATTCTAAATGGGTTTGCCATCTCTATCTCTTTCAATAAATGATGGGGTTTAGGTTGGATTAAAAGCCATTAACATGGGTGTTCAACATATAATGAACCAGATCAACCCAAGGCAGCCCATTGCCACCCTACCTTCAATGAAGGAATGCCTAGAAAGTAGAAACAATCCATTTTATTGGGGTTTTAGATTATCTGATCAGAGCTAGATTTCACTGAGAATAAAAGAACAACAAATTGTGAATTTTAGGCTTTTCATTTATGACACCAGTCCTTTTCTTTGACCAACCAACCTATCCTGAAATGGGCAATCCTCTTTTGATTCATACGACTTCATGGTTTTTATTTTATTTATTTTTTGTTTTTGCTTTTATCTTTTCCTTTTTGCTAAAGTAAGAGCAATCTATATTCTTTTGAATATAGTTTTCGATCTGGTTGACTCAAATTCAGTAAATTAATCAACAAATCCATTTGTCAAATGGTCCATTTCTTGCTTTGGAAGGAAATAAATTTTTTGTTGTCATTTATTTATTTATTTTTAATTTTCAAATCCAGTGGTCAAAGGTATTCAGTCTGGTTTTTTAAATCATGATTGTTACAAATTCTTACTTTGCAATTTCAAATTTTCTTTGCTTTCACTTGCTATTTTGGAACCATCCCCTACGGGCTCAACTTGCATTCTCAACACAGGAGGATCAATATTTTCTTTTGGCAGCATCCTGGATTAGTCTTTTATTGTTTCATATTTTCGTCTTTTAGTTTTAGTTTTGTTGTCTTTGTTGGTTTGAACTACAAGAAAGTCAGATCTTATGTCTTTTGCAGTTACATCACTCTCATACATACCTGGCAACAGAGAGACAGAGAGAGAGAGAAGGCCCACTTGGTATTGAAGTAATCAGGAAGCAGAGGTCTTCTTCTAGTCAACAACGATTTGGTCAATTTTATTAAACAAACCCACCCCACCAGAAAAAGGGGTCCTTGTGATTCCAAAGAACTTGTCTGTGACACAGACTCTCTGTAGAGTCATAAGCTGGCTTGTTTCAAGAGTTACTCTGTACTCGTCAAAGGGTAAGATTTAGTCAAGCTTTTTAGCTTGAATGAAACTGAAAATGGGAAAACAGGTTAGCTTGTAGCAGAATTAGAAATCTTTCTGTAGTGCAGTGAGAAGATCAGTTTTCTACTTACCACCAGTAGTTCAAGAAGATCTACTGCATTCTGAGAGGCCCTGCAAGCAAGAATTCATTCAAATGACAGCAATAATGTTGATTTACCCTTTAAAATCAACAGATCATGTTTCAACCACAAAATTAATTACTGTACCCAGAATTTCCTCAAACTGGGGTTCAAGTATCCCGAAGATTACGCCTTTCCCTGCACATGAAAGGACAGGATTATTACCCATAAGTTGAATTGTGTAAATGAAGATTCACTTTTAGAGGTTACCCATGGTGTAAGGACACGAACATGGACTTGCTGTAGAAGTTAGAATAAGCAAGTCAATCAGCAAGTCTTCTTCCAGCCTGTGGTAAGAGGACCCAATTAAGGATTCCTAACAAGTTGTCTTGATGCCTATCTTATCATGAAAGGTCTTTTTCTTTTTTTCACCTAATTGATTTAAATTGGTGAACTGGAACATCACAATAAAGCAATATTAGTTATTAACCACCACAAGAAAATCTCTACATTCATATTTTTATGGCTTCCATGGTCTCTTTTCTCTTTTAGTCATGGGGTTCATTGTCAAGATGTTAATGGGTTAGTGTGAAGACATGAAATCAAGTTGAGGTGAGACCTGAGCCCCGACCTTGAGTATCACCACCCAAAACTTCACAAAAATTGTGGCAGTTTATAGTCAAAATTTATATTTTTTCCCCACATTCTCCTCCATTTTTTTTACTACTTTATTTAACCAACCTTATGAAATCTAGGTTACTACAACTTCCCACAAATTTTTTTTATACAAAAACAATGATGTCACTAATCTCACGCGTCTTACGTCGCTTAACTGCATTTAGACAATATGATATAATTTGCATCAAGGTGGTATAACTTAATCTAGTAATATGGCTAGCAAGAACATTCATTAATTATTGTTTTGCATCAATGTGGTATGGATTAATCTAATGAGATGACCAGAAGAAAGCATTCTTTAATTATTGTTGTGAGTTTGGTGCACATGTTCATGCTTGTACCCATTTGGATGGAAATTGGTTTGTTCACAAGATTAATTAATAGGACAATGGACTAGGTTTTTCAAGTGGACCTTCCTGAGAAACCTTTCTGACAGAATCAGACATATTCTTGTCCTAGAGAATGTATTATTTTGAAATCTCTAAGAAGCCCAGACTTAAATTTTGAGGGAGTGGGCCTTTCTTCTGGGTTATATATATAGAGTTATTGAAATACATGGAGGCTTCTTTGACTAACTTTCCTTTGCAAACAAACAGCCTTGGTAATAATCTCAATATGACTTGGTCCTTGTCAGAAAGTTGTTGAAGCAACTATTTTGGTGGATCCAGCAAAATCACATAAGATTAGTGCAAAGCCATTGACCTACAAACATTAAATATAATTATAGCTTTTACATGTGACTGGCTGAAAATACACCAAAGTCCACTCCAAAGTAAGGAAATGAATAAATAATATATCCCCATTCTCAGAAGTAGTTAGAGAAATATCACTATCATTGTGAGACTTAGTTTTATAATATTATACTATAGGTTGTTGGTAATGGCAGGGCAAATCTTACTGCAATTTTAAAGTAATAACTGAAAGAAACCTAATGGTAATCTTCTTTTTCTTTCACTGTCTGGGTGCTTAGTCCATGGCCCACCTCTTTATGGGAGGACCCAACTCACAGAAAAACCTGCCATAGACATAGGGGAATGAAAATAATTTTTTATGGGTGTGAGCTGAATGGGCTAGATCTCACCAATTTGCCAAAGCCAAAAGGTTAAATTATAATTTAGATTATTCTGTGGGAAAGATTTTCCCCTAAGAGTTCTGTAAGTATATGAACTACGAAAGTGTATTTTCTATAGAGAAAAATTTTAAAAACAAAAAAAAAGAAGAAAGAAATTTGGAAACCGGGATTTGGGAAGAACAGCAAACAAAACAAAATATGAAAGGAGAACAAAAGAAAAGAAAAAGAATAATTTATATTTCCTTTTGAGCATGTAGATAAGCTGACATATATGGAGAAAACAACGGCATATTTTGGTGATTCCAAGTGGTGCCAAGCGAAGCTGAAGGGAGATAGCAAATAAAAATTGAGGTGTTAAAAGGGAGTTATAATATCTTTGTTTTTTTTTTTTTTTTAAATATCTATACCTCTTCGGGAGAAGATTTTGGTGCCCAAATAAATTTTTTTTTTTAAAATTTCGATCGCAAAGAGAAAATATTTTCACATTTATTTCCTTCCCAAATCCGTATTCCCAATTCCAACCAGACCGGAGAACATACTTTGCTAACATTGTCTTCTCTTGCCTCCTAAAATCTAAGGTTCCAAACACATGAAAAAGTTATTTCAACAGTCTCACCTTTTTGGTCAATATAAACCACCCTTTTAAGGACAGTTACAAGAAACAGGGAAAAGGTTGAATATGGAGGATAGTCTTGGTAATATTTTAGATGCCAAAATTAGCTTTAGGGATATGTGTGGTTTAGAAAGAGAGAGAGAGAGAGAGAGTTCTAATGTTCTATTAGTTGAATTCTTCTTATTAGCCAAATAAACCTAATCTATTGGAAGATTAAACAGTCTAATCAATTAAGGGTTTTGACTAGGCTAATAATATCTTGATTATTGGTCGGTAGTTCATCTATGGTGATTTTCTTTCATTGAAATTGTCTTGTAGTCGTCACTACAACCCCTGTGCTTTGAATTATTCCAACTACCCACAAGGGTTTTTATTTTTGAGAATCCTGAGGACAAAATTGTGTCTGCCACAAACAAGGAAATGGGCCGGGAAAGAACCTCCAAAACTGGTTTAGGAATCAATAAAACCCTTGGGGTTATTTTTGCAATATGCAACCAGAGCCAGAATGGGCAACATCTAAAAGGACTAATTGTTTATATGAAAGAAATGAGCAGATGAGGATGGTCTTAAAGGGGCTTTTGAAATTTGGAAAAGTTAAAAAGATTTTTTATAACCAAATTGTGTTACTGGTTGTTTACAGTTACAATCATCTAATCTGATTGATAATTGTCAAGGAATTTTATTTTTGGAAAGGCACTGTGTGATAGTTGATTTGAAAACCCTTATTGCCTCACCATTGTGGTTGGATAGAAGTTTGCATCCTAAAGATCCGGATGGTTTGAAAGACTTATAATCTCCATTTAGATTTGCTTTTCAAAACTACTTTTTAGTTTTTGAAAGTTAAAACGAAAATTACTTTTGAAAGAGTAAAAGCATTAGTAAATTGTGAAGTACCTTTTTTTTTTTGCGTCTTTATTTAAGAAAGATCTGGTTTTCTTGCTTCTAAGAAGAAGTAATATTATTGCTTTTCAGAAAAAGCAAAAAATTGCATTTTTTTTGTTTTTTTTTTAAAACCCTTTTTAATTTGGTTTTCAACTTTTTGAAAGTAAATCCAAACAGCCCCATTTGGTTCAATTTCAAAAGATGGAAGAAAGTCCCTCCAAGCATGTAAAAGAGTGTAATTTCAGGGAAATGTATACACCCAAAAATTACATATAAGAAGAACATTTCCAAAAGAAAATCTATTGCCCGACATGCCAACTTGAAAATAAGAGTTCCTATTTCTAGGCGAGCGTAGAACTATTGAGAGTTAAATCAGTTGCTAAGCTCTTCCTCCCATGTCAGTGGGACCAACACCTGGTTTATTCCTTCAATCAAAAGAGAAAATTTGATTCCAAATATCTTGTTTATCTAGAAGAAATTTCCTTGAACGTCTCTAGGATTTTCGGAAAGAATTTTCCATGAATAATTTTGACTAACATGATATCCTTCATTTAGAAGAAATTTTCTTGCATGTCTCTAATAATGTTCTGTTCTTGTTTATCTTCAAGACATTTCCATCGATCTCTAAGAATGTTCCCAAGATCCTCCGGTCCATTTGGACATTTGTGGGGAGGCCCACAGGAGAACTGGACTTAAAATCTGCTGGAGCCGTAGGCTGGAAGATCTGTTAGTCCAATGGCAATGCATGTGTCCACATAGGTATGTGAGAGTGATGTGGACACATGCATTGCCGTTGGACCAGCAGATCTTCCAGCGAGAGGGTCCAGGCGATATGGTCTGAGAGAACTGGACCTATTGAAACACATAAAAAGAGTAAAAAAGCCACTGAGAGAAAGAGCATTCACAAGCAAAGAAAAAAATGCAGATCAGAATTCACAGAGCCTGACCAGTTAGCAGAGTTACCAAAATATCACCAATACCAGATGATCGAAGATGTTGCCTTTTTTCTTTTTTCCTTTTTTTGGGTTAAAAAAGAGAGAGAGAGAGAACAGACAAGCTTTAGTCTCTGAAACTCTGTACCCATGCTGCCATGCCACAGAATCTCAGATTCATCAGCAGTAAGAACGTGAGTAACACCATCTCCACAGATCATCCAAGAATGCTTATCAACACAACATTAAATTCATCTTAATGAATCTAAGATGAGTTTTAATCTGTCTCACCAAAATTTGAAGGTTGGAAGAGAGGAATAGAGTTTGCTTGTAATCCTACATGCGGTAATAGATACATGCTGATGCTCATTTATATGCGTGCAGAAGGTATTGAATATTTTTCTAGTGAGATGAGTTAAGCATGTGATAAAGGGTCACAGAATCCAGTACAATAAGGATAATGGGCTCCTTGAGAGAGAGCTAAGAACATAAGTACAGGGTCCTTTCACACATCAACTCATCAAAGTCCAGCCCTTGATTCATGAATTGAAGAGCTGCCAATGTTCAAATAGTTAAGGATTTCACAAAGTTGTATCAAGCCAAAAATCAAATGACAATAAAAATATAACTGATATCAAAATACAAGTATGGTAATTTAGGTTAAGAATATAGACAACAAAGGGAAAAGTATAGCATCTAAGATCCCCCCATTCAAGAGGGTGAATATCATTCCATGTTCATAAATCATCAAAATGAAAGCTCAAACCATAAGCGCCTCGTCCAATCGGAGAAGCCACTCAACCACCATGACAGCTTGGGAAACTGAAACTTTGCAGCTTGGAAGTCGAAACTTTGACTTCGTCAATCTTTTCCGTTGGATGTAATTGCTGTTTTGACTGGAATGGAAACAATTGAAGTGGGTTGCTCCGAAAGGCTACATCTATAAGAACAAGACCCTGCATTTTTCAATTTATAAGACAGTCACACAGGACTAATTGAAATTCCAAAGTAATCTCCGCGTTTGAGCTGGTGGGGCAAGTCCTGGAATATCCCGAATATCCTTGTTCTTGGGGTTCACGATCTGAAATCAAAAACAAGAAACTCGCCATATAAGCAGAAGCATAAACAAATGAATAGAAGATGCAGATTTTAGTATCAGAATTCCAGGGGCTCAAAGATTTGAAGATTTAATTCTAATAAATATGTCCACTAGTTTTATCCTGTTCTGAATTTTTACCAGCTCAGAGCACATTTGATTTCAAATTGAAAGTGTCGTTGTACAACAAGTGGGTACCTGAACTAGCACACAGAATTATGTACAGCAACTTTACTATTATATAGAAACCCATATAGAGGACCTGAGGATAAACAGTCAGCAAATTTTGACACAAACAACCATGCTCCAAATTAATCTCTCTGGGTGGTATCAGTTGATCACCTTTTGAATCAAACAAAACCCAAAAACCTCAATCAAAGTTCTTGGTCCTTATGCATCTGTTGAATTTGTTATGGACTAATAAATCAAGCATTAGAACACAAACACGATGTGCACCACCCGTGTCGTGATCCAGAAGAGCAATTTCAAAGAGACAATATCAATAAACAATGCCTTTCCACTAGTTGGGTTCAGCAGGATTAATTATGTCTTGCCACATAGCTGAAGCTATTTTCTCAAAATTGAAGAGTGTTGACTTCCTCATAAGATACATTTTTGTCTTTCCTTTAAAGAATCCATGGGTGTCCTGCAATACTAATGACTCTGTATTCAACTCCCTTTCCGAAAATTTCAACATAGGGATTGATGGTCTTTAAATACAGAAAAGTCTGTCTAGCAGTCTGTTGGGAGACATTGAAGGAGACTGCACGGACACCAGATAGCTCATGCACTCGGAATTTTCCAGAAAAGCAGCCATCAGAAAATGTAGTGTCACAGTTAGAAGTCGCATTTATCCCATGATCCAACTCTAGAAAGATAGCAATGCAACAAAATTCTTTTTTCCTTCTTTCCCCTTTTTCTCAGAGTAGGCTGTCCAAATGAAGTTGGAAGAACAGGAATTTGGAATTTTCTGCAACAGATGATAACCTTAAGTGTGAAAGCTTGACATCCAGAGTCCAATACTTATTGTATCATATGATTTCAGGAGGAAATTGCTCTAAATCTTCTGGATATGTTCTCCGATAAATGTTACTTCAAAATAAGTGTGGCATCTCAAGAAAGGGAAAGCCAGATAGTTTTTGCAATTTCTCATTCGAAAAGTTCTTTAGATAAAATAAAAATACGCAAATTATGTTTCTATAAGTATATGTAGTTAGTTTAGAGGACTAGATCCTAGATGAAGGACTGAACCAAAAAAGGAAGTTTTTTCAGTAAAGGAGAGACTGGAATTTTTTAAAGTATATATTGCAAGGTCAAATCAATTGAATCATATGAATGTTAAAATTTATGATGAATCTTAGAATAAAATTAGTAATCATAAAATTATATATAAAAATTAATAATTGGAACATTACTTTGTTATTCTAATGATTGAATCAACCTATTGTCAAATCAAATCAAATCAAATTGTATGATTTTAACAAAGGATTGGCAACTTTTCAGCCGACAGCAGAAAGGAAAAGGCGGTAATTATATTAGAACTCGAATGTTTAATACAGTAGTTTAAAAGTCATCAGCTCATAATTACAATTACAAATAATAAAAAATAAATGATATCCAACCTTCACAATGATGATGGCTATAACTCCAAGGACAACTATGAAGAGCAATGCCATGATACATCTGTCAGTAGCAACCTAAAGAAAGAAGGTAAATCAGGAAAGAAGAATGACAAGCCAAATTCATTACACTATGATAAATTAAAATGCAATGAGGGGGTGGTTACATTTCAGAGATTGACCTGCCTACCGATTTCCTTAACCAGTTTAGATGCTTTTTTGATTGAGAAATGGATTGAATCCAGCTCATTTACAATCCTACTCATTTGTTCTGTCTGCAGGTGCAAATATGTAAAGTATTTTAGTTGCACTGTATGTGACTAATAGGAAGAAAGGAAAAGGTTAACACGTGTCTTAAATATAGAGAAGTGTGTTGCTCACCTGTGCATGGAGAGCGGCTGAAGTCTCTGTTCCAACATTAACAGTGTCCTCAACAACCTATAATATAGAGAAAAAAAGGAAGAGAAAATTTAGGAACACCAAAATAAAAATTAGTTTTTTAGAGATGATGTAAATTTCCAAGAGAAAAAAAGGTCACAAGTTTTAAGCTAATCTTCATGCTTCCTTAATCTTTTGCTGTACATCTGGAAGGCGATTCAGATACACTCCACATGATAGTAACATGATAGTCTGAAATGTTACAAGTAATAAGTCTTTGCTATCTGTTTTAAATTGGATGTGACTGCTTAGAGAAAAATGATAACCCAAGTAACTAATGGCAAGGGTGCCACTATGCAAACCGCGGAAAAGACAGCTTGACAGACAAATTTATACAGTCCAATTACTTGTCTGACTCTGTAGCATGGGAAAACACTCATCTTTTCTGCTTTTCAAATTATTCGGCGGAAGGACACTCCCAAAAATCCAGTTGCACAGACCATGCACCCAATTATCTCATATTATGGTCAAGATTGGAAGTTGGCTGCCTCTTGGATAGAAAAAGGACAAAAATTAGACAAACTAAATAACAAGTCCTGTATCTGAAATTCTGACATCGAGGAAAAAGGCTACAGTTTGCGGCAATAGCCTACACATCAGGAAGTAACACTGGTTGGTACAATTCTTTGCCAATGCCTCAAGGGGGAGGATTGGCCTGCCAATTGAATGTATAAGATCAAAAAGCATGGGGACCATGTGAGCAATATTAAGTAGAGATTATTATGCTCAATCGCTCTAGGCAGTATTACATCTTAATCTTCGCAGATATAAAACACAAATAATTTTCATCCGAGCTAAGACAACAAGCAATTCCGGATAGAGTTTTGAATTCCAGCAAATCATACCTTCAAATACCACAACAGGAGATAATGACCATATAGAAGACAAAAGAAGCCTTATAAAAGGTTAAAGGATATAAAATTTAGAAAAGGAAAGAAAGAAAAGCCAAAAATCTCCAATGGGTTACTCTTATAGAAAAATCAACCTTTTTTGTCCTTTCAATTGCTTGATCTGTTTCGTCCATCATCCGGTTCCCACCATCAATTAGCTGCTGATTTGTCATAGCTGTAACATATACACTTGCTTTAGAAATCCTTGTCTTGGGCATAAAGATGGTGTCTAAAATATAAGATGTGGCTAATATGCTGGAGTTTGATGTATTGAAAATCTAAGCATACCAGATCATAATTGAACTGATCAAACTACTGATCAGGCATATCAATGGACCAAACTAAGTCCAGTTTGACTACACCAGTATGAATCAGATTACTCTTTTAGAAGAGAGCTTCTTTTTTCCTTTTTATTTTTCTGGGTAATTGCCTTATAGTCAACCTTGTCCTTGCATTTCTTTTAGAAGTCAAAGTATGCATATTTTCTTTTTTGCAACTCTTTTTATGGGATAATTTCCATGCTTTGCTTGTTTTGTTTTTTCTTCTATTCTTCTTTTGCATCTTATTCTTCTTCTTCTTCTTCTGCTTCTTCTTTTTGTGAGACAATTTGCTGCTATGATAATGATGTTTGAAGATTGTGATTCTTCTCTTGAACACGTGGATTATTCCCTTTTTCTAATAAATCAATCTATTTGACTATAAGCAAAAAACAAAACCAAAAAAAAAAAAGAATAAACAAATTATCCATCAATATAAATATTTACATTTGATGATAAATATGTTTTGGCCATCAATATACACACAAGCATAATTTGTTTGTGAGGCTCAATATGCAATTATGCATGCATTTAGAAAATTGATAACTGTGGAGGCCTTCACATATGCTCACGTATATGGTGTTTGTTTGTGTGTGTGTCTATATGCGTATATTTATAAAATTAATAATTGTGGAGGATTCATAGCCTAGATATCAGCTGGACCCTCAAATACACTGGTCTTAACCTACTTTATCGACATATATCAACACTCCACATTTCAGACAACATAAAATGAGTACCAAATTACCAATACAAAGCCTTTCCACTTTGCAACTTGAATTGATGGAAAATGAGGGGCTATCAAAAATCAATGACTGAATGAATGTACACATAAGACCATATACTTACATGAAGCAAGCAGGACATTCTCTTCCCCAAACCCCTCACTGGGCCCATCAAAGAGGTCAACCCGCTTATTGTTTTCAAGACTACTTGCATACCTGTATTGCAATGCATAAAAAAGCCAGAGTGAAGACAAAGCAATGAAAAGCATTACAAAAGATAGTTGAACTGATCTTGCATTGTTAGTAATAAGCACCTAACTAATAAAAAGATCATGAAAATTTAAACATAGTATATTATGAAAGTATAAAATATGTTTTTTAATACCATATATGACAGACAAGTTCCTTGCTTGCAAGCATTTCATTAGCAAGGTCCACTTGAAGATCAAGTTGACACTCACTAAGTTCTTCCCTTAACTGACAATTTTTCATGTCTAGATCAGAATTCTATTTATCCAAGATTTGAGCATTGACTTGAGATTTTTCAGTTTATAGGTAACTTGGTACATAGGAGATCCTTGCACATGAGTAGACCAGGCTTCCATGACAATATTAAGGAAATCCAGATGGGCCAGCCAGTGGTTAAAGAATGTGAACAATTTCCTTTTGGCAGATCAGATCAGATGAGGATGCAAGTTCGAGAGTGATCAGAAATGCTAGGATTCGGAAAATCTACTTCATCCACGCTAAGAATGGTGGTCGACAAGCCGTGAACAGCCCTAATTCGAAGACATTCTTCGTTTTTCTTTTATGATTAATAAAAATTTTGTTAAAAATCAAAGAAAGAGTACAAAACACCCATGAGAAATGGAAAAAAAACCCTATAGTAACTGTGAATACATCTTTATCATTCTTTATACTGCCCAATCAAGACAACTCTCAACATAAAACTGTTAGTAAACACAACCCAAGAAGTCCAGTCCCACAAACATCATTGGGATAAATAGATCTGAATTCATGCCAGATGCAGGCCCAATTTGTAGTCAATGCCATGCTATTCTCAAGGATCCTCAACTTTCTGATGCGTGCTCCTTAAAAAGTACAGTGGTTTCAGGCCAGCCACACCGACAATATAGTGCAAAGAAGGCCGTAAAGTAGATCCAATTACCTCTATTCCTTAAGCATTGGAAGCTAGATCAGTAAAGTCTCTTGGTAACGCCCACTTCAGCCCAGGACAGTTTAGAAGATGAGACCAAGCCGACCACCTCGCAATGGACAAAGATGTGATTGATAGATTCCCCATCTTTGAAGTGCAGCACACGTACACACTAGGAGAAATAGCAACAATTTTGTAATAGCCTAGAATTTACATAAGCTTAACTGTGTCTTTTGTAATTATTTTATTTTATTAACAAAGATTAAGTTCAATAGACTTGAGGACTAGTGTTTAGTGGGATTACTACATAAGCCCAAATTACCAAGCGTGCAGCCCATTAGGGAATTTAAGGGTAGGGAAACTCTTCAAATCTACTATGAGTCTTCTTAGCATTAATTTTATTTGACTTATTTGACCACAGACAAGGGTGGACATTGGAGGCTTCAGACTCATCCCTCTGTGGATGACTAGTAGTTCTAAAATCAAGGCTGGCACCAAATGCCTTTGGATACTTTACCAACATTGCGATGCGAACCATATGTCACTATCCAACACTATAGATACTAGAACACCATGCAACCTTACTATTTTTCCTATATATAATCTTCCCCACTCATCCATAGTTATGTGGACTTGAAGGGAAAGAAATGTGCCAATTTGATCAATTGGTCCACAATCATCCCAATAGCGCCCCGCTGATTGTGAGTTCTAGCCTTCTAGGCAGTCCCAAAATAAAATCCTCGATGATATTCTCCGATTTCCAGGTTTAATAGGAAGAGGTTGTAGAGTTCCAACTGGACTTTGATGTGCTGCCTCAACTTGTTGGTAGATGGAACATCTACACCAAGTATTTAAATTTCACATTTTGCCAGCATGCCACCACCAGCTCCCAGCAAAATTTCGTCAACATGCCATCCAGATTTCCATAAGTGAGGGGAAATGGGGGAAATTTTTTTTGTATACATAGATGTGAAATAAATCCCAAAAAAAAATAAAAGGAAAGGCATAGAACTGCGATGTATAAATTATTTCATGCATATTGCATATAGAAAATCAAGGGAAATGAAATCCACTAGCATTATCATATCCACTGATAATCAAGCCCACACAAAACCATGCCAAAAGCCCCAACAACACATCTTTAGTGAAGAAATGAGGAGAAAAGGACCATTTTGACTAATTTCGAACATGACTTCAGGTCACCTGCGAAATTTCCCTGATCATTTTGCAGCATGTTGCGACATGTCATCAAAATGTTGCGCAACATATCTCAAAATGTAGGGAAACTGGGGAATCTCCATTTCCCCAATGAGTTTGTGCTGCCAGACTTGATATATCAGCGAAATGTCATGAAACAGTAAATGCTGATCGAGATGCACGCTGTGTTATCATACTTCATATTATTCCACAAGAAGGTTCTCTTGAGGTCTTTGTACATTGTTTTGCCATCAAGATGCACTGAGTATCCAAACTTATGTGCCTCAGACAAAATCTCTTTCTTCTATTCTGACATATTCAACACACAAAGTCTACTCTTAAGAAGGATACTACAATTAGAAAGCATCTTCCAATCTTCCATGCTTCCATAGAATCATCTGCTGCCATTGATTGTAGTTACTGATCATGCTTCTGTGCCTCGATGATTCTTTCTAACAAAACCCAGCTTAGCAGACATGTTGGCAAAAATACACAGTGAAACTGAGATTTTACCTCAACATTCAACTCCATCATCTTGTCTAGTAAACATACAGTACATTCCTCGGCTTCCTACCACATTTACTTTCCCCAAGCGACAAAGTGAAGTCATAATCCTTAACTAGCTCCAAATCCAGCTTCTTTTCCTCATATTCAACTCTTTTTGGGACAAGATATATTTCAAACTCCTATGATCTGAAAAGAGTTCAAATTTTTTTCTCATAAAGATAGTGTCTTCACGTCTTCAACACAAACACAACAACCTCTAATTCCACATCATGGGTTGGATAATTCTGTTCATGAGGCTTCAAATATCGAGAAGCATAAGCTACCATTTTCTAATCTTGCATTAGAACACACTCCAAATGTTTGAGTAAACCATAAGTATAAACAATAAATTGTTCCTCACCCTTAGGTAGGGTTAGCACAGAAAACACATTAAAGGTTTTCTCACAAGCATCTGAGTAAACAAATTTCAGCCCCCTTCCTTGTAGGATGTGCCAATGGTGAGGCAATCTGGAGAACCCTTCTATGAATCTCCTGAAACATCCTACCAGCCCCCAAAAAATATCTTATTTCTATTGAATTCTTAGGCTGTTTTCAACCTTAGCCGGATCTATAAAAACTCCCACCTTGGAGACTACATGTCCCAAAAACTTCACCTCCTCATTCCAGAATTTACACTTTTTGCATGCAATGGCTCAGAAAATTGTATGAATTTTATAAGATCAGAAACCTTGATCAGTCAATAGTCATAGTGTTGACTGGCTTTGATCAGTGATAGCATAGGGGCTTCTTTACTAGCACACAGACAATATTTATTCTTTTAAATAAGTCCTAATCTCTTTCTCTCTCATGTGGCCGTACAACTCTCTTCCACTCTTCCATTTTCTCTCACTCGCCCCTCACTCTTTCTCTATCCTCTCACATCTTTCACACTAATAGCTCTCTTTTCTTTTGGATTTTCTTTTCTTTTTCCGGCGACTGTTGTTTGACTGAGGAAGAAAAGAGAAGAAAGACAAAGAAGGAAACATAAAGGACAAGGGGAAAATTTTTGGAAAAATCAATAATAGAAAGATAAAGCTTTTATTTTCTTCCCAACATTTATGATATTTTTATTGAAGGTTCATGTTATACAAAAAAGGATTAATTATCAGGTTTTAATTGAATGACTGTTCTTTTAATTTATCAAATGGAATTTCTTGTTTATGTTAAGAAATAAATTGCAAGGAAGTACTTATGGTTGAGAAGAGACAAACCAGATTGTAGTGTTCCATTGAAAGGGCATTCAGCCAACAATCAACAGTAGTTTACTTGTTGCTTTTATAAAGGAAACAGCACACCATCCTATAGATTCTTAGATGACATAAAAACAAAGTCCAAAAGGTGGTTTTTTTTTTTTGTCTTTTTCCTTTTATGTTTTGTTTTCTTTCTGTTTAGTGGCTGATTAATATTTTTTGTCTTTGATTATGAGGATTTTGTGCCAAATCAGTACAGCAAAAAATGGGATATTGAGTAAACTTGGGTTTGGCCATGTGAGCTAATCTTCTTGTTGAATCGGTCTAAGACAATATTTTAATTTCATTGCTCTGTCTTTTGTTTTGGATGTTTGTGAATATATTTTTCTTTTTTTTTTTTTACTTAGTTTTTATGTTTGTTAGAAACGCTTGTACTCTGGATTTGACATATTTTAGAAAAAAAAAAAAAAAGGAAAAACCTGATGGGAGAAGCTTATCAACAGTGCATGTCTTTTTCTGTTTTTATACAATGAGTAACGGTGCATCTGCGTGTATGATGGAGATGATGATTTAGACAAAGGGAAATCTTTGAGAAAATTACACAACAGGCCCTCCTTTATACACAAAACTTGAATAAAAATTGAGAACAAGGACAAGGATTTCTGTCATGGCAAATCTCAAGATAGGATGATGGGTTAGAAAAAAACTAAAAACTGCAAATGATCTGTGTTAAGAAACAGAATGGGAATTGACAAATTAGAGAGTGGTACAGGAGGTTGACAATGGCTTCTTTACTCTTATAATCCAGTTAAATCATCATTAGACCTTCTGCCCGAATTAACATGGCATTCCAATTGTTGGTCCTGCTCCTGCATCAAGTATCCCTTTGCCACCTTCCAATTAGACCATCCAATAATCATTTGGGAATTTCCTAAGAGATTTCCCTCAGAAATGGTGAAATGAATCAGTATTGACAGACTCAAACAAGAAAATAAAATAATAATGCCAATTTCTTTAAGAATAAGATCCAGTGGCTGTCATTGGTCTACTGTAGATCACACTAAAGAATTGAAACAAAACTGAGAGTCCTATCAGTTTCAAATTCTTAGTCTTAGCATAAGAGAACAACCAAAAACAAAAAGAAAACATTTTCAGTTATTAAAATGAAACACAATAATGGAAGATATGATTTTTGACAAAGCAGGATGGAGAGACAGGATTTGTGACACCGACCCAACTTTGTTGGGAACTGGCTTCTAACAATGATGATGATGATGATGATGAAAATGAAACACACTACATCAGAAACACTTTCAGTTTTTTCTTTCTGTTATAGTATGACAGTTACACATAGGATGCCACATTTTAAGAAAAGTGGGCCCTGTGCACCAAATCAACTACACCTATATTGAAGCTTCCATGAATATGTTCAGTATCCCACTTAATGTGTGAATCGCATTCTTTTACTTTCTTTTACCATATCACCCAGGATCAAGCATTAGTAAATTAATAAGTTTAATAGCATCTTTGACAGTGACTAATAATCATTGATGAACTTCTGAGAAACCAAGTTAGGCATTCTAATCTTTTTAGTTATAAAACAATCAGAATAAACTAAAATGTAAGTCTGTATAAAATCAGATAATTTGGAAGCAATAAATAAAAGGTTTGACAGCATTTTAGCACTGCCTTTGAAGAAAAATAAATATTAGAAGGTGAAACAAACCCATTAGCTATAAGAAAATTAAATAACTGTCTTTTAGCACTGCCTTTGAAGAGAAATTATGACTAACAATACCATAAGAAGGTGAAAAAAAACAATTAGCTATAAGGAAATACGGTAACTGTTTCAAAATTGAATGGCTGGAAAACATAAGGAAAGACATATGTATGTTGCTTTCAATTCAGAGGAAGATGCAAGTTTCCAACAAATGATAACTTACTGCTTTTTGAGAGCAACATAGGAATTCAATTCTTTGATCTGCACAGTAGTAGAAGCAACACTGAGATTGATTTGGATCTTTGATGAAAAACTGATTAATTGTAATCAACCAGTGCAAAATTAACAACAATATAATTGAACTTAAAAGGTAAAGAGAGAAAAAAAAACCATTGATTGCTTTTTCTCAGTGAGCATCCTGTTGGTCTCAGGACTATTTTGACTCTCTCCATCCTTCACTTCTCTATCAAACTCTTTAATCAACCTGCAGATACAACAAACACATAAGATACTTCCTTACAAAGCCTGCAATATTTAAATCAGTGTATCTTCCAAGTCTAACTTCTTAAGCAAACTCAACTACTACCAGTCCTTCAATGATGAAAATAATGTATCAAAATATTCAATGCATTTTCCAATAAATCCGTATGCTTATATGCACAGCTATATTTTCCACTTTTTAATAGGGCAGCCAGACAATGTTTAGGGAAAATAAAATTATTTTAGATCTATTCTATACGAAATGGCAAGTCATTATAATGAATATCTAAAACAAAGAGGCAATAGGAAACACTCTGCTTTTAAAAATCAATCCTAACAGCAGAGATAACGACGGAACATGCACTGCTCTCTCTGGTCATCATATGAGAAAAAGAACTCCAGCAACTAATAGCAAGAAAGTTTGAATGAATCACGTACCTCTTACACTCCCGCATCTTCCCCGTAAGTTCTTCCAACTGCCTGCTCTGCCTGCTTGGATCCTTGACTTTCTCCAACTTCTGGAATCCGCTACTGTTAGACCAAGATGGCACAACTATTTCAGAGTACTTATAAAGAACCCATTCTTATTTCTCGTATCATAATTAAGCAAAATGTGAATAGCAATATAGCATGAAATAAAAACTAACAAAATTACTGCAGTTGTAACATTGTAGGCTTTTCTTTAGCGATTATGGTCAAAAGTAGTCCAGGTTTAGAAGCCACAATGAACTGGTAACTGAAGCGTCCAGAGTTAAAACAAAAACAGGCAATATGATAACAAATATCTAATTAATAGACCAAAAGTTGCAGATCTACAATGACGAAACATGCGATGCTCCGTGTATAATGAAACAAGTAGTCCACGAAGCATATGATCAGAAACATATCATGAAAGCAATAGAGTCGCATAAACGTCGGAAGAGCATGGAACAAAATTTCTTACGACAAAGCTCGGAAAATGTCACTGATTTGACCATCGATCTCAGCTAGCTCCTCGCTGATTCCGGATAACGAAGCCATCGTACAAATCAAAGCTCAAACTGTCACGCTTATCTTCTAAAATTAACAGCTATGAATTCAAGTCAAAATCGCAGATCTCAGACATCAAATGCGCATCGAAATCACAGAACACGATCCTTTAAAGTCCTTAAAGGATTCTCATTGTCTCCGGCAATGCCAGAGACCGATCTAAAACTCTGATCGATTCACCTGGACCTCCGAAGTTCGATCCGGATGCAAAGATCATTCCAAGAACTGAATCATCAATCTAAAACCGATTCAAATGATGCGTAACCTTCTAATACCTGATCAGGCCCTAGCAATGCAGCCCCGATATCGTGATCGTGTCGATCGGAGAAGCCTAAATTTTGGTTTTTGGTTCTCCCGATCTTCTCTGCGTAAAGAACAAAGAGACAGCGAAGCTCTCCTTGTGATTTACAGAAATTTTTTCTTTTTTAAATTGCCCCGTTATTTTCTTCTCCTTCGTAATTTGAGTTTTTAATCATTTTTCGGCTTTCGTCGTCTGAGGTTTAAAAATTCGCCGATACCCTGGCCGTTTAAACCGCTATTAAAAAACAGACTAGTGGACAAAGAGCGCGTTTTGTTACGCGAGGTAGTGATGCAGGGTGTACGGGCTACTTCTATATGGTACGTCACTTTTCTTAGCCGTCTGATTTTGATAATCAGCGGTTTAGAATGTACCGCTTCAGTGTATGAACAGGATGACTATAGAATGTAGGTAGGATTTTGACCACTATTGGTTTTTATTATATTCTTTTGAGAACGAGCTAGGAGACGGGCCTTAAGAACCTAAAGGAGGGCTTCTTAAAACCTAGTGCTCTTTGTTTTGTTTTAGAAGATTTTAGAAAGTAAAATGTTTTACATGAATTTGATTCTCTGGAAAATATATAATTTTCAAATTTTTTTGGTGTTTTGAAATGAAATAATACGAGAAAATAATTTAGATCTTACAAAAACATTATAATTATATTGGTTGTTTAGCGTTGGGCATCGCAATGGTACCGGTGTTGGTAATAGTAGTGATGTGTTGCTTGCCGAGGTTGTGGTGGTGGTAATGATGGTTAGTGGTCATGGTAAAAATGCCAATGATTAGGGGTGATGTTGGTAATAGTATTGGTGGTTAGCATTTGCGGTAATCATTTTTTTTTTGGTAACGTGGGAACCTAGCTTAGGTAGGGCCTCAATTGGAACCACCCTAAGGGAGTAAACCCACAACTCACCCGGCGCCGTCTAGATTTTGAACTCAGGATGTTTGAGTTTATGGTTCATCCCAACACAGTATTGATAATCTTGATGGTTATATATATACTATGTTGATATTCATATAGTTGTTGATTGAAAAGTATACCATTTTCTAAATATTCTACTTGGTTTTGGGAATTAAAATGCATTTTTTGATATGGTTACTTTAAAACAAACACTCAGAATATATGTTTTCGACTAATAATAATTTCAGCAATTTATTTTACAACACAACGAACAAAGCCTAGCATCTAACTTGTTATAAAATTTTCAAATTTTTTTATATAAACTTTTTTTCTATATTTTTGTACCATCTACAAAAGAAAGGCAAAAAGGAGGTATAGGTAAATAATATTTTTGTTTACCTTCCCATGTTAGTTAAATTTCCTCTTTAAGAGATCCAATGTTAAACTGCCTAACTAGTAATATATTTACGTATTCCGGCAATTGAAATAATAATGGGACAATTCTAAATCATCTTCCTATTTAATGATTTTGTGGGCAGTATGAATAAGATAACAAATTCATGTATGCTCAAACATCTACATATATAACCATAAATCGAATATAAAGATTCTAGCCTGAAATTTGTTTTATTTAGAATGATTTTTACAAAATTTTTAAGGTTCAAATATCCTCTTAATAAGTATGTGTAAGGATATATCATGGCTTAGTTTAGAAATATCATGGCTTAGTTTAGAAATATCATGGATATATCCTTACACATTTGTGTAAGGATATATGTGTACATGTATAACATGCAAGTTGCCTCTGTACATATATAATAAAGTTAGTTATATTTAAATATATCATGGCTTAGTTTAGAAATGTTAAGTTTTGCTTGTGAAAGAAGTTAGATTTAGTAAATGCTCCTTTTGCATTAGGCTTTTATGTGTAACATTTCATCAGGAAAAAAGAAATGAGAACACCATGGCACATAAATGCGTAGTAATGAAAGATTTCAGGTTTGGTCTAAATTTTCATAGTTAAACCCTACATTCTTTGCTCTATCGAAGCTCTCGCATGGCTAGCATATTGATTCACACAATGAAATTTGGCGTCATATATTTTTTTTGCCCTTTTGGTAACTGAAAATTTGGTGAAGATCATAGACATTTACTTCCTATAAAATATCCTCAAGAAAAGTTCAAATACTGTAATGTCCTTTTCATCCAATTTTATTCCTATATATGTATATCTTATATTCTTATATACGTGCTCCTGCCATGAACCACTTGCTTTTTTTAGGTATCCTAACCGTGCCGGAATGTCCTTTTTATCCAATTTTATTCCTATATATGTATATCCTATTCTAATATATGTACGTGTACATGACATGAACAAAATGCCTTTTGGTAGGTATGCTAATTGTGCCGAACTAGGCACAAGCATGTTTAGCTCGTGCCTGGCCCATATACCAATACTCCAAGCATGGCACGGCTAAGGGTAGGCCGTGCTGTGTCGGGCTGTGGCACGCAGGCCGTATAATATATTTATAAAAAGAGTTCAGAAAAAAGAAAAAAAGGGAAAAAATAAATAAATAACACTGAAAATTCTAAAAAAAATGTATTTATTATTCATACAAATTTCTTACACACATCGAATACAATCTCATCATGAACCTCATGCACTTGTGCATTAGCAAGGGGGAAGGTTGTGATATTTTTGTCACAATCTCGCAATCTATTACCAAGATTGTGACAAAAATATCATAACTTTCTCCCCTGTGCTGGCTTGGCTAGCATCCCTATGTTTTGAAAAACCTTACACTGTCATACAATAGAAGCCAACAAGAGATATTTTATTCTATTAATCAAGTTCTATCTTTAAGATCGCTCACGTCTAAATAGAGTTCAAAAAATGATAACTTTGTAAGAGTATTGTTAAAAGATTTACCAATGGCGAAATCTTATTTTGTGCATAAATAGTTTTGCCTATTGGCAAAATCTCTAAACAAGACTCTTAGAAGTTAGAAGAGACGAGAAGATTGGTGTGGTTTGGAGTGGGAATGTTTATGCCTATTTATAAAAAAACCAAATGTGGCTTTTTACCACATCTTTCCCTCAAATATGACTCTTATTTGGTTGTTAGAATAGTAGAAATGGTCATTTACAGATATGGCTATTGGGGGGAAAAAAGGTAAAAAAAAATAACAATTTTTAATGCCAAACAGCTAGCCGTTTCTTGTGCCTGTGTGTTCGGGCATGTTCCAACATGCTTAACGCATGCCGTGCCTGGTATGGCTAGCACAGCACGGTCAGTTATTAGAGCACAGGCCATGCCGGCTTGGCCCGATTAGTATCCCTACTTTTTGGTTTGTGGTCAGGCACTATGTACGAGCCACCACTAGTAGGTTTATAATTCAAATCAGCCAACCCAATACAAGCCCATTTTATGTCAACCCAAAACCAACCCAACGGGCTCAACCGAACCTACTAAAACATCTAAAAAGCTTGGACAACTCAATGAGTTGGGTCAGATTTCACCCAGTAGAAAACAAGACCCAGGGTCACCTTATTGGTGCTTAAAGCCACCATTAGGTTTTACCTTTTAAACCCTCGTACCAAGCTTACAAGCTTATTAGAGTTAAATCCAGCGAGACATATTGAAATCTTTTATGTAAAATGTTCCTGCATTGTTTTCTTTTGTGTCTGTGAGATGCTCCTTTTAGCATATCACAATCAATGGTTTTTCACTATTGTAAATGTTTCATGTGTGGCCCAATAAAAAAAGCATTAACCTTGAAATACTCCACATTGCGGCAACTTACACCCACATCATCAAGCAATGTAGGAATACACTGCAAAAGATTTCATCTTGGATAAGACCATATCCTAGCAAGGTGAAGAGATTAGGGGTGTACCTCGGTGGGTTTTATTTTGTTTTGAAGTGAACCCAAAACCAAACTAAGTTATAAAAAATTTAAATTAAAAAATCAAACCAAGACAAAATGTTAAATCGATAATAAAATTTGGAAATTTTTAGTTGGTTTTGTTTCTAATTTAGGTAAAGTTATATAGTTTCTACAAATAGTTGCTAAGATTCAAAACCTTGTTTGTAATTGGGCTGTTTGGTAGGGTTTCTAGATTATGATTTAGATTTTGAAAAACTAGATTCTCAATGCTGATTCTTAGAATTGAAAATCTTGTTTGAATGCTTTGGATTTTAGCTTCTTTGTTTAGATGGGCCCCACCGCTATGAATAGCTCCTTACCAGTTACAATTTGGGTTTTATTCTTTTAGTTGTCAAAATCTTTAGAAACATATAAAAATTGGATTGTGGTTTTTAGCTAGATTTTAACTTCTAATTTGAAAATCCAATTTTAAAAAACCCTATCGAAGAGCTTACTGGACCTTGGATTCTGGATTCTACAAGAATCCAAAAACCACAAACCCTTCCAAATGATAGACTACCAGGATGCATGTATAGTACTGCACACATGTAAGAAGGAAGAGAGGGAGAACGTGGGTGAGGACAGTTTTAAAACTAATTGCAAGTTTTGACCATTGTATCCTTAATTAATAAGCCTTTTCAATAGGTGTGCAAGGGCTATTTTGAAAAAACTGCACATTTTGTATAACATCCCAAAATTCTTAAAGTTGGTGCTTTGGATTAAAAATGAAATTTTCTACTAATTTTGGTAAGTTATTGGGAATTTATTGCAGATTTTGTGATTTAATTAGAAATTAAACAATTTTAAGATATTGCTTTGTTTCATTGGGTGGCAAGTTTTTGAGGATGGTTATGTGGTGTTTGGAAATAGGACCTTAGGGGTTATTTTAGTTTAGGTGTGTATCGGATTGAGTGGGAGCAATTCGTAGGATATTTAGGTGGAGGTGCGGAGTATAGAAGCGGGTTTAAGTTTATTTAAGATTTTAGATTGAATGGAGTCGGGAGAGAAAGAGAGAAACCGCCTTCAATTTCCTGCCGACAGGTTTGTAATTTCTTGCCCACAGCTTTGTTCTTCTCATCTGATATTCTTCTCCCTCTCAATCTTCTACTCTCTCTCAATCCATTGCTTCTGGTAGAGTCCACAGAAGAGTATATAGTCACCATAACTGGAGTAGCTTAGAGTTGGTGATTGGGGTTGGAACCGCAGACATCATCATCTTCCAACTGAGTTTGAATCTGCAAAATCAAGTAAGACCATTACTTATATTTCTTTGAATTGATAGAGTTAATTGTTATTATATGTAGTGTGAATTTTCAGAACCAGTAGTTTAAATTGCTTGAATCTGGTTCTACTATTTTGAACGGATTGAAGTTGAATGGTTTACTGAATTTGCAAAACTAGTAGTTTAAATTGCTTGAATCTGGTTCTACTATTTTGAACGGATTGAAGTTGAATGGTTTGCTGTGTTTGGCATATTGTGGGTGGCTTAATATGTGTGGCTTACTGTATTCCATTGCTGGGAATTCAAGGGAATGTGGTGCCTTGGTCTTAATAAGAGTTGGGTTAATTTTAGTTGGATCAAAGAGAGTATACGGATACTCTGTTTTTCTGCTTAGCTGTTTTGTTTCAAAGGGTTTTGAGACATCTTGGGGTGCCTGAAAAACTCTACAACCAGGATTATAATTTGAAGTTTGATAGCTTAACAATTTCTTTTCCATGTGTGGAATACACAGGAATCGACTTTAGCTCAAAAGGATTCCTGGATTGGTTCAGAAAAATCCTCCAAATGAGCCATTTAATCACAGAAAAATCAGTTAACAGTGCAGTTGCAGATGGTTTTGGGAGATATTTAGATGTCTTCAAATTTATGTATAAGTGTTGTAAATCTCAGATCAATAGCTCCAAAATTAGTTTGCCAAGTATAGAATACGTAAGAACTGATTTTAGGTTTAGAGGCTTCCTAGGTTGACCTACAAAAATCCTCAAAATAGCACATTTGATCACAGAAAAAAGGAAAGAAAAATGAAGCAACAGTGCGCCTCGTCGAATTTGAAAAGTATTTAAGTTTCAATACAAAATTGATATAGTAATCTGTAAACAGTTATAAATGAGAAGGTTATTGATAAATTAGTGTATTGAGCCTAAATAATTTAGTTTAGTTCAGATTTTAGTTAAATTCAACAAATAAGTTCAAACCCCAATAAATAATTACATTATAGTCACATTTTGAGAGAAAAATCAAAATTCAAAGAAAAAGTGTTTAAAAGTGATTTTTAGGATTTATAAATTACTTTAAAAATAGGATAAGGTCAATTTAATAAAAGTAAAGAGAAAAATTGTAATTTATGTGAAATTTAACATAGTGCATAAAAGAGAATTTTGGTCAATTTAATTAAGAGTAGGGAATTTGTACGTGAATGGTTATGTGACTGCATGATTTATTTATTTGCATAAAAGAATCTTAAATCGGATTTCATCGATGATATATGTATAGTAAGTTTCAAACAATGATGTTTATCCTTGTTATTAAATATTTTATGTGAATTCCACTACATGGTTTCCAAGATTGCATTTATATTATAATATTATTATTTTGAGAAAAATATGCATATTTGAATAAGATGACACACACATAAGTATTTATAGTTTTGATTTGTGTATATTGCACCCTAATTAAATTTGTTTTACTGTGCGATAAGATTAACTTATCAATATCGGGTTAGCACTTTATCGGTATGTAAGGTAGAAAAATGAATTTCACTATTTGATCTCAATGAGATCCTTATTATGTTTTGAATATGGAATTATTGTGTGGATGTTAAAAAGATAATTAAAACTTGAGTGTGTGAGGGCTCATCAGTATGGGAGTAGAGGGAGTCGTACTGATTGGAGCGACGAAGCTGGTTGAGTTGAGGATTCCTCCCGGCATGTTTTTATTTATTTTGTGATGCGAGTCAGTCGAGATGTGATTCCTCCAGATAGAGCCAGTCGAGACGTTTGATTCCTCCTGGCAGTATAAACGCTGTGATTGGTACTTCCCGGTAGAAGGGGATTTACCCTAAATGTGTTGTGTATGGTGATCTTGTGATCCGAGGACTGTGCATCTCAGTCTAAATATTATAGTTGTAGTCCGGGCAACTTCTATAGTTCTGGCTAGACATTATTTTGATTAGCCTTGTAATATAATATGATATGGTTTATCGGATTAATCGAATTGGTTTGGTTCTAAGTTATAAATTGATTTATATATTCTAGTTGATGACTATTGTAATTCTTCTGAACCTTATTGTGAATTCATATTATTTAGTGGGATACGAGGTTGTCTCACTTGCTCTTGATTACTTGTGATGTATTATGATTTGAGATATATCTGTATGTGTATTTAATTTATCATATGATGGCATACTGGGATCTCCGATCTCATTTAGTTTATTATATATAGACTATGCAGATTCCAGAGTGTTAGCAGTTGGTTTCGGGTAGATCCAGATTTAGAGGTATAGCGGTTATCCTCATTTATTGTATTTATCTGTATTTCATTTCAGTGATTTACATTCTGAGATTATGATTTCGAGTTAGATATTCTATTAAGTCTTCCACTTTATCATCATTTGATTTACTGCACTTTGATATATTTGATGAACATGTAATATCTGTTGGTATCAGATGATTGGTAGTGTTCATAGATGAGTGAAGTCGGATTTATTATCTTAAATTTTAATTAAGACCCGGATTTACTTGTCGCCTGACATACCAATTCTAGTAATTTTATGGTTTAGGCTATAAGGTACCAGAATTGAAATGGTGTATGTTACATTTTGTTTGGCACACTTTCCAATGGGTCATTCGCATTATACGTGGTATTGAATAGATGACCATATATGGTTCCAATGAACGGGCTTCTTCTTCTTTGTCATCTCGTCACTTTCAAGCAAGTGCTTGTCAACGTAATCACAAAGCTGTTTTGGGGCGAAAATTTTGATGACCAACGTAACTGATCGATCCTTCTTTCCTAAATTTTTTCTTTATTATTAATTTTAATCTTTTTGTCCTTTTCAAATGTTTCTTTCTACTTTTGCTTTTTGTTAAAGAAGCTGTAGTATTTCTTTTTTTTTTTACACTGTGTTTGGATCCTCGGATTTGGAGAGAAAAGAAAAGAAATGGATGAAAAAGTCATTTCCCTTGTTTGGTAACAGCAAAGAAACCTTATACGCAGAGAAAAGGAAAGAAAATTTGATCAAAAATTTTCTTTCCATCGTCTAAAAAATTTCTCTCCAAAAACCTAGTCATTTTGAAAGAAACGAAAACACGATAGAATTGGGGAGAAACTTCTCTCGACAGAACGCACGAAGAACCCGACCCCAAGAGAGAACTTACCAGAGCCAAGAAACTGCAGACCTCGATGGATGACTTCCTCGGACCAGACCGTCAACGATGGTGATGAAGGTTAGATGCTGTCTCGACTTCCCCAAATTCTGCAACGAGTTGTAAAAGAAAAGGAGATTACGGTATTAGAACAGAAATCAGCCAAACCCGTGCAACAGAGAGAGAAGATCTATTGATCTGCCAGGACACCTGCTCCCACTACCCCATTGGAATTTTTAACGACAGAGTGATAACACAACTGCCGGGGATGGAATAATTCCCGCACACCAAGGCTCGTACACTTGGCACCAAACCTGAGTATCTTCTCCGATCCTAACTATTTAATCAAAGAGCACTGCATCTTTGTAGAATCTTTCAATTTCTGATTTATACTTTAACATAGTTGTGGTTCAGATTAGGGAAGCCACAATGTAGAATCTCTGCCAACAACACGATTTTATTAAACTAACTGTGTGTTCTTGTTGTTTAACATTTTTCCATTTAGTTTTTCATTGATTGTTAGCACCATGTTGTTCTATTGGTATTGCCTTTCTCACTTTTTAAATCGGTACTTTTGTGAGTACCTTCTATTTGTGAAAACGCCAACAAGAGCTTTTTGTTACAAAATCAACATCAAAACACATATCTTGGTTGTATTTAAAAGGAAATGAACAGCTATATTTTATTTGTTAGAAAGAAAAATACATAGTCGTGTTTTATTGGGAAATAGGCAGTGCACTTGATTAAAATAGTTTCACCTTGGCTGTGTAGTTTGATAGAATACGAGTTTAGCACTCAGGTATCAATTTGCTTGGTATATTTGCAAGTTGTGCTTCTTTTGGCATGATTCCAGCTAATTTCTTTCAAGATTAAAGCAATTGTTTTAGAGCTCAGATCTATGAGCAGATTGAGTACCTTTGTTTTTTCTTACTAAGTGGCTCAAAATGGCTGCTGCTGTCAAAGATGATCTGAACTTTTTTCTTGTGATCTTCTACTTAATTGAAGCAGTGTCATGGCAGAGCCCAGTAGTTTACCTTTTTGCAGTAAATTGGAATCTTAGTCCTCAATTTTATGCTGAATTTTCCTGTCCCAAATTAGAAATGGCGAACTTACTTAATTGTTCAGAGTTTGTTTAGTTTTCAGTTGTGGCTGTCCATTCGCAGTCTTGTTATTAACCTTTATTGAAGTTTGTTTCCGCCGAAAAACCTTTTCCTCTTGGTTAAAAACTTATATGTCTACTTGTCCCAAAATAGAACACTTATGTCTTCTGTCGTCTTTAATGAGATAATTTCTATTTCTTCTAATGCTGGATGAAGAAAATATCACAATATTTGTACTTCTCTGCTGAAAAACCTTTTTTTTTGTTGCTTGGCTTCTCTATGGATTTATGTGATTTTCTTTAGTCATTTTGAGATTTATATTGGGGGATAATTGTATATTCTACCTAATGTGACCCTTATATGTCCCTCTGGTAGACTTCAAGCTCCTCTGTCTCCAGAATTGGTTGGAGGAAATGTGGATGATAACAGTTTTGTCACGCTGCATTTAACAATGTTTTGTATGAAATCAGAGATATTTGAACTGGATTGCCATTTCATTTGGACAGATGTCATATATGGCTTGATTTTTATCTCTTATATTTCCATCTCTCTTGTAATTGTTGATGACTTGATGGTTTCTCTAAATCTGTAGTTTGAGAGCATCTTTTGTCCTCCTTACCGAGCTGTATTCTCATGGTGGCAGTCTTACTTAACATCTATAGTTTCAATTTTACTGCGATTGTTTCTTGCACATAGAATTAATTTGTAATATGAAAATTTTGCCACTTGACCCCCACATTGCCCCAAAGGCAGTGATTACTCCTTTGGCTTTCTATCGCTAGTATGTTTATTTCTTATTCAAATATCCAGCTGTGGGTGGTGTAAATATGTTGGTTACTTTAACAACTTCATGCTGTGATAATTGTGATTCGTTGTTAAATTTCTTCTTCTTTGTAGTTGTTTTTATTATAATTTTTGTTTGGGAATGTCCATATGTTTTAATCTCGTTTTCTGGTTTTTTATAACTGGGTTTGTTGGTTTTCACATTTGTTTATGTTTTTATCATATATGTGTTACAAAAGGTTGATTAGAACAGAGATGGGCATATGAATACCAATTCCAATAATGTTTCAGGTATTTTATTCTTAAATATTCCCTTCTTTAATCCTTTTTGAGGAAGGATTTCAGATTTGTTTCAAGTTTGGGTTTACTCACTTTGTTCAGAATTATGTTTAGTAACCTCATAATTTTGTTCACTTTGTTTCAGGTTTGGGTTAAGTCACTTTGTTCAGGTTTGGGTTTACCAATCTTATTTCAGGTTTGGGTTTTTAATTTCAATAATCTTACCACTGATGTGATTGTACTTCAATATATAATCTTAGTTTTATATGCAGGCAACAGAGCAAGGAGGTGCAGAGATACATTCTTCTCATACGCAACCGTCAGATAAATGAGCAATGGTGGAAAGCTGAAGATAGACTATTCTTAGTTCTTTTTCTCTTTTTTACAAGAACAAAATGGACCTTTGTATAAAATTTTCCTTTGCAACATGTAAATAATTTTGGATGTCAAAATATTACATTTCATTTGTACTTTATATTTTTATCAAAGTATCATAAATTGTTGTTATATTACAATTGTTGACAGGTACAAAATTATATGAATGTTTGTGTATGTTCTTTGAATTATTTTATAAATTAATTACAGGTCTTGATAGATATATAAAAGAAGGTGAAGAATGATGCCTTTTGTGGGAGTTTTTTTTCAGCAAAGTTTTTTCAAAACGCCATTTAAAAAATGATCTTCAAAAACTAAATTTTTAGTGGGCTACTAAAACTTATGAAAGACCAACAAATCCTCTCCTACTTGTTCTATCTAGGATGTGGGTTTATATGTATATATATATATATATACTTTAGAAGCATAATTCAGTGACGGGCCAATTTGTGATGGACACTTTTAGCGACGGTCCTTGCCTACCGCTAAAAGAGTACTTTTTTTAGTGTAATTGGAAGGCTATGGTTTATGTTATAAAAAGTTATAAATTATGCTCTTCTAACATCAATTACAAAATCAAAAAGTCAAAATAACTGTTTGATTTTCTTTATGATTTTAAGGACAAGGATGCATGCTATTAAGCAAAGCATATGATAACAGCTCACATTCGAACTCTGGAACAAGCCAAACATTTATGGATGCCAGTTATATTATTAAAGGAATCGTCTTCATTTTCAGAGGATCCAAAGGTGATGCCGTTGAAGTTTTTCTTGGAATCATTTTGGAGAGATATGTAACATGAAGCTGACGACGGCAAACTTGACAATTCATATGCTTGGTTAGTTCTCATGTATTGGCACTTTATTTTTTATTCTTTCTTTCTTTTTGTTGGCTTAGGATCCTCTGTGAAGCGGATCCTCTGTGAAGCAGAGGATCGTCTATGAAGCGCAATCCAACGGTCCAAACGTTGGATCAAGTTAAACGAAGGATATCAAATATGGGGGTACCTCAGGCAAACAATGGGGTACCTCTATCAAATACCATGATACCTCAGGCAAACATGGGGGTACCCGATCATCTTCATGGAGATACCTTCGGCCTAACATTGGAGTACTTCTGTCAAATACAAGGTACCTCAGAAACCCCACTATAACCCGAAGCTACCTCCCTAAATCGTGGTTGATACCTTCTAAAATAAGTTTAAAGTACCCCATTGTAAGCCCAAGGTGCCCTTATGTAAGTCTAATGTACTCCCATATAAGCCTAAGGTACCCCCATGGTAAGCCATATGCAATCACCAAAAATAGTCTAAGATACCCCCTTCTAAGCCTAATGTACTCCAATATAAGCTGAAGGTACCTCCCTACAAGCCGAAGGTACCTCCCTACAGAGGATCGGACCAAATTAATTTGGTCCGTTGGATTGCGCTTCACAGAGGATCCGCTGTCCGTGATCCGTTTCCCTTTTTGTTAGCCCTCCATGTGATGGAATTTATTCTATTCTGGAAATGTTAAAAAGCATGGAGGACCTTCCGCATAAGATTCTGTAGTGGGATTCGTGGGATTTCACCTGCGCAAGAATGGGGCCGTACCAATATGCTCAATCACCTTTTGCTTTTCTCTTTCAAAGAAAAGAAGAAAAGAGCCTTAATAATTAAGTATCTTAGTCTAAATCATTTACTTACGATATTCTCTCCAGGATCACCTCCGGTCTTGCTTTCTATACATAATCTGGTAATCCACTGGCTAAATCAACCAAAATTGCTTGGCTTGAAAGATTTCACAGTGAAGGAGGCATAGCTACTCTAATACACAATCCTGATGGATCAAAGATTGAAGAATGCAGCTGAAACTGGCGATATCGATGCGTTGTACATGTTAATTGGAGAAGACCCTTCTATTCTTGACGGTTTTGATGCTATCCGGTTCGCTGATACGCCCTTACACATAGCAGCAAGGGCTGGGAATACCCCATTTGCGTTGGAGATTATGAATCTGAACCCTTCCTTGGCTAGAAAGCTAAACCAATCTGGCTTCAGCCCTCTCCACCTCGCCGTCGCTGGTGGACATCAGTTGCTATAGCTAGTGGTCTCGTAGAGATGGACAGCGAGCTTGTCCTGTTCAAGGGTCGTGGGGGAAGAGCTCCTGTGCATGAAGCGGCTATTAATGGGAATGAAACTCTTTTGAGGGAATTTCTTTCTGCCTGCCCGAGGGCCTTTGAAGCTTTGACGTTTAAACGTGAAACCGCTCTGCACCTTGCAATGAAACACGAGCAGCTCGAAGCTCTCAATTTTATGTTTGAATGGCTTAAGGAAAACAACAAGGAGCACGTCCTTGAGTGGAAAGACGACCAAGGTGATACCATCTTGCATATGGCCGCAGCATCTCCGAATTATCACAAGGCAAGCTTTCTTATCCCTACACTTGTTTTTATTACAAGTAATGTAAACTTCACTGTATACCAGCTAATTTTGCACCGGCGACATAAGATGTGCCGGACGGTAAGATAAAGGCAGAGATCCGACCCACACCAACCCAAATTTCACACCTTCATCTGGGTCGATGAAGGAGATTGTTTGAAAATGTGTTTCTTAATTAAACCTACTTTTTTGGTCACGAAACAGGTTTCCTTTTTATCATTTGAAGTTTTAGTTTGATTAGGATTTAAGAGTTCACGTATTGGATACTTGTTATCTTTAGGTTTTTTTTTTTACTAGGAATCTCTTTTGGACTCCATCGAGGCTGAAGCTGCTTCTGGACTTGTTTCATCTTTGGCCTCTCATGAAGATAAGACGTACACTTTGGATTCCTATAAAAGTATAAATACCGAGGAAGTTGCCACTATGGATCCCGGTGTAAATCTGGAGCTGGCTCCCGTCCCAACCACCATTTCCTCAGAAGCATCTTCTAAAGCCGATGCCAGAGGTGTAGAGGACACTGGAAGTGGGCCAATTTCCACTCAAGTGTCTGCTTCCAGGGAGAAGCTTACCTTGGAATCTAATAGGGCAAAAAATACAACCTCTGAAGGCAGAAGAAAAAGTAAAGAAATTCTTCAGAAAGCGGATGCCACTGGATCACATTCTGATCTTTATGTGGGAATGTGGGATATAAGGCTCTAGATGAAAAGACAGAATCCACTGTTTCAGCAGATAGTTTAGATGGTATTTCCGTTGTTGATAGTAAGCAGTTAAGCGTAGATGCCACTGAAAAGGATCTTGTGGCAGATGAGGATGACAGGCAGAGCAATGCTGAACCAGGTGATTGGGAAGATGCTGCTGATATTTCTACTCCCCAGTTGAAAACCTCGGAAAAAGGGGAACAGGTACATGGAGGCATGCTGCATGACGATGAAGATACAGATGGAGTTACGGGGAAAAAGAAGTATTCTAGAGATTTCCTCCTGACATTTTCAGAGCAGTGTACCAATCTTCTTGTGGAATTTAAAATTACATCTGATATTGCGGAGGCCCTGATGGGCTCTAAAATCATTACTCCTAATCTTGTTGATCGTGAAATATGTACGAGTTGTGGAGGAGTTATATATAGACCGACTGGGGTATCTAGGCCCAAGATTGGCCATGGAGGTAATGTCATAGGTTTTCGACCAGGACAAGGAGTCAACCATGGTGTTTTGAGGAATCCTCGTGGTCAGACTCCTGGTCAGCATGGTGGAGGGATTCTATCTGCTCCAATGCAGTCCATGGCATCGCAGGGAGGGCAAAGAGTTGATGCTGACCGGTGGCAGCGTGCTAATGTTATTCAGAAGGGTTTAATTCCTTCTCCTCAAACTCCATTGCAGGTAATGCACAAAGCTGAGAAGAAGTATGAAGTAGGCAAAGTTTCCGATGAGGAACAGGCTAAACAAAGGCAATTGAAGGGTATCCTCAACAAGCTAACTCCTAAAAAAGGCTTGGATTTTCATTAATTTTATTATACTGAATTTGATGCTGATCCTGTCTTTCAATGCCATTATCTCAGGAGATGTTTCTGGGAACTTCCCTCTTCATTTTGGGACAACAAATTTCATGAATGGGATGCAGGTATATTATATTCTCTTAAAATTTTTCTATAGCATAAGATTTTTTTTTTTTTTTTTTAAATTTTCTTATTTCGCTTCTTCTCTTTTGTATTGCTTGTGGTTTTTTTTATTGTTTAAAACTAAGAAGAAACTATTATATGCCCTTTGAGTTTGTATCTACCTGCCCGAACAAGCTCAGCTCCCCCAAATATAGACGAGCAGGAACGCGATCAGGTGTGTTTGCCTTGGAACATCTCCACTCGTTATGTTAAAGTGTTATGGTCAAAATGGTTAGAGGGCTTGATTTGAGTGTTTCATCAGTTTTGTGGTTTGGTTGTATTTGTCGGATTTTATAACATCTGTTATTACTTATTAGAGCTAGCCTTCTTGTCTTGAGTTCGAGACACAGAGAGGTTTACTGTTAGTGGGAAAGTTGCCTACTAAAGCTAAATCTGCTTAGGACTAGTATGATCTTTTGCTGCAATCCCAAATGCTTATGCAGTTTGATTGGATACGGTCCCTCACATCTAGGGTATTTTTTTAATATGAGTAATGAGATAAGTTCCATTAAAAGGAAAGGAGAGAATAGGGAAAAAACAAGAACCCACACATGAGGAATGGATGAAAACACCGCAATCTAAGGATTTTGATGTGCTGATTAGGTTAGAGACAATCCTAGGATTGATGGTATGTGTCAAATTGGATCCTATAATTTTTTTGGGATCGCAGACACCATCTTGCTTCTACTACTGATGGCGTTAAAGTTATCTTTCACATCCCAAGTTACAAACCTCATAGAGTTTTGGGATAAGAACTGATGGAACATTTTAAATAAGACGAGTTATTATGAATGTTATCTTATACAATAACCTTCAAAACCTTAGATGAGGCCGCCACATTAATGTATTTTTGAAATTTGTCCCGAGAAGGATCACAATCTGAGAAAATTTTTCCCTTTTTGGTATCTATTCTAAATATATTTGCCTGGAATGTTATAGTCTTTGTTGAATGTTTATCAAGTCATTTCACCATGTTGTAGCTGCAGGTAACATGACTTTTGGTCCCATTTTTGGGTTTCTTTGATTGAGATCCCTGAGTTGTGTTTCCTGTTTTGTTGCTTGGGGAGTTGAGTTTTTGTTATCTTTCTTAACTCCATGGTTCTTTATATTGCAGGCACGCCATGATTCTTTTAAATCTGAACCCACATTGCCTATTCCTTCTGTTCCTAAGAATCAGCCAAAGAAGGATGTGACCAGTATCAATGCTTCAAACACTGGGCAATCCCATTCTTCATCTCACGCCAAAAGGGACGTGCAATCTCATGCTCCGATTGCATCTGCTGCCATTCAGACCCAGCATTCTCCTGTTATCCCTATCACCGGCATTTCAATGTCGATGCCGTTTAAGCAGCCACAAGTTCCTATACAATTTGGTGGCACTAACCCGCAGATTCAGCGTACGGCTGCTTCATTGCAAATGCCAATGTCATTACCTGTAGGAAATGCTTCCCAAATGCAGCAACAGGTGTTTAGTCTCCGGTCTCATCCTTTGCCACCTCAGGGGTTGATTCATCAGGGACAGAGCTTGAGCTTTGCACCTCAAATGGGTCATCAGCTGGGCCCTCAGATGGGAAACTTGGGAATTGGTATCAATCCACAGTTTGCACAGCAGCTGGCTGGAAAATTTGGTGGTCCCCCGTAAAGCTGTCAAAATCACTGATCCTTAAAACTCATGAAGAATTGAGGCTCGATAAAAGGGCAGACTCATATATGGATGCAGGGTCAGTAGGCATTAGGTCACAGAACAATCTCCCATCTCAAGCCGAGGCCAGAGGTGTAGAGGACACTGGAAGTGGGCCAATTTCCACTCAAGTGTCTGCTTCCAGGGAGAAGCTTACCTTGGAATCTAATAGGGCAAAAAATACAACCTCTAAAGGCAGAAGAAAAAGAAAAGAAATTCTTCAGAAAGCGTACGCCGCTGGATCACATTCTGATCTTTATGTGGCATATAAGGCTCTAGATGAGAAGACAGAATCCACTGTTTCATCAGATAGTTTAGATGGTATTTCCGTTGTTGATAGTAAGCAGTTAAGCGTAGATGCCACTGAAAAGGATCTTGTGGCAGATGAGGATGACAGGCAGAGCAAAGCTGAACCAGATGATTGGGAAGATGCTGCTGATATTTCTACTCCACAGTTGAAAACCTCGGAAAAGGGGAACAGGTACATGGTGGCATGCTGCATCACGATGAAGATGCAAATGGAGGAAAAAGAAGTATTCTAGAGATTTCCTCCTGACATTTTCAGAGCAGTGTACCAATCTTCCAGTGGAATTTGAAATTACATCTGATATTGCGGAGACCCAGATGAGCTCTAAAATCATTACTCCTAATCTTTTTGATCGTGAAATATGTACGAGTTCTGGAAGAGTTATAGATAGACCGACTGGGGTATCTAGGCCTGAGCGCCGTGGGAGTGTTATAATGGAGGATGACGAATGGAGTAAATCACCTGGTCCTTTTCCATATGTTAAGGACCCACGTCTTGAGATTGGCCATGGAGGTAATGTCATAGGTTTTCGACCAGGACAAGGAGTCAACCATGGTGATTTGAGGAATCCTCGTGGTCAGACTCCTGGTCAGTATGGTGGAGGGATTCTATCTGCTCCAATGCAGTCCATGGCATCGCAGGGAGGGCAAAGTGTTGATGCTGACCGGTGGCAGCGTGCTGAAGGGTTTAATTCCTTCTCCTCAAACTCCATTGCAGGTAATGCACAAAGCTGAGAAGAAGTATGAAGTAGGCATATGTTTGAAACGTAATATGAGTTCTTAAAAAGGTTTTTTGAAATCCTTGGCTCCTTCAATTCCTCCACATCTCCAATCCCATCCTCTGCAATTCTCACCTGCTCTCTCTCTCTATCTAGCATGCATTGGCTCATCTCTTGTTTATATTAATGTCTACCTAATTTGTTACACTTGTTTTCCTATATTTGTCTGTGTGTGATACTTTAGGCCATTGGCAATGTTGTCTGGCATCTAAAACTATTGGTGGGATTGGAGACAGATAAGTGCCAATGGAAGCCGTTGATTGAGGGTCATGAGAAAAAAAAGTCAGATCATCAGATGGCCAAAAACCATTCAACTGAGGGGCAGTTATGCAACAAGTTCTGACTTTTGACCCTCTCATTCTCTAATGGTTTTACTTAAGCACAATATGATCCGAACCCAATTCTGGGTGCTGAATTTCTTCTGCTATATTTTTATTACTTATCTTTGTAATTGTTTGCATATATAAATTATTGTTCTAATCCTTAAATATTTGTCAATTAGATGTCTTCCATTCCTACTACAAATATATCTTTTGAAGATGCCAAAGAGTCCATGGCAAACTGGAACGGGGATCAAGAGGCAATATTTATTAAGTTGATGGTGGACGAAATGAAGAAAGGAAAAAGATTAATGACAACATTTAAGAAATGTGGATGGAAAAGGGTTAGAGAGGAATTTTATAGAAAAACTGGGAAAAATTACGGGATGAAACAATTCCTGAACAAATATAATAAGTTGAGAGCAATATATAGCGAGTTCACACAACTGAGGGAAATACCTACAGGCTTTGGTTGGGATCCGATTGCTCAAATTGTAACAGCACCTGATTCAGTATGGGAATCTTATTTTAAGGTAAACATTTTATTGTTACTTAATAGTTTTTTGAATATTCATAATTAATAATATAATATTGTGCGCGCTTGACTTCGGGGTCGCACTGGGTAAAAATGGGAATTTGGAGTCGCCACCGCCTGATGGGGTGCAGGTGGACACCTGGATGCCTAGATTTTTCTATTAAGCAGTCTGCGGCTTTGAGATTCTAAGTTAGTTTCGGTTGCGGTCTAGGGAAGTCCGTAGACACCCCAGTCCACCCCGTCGAATGACGGGTCCCATAGGATTCCCTGGTTTGAGTCAACTTTGGTCTCTCACTCACCCGATTCCTATTCCAGCATGCTCATTTGGTTAAGTCTGGCGGGACCGCTAAAGTGGTGTGGGTCCCTTTACTTGATTTTATCTTCTGAGCTTAAAGTGAAGTGAGTCTGATTGGGTGGGCACCGTTGGAGGGCCCACGGATCCCTTAGTGGGCCAAGTGTAGCCCACATGTTCCTTTGGCGGGCTTCGGTTTAAGCCTGCGAGGCCTTTTGGATTTTGGTTTGGTGAATTGATTTTATTTTGAAGTTCAAGTGTGATTATTTAATGGTTTCCATGCAAAGTGAGTCGGGACTGCTTTGTGGGCCCTCAAGCAGGCCACACATGGTAGCCAAGTGATTTATTGGATTTATCTTGCTTAAGTTTTCAAAATGGGCCAGGCCTTGGGCTTGGGGCCCTTTACCCGGGTTTGGGCTCGAAAGCCTAAGACTTCCTTAGTTAGGGTTTAGAAACCCTAATTTTATTTAGTGAGTGGACTTGGTGGGCCCAACAAGCCCCGCCCTTGGTCTCGGCCAAACCACAATCTTAAATTAAACATGCATGCCCCAAGCTGGGATTTGGTGGGCCTCCAGTGGGTTTGGCCCACTCAGTTCTTTTTAATTATCCTATTTAAGCACAATTGAATGGTTCGGGTTGGGTGGGCCCCGTTGGAAGGCCCACTGGAAATTAAGTTAGACCGGGTGGTCTGAGTCCCATGTTGGGTTTACGGATGACCCGGAAACTCTATTGGTTCATTTGGTTCTATTTGAAAATATCACCCATATCTAGCAAAATCACAGAATATACAGAAATCACAAAATACACAAAATATACAAACATCACATACTCTAGGTCCAAGGGGAGGGACCTGGGGCCCCTGTCGGATACAATTTCATCATGAACCTCGTGCACTTGTGCATTAGCAAGGGGGAAGGTTGTGATATTTTTGTCACAATCTCGCAATCTATTACCAAGATTGTGACAAAAATATCATAACCTTCTCCCCTGTGCCAGCTTGGCTAGCATCCCTATGTTCTGAAAAACCTTACACTGTCATACAATAGAAGCCAACAAGAGATATTTTATCCTATTAATCAAGTTCTATCTTTAAGATCGCTCACGTCTAAATAGAGTTCAAAAAATGATAACTTTGTAAGAGTATTGTTAAAAGATTTACCAATGGCGAAATCTTATTTTGTGCATAAATAGTTTTGCCTATTGGCAAAATCTCTAAACAAGACTCTTAGAAGTTAGAAGAGATGAGAAGATTGGTGTGGTTTGGAGTGGGAATGGTTATGCCTATTTATAAAAATCCAAAAGTGGCTTTTTACCACATTTTTCCCCCAAATATGACTATTATTTGGCTGTTAGAATCGTAGAAATGGTCATTTGCAGATATGGCTATTGGGGGGAAAAAAGGCAAAAAAAAAATAACAATTTTTAATGCCAAACAGCTAGCCGTTTCTTGTGCCTGCGTGTTCGGGCATGTTCCAACATGCTTAACGCGTGTCGTGCTTGGTATGGCTAGCACAGCATGGCCTGTTATTATAGCACAGGCCATGTCGGCCTGGCCCGATTAGCATCCCTACTTTTTGGTTGTGGCCAGGCAGTATGTACGAGCCACCACTAGTAGGTTTATAATTCAAATCAGCCAACCCAATACAAGCCCATTTTATGTCAACCCAAAACCAACCCAACGGGCTCAACCGAACCTACTAAAGCATCTAAAAAGCTTGGACAACTCAATGAGTTGGGTCAGATTTCACCCAGTAGAAAACAAGACCCAGGGTCACCTTATTGGTGCTTAAAGCCACCATTAGGTTTTACCTTTTAAACCCTCGTACCAAGCTTACAAGCTTATTAGAGTTAAATCCAGCGAGACATATTGAAATCTTTTATGTAAAATGTTCCTGCATTGTTTTCTTTTGTGTCTGTGAAATGCTCCTTTTAGCATATCACAATCAATGGTTTTTCACTATTGTAAATGTTTCATGTGTGGCCCACTAAAAAAAGCATTACCCTTGAAATACTCCACATTGCAGCAACTTACACCCACATCATCAAGCAATGTAGGAATACACTGCAAAAGATTTCATCCTGGATAAGACCATATCCTAGCCAGGTGAAGAGACTAGGGGTGTACCTCGGTGGGTTTTATTTTGTTTTGAAGTGAACCCAAAACCAAACTAAGTTATAAAAAATTTAAATTAAAAAATCAAACCAAGACAAAATGTTAAATCGATAATAAAATTTGGAAATTTTTAGTTGGTTTTGTTTCTAATTTAGGTAAAGTTATATAGTTTCTACAAATAGTTGCTAAGATTCAAAACCTTGTTTGTAATTGGGCTGTTTGGTAGGGTTTCTAGATTATGATTTAGATTTTGAAAAACTAGATTCTCAATGCTGATTCTTAGAATTGAAAATCTTGTTTGAATGCTTTGGATTTTAACTTCTTTGTTTAGATGGGCCCCATCACTATGAATAGCTCCTTACCCGTTACCATTTGGGTTTTATTCTTTTAGTTGTCAAAATCTTTAGAAAAATATAAAAATTGGATTGTGGTTTTTAGCTAGATTTTAACATCTAATTTGAAATTCCAATTTTAAAAAACCCTATTGAAGAGCTTACTGGACCTTGGATTCTGGATTCTACAAGAATCCAAAAACCACAAACCCTTCCAAATGATAGACTAGCAGGATGCACGTAGTACTGCACGCACGTAAGAAGGAAGAGAGGGAGAACGTGGGTGAGGACAGTTTTAAAACTGATTGCAAGTTTTGACCATTGTATCCTTAATTAATAAGCCTTCTCAATAGGTGTGCAAGTGCTATTTTGAAAAAACTGCACATTTTGTTTGGCACGCTTTCCAATAGGCCATTAGCATTATACGTAGTATCGGATAGATGACAATATATGGTTTCAATGAACGCGCTTCATCTTTCGTCGTCTCGTCACTTTCAAGCTACTGGAAATCCTCTGTGCCCATTAGGTGTGCCGGTATTGTATGCCACCAATAGGAAGAGTGCATTAACACACTCTCTCCTACACGTGACATGTGCTTATAGGCGGCATACAATACCGGCACACCTAATGGGCACAGAGGATTCACAAAGCTACTTTGGGGCCAAAATTTTGATGACCAATGTAACTGATCGATCCTTCTTTCCTAAATTTTTTCTTTATCATTTATTTTAATCTTTTTGTCCTTTTCTAATCATCTTTCTACTTTTGCTTTTTGTTAAAGAAGCTGTAGTATTTCTTTTTCTTTAATTTAAGGACAAGGATGCATGCTATTAAGCAAAGCATATGATAACAGCTCACATTCCAACTCTGGAACAAGCCAAACGTTTATGGATGCCAGTTATATTATTAAAGGAATCGTCTTCATTTTCAGAGGATCCAAAGGTGATGCCGTTGAAGTTTTGCTTGGAATCATTTTGGAGATATGTAAGATGAAGCTGACGACGGCAAACTTGACAATTCATATGCTTGGTTAGTTCTCATGTATTGGCACTTTATTTTTTATTCTTTCTTTCTTTTTGTTAGCCCTCCATGTGATGCAATTTATTCTAATCTGGAAATGTTAAAAAGATTCTGTAGTGGGATTCATGGGATTTCACCTGCGCAAGAATGGGGCCGTACCAATATGCTCAATCACCTTTTGCTTTTCTCTTTCAAAGAAAAGAAGAAAAGAGCCTTAATAATTAAGTATCTTAGTCTAAATCATTTACTTACGATATTCTCTCCAGGATCACCTCCGGTCTTGCTTTCTATACATAATCTGGTAATCGACTGGCTAAATCAACCAAAATTGCTTGGCTTGAAAGATTTCACAGTGAAGGAGGCATAGCTACTCTAATACACAATCCAGATGGATCAAAGATTGAAGAATGCAGCTGAAACTGGCGATATCGATGCGTTGTACATGTTAATTGGAGAAGACCCTTCTATTCTTGACGGTTTTGATGCTATCCGGTTCGCTGATACGCCCTTACACATAGCAGCAAGGGCTGGGAATTCCCAATTTGCGTTGGAGATTGTGAATCTGAACCCTTCGTTGGCTAGAAAGCTAAACCAATCTGGCTTCAGCCCTCTCCACCTCGCTATCGCTGGTGGACATGAGTTGCTAGCTAGTGGTCTCGTAGAGATGGACAGCGAGCTTGTCCTCTTCAAGGGTCGTGGGGGAAGAGCTCCTGTGCATGAAGCGGCTATTAATGGGAATGAAACTCTTTTGAGGGAATTTCTTTCTGCCTGCCCGAGGGCCTTTGAAGCTTTGACGTTTAAACGTGAAACCGCTCTGCACCTTGCAATGAAACACGAGCAGCTCGAAGCTCTCAATTTTATGTTTGAATGGCTTAAGGAAAACAACAAGGAGCACGTCCTTGAGTGGAAAGACGACCAAGGTGATACCATCTTGCATATGGCCGCAGCATCTCCGAATTATCACAAGGCAAGCTTTCTTATCCCTACACTTGTTTTTATTACAAGTAATGTAAACTTCACTGTATACCAGCTAATTTTGCACCGGCGACATAAGATGTGCCGGACGGTAAGATAAAGGCAGAGATCCGACCCACACCAACCCAAATTTCACACCTTCATCTGGGTCGATGAAGGAGATTGTTTGAAAATGTGTTTCTTAATTAAACCTACTTTTTTGGTCACGAAACAGGTTCCCTTTTCCTTTTTATCATTTGAAGTTTTAGTTTGATTAGGATTTAAGAGTTCACGTATTGGATACTTGTTATCTTTAGGTTTTTTTTTTTACTAGGAATCTCTTTTGGACTCCATCGAGGCTGAAGCTGCTTCTGGACTTGTTTCATCTTTGGCCTCTCATGAAGATAAGACGTACACTTTGGATTCCTATAAAAGTATAAATACCGAGGAAGTTGCCACTATGGATCCCGGTGTAAATCTGGAGCTGGCTCCCGTCCCAACCTCCATTTCCTCAGAAGCAGCTTCTAAAGCCGATGCCAGAGGTGTAGAGGACACTGGAAGTGGGCCAATTTCCACTCAAGTGTCTGCTTCCAGGGAGAAGCTTACCTTGGAATCTATTAGGGCAAAAAATACAACCTCTGAAGGCAGAAGAAAAAGTAAAGAAATTCTTCAGAAAGCGGATGCCACTGGATCACATTCTGATCTTTATGTGGGATATAAGGCTCTAGATGAAAAGACAGAATCCACTGTTTCAGCAGATAGTTTAGATGGTATTTCCGTTGTTGATAGTAAGCAGTTAAGCGTAGATGCCACTGAAAAGGATCTTGTGGCAGATGAGGATGACAGGCAGAGCAAAGCTGAACCAGATGATTGGGATTGGGAAGATGCTGCTGATATTTCTACTCCACAGTTGAAAACCTCGGAAAAAGGGGAACCGGTACATGGTGGCATGCTGCATCACGATGAAGATGCAAATGGAGTTATGGGGAAAAAGAAGTATTCTAGAGATTTCCTGCTGACATTTTCAGAGCAGTGTACCAATCTTCCTGTGGAATTTGAAATTACATCTGATATAGCGGACACCCTGATGGGCTCTAAAATCATTATTCCTAATGTTGTTAATCGTGAAATATGTACGAGTTCTGGAAGAGTTATAGATAGACCGACTGGGGTATCTAGGCACGAGCGCCGTGGGAGTGTTCTAATGGAGGATGACAAATGGAGTAAATCACCTGGTCCTTTTCCATATGTTAAGGACCGACGTCTTGAGATTGGCCATGGAGGTAATTTCATAGGTTTTCAACCAGGACAAGGAGTCAACCATGGTGATTTGAGGAATCCTCGTGGTCAGACTCCTGGTCAGTATGGTGGAAGGATTCTATCTGCTCCAATACAGTCCATGGCATCGCAGGGAGGGCAAAGAGGTGATCCTCGTGGTCAGACTCCTGTGGAATGTCAAATTCTCGAAATGACATCTCTTGATCGCATAAAAAGTGGAAAAAAGAAAAACAATTTTTTATTTGTTGATGGGCTGATAATTAACATCACTCAGTTTGGTGCGCATGGATGATGGGAATTACAGAATTGTGGTTCTTTTCTAGTTGCATGATTTAAATTTGTGTCACAGTATAAAAGTTTTGCTCACAATTTTTTTTGGTCAAGCTTGCAATAGGCTTGGATTTTCATTAATTCTGTTATACTGAATTTGATGCTGATTCTGTCTTTCAATGCCATTATCTCAGGAGATGTTTCTAGGAACTTCCCTCTTCAATTTGGGACAATAAATTTCATGAATGGGATGCAGGTATATTATATTCTCTTAAAATTTCTCTATAGCATAAGATTTTTTTTTTTTTTAAATTTTCTTATTTCGCTTCTTCTCTTTTGTATTGCTTCTGGTTTTTTTTATTGTTTAAAACTAAGAAGAAACTATTATGTGCCCTTTGAGTTTGTAGATACCTGCCCGAACAAGCTCAGCTCCCCCAAATATAGACGAGCAGAAACGCGATCAGGTGTGTTTGCCTTGGAACTTCTCCACTCCTTATGGTAACGTGTTATGGTCAAAATGGTTAGAGGGCTTGATTTGAGTGTTTCATCAGTTTTTTGGTTTTGGTTGTATTTGTCGGATTTTATGACATCTGTTATTACTTATTAGAGCTAGCCTCCTTGTCTTGAGTTCGAGGCACAGAGAGGTTTACTTGGAGCAAAGCGGTAACCGTCTCAAAAAACAGAGAAGGCCTATCTGTTATCTGAAATGTGCGTTTGTGTAAAGAAGGGTTGGCTGGAACGCAGTGAGCTGTGGGGATACATGTTTCTAGTGGGAAAGTTGCCTACTAAAGCTAGAGCTGCTTAGGACTAGTATGATCTTTTGCTGCAATCCCAAATGGTTATACAGTTTGATTGGATACAGTCCCTCACATCTAGGGAATTTTTTTTTTTAATATGAGTAATGAGATAAGTTCCATTAAAAGGAAAGGAGAGAATAGGGAAAAAACAAGAGCCCACACATGAGGAATGGATGAAAACACCACAATCTAAGGATTTTGATGTGCTGGTTAGGTTAGAGACAATCCTAGGATTGATGGTATGTGTCAAATTGGATCCTATACTTTTTTTGGGATCGCATACACCATCTTGCTTCTACTACTGATGGCCTTGACTGCTCACACTTTAAAAAGCTTTCACTATAGTGGCAAGTAACTTCTAGTCTACTAGGATGGCTAAAACTGTTTTTCTTGTTGGTTGTTTCATATACGGTTCACACTCTGGTGGCTGATAGTTTTTTCCTGTTAATTTTAGCATCTCCCACATTTTTCTGTGGTACCTCTTCACAAGTCAAGCCTGAGGCGTTAAAGTTATCTTTGATATCCAAAGTTATAGACCTGAACAATATGTGATAAGAACTGATGGAACATTTTAAATAAGATGCATAGAGTTTTGGGATTGCAACATCATGTTGTATGAATGATATAAAACTGTATTGCACTTTATCTCATGCCCTTTCCATAATATTTTCTATTGTTTTAATGATTAACTAGTTATTATGCATGTTATCTTATACAGTAACCTTCAAAATCTGAGATGAGGCCGCCACATTGATGTATTTTTGAAATTTGTCCCGAGAAGGATCAAAATCTGAGAAGTTTTTCTCATTTTTGGTATCTATTCTAATTATATTTGCCTGGAATATAATGTTGGAGTCTTAGTTGAATGTTTATCAAGTCATTTCACCATGTTGTAGCTGCAGGTAACATGACTTTTGGTCCCATTTTTGGGTTTCTTGGGGAGTTGAGTTTTTGTTATCTGTCTTAAGTCCATGGTTCTTTATATTGCAGGCACGCCATGATTCTTTTAAATCTGAACCCACATTGCCTATTTCTTCTGTTCCTAAGAATCAGCCAAAGAAGGATGTGACCAGTATCAATGCTTCAAACACTGGGCAATCCCATTCTTCATCTCACGCCAAAAGGGACGTGCAATCTCATGCCCCGATTGCATCTGCTGCCATTCAGACCCAGCATTCTCCTGTTATCCCTATCACCGGCATTTCAATGTCGATGCCGTTTCAGCAGCCACAAGTTCCTATACAATTTGGTGGCACTAACCCGCAGATTCAGTGTACGGCTGCTTCATTGCAAATGCCGATGTCATTACCTGTAGGAAATGCTTCCCAAATGCAGCAACAGGTGTTTAGTCTCCGGCCTCATCCTTTGCCACCTCAGGGGTTGATTCATCAGGGACAGAGCTTGAGCTTTGCACCTCAAATGGGTCATCAGCTGGGCCCTCAGATGGGAAACTTGGGAATTGGTATCAATCCACAGTTTGCACAGCAGCTGGCTGGAAAATTTGGTGGTCCCCGTAAAGCTGTCAAAATCACTGATCCTTCAAACTCATGAAGAATTGAGGCTCGATAAAAGGGCAGACTCATATATGGATGCAGGGTCAGTAGGCATTAGGTCACAGAACAATCTCCCATCTCAAGCTGAGGCCAGAGGTGTAGAGGACACTGGAAGTGGGCCAATTTCCACTCAAGTGTCTGCTTCCAGGGAGAAGCTTACCTTGGAATCTAATAGGGCAAAAAATACAACCTCTAAAGGCAGAAGAAAAAGAAAAGAAATTCTTCAGAAAGCGTATGCCGCTGGATCACATTCTGATATTTATGTGGCATATAAGGCTCTAGATGAAAAGACAGAATCCACTGTTTCAGCAGATAGTTTAGATGGTATTTCCGTTGTTGATAGTTAGTAGTTAAGCGTAGATGCCACTGAAAAGGATCTTGTGGCAGATGAGGATGACAGGCAGAGCAAAGCTGAACCAGATGATTGGGAAGATGCTGCTGATATTTCTACTCCACAGTTGAAAACCTCGGAAAAAGGGGAACAGGTACATGGTGCTGGAATGCTGCATCACGTTGAAGATGCAAATGGAGGAAAAAGAAGTATTCTAGAGATTTCCTCCTGACATTTTCAGAGCAGTGTACCAATCTTCCTGTGGAATTTGAAATTACATCTGATATTGCGGAGACCCTGATGGGCTCTAAAATCATTACTCCTAATCTTGTTGATCGTGAAATATGTACGAGTTCTGGAAGAGTTATAGATAGACCGACTGGGTATCTAGGCCTGAGAGCCGTGGGAGTGTTATAATGGAGGATGACGAATGGAGTAAATCACCTGGTCCTTTTCCATATGTTAAGGACCCACGTGTTGAGATTGGCCATGGAGGTAATGTCATAGGTTTTCGACCAGGACAAGGAGTCAACCATGGTGATTTGAGGAATCCTCGTGGTCAGACTCCTGGTCAGTATGGTGGAGGGATTCTATCTGCTCCAATGCAGTCCATGGCATCGCAGGGAGGGCAAAGTGTTGATGCTGACCGGTGGCAGCGTGCTAAAGGGTTTAATTCCTTCTCCTCAAACTCCATTGCAGGCAATGCACAAAGCTGAGAAGAAGTATGAAGTAGGCATATGTTTGAAACGTAATATGAGTTCTTAAAAAGGTTTTTTGAAATCCTTCGCTCCTTCAATTCCTCCACATCTCCAATCCCATACTCTGCAATTCTCACCTGCTCTCTCTCTCTCTCTCTCTCTCTCTCTCTCTCTCTCTCTCTCTAGCATGCATTAGCTCATGGCTTGTTTATATTAATGACTACCTACTTTGTTACACTTGTTTTCCTATATTTGTCTATGTGTGCCTGTGTGTTATACTTTAGGCCATTGGCAATGTTGTCTGGCATCTAAAACTATTGGTAGGATTGGAGACAGACAAGTGCCAATGGAAGCCGTTGATTGAGGGTCAAGAGAAAAAAAAATCAGATCATCAGATGGCCAAAAACCATTCAACTGAGGGGCAATCATGCAACAAGTTTTGACTTTTGACCATCCCATTCTCTTATGGTTTTACTTAAGCACAATATGATCTGAACCCAATTCTGGGTGCTAAATTTCTTCTGCTATATTTTTATTACTTATCTTTGTAGTTGTTTGCATATATAAATTATTGTTCTAATCCTTAAATATTTGTCAATTAGATGTCTTCCATTCCTACTACAAATATATCTTTTGAAGATGCCAAAGAGTGGTGGCAAATTGGAACGGGGATCAAGAAGCAATATTTATTGAGTTGATGGTGGACGAAGTGAAGAAGGGAAATAGATTAATGAAAACACGTAAGAAATGTGGATGGAAAAAGGTTAGAAAGGAATTTTATAGAAAAAATGGGAAAAAATACGGGATGAAAAGTTCTTGAACAAATATAATAAGTTGAGAGCAATAGATAGAGAGTTCACACAACTGAGGGAAATACCTACAAGCTTTGGTTGGGATCCGATTGTTCAAACTGTAACAGCACCTGATTTAGTTTGGGAATCTTATTTTAAGGTAAACATTTTATTGTTATTTAATAGTTTTTTGAATATTCATAATTAATAATATAATATGTTAATAATAGGTTATTATTTTAATGTAGTTTCATCCAAAAGCAAGAAGATTTCAAAAGGCAGGTTGGCCCATGTATGATCAATTTGTAATCATATATGGCAACACATCTGCTTCTGGGGAAATGGCCGGTGCAAATTGTAACGCCCCGGAACCGGGTTACGTAAAATAAACCGTAACTCGTCCCCGAGGAGTTAGTTTCTCTATACAGGATCGCTATATCAGAGTAAGGAAAACATGAAATGGCAATAACATATTCAGAGTCAACTAAAATTTTCCCCAACTCACCTGAACCAAGCATAAACCCGCCTGTATTGTCCTCTCTGAGAACTGAAAACAAAACAAAACAGTGAGATACAACTATCTCAGCAAGTAGCAATGCATGCCTAAAATATAGTTGTAACAGTACTAAAACATGTACGATTAAAAATACACGACGATTAACCATGGTAATCCGTCTAATCTCGGAAATACATCATCAATCACATTCAGAAAATCTTATGTATTGGGACTCGTGAAGTCTGTCTATTTTGTGTGGCTAAGCACTAGTGTTCCAAACAATCTAGTCGAAATACTGCAACAGCTCAAGCAACCAATTCATCGCCCTCATGGCGGAAATACCCGTGTGACCTCACCCTCATGGTGGAAACGGAGTTGCTGCAGCACTTCCCTCATGGAAGGCCTTTCCATCATGGAGGAAACGCATGAAGGAACCCTAGACTTAAATCCAAACAAAATATAAAAAATTCACTACAACTCGACAGTGGATCCACACTAAATCTCGCCCTAGTATATCGGGAAAATTTCCTATATACAATGCAATTTAACATAAACCATGCTTGTAGTAAAAGAAAACCTTTTATAGTGAACAATATCAAATTCAGCTTCATATACACACTAGAAACCCTCCAACAGAAAATACAATATTTGATACATAACTTGGGAATATTCACCATGTCATCAAAACAGAAACAAATAAACAACCAGTTAATCCATAATAAAAAAACAGATTAGATTTATAATTACAAGTTCAGCAAAACTAATGAAAGATTAATTCAGTTCCCATAATCCCAATGACTACACCTCTTAGATTAGAACTCACATTTTTTTTTACACTCATCCAATTTAAATCTAAGATCACTTACGCCCTGATCCTTACTATCCATGATAAACTCTATAGATTATTATATGCTAATCACACTAAAATTCAGAATAAAGACAACATATATCGTCTATTTATTATATTTCTTATTAAGAAATAACTATTTCTTTTTAAAATAAATGTTGATTCATAATTTCATTTCGTCACTAAGTTGGATGAGTTGCCCATCCAAATATGTGATCAGCCTAGATTGTCCATTGATCTAATATTTAAAGAGTTATGCAATTATGGGGTTTAGTTACGCAAGAGAAATTGTAATAACACTAGAACTAGGGATTATTGTGTAAATTTAAAACTTCTTTTATCTTTAAAGTTTCTAAATTATAAAAATGCCTTAAACAATTTCCAAATTTACAAATTTGGACCCTGAAATACAACGAACCCAACTCCTTCTCTCTCTTCCGTAGAAAAGCAACCCAACCCCTACCATCCTACATTGTCTCCCTATTGCAACATCTCCCCTTTATTTTATTCACTCTCTCCCTATCTCTTTGTATCTCTCTTCTCTCTATTGTATTTCATTTCTTTTCTCCCCTCTTGGGTTTTTACGTTTTCTTCATTTTTACATGACTGTACAACCCATTAACAGGTCCCCTTTCTTCTATTTTGTGCTCATTTGTTCCCTTCCTCTCTCATACGAACAATCCCATTGTTGTTCTTGTTCTATAACACTTCTTACTCTGAATCTAATCTACAACATGCTGATTATCTCTCATCCGGAATTTAAACTCAGAATTTTTCTTCTTGCCAACGATCATACTAGCAGCTCCTATCCATAACTTTTCTATCATGAAAACGTGGGGAGATGATGCATTGGTAAGTTATATCAATAAGCAATTATCTAATGCATTCATTCATTCCTAGAGCATGCGAAATCAGTCCATAAATTTTGCTGCAAATCAGAACAAAAAAACATGGCTATGTGTCACGTTTAAACCACCCATTCCAAATGTCAAGAAGGTGCTAACTTACATTGTTTGCTGCTGGCAACTTCTCTCTGACACAACAGTAGTAGTTCTGGTATTTCACCACGCCAAATCAATTGAAGAAACTGCTCACGGTTTTGCAATTTCAGACGTCTTCGGCTCTAGCTACATAGCACAAATCCCACTTGGAAAACAAGGCTTCTCCTTCACTTCCACAGATCTGAAATCCATAACCCCCCTTAATTCGTCGGTTAAACTTTCTTTTTGCACTTACGGTTACAATGTTTTGAGCGCATGTAGATATCCATGCGTTTTCATACGTTTAAAAACTTTTCACTCCATCATGATCCCATGTAACTCTACTCCACCGATTGCCTACACCATCAACCCAAAAACCCTTGATAATTTGATTTAACACCCAATCATTTCAACAGCATTACATATATTTTATTAATTTAATTCCTATATAACATTTACTATTGAACTTATAACATCACTTACTTAAATCTAATTAATTCATCTTACATTATCTATTTAAATATTACAATTATAATATAAGAATCATTCACTTTAATTCACCTAAGCTGACTTTTCTGAAATTCCTAAATGGTCCTTGCGACACAACTACCTGAATTATCCCTCATTATTTATTTTTAATAATATTAACAAATTCCTTATATTAGGCTAATCAAAAATCCGGGGTCTTACACAAATAATCAAGATGTATCAGACATCAATGATGATTCTGATCATGGACACGAGTTTCAAACTAAAGAGCTTGGCACACCTTTCTCTCCTACCCCATTGCCAAGTCAGTTTGATACCCATCAAGAGCATTGCCCTTCAAGTCATGAAAGACAACGCTCGGGATCTCGAACCCAAGGTAGCCAACACCGGTCGAGGAGTCGTTCAATGGGATTGGAGTTGTCTAATGCTATTTGTTATATGGCCGATAAAAGCAATGAACAAAATGAATCACGTACTCAAAGGTCATCATCAACTTTGCCTTCTAGTGCTGAGCCATACTCAATGGCTAAGTGCATTTCAGTTCTTGAAAGCATGGAGGGATTGGAGATGAAAACTTATTATGAAGCAATTGAGAAAATGGAAAACAAGATATGGCGGGAGGCATTCATTGAAATGTCTGATGAACATAAGAAAGGGTGGTTTGCTAGACTTTAGGATTGGTATTTTGTTTTTGCGATGATCAGACTTTGTTACGGGATTGGTATTTTGTTTTTGTGATGAAAGCTTCCATTGTAAACTTTTTGGTGTTGAATGTTTCTTATGATGTTCGATATTGTTATGATTAGTTACTTTGTCATTAGTAATTATTATAATCTTCTATTGCTATCTTAAATTTGTTTTGGTCCTTTTATTTAGGTCGACATTTATTATTAGAACATGGATACAGATAGAGATTCAGATGAAGAAGAATTTTTGAGAAATGAGATGGTAGCAGTAGCAACTGCTGTTGTTGAATATCATGATAGATACATTTGTAAGATACCATATGTTAGCACCTGATTTTTGCACCCCTAAAATGAAGGAAAATGAAAAGTCAAAACCCTAAAGGGGTCAAAAAATTGACTTTTCCAATTAAGGAAATTTGGCCATCAAACTTTATATCATTGAAAAGAGCATTTTGACACGGTTCCAACGCAACTGAATTTGCTGGAATCGGAGTCCAGGTGAAAAAAATATGGCCCGGTCAAACTTCCAGAATGACTTTTTGCTTGGCCCCAATCCAACTGCCAAAATTGATCTCAATAGATAGCTGGTTCCGAGCTGATTCCAACGACATTAAGTTTGCTCAAATCGGACACCAAACGAAGAAATTATGAGCAGTTGAAATTTCAAGAAAACAGCCCGTGCGGCAAAAACAGCAGAATAAAGCAAAATAAATGAACAAATAAATAAAATAATCATATATTAATGTTTTAATAATACAATTTTAGATATTTTGAATATTTTAATAATATAATTATAAAGAATCTCGGATTTTATAATAAAATAATAATAAAATCGAATAAAATCTTTATTAAAAATCAAATTTCATAAACTGTTTGAAATCCGGCATTTAAAAAACGTGCGAAACCGCACTTGAAGTACGGTTTGGTCCAAACCGCACTTCAGATACGGTTTGATCTTCTAGAAGGTGGACGCGTGTCCTGTACGGCGACAGCTGGTAGATTCGAGCAGATTTGCACGTGTTGAATGCCAACCGCACTTAAAGTGCAGTTTTTGATTTTTTAGTGCAATTTTGTCACAACCGCACTTCAAGTGCGGTTGTGCCGGAACCGCACTTAAAGTGCGGCACTTTTTTGCCTATAAATAGAGGGCCACCCCCCCCCCCCCCCCCCCCATTTGAAGCAAGCTGGCCCCCCTTTGGTCCCCACTCTCTCCCTCTGTCTTCTACTTGTCCGAAAACCTGCCCACATCCTGTCTCTCTCAATACCCAACCTCAAATCCCCAAAATACCCTTACTTTGTTCAAACCTTGCCTAAACCTTCTCCTTCCACCTATTTGACAAAAGAACCCGTCAAATCCCTTTCAAATTCAATCTGTGAAATCAAACGGGACGCGGAAGCGCTGCCGAAATTGTTAGGAAACCATAAAACACAATCAATCTACAAGAAGGCCACATTGTAAGTATTTCTGTAATTTTTGCAAATAAAGTATAATTACTTTTAACATCTCTTTGTATTTTTATTTATCCTAATGCTTCTAACCTGTTTGTTGCTTGTTTAAGGCCATGAGAGGCTAAAATTAAGGTGATTATTTCATTAAAAGGGAAGAGGCTATCCATGAATTAACATGGATACTTTAAACTAACTCATTTCGCTATAATGTTTTTTTTTTTATAACTATCCCACCCCTGTAATTTCCCCTTTTCCCTCCTGGAAAATGACTGTGATTGACCAAACAAAAAAGGAGAAGTGAGCTCATGACTACAAAGAACATGAAAAGAGAAGAAATGACTTTACAAGCCAAAAGAGGCAAATGCAGCATCTCAAAGGAGTTGGAAGCCTGACGGAGGTTTTTGAAAGCCCCAGAAAATCAAACAAAGTGATCCAGATTGAAATCGGCGCAAACAAGTGAAACTGAGCAGAAACCGCATACACAGAGTGGTTTGGACAGAACCGCAGTACATCTGCGGTTCTGGCCAAACCGCACAGAGAATGCGGTCAGATTGGAAAAGTGACTTAAAAACTAATGTATTTGATCCGGTTGAACCCAATTTGACCCAAACCGGCCTGAACCAGTCTCTTAAATAATTTGGGCTATCTTAAGCTCATTTTTGGACTATAGGCCCAAATGGGCCCACTAAGACCACCCTGGGCCCACTTGTGGGGCCCATCTTAGACCGGCCCAAACCCGGCCTGTTTTCAATAAAACGGGCTCAAGGCCACTGGACTTTGGCTAGTGGGCCCATTCCAAGCCCACTAAGCCCAAACTAAAATTGTAAATAAATAAAACTTAATAAAATAACCAAATGGGTTACCCAATAACCCAACTGGGCCCAAGGCCCAACCTTGGCAACCCACAGGTCTTCTAATGGGACCCGGGTCCGACCCACTTCATCTAAATAAATAAGAAAGATAAAATCAAAATAAAAGGGACCCACACCTTCAGAGGGCCCCGCCAGACCTAATGAGGCAGCATGCTAGTCTAGGAAGGGTGAGATTGACTCAAAAACCAGGGAGACCCGAGGGATCCGTCAGACCGACGGGGCGGACCGGGGTGTCTTTAGGACTTCCCCGAACCGTAACCGAGGACTTAGCTAGATCTCTAATAAGCCGCAGACCAGACTTAGACCTGGTTAGGGCAAAACCGTGTCTGCCTGCACTCTTAGGCAGTGACGACTCCGAATGTCCCGTGCCACGCACGAAAAGTGCGCCCGGTGTGCGATCTAGGCCAGGTTTAGGTGCGCACACCATACAGAGATAATGTGTTAACCGGGTCTGAATATGTCCATAATGTGGTGTATGGGAATCCAGAAAGATGTCCTGATATGTTTATGATGAAATCACATGTATTTCTTTATTTATGCACTGCACTAAAAGAGAGAGGTTTCCTTCGTGATACACGGTATACATCTGTGGAAGAGCAAGTTGCAATATTTTTATTGACGTTAGCACATAATTCTTCAAATTGAAAGATTGCAGATCGATTTCAACATTCAGGAGAGACTATTTCTCATTTTTTTGGTAAGGTTTTGAAGGCAATGGTTCGGTTTGGGAAGGGAAAGAAATTATAGTTCCGCCTTCTTTTACACAACCTCCTCTCGAAATTCGACACAATCCCAAATATTACCCATGGTTTAAGGTAAGTTCGATTATCTTTTTGCATCATTATTTTATTGTAATTTTTTTTAATAATTATAAATAAAAAGCATATTTTTTTTATAGGATTGTATTGGAGCAATTGATGGGACTCATATTAGTGCCAGTGTACCATTTGATAAACAAATACCATATAAGGGACGGAAGGCGACGATAACCCAAAATGTTATGTGTGTTTGTTCTTTTGATATGCGCTTTACTTTTGTTTTAGCTGGGTGGGAAAGAACAACACATGATGCACAGGTTTTTCTTGATGCAGTTACTAAGCCTGAATATACGTTTCCTCATCCACCAGAAGGTAAGTGAAGTTATTAAATTTAGTTTTTATTGTTAAAAAGAAACAAATAAATGATTTAATTTAGTTTTTATTGTTAAAAAAACAAATAAATGATTTCTGATAAATTTTTTATTCATTTATTAGGTGAGTATTATGTGGTCGACTCCGATTATTGTAACATGCAAGGTTATTTGACATCATTTCCAGGAGAGCGATATCACCATCAAGAGTATAGAGGAAATAATCGTCAACCATCAAGAGCAAGAGAGTTATTTAATCAAAGGCATTCATCTTTGCATAATGTCATAGAACTTTGTTTTGGAGTTTTGAAAAAACATTTTCCTATATTAAAGATGATGCCTCCATACTCATTTAAGAAGCAACGTATTGTTATTGCTTGTTGTGCATTACATAACTTTATCAAAATACAAGCACATGAAGATAATTTATTCACAGAATTTGAAGATGAGGAAATGGTGGTCGAAGATGAGCTAGCAGGTTCAAGTTTAGAACAACCCATAGAGATTGATGTGACAGCTAGATCTCGACGAGAGATGTTAGAATTAAGAGACTCAATTGCACGTAGACTAGCTAGTGCATATGGATTAGCACAATGGTGATATTAGTTACTTGTTTAGCCATTTGAATGTAATTAAATGACTATTTTATAAATCTTTTATAATATTGGACTTATATTTTTTGGTATATATCTAAGTACAATACATAAATTGTTTACAATACTTTTATGGAAGCAAAAAACAATTTCAATGTTACTGCAATTACCAAACTGGCTTTTTTGCTTCTTAGCAGCAAAGCAAAAGTTTACCAAACAGTTTTGCTTCAAAACAAGATCTTTCGAAAAGCATAAAATTGCTTTTTTGCTTTCTTGCTTTTAAAAGCAAAAGCGTTACCAAATGGAGGCTTAATATATTATATATCTATTAAATTTGTGTTTACTTAATTTATCTGATTTTTGTCGACATTTAATATATATAATATAAAAATCAGTGTTTTATATATATTAAATTTGTAATATAAAAATAATAAACACTGATTAAAATCCATAATAAGTCAAATATTCACATGATTAAATTGTGAATAAGTCAAATATTATTTTTATATATTAAATTGTGAATAAGTCAGATATTCACATATATTATTTTTATATATTAAATTGTGAATAAGTCAGATATTCACATATATTATTTTTATTTATTAAATTGTGAATAAGTCAAATATTCACATGATTTTTATATATATTAAATTTGTAAGTAAACCTCATTGGTTTACTTAATTTTGAAATCTGAGTAGTTTGTTGTTATGAGGGTAAAATTTTGGTGTTCTAATCTTGGTGTGGGAAAATATTTTCTTTCCATCATTTTCTATTGAAAATATCAGACCCTTTTGAGGCATGTTTGGGCAATGAGTGAAGGAAGCTATGACTGATATATAACTTATATAGATGTGTTAATTTTCTTGACTAGGTGATTTCATAATTTTTCATCATGTAAAATGTTTTCTATTTAATCTATCTCTCATATTACCTTTTAACTCTTGGGACTCATATTTTGAATATTGAATTTGAACCCAACTTCTACCCTACAATTCACATGGCTGACATTCAATTTGGCAACAACCTTTTGGGTGGGTTCGAAATCAGATTGGACGACTCGACGAGTCGAGTCAGCTTTCACCCAGTAGAAGACAAGACCCAAGGTCACCTTATTGGTGCTAAAAGCCACCATTAGGTTTTACCTTTTAAACCCTCGTACCAAGCTTACAAGCTTATCAGAGTTACATCCTGCGAGAAGAATTGAAATCTTTTTTGTAAAATGTTCCTGCATCGTTTTCTTTTGTGGCTGTGAGATGCTCCTTTTAGAATATCGAAATCAATGTTTTTCCACTGTTGTAAATGTTTCATGTGAGGCCACTAAAAAAAGCATTAACCTTGAAATGCTCCACATTGCAGCATCTTACACCCATAGCATCAAGCATTGTAGGAATACATTGCAAAAGATTTCATCCTGGATAAGACCATATCCTAATGAGATGAAAAGATTAGGGGTGTACCTCGCTGGGTTTTATTTCGTTTTGAAGTGAACCCAAAAACAAATTGAATTATAAAAAATTTAAATTAAAAAATCAAACCAAGACAAAATGTTAAATCAATAATAAAATTTGAAAATTTTTGGTTGGTTTTGTTTCTAATTTAGGTAAAGTTATATAGTTTCTACAAATAGTTGCCAAGATTCAAAACCTTGTTTGTAAATTGGTTGTTTGGTAGGGTTTATGGATTCTGATTTAGATTTTGAAAAACTAGATTCTCAATATTTATTCTTAGAATCGAAAATCTTGTTTGAATGCTTTGGATTTTAGCTTCTTTGTTTAGATGGGCCCAACCACTATGAATAGCCCCTTACAAGTTACGACTTGGGTTTTATTCTTTTAGTTGTCAAAATCTTTAGAAACATATAAAAATTGGATTGTGGTTTTTAGCTAGATTTTAACATATAATTTTAAAATCCAATTTTCAAAAACCCTATTGAAGGGCTTATTGGACCTTGGATTCTGGATTCTACAAGAATCCAAAAACCACAAACCCTTACTAGCAGGATGCACATGCAGTACTACATGCGTGTAAGAAGGGAGAGAAGGAGAACGTGGGTGAGGATAGTTTTAAAACCGATTGCAAGTTTTGACCATTGTACCCTTAATTAATAAGCCTTCTCAATAGGTGTGCAAGAGCTATTTTGAAAAAACTGCACATTTTGTTTGGCATGCTTTCCAAGGGGCCCATTCCCATCATATATAGTATAGGATAGATGACCATATATGGTTTCAATGAACGCGCTTCTTCTTATTTATTTATTTTTTTTTGGGCGAGCAGTAGGTTAGGGGTGTTTATCGGGTCGTGCCGACTCGAGCACTTCAGTGGGCCGACACGGCACGGCCCACCCCTTGAGCCGTGCCCATATATACAGGCACGTGGCCCGTTGGGCACACGGCCTGTTAGCCTCGTGGCCCACTAGGCCGTGACACGTTCGACACGCTAGCGGCACGGCTTGTGATTGACGTGGGCCGGCGTGCGTGGCCCGCCAAGAGCTAGCCCCTTTAAACCCTCAAAAAGTGATTCTTTGTCCCTTTTTTGACTGTTTTATCCCCCAACAACCATATAACAGCCATATTAAGGGGCTATGCTTGTCATTGACTATAAATAACAATTTCCACCCTTCCAACTACCAAATAACAGTCATAGTGGGGGTAGAGATGGTAAAAACCCACTTTTGGTCTTCCAGATTAGTCTAAGTTTTATTATATTTTTTGTAATCAAAATTTAGGAAATTTACTTTCTATCTTTTTTGCTTGTGAACTGCAAATGAAAGATAAATGAATGGGCGCCAACCTAGTTGGGATGTGCTCATACTATAGTAATACAGTATTATTTGGGCAAGTGATTATGTATTATTTGCAAAGTTATACTTGTACTTGTAATAATTAATTTATTTATATTTTTTTGAGCAAAATCTATCCCAATATGTGTAAGACAATTTTGTGAATAATAAACATATTTTTCAGAATTTTTTACTATTTTTTCTAATTTTCCTTGGTTTAAAAAAAAATCAATTTGCAAAGTTATACTTGTATTTGTAATAATTAATTTTTTGAGCAAAATCTATCCCAATATGTGTAACACAATTTTGTGAATAATAAACATATTTTTCAGAATCTTTTGTGATTTTTTGCTATTTTTTCTAATTTTCCTTGGATTTTTAAAAAAAATTAATTTTTATACCCAGGCCCGGCGGCGGCCCGCCACTTGTGGCGTGGCGTGCCATGCCTGGGGTTTTACAGAAAACGGGCCCAGCGTGCCGCGGCCCACCAAGCCCTCGGCCCGAGCTAAATGGGCCTGGGCCAGCCTGTTTAGCAACCCTACGGTGGGGTCCAGTTGCTTCACCTTTTGTCATCTCGTCACTTTCAAGTGAGTGCTTGTCAACGTCACAAAGCTGCTTTGCCGCCTTTTCCGTGAAAAAGCCCTTTTGGAGGAGACTCTGGGGTCTTGGCTCGAGGAACGCACACAAATTATTTGCTGACTACATACATTTCAAGTTCGAAATGTAGGAATCGACGAAGCAAGCATATTATAACTACGCCTACGTGGCGTGCAATCTCAAGGCCTTGTTTTTTTGTTGGTAATGATCTCACGGCCTTGTTTATTTCCTTGTAGTTAAGTTGCCACATATCACATGGGGATCCTTTCTTTGGACACTTGGCTTTTGTCTTGAAACAGAACTTACTTTATTGCTTTTGCTTCTCTCTTTTCTCGCTGGCTTCAACTTTCAACAAGTAAGAAAAATGAACAAAACAGGTTCAATAAAAGAAAAAGGAATTAAGAGATGTAAAATGAACAAGGGGCTGTCTGGAGAAATATTGGAAAATAAATGAGAGTATTAAATATGGTACATTTATGAATAGGGTAAAGATAATGACTATAAACAAATACTAACAGCCATCTTTATTAAGTGATAATAAAAGTTCAAAAAAATTTTTTTTAAAAGATTCATAGATGCAAAAGCTTTGTGTGGTGTTATTAAATTCTAACTTGATTATCATTTATGAACCAAAAAATTTAGTTTTCTTTCTAATCTTTTTTTTTAGTGTACCTCTAGTATGATAATTCTTGATATTGCATTGACTCATGTAAGATAATTCAGAGAATATGTACACCCTGTATGAATGATTTTTACCACATTCCCTTCATAATGTTGTTTTTAGCACTACAATTTGTCTTGGTTCATTGGCCATAATACGCTATTAAGAAAACTATATCTCCCATTTTTCCACCTAAGTCTTCTTTTGGACATCGAGAAACTACATTGTAAGAATCCATTACTTCTTGCGACACAGTTTCTTTCACTTTCAAACCTACAAATATTATTTTCATCTTGCATTTTCTCAGATGTTGGGTCCTATAGCATCTTCTTTACTATTCCAGGTGTCCAAATAGCAGAAAATCACATTCACCATGTTTGTTGATTTACTTGGGTTAATAAAGCTGTTAAAAGGTCGAAAAATCGGTAATCTTATATGTAGCAGCACAAGGCAAAAGAAAAGAAAATATGAGATATTAAACAAGAAAACCCATAAACTTGCTCTTACTACCTAGAAAAAAAAAACCTATCAACTCTCTTTATAATAAGGGGAAATTATGGGAAAGGCATATACTTCAAACTTTGAAGTACGTAGGTCTCCTTTTGGTGAAAATTTATAAAAAAAGGCCTTACACGAATAATATGTGGGCACCAATTTTCAAATTATACAAGGATACATGCACAATCATAGTAAGGTACAAGCACAATCATACGAGGATACAAGCATGATCATAGTAGAATAAAAGTATATTCAAATGTAATATCATAAAAACAAGGGAGGGTAGATATGAAAATTTGTGCTCACGTGCTGTTTATGTGAAGCCATTTTCATAATATTTCACCAAAAGGATGCCCGCAGACTTCTAAGTTCGAAATATAGGCTTTAAAGGAGAAGTCTCCTCAAAGAGAGGCCTTTATCCTAATTTTCCCTTATAATAATCCCTAAAAACACATTAATTGCACAAACCAAACCCTAATTGTACCTTTTTTTTTTTTTTAATGTATTTTTGTTTTGTGAAATGTTAACTACAGTTCTCATTGTTTTAATTTTAAAATAAGGAAACCTCGTACGTGAGGAAATGGAGTTGCCTTAGATCTTCAAAATATAAAAATATAAAGCAACCCAAAAGGACATCTCTTCGCCGCATAAAAAGTGAAATAAAGGAAAAAAGAAAAAAAAGAAAAAGAGACGACGAACACAAGTCGGTAATACTTTTGACCGTTACTTGAAGGTTGGGTTTGTTATAAAAAACCACAAGTCTCACTCTTTTCTCTCGCGTTTGCTTGCTCTGTATATCTGTCGTCATGATTCCCGCCATTATCCTCTGTACGTTTTGTTGAATTGAAAACCGTAATTTGTAATATATATTTGTTCTCTCACTGTCGTTTCTTCAGGTAAATTGGCGAAATCCCTGAATAATGGGGTTGGTGGATGCTAAATTGTGTGTTGTTACGTGGGTTTGGGTTGTAATGCTAATTTTCTAGGGTTTCTGGGGTCATTTTTGTGTTTTGTAATTTGGTTTTGCTTGTGATGATGGATCTGTTTGTTTTCTTAATCTGTTTTTTTTTTGGAAGAGAATAAGCGAGAGGGGAACGAGGGTTCGGATTTATGTCCCTTAGTCAATCAATGTCTGACAAGAGCAAGTCGCAGTACAAAAAACCTGGTCGATCCGGAAGCTCCGGTCAGCAGAAGAGATTCGCAGGCGGCGCAGGGAAGGGCGGTGGCGGGACCGCCCCTCCACAATCTCCTTCGATCAATACACCCTCGTCGTTGTCGACGAGCCGAAGGTACTATTTAATTTTTCCTTTTTCTGATCATGATCCAGTTTCCGTTTTTTGCGTGGTGATTTAGAGAGAAGTTTATTGAAAACTTAGGGTTCGTTATGTGAATGTTGTTTTGGATATTTCAGCTTTAAGAAGTCTAATGGACAAGGAGGGCACTCTAAGGTGAGCAATACCAGTGCAAATTTGGAGCCGAAAACTGCTACTGCTCCCCGAAACGTACAGAATGGTGTCCATTTTCAGTCCTCGTTACAAGGTCCAGAGAAAAAATTTGTATTTTATTATGTATATTTTATCTTTTAGGCAGTATGTAACTTTATTAGTAATTTTTGGATTATGATTGAACTATATATGTAGAGAATTATGTGCTTGGAGTGTTGGTTTTAATGGATTCTGTTGAATTGGTACAATGTTTTGTTACTGATGTTTTTCCATATTTGGTTTCTACACAGGATCATCCGATGCACCAGTCTCTGGTGTTGCGGTCAAGCCGACCGATCCATCCACTCATAGAACGACCCAGCTGTTCCAAGGGCTCCATCTTCTCAGTCTTCCAGCGGAGCTTTGGCTACAACACCCCCAAATCCTGCAAAAGGTATAACCTCGATGCATCTGGTGTGTTACCTAGTCATGACATGGGAAATCTCTCGCTCTTTTTATTTGTTGATGGGCTGATAATTAACATCACTCAGTTTGGTGCGCATGGATGATGGGAATTACAGAATTGTGGTTCTTTTCTAGTTGCATGATTTAAATTTGTGTCACAGTATAAAAGTTTTGCTCACAATTTTTTTTGGTCAAGCTTGCAATAGGCTTGGATTTTCATTAATTCTATTATACTGAATTTTTATGCTGATTCTGTCTTTCAATGCCATTATCTCCCATCTCAATCCCAGCCCATTCCATCGTTTGGTACTCATCAGATCAACTATTACTCTCCTGTACAGCCAAGCACTTATAATTCCCCTTCCATATACCATCAAAATCCAACATCTCTCCCTTTAACAAGTACCCAGGTGACATCTGATCCTCCAGCATCAAGGTTTAACTATCAAGCTGGCCAGGGTCCGCAGTCTGCACTGTTTGTGAATCCATCTTCTGTTAACTCTTTGCCTGTTACTAAGATTGGTCCTCCAATGCGTGGGAATTTTGAGATATCAAACTCAGAACATCTTCATGATTCACGTACAGTCACATCTGCTCCTGTTTCCATACAGGTGACAATGAAACCAGCTTCTGGATCTTATGGAGAAAAGATTGGGTCCTCTTCAGTGTCGATTAGTGCACCTGTTGTTAGTAAGGATGAGTCAGCTAAGGTATTAAGGGCAGCTAGGGAAGCTAGCTCAATTCCTTCGCAAAAGGACCCTGAATTTCTGACAGAAAGCTCTATGCGACAGTCAAGAGCTCTTCCTGAAGCATCTGCTTTCAACCAATCACATGTTATTTCCAAACACTCTGCTTCTGCGTCTGTTGCTGTTTCAGTGGAGAGAATGTCCTCTATTTCTTTTGCGTCTACTCCTGAGGATACTGCATCTCTTTTGTCCAATAATGAAGGCAGAAGAAGGGAAACTGTTAGAAGGTCAGACTCTTTTAAAGATCATCAGAAAAAGTTGTGCAAGAAGGATCGACGACAATCCCAATTGTTGCATCAGGTAGCATGTTCGGGTTTTATATAAGTTTCTACCTTTTAGTACGTAATTTTTGGCTCTAATAACTTGTGGAAATGGGCTTCCTGCAGATTGATGCTTCTGATTCTACCAGTAGTCCAAAGTCTTCTTCATTAATAACATCCACAGATGATGTCAAATCTGTTGATACAATACCGATTCCTCCGCAGATGATGATTGAACCATCTTCCACTATTTTGAGCTTGCCTTCTCTGGGTTTGGAAGAAGGTTACAGCTCTTCACAACATGGAGCCGATGAAAGTTTAAATGGTAGAACAATTTTGGCTCCATCAGAAACTTCTGAATGTTTGTTGGGAACTATCAGAAAGCAATTAGCTGATGCTACTGATGCTTCTGAAGCATTGACTGATAGTGTTGAACTTGATATTCGAAAGAAATATTCCAGAGATTTCCTCCTGACATTTTCAGAGCAGTCTACCAATCTTCCTGTGGAACTTGAAATTACATCTGATATTGCGGAGACCCTGATGGGCTCTAAAATCATTAGTCCTAATCCTGTTGATCGTGAAATATGTACGAGTTCTCGAAGAGTTATAGATAGACCGACTGGGGTATCTAGGCCTGAGCGCGGTGGGAGTGTTATAATGGAGGATGACAAATGGAGTAAATCACCTGGTCCTTTTCCATATTTTAAGGACCCACGTCTTGAGATTGGCCATGGAGGTAATGTCATAGGTTTTCGACCAGGACAAGGAGTCTACCATGGTGTTTTGAGGAATCCTCGTGGTCAGACTGCTGGTCAGTATGGTGGAGGGATTCTATCTGCTCCAATACAGTCCATGGCATCGCCGGGAGGGCAAAGAGGTGATCCTCGTGGTCAGACTCATGTGGAATTTCAAATTCTCGAAATGACATCTCTTCACCGCATAAAAAGTGGAAAAAAGAAAAAGAGACGTCGAACTCAAGTCGATAGTACATACATAGTACAATAGGAGTCGTAAAAGAAGTTGAACACAATCCAACTGATGATCATTACCTTAGGGTCACAGTGATAGTGGTTGTCTAACGAACTCGTTTATTCTACAAAAAGTTCGGAAAAAAAAAATTACTATTGTTGTTGTTTGTATTTTTGAAGAAAATTGCATATGTTTGAAACGTAATATGAGTTCTTAAAAAGGTTTTTTGAACAAGTTGTTTATAGTCATGCCAAAATAAAAATTACATAAACATTGAGGCATAGATCCCTTGTTGTTTGTATTGTTCAACAAGGAACAACAGCTTTCTAATCAAAGTCCCTTGAATTTGATTTTCGCTTACGTCCTGAGCTGCTGGCAGTTTTTTTAACAAAATAGTGTTCCTGAAAAATGGTGGAAAACTAAAGCAAGTATCAGTTGTATTGTAGCTACTGGTATACTTCAAATTATGGATAAATTTGTTAACAAAGTTTGTGTACTTCAACAAAAAACAACAACTTGGTGTATCTACTTTAATTCTGGAGATTAAACTATCTTGTATTTGGATATTCTCAAATCTTAAAAATTTGAAAAGAAGGATTTTAGCCTCAAAGACATTGGATTTTAACCAACTTGTTTGGTCTATCTACTTTAAGTCCATGAATATTGGATCTGTGGATTTAGATATCTTATACCAAATCCACATTAACTAATTCAAATACTAATGGAACATATGCATGTATGGTGAGTATTTTTACTCAATGTTTCTTGAATAGGTCTCAACAACTATCAACATTTGACATCTTTGCTTGCGCACAACCAACTTTGCATGTAGCACGAAAAACGATTAAAGTAAAGGTAAGTTTGGGAAATATTCCTTACGTTTTCTTTAACATCAAGAGTACTTCAAAACTCCTGAGACTCTAGTATCCTAAAAAGAACCACCTCTTATCTCCTCAATAACTGCCGACCTCTTATCTCCTCAATAACTACCGGTTTCTATCCAGTAAAATCTTACAATCCAAAATCTTGTCAACTATGCAGTACATGAAGTAGTGCTTGTGTCTTCTCTAATACTAACATAAACAAATGATCAGAGAGTGAGAGCACAGCGTTGTTAAAGAAATGAACATTGATATACTATAGCAACCAAGATTTGGGATTTGAGATCATAGGCTTTTGCCTGCCGTGGGTTATGGGGATTACAGATGATTGCTATCAGTGATGTACTAGAAAATTACTAGCAATAGTGTTTTAACTCTTGGAAAACATACTAGTTCGATTCATGGTATATATTGGCTGGTATGGGTTTGTAGAGTAAAGGCCATATGAGTTATTACAAAGAAGCTTAAAAGGTTTTAATTCATTATTAATGCTCAATATCAAATCGATCTATACTATATATAACACAAGGCGACCCCTTGGGAAGCGTAGCAAACTAATTGAATTTTTTTCTTAAAATTACCTTTTTAATGCTTTCTTGTCTTATATATTTATATTGGTAATTTTGTCTTTTTCATTTTTTCAATTTCGACTTAGAATGTTCAAATCATGTGAAATTTAACCTAATTTTGTTGAAATTTCATACGAAGAGCTTTATTCTTTCCCTATTTAGATACAAATGTTTTACATTTATTGGGTAAAATCACTTATTTATTCCAAGCAAATGGGTGACTTTAAGTAAGAAATGTTTAAAATTTGCATCCAAATAGGGAGGAAGAGAGCTCTTCATATGCAATTTCGTCAAAATTAGGCTAAATTTTTCACAATTTGAGCATGTTAAGTCAAAATCATTGTTTTTTTGGGACTATTTCATTGCCTTTCGCTGGCACACTGTTGCGTTTCATTGACATCTCGCCATTTTTCGTAAAATTTCACCCAAATGTGTTTTTTCCCCATCTTGACGAAATTTCGGCGGTGTGCCACCGAAATGGCGAACCTTGTTGTGTTGTATTGTAAGAGAGATACGAGTTTGATAATGATATCTACAAGGATATGAAGATTATTCACTCAGATCTTGAAATTAGATGTTTCTGAACTTTTCTGTGCGACACAGTTTGTATATAGTTACCCTTTTAGCCTTGTCTTGGCTGGAACTTCTAATCATGAGACTTGGATATGTGGATGGTTTTTATATTTATTCCATTTCACATCTTACTGTATGATTATGTGGAATTTATGCTGAGTTAGTAGGCCTTTTAGATTAAAGCAAACTGTATGATTTACAATCTATGATTTGTGGTTTATGTGGTTTGTCATTTCTCTATATTAACATTGTTTCTATACCTAATTTGGAGTCTACTTTATTTGAACTGCTGTATGTATGCTTATAAATGGCTACAGGTTCTTTATAATCTCACACTCTCTCCTTTTAATCTATTAACTGAACTGATAATAAATGATTGAAAGACTCAGTTCACAACAGTCCTCAATTTTTACATCCATGGGTTCTATGGATTAATACCTACTATACATTCTTCTAGGCTCTTCAAGTTTTGTCTAGTGTACTTGCTTATCTGTGAAGTCATTATAGGGAATATTGCAGAAATTCCAGCAATGGAAATCTTCATTGTGCCACTGGGTACGGTATTAATAGTGGCAGTTTTATAAGTTGAAACCATAGCCACCATAGGGGTTTGCAGTTCCAACTGCAAAGGAAGTGTTTTGTATAAGGAGATTGATCATCAGAAGAGACAGAAAATCCTAGTTAGCTAAAAAGTACAAAGCTGCTTAATGATATGGGAATTAAGCAACTCATAATCACTTGGTTTGTAGGGTATAATTTGGCAAGATTAGTGAAGACTTCTGAAACTGTTACAAATCTCAAGGATCAAAATAGCTGGATAAAGAGCATTTCTGTCAGGGGAATCCAGTGGCAGGCCTCCTAATTTTGTACTACGTTGCTTCTTGGTAACAGAGATAAACAAAATAAAAAGAAGAAAAAAGGAAAAAGAAAAAAGAGATGCTGGAGGATCGTTGATACTTGGAAATGAATTACTTGCAACGAACAGCTACTGCTTGCCAGTAATAGTTAACATGCCAAAGATCACAATAAATTTCAAGAACATTTCTGTTGAGGGCATCCAATTGTAGGCCTCTTAAAGCTGTATTATGATGCTTCCTGTGAGCATAAAAGAAGCAGAATTGCTGGAGGATTGGTGATTATAGACCATTAAAGGATTGCAACCAATAGCTCCAGCTGCTGAAATAAGCTTGTTCATGAAATGAAATTCTCAGGGGCAGTCGCCTTCTGTAAGGCTGACTACTTTTAAGAGTATGGGCTGTCATCATCTCTTTGTTGGGGAAGACGGTGAAAACATGATATATCTTATCAAGTTTAGATTTTGAAATTTATGGATAATCGACATTCACACTTTTCTGAGTTTGTTACGTAGTAGTGACCCAAATTGCTAGAGAGTGGGCCAACTCTGAGGGTTTGTCAAGTTACACCACTGTAGCACACTGTCACGAAGGCTTACAGTTTGATTTTGTAAGAGTTTTGTAGGTGAAAGCAAACTGCTTGATTATAAATGTAACTTTTTATCAGTGTTATTGTATGGTTGAATTTTTCTCTAGTTGTTGCACAAAAGATTTATATAATATTGAACCATGGTCTGTTATAGTATGTATCCACATCCATGGTTGCAGCCTCACCATGAAGCTTATCATATCACAGCACCATTCATTGTATCTATTTTATAACCCATCATAAGAAATGTATAACAAATTACAAGCTCAAAAACACTACATATCTACCAGCACCATTTTTGAAAAAGAAAAAAAATAAAATAAAAAACCCAAGAGACAGAAATTTGACAACTCATAACTTATGCCTCAATTTTGTGTTTGATTGTTCTTGTGACTGCTACATGGTGCAAATTGTTTGAGCCTAGTGGAATGCCGTCTGATCCACTTGATTAGCATTGGTATGATTGTAGGGAAAATAGCATTGGTATGATTGTACGGAAAATAGCAAAGACTACAACGATGAAAGGCTTCATTATGCCATCGGGTGTCATATTAATCAGGACAATATTATATGTTGAAACCATTGCCACAAGAGAGATTTGTAGTTCCAGCTGGAGTGGGAGTTCACTAGCAAGGATACAGAGAATCCTACAGAGTTGAAAAATACGAATAATCCAAACCCAACGACATTTGTGTTGAATTTTGGAATAATAATAATCTCAATTATATTTAGTGAATAGTTAATGGGTTTTATACCCACAAGCTAATTAGCATAATTACAGTAATAACCCATAATTAACACATAATAATATCTAACACTCCCCCTCAAGCTAAAACATAGATATCAATCATGCCCAGCTTGCAAAGAGAAGATCTCAGAAGAAAAGGACCAACAGGCTTGGTAAGAAAGTCTGCAGTTTGCTTTGATGATGGCACAAAATGAGGAACTATAGCACCAGACTGAACTTTCTCCCGAATAAAATTAACATCTATCTCAATGTGTTTAGTTCTCTCATGTAGAACAGAATCAGATGCAAGCAATATTGCCGACTTGTTATCACAGTATAGGAGTGAGGGTAACTGAGTAGGAAAGCCAAGCTCTCCAAGGATAGAGTGAAGCCACATAATCTCACAAGTGCCTTGGGCCATAGCTCTATACTCAGCTTTTGCAGAAGACCAGGAAACCACAAACCGCTTCTTACTTTTCCAGTAAATAAAATGGTTCCCATAAAAGGAACAAATACCAAACGTGGATTTCCTATCTGTTTTGGACCCAACATAGTCCGCATCAGAGAAGCATGAGACATCGTAGGAAATGGTGGAGTCATAAAAAAGACCAAGGCCTAGATAAGACTTAAGGTACCTCAAAATATGATAAACTGCATCCATATGAGTAGTCCGTGGTGCATGCATAAACTAACTAACCAAGCTTACAGCGAAAGCTAAATCAGGCTGGGTATTGGTCAAGTAGATAAGCCTTCCAACCAATCTCTGATAGATACGTGGATTGTGTAAAAGATCACCAGACTCAGCTGAAAGCTTGATATTAACATCCATAGGAGCAGATGTCGGTCTACATCCTGTCATCCTGGTATCACTCAAGAGATCTAAGATGTACTTCCATTGAGAGAGGGAAATACCACCCTTTGTCTAGCAGCTTCCATGCCCAAAAAATACTTCAGGTTAACCCGAATCCTAAATGTCATAAGCTGAACTAAGGTCCTTCTTGACCTAAGTAATCCCAACATCATCATCTCCAGTCAAGATGATATCATTATCATAGACAAATAAAATCAAACACTTTCCTTTAGGATTGTGCCGGAGAAAGCATGTATGATCATTATGACATCTCAAAAAATCCATGTTGAGAACCACATCACTGAACTGAGCAAACCAAGCTCGGGGGAGACTGCTTCTATAACATATGTGGTTTTCTTAAATATTATAAATAATTTCCCCTAATTCATTTTGGAGATTTAAGGAAATTATTAATTATTTGGTATTATTTTATTTAGGTGATGAGATGGAAGGCCAGGATCTAGAGTCTTTTTAAAATCCAACAGTGGGATGATCTTTTAGAAAGGTTAGTATTATTCAAATCTTTATTTAGAATACGATTGGCTTGTTTGAATGTATTGTGTGGGGTAGTGAAGCATGGGATCATTGTCTTCTAAAATAGGGTTAATTAGGGTGAAGCATGCGTATGAGAGACTTGGTTTGGAGTTTGTTTGAGCAAGTTGCGGCTAGAGAAAAGTGACGAAGAAGAGTGAGAACCGGATTACTGTTGCATTGTAGGCAAGGTTTTAAGTTTCGGTGCCACTGGGCGTGCCGCCGAAACGCTGGAAAATTTTTAATGGGCAAAAAAAATAAAAAATTATGTTTTTTTGGATTTCGGCGAAATTTCGACGGCACGCCGCTTCGTTTCGCCGGTACGCCACCCGTTTCGCTAAAAAAATTTACATTTTTTGCCCGTTTCGGTCGGCACGCCGACCGTTTCGCTCGAAATTTCGGTCCGTTTCGCCAACAATACAAATTGACGATTTCCCCCAGCAAAACGCATCGCTGGGGGCATAAAAACCGAAATTTCGGCGGCACGCCGCTGCGTGCCGCCGAAACTGTAAACCTTGATTGCAGGTAAGTAGTAACCTTTCTCTTCTCAAAAATCTACATATGGTTTCAGATTAACCGTAAGAAGACGATGCTGTTAAAAATTGATTTAACTGGACTTGTTCATCTACTGCTATATATATAGTTCTCTGTTTTGGTCACTGTTTGGGTATTCTATGGAGAAATCTATATTTGACTTTCTGGTTCCATCCTTCCAATTATAACTGCTTAAGTTCCTGAAAACTTGATTTGTTTCTTGAATGTGTTGTATCTATGAACTTACGTTTATATCTCTGAACTTATAACCACTCAGATCTGTAGCAATCGGCCATGTTTATCATAGACATCACATAACCAATTGGGTGGAGACGACTGGTATTTGAGAGGGTGTGTGTATGTGAGTTGGTTGTGTATAGATGGAAGATGGAGTTTGTGCATGTACGTGAATGAGGTAAAAGGGAGGAATGATTGCATTAGAGGGAAGTTGGGTCGTTGATCAGAATCATAGAAGAAGGATTATTGGGATGGAAGAAAGAAAAGAGGAATAAATTAATACGTAACTGTTATGTGAGCAATCATGAAGGAACCTTAATATCCATTTAAATTTCAAGAGAATTATATATATACTTTAGACTTTCTAATTTCTTATTAGAGATTTACAGTGGTTTTTCTAGTGGTTAAGAATATGTAATTGCTATGAAAACATGGGGTTCCTTTGCATAATAGAAAGGATTAATAGAGAGCCTTGTTGAATTGTTAATTTTGGAAGAGAGAGAAAAAGAGTCAACACAAGAGTGTTGGGTTCTCAGGGTTTGAAATTTATAAAAGAAGAAGATGGTGAGTTTGTTCGTATGATTGAGAGGGCATTAGGGAGCACAATACAGATGCAAAAGAGACTGCTACATGAGTGATTCAGTCATGAAAAAGGAAAAAAAGAAAAATGCAAAAAATGTGAGGAAGAAAAGAGATAGAGAGAAGAGAAGAGAGATACAGAGAGATAGAGGGAGTCTTAATGAAATTAAGAGGAGATGATGCAATAGGGTGACAAGGTAGGAAGATGGGGAATTAGGTTGCTTTTCCACGGAAGAGAGAGAGAGTGGGGTTCGTTGTAATGCAGGGGTCTTGGTTTGTAAATTTAGAATTGTTTTAGGTTATTTAGGAATTTTAAAGAGATAAATTAAAATGAAGTTTATTATTTACACTTCTACCCTATTTGAATTTCCCTTTTTGCTATTCTTACAAACTTTTGATGCTAAAGTGCAATATTGAAAAGAAAACTCCAACCAAACATGTCATGTGCTCATGTTGATTATATTACAAATACCTTAGAAATTATAACTTAATACTAATTACTTAATATCACCTTAAGTGAAATGGTTATACTAATTAGCGTGTGGATATTAACAAAATAACTTTTAGACCGATATTATTAGTATTATCAGAATATTTATAAATTATAATAATGGGCAATTAAATATGTGTAATTAATTTTTAGAAATCATGTTAATCAGTTAATGTGGTATTACCATAATGTATTATTTCAAATTCATATTTTCTTTGTATGTGGTGGATGGTTCAGCTATTGTTTTAACTGAGAAATTTATGGATTAATTGTGAGGAATTTACGTGTACCTCGTAGAAATTATTTGAGTTCCCTCCATGTACCTTAGAGTGGTATATACCCAGAATTGGTGAGAATTGGATTGATGTTAGATTTAGATTAGTGTCTAGCAGGCACAGCTATGTATGGATCCATGCGTCAGCTAGGTAATGAAATGGGCCGGTCTTTGTTAAGTTAATCCCGTGTTCCATGTATGCGTACCACCATGTATCTTGGTGAGGCCTTCCTGTATCTGGTTGAGCTGCAGCAATCCGTACCACCGTGTATCTTGGTGAGGTCTTTCTTTATGTTTATCGTTGCATCTGATTGGATTGTACTTGCTAACCCACTCCTGTATCGGGTTTGGGTGCTCCGCAATAAGACTATGTCAGAAACCCGGAGTAGGCCGGCTTCGCACATAAGTCGTGAGGTGGCAAAATTGGAACGGGTAGTTGACCTCTCAAAGAAGTCTAATTTCATGAGTCCTGTGAGGTCACAATGTGAATTGTTTGACTATGTTTGATATGAAAATGGTTAGTGGTTTTACATCGGATGTTATTTTTATCTTTGTAACCTCATTAAAGGTTTTGATAAATTATATGGACTGCGTTTTATTACATGCATGTTACTGCTTATTGGGATTTCAATCTCATAAAACGTTTTCCAAATGTTTTGTTTTCAGATATCCCAGGTGAGAACGTTCCAGAAGGGGTAGATCATACGAGGGTAGAGGATTTTGTTGAAGATGGCTCAGACGATCATTATTGTTTAATGTAGGGTGTCTTTTAAGAAGATGCCTTATTTTATTGACTTATTGGTTATGGATTTTATTTCATGGTTAGTAGAATTAGTAGATTGTTGACCTTGTTCCGAACTATTATTGAGGATTTGATTTAGTATTTTGGACGTCATGATTCTACATTTTGGCCAAGGTATTAATATATGATTTTGGATTTGGCGTACTCTGATGTATTTAATCTTAGTCTGGATTTAGTTGTTTATTTTGGGCTCACAAGGTTCACGTTTTGGGCTTGGATTCGGGTCCGGGGTGTGACACCTAAAGGTGGTATCAGAGCATAATTAGGATCCTCAATCCTAGGTAGTTGAAAGCCTTTGGTTGGTTATGGGATGTGTGTTTCGTTAGGTAAAACCTTTAATTTTCATAGATACGTGATTCCTAACTTGGATTCATCTCTTGTTTTGCAATTGAAATGGCTAGACGACGCAATTTGGAGGGTATTTATGCTGAGGTTCCAGCTGCTGAGGGCCCGAATATGGATGAGCAAATGGGGCAGGTTTGGAGAGCCCTGGGATCAGTGTCTACTCTTTTGAACAGAGAGACTGAGGAGAGACAGAGGCAGAATCAGGATGTTGGGGCACAACAGAGATTCCACAGGTAGGGACAGTCTTCTATTTCTGAGTTAGAGCAGTTCAGAAAGATGTCTCCACCCAGCTTTCAAGGTTTACTTGATCCTATGGAGGCTGAGAAGTGGTTGACGAAGATAGAGAAAATTTTTACTGCTATGAGATGCCCAGAGGATAGGAAAGTAGAGTTGGCTACATTTATGTTGGAGGGAGAAGCTGAGTTTTGGTGGCAGGAAGTCAAGAGGGAAATTGGAAATGGGGGCCTGCTATCTTGGGAACAGTTCAGAGAGAAATTTTATGAGAAGTTCATCTTAGAGGAGGTGAGACTTCAGAAGGAGGGTGAATTTATGTCTATTTCTCAGGGTAGCATGACAGTGGCACAATACAAGGCCAAATTTTCAGAGCTAGCTGGATTTTCTCCCCACATGGTTGTGGATGAGGCCAAGAAGACTCGTCATTTTCAGAGAGGCCTGAGATCTGACATTCGCAACAGAGTGTCTGTGTTACTGTGTACACAGTTCATGGACTTATTCCGTAGAGCTACAGTAGCCGAGAGGGAGATTGGCTTGACGAATTCTAAGCAGAGCAGAGCGAGGGCCCCGCTAGACCAGTATCTGATCATAAGAGGCAAAGAATGGGTTTTGGTGATCAGAGGAGTACTATGACTAGTGGGAGTTGTACTAGGTGCAGACTATTCCACGTGCCAAGGCCTTGTATTGCACCTTTTGGAGCATGCTTTAGATGTGGGTAGCATGGCCATAGGATTTCAGATTGTCCACACCCCTCTACGTATCAACCATTACAAATTAGGCATACCCCACAGGCTGAGGTACAGGCCCCTCCTCCCAGATTTCAGAGTGGATTCCAGGGGCAGCGTTCGGGGCAGAAATCTGCGTCTGGTCAGAAGCAGATTGGGAGGACAGGACCAATTGGTAGAACAACACAATTAGGATCAGGCTAGAGACAGCAAGCAGCAGCCCCACGACGCCAGCCTACTTAGGGTAGTGTGTAAGCACCTTGTTTTTGCACCCCTGGAATTGCTGAAGATGAAAACCCTGGCAGAAAGTCAAACCCCGAGGGGACAAAAAGTTGACTTTTTGATTAAGTGATATTTGGCCACCTTGCTTTATATCATTGGATAGAGAATTCCGATACGATTCCAACGCAACTGAGTTTGCAGGAATCGGAGTCCGGATGAGGGTTCTGCGGACGGTCAAACTTGAGGAGAATCAAAAGTGGACTTTTCCTCGAATTCCGTGCCTAGTGCTTAGCCCTGTGTCATTGGATAGAGGGCTCCGATACAATTCCAACGCAACTGAGTTTGCCCAGATCGGAGCCCGGGTGAAGAAAATATGAGCTGGCGAAGTTCCCGAGCAGCAAAACCGGCAAACTGCGCACGTGGCAGAGAGCTGCACACGTGGCAAGTTGCGCAGGAAAATATCTCGGGGATCAAATCCATAAATATCCAAACATTCAAAATATCCCAGGGACTAAATCTTTAAAAATCCAAGAATATCGGATTAAATTGAAAATAACCAGGGACTAAATCCGAAAATTCGGATTTTCCGACCAAACGAGCGGCCGCATTAATGGTTTTTTAATCATTCGGTCGCTCGCTTGAACGTGGCAGGGGGTATGCGCTCACCTTGAGGTGGGCGCCAAACTCGGCGGATACCCTCTGTACTCTTCTATAAAAGCCGCGCAGGGTTTCATTTCCGGGGGGTTCGAAAATTTTGGTGGGGGTTCGGAAATTTTGGTGGGAGAGTTCCAGGGTTCTGGACTTTTTTTTGGTTTCGGCATTTTTGTTTTGGGGTTAGGATTCGAGGGTTCGTCATTGTTTTTCTGGGCTCGGGATTTTGAAGAAAAAGAACATACACACAGGTCCCCTCCCTTCCTCTTCTTCCTCGTCAAATCCGAAGGAGGCCGTGCTCTTGGTGTGAGAAGAAGGAGCCTTCCGCAGCAGCTCGTGAGCTCCAGGGAACCTCCGGCCTGCTTTGCAAAGGTTTGGAACCAAGGTGATTCTCTCTCAGTTATTGTTTTAACATGTAGAAAGTGAGCAAGTTTTCCATCTCAGCATGCTATTTATGCTCTGTTTTGATTGATTCGAAGGGGGAGCATGTTCGCCCCATGAGTTCTCCCTCTTTGTTGTATCCCGATAAAGCCCCCAGTTCCCTTCCCTTGTATGTTCCGTTAGTGTTTGGGTGTTCGGATTTGTAGGTTTGCAAAGAGGTTTGATCCTCACAACTTAGGTTAGATTAATTTCCAACTGTGTTTGAAGGTCTGCTGGGGTTCTAAGGATCCCCAGAAACCAGTTACAGAGCTTAAAACCAGTCGGAAATGGAGTTTGAAAAAAAAACTGAGAGCATCGAGTGTCCGCCGAGTTCGCGCGTAGCTCGCGCGAGGCTCGCGCGAGCGCTTTTCATGCTCCACAGGTTTTGGTCCGCCCGGCCCGCGCCGACCTCGCGCCTAGTGCCCGAGGTCGGTGCATACCCCTAAAAGCCTGCCGAAGTGCTATATTTTTTAAATTTTCCAAAAATTCCCTTTACTGTACCGCGGGGGGCTTCGCCCCCCGCACCCCCACCCCTTTTGTTCGCTACGCATCTAACTCGTACCTTGGTACAGGGAGGTACCCCACCCCATGGGCTCCGCTTAACTTCGCCCACAAGGCCCCCCGGTACCTCCCCTTGGACCCAGCACAATGGGCCAGTTTCTTTTCTGACAGTGTGTCCATCTTGTGTTTTTTTCTATGATTATTGCTGAATGTTGGTTTTATTTCCAAACCGAACCGGATGAACCAATAGGGTTTCCGGGTCACCCGGAAACCCAACATGGGGCTTGGACCCTTGGTCCAAATTGGTTTCCAGTGGGCCTTCCAACGGGGCCCACCAAGCCCGACCAATTCATTTTGCTTAACTAAGATGATAAAAGATTTGAGTGGACCAGACCACTTGAGGCCCACCCAAGCCCTAATTGGGACATGCATGATTAAAGTAGGATGCGGTTTGGCCGAGACCACGGGTAGGGCCTATCGGGCCCACTAAGCCCATGAACCCGACCAACTTAGGGTTTCCAAACCCTAATTCAGGAAGCCTTGGGCTTTCAAGCCCAAGCCTAGGTAAAGGGCCCCAAGCCCAGTACTTGGCCCATTTTGGCACACATAAGAAAGATAAAATCAAAATCACTTGGCAACCAATTGTGGGGCCCACAAAGCAATCCCGGCCCACTTTTTGGCATGAAATCCACTTAACTAATCCAACTTGAACTCCAAAAGAAAATCAATTCAAATTGAACCAAAGTCCAAAGGGCCACACTTGGCCCACCAAGGGATACCGTGGGCCTTCCAACAGGGCCCACCCAACCAGGCTCAGATCATCTTAATTAAAAAGATAAAATCAAGTAAAGGGACCCACACCACTTTGGCGGTCCCGCCAGGCTTAATCAAAATTGCATGCTGGAATAGGAATCGGGTGAGTGAGAGACCAAAGTTGACTCAAACCAAGGAAACCTATGGGACCCGTCACTTGACGGGGTGGACTGGGGTGTCTACGGACTTCCCCAGACCGCAACCGAGCCCCTACTTAGAATCTCAAAGCTGCAGACCAAAAGCCTTAGAAGAAGAACTTAGGCACCCAGGTGTCTGCCTGCACCCCATCAGGCAGTGGCGACTCCGAACAAACCCCAAGGCATGCATCGTTTTGCATGCGCCTCGTCGTGCGACCAAAATACGCGCGCACATAGTGTATATGCAGTTACAGCTTAGGACGAACCGGAGACTCTGAAACTTGTTGGAGGTATGGTTTATGTTTGTGGCGGTACTGCTATATGTTTATTTGATTCCGGAGCTTCCCACTCCTTTGTTACTCCTATGTTTGCTCATCGTATTGGTTTGTCACCTGAATTTATGAATCCTGGGATATCTGTACATACTCCTTTGGGTGAGTCGGTTAGTGTTCAGACAGTATACCGTGATTGCATGGTTAGATTGGGCCTGTTAAAGTTATCAATTGATTTGATTAGTCTTAAATTTAGGGACTTTGATGTGATTTTGGGAATGGACTAGTTGGCTAAAAACCATGTAAGCATTGATTGATTTAAAAAGACCATCACAATTAGTTTGCCTGAACAACCAGTGTTGTGTTATATTTGTGAAGGGTTGAAAACCCGTATTAATTTGGTAGCTTCTCTTGAAGTGGATGAGGGTAAGGCAACAGAAGTCAACCTTGTAGACATTCCTGTGGTTAGGGAATTTGTAGACGTTTTTCCTGAGGATTTGCCAGGGTTGCCACCGCAAAGGGAGATTGATTTTAGGATTCAGCTCCAACCCGATACGCATCCTATCTCCAAGCAACCATATAGGATGTCTCAGTCTAAATACCAGGAGTTAAAGAAGCAGATTGATGAACTGCTAGAAAATGGGTACATTAGACACAGTTCTTCACCTTAGGGTGCACCTGTGTTGTTTGTTCAGAAAAAAGACGGGTCGATGAGGATGTACATCGACTATAGGCTATTGAATTAGACCACTGTGAAGAATAAGTATCCACTGCCAAGAATAGATGATCTGTTTGATCAATTGAGAGGAGCAGCATGGTTTTCTAAGAATGACTTGAGATCTGGATACCATCAGTTGAGGGTAGCACCAAAGGATGTGAAGAAGACAGCTTTCCGGTCGAGATATGGCCACTTTGAGTTCTTAGTCATGCCATTTGGGTTGACGAATGCCCTGGCTGCATTCATGGCCTTGATGAATCAGATATTCCACCCTTACTTGGATAGTTTTGTAGTAGTTTTTATCAATGATATATTGGTATACTCTCGGAGTGAGGAGGAGCATGGGAATCATTTAAGGATTGTATTGCAGACTCTTAGGGAGCACCAATTGTATGCTAAATACAACAAGTGTCAGTTTTGGCTGCAACATATATCCTTTCTAGGACACATTATTTTTGGAGAAGGCATTTTAGTGGACCCAAGTAAAGTGCAAGCAGTGACAGATTGGCCTAGACCGAGCAATGTTTCAGAAGTTCGTAGTTTTCTCGGTTTGGTTGGATATTGTGCGCACCTAAATCCGGCCTAGATCGCACACCAGGCGCACTTTTCGTGCGTGCCACGGGACATTCGGAGTCGCCACTGCCTGAGAGTGCAGGCAAACACGGTTTTGCCCTAACCGGGTCTAAGTTTGGTCTACGGCTTTTCAGAGTTCTAGCTAAGTCCTCGGTTACGTCCGGGAAAGTCCTAAAGACACCCCGGTCCGCCCCGTCGGTCTGACGGGTCCCTCGGGTCTCCCTGGTTTTTTGAGTCAATTTCACCATTTTCCTAGACCAGCATGCTGCCTTGTTAGGTCTGTCGGGGCCCTCTGGAGGTGTGGGTCCCCTTTAGCTTGATTTTATCTTTTTATTTATCTAAGTGAAGTGGGTCGGACCTGGGTCCCGTTGGAAGACCCGTGGGTTGCCAAGGTTGGGCCTTGGGCCCAGTTGGGTTATTGGGTAACCCATTTGGTTATTTTATTAAGTTTTATTTATTTTCAATTTTAGTTTGGGCTTAGTGGGCTTGGAATGGGCCCATTAGCCAAAGTCCAGTGGCCTGGAGCCCGTTTGTTGAAAACGGGCCCGGTATGGGCCGGTCTAAGGTGGGCCCCACAAATGGGCCTATGGTAATCTTGGTGGGCCCATCTAGGCCCACAGTCTTTTATTGGGCTCAAAATAGCCCAAATTGTCTAAAAGACCGGTTCAAGCCAGTTTGGGTCGAATCAGGTTCAACCGGTCCAAATGAATTAATTTTTAAGTCACTTTTTCAATCCGACTGCACTCTCAGTGCGGTTTGGTCAGAACCGCAGATATACTACGGTTCTAGCCAAACCGCTCTGTATATGCGGTTGACTCCCGAATTCATATTTACATGCCGATTTTGGTTTGGATCACTCCTATGACTTTCCTGGGACTTCCAGCAATCTTCATCGGGCTTCTCATCATTTCTCGTATGGTGCATTTGCCTCTTTTGGCCTGAAAGGCCTCTTTCTAACCTCCTTCCAAGTTCTTTAGAGTCATGAGCTTCCCCTTCCTTTTTTATTCAATCAATCACAGTCATTATCTCGGAGGGAAAAGGGGAAATTACAGGGGTGGAATAGTTCTAAAAAAAAAAAAAAACCAACCATTATAGCAAAATGAATTAGTTTAAAGTGTCCATGTTAATTCATGGATAGCCTCCTCTCTTTTAATGAAATAATCACCATAATTTTAGCTTCTCATGGCCTTAAATGAGCAACAAACAGGTTAGAAGCATTAGGATAAATAAAATAAAAAAAATACAAAGAGATGTTGAAAGTAATTATGATTTACTTGCAAAAATTACAGAAATACTTACAATGTGGCTTTCTTGTTGATTGATTGTGCTTTGTAGTTTCCTGACAATTTCAGCAGCGCTTCCGCGTCCCGTTAGATTTCACAGAATGAATTCAAAAGGGGTTTTACTGGATTCTTTTATCAAATGGGTGTAAGGAGAAGGTTTAAGCAAAGTAAAGGCTAATGACGGGTATTTTGGGCATTCTAATGTTTGGGATTGGGTGCTACAGCATTTGGACAGAATTTCGGATGAGAAAAGAACAGGGAGAGGGTGTGGGGACTGAGGGGGGCCAACTTACTCCAAATGGGGGGCTGGCCCTCTATTTATAGGCAAAAAAGTGCTAGAACCGCACTTGAAGTGCGGTTTGGTCACAACCGTACTTGAAGTGCGGTTGTGACAAAATTGCACTAAAAAAAAATCAAAAACCGCACTTTAAGTGCGGTTGGCATTCAACACGTGCAAATCTGCGCGAATCTGCCAGTTGTCGCCGTACAGGACACGCGTCCACCTTCTAGAAGATCGAACCGTATCTGAAGCACGGTTCAGACTAAACCGTACTTCAAGTGCGGTTTCACACTTTTTTTAAATGCCGGATTTCAAACAATTTATGAAATTTGATTTTTAATAAAGATTTTATTCGATTTGATTATTATTTTATTATAAAATCCGAGATTCTTTATAATTATATTATTAAAATATTCAAAATATCTTAAATTATATTATTAAAAATTAGTATATGATTATTTTATTTATTTGTTCATTTATTTTGCTTTATTCTGCTGTTTTTGCCGCACGGGCTGTTTTCTTGAAATTTCAACTGCTCATAATTTCTTCGTTTGGAGTCCGATTTGAGCAAACTTAATGTTGTTGGAATCAGCTCGGAACCAGTTATCTATTGAGATCAATTTTGGCAGTTGGATTGGGGCCGAGCAAAAAGTCAACTTTTTGCTTTCTGGAAGTTTGACTGGGCCATATTTTTCTCACCTGAACTCCGATTCCAGCAAACTCAGTTGCGTTAGAACCGTGTCGAAATGCTCTTTTCAATGATATAAAGTTTGATGGCCAAATTTCCTTAATTGGAAAAGTCAATTTTTTGACCCCCTTAGGGTTTTGATTTTTCATTTTCCTTCATTTTAGGGGTGCAAAAATCAGGTGCTAACAGCTGCCCCTCTTTGCTGGAGTCACATTAGGGGATGAACGGCAAAGAAGAAAAAGAACCTTATTTTTGCACCTTGCATTTCTGTCGACATGGTCGACGAGCTCAATCACTGGATTGTTTTTAATGAAAGGGAAGTGTCAGATGTCTGGTATCACTTCCTGACTTTGGAATCCCTATACCCTCTCTCGGGTTTGAATAGGGATGTTCCTTAGTTCTTTGTTTTTTAAAAAGAAAGATAGGATTAAATCTGAGCTCATCAGCCTGTTTCGGCGTTGATGCAAGGTACTTAACAATGTTCTTTCCTTTTTTGTTTGTTCCTTTAAAGCTTTTAGTGACTTCAGTTTTGATTCTTTTTTTTTTTGAAATAGGCCAAGGTATGGGTTTGGGAGTGCAGGTGGGAGGACGGGAGGAAGCTTTCGCGCTGCTGTCCATCATCTCGGAGGCCACACACCTACTCTAGCCTATACTATTTACAAAAGTGAGAATCAAAATTTACAAGAAGGGGCGAATTGGCCCATTATTTCTCTTCCTTGTTGCTTCTCCTTGCCAGGTTCTTTCTCTTGTCGAGGCATTAAAGCTTCTCTTCCCACTTATGAGAATCAGGCTCCGGCATTAGAGCTTATCTTCCCACTTATGAGAATCAGGCTCCAGTAGGTAACACATTCATGATTAAATAGTTAATATAAGTAAAGTAATAGTTCATGCACGATTAAGCAATATCGACTAATCAGGCTCGTATAATCATTCATATCATTCATGAATACAAAACAGTTTGATAAACAGTTCTAGAAATGAATTTCAGCAAGTTTTAATATGAGAATCCAATAGTCAAATCAATAACATAATTCACACTTTGCTAGGATGCACTAAACAGTCACATCCAATCAATATCTCAATCACATGCCTCCAGCATGTATACAATAATAATATCAAGTGTTGTGATATCAGTGTCATTGCAGGACTCACAAAGATAGATAAACCTTTTGAGATGATTCTCAACCAATTGCTATACCACCGTGCGACTTAGGAGCAATGCTACTAATGATACTCAAGTCCCATGCAGCGCAGCTTAGACAAGAGCCGTAGTCACTGACTTGTTGCACACGTACCCATCAGAGTTGGCATGTACCACCAGCATGCACCACCAGAATCAATACATGGAGATGGTCGCTTATCCACATGTACAGGGAATCACCAACGGCTCACCGGGGTGTCCCTTCAGACATAGGACCTTCCCAGACAAACTAACTTGCAAAGGAAGCGCGTTGCATATAGGAGTAACTCAACCCAAATGACATATCCCTCAGCTATCTAGCTACAATTATGGATCCATAACCAGCTATGCCCACTAGACTCCAAAATTCCCTAAAATATAATATTTCTATAAGGGTTGGTGCCTAGCGGCATATAAAGGTTAAATCTATCAATTACTTCAATATTCGGTCATCTGAATTCTGAATTCTCTTTATAAAGTTTTCTGATTTATAATGTCATTTAGAGGTGTTTTGATAATCAAATAATAGTTAGTTTTTCCAAAGATCAGATTTCTCCATTACCTTTAAAGTTTGGCAACTAATGTCCTAAATATCTCCCTAATTTATTTTTCTGTAAAACAGGGAATTAGATAATTTGTTTTAGTCTTAAAACATCTTATTTAATCATTAAAATTGTCTAAAAATAGTTTGAAATTGAATTAGGGTGTGAAATTACGAAAATTGCAATTTCTGCTTAGAGCGCCTAGGATCGCTCAGGATCGCCTTGGCAGTCTGAGGTTGGCGGTAGTTCATTTTCGAACGCCGACGATACGTCGTCTCACGATCTTCAGTGATCTGAAAGTTTATAACTAGCACCTAGGAGCGTCGATGATCACCGAGTATAGTAGAGGTCGGCGGTCATACAAAATCGAATAGAAACAGTTCTAAATCGAGATTTTTCTCGTCTAAACTCATTCTAACATATTTATAACATGATTATCTAACTATATACATCATTACATATCATAAAAACATGCTTTTGCGATTAAACGAACGTAAATCCAAACTTGAAGTCAAAACGGTGTCACTTACCTCTTTCTACGCTGGTTCCTCTCCTTCTTCTCCAAACAAAAGTCCTCACAGGCGCAAGGAAATCCCTAGACAATGAAGAACTCAACCTAGTGCCCTTCCTTCTTCCTCTTCTTCTTCTTCTCCTTCGGTCGCTCGTTCGTTCAAGGCTGTCGCTTGCGGCTGTCGAATACAAGCGAAATACGAACGAAAATAGTAACGCGTATGTGTATTAGGTTATTAAACTAATATTTATACTCACTGATCCCATGTATCTCACATACACTAAACTCCATACACACGCCCAATCAGAATACATACCTCGATATATCATGATCGGATGGTCAGATCTGCGTCTAATTCTGGATCTCCACTAATTAGATCATCCCCTACAATAATAAAATATTTCCATCAATCATAACTCTCAATAATATTATTTACTAATTTAATTTATTATTTAAGGAAAATTCGGGGTTTTACAGTGACAAGGTAGGAAGATGGGGGACTTAGGTTGCTTTTCCACGGAAGAGAGAGAGAGTGGGGTTCGTTGTAATGCAGGGGTCTTGGTTTGTAAATTTAGAATTGTTTTAGGTTATTTAGGAATTTTAAAGAGATAAATTAAAATGAAGTTTATTATTTAAACTTCTACCCTATTTGAATTTCCCTTTTTGCTATTCTTACAAACTTTTGATGCTAAAGTGCAATATTGAAAAGAAAACTCCAACCAAACATGTCATGTGCTCATGTTGATTATATTACAAATACCTTAGAAATTATAACTTAATACTAATTACTTAATATCACCTTAAGTGAAATGGTTATACTAATTAGCGTGTGGATATTAACAAAATAACTTTTAGACCGATATTATTAGTATTATCAGAATATTTATAAATTATAATAATGGGCAATTAAATATGTGTAATTAATTTTTAGAAATCATGTTAATCAGTTAATGTGGTATTACCATAATGTATTATTTCAAATTCATATTTTCTTTGTATGTGGTGGATGGTTCAGCTATTATTTTAACTGAGAAATTTATGGATTACTTGTGAGGAATTTACGTGTACCTCGGAGAAATTATTTGAGTTCCCTCCATGTACCTTGGAGTGGTATATACCCAGAATTGGTGAGAATTGGATTGATGTTAGATTTAGATTAGTGTCTAGCAGGCACAGCTATGTATGGATCCATGCGTCAACTAGGTAATGAAATGGGCCGGTCTTTGTTAAGTTAATCCCGTGTTCCATGTATGCGTACCACCATGTATCTTGGTGAGGCCTTCCTGTATCTGGTTGAGCTGCAGCAATCCGTACCACCGTGTATCTCGGTGAGGTCTTTCTTTATGTTTATCGTTGCATCTGATTGGATTGTACTTGCTAACCCACTCCTGTATCGGGTTTGGGTGCTCCGCAATAAGACGATGTCCGAAACCCGGAGTAGGCCGACTTCGCAAATAAGTCGTGAGGTGGCAAAATTGGAACGGGTAGTTGACCTCTCAAAGAAGTCTAATTTCATGAGTCCTGTGAGGTCACAATGTGAATTGTTTGACTATATTTGATATGAAAATGGTTAGTGGTTTTACATCGGATGTTATTTTTATCTTTGTAACCTCATTAAAGGTTTTGATAAATTATATGGACTGCGTTTTATTACATGCATGTTACTGCTTATTGGGATTTCAATCTCATAAAACGTTTTCCAAATGTTTTGTTTTCAGATATCCCAAGTGAGAACGTTCCAGAAGGGGTAGATCATACGAGGGTAGAGGATTTTGTTGAAGATGGCTCAGACGATCATTATTGTTTAATGTAGGGTGTCTTTTAAGAAGATGCTTTATTTTATTGACTTATTGGTTATGGATTTTATTTCATGGTTAGTAGAATTAGTAGATTGTTGACCTTGTTCCGGACTATTATTGAGGATTTGATTTAGTATTTTGGACGTCATGATTCTACATTTTGGCCAAGGTATTAATATATGATTTTGGATTTGGCGTACTCTGATGTATTTAATCTTAGTCTGGATTTAGTTGTTTATTTTGGGTTCACAAGGTTCACGTTTTGGGCTTGGATTTATTTTAAGAAAAATAAATTCGGGTTTGGGGTGTCACAGCTTCAACCCATACAGCGATTTCTTCAGACAACAAACCATGCCGGCAAACGCCCCCTCAGCCCGAAAACCCGGAGGAGGATCCATGTAGATGACTTCATCGAGATCCCCATTTAGAAAGGCATTTTTAACATCCATCTGCTTGAGGGGCCAGAAGTGAGAGGTAGCAAGGGAAATCAAGAGCCGAACAGTGGTAAGTTTGGCGACTGAAGCAAAGGTAGTAGTAAAGTCCTTGCCAGGCACCTAAGTAAAGCCTTTAGCGACGAGTCAGGCTTTAAAACGACTAACAGTCCCATCAGCATTGTGCTTGACACTGAACACCCATAGACAACCTACTGTTTTCTCCCCTTGAGGAAGAGGAACTAAGTCCCAAGTGTGATTAGCCTGTAATGCCCTTATTTCCTCCTGCATGGCAGATTTCCAGATCAGACTAGAGAGAGCCTCTCGAACTGACATGGAATGGAAACAAAATCAACGGTCCCAAGAAATCCCTGAAAAGAGGTAGATAAAGCACTATACGACATATGCCGTTCAATGGGATGGTTAGTGCTACAAGATAAATTAAGACGATCAGGGGGTAGACGGTCCCAGATAGGGTTTCATCGGGGTGAGAAAGAGGAGGAGGGAGAGAGAGTACCTTCATTCATAAAGGAGATCGGCAAGGGGGCTGAGTGCGATGGCTATACTGAATAAGGAGAGTACCTGCAACAGGAGGTAAGGTGTCCAGAGAAATAATGCTAGTATCAATAGGGGTGTCGGCAAGAACACGAGTAGGCGTATCAAAAACAGGAAGAGGATAAGGTATTGATGGGCCATAGGAAGAGGGCGAACTGCTGGGAACATCAAGGGAAGAGAAAAAAGGAGTAGACTTCCAAAAAGTGACATCAAAGGAGTTGATCAAACACCCAGAGGAAGGATCAAAACATCTATACCCTTTGGAGTGGGAGGCATAGCCCATAAAGACACACCGGATGGATTTATTGACAAGCTTTGTCCGAGAATGATGCCGATCTTGAAGAAAGTAGACACACCCAAAAACCCAAAGAGGAGGGAGAAACAAGACTTTATCGGGCTAAAGAACACTAAGTGGAGAAAAACCTCCCAGAACTTTGCTAGGGACCCGGTTAATAAGGTAAGTAGCTGTAAGCACGGCCATATGCCACAACGACTTTGGGCAAACATTTCTCGAAGAAGACATTGGGTAACTTCCATAAGATAGCGGTTTTTGCGTTCAATTACCCCATTTTGTTCAAGGGCATAAGGACAGGTGAGCTGTTGTAGAATGCCCAAGTTGGACAAGTGAGCTACAAGATCATTGGTGATGTATTGTATTCCCCCCCCCCCCCCTGTTGTGAAAATTCGCAAGTGCACGAAATCATAACAAGTAATATAGTGATGAAAAGAATGTCGAACCCACAAGGACTATTTACCTATTAGCTATCGAAATTGTTCTAATTCTAGATTATTTGAAAATCAAGAAAAGTGGGATGTTTTGAATTTGAAAAATTGAAAACAATAAAAATTAAATTGAAAAATAAGGACTTGACCAAACACTTAAAAATAAGGATATTTCACCCAAGAAGAAAATACTAAGGCATCCGATTCATCAAACCAATCCAATTCCAAATCCTAACCGAGCAATTAATCAATTATTATCCTATTTGACGACGAAATATTTTAAATATATCTAAAACCCTCTCTCGAGTAGAATTAGAATTACCCAACATGCGATAACCCGCGATATGCTTATGCGAATTTAAAAGCAATTGAGTACATTAAGATTAATAATATCCCACAAAAACAAACTGCACGAATCACGTTGGCACATTTCTGTCTTTCGTTCAATTCATGGCATACATCAAATGAAGCTAAACTACATGCATCATCTCTCAAATTAACATGCACAACAAATCATTCAACTATTGGCCAGATAATTGAAAGCATTAAACTTAACGATGTATACTCAAAAAGAATAATAAAATCATGAGTACATAGAAGTAGGATTCAAAATTGTCATGGAGAGATTACATCGGAGCCTTAGCAATAGAAATTAGCTCATAATTGAATCCAAACAAACTATAAAATCTCTGAAATTCATAATAAAAATTGGACAAAGAGAAAATGAGAAAGTTAAAAGGGAAACTGTATGTAGATCGAGAATTTTAGTTATCGACAAACTCCAATTCAGCCTCTGTTTTCTTCTTCTTCCTCCAAGCTTCCAATCCTCTCCAATGGTGAAAAACTCCTCTCCTCTAAGCTCTGCCCGTCCTCCCCTCTTGTGTAACTCTTATATAAAATTTCCTTCCTTGCTTTAAAAACCCCTTTTACTTCTTTTCCAAAACTGAATTCTGAAAATAGCTGTTTTCCGTTTCTGATATTAATACTCAATTTTCTCTATCAAGATGACTGTTTTTGGGAAAGTCTTCAACATTAAATTTGTAGGGCCTTTTCTTAGCTTTCCATAGACACCAAGATTGCCCTTATTGGAGCTCTCTAGCTCAAGTTATGCTCAAAACACTGAAGGATGTTTCTGAAACTCGGGAAATTAAAGCTTCCTATTCTCTTGATAAAGAGAATTTTTGCTCATTCGAAAATTCTGAGAATATCTTGTAGATCCCCTCCTCAATCTCTTAACTCTTTCAATTTATTTATTCCTAAACAACAATAAACAAAAATACATAAAAACTCTAATAAATAGGCAAATAAAACACCAACTAGCATAAAATTAAGGGTAAACATATGACAAAACATGTATAAAATTTTGGCACATCACACCCCCCCCCCCCCCACATTATCAGTCCGAAGACCCCGCCGAACTACAATGGAAAACTGAGTTTTAACCATAGTAAGAAACTGACATAGGGTAGCAAAGACATCAGATTTTTTCTTAAACAAATAGACCCAAGTACATCGAGAAAAATTGTCAATAAAAGTAACATAATACCAATGACCGGACCTAACAGTAACAGGGGAGGGCCCCCAAACATCAGAGTGAATCAAATTAAACATAGTAGGTGATCGATGCATACGAGAAATATAAGGCTTTCGACAATGTTTCAAAAGTTCACACACATGACATTTAAAATGAGATTGTTTGCAAGCAACAAAAAGACTAAGAAACATTAAACAAAGATACTAAAAATTAACATGACCCAAACGAGCATGCCACAAAGGAATGTCTTGGGCAAAAACAGAAAAGGGAAAATCAAACACAGGAGTAGTAGCAGCACGCAAAGCATAGTCATAAGGCTAAGAAGGTGGTGGATAACCAAAGTAGTATAGTCCATCACGCTCATACCCCTTAGCAAAAATCCATTTCGAAGTCTGGTCCTGCAAGAAGCAACGATCAGGTAAGAAGATAACAGCACAATCAAGGGATTTTGCAAGAAAACTAACAGATAAAAGATTAAAAGCAAATTTTGGGACATGAAAAACAGAAGAAAGAGTAATATCCGATAAAAGTTTGACTGTGCCTTCACTACTAATCGTAGCAACAAACCCATCAGCCAAACGGACAGATCTGTGAGTATGAGTCAATGGGGAAGAAAAAATGGATAACTCACCCGTCATATGATCATTTGCACCAGAGTCCAGAAACCAAGAGGGGGACAGAGCGAATATGGAAGGCCGTGGGGATACTTGAGGATAAAGTAGTAGTGGAGCTTGGTAATGACAACTGGGCGATCTGGGCCTGAAGTGCTGCCACCTGACTGTGCGCACGTGAAAAATGCCGCACGGCGGGGCACACGTGAATCGCGCGCGTGGCTCCGGATGGGTAAAATGGGAAGTTGGAGTCGTTACTGCCTGATGAGGTGCAGGCAGACACCTGGGTGCCTAGGTTTGTCTAGTAGGCGGGTCTGCGGCTTGAGATTCTAAGCAAGGTCTCGGTTACGGTCCAGGGAAGTCTGTAGACACCCCAGTCCGCCCCATCGGATGACGGGTCCCATGGGTTTCCTGGTTTTGAGTCAACTTTGGTCTATCTCACCCAGTTCCTATTCCAGCATGCACATTTGATTGATTCTAGCGGGACCGCCAAAGTGCTGTGGATCCCTTTATTTGATTTTATCTTCTTAGCTTAGAGTGATGTGAGTCTGATCGGGCAGGCCCCATTGGAAGGCCTTAGGATCCCTTGGTGGGCAAAGTGTGGTCCACATGTTCCCTTGGTGGGCCTCAGTCTAAGCCTGAGAGGCCCATTGGGCTTTGGTTCAATGCATTGCTTTTTTTATTTGAGATCCAAATTTGAAGTTAAGTGATTTTCATGCCAAGTGAGTCGGGATTGCTTTGTGGGCCTTTGAACGGGCCCCACAATTGGTTGTCAAATGATTTAATTCATCTTTTATTTAACTTCACCAAAATGAGCCAGGCTTTGGGCTTGAGGCCCTTTACCTGGGCTTGGGCTTGAAAGCCCAAGGCTTCCTGAATTAGGGTTTGGAAACCCTAATTTAGCTTGGTGTAGACACCCCAAATTGCACAAATGATCATCAAAAATCATTATCTCCTTGAAAGCCAGCACAAAAATTGAAGAAAATGAATTTTTACCTGTATCCGGCAACTCAGGCCGGATACAAGTACTTCTCTTTGTATCCGGTGGAAAATGCCGGATACAAGGAAACTTTAGTGTATCCGGCATCATATGCCGGATACATTAAAGCCCTTGTGTATCCGGCCTGATATGCCGGATACATTAGTTTTGCTCAAAAATTAGGGTTTTCCGAGAGAAATCACTTTTTACCATCATATCCCTCATTAAATGAGGGGAAATCTCGGAAACAACCCTAGGGTTAAGGTTGGTGGGTTCTAGACATTAAGTTGTGTCTACCAACAACCCTAGCCTTTGCCTATAAATAGGAGGCCCCTCCTCAAGCAAATGGCCAAGAAGTTGGAGATCCAAGAGCTCCGAGTGAAGAAGGGAACCGCTGCCGGATTGCTTCCAGAACCCCAGGTAAGCCTCAACCCTCCTTTATTTTTCTGTATTTACCTTCCTAGATCTAAATCTCTTCTTTTACCTTTCTGTAGAATAAGGCCTTCTATGTGTGTGAAAATCCTTCCCCGGCTCAAAGTATCTCGAGACTCCCCCTAGCCGTAAAACGTGAAGGCGGGATCTAGGAGAAACGAGACTGGGGATTGACCCTAGTACTAAAACCGTATTTGCATAAGCCTTTTGATTCTATGTAAATCGTTTCATATTCAAAGTACCCCATGATTATCTTGAAGAACCGTGTTTAACGGGGAGAGAGAACAAAGGGAAACGATAATGGAACGGAACCCTAGGTTGTTTTAGAACCTTATTTTGATGAATATGTATGCATGCTATGTTGTTCTATTGATCTTGTATGGTTTTTCACACTTGCACATACATAGCACTATTTTGGCGGGATAGGCTCACATTTGGGGATTTATTACATTCATTGTGATAAATCTCAAATAAATGGCCTCAATCAATTCTGGAATGTCTTTAAATTATTTTTAAAGGTTTTGTGTTCATCTTGCACGAATTGCACACACTTTGTCACAGTTTTGCATTGGTTTTACTCAAAATAGGCTTTACTTGACAGCAACTGTACCCTGACTTCGGACACTCATAACTTCATCATCCGGATGAATTTTGGAGTGATTCTAGAACCATGGGAAAGGTGAGACTGTCTAGTTTATGTCTACTAAATTTCATTGATTTCTATCAACCAGAGTTTTGACACCTCTCTGTCGAAGTTGATTGGTCAGTTCAGGTTTAAATACGGAACTTGTCACTTCGACGGAGCGCCATGTGTTCGTTTTAAATCCGATTCGAGTGATTTTTGTTTCTGGGCACTCCTTTATGAGTATATTTTTAAATCCAATTGATTTCATAATTTTTTGATTTAAATTGTGTCGTGGAGAGCAGATTTACTCAGAACTGCTCAACAGCACTTTTCTGGGTCAATCTGTGATCCTCGGGGCCTGTTCGGGAAGTCACCCAAGGCACATCCGAATGAGTTTTTGTATGAGGCTAGTTTCTTTTGAAATATGGCCATACAGACTTCATTGACACCAAATGTCACGGACTTCTATGAAGTATATTGTTCTAGGTGATTTTCCGAACTTGCCTACTTGTTACTTTTGATTTTCTCCGGCAACAACCTTAAAAGAGCCATAGCTCTTAGAATTTCAACCGGAATTTATTGAAATTTTGCATGAGACTATTGTTTACCCAAATCTTTCAAATGGATTTGGTTTGATTTAATTTAAAATTGGATTTGATTAATTTCAAGAGAAATGGCCATACTTTTTACCAAATTTCCCGGATTTGCCTCAACTTGGTTTTGTGCAACTTTTGCTGTGATTTCCATCTTTTTGTGATATTCCAGAAGTGATATTAACATAAAAGAAGATCTGGAATTCATTTGGATTTTCATGTGAAGATATCATATGTTTGTCCTTTTTCAAGGTTTTCATGATTTTTTAGCAAGCTTTCTATTTTCTTTTAGCATGAATAACACTTGGCAACCACCTTGTGTGGGTGAATGGGGGTGCCTAACACCTTCCCCCGTTTATAATCTAATCCCCTTACCCATCTCTGGATTTGATTTTCAAGTAGGATTATTTTTACTCTAGAATTTGCCTTTTAGCACTTTTTATCTCTTTTTGCTTGTTTTTAATTCTTTTGGTGTCCATTCACACCCTAAACAAATGGATGGTGGCGACTCCCACTCTTTATGTCGAGCCCTGCGTGTTGACGGAGCGATGATCATCTCCGTGTGATTTTTTCCCATGTCTCACAACTGGCGATTCCGCTGGGGACTTGTGGATTTAAGCCATTTTGTGTATATTCATGCTTTTTACTTATTTTTGAATGCTTGCTATTTTGCTTATTTTATTGTGCATATTGTGGTATTTTAAATCTGATTAGGATGCTTTGGAATTTCTATGGACAAAGGCATGTATGTGTTGTTTGATGTTGCCTAGAGATTGATTTAAGAAAAGCCTATCTTGAAGCATGATTTTGATGCATTTGGTGATAACATGCTCTAACTTGAATTTTTAATACTATGGTTTGAACATGAGAATTAGAAGCATGAAATCTAGGAGTTCAGAATTTTTGGGGTATTCAAACATGATTCCCATGAAGCATGCTTTCTTGTGCTTAAATTTTTTTATTATGCCATGCCTTTGATTTGGGGTATAGGGGGACTTGATTTGAGCATGAAAACCAAGAGCATGAAATCTGGAATTTTAGTGTACATTGTGGGATTTTTTTAGCATGTTTTCACCAATATACCATGTCAAGTAGTTGCTAAATTTTTAGGCATTAATTTGGGGTATGAGTGATGCACTTTTGAGCATGAAAAATCTGGAAATTTTAATGTATTTTGGGGAGATCTTAAGCATGTTTTACCTCATTGAAACACTTTTGAACCATGTCAAGTAAGTGCTAAATTTTTAGACTTCAATTTGGGTAAAAATGGTACACTTTGAGCATGAAAAAAGAGCATGAAATCTGAGATTTAGGGAATGCTTTTGGGATTCAAGCATGTTTAGCATGATTTTTTTTTTGTGGTTATTGGTACAACATGATAACATGCTTGTATACCACTTTTTGGGCATGTAATATTTTTGTGCATATTTGGTTGCTTTGGCTCTTGCTTGCTTGTATTTAGCTTCATTATATTGTCATATGTGCCTTGGCTTGAAATTGAATGCATGGCTACGAAAAAGAGTGGCAAGGGGCTGGGACATTGTGAATGTTACCTCAATTTTAAATTGCACTTGAGCACTTTAAACTATTTGCACAGCCTACCCATTACCTATAGGAAGTTGAACCATGAATGTGTGTAGCTTGGCGCACCGAGGTCGTGACTTCGGAAAGCGAAAGTGAAAACATTTACCTTAGAATTTGAGTCAATGATGTGATGACAATGGGATCTGTGATTCGATTCCGGGCATCACTAGACTTGAGTTCTAAGTTGCCAATTAAGCCAAAACCCAAAAACCATGCGCTTGAAGGTGGAGAAACACGTTTTCAGCTAAAAGTACACAATTGTGTTTGGGGAATTGGGTGTAAATGTGGGAAGGCCGTTTGCATGTTTTACAGGCCAAGGTATAATGTGAATACCATAATGAATGAAGGTAATACAAGGTGGCAAGGTAAAGCCATGTTCTTTTCATGAATTTGGAGAATTTTGCAAGTATGATGTCCAAGCCCAATTTGGGGCAAGTTTTGAAGGTCAAGTTAAGGTGAACATCAAGTGGGAATGAAAAAAAACCTAATCTGGTGAAAAAATGAGTCAAAATGGCCATTTCAGCATTAACCGGCAACTCAGGCCGGTTAAGAATAATTTGCTTCATATCCGGTATATATTGCCGGATACAAAGGCTTATGCGTGTATCCAGTCATTGTTGCCAGATACAATAAGACATATGCTTATCCGGCACTTAATGCCGGATACATGCAAAAAATGAATAAATTGGCTTTTTCAGCCCGAATTTTCAGAATAAAATGCCTAAACACTGTAGATAATCCTTAGGCACCCCAAAGAAAATATAAAAATGTCTAAAAAAAATAAAAAATAAAAAAATATTCCTTTTAAGATTAAACATAATGTTGAAACTCAAAGAACAAGCTAAGGTGTCATATTTTTTTGATATCAATTCAATTCAAACATGTGTCAATCAACTTTTGAACTTGAAAACTGAGAAAATTCAGCAAATTGGAAAAAAAAATAAAAAAAAACCTTGGTTGAGTATTTTTATCAATCAAATCCAAAAAAAGTGGGATCTCTGGAAGCCCTAAAATATTCCATGAACCCTTGGTTGGTCTTTTCGTACCAATCAAATCAAAAATTGTGGGACCTTTGGGAGCCCTAAAATATTCCATAAAAACCCTTGGTTGGTCTTTTTCGTACCAATCAAGTCAAAAAAAAAGTGGGACCTCTGGAAGCCCTAAAATATTCCATGAACCCTTGGTTGGTCTTTTTCGTACCAATCAAATCAAAAAATTGTGGGACCTTTGGAAGCCCTAAAATATTCCATAAAAACCCTTGGTTGGTCTTTTTCGTACCAATCAAGTCCAAAAAAAGTTGGACCTCTGGAAGCCCTAAAATATTCCATGAACCCTTGGTTGGTCTTTTTCATACCAATCAAATCAAAAAATTGTGGGACCTTTGGAAGCCCTAAAATATTCCATAAAAACCCTTGGTTGGTCTTTTTCGTACCAATCAAGTCAAAAAAAAAGTGGGACCTTTGGAAGCCCTAAAATATTCCATGAACCCTTGGTTGGTCTTTTTCGTACAAATCAAATCAAAAAATTGTGGGACCTTTGGAAGCCCTAAAATATTCCATAAAAACCCTTGGTTGGTCTTTTTCGTACCAATCAAGTCAAAAAAAAGTGGGACCTTTGGAAGCCCTAAAATATTCCATAAAAAACCTTGGTTGGTCTTTTTCGTACCAATCAAATCAAAAAATTGTGGGACCTTTGGAAGCCCTAAAATATTCCATAAAAACCCTTGGTTGGTCTTTTTCGTACCAATCAAGCAAAAAAAAGCGGGACCTTTGGAAGCCCTAAAATATTCCATAAAAAAAACCCTTGGTTGGTCTTTTTCGTACCAATCAAATCAAAAAAATTTTGGGACCCTTGGAAGCCCTAAAATATTCCAACACAAAAACAAAAAAAAAAAACAAAAAAACAAATCTGGATTGGTGTTCACCTAACCTACTTGTCTACATGTATAGGGGTGTGACTCAAGTTAAATGGAAGCTAACATGTTCTGTTAATTTTTTTCCCCAGGTACATTTACTTGCAACCCAGGTACAATTACTTGCAACCATTGCTCCCGTGACCAGATCCAAAGCTCGCATCATGAACACTGAAGAGAACCAAGCCCAAGCCACCGTCCCCGCTCAAGACTTTGCTCAGCTGCAGGAGCAATTGGCTGGTCTGGCCAAGATGCTGGGAGACTTACTGGCGGCTCAGGCCCAGGCCCAAAATCAAGCATCGACTTCCCATCAGGCACCACCACCTTAGGCCTACATGCCGCCTCCGACTCAACCCATGCCTGAGCCCATTTCTGAACCAGTCCCTGAACCCATTCTGATCAGGGAAAATACAGCAGAATCTGAGAAAGAACTAGAGAAGGAAAAGGCCAGGGAAGAAACTGAAAGAAAAATGCTGCTCAGGATAGAAAGGATCCAGGAAGAGCTGAAGGAAGTGAAGGGGGGAAATAGCTATGGAGACACCACTTTCAAGGATTTGTGCATATATCCAGACGTATGCCTACTGGCCAAGTTCAAGTGCCCGGACTTGACAAATTCGACGGCACGGGTTGCCCTATGAGCCATTTGAAACTATACTGCGGGGCCCTATGCCAATTTGACCGGGATGACGGCATATTAATCTAACTCTTCCAAAGGAGTCTGATCGGGTTAGCTCTTAGGTGGTTCGCTACAGTGGACCATGGAAGGATCAGGAGGTGGAAGGACTTGGCCGACGCGTTCCTGGACTAGTACAAGTTTAATTCAGAGATCGTGCCAGACCGGTACGACATGATGAGGATGAATAAAGGGAAAGATGAGCCGATACGGCAGTATGCCAAGAGATGGAGAGAGGCCGCCTCCCAGGTCAGGCCACCTATGCAGGAACCGGAAATGATTTCAACATTCATGGGCACACTGGGGCAGCCCTTCTACAACCATTTGGTGGGTCAGATCACCACCAACTTTGCAGCCCTGGTGCAAGTGGCGGACCGGATCGAGGAAGGGGTCAGGTCAGGAAGGCTTATAGACTATTCAACTCTGACTGGGCAGTCTGATTCCTCTGCATCCATGGCCCAGAAGAAGGGAACCGGGTTCAAGAAGAACGGGGCCCGAAAAGAAGGAGAAGTAAATCTGGTCCAGGCTCCTCTAGCCAAGAAGCCGCTCCACGTCAACATCTCTGCACCCCAACAGGCCCAGCAGTCTTATCAGACCCCACTGAATGTCAATTTCTCCCCCTCCGTACCAGCAAACCCAAGGAGGGCTTTTACCAAGGAAGAGAGGGAGGCCTGGTTAGCAACAAGGAGGAACCGTGTCTTTACGCCTCTCCCGATATCTCTGTCCCAGCTGCTGCCAACCCTGCTGAAGGGGGAATACCTGACTCTGAAAGAGCCCAACCCGAATGCCACCAGGGGGAGGAATTTTGACTCAGCGGTCACCTGTGACTTCCACATTGGTGCACCGGGGCATTCTACAGATGCCTGCTGGGTGTTGAAACACTTGTCCAGGACTTGTTGGACCAGAAGGCCTTGGTGTTTAACACTGCTACACCCACTCCGTCGGGAAATGATATTGGGCAGAACCCTCTGCCGTACCATAATGGGGCAGGCCCATCCAATTCTATCACAGTCATATCCACCACGAGAAGGGCCTTTGACCCATCCCAGTTCATAGCTCCCGTGGGGACCACGGTCCAGGTCCGATTTTTCCAAGAAAAGGAAGAAAAGGAGATCAACATGGTCTCCCAGAAAAATAATCCTGCTGCTGAGGACATAAGCTCCTCTTTAAACCGGGCCTCCTCTCTTATGGCCCAGATGAATACTGCAAGGCCTCCATTGGTCTTCAATTGCAGTCCACCCATTTATTCACCATCCAAGCCGTCCAAGGCTCCACTGGTCATCAACCTTGACCCCACCACTGCTTCCATCACTTCTTCTGTCCCCACAAAATCCAAACTTCAACCCTTGGTTGTAAATGTTCAACCAGTCCAGACTATCCCTAAACCGGCCCATACATCCCGGTCCAAACTCTAGCCACTAGTGGTTAACATCCCTAAACTAGCCTATTCTGAGGCCGCTGTACCATGGAATTACAGCGAGGGAATTACGGTTACGGTTCCAAAGGTTAGGAACCAGAACCAGGAGGAAGTGAACCTCATGACGAGGTCGGGGAGATGTGCAGGGGGTGAAGAGAAAGAGAAGGAGACAGAAGCAGAAAAAGAAAAAAAAGAAAATGAAGAAAAAAGAAAACATAAAGGAAAGGCAAAAATAGGAGAAGACACCCCCCAGGGTGTAGAAACTGAGGCAGCCGACCTCATAAAAATAATCAAAAAAAGTGAATTTAATCTTGTGGATCAGGTGAACAAGGTCCCGGCCCAGATTTCAATACTGGGCCTTTTGCTGAATTCGGAAAAGCATAGGGATGCATTGTTAAGGGTGCTACAGAGTGCACATATGTCCCAGACAATTGATCCAGACCAGCTAGGCAAAATGGTTGGTCAAATCTTGTCACATAATGTGATAAGTTTCTCTGAGGGTGAGATCAGCCCAAGTGGGTGCTATCACGTTGACCCTTTGCACATCACTGTGCTCTGTAAGGGCAACATGGTGGCACGGGTTTTGATTGACAACGGGTCGGCATTAAATGTCTGCCCGTTAATCACTTTTGTCAAGCTGGGTCTGGACCAGTCGAAGATCAAACAAAATGGGCGGATAGTTAGGGCTTTTGATAGCTCCAAGACCCATTCCCTGGGGGAGATTGAACTGCCGGTCACAATTGAGCCAAATATCTTTAACATCACATTTGAAGTGATGGATATACCCGCAGCTTTCAATCTGCTCCTAGGGAGGCCGTGGATACATTCGGCTAGGGCAATACCATCCACGCTCCACCAAATAGTGAAATATGTAAGAGGGCAAATGGTAATAATAGTCCTAGCCGAGAACTTGGTGCCGCCCATCGTGTCACCTGATGTACCCTTAATCAATGTAGACTTGACTGTCAACAAGATTGCATTCCACTCATTTCAATTTGAAGCGGTTAATTTCATATCTGGGGGGTGTGAGAAAAAGAAGGAAAAGGGGACTACTGCTGAGAGAATGGTGAAGAAAGTGATGGAAAAATACCACTTTCATCCAGGAAAAGGCCTGGGAATAAATTTACAAGGAAGGGTGGAGCCAGTCAAGGCAAACAAGCTGGTTCCTAAAGCAGGGTTGGGCTTCAAGCCCAGAGGCTGGAGAAGACAGAAGTATGAGGAAGGAGAGAGAAAAAGTAGAAGAAGTTTCCCTCATTTAAGGGAAAATTTTCCTAAACCCTCCTGCATAATCCAATTGTCTCATCCCATGGACCAGTCCAAGCCTCCATACCACAACATCAACCCATTCCAGAAACCATATGTTCCGACCCTGCAACCCTATAACCCGTCTCCAATACTGGAAGCAGCAGATGGGCCTGGGCCACAGCTCGAGCAGCAGGTGGATTTCACGGAAGATGTTGGGGCTTTCTTCGCCATGACAGAAGGCGAAAAGACTAGTAGTGACAAAGAGCTACCATTCATTGACTGGGCCGCAGTGAAGATTCCAGGCGGGGTCATATCTGGACTGAGCCCCGTAGCAGAAAAGGGCAGTACCCATCCGGTGATGATGGCATCGGATTCCGGGCTTGAGGAGCGGGCTTGCACAATTTCCCCCGCTCCCGAAAAACATTTTTTGAATAATTGGGAGGAAACTCCCCTTACTTTTGTAGCAGCGTTTGTTCGGCAAACTGACGCGGCTTCCAAAAAAAACTCCAATAGTGGATTGCCATTTCCCTGAAGGTTCTAATGGGCCTTCGTCTTCAGGGGGATTATGTTTAGAAGGCCCACAAAAAAACCAAAAAGATTTTTCTATTTTTTCTAGGAAATTTAATTTTTTCAAAAAGGTCCAAACCACTTATGAACCCTATAATCAAACCGAATTGGACCAGGTTGAATATGACTTCGACCTTGAGCTCGACTTTGATCTCATGGGGGTCGAAGAAGAGACCGAGGTCGAAGAAGAAGACCTTCCAAAAGAAATTGAATACCAATTGGAACGTCATGAAAAGGGGGTCCAACCTAATATTGAGGAGACCATATCCATAAACCTTGGGACCGAAGATGACCCAAAAATTGTGAAAATCGGGTCATGCTTGTCTGATGTGCAGAAAAATGAAATGTCACGGTTCTTGGCGGACTACAAGGATGTGTTTGCTTGGTCGTATCGGGACATGCCAGGGTTGGACACGGACATGGTGGTGCATAAGTTGCCAATTTTGCCAGGGGTTAAGCCAATCAAGCAGAAGCTGAGAAGATTGAAACCTGAGTGGACTCTGAAGGTCAAGGACGAAGTGGTCAAACAATTCCAAGCCGGATTTCTGGCAGTCTCAACGTACCCAGAGTGGCTTGCAAACATAGTGCCGGTACCCAAGAAGGACGGAAAAGTCAGAATGTGCGTGGACTATAGAGACTTGAACAAGGCAAGCCCAAAGGATGATTTTCCGCTTCCACCCATCGACATTCTGGTCGATAATACTGCGATACATAGCCTGTTCTCCTTCATGGATGGGTTCTCTGGATATAATCAGATCAAGATGGCTAAGGAAGATCAAGAGAAAACGGCATTTATCACACCTTGGAGCACATTCCACTACACGGTCATGCCGTTTGGACTCAAGAATGCCGGGGCAACATATCAGCGGGTCATGACAGCACTATTCCATGACATGATCCACAAGGAGATGGAAGTCTATGTGGACGATATGATTGCCAAATCATGCAAGGAGGAGGACCACTTGATCAATCTGAAGAAGGTGTTTGATCGGCTCAGAAAATACAGTCTACGACTTAACCCAGCAAAATGCGTCTTTGGGGCTACATCAGGGAAGTTACTGGGGTTTATAGTGAGCCGAAGAGGAATTGAAATTGAGCCGGCTAAAGCCAAAGCCATAATTGAAATGCCAGCACCCAGAACCAAGAAGGAGGTTCGTGGTTTTCTCGGGAGGATTCAATACATAAGCCGGTTCATAGCACAGCTCACTGCTATCTGTGAACCAATTTTAAAGCTTCTGAGGAAGGATAACCCGATGGTATGGAATGAGGATTGCCAACAGGCCTTCGATACAATCAAGAAATATTTACTGAACCCGCCTGTGCTAGTGCCACCAACTCCAGGAAGACCACTGATCCTGTACTTGTCAGTGTTGGAAACGTCGATGGAATGTGTCTTGGGGCAGCATGATGAGACTGGTAGAAAAGAAAGGGCCATCTACTATCTGAGTAAAAAATTCACGGAATATGAAGCCAAGTACTCACCATTGGAAAAGACCTGTTGTGCTCTAGTGTAGGCAACTCAGAGGCTAAGGCATTACTTCCTTAGTCACTCCACACTATTGATATCCCGGATGGACCCGCTGACGTATTTATTTGAGAAACCGGCACTGACTGGCAGGACGGCTAAGTGGCAACTACTACTGTCCGAGTTTGACCTTACGTACATCACTCAGAAGGCGATCAAGGGTCAAGCCATAGCTGATCACTTGGCTGCACATCCTCTGCCAGAATATCAACCCTTGAAGACCAACTTTCCCGATGAGGCGATTCTGTACACTGAAGAGGAGGAAAGTGAGAGTTCTTGGCAGATGTTCTTTGATGGGGCCGCCAATATGAATGGGAATGGAATAGGGGCAGTCTTGGTTAAACCAGATGGTTCACACATCCCGATTGCAGTAAAGCTGAGATTCTAGTGCACCAATAACATAGCAAAATATGAAGCATGCATAATTGGATTGTAAGCAGCCATGGATCATGGAGTAGAGGAACTTGACGTATACGGGGATTCGAGTCTTATCATCTTCCAAACAACTGGTGAGTGGAAAACCAAGGATCACAAATTGATCCCCTATCACCAGTATTTGGAAGAAATAAGCACAAATTTTACTCGAATTTCCTTCAACTATATGCCAAGGGCCAAGAATCAGTTTGCAGATGCTCTAGCAACATTGGCTTCAATGGTCAGCATACCAGAAGGAGTAGACATCAGACCACTGGAAATTGAGGTCTGAGATGAACCGGCTTACTGTCTCGTTCTAGAGGGAGCACCCGAAGAAGAAGCACCATGGTTTCAAGATATCAAAAATTTCTTGAACAATCGGAGTCTGCTAGAAAATGCCACTGCTACTGAGAAGAGGACAATACAGAGGTTGGCGGGTCAGTTTCTGCTAAGTGGTGGACATGTGTACAAGAGGTCACATAACGATATTCTGCTCAGATGTGTAGCCAAGGCTGAATCGGAAAGGCTGATCGAGACTGTACATGAAGGAGTTTGTGGGCCCCATATGAGTGGGCACATGTTGGCAAAGAAGATCTTGAGGTTGGGCTACTACTGAACGACCATGGAACATGATTGCTGTATACATGTCAGGAGGTGCCATCAATGCCAAATATATGCAGATAACAAGCATGCACCCCCAAGTGAGTTGCACAACATGACATCACCGTGGCCCTTTTCTATGTGGGGCATAGATGTCATCAGTATGATTTCACCTAAGGCATCGAACGGACACAGATTCATCCTGGTGGCGATTGATTACTTCACTAAATGGGTAGAAGCAGCTTCATATGCGAACATCACAAGCAACCATGTTATTAAATTTTTAAAGCACAACATTATTTGTCACTATGGGCTGCCAAGTGCCATAGTATCAGACAATGCTCTACATGCTTATAGAACCTCAATTCGGAGTTCAACTGGGGCAACCCCGTACTCCCTAGTCTATGGGATGGAAGCAATCTTGCCCGTGGAAGTAGAGATCCCATCACTCCGAGTGCTCATGGAAGCAGAACTAGAAGAAGCCGAATGGGTACAATCAAGACATGATCAACTTAACCTGATAGAAGAAAAGTGGTTGAAAGCGCTTTGCCATGGACAGTTGTACCAGAAGAGAATGGCCCGGGCCTACAATAAGAAAGTGAGGCCCAGAACTTTCCAAGAAGGAAACTTGGTGCTAAAGCCCAATTGGGAAGGGCCATATGTCGTCAAGAAGGTCCTATCAGGGGGTGCACTCATATTAGCAGAAATGGATGGGTTAGATTTTCCTGAGCCAATTAACTCTGATGCAGTAAAAAGGTATTTTCCTTGAGTGAATATTTCTAGGAAATGATCCGAGGCCATCTTTCTTTATTTCCTTAAAAATTTCAATCCCTAGTCTAGCCAAGTTGAGCCGGTTCGTTTCTTTGATAAACCCAAACCGGATTTACAGTCAAATTGGGGCAAAATCAATTGGGGCAAAAATAAGGAAAGAAAAAGAAAAAGAGAGGAAAAGCAATGAAAATTTGCAAATGAAAGCCAAGTGTGAAAAAGATGCAAAGAAGGAAATTTGGGGAAAAAGGGTTAAATTCATCATGACTGTAAGTCCGGTTGACCTATTTCCACACTTGAAAATTTTTGGGCCTTTAATACCTTTTTTTTCATAAACCAAGCCTAGCCTTTGTTTCGTCCTATTTTTAAGCCCTCGGTGATCTTAGTTTGTTCATTATAATGTCAGAGTAAGATGGGTGATGATGGAATGCAGAAGCCGGCCCTAGTGAAAACCGTAACTGGCGCTAGGGGCAATATTGGCAAAAAGAAATAAAAAAAATCAGAGGTTGAGTTGATCATGGAGATCTGAGCTTGAAGCAAAGTTGGCATGAGCAGAATGGGGTCAGTTTTGGCATTTGGGGATGACTCTAAAGGTCCTAAGATGGACGGTTCTGATCCCTCATTATTTGGTGGACTACCCTTTTCATTATTTAACCTGGTTTAATTCCTTTAATTATAGGTGATTAAGTGCATAGACCAAATTTCAAAAAATAAAAAAATATAAAAAGGAAAAATTACACTTTGGCCAGTGATGATAAATCAAATACTTTTCATAAAACCTTTGTTTTTACAAGCATATGAGTATTCTGAGGCCAATAATATAAAAATTTTATTTTGAATTAAATCCTTTGTCTTTCCACTATTGGAGTTTGCTTTTGTACAAAGGTAGAAAAAAAAATGTGTGCAGGAAATAAAGCTAATCTCTATCTCCTAGCCGCTCCTCAAACTCCCGAATCCGAGCTGCCTGAGCTGCAATAACTCAGGAAGGAAATGACATCATCTGAAAGGGCCTGTCTGATCCGCATACTCCTAAGGCTGGCCAAAGTATCCTGGTACTTCTGCCGTATCATACGGACCTCAAAGCGGCGGGCCTACCTCTGCTCCTCCAACTTCTCCTCCATGGCGGTACGGCGGGATATCTGCTCCTCAAGCTGCCTCTCCAGATAAAGACCCTGTATCCTGAGCTCCTGGGCCTCCCGTACCCATATCTGCTGAAGCCGCTTATGAGAAGCTCTCTCAGACTCTAAAATATCCTCATAAGTAAGGGCCAAGACGGTAGGAGGATCTTCGGGTATTGTGCCTGACTCTGTATCTGCTCCTTGATCCAGAAGAGAGAATTCTTCACATGGGCTTCTGAGAAGACGGGGCCACGCATGAAGCGAACATAGGACCACTCCCTCATCAACCAAGCATTCAGCTTCATGGTATCTGGAGAAAGGGGCCCAAGATGATCCTCATACCCACTTGGGATGATAATCTCCTGGGTCGCTCTGAACTGACGAAGGACCCGCAAAGGAAGATAAAGCACTGTATGTCTCAGGCCAGCTAGAATCAGAAAGTTGCAGTCACGAAAGCTAATCACTGTCTCTGTATTGGGCTAATAAGTACCAGGCAATCTCACCTGGTCATCCTGAAGTGAACCCAAGAAAGTGAACCAGCCCTGTTTGCCCCCTGGAATATCGGAACACCCCCGGTTGCTCATCAAGATGGGGACTTTCAAGCTCGGGAAGAAGTGTCGATTGATTTCTTCAATCTAACTCAGATGATCAAGTAGCCAAAGCTGCAAAGGAGAAGAGATATATTAGCACATTGTAAAAGAAAAAAAAGCAAAAAAGAAAGCAAAAAAGCAAAAAAGAAAGCAAAAAAGCAAAAATAAATAAATAAATAAATAAATTTTTTACCTGTAGGATCTGGGCACATGCTAGGAAGCGTTTCGACTTCCTATTGTAGCAATCAGTCAAGGCCTGATACATCCTAGCCAAAATCATAGGGGCCAACCTCTCCCGCTCCCTAACTTGGCATATCACTGAGATCAGGGCCAAGTCCACCTCGTCATCATCTCGTGGGAAAAGTAGCTGGTTGACCACTATCAGGGTCAAGGCGTTGAACCGGGCTTCCTTGTTCTCCCCCCTCAAAAGCTTCTCAGTCAAAAAAGCCTTAGATAAGGTCAAAAGGGTGTCAGAATCCCCTAAGTCCTTCTTCCCTATGCCCAAGAATGTAGAAGCTTCCTTCTTGTAACTGGGCCTAAGAGGCGGGTTCACTACCTTCTCAGCAAACCTCAAGCCCAAGATGGTTTCCACCTCTTCAATGGTGGGGTCATCTCATGGTTCCCAAAACGGAACAAGTTGAGGTCGGGAACCCAATGACCAATCATGGCCTCTATAATCTCCCACTTAAAGGGAACCTTGGGAATGAGCAGGGTGTGGCCTAGATTAGTAGAATCCCATCTCCTCTCCTCATCTAGGGTCATAGAGTTAACCCATCTTGTATAAAAGGAATCCACAGGGTTGTACCTAGTGAGATTTGGTGGTTTTGATCTAAAAGGTTGTTTTGCAAGGGAGGCAGTGTGGACAGACAATAATGGGGCAGAAGATGATCTGGATTCCATTGGAGTTGATGGAAGCAAGCTAGAACTCAAGGGGAGGAAGAAAAAGACGAAAAAGGGGTTTTCTAAACTCAAAAACTCGTAAAAAAATGTGCAAATCCCGATACTGGTGGCATTTATAGCATGTTTTAAAGTATCCGACATATCAGACCGGATACAAGGCATTCTCTTCATATCCGGTGAAGAATGCCGGATACAAAGAATTTTTAGTGTATCCGGCATATTATGCCGGATACAAAGAAAACTCAATGTATCCGGTCTGATATGCCGGATACAAAGAAAAACAGCAAAAAAGAGAGCAAAGGATGGAAAATCCGAATTTTTTACCTGTTTTACCTGTGTACAAGTCATAATTGCATAAAATTGAAAAGAAAAGAAGTGCAACACAAGAGAGAATGAATAAAAATATTTCTTATATATATGCAAGTTTTTCTATACAAGGTGTGATATAAATACATGGAAAAAATCCTAATCTACTACTCCTGTGCAGGATCATCCCCGCGTCCTCGACCGCGTCCTCCTCTACGGCCTCTCCCTCGAAGCGATCGGCCCCTAGAGTAGGCCAGAATACGCTCGGCTGCATGACGAGGAAGCCGGCCCACAACTTGCTGGATCTGATACTCCAAGCAGTACTCTGAAATGTCGGAAGGTAGAGCAGGAGCAGAATCTGGGGAGGAAGCCCCGGGCTCGGCAAGAACGGGCTGAACTGGACCCTCAGCCGTAGTGGTATCCGCTCCCGCCGCTCCAGAAGGCCCGGCATCAGCAGCAAAAGGACCAGGAGCAGAAGTATCTGGGTCCACAGGAAAAAATCAGAAAATTGAGATATAAAGAGGAACTAAAGAGGAATATTAAAAGAAAACATACCAGGAATGTCTGCAGCAGGAACCAGAGGATCCGGCTCATCAGGACCAGCCGCTGGGGCATCCTTGGGATCAGTAACACGAGCTGGAGACGGATCAGGAACAAAGAAGTCAGGCTCGTAGGCAGCATCCTGATCAGGGACCAGGCCCTGCACAAGTCAAACAGCCATATCAGAATAACAGAAACAGGGAAATGAAAGAGATGAAAATGTAAAAAGACCAGATACCTGTCTAGCCTGGAGCTCAGCAACTAGGGCCTCCAGCTCCCTGATCCGGGCATCCCTCTGGGCCACAACAGCATCATGCTCAGCGATCATACCATCGATCGCGGCCCGCTGGCTCTCGAACCGGTCCCGAATGGTATTCAGCTCATATACCTGCCAACAAGAACAAAAGTGGGGTCAGAAATGCATAAGGGAAGAAAAGTGGATGAAAATATGAAGATTACAAGGCTTACCGTGTCCTCATGGATCCGGATGCAGATCCCGCCAATCTCAGTCACCCCAGCACGAGTGGGTCGATCCATCAAGCATCCAATAGAGACTCTCTGGATCCACTCGTTGTAATCGCCAGCTACTGTGAGCCCCTCCACATCCAGGAAGTTATCGAACTGATCTACATCAAAGCCTGGGAGGAGTGTGTCGGGACCCACAGGAGGAGGAGGAACGGGGATGCGAAGTGTGCCTGTGTGCTGGAAGTACAGGCGCTCTCCCAAATACATCACCCTACCAAGCCTCCCAAGGAAGCACTGGTAGGGCTGACGTCGGAGATCTCTATCAAAGGCATCCTGTCCTGCCATCTCATGGGCCACTCCAACATCCACGTCATCAGAACGGGATAGGATGAGCTGCAAAGAAGAGAAGTGGTCAGATACAGTCAAGAGGCAGGAAGAGAAATAAAAGGAAAAAGGATAAAAGGTTTACATCAGATCGGCGGGCACGGTCCAAGTGCACCCGAGCAGTGCGAGGCTGACTCCTATCAGCATCTCGGACCTGGGCCGACCACCGCAAAGCCACAGGGAAATCCGCGACCTCATGTACCGGGGATGGACGGAAGAAAGTCATATAGGTGTACATAAACACCTGGCAATAGAAAAATCAGTCAGAAATAAAGAAAATAAAGCCCAAAGAATTAAACCAGACAGGTGAAGTTAATACCTGCAGAATCTACCAGAAAAACCGGCAGCTGACTCCATCGCCTCTCGGGGATACCAGGCCTCGAACCACTCGGCACAACCCGGCCAGGATGGTCCCATAGATGAGTCGACCCCATGCTAGCTGGCAGGTCTGACGAAGATCTCTCAAGGCGTCTAAAAAGAGTGGGCTGACACTGATGGTATCCTCCGGGAAGAAGCAGCTCCCGAGCATCAGCAGGAATACATGGCGGAAGATAGGGACAAAAGCTGCATCCTCCACAGAAATGGTCTCGTGCCTCCCCTCATAATGACGAGCCAAACTCTCCCGCAGCCAACTGATAGAGAGGTGACCACTCCGCCCATCCCAAGCAGCATGAGGCAGGTCCGGATACCCCAGTAGAAAGCCAACATCATCCGCAGAAGGCCGATCCAAGACGATGGTCCGCCCCATCAAGGGAATACCGGTGATCATCACAAAATCTGAGGGGTGGATTCCTAGCTCCACGTCCGGAAGATGGAAGGACTGAGTCTCCGGAAAATACCTCTCCATCATAGCAAAAATGAGTGGGCGATCGGCTCTGAATGATGGGATGCTAAGGAAATGATCCAAGTGGCACCTCCCAAACTCACGTCTGAGTGCCGGAGAAAGAGACTGTGCCAACTCACTGAATCTCCCCCAACTGCCTCGCAAATGGGAGGAATGATACGGAAGAGGCACATCTACCCTAATGCACATAGAGGGGTGGCTATCCAAGCCACTGAGAAGCTCTGTATCATGCACAGATGCTCTCAGCTCCTCAGAGACCCCTGACAAAGCTACAGCAGCACCATCCTGAGCCACACCTCTGGCTCTACCTCGGCCTCGGCCTCTGCCACGGCCTCTCTCACCCTCAGGGGCCTGAGCCTGAACTCTGCCTCAGCCTCTGCCTCGACCTCGAGCAGGTGCAACCACGGGCTAAATTTCAAGAGAAAGGTGTGAATATTGGTGTAGGAAAAGAATAGAAGGAAGAAAAGCAGAATTGGGAAGCCTACCTCAGTAGAGCCCTCAGCGGAACTCTCTCTGAAATCATCTAGTGGATCTGACAGGGTGGCGCTGGAACTCGCCTCTGTCCGAACCCGCGAAGTGGAGGGCTGATCAGCAGGGTCAGCCTCCTCTCTAACTCGGGAACGACTCCTAGCCATCTACACAGGGAAGTGTTTTGTGAATTTTAATTCAAATCTACCTTGCCTATGATCTATACTTCAGTTTCATCATAAATTGTCTTACTTTTATTCTCTGTATCAATGCAAAGTTTTCTGATCCTAAAACCCCTTTAATATTTCCTAGTTTGTGGTGAATTCGGGATATATGCAGAGGGGAAGAATAAAAGCAAAATCAAGGCAAGAGTTGCAAACAGAGCTGCAAATTCAAGAGTTGACAAGGCAGGTCATAAAGTCAAGATGAATTGGAAGAATTCACAGCCGGGTATGGTGATGGGTTTGAGAATCATGCCAGTAGTAATCAGCAATTTCAGTGGGAAAATATCACTGGAAGGGCAAGTTGCAGAAAATCGGATCAAGGTTGGGAGGCCTAAGCCAATCATAGGAAAAAATCCAGCATGCAATTAGCAATTCAATAAAGTAACACCGGCAAGCAGTCCTAAGCTCTCAGACACTATCAATTCAAGGATATCACAAGCCACTGTTATGAAGACAGTCAGGGTTAAAAAGAATCATAGTTCAGAAATTGGCAGTCAAATTGTAGGGAAAAAAAAAGAAAAAAGAACAGGATGGTATTTAATTCATTCAAAATTCCTCATCAGCAGGAATTCCCATCAATGCAAGAAAAAGTCATAACATCACAAAAGTTGATACATTGCAATTCAGAATCATGGTTTGTCCAAAACAATTGCAAGAATCGGTGAACAAAAAAATTTTTTCATCAACACACCAAGCTCAAAATTTGCAGAAATTCGTGGACAAAGTTAAAGCAAGCTACAGAAAGGTGGAGCCAATTGCAAGAACAAAGACACATCAACAGCATTGGAAATGCAGGATTAGAATAGCATGTCAGACATGGATTTCGATTGCAAGAAAATTCGAATGGAAGCTCGCTAACCTGGACAAGCAGTGGAGAAGTCGAATGCCTAATTGCAAGTGGGAATCAAAGTACAAGTCGCCGGAGCAGAACCTCCAATACCAAGCTGAGAAATCGCAAGAAATCAAGAGGAACGAGCTAGGGCTCGATCGCTGCCTTGAATGGGCAAACAATGGAGGTTGCCGGAGATACAGGCTGTCGCCGGCGGCAATAGAGGGCGCCGGAACTACTGGAGATCGCCGGAGAGGAAGGAAGAGCGGTCGGAGAAGAAAGGGATGTATCCGGTCTGAGTATTCGGAGAACAAGTGAAGAAAGGAAAAGTCGCGGTCGCACGCGACTTAATAAAAGCAAGCGTATCCGGTCAATCAGGCCGGATACAAACTAACTCCTTTGTATCCGGCAAAACATGCCGGATACACAGAAAAAAAGAAAAAAACAGAAAAAAAAAAAAGCAAAAAAAAACAGAAAAATATGAAAAAAAGGAAAAAAAAAAGAGAAAAGGAAAAGAAAAAAAGAAAAAGAAAAAAAAAGAAGAAGAGAGAAGGAAAAGAGCAAAAATGTGCTATAAATTCCACTATTTTCTCACAAAATCCTATTTTTGTCTTGAAATCCACCTCACAGCCACGAGAGCTCAGTGGAATTTAGGACAAGCTTGGGAAATGTGCTGGTCAAAAGGAAGATATCCACTCAATTTTAACTTGGTTTGATAAAAAATCAGTTTTCAAGAAATCTTATTTTTGGGCTTAAAATCCACTTCACAGCCACAAGAGCTCAGTGGAATTTAAGAACTCTTGGAGAGATGCCCCCCTTAAAGTTAGGGTTTTTTGGCAAATCTTCACCCAAAAATTGTTTTTTTACAAAATTGAATTAAATCAAGCAACTCATGCTTAAAGGAGTGCAATTTGGGCTTGTCTAATCTTTGCAGCTCACTGCTTCGCAGCTTCCGCAAAGAGGGACAGTTGTAGACACCCCAAATTGCACAAATGATCATCAAAAATCATTATCTCCTTGAAAGCCAGCACAAAAATTGAAGAAAATGAATTTTTACCTGTATCCGGCAACTCAGGCCGGATACAAGTACTTCTCTTTGTATCCGGTGGAAAATGTCGGATACAAGGAAACTTTAGTGTATCCGGCATCATATGCCGGATACATTAAAGCCCTTGTGTATCCGGCCTGATATGCCGAATACATTAGTTTTGCTCAAAAATTAGGGTTTTCCGAGAGAAATCACTTTTTACCATCATATCCCTCATTAAATGAGGGGAAATCTCGGAAACAGCCCTAGGGTTAAGGTTGGTGGGTTCTAGACATTAAGTTGTGTCTACCAACAACCCTAGCCTTTGCCTATAAATAGGAGGCCCCTCTTCAACCAAATGGCCAAGAAGTTGGAGATCCAAGAGCTCCGAGTGAAGAAGGGAACCGCTGCCGGATTGCTTCCAGAACCCCAGGTAAGCCTCAACCCTCCTTTATTTTTCTGTATTTACCTTCCTAGATCTAGATCTCTTCTTCTACCTTTCTGTAGAATAAGGCCTTCTATGTGTGTGAAAATCCTTCCCCGGCTCAAAGTATCTCGAGACTCCCCCTAGCCGTAAAACGTGAAGGATGGATCTAGGAGAAACGAGATTGGGGATTGACCCTAGTACTAGAACCCTATTTGCATAAGCCTTTTGATTCTATGTAAACCGTTTCATATTCAAAGTACCCCATGATTATCTTGAAGAACCGTGTTTAACGGGGAGAGAGAACAAAGGGAAACGATAATGGAACGGAACCCTAGGTTTTTTTAGAACCTTATTTTGATGAATATGTATGCATGCTATGTTGTTCTATTGATCTTGTATGGTTTTTCACACTTGCACATACATAGCACTATTTTGGCGGGATAGGCTCACATTTGGGATTTATTACATTCATTGTGATAAATCTCAAATAAATGGCCTCAATCAATTCTAGAATGTCTTTAAATTATTTTTAAAGGTTTTGTGTTCATCTTGCATGAATTGCACACACTTTGTCACAGTTTTGCATTGGTTTTACTCAAAATAGGCTTTACTTGACAGCAACTGTACCCTGACTTCGGACACTCATAACTTCATCATCCGGATGAATTTTGGAGTGATTCTAGAACCATGGGAAAGGTGAGGCTGTCTAGTTTATGTCTACCGAATTTCATTGATTTCTACCAACCAGATTTTTGACACCTCTCTGTCGAAGTTGATTGGTCAGTTCAGGTTTAAATACGAAACTTGTCACTTCGATGGAGCGCCATGTGTTCGTTTTAAATCCGATTCGAGTGATTTTTGTTTCTGGGCACTCCTTTATGAGTCTATTTTTAAATCCAATTGATTTCATAGTTTTTTGATTTAAATTGTGTCGTGGAGAGCAGATTTACTCAGAACTGCTCAACAGTACTTTTCTGGGTCAATCTGTGATCCTCGCGGCCTGTTCGGGAAGTCACCCAAGGCACATCCGAATGAGTTTTTATATGAGGCTAGTTTCTTTTGAACGATGGCCATACAGACTTCATTGACACCAAATTTCACGGATTTCTATGAAGTAGATTTTTCTAGGTGATTTTCCAAACTTGCCTACTTGTTACTTTTGATTTTCTCCGACAACAACCTTAAAAGAGCCATAGCTCTTAGAATTTCAACCGGAATTTATTGAAATTTTGCATGAGACTATTGTTTACCCAAATCTTTCAAATGGATTTGGTTTGATTTAATTTAAAATTGGATTTGATTAATTTCAAGAGAAATGGCCATACTTTTTACCAAATTTCCCGGATTTGCCTCAACTTGGTTTTGTGCAACTTTTGCTGTGATTTCCATCTTTTTGTGATATTCCAGAAGTGATATTAACATAAAAGAAGATCTGGAATTCATTTGGATTTTCATGTGAAGATATCATATATTTGTCATTTTTCAAGGTGTAGACACCAGATTTTTGCACCCCTAAAACGGCAAAAAATGAAAAGTCAAACTTTTAGTCAAACCCTGAGGGGGTCAAAAAATTGACTTTTCCAATTAAGGAAATTTGGCCATCAAACTTCATCACATTGAAAAGGGCATTTCGACACGATTCCAACGCAACTGAATTTGCTGGAATCGGAGTCCAGATGAAAAAGATATGAGCTAGTCAAACTTTTGGGGAGCGAAAAGTTGACTTTTTGCTCAACCCCAATTCAACTGCCAAATTTTGATCCCAATGGATAGGTGATTCCGAGCCGGTTCCAACGACACTAAGTTTGCTGAAATCGGACACCGGATTTAGAAGTTATGAGCAGTTGAAGTTTCAGAAAAACTGCCCATGTGGCAAAAAAGGCAGCAAAAATGGAATAAACCAATAAAATAAATGTGTTTGATAATATTTTAATAAAGAGAATCTCGCTTTTTAATAAAATAATCGAAAAATCGAATAAGAATCTTGCAAAAAACCAAATTGAATAAAGGTTTGAAATCTAAACATTTTAAAAACGTGCTAGACCGTATTCTCATTACAGGCAGGACATTCCCGTATTTCAAATACGGGCAAGATTCCCGAATAAAACACGCGTCACCGTACGGCGGGACACGCGTCCCGTACGGCTGATTCGCGAGATTTGCAAATGTGCGAGATTTGAAGTATGGGCAAGGCACGCCCGTACTTCAAATACGGGCACGGAAATTTTGCCTATAAATAGAGAGGCCACCCCCCCCCCCCCCTCTCATTTGGACAAGCCCTCTCCTCTGGCCATAATCCCTGCCCTCCTGAAGCTATCCACGGCCGAACCCTGCCATCATGCCACCACTCCACCACCCCAAATATTTTTAATGCCCAAATTGCCCCTATGTCCCAAAACCATGCTCAAACACCCATAACCTTGCCTAAACTTTGACCTTTCATCTTCTTAGATTAAAGAATCTAACCAAGCCCTTTGCAAACCCAACTTGAGGATCTTGGGAGGACGCGGAAGCGCTGCCAAACTCACCGGAGAAATCATACCTAGCAAAAAAGAACCACATTGTAAGTATATTGGATTTTATAATGCTCTCATTTTCATTTCCTTTTCCAAGGTCTCCTTTAAATACTCTTGATGTTACTGACTCAACTGTTGTTTTGAGCCCCATGAGGAGATGATACCAAAGAATTGGTCATTACAAGAAGGCAAGAAAAGAAGTGTCTAAAGAATGCTTTAATTAATTAAACAAATAACCTTTTTTTTTAAGTTTTTGACATGGAAGGATTGAACCCTTCTTGAAGTTAAATCAGTGCTCTGTAATTTCCCACTTTCCCTATCCAAAAGATGATCATGGATCACCCAAAAGATGTCGGCCTTCATGTTAAAAGAGGAAGAAAGAAGAAGAAGGCCTTTTAGGCCAAAAAAGGAAAGGAAAGGAGTTTGAAGAATTCGGAGTTCCAGCTGAAGTCTCTGGAGCACTTAAGAAGGCCACGGAACTGATCCCAGGAAGAATCGGCGGCCAAAATGCAAAACTGGAGGCGCCCGTAAACTCAGAACGGTCCCGTCTGGACCGTGTTTTCTTCACGGGCGAGCCCAACCGGAATTGGTCCACGGGCAAGGGTGGACCGTATAACAAATACGGGTGATTGTAAAATAACCTAAAAAATGTAATTTTCCGGCCCGGTTGAACCTAATTCGACCTGAACCATTCCCTTAAGAAATTTTTGGGCTATCTTTAGCCCATTTTTGGACCGTGGGCCTAGAAGGGCCCACCAAGACCACCCTGGGTCCACTTGTGAGTGGTCCACCTTAGACTGGCCTATACTAGGCCTGTTTTCAATAAACAGGCCCAGGCCCTTTGAACCTTGGCTAATGGGCCAAATCCAAGCCCACTAAGCCCATGGCATATGTAAATAGTTTAAATAAATAACCAAAATGGGTTACCCAATAACCCAACTGGGCCTAAGGCCTAACCATGGCAACCCACGGGTCTTCCAACGGGACCCGGGTCCGACCCACTTCATTTAAATAAATAAAAAGATAAAATCAAATAAAAAGGGACCCATACCTTCAGAGGGCCCCGCCAGACCTAACAAGGTAGAATGCTGGTCTAGGAAAAGGGTGAAAATTGACTCAAAAAACCAGGGAGACCCGAGGGACCCGTCAAACCGACGGGGCGGACCGGGGTGTCTCTAGGACTTCCCCGGATAGTAACCAAGGACTTAGCTAGAACTCTGAAAATGCCGCAGACCAGACTTAGACCCGATTAAGGCAAAACCGTGTCTGCCTGCACCTCTCAGGCAGTGGCGACTCCGAATGTCCCGAGGCACGCACGAAAGGTGCGCCCGGTGTGCGATCTAGGTCAGGTTTAGGTGCGCACACAAGGTTTTCATGATTTTTTAGCCAGCTTTCTATTTTCTTTTAGCATGAATAACACTTGGCAACCACCTTGTGTCGGTGAATGGGGGTGCCTAACACCTTCCCCCGTTTATAATCTAATCCCCTTACCCATCTCTGGATTTGATTTTCAAGTAAGGTTATTTTTACTCTAGAATTTGCCTTTTAGCACTTTTTATCTCTTTTTGCTTGTTTTTAATTCTTTTGGTGTCCATTCACACCCTAAACAAATGGATGGTGGCGACTCCCACTCTTTATGTCGAGCCCCGCGTGTTGACGGAGCGATGATCATCTTCGGGTGATTTTTTCTCATGTCTCACACTTGGTCCAATGGGTTTTAGCAGGCCCGATAGGCCCTACCCGTGGTCTCGGCCAAACCAAGCCTAAATCTAATCATCATGCTTCCAAAATGGGCTTTGGTGGGCCTCAATGAGTTTGGCCTACTCCACTAACTTGGTTTATCTTTATTTAGCAAAATAAGTTTGTCGGGCTTGGTGGGTCCCGTTGGAAGGCCCACTAGAAATCAAATTGGACCAGGTCAGTCCATGGCCCATCTTGGGTCTCCGGTTGACCCGGAAACCCTTCTGGTTCACTTGGTTTAATCAAACAAAACAAAAAAATAGCAAAAGAGCACAAAATAGCAAAAATAGCATTCTAGCTGTGTAGCTTACCTGAGATGTCGGCTACACCCAAAATCCTTTGTATCCGACATTTTGGGTCGGCTACACAGTAGACCCTGCTGATCCGACCTGAGTTGTCGGATCAGCTCAAAAAGTTGCTTTTTCGGATTCTACTAGCAGGAATGGGTTCCAGGGCCTTCTAGGATGTTCCAGCAATGGTGTGGGCCCCTGGGTGGGCCCACAGTGGTTTGAATGGAAGCAAATGGGCTTCCTTTTGAAAGGGTCTCGAGAACCAAAGGGGAGAGATGATAGCCAGGACTTGCCTCCTCCCCCATTTTCTGGACCAAATTGATGCACAAACAGGGACTCAAGTGTCCCTGTTTTGGGTTCCTTTTTCTTCTAAGAAGTCCACCATTGACTTATATAAAACAACAAGCAAAATAGGGCATCCCCAAACATGCTTCAAGTTAGAACCGAACTAAATAATATGCTATACCCTTAAGAGCTGAAGAACAGGTTTAATGTGCATACAAATTTCGTTAAACAGCAGCATATGTAAAGCCCCTAGATGTGTTTTTAATGAACAAAACGTATGCACACTTATAGAAACATGCAAGGCCAAATGGGCTGGTTTTCTTTGTGGCTCAATACAGTGACTAAGAAAGGAGGTAATATCGTGGTGAAAACCTACAAAACAGCAAGTGAAAGGAGAAACTTACATGATCCTAGAGATAGTAAAACCCATACCTTAAACGACGATTAATCCCTGCACACGTACGAAAACAACTAGGCCTCATGCAAATAAAAATAGAGAATAATCTTAGCATGCATCATGGGCTATTTTCATCATCCTACCCGCATAGATCATCCATTCATCTTAAAAGAAAAACACTTAAAGAAGGGAAGAGGGGGGTTACTCGTGGGGTACATATTTAGAAATGAAGGGGAACATGCTCCCCTAAAGCCACGAAAATGAGATATCAATCAACATGAGAGCCACATAGTAAAGAGTAGAACATCAACCTAGTGACACTTAAAACCCATCCGATAGGGTCCCCCCTCCTCTCATTTACTTAAACAAACTTCCCACCTCACCTTCAAAGAGCAACTACTCTTGTGATATCATGAACAGAGAGTGCAACAGAGAGAAAAGTACTCACAACATGCACAACAGAAATATTACAATATGCATGAGATCTTACATGCTTCAAATCACCTTATGTTCACATATGTTAAACAAAAGATGGAAGGGAGCTCACCTTGGGGTTCCAAACCCTTGTGAAGTGGGTGTGAAGTCTCCTTGGAGCTTGGACCAAGGTTGGAGCAACTTCTCTTGACACCAACAGTAGATCCTCCTCCTTTGGGTTAGATGAGAAAGAAGAGGAAGAGAGAAACAAAAGGGTAGAATGGGCTTAAGGTGATGTGAGGTGGTTGTGGAGGCAAGGAGTGGTCAAGGGAGGGGTTTTCGGAGCAGTGGGGGTGGAGAAGAAAGGGTGGAAACCAAGCAAGAAGAGCCAACCCCCGAAATGGGGCTGCTGCTTCCTTTTTATAGGCAAATTTTTGTATCCGGTATTTAATGTCAAATACACTACACTTCCTTTGTATCCGGCATTTTATGTCGGATACACTGCACTTCCTTTGTATCCGAACACAATTATTCCAAAATTTTAATTTTTCTGCGCGAATCTGTCAATTAATCGGTGCAAATCGCACGGCGTATCTCTTGTATCCGACCAATAATGTCAGATATACACAAAAATATGTGTATCCAACATATATGATCGGATACAAATCCGATATTTACAGATTTGCCCATGGATATTTGCAGATTACTCCGATACACTTGGATATTCACAGATTTGGTCCCTGCGAATTTTTGATTTGGTCCCTAAGATATTTAGCATGTTTGGATATTTAAAGATTGCCCCCTGGGATATTTTCCTGCGCCTCTCGCCACGTGTGCAGCTCTTTGCCACGTGTGCAGCTTCCCGACTTTTGCTACCAGGAAACTTCAATAGCTCATATCTCCTTCATCCGGACTCCGATTTGGGCAAACTCAGTTACGTTAGAATCGTATCGGAGTCCTCTATCCAATGACATAGGGCTAAGCACCTCGTTTGGGGTTCGGCAAAAACTCAACCTTCGGCTCCCCCTCAAGTTTAACCGGCCCATAGATCCTTCATCCGGACTCCGATTCCAGTAAACTCAGTTGCGTTGGAACCGTGTCGAGATTCTCTATCAATTGAGATAGGGCAAGGTGGCCAAATTGCACTTGATCAAAAATTCAACTTTCGTCCCCTCAGAGTTTGACTTTTCTGCTGTCTTTTAGCACATTTTTTGTTTTCTTCTTCTTTTTCTTTTTTTATTCATTTTTGGTTTGATCAAAATTTGGGTGCTTACACTGAGCAAAGATGGAAGGGGCAAAATGCTCTGTGGTCTCGGCAACGGCAGCAGCTCTAGGAGGGGAGCCATTCTTCTTTTGGAATTGAAGCTTCAACTCGGGGTGAAGTTTCCAGCAAGTTTCCTTAAGTTGTCCAGGGTTCCCACAATGGCGACAGATCGACTACTTTCTCCCAGAAGGACGAGTATTATACGGATCTGCTGAGGTAGCAAAGGCCATCTGATATATAACCTCGCCATAAGTAGGTATAGTAGTAGGAGTAGAAATAAGGTGCCGACGCTTCTCTTGATTGATCATCGCAAAGGCATCCATAAAAAATGGAACTGGAGTAAAGTTTAGAATCTAGGTGCGAAGATTCTCAAACTCAAGCTTAAGCCCCATAAGAAAGGCATAAGTGTGAAGACGATCCAACTTCTTAACGGCCACAGAGGCCATCGTCCCAAAGTCACTGATGGGATCATACTAGGCCATCTCATCCCAAAGAGTCTGTAGGTAGCCAAAATACTGAGAGACAATCAATCCAAGGCTCTCCTGAGTGGCACGAGCAACCTCCTGGTACAACTCAAAGTGCCGAGCCTCATTCCGAGAATGAGCATACATTGCAGTCATAGCAGTCCAGAGGCCAGTAACATTCTCATGATACATAAACATATTAAAAATATGTGGCTCCATAGAGCCATAATTCCAACTCAGGATGAGGTAGTTATCAATATCCCATCGATCTGCCTTAAGATCATTATCAGCTGGATGTAGAGCTTTTCCCAAAAGCCAAGCAGACTTACCTCGACCACCAAAAAAAACAGCTTCAAGGACCGAGACCAAGCTGCAAAATTACATCCATTCAACAGAACACTAGTAACTCTTCCACCGGTCAAAGGAGGTGCTAGATCCAAACGGGCACTAGATGATTCTGCCATGGAGAATCAAAGAAATAACCGATGAAGAGGTAAACAATCCGTAGGGCATCAACAAATCACAGAGGACAAACATGAAGGAAAGAACCCTAGGTTTACTTAGAATGACATAGAGCCAAACCTAGGGCTGCCAAAAAATGAAGTCGCACGAAGGAGAGTCGCACGAGAAGAATAAGGGGTTCCGGCGACTAGAGGGGCCGGAGGCTGTGTGCATGAAAGAGAGGCGACTCGATGGTGGACTAGTGCTACGCACACGAGAAGAGATGAAGAAGAAGGTCGGGGAGATGCTGTGCAGCGGTGGTGGGTGCTGCAGCGGCGGCAGTGGCAGTGGTGGTGAGAGGTAAGGTTAGGGTTAGGGTTTGTTTGCTTTGATACCGTGTTGAAAGCCCAACAACACATAAGAGGAGGGGCCTCAACCTTAAAACCTAGACTTTAAGGTGAGAGAAGTCCATCTCTTATATGGTGAGTGAAATAATGGTGAATTTCCAATGTGGGACAAATTCTAACATGCCCCCTCACGCTGGACAACACAGCATGGACATGGGTTAAGCTCTGATACCAAGTTGAATTTTTGAATAATAATAATCTCAATTATATTTAGTGAATAGTTAATGGGTTTTATACCCACAAGCTAATTAGCATAATTACAGTAATAACCCATAATTAACACATAATAATATCTAACAATTTGAAATAGCCATAATTATCTGTCCTGCAAAATGTGGCTTGGTGGTGTTGGTGATACTGTTGTCTTGCCAAACACCGCTTGGAGGGTTCAGTCCATTTCTCCGACTTTCCAAAAGATCTCCTCAATTTCTCTATCACCAGCTTCACTTGGGAAGACTTGTAGTACATCAAGAGGAGTGAGACCGCTTCTATTTGTGGCACTTACTTCCACCACCCCATTACTAGCACCGCCGTTGCTAAGCAACAACTCTATCACTTGATTTGTAATATTTATTTGTTTTTCCTTCATTCGTATGACCAATTACAGTAAAAGGAACTAAGAAATTATGAGCATGCAAAGGGTACTTGCCTCTAGTTGTTTCTTGGAGGTTGCTAGGTTCAAGACTGTGTTCCCTTGATTATCTTTCCTATTTAACAGGTCCTCTCTGTGGAACTCTTTCATCCATTCTATTAAGATCTGTAAGGCTCCAAACTGGTTATTCTTCACAGCAAGGTGAAGAGCAGTCTCACCTCGAGCAGTCACATGTTCGACACACTTTGAGCAAGCGGAGAGTAATTCACTTATAATATCAATTCTTCCTTTAATGGCTGCAAAGTGAAGAGGTACTCTTCTATCTCTACCCTTTTGACAGCAAAGTTGATGGTCAACCCTCAGGAGCTCCCTCACTATCTCTACATATCCATTTGCAGATGCAAAGTTGATGTAGGGGGATCCGAGACAGATGATGCGGAGCTGTCAGATTGTACATTGATGGCGCTAGAATACCATGAGTTGGCAGAGCATCGCAAAGGCAGGAAGTGATGGTGATATATTTCTAATTGGGGCAGTTTTGAGTGCGTTTTAGTATTTTGGCCATAACTTTGGCTACGGTTATCGGAATCGTGCATATGACCCCAATTCTGAAAGATATTTCCGGTGCACACGCCGTGGTACATGACTAAAGTCGATGTGTACCTTTATCGACCTCAAATTCCGCTGTTTTCCCCTCCGAATCGCTATTCTTAGTTATTTGTTGCTATTTTTGGTAATACTTCATTTGTCAATTAGGAAGTGATTTTAAACCCGATTTGGGCTAGATTTTTCATAGGATGCTTATTTATTTCTATATTTTATTTAGGCATGCCTTAAGGGATTTTGCCGCTTTTAGTAACTTTCCAGTATAGACGATTTTTGGCTATAAAGTCCGGCTTATGGACTCAGTTTAGGGGACTTGATGAATTAATATTGAATTGAACCTCAGAGACGTTTTTCTCTGTGTTTTGGGCAAGCTGCTTGTGTTCTTCCCTGTTTATCATCTGTTCGAACTAGCCTACATAATAATCTCTATTCTGTTTGGCGTCAAAAGTGCAAGGGGCTAAACCCATCTTGATTCAGTTCTTTGGAAAAAGCTGGCTTCAGTCATATGATTTCTTTCACAAAATTAAGATGCCCTGCCATGGAAGCTATGTGCAGAGGAGTTTCTGCCGATGTGAGCGCTACATGATCGAGCATGAGAGGATTTTCTTTGAGCAAAAGAAACAATTCAGTCACGCTCCCCGTTTGAGCTGCCTCGAACAACCTCCAATCCATTCTTATGGACTAGCTTGGGGCCTCAAACTGTCTTCTACAGAGATGCTATTGTAGATGTGGCTGGAGAAGAAGAGGTGGTTGTGGTGTTTGCTGGCAGTGGGTATTTCAACAAGGAGCAAAACCAAGTCATCCCTTTTGACTTCACTATTTTGATGCATTCTTTCCCATGGATTTAGACATTTTTAATGAAAAATTATCCTTCAGGAGTTGACTTTCTTGTCGGCCTCCGTCACAGGTTTAATTTATCCTTGATTTCAGTGTTCCTCTCGACCCGTTCGTATTACGAATGGTCTTGCGTGCACTCATTGCGTGACACGCGTCCACCCTCCCTCTCTCCTCTTTTGAACGGCAACGGCCTCCATTATCATGAGTTCCGCATCGTTCAAGCCGCGTTCGAGCCTCTAAAACATGACCTCCACTCTAATAGTGGGCACTGTGAGTGAGCTCTTATCGGAATCTGAATCTGGACCCCGCTTCTGTACAAGCATTCCTCCTGGTCTTAGCTCCCAATCCACCAATTCCGGACCTTACAAAGCTCCATTCTTCGGTGCCATCTCCGTCGTCTTCGTCCTCGTTCGAACCATCTCAGCTTCAAGTCTTATTGATCTTCTTTCGAGATCCCAAATAAAATGTCATGAAACTGTCAAAAAGAAAGGGAAAACAAAAAACCCCGTTTCGGTTTCTTCTTTTTCCGGTTATAGGTAACCCTGAAGACACGAAAGGACCTTAGATCTCTTCAACGCCATCATTTTGAACTCTGACGGAATCAAAGAAATCCAGTTCCATTAAATCGTGTTGAAACAAATGTTTGGAATCTATGAACCAAAGCACCACACTCGTCACCCCAATTGCAATAAACTTGTGCCTTCATCAAACTTAACGCAGAAACACCATGATCGTACAAGAAATCCGAAACCCACCAACCCTTTAACAAAGAACACTCGAAGATCATGGAACTTGAACCCCCTACATCAAAAATCCCCAGAATCGTAGCTTCTTCAACCTAATCTCAACTGGAAACACATCAGATCTCTCGAGGAATACAATTAAACAAACCCCATTTGATAATCTCTCCAATCAAAAACTAGAGAACCCAACAACCCAAGAAAACAGCCTCACGGCCTCGTTTTCCACTCTTCTTCTTCTTCTGGAAGAAACTCAAAAAGAAGAACAACAAAGAGGAAGAAAAAAGAAAAATAAAACAATGAATGAATGGCCAGCGAAACCAGAGAATAATCTGTATGTATAATGGAATAAACTCAAAAAGTGTCTGTTTCATCTTCTCATTGTCAGCACCCCATTTTTGCAGCATAAAATTGCCCAAGAAGCATATCTTAAACCAGCATATATGTGGGCACGTAAATCAAGGTTTTTATAATAGACCCATCTTTTTGAAATAACAAGCCCATAATAAAGAGAATTCTGAGCCGATTCCGATGCACCAAACCGTACTCAAATCGGATCTAAAACAGCCAAGTTATGAATAAAAGAAATAAAGGGTAGTTTGGGGATTTTTACAAAACCGAAATTGGATGCCACATGGCAGCCACGTGTACGCCATGATGGCTGCCATGTAACCAATGACAAATTAAAATTTTGTGGGGTTGTTTTAGTAAATAAGTAAGTTTCCTAATAGGGTTCCTTATGCAAATAAATAACAAAGTTAATAAAAGTTTAAGATTAAAAAATAATAATAATAAAAATAAACAAAGAGAAATGAGTTGGACGAATTTGTCCAACTCATATTCTCTTGAGATATTGAGACAAAGCTTAAAAAAATATATAAGCCTAATAAAAATGTGGGACAAAATAGACTTTGACCAAACTTAAATAAATGAGGGTGTTTAAGAGAGGAAGAGGAAGAGGAAGAGTTAAGGGTTTAAGAAAGTAAGAGGAAGGGTTAGGTGTTTAAGAGAGGAAGATGAAGAGTTAGGAGTTTAGGTGTTTAAGAGAGGAAGTTAGGGAGATGAGAGGTTTAGGAGATGAAGAGGAAAGGTTAGGAGTTAATAATTTGAAGGAGTGGGAATTCTCTATAAAAGGGCTTGAAGTTGGGAGCAAAAGGAGAGAAGAAAAAGTAAAAGAGCAAGTAAGAGAGTTCTTTGAAAGAAAAAGCAGCAAGTAAGAGAATTCTTTGAAAGAAAAAGCAGCAAGTAGGAAGAAGTGGAGAAAAGAAGAGGGATGTCTACTAGCAAGGAGGGAGAAAGGAAACTGCTGTTCACAACACACCAAGGTTCTAAGACCTGATTTGAAGTGTCAATCCATAACAGGTGAGTCATTTGTTTAATACATTGTATGAGACCTCTCTTTCATTACAATTTTTGAGATAAGATTACATGATTGGTGAGAGACATGTATATATGTTTGATGGCTTTGGGTAATTTTATTATGTAAAAAAAAGACAAAGATATAAAGTTCTGAATTTTTTTTTCCTGCATTACGTTTGCACCTGTTTTCCAAATAAACCAATTTTTTTCACCTAGTTCTAGTTTGATTCAAGTCTGGAGTCCTCATGAGATTTGTGGTATTTCTATTTTAGTTTAATCTAAAAATATGCTCGAGACCCTACACTATGAGTAGGTATTTTATTTTTAATTTTCTTTGGTTCAGATTTTCAATTGGAAATGTCTAACAGTAAATTTTGGAGCTTCATATCTCTTAAATGAAAATGAATTTTTGAAAACTGCTATAGGTTATTTTAGTGTTTAAAGTCATGATTCTAAGGAATCAAATTTCGTACAATTTGGTTAAGAATTGAGGGAGATATGAATCTTTGAATATGGATAGCGCAGTAATTCAGGTTGTTTCATTTTTTTGTTTCCTTTGTAAATTAATAATTAGACCATGGTTAAAAGTAGTTCAAGTGGTCTCATTTTCTTGCCTTGTAAATTAGTAATTAGTTAATCTTTCATGATAAAAACAATAGAAAACAAAACAAAACAAAAATAATAAATAATAAGAAAAGGAAAAAGCAAATGAAACAAGCATTGAAGTGATGATTCTTTCTTGTGGTTGAAAATTGTTTTAGCATGGTTTCGTTTTGTTCATATTGCTTTACTTTCGATGTAATTTTGTGGAGGCCTTGTACATATAAATTAATATTTGTTGTACACTTAAAATGATAAAAAATTAGAAAATAAATAAAAAATAAATAAGAGAGCCCATTAAATATCCAACTAATTTAAGGGAACCCATTTCGGTGGGGCAACATAGGGTGTTCAAGGACTTCCCTCGGTTGTAATCGGGTCACTAATCCAAAATCACTAGTACAGACCAAAAATCAACAAGGTGTCTACCTGCACCATTTCAGGTAGTGGCGACTCCATAAAACATGTAACGTGCTTTTCCCGCACGCCCGAGGTGCGCACACTCATGAGGTTAAAAAAAACCCCATTCTGAATCTCGTTCGAACGAGGCTTGAACGACGTAAAAATCCTGATAACAGAGGCCGTTGCCATTCGAAAGAGGAGAGAGGGAGGGTGGACGCGTGTCGCGCAATGGGCGCACGCAAGACCAATCGTAACACTAATGGGTGGAGAGGAAATCGGTTGCCAGTTGGTTGGCGTAGTAGGACAACAAAAAGCGACCGATTTCCTCTGTGACCATTCGAATTTCGAACGGTCTTTTGAACTGTAAGGACGCGACACGCGTCCTTCTCATTTTAAAACAAAAAAACACGGAGAAAGCAATTGACAGAGAAAAACTAACGTCTTCGACTAAAACTAACGATGCTTGCGACGTTTGCTTACTTGTCTGTCGATTATTTCTGAAATTTTCAACAGAATGATGAGAATAGAGAGAGAGTGAGAAAGCAGCCCATCAACAATCATAATTTAAAATCAAAAGAGACGAAAACCACCTCAAACCTTTTCTTCATTCTGGTTTGATGATGCCTTCCCCTTTCAATTCTGACCAATCGTAACACCAAGCGGATAATGTGTACAAGGATAAAAACGCCAATTATCGCCAATATCAATAACTAGGGCTGGCAATGGGTCGGATATATATCCGAATTCGATCCAAAGCCGATCCGAAATTGACGAATCCGATCCAAAATCTAAGATCCGTGGTTCGAATACGGATCTAAAATCTAAGATCCGAAAAAATTCAGATTCAAATACGAATATACATATATCCAATCCGAATAGGATCCGACTGAAATCATATATATCCTATACAAAAACCCAGAGCAGACATTGGTTAAACTGTAGACCATTTATAAACTATGGTTGAACCATCATAACTAAAACCAAAAACCTTTAGAAAACGATTTGCCCTAAATCTAAACTTTCTCTCCTCTTTGTCGCTACCGCCCTCCGGCGATTGGTACCAGCTGCAAACCCACTTAAAGAAACAATTCCAAAACCCCCTATTTTGCTCTGAAATTCCATTGTTCAGACCAGGCCGGTCGTTCTAAGTTCCGAGGTACGATTTTTTTGTCAGTCGCTCAATATCCACTGTTGCATGGTGCTTCAAATTTGAATTTTAAACCCATTTCTCATTTAAATCCCTCTCTGAGTAGGGCTGGCAATGAATGGGATATATATTCGAATCCAATCCAAAACCAAAATTGGCGAATTCGAATATAGGATTTAGATCCGTGGTTCGAATACGGATCTGAAATCTAAGATTCGATAAAATTCGGATTCAAATACGAATATACATATATCCGATCCATATTCGACCGATTGCCACCCTTATCAATAACGTTGGAATCAAAAATGAAAATATTATGCCCGACATTGATTCACCGGGCAAAGTCGCACTGATCAAAACCAAGTAAGCAAACGCCATGAAAAAGATGGCGATCCACATTGCAGCCGTCAAAACCCAGTTGCAGAACCAATGCTGGTGTGTGGATCCGCTCATAACCAAAAGGATTATACTCAGTGAAGCAAACCAAGATACTAAGTAGGAAATCAAGAACATCTGGTAAAATCCGTAATAATGATGAAAAAAAACTAGAGGATTGATTCCAGCCAGAAATGCCACCACTGCCACGAGTGTAGCCAACACCATTAAAGCTGCTCTTCGATGTCCCAACCAACCCTCATCCGGCTTCGAATTCATTTCCTCTACTTGCTGACTCAAAATCTCAGAACTATCTACCTGTGTCACGATTTCAAAGTGTGGTGATGCCGCCATTGCTACATGGGAAGTGTTGTTACCTCTTAAAGCTGCTGCATCTTGAAGCAACTCTCGGATCTCCATGTTCTTCAAATCTCTTGGACAATGTTCTATCACATCCATGGCGGTGAATCCGTTCCTGTTCAAGGAATTTACCTTCACCCCAACATTGGCTAACAGGTATCTCGTGGTCTGCAGATGCAACACAGAGGTCAAAAACCCCAGAAGGAAGAAGAAAAGTGTAAATTTCTAAGATAGAGGTCATACCTCTACTTGCTTGTTGGCTACAGCGAGATGCAACACGGTGTTGCCTTCGTCATCAGGAGCGTTGACTAGGTCGACGTCGCTCACCGAGTTGACCGGCAACCGAAGGGCGTCAACCCGGCTGTGCTTCATACACAAGTGCAGAAGAGTCTCGCCATGATCGAATCGCTCGCGAGTCACTTAGGGTCGAATCCGAATCAACTCAGTTATGACATCGACTTGGCCTTTCATGACGGCTAGATGGAGAGGTGTTCTTCCATCTTGATCACGAGCAAGGCACATGTCAAGACCCACCCGCAATAATTCTCTTACGATATCGACGTAGCCTTCGGTGGAGGCCAGATGAAGGGGCGAGCATCCTTGTGAATCTAACTTGAGAGCAAGGTTTGCCGTTTCGGCGACACCTCGCGAGGTGTTGCCGAAATTTCGTATTTCAGTGCCTCAGTGGCACGAAATACAACTCCGAAACCCCCTCTCCTACGTTTCGTTGGGGTACTGGCGAAACTCAACGAAATTCCCCCTCTCCTACGTTTCGCTGGGGTGTCGGCGAAACTCAGCGAAATTTCGCTGAGTTTCGCAGAATCCAAGCGAAACACAGGAGAGGGCAAAAAAATTTGGCTCCCTAGCGTTTCGCTGAGGTGCCAGCGAAATGCTCGGCACCTCACCTATTTTAGGCGAGGTGCCGTCGAGATTTCGCCATTTCTGGCGAAATCTCGACGAAAGGGGGTTTCGAAAAACCCCAAATCTGATTTTTTTTTTTCTTCCAATTGGTTGTTCCATTCTCTTCCAAATCAAAGACAGAGAATGATTGAAGCTTGGGATTGCAATCTCCACTCAGTTTTTGTGTGATTTGAAGTCTTCAAGAGTTTAAAATTGAGGTAATTATGTTTTTTCCCTTATTTATGCTTGTAATTAACTTAGATTGTACTGATTTTTTTATATGTTATGTAACAACACCCGATCTATCGATGGGTGTTGTTACTTTTTTTTTTCCAAAAATTAGTATTTTTTAATTTATTTGACACGAAAAATCATTTAAAAATAATATTTAATTATTTCTTTAATACGAAAATCATTAATTATTTATTTAAAAATAACATATTAATAATATAATGAAAATGTTTTATAATATTACAATAACAATAATAATTATTTATTTATTTAATACGAAAATCATTAAAAAATTTGAAAAAATTATTAAAAAATGAAACAAATTAGTAAAAATATGGATGAAAATATGAAATATTATATGAAGCATGGATACCCAATTTGTAGATGGGGGTGCACACTTTTATTTTTTGTAAAAAAGGAATAATTATTTATTTATTTAATCCAAAAATCAATTAAAAATTAAAAAAATATGAAAAAAGTTAGTAAAAATATGGATTATATTTATGTGAAGTGTGGACACTCAATTTATAGATAGGCGTGCAAACTTTTATTTTTTTTTAAAAAATGAATAATTAATTGTTTATTTAATTCGAAAATCATTAAAAAATTAAAAAAATTAAGAAAATATGAAAAAAAAATTAGTAAAAATATGGATTATATTTACGTGAAGCGTGGATACCCAATTTACAGATGGGCGTGCAAACTTTTTTTTTGTAAAAAATGAATAAATAATTGTTTATTTAATCCGAAAATCATTAAAAAATTAAAAAAATTTTAAGAAAATATGAAAAAAATTAGTAAAAATATGGATTATATTTATGTGAAGCGTAGACACCCAATTTATAAATGGGTGTGCAAACTTTTTTTTTGTTGTAAAAAATGAATAAATAATTGTTTATTTAATCCGAAAATCATTAAAAAAAATTAAAAAAATTTTAAGAAAATATGAAAAAAAATTAGTAAAAATATGGATTATATTTATGTGAAGCGTGGACACCCAATTTATAGATGGGCGTGCAAACTTTTATTTTTTTTGTAAAAATTGAATAATTAATTGTTTATTTAATCCGAAAATAATACAAAAATGGGAAATTTTTATTAAAATTTTTTGGTAAAGATTATTTAGTTGATTATTTTCTAGATGGGTATGCTAAAGTGATACTTTGTTTAATTGTTTGTAAATTGGAATTGACACTTCGACAGGTAACCTACTGTTTTCAGGTGATTAGGTAGCGGGTGATGGCATCAGGATCTAGTGGTGGTGATGGTGCCGAGACGGGCAGACGTAGAGTAGATATTGGATGGCAGCATGGTACCTGCTATTAGGGAGACAGAAATAAGACAGTATGTAATTACAATGGTCACGTATTCAAGGGGGAGGTGTATCCAGACTGAAAATGCATCTGGCAGGTGGTTCCAAGGACATTGTGGATTGTAATAGAGTGCCACCTGCAATTAGAAAGTAGATGCTTGAGCACCTACAGGGTGATGTGAAAAGCAAAAAAATGAAGCATATTATAGAGGAGGAGGTCAGACGGAGACTAGCAGAGCCTCCACGGGTACCTGAGGATGATGATGATTTTGTCTACCCTAGCGAAATCGACACAGAGGCTGAGAGGGCCCAGTATAGAGCAGCACACCGTGCATCCCTGGAGTCAGAGTTTGAGCGGAGAGAGATGCAGAGACATGGATTTGAGAGAGGCAGTCATTCTGGGGCTAGTGGTTCAGCTTCTTTGAGGCGTTCTCATTCCATGAGAATGCCTGATTATCCTGTGGACCTTGATACACATAGATCATCAGATGCGAAGCAGAAGAGGCTGAAAGATTCTTGGAGTGGAGGGTCAGTTAGAAAGAAGATGGGTAAGTTCATATCTCGATTCTTCATATTCAACCATATTCCTGCACATGCAGCTGCCTCTCCGCATTTTAAGAGTATGGTTGACATTATTCAGGAGTCTGGGGTTGGAGTCCTACCTCCTACACCCAAGGAGATCATGGGGGTGTATTTAGATGATGAAGAGAAAGAGATGCTGACATTTATTAAATCTTTGCGTCCATACTGGGAGAGATTTGGGGTTACTATTATGTGTGATGGTTGGACAGGCCCTATAAAGTTGTCAATCATCAACTTTATGGTCTATTGTAAAGGCAAGGCCATATTTTTGAAATCTGTAGATGCCTCAGATAAAATCAAGGATTCAAATTACATCTTTGGTTTACTAGAGGAGGTGATCAGAGAGGTTGGGACACTTCTCGTTGTATAGATTGTTACAGACAATGGAAGTGCCTTTAAGAAGGCTGGTGAAATGATACAGGCGAAGTATCCCATATACTGGACCCCTTGTGCTGCACATTGTATAGACCTGATGTTAGAGGCCATTGGGAAGAGGAAGAGGGTGATGAAGACATTACGAGCTGCACGGACGTTGACTACATTTATTTATAATCATAATTATGTGCTAGCGAAGATGAGAGCAGTATGTCATGGAGATATAATCAGGCCAGGGATTACTAGATTTGGTACAAATTATATTGCCTTGGATAGCATGCTCCGTCACAAGCAAGGATTGAGAACCTTATTTACTAGTAAGGATTGGGGTGCTTGCTCTTAGAGCCGCACTGAGAAGGGGAGGGAAGTAGAGAATATCATTCTTCAGGGAAGCTTTTGGGATGGTGTGAAGGAAGTTGTCGATATATTGGAGCCCATTTACAGGGTGTTACGGCTCGTTGACACAAATATATACCCGACCCTCGGTTCCATCTATGAGTGCATGAGGGTGATGAAAGCACAAGTTCAAATTGCCGTAGAGTCGTCCTACCAGTGGGTCCACAAGATCATTGATGATCGTTGGATTAAATCGATGGATCATCCCATACTTTTGGCAGCTAATTAATTTATAATATTAATTAAGGTTTGTTGATTTTTTTTATACTTATACTTCTTTGGTAATGCTAAATTGTTTATTAATTCTCATTTTATTTTCAAACACAATAACAACACATTACTTTAATCCAAAATTTCACTACAAGGACAACCTTGGGATGCACTCAGATATGTGGATAGTTGTGCACTTGGTTTATTCCCACCTCGACTCGATCCCAATTCTATTGGGCAGGCAGATTTCGGCAATGAGGTAAATTCTATATAAATAATAAATAAGTGCTCTATCAATTGTAATTTGGAATCTTTTCCTCAATTTTTACTAAATTCTGAACATGCTCTTACAGTTGATCAAGTTTAAAGATGCAATCATGTATGTAATTTACTACATTTTGGTAAATCATTTAGAATTTCTAAATTTATTTTATGCTTATTGAAAATCATTACACGTTTCAGGCGAATGGTGGGCCATGTACGGAGTTTCTGCTCCTACTTTGTCGAAACTTGCATGTCGGATTCTCACTCAGACTGCATCCTCGTCTGCTTGCGAGCGTAACCAGAGCACATTTGCGTTGATTCATACAAAGAAAAGGAACCGGCTGGCCTATCAGAAGCTGCAAAAGCTTGTGTTTTGTCACTACAACATGAGATTACGAACGAAACAGCTGGAGATCGAGACACAGCATAGTAGTGCATATGTTGACGACCCTCTGGACATCCTATGCAGCACCCGGATTAGACGAGCCTGATGGTGGGCCGAGTTCAGTCGTTTCTCGTGCCGCAGCAAAGATGGGGATTGATGTTGATGCTGTTATGGAGGAGGAGAGGGGATTTCCTTCTATTGACTCTTTTGATAGAAATACCAGCGTAGTGCCCCCTTCAGTTTCTACAACAGCAGCGACGCCCTCAGTCCCAGTTCAGTCAGTTGAGGGTAGAGAGTCTGACTCCGAGGATGGAGATAGTGGGGATGGTGGAGGGTCTGATGATGATGACGACGATGATGATGGAGATGATCATCAGGGAGGTGGAGGACAATCACATGGGCCAAGGGTTAGTCCTTTCACTGGGGAGGCAGCATACACACACGCCACCCAAGACACCCACCATGGAGGGCGATACAGTCAGGGTGATCAGTCAGATCCAGAGCCACGTATTCAAAGGCAGGGTAAAGGGAAGGAGAGGATTGGTGCCCAGGAGGAGGATGAGATGTCTCGATCGTTTATGAGTATGGACATGGAGGGATCTAGCAGCACATCTTCACGTAGTTATGGGGATCAGAGTGGGCAATATGGAGGATATGCATATCCATATCCTAGGCAGTTTCAAACATCTAACAGCTATAGGTTATTTGATTTTCCCTCCTATCCAGTTGCACTAGCTCCATATCCAGCTGCATACGGATATGGGTATGTCCCAGTGCCAGTGCCAGTCCCAGCTATCCCATATCCGTATGGTTATTATCCTCCACCAATCGTAGCAGAGGAGGAGGAGGAGGAGGATGAGGATGAGGATGCGGGTGTTCTTATTATGAGGGAGTATTATGATGATTGTCCTCCTGTGGGCTTTGTTGTGGATTTAGATCAGGATGAGTATGAGGAGGTTGTGCGTCGTTACAGAGGTCAGTACGCAGGGCGCACGTCATGGAGGCGATATGTTCACACGCTTGAGAGACGACGACTGCAACAACATCAGAATTTCCAGCTTTCTAGACACTCTACTTCTTATTGATCTTTGTACTTTGTAGTTTGTACTTTGTAATCTTGTGACTCTTGTCTCTTATCTCTTGACTCTCTTGTAGACTTCTACTTTTTATTTTGCATTTTTTGCAATTTGTCTTTTTAATTTTTATGATTATTAATCTATGAGCCTATGACTTTGTTTTACACATCACACTTTGTAGTGTGACTGTGTGATGTAATGTGCTTGCAGTTGTAGCCTTGTAATTGTTTATGTTCATGTGTTTGTATTTGTTCATAAATTAGATCAAATACTTACTTATTCTATCTATTTTTGCATATAAATTGTATAAAATCATGTCTATTATGTTATTTTAGCTTAATTATGTTTTTTATTTCTAAAACAGGCATTTCGTCGGCGTGCCGCCAATTTTGGCAAAACGGCCCTTCTGGTAGTTTAAGTTTATCTTTTTTAACCAAAAAAGGCGTTTCGTCGGCATGCCGCCAATTTCGCCAAAAAATCTGTTTCGAGCCATTTCGCCGGAATTCCGGCAAAATTTCGCTCAAATTTCGTTTCGGCCGCCTGGCGGCGCACTAGGAATCGCCGAAAAGTCGATCCTTGCTTGAGAGCGAGTTTAGGCTTGAGCCTTAAAAGAAACCTTGTGAAGTCCAAGTGGCCACACATGACCACGATGTGCAGAGGAGTCTCGTTGAGCTAGGAGAAAGTCCTGTCCAGAACCGGTTCATCTTCTTTGATCAGCTCGCTCAAAGAGGCTATGTCTCCCCTCAGTGATGCTTCGTAAAGCCTTGTCTCCATGATACCCTCCTTCCTCTCCTGTTGATTGTTGATGGGCTGCTTTCTCACTCTCTCTCTCTCTTTGTTCTCATCATTCTGTTGAAAATTTCAGAAATAATCGAAAGACAAGTAAGCAAACGTCACAAGCGTCGTTAGTTTTAGTCGAAGACGTTAGTTTTTATCCATCAGTTGCTTTCTACGTGTTTTTTTGGTTTTAAAATGAGAAGGACACGTGTCGCGTCCTTACAGTTCGAAAGAGCATTCGTAATTCGTATTACGAATGGTCATAGAGGAAATTGGTTGAACAAAAAGAAGGTATGTAGTCAACTCATTAGAACAGGGCCTTTGAAACCCAATAATTTGACTGCTTTGTTGTACATTGAGTTGATGACTCACAGGTGAACTCAATAATGTTGATGATTTGCTAATAAAAATGAGAGATATTGTTTACACCCTGTACAGACCAACATATGAGAGAAGGCCACGTGGTATCCACATGTCCTACTTCAAATAGAAAGGCCATGTCACAAGCACACGTAGGCCTTATTCATTCGGATAGACCACCTCAGTATACATATAGGCCGAGATTTCAGTTAAAGCCACACAAGCCCATACGACGAACCATCTTCATGTTGTTCAAAGGATCGTATCACCAGTCGTTAGAGAATAAACAACTACATTGAGATCGTGGCCAAACGGTTATCTGTCATGAACGGAAGATTGCAGATAAGCAGCCTCCATGAAGATCGTACTAGAGTGGGATGTTGAGCAACCGTCAAAGGTTGGCTATAAAAGGCACAAACTCGAAAAGCTCGATGACACAATCCATCCAACCGCAACCAGTTGTCATAATATTATTTTGATCACCCGTGATCTTTATTCCGTCTCCTACACTGTAGCCAGAAGGATAAACTAGGACTTCTCTCACTGCTTCCAGTCGCAGTGACACCTTAGACCCCTGTTTACTCTGATTAACGCCAGAACCCTACCACCGGAGAGTAAGTTAAGGCCGCCCCTAACTCGCAGTTCTGTACCCCAATCACGGCTACAGAATCCCAAGCAGCCGGTCCTGAAACTCACTTTGATCAAGCCAGATGACTTGCGTATTTTCGGTTAAATAGCAATCCTAGGTGAACCCCCGAATTGGCTTTGTTAGCAGCCGCCCCCTTCCTCCTGTTCTTATGTAAAATCCCAAATTTTCTGGAAAATTTAAAGATTTATATTGTAGTGATTAAATTAATGTTAATTAGTGAATTTTTCAGAGAAAGGAGATTAGTGATTTAAATTGGAAATGTTGCTTGAGCCAGTCGGGCTATTTAAGTAATAAGGTATGAGAAATTTCCAGAATTTTTATTTAGTTGATTTTTGCTCGGATGAGGTGGCAAAAAAATAAGAGATGCTAACTTTAATTGAGCTGCTGGTGTAGGAGATGCAGTAGCGTGGCATAACAGTGGATCATGATTTAAGTGGCTCATTGAGCGGCAACTATAAATATGAGCTAAAGAGATCTCGCTAGTTCATTTTGGCAGTCAAGTGAATTGAGAGTTGGAGGTTCTCAGAGAAGGAAAGAAGGAGCTAAGGTTCTGGATTTGATTTGGCGGATAGAGAGAGATCAAGGAGAGTTGTGTGGCCATTTGGTTCTGATCAAAGGAGATTGGAATTGCTGCAACAGCAACTTCCATGTGTTTAGAAACAAGAAATTCTGCGATTGAGTGGTTGTGATTCGAAATTCAGGTAATATCAGGTACATCTAGTTATAATTTGTGGCATTTCAATCACAATTGGAGAGGAAGTTCAGATCTGGAAATATAGGATCTGATTTTTACAATTCTGCAGAGCAGTGAGGTTCGTCCCTGTTTTGGAAGGAAATCTCAGAAATTTTCTTGTGCAATTGAAGGTTCAGCAACTGGAATTTGTTGAGTAGAGGTGAGTAGCACAACTTTATTCAGATTTGAATGGTTTTGATGTGGAAAATTTTGTGTTAGAATGAGCATGCGGCAACCCCTGTTTTTGCTGTACTTAGTTGCCAGATTCAATTATATATGATAATTGTTCTACAAGCTTGTTTCTAGATTGGATCTATAGTTAGTGGTCGAATGCTGTTATGTTAAAGAGAAATGGTAGACAATTTACCTTATGATTCATGATTAGAACAAAGATTTAATGTTGCTGAAACTGAGTTTTGTGAATTAGAATTTGGCATTATCGACTACTGTAAGTGGTATGGTTGAGTGACAAAAAAATTGTTTGCATTGATGATGTAGGGCATGCATGTGGTGTTAAAATCATCCTAGAACATAATTCAAATGCAAAGCACCTGACCAATTTGAGGTCATAGCCTTAGCCGTATTCAAATCTGGAAAAATGGTTGGGCGCTGAGCATTGCTGCAGGTCGCCTACCTCTTCTAGAGGTCAGCGCCCAGCAGTAAATTGGTTCTTAAGGAGAGCTGGTTTAATGTTAGGTTAGAGTTACCTTATGGAGTTAAGTGTGGGTTTTCATCATAGGTAAATCAAGATCCTTAGGGGAAAAATCAAAATCAGGTTTGGTTATGTGATCTGGGCTAAAAGAAGGATAATGGTGATTAGGGTAAGTGGCTGAGTTATAGTGACTCAATTAAATCCAATTGTATGATAAAGACATGTTTAGGGAGTTAGAATATTACCAGAAATAGTAGGAGTACCAAATAATAGGTCAATCCTAATCAAATCTCCATAGCTGTACCTGAACCTGGAAAAATTGAGAGAGCGCCTAGGATTGCTGACCATTGCTGACCTACGCCCAGCTCATGCTCAAGGTGATTCGAACCCAAATTCTTAGATCCAGCAATGGGAAAAATATCTAGGAAGCTAACTAAGAGTAATTAAGGGAGTGCTGGAAAATAAGAGAGGTTGGTCTGAGAAATTATTCAGGTATTAATATAAAATCAGCAACCTATCTAGGTAAATAAGAGGAGTATTTTTATAAGTTCTGAGATTTTTCCAGCAATTATAATTTGGGTTTTTCAACACTTGTAAGGAGGTATTATCTACAAGATAAATGGGAGATGAAGAAAGGGATCTGGAGTGAGATATAGGTGCTGAACCTAGGATTATACTTAAGTATTAAGTATGGAAATCGGGAAATGTAGTGAGTAATGAGTTGAAGGTTATAAAGAAATCTGAACATATGTCTAGTCTCTAGATTGTTTTATTTTTGTAAAATATATTAGGAAAGATCCTCTAAGGATACTTTATAAATGATAAAAGGGATTGGAGTACAATAATAAATGCTGAAATGGAAATATTAAAGAGGGTTTATATGAAGTAAGAGAGTTAACACAAGAGTTGAGAATACTAGATCAAATAAAATTGAGTTAGAGTAAATTTTATGGGGAAAAGTTTTTGTTTGAGTTTAAAATAAATGTGTCAGATCTGAATTTAATATTATTACTAAATTTTGATATCTATATGCAGATTTGCCGGTTTAACCGAGTTTTGACAGTTTTACCAAATTTTGACTATAAAAGAGGATTTTAAGCACTAATTTGGAAAGGACTTTTTAAACTAAATTTTTATGGACAAATCTGATCATTGGAAACTTTCATACACTTGGAGGATGTTCTTGTGAATTTAGATGGTTGGATGGTTACCTTACCTCCGTGTACTCGGGGATGCCCATGTACTTGGGGTTGGTTCCTCTGTGTATTCAGAGATGGCTGTGTACTAGAGATGGCATGTTTTTGGGTTTGGAACAATTTGATATTAATGAGATTTCTGTTTTGGCTTTAGCTCGAGTCTAGATGGCATAGCTCGGTGTGGATCCACATTTGTCAAGTTAAGAGCTAGGTAGTGGAATAGATTGATCTTTGCTAGCTGTAATACCTTGTTCGCGCACGCGTTTCCATCGTGTAGCTCGATGAGGCCTTCTCTGTATCTGGTTGGATGCGGCTATGTTAGGATAGTTCTTGCCAACCCATTTCTCTATCTGAATGGGTTCTCCCGCAATAAGTCGATGACCGTGTAACTCGGCTTCGCTCATAAGCCGGGAGGTGGCATAGTGAGCTTGGTTTTACACTAGTTAAAGGTGGTTTATTTCATGAGTCCACCATGGACTTGTTTTTATGATTTCACTTATGAATCGCTGTTATACATTGATTGTAGAGATTGCTTTTTATTAGTATATATGTTGTATTTGGATTATTCGGATTACTCTTAAATGATGGTTATCATTACTGATGTATGGTTTACTCTTGAAGCATGTTTTAGAAATAAAATAAATGTTTTGGCATGCATGTGCTACTCGCTGGGATATTCGTATCTCATTCCGTTTTGATTTGTTTTGTTTTCAGATCCTGGTGATGACGATATACGTGGGGTTGAGCCAGACGCAGATTACCCCGAGTATAGGGGAGATGATTACTTTGTCGAGTGACTTTTGAGATACATTTTAGTTGTTATTTTCATTTGAGATAGTGAGTAACTTTGAATAGTATTTCTTTCAATTCATATATTATAGTTTGGTGATTGGGATATTTTAGCGAACTCTGATATTGTGATTGATGATAATAAATGAAATGTCATGTTTCTTACACTCTGATATAGATCCTGCGGTTTTGTTATCTAACCCTCGGGTACGAGTTACGGTTCCATTATGTAACCCGGATCCGAGGCGTTACATCTTATACTCTGATTACGGCTATAAGACCAGGATAGGCCGGTCTTGCAAGCTTTGTCAGTTTTCTTCTTGTGTTTATTTCTTTTTGGGGATTATTTGTTGTAACTTACGGCCATCGACCGATTTTATAATAAATAAGTTTCATGCCATTAGTTGTTTTCGCTTTCAATCACTTACAAGAACCCAAACAAAGACCGAACCCCTAGTCTTCATATTATCGCCTGACCGGTTTTATTACAAGTGACTTGCAATACGACTGAACAAACCCCTGGTTTAGATTCAGAACAAGTGTCCGGGGTCAAGACTCGACCCGAATTCATTGTATCAAACGATACTGGCACGCCCGCGCAGAGACACATCATCAACATCACCACGTGTCCACACCGGCCAAATTTCGGAAGAACAGATATGTACAAGAAAATTACCTTTTTGTTCGTTTGCTTGTTTTGGTTAAGAAATCTTTGCTTTTTTTTAAATGTTGTATTGCGGAGGTTTGTCCACAATCAATAAAATATCACACGGATGACAACAACAGTAAACCAAGCTATATGGGCAATGATAGTGCAGCAAGACATCCTTGTAAATTTTCTAGCTAGAAGTTTTCGGGGTCTTGAGCAAAGTAAAAGAAAATGGCCATAATATAACTTCCACTCCTTCAAGCATTGGTGGGGCCAAAATTTTGATGATCAATGTAAGTGATCCTTCTTTCCTAAATTTTTTCGCTATTATTTATTTTAATCTTTTTGTCCTTTTCAAATCTTTCTTCCTACTTTTGCTTTTTGTTAAAGAAGCTGGAACAAGCCAAACGTTTATGGATGCCAGTTATATTATTAAAGGAATCGTCTTCATTTTCAGAGGATCCAAAGGTGATGCCGTTGAAGTTTTGCTTGGAATCATTTTGGAGAGATATGTAAGATGAAGCTGACGACGGCAAACTTGACAATTCATATTCTTGGTTAGTTCTCATGTATTGGCACTTTATTTTTTCTTCTTTCTTTCTTTCTGTTAGCCTTCCATGTGATGCAATTTATTCTAATCTGGAAATGTTAAAAAGCATGGAGGACCTTCCGCATAAGATTCTGTAGTGGGATTCATGGGATTTCACCTGCGCAAGAATGGGGCCGTACCAATATGCCCAATCACCTTTTGCTTTTCTCTTCCAAAGAAAAGAAGAAAAGAGCCTTAATACTTAAGTATCTTAGTCTAAATCATTTAATTACGATATTCTTTCCAGGATCACCTCCGGTCTTGCTTTCTATATATAATCTGGTAATCCACTGGCTAAATCAACAAAAATTGCTTGGCTTGAAAGATTTCTAAGTGAAGGAGGCATAGCTATTCTAATACACAATCCTGATGGATCAAAGATTGAAGAATGCAGCTGAAACTGGCGATATCGATGCGTTGTACTTGTTAATTGGAGAAGACCCTTCTATTCTTGACGGTTTTGATGCTATCCGGTTCGCTGATACGCCCTTACACATAGCAGCAAGGGCTGGGAATACCCAATTTGCATTGGAGATTATGAATCTGAACCCTTCGTTGGCTAGAAAGCTAAACCAATCTGGCTTCAGCCCTCTCCACCTCGCCGTCGCTGGTGGACATCAGTTGCTAGCTAGTGGTCTCGTAGAGATGGACAGCGAGCTTGTCCTGTTCAAGGGTCGTGGGGGAAGAGCTCCTGTGCATGAAGCGGCTATTAATGGGAATGAAACTCTTTTGAGGGAATTTCTTTCTGCCTGCCCGAGGGCCTTTGAAGCTTTGACGTTTAAACGTGAAACCGCTCTGCACCTTGCAGTGAAACACGATCAGCTCGAAGCTTCCAATTTTATGTTTGAATGGATTAAGGAAAACAACAAGGAGCACGTCCTTAAGTGGAAAGACGACCAAGGTGATACCATCTTGCATATTGTAGAATACCGTTCCTACTAAAAGCTTAAGCTGATAATAAGGGGTGAACTTTATATATTTAATATATTCCTTAACACTCCCCCTCACGTGTTGGCCAAACTCAAACCCATTTTTAGGGGACCCATTTTAGGGAGGCTCAACACGTGGAATATTTTTTTTTTTCTCAAAGGGTGGAGTGGAGGTTTGAACCCAGAACTTGGCGTTTGCCTAAAGCTCTGATACCATGTAGAACACCGTTCCTACTAAAAGCTTAAGCTGATAGTAAGGGGTGAACTTTATATATTTAATATATTCCTTAACACATATGGCCGCAGCAACTCCGAATTATTGTTGGGATGAAACCAACAGGTTGGAGGGATGAGGACAGAAAACTCAAGAGAAAGTGTGCTCTTGATGCTAGAAACTTCAAGAAAAGAAGCCTAACATATTATACTACAACAATGGCCTGAAATTTCATTGATTCACTTCATGAGGAAGAAGATACAAGACTTTTTTTCTCCTACTACATTCAAAAACGAGATTTGACATGACTTAACTAATCAACACTTTCCAACACAATAAACCCAACTACCTAAACATTAAACATAAAGATAGCAACCAACTATTACATTCTCCAAGTGACAATTAATACTAGCTAACTACTCCCACTAGAGACAAACTTATAGACCATAGCAACTATACTCAAACTTAATACACCCAAGAAAGTGTCTAGCTTAAAGTTCTAACAGCCCCCCTTAAGCTAGACAACTACCATACCAAGCTTCTTCTTCATTTTGATGAAAGTCCCACTCTTCAAAGCCTTTGTAAAAATATCTGCAACTTGATCTTGAGTCTTGCAAAATTTGACAATGATATCTCCATCTTTGACCAACTCACGGATGAAATGATACTTGATTCTTATGTGCTTACTAGCAGGATGCACATGCAGTACTGCGCGCGTGTAAGAAGGGAGAGAAGGAGAACGTGAGTGAGGATAGTTTTAAAACCGATTGCAAGTTTTGACCATTGTACCCTTAATTAATAAGCCTTCTCAATAGGTGTGCAAGGGCTATTTTGAAAAAACTGCAAATTTTGTTTGGCATGCTTTCCAAGGGGCCCATTCCCATTATATATAGTATAAGATAGATGACCATATATGGTTTCAATGAACGCGCTTCTTCTTTTTTTTTTTTTTTTTTTGGGCAAGCAATGGGTTAGGGGTGCTTATCGAGACGTGCCAACCTGAGCACGCTAGTGGGTCGACACGGTACGGCCACCCCTTGAGTCGTGCCCATATATACAGGCACGTGGCCCCCGCCAGGCCGTGACATGTTCGGCACGCTAGCGGCACGGCTCATGCTTGACGTGGGCCGCCTGCGTACTGGCTTGGCGGGCCGGCCCGCGTGGCCCGCCAGACTAGCCCCATTAAACCCTCCAAAAGTGATTCTTTGTCCCTTTTTTAACTATTTTACCACCACCCCGCCCCCCCCCCCCCCCCCCCCCCCCCAACAGCCATATAACAACCATATTAGGGGGGTATGCTTATCATTGACTGACTGTAAATAACAATTTCCACCCTTCCAACTGTCAAATAACAGTCATATTGGGGGGTAGAGATGGTAAAAACCCACTTTTGGTCTTCCAGATTAGTCTAAGTTTTATTATATTTTTTGTAATCAAAATTTAGGAACTTTATTTTATTTCTTTATTTCTTTTAAACTGCAAATGAAAGATAAATGAGTGGGCGCCAACCTAGTTGGAATGTGCTCATACTATAGTAATATAGTATTATTTGTACAAGTGATTATGTATTATTTGCAAAGTTGTACTTGTACTTGTAATAATTAATTTATTTATATTTTTTGAGCAAAATCTATAGCAATATGTGTAAGACAATTTTGTGAATAATAAACATATTTTTCAGAATTTTTTATGATTTTTTACTATTTTTCTAATTTTCCTTGGTTTTTAAAAAAAAAATCAATTTGCAAAGTTATACTTGTACTTGCAATAATTAATTTTTTGAGCAAAATCTATCCCAATATGTGTAAGACAATTTTGTGAATAATAAACTTTTTTTTCAGAATTTTTTGTGATTTTTTTCTAATTTTCCTTGGTTTAAAAAAAAAATCAATTTGCAAAGTTATATTTGTAATAATTAATTTTTTGAGCAAAATCTATCCCAATATGTGTAACACAATTTTGTGAATAATAAACATATTTTTCAGAATTTTTTGTGATTTTTTACTATTTTTTCTAATTTTCCTTGGTTTTTTTAAAAAAATTAATTTTTATACCCAAGCCCGACGCCTGTGGCGTGCAATGCCTGGGTTTTATAGAAAACGTGCCACGGCCCACCAGGCCCCCGGCCCATGCTAAATGGGCCTGGTCGGTGCTGGGCCGGCCTGTTTAGCAGCCCTACACTGGGGTCGAGATGCTTCACCTTTTGTCATCTCGTCACTTTCAAGTGAGTGCTTGTCAACGTAATCACAAAGCCGCTTTGCTGCATTTTCCGTCAAAAAGCCCTTTTGAAGGTGGCTCTGAAGTCTTGGCTCGAGCCTCGAGGAACGCCACGCAATGCGTGCGTATAACGCACACAAATTATTTGTTGACTACATACTCTTTCTCTACGCTACACGTGGACTCCGTGCTGTCGGTCCCACTTCAAGATGCGATCTCTTTGATTTCTGACCGTTCCTAATACGAGAGATTACCAATAGAAAAAGGTATATTATAACTACGGTGTTACCGTACCACATATCACATGGGGATCCTTTCTTTGGACACTTGGCTTTTGTCTTGAAACAGAACTTACTTTATTGCTTTTGCTTCTCTCTTTTCTCGCTGGCTTCAACTTTCAACAAGTAAGAAAAATGAACAAAACAGGTTCAATAAAAGAAAAAGGAATTAAGAGATGTAAAATGAACAAGGGGCTGTCTGGAGAAATATTGGAAAATAAAAGACATTATTAAATACGGTACATTTATGAATAGGGTAAAGATAATGACTATAGACAAATACTAACAGCAATCTTTATTAAGTGATAATAAAAGTTCAAAAAAAAAATTTTTTTTAAGAGATTCATAGATTCAAAAGCTTTGTGTGGTGTTATTAAATTCTAACTTGATTAACATTTATGAACCATAAGGTACTAATATGAGATGGTGATAAACACATATAATCACAGATTAGAAGATGCTCATTAATGTTGTTGTAACAAACTTGATTTAGTGAAACACAAGTTGGCTATTTTTTCCAAGAAAAAAAAAATAAAAAATTTAGTTTTCTTTCTAATCTTTTTTTTTAGTGTACCTCTAGTATGGTAATTCTTGATATTGCATTGACTCATGTAAGATAATTCAGAGAATATGTACACCCTGTATGAATGATTTTTACCACATTCCCTTCATAATGTTATTTTTAGCAATACAATTTGTCTTAGTTCACTGGCTGTAATACGCTATTAACAAAACTGTTTCTCCCATTCTTCCACCTAAGTCTTCTTTTGGACATCGAGAAACTACATTGTAAGAATCCATTACTTCTTGCGACACAGTTTCTTTCACTTTCAAACCTACAAGTCTTATTTTCATCTCGCATTTTCTCAGATGTTGGGTCCTATAGCATCTTTTTTACTATTCTCGGTATCCAAATACCAGAATATCACTTTAACCATGTTTGTTGATTTACTTCGGTTAATAAAGCTGTTAAAAGGTTGCAAAATCGAGAATCTTATATGTAGCAGCACAAGGCAAACGAAAAGAAAAAATGAGGCATTAAACAAGTAAGAAAAGCCATAAACTTGCTCCTACTACCTAGAGGAAAACAAAAACCTATCAACTCTCTCTATAATAAGGGGAAATTATGAGAAAGACCTATAATTCAAACTTTGAAGTATGTAAGTCTCCTTTTGGTGAAAATTTATAGAAAATTTATAAAAAAAGCCTCACACGAATAACATATGAGCACCAATTTTCAGATTATACAAGGATACAAGCACAATCATAGTAGGATACAAGCACAATTACACGGGATATAGCATATTAGGATATAAGCATTATCATACAAGGATACAAGCATGATCATAGTAGAATACAAGTATATTCATATTTAATATCATAAAAACAAGTGCGGGTAGATCTGGAAATTGGTGCTCACATGTTGTTTATATGAAGCCATTTTCATAATTTTTTGTCAAAAGTACGTTAGCAGACTTCTAAGTTTGAAATATACAGGCCTTAATTTTTTTTTTTTTTTAGTGTACCTCTAAGTTTGGTAATTCTTGATATTGAATTGACTCATGTAAGATAATTCAGAGAATATGTACACCCCGTATGAATGATTTTTACCACATTCCCTTAATAATGTTATTTTTAGCACTACAATTTGTCTTGATTCAGTGGCTGTAATACGCTATTAACAAAACTGTATCTCCCATTCTTCCACCTAAGTCTTCTTTTGGACATCGAGAAACTGCATTGTAAGAATCCATTACTTCTTGCGACACAGTTTCTTTCACTTTCAAACCTAAAAATCTTATTTTCATCTCGCATTTTCTCAGATGTTGGGTCCTATAGCATCTTTTTTACTATTCTCGGTGTCCAAATACCAGAATATCACATTAACCATGTTTGTTGATTTACTTCGGTTAATAAAGCCGTTAAAAGGTAGCAAAATCGAGAATCTTATATGTAGCAGCAGAAGGCAAACGAAAAGAAAAAATGAGACATTAAACAAGTACGAAAACTCATAAACTTGCTCCTAATACCTAGAGGAAAAAAAAAACCTATCAACTCTCTTTATAATAAGGGGAAATTATGGAAAAGGCCTATACTTCAAACTTTGAAGTATGTAGGCCTCCTTTTGGTAAAAATTTATAAAAAAGACCTCACACGAATAACATATGAGCACCAATTTTCAGATTATACAAGAATACAAGCACAATCATAGTAGAATACAAGCACAATTATACGGGATATAGCATATTAGGATATAAGCATAATCATACAAAGATACAAGCATGATCATAGTAGAATACAAGTATATTCATATTTAATATCATAAAAACAAGTGCGGGTAGATCTAGAAATTGGTGCTCACATGCTGTTTATGTGAAGCCATTTTCATAATTTTTTACCAAAAGTACGTCAGCAGACTTTTAAGTTTGAAATACAGGGCTTAAAGGAGAAGTCTCCTCAAAAAGAGGCCTTTATCCTAATTTTCTCTTATAATAATCCCTAAAAACACATTAATTGCACAAACCAAACCCTAATTGTACTTTTTTTGTGTATTTTTGTTTTGTGAAATTTTAAGTACAATTATCATCCTTTTAATTTTAAAACAAGGACAAGGAAACCTCGTACATGAGGAAGTGGAGTCGCCTTAGACAGTGGCGGAACCAGGACTCCAAATCTGGGGTGGCAAAAAAATTTTCAATTAACACTTCCCATGAAATATAAAAATTTCAATGAGTTGGGGGGCCAAACTAGAAATTTTAGAAGGGATTCTTATGAAATATAAAAATTTTCAATGAGTTGGGGGGCAAACCAGAAATTTTGGGGGGGGTAAAATATAAATTTTAATTAAAAAATATATAAAATACATATATTTTTTTATTTAAAAAAAAAAAAAAAAAAAGCTAGGGAGGGCATCTCATCTTTTTTTTTTTTTTTTTTTTTTTTTTGGTAATGATGGGAGGGCATCTCATCTCACCACAACGTGATTCCGCCTTCTTCAAAATATAAAAATATAAAGCAATCCAAAAGGACATCTCTTCACCGCCTAAAAAGTGCAAAAAAAAAAAAAGGAAAAAGATGCTGTTTTGAAAAACGCCCAAAACAGCATCTGTCTGCTTCACGATGGGTGTGGGCCCCATATTGAAATAGGCACGTGACTGTATGTTTCACAATGGTACCATCATGTGGTACCAGATCAAATGGTCTCAATACAATCTTTTTCCGCACATACCGATTCCTCTTTCAATCCCTCTTGCAACCCGTCACATGCTGCCGCGCGTCCCATGTTCCTCGTGATTTGTGCCATTGTTAACAGCGTTAATTTAACGTTGGTAAAGTTACAACCCCATCATCATCGTAGAAATCAGGTTCGTCGTTTTCTTGATCTGAAGAACCACAACTTAGGAGACGAGAACTTCGCCCATCAATGTGCACTCGAAGCACTTCACTGTGCTTCACTGAACATTTCAAATGCTACAAAAGGAAAACCCTAATACTCACGAAATTACGACCTTCTTGAGCTGTTATCCTGCCTTCCCTGTCTGGGAGTGACGCTTCAGAGTGAAATTGAACAAACTACCACAAAATCATTTCTATTCTGATCGTTAGTCTTAAAAGACACCCTGACCTTCTCTCTCTCTCTCTCTCTATATGGGTTTGTTATAAAAAAAAACGACGCGATTCGAGTCTCATGCACTCTTTTCTCTCGCGTTTGCTTTCTCTGCATATCTGTCGTCACGATTCCCGCCATTATCCTCTGTACGCTTTCTTGAATTGAAAACCCAAATTTGTGATATATATTTGTTCTCTCACTGTCGTTTCTTCAGGTAAATTGGCGAAATCCTAGAATAATGGGGTTGGTGGATGCTAAATTGTGTGTTGTTACGCGGGTTTGGGTTGTAATGCTGATTCTCTAGGGTGTCCGGGGTCATTTTTATGTTTTATAATTTGGTTTTGTGTTTGTGATGATGGATCTGTTTGTTTTCTTAATCTGTTTTTTGTTTTTTTTATGCTGAGGAAGAGAATAAACGAGTGGGGAACGAGGGTTACTGTCGGATTTATGTCCCATAATCATTCAAGGTCTGACAAGAGCGAGTCGCAGTACAAAAAACCTGGTCGATCCGGAAGCTCCGGTCAGCAGAAGAGCTTCGCAGGCGGCGCAGGGAAGGGCAGTGGCGGGACAATCTTCTCATTCTTCCAGCGGAGCTTTGGCTAAAACACCGCAATCCAAGGATTTTGATGTGCTGGTTAGGTTAGAGACAATCCTAGGATTGATGGTATGTTTCAAATTGGATCCTATAATTTTTTTGGGATCGCATACACCATCTTGCTTCTACTACTGATGGCCTTGACTGCTCACACTTTAGAAAGCTTTCACTATAGTGCAAGTAACTTCTAGTCTACTAGGATGGCTAAAACTTTTTTCCTTGTTGGTTGTTTCATATACGGTTCACACTCTGGTGGCTGATAGTTTTTTTATCTGTTAATTTTAGCATCTCCCACATTTTTCTGTGGTACCTCTTCACGAGTCAATCCTGAGGCGTTAAAGTTATCTTTGACATCCAAAGTTACAAACCTGAACAATATGTGATAAGAACTGATGGAACATTTTAAATAAGACGCATAGAGTTTTGGGATTGCATGAATGATATAAAACTGTATTGAACTTTACATCATGCCCTTTCCATAATATTTTCTATTGTTTTAATGATTAATTAGTTATTGTGCATGTTATCTTGTACAGTAACCTTCAAAACCTTAGATGAGGCCGCCACATTGATGTATTTTTGAAATTTGTCCCGAGAAGGATCACAATCTGAGAAGTTTTTTCCCTTTTTGGTATCCATTCTAAATATATTTGCCTGGAATGTTATAGTCTTTGTTGAATGTTTATCAAGTCATTTCACCATGTTGTAGCTGCAGGTAACATGACTTTTGGTCCCATTTTTGGGTTTCTTTGATTGAGATCCCTCATCCCTCGTTTGTGTTTGCTGTTTTGTTGCTTGGGGAGTTAGAGTTTTTGTTATCTTAATTTCTCAAGTCCATGGTTCTTTTATATTGCAGGCACGCCATGATTATTTTAACTCTGAGCTCACATTGCCTATTCCTTCTGTTACTAAGCATCAGTCAAAGAAGGATGTGACTAGTATCAATGCTTCTAACACTTGGGAATCCCATTCTTCATCTACGGCCAAAAGGGACGTGCAATCTCATGCTCCGAGTGGATCTGCTGCCATTCAGAACCAGCATTCTCCTGTACAGTTTGCACAGCAGCAGGCTGGAAAATTTGGTGGTCGACGTAAATCTGTCAAAATCACTGATCCTAAAACTCATGAAGAATTGAGGCTCGATAAAAGGGCAGACTCATATATGGATGCGTGGTCAGTAGGCATTAGGTCACAGAACAATCTCCCATCTCAATCCCAGCCCATTCCATCGTTTGCTCCTCATCAGATCAACTATTACTCTACCGTACAGCCAAGCACTTATAATTCCCCTTCCATATCCTTTCAAAATCCAACATCTCTCCCTTTAACAAGTACCCAGATGACATCTGGTTCTCCAGTATCAAGGTTTAACTATCCAGCTGGCCAGGGTCCGCAGTCTGCACTGTTTGTGAATCCTTCTTCCGTTAACTCTTTGCCTGTTACTAAGACTGGTCCTCCAATGCGTGGGAATGCTGAGATGTCAGTTTCCACTCAAGTGCCTGCTTTCAGGGAGAAGCTTACCTTGGAATATAATAGGGCAAAAAATACAACCTCTGAAGGCAGAAGAAAAAGAAATGAATTAATTCTTCGGAAACCGGCTGCCGCTGGATCACATTCTGATCTTTATGTGGCATACAAGGCTCTATATGAAAAGACAGAATCCACTATTTCATCAAATAGTTTAGATGGTAGTTCCGTTGGTGATAGTAAGCAGTTAAGCGTTGATGCCACTGAAAAGGATCTTGTGGCAGATGCGGATGACAGGCAGAGCAAAGCTGAACCAGATGATTGGGATTGGGATTCGGAAGATGCTGCTGATATTTCTACCCCCCAGTTGAAAACCTCGGAAAAAGGGGAACAGGTACATGGTGGCATGCTGCAACACGATGAAGATGCAAATGGAGTTATGGGGAAAAAGAAGTATTCTAGAGATTTCCTCCTGACATTTTCAGAGCAGTGTACCAATCTTCCTGTGGAATTTCAAATTACGTCTGATATTGCGGAGACCCTGATGCGCTCTAAAATCATTATTCCTAATCTTGTTGATCGTGAAATATGTACGAGTTCTGGAAGAGTTATAGATAGACCGACTGGTGTATCTAGACCTGAGCGCTGTGGGAGTGTTGTAATGGAGGATGACAAATGGAGTAAATCACCTGGTCCTTTTCCATATTTTAAGGACCGACGTCTTGAGATTGACCATGGAGGTAATGTCATAGGTTTTCGACCAGGACAAGGAGTCAACCATGGTGCTTTGAGCAATCCTCGTGGTCAGACTCCTGGTCAGCATGGTGGAGGGATTCTATCTGCTCCAATGCAGTCCATGGCATCGCAGGGAGGGCAAAGAGTTGATGCTGAGCGGTGGCAGCGTGCTAATGTTATTCAGAAGGGTTTAATTCCTTCTCCTCAAACTCCATTGCAGGTAATGCACAAAGCTGAGAAGAAGTATGAAGTAGGCATATGTTTGAAACGTAATACGAGTTCTTGAAAAGGTTTTTTGAAATCCTTGGCTCCTCCAATTCCTCCACATCTCCAGTCCCATACTCTGCAATTCTCACCTGCTCTCTCTCTCTTGCATGCATTGGCTCATGGCTTGTTGATATTAATGCCTACCTATTTTGTTACACTTGTTTTCCTATATTTGTCTGTGTGCCTGTGTGAGATATTTTAGGCCATTGGAAATGTTGTCTGGCATCTAAAACTATTGGTGGGATTGGAGACAGACAAGTGCCATTGGAAGCCGTTGATTGAGGGTCAAGAGAAAAAAAAAGATCATCAAATGGCCAAAAACAATTCAACTGCGGGGCAGTTATGCAACAAGTTCTGACTTTTGACCCTCCCATTCTGGTTTTACTTAAGCACAATATGATCCGAACCCAATTCTGGGTGCTGAATTTCTTCTGCTATATTTTTATTACTTATCTTTGTAATTATTTGCATATATAAATTATTGTTCTAATCCTTAGATATTTGTCAATTAGATGTCTTCCATTCCTACTACAAATATATCTTTTGAAGATGCCGAAAAGTCGGTAGCAAACTGGAACGGGGATCAAGAGGCAATATTTATTGAGTTGATGGTGGACGAAGTGAAGAAGGGAAATAGATTAATGACAACATTTAAGAAATGTGGATGGAAAAGGATTAGAGAGGAATTTTATAGAAAAACTGGGAAAAAATACAGGATGAAAGAATTCAAGAACAAATATAATAACTTGAAAGTAATATATAGAGAGTTCACACAACTGAGGGAAATACCTACAGGCTTTGGTTGGGATCCGATTGCTCAAACTGTAACAACAGCACCTGATTCAGTATGGGAATCTTATTTTAAGGTAAACATTTTATTGTTATTTAATAGTTTTTTGAATATTCATAATTAATAATATAATATGTTAATAATAGGTTATTATTTTAATGTAGGTTCATCCAAAAGCAAGAAGATTTCAAAAGGCAGGTTGTCCCATGTATGATCAATTGGTAATCATATATGGCGACACATCTGCTTCTGGGGAAATGGACGGTGCAAATAATCAAGATGTATCAGACAGCAATGAAGATTCTGATCATGGACAGGAGTTTCAAATTGAAGAGCTTGGCACACCTTTCTCTGCTACCCCATTGCCAAGTCAGTTTGATACCCATCAAGAGCATTGCCCTTCAAGTCATGAAAGACAACACTCACGATCTCGAACCCAAGGTAGCCAACATCGGTCGAGGAGTCGTTCGGGATTGGAGTTGTCTGATGCTATTTGTTATATGGCTGATAAAAGCAATGAACGAAATGAATCACGTACTCAAAGGCCATCATCAAGTTCGCCTTCTAGTGCTGAGCCATACTCAATGGCTAAGTGCATTTCAATTCTTGAAAGCATGGAAGGATTGGAGATGGAAACTTATTATAAAGCAATTGAGAAAATGGAAAACAAGATATGGCGGGAGGCATTCATTGAAATGTCTTATGAGCATAAGAAAGGTTGGTTGGCTAGACTTTAGGATTGGTATGGGATTGGTATTTAGTTTTTGTGATAATCAGACTTTGTTACAGGATTGGTATTTTGTTTTTGTGATGAAAGCTTCTATCATTAACTTTTTGATGTTGAATGTTTCTTATGTTGTTCGATACTGTTACGATTAATTACTTTGTCATTAGTAATTATTATAATCTTCTATTGCTATCTTAAATTTGTTTTGGTCTTATTATTTAGGTTGATATTTATTATTAGAACATGGATACAGATAGAGATTCATATGAAGAAGAATTTTTGAGAAATGAGATGGTAGCTGCAGCTGCTGTTGACTATCATGAGAGATACATTTGTAAAATACCATACAGAGATGATACGTTAACTGGGTCTGAATATGTTCATAATGTGGTTTATGGGAATCCAGAAAGATGTCCTGATAGTTTAGGATGAAATCACATGTATTTCTTAATTTATGCACTGCACTAAAAGAGAGAGGCTTCTTTCGTGATACACAGTATACATCTGTAGAATAGCAAGTTGCAATATTTTTATTGACGTTAGCACATAATTTTTCAAATCGAAAGATTGTAGATCGATTTCAACATTCAGGAGAGATTGTTTCTCGTTTTTTTGGTAAGGTTTTGAAGGCAATGGTTCGGTTTCGAAAGGGAAAGAAATTATAGTTCCGCCTTCTTTTACACAAACTCCTCTTGAAATTTGACACAATCCCAAATATTACCCATGGTTTATGGTAAGTTCGATTATCTTTTTGCATCATTATTTTATTGTAATTTTTTTTAATAATTATAAATAAAAAGCATATTTTTTTTATAGGCTTGTATTGGAGCAATTGATGGGACTCATATTAGTGCCAATGTATCATTTGATAAACAAATACCATATAGGGGACGGAAGGTGGCGATAACCCAAAATGTTGTGTGTGTTTGTTCTTTTGATATGCGCTTTACTTTTGTTTTAGCTAGGTGGGAAGGAACAGCACATGATGCACGGGTTTTTCTTGATGCAGTTACTAAACTTGAATATACGTTTCCACATCCACCAGAAGGTAAGTGAAGTTATTAAATTTAGTTTTTATTGTTAAAAAGAAACAAATAAATGATTTAATTTAGTTTTTATTGTTAAAAAAACAAATAAATGATTTCTGATAAATTTTTTATTCATTTATTAGGTAAGTGTTATGTGGTCGACTTCGGTTATTGTAACATGCAAGGTTATTTGACACCATTTCCAAGAGAGCGATATCACCTTCAAGAGTATAGAGGAAATAATCGTCAACCATCAAGAGCAAGAGAGTTTTTAATCAAAGGCATTCATCTTTGCGTAATATCATAGAACGTTGTTTTGGAGTTTTGAAAAAACGTTTTCCTATATTAAAGATGATGCCCCCATACTCACTTAAGATGAAACATCATATTGTTATTGCTTGTTGTGCATTACATAATTTTATCAGAATGCAAGCACGTGAAGATAATTTATTCATAGAATTTGAAGATGAGGAAATGGTGATTGAAGATGAGCTAGCAGGTTCAAATTCAGAACAACCCATAGAGATTGATGTGACAGCTAGATCTCGACGAGAGATGCCATAATTAAAAGACTCGATTGCACGTAAACTAGCTAGTGCATATGGATTAGCACAATGGTGATATTAGTTACTTATTTAGCCATTTGAATGTAATTAAATGACTATTTTATGAATCTTTTATAATATTGGACTTATATTTTTCGGTATATTTCTAAGTACAATACATAAATTGTTTACAATACTTTTATGAAAGCAAAAAGTAATTTCTATGTTACTGCAATTACAAAACATGGTTTTTTACTTTTTAGCAGCAAAGCAAAAGTTTACCAAACAGTTTGTTTCAAGAAAAGATCTTTTGAAAAGCATAAAATTGCTTTTTTGTTTGCTTTCTTGCTTTTAAAAGCAAAAGTGTTACCAAACGGAGGCTTAATATATTATATATTTATTAAATTTGGGTCTACTTAATTCATCTGATTTTTGTCGACATTTAATATATATAATATAAAAATTAGTGTTTTATATATACTAAATTTGTAATATAAAAATAATAAACACTGATTAAAATCCACAATAAGTCAGATATTCACATGATTAAATTGTGAATAAGTCAGATATTATTTTATATATTAAATTGTGAATAAGTTAGATATTCACATATATTATTTTTATATATTAAATTGTGAATAAGTCAGATATTCACATGATTTTTATATATATTAAATTTGTAAGTAAACCTCATTGGTTTACTTAATTTTGAGATCTGAGTAGTTTGTTGTCATGAGGGTAAAATTTTGGTGTTCTAATCTAGGTGTGGGAAAATATTTTCTTTCCATCATTTTCTATTGAAAAAAGCAGACCCTTTTGAGACATGTTTGGGCAATGAATGAAGGAAGCTATGACCGATATGTAACTGATATAGATGTGTTAATTTTCTTGACTAGATGTAACTGATATAGATGTGTTAATTTTCTTGACTAGGTGCTTTCATAATTTTTCATCATGTAAAATGTTTTCTATTTAATCTGTCTCTCATATTACCTTTTAATTCTTGGGACTCATATTTTCAATATTGGATTTGAACCCAACTTCTACCCTACAATTCACATGGCTGACATTTAATTTGGCAACAACCTTTTGGGTGGGTTCAAAATCAGATTGGACAACTCCACAAGTCGGGTCTTGGGGTCAGCTTTCACCCAATAGAAACCAAGACCCAGGGTCACCTTATTGGTGCTTAAAGCCACCATTAGGTTTTACCTTTTAAACCCTCGTTCCAAGCTTACAAGGTTATCAGAGTTACATCTCGTGAGATGGATTGAAATCCTTTTTGTAAAATGTTCCTTCATCAACCTTTTCCACATTGCAGCACCTTACGCCTACAACATCAAGCACTCTAAGAACGCATGGCAAAAGATTTCACCTCGGATTAGGGCTGGAAATGGGTCGGATATATATCCGAATTCGATCCGAAATTGGCAAATCCAATCCAAAGTCTAAGATCCATGGTTCGAATATGGATCTGAAATCTAAGATCCGAAAGAATTCGGATTCAAATACGAATATACATATATCCAACCGAATAGGATCCGATCGAAATCATATATATCCTATACGTAAACCTAGAGCAGACATTGGTTAGATTGTAGACCATTTATAAACTACGGTTGAACCATCATAACTAAAACCAAAAACCTTTGAGAACAATTTGCCATAAATCTAAACTTTTTCTCCTCTTTGTTGCTGCCACCCTCCGGTGACTGGTACCTGCAAACCCACTTAAAGAACCAATTCTAAAACCTCCTATTTTGCTTTGAAATTCTATTGTCCAGAACAGGCCGGTCGTTCTAAGTTATGGGGTACGATTTTTTTTTGCCAGTCGCTCAATATCCACTGTTGCGTGGTGCTTCAAATTTGAAGTTCAAACCCATTTCTCATTTAAATCTCTCTGAGTAGGGCTGGCAATGAGTGGGATATATATCCGAATTCGATTCGAAACCGAAATTTGCGAATTCAAATATAGGATTTAGATCCGTGGTTCGAATACGGATTTGAAATCTAAGATCCAAAAAAATTCGGATTCAAATACGAATATCCATATATCCGATCCGTATTCGACCGATTGCCACCCCTACCTCGGATAAGATCATATCCCAGCAAGATGAAGAGATTATGGGTGTACTTGGGTGGGTTTTATTTTGTTTTGAAGTAAACCCAAAACCAAACTAAATTATAAAAAATTTAAATTAAAAAAACAAACCAGGACAAAATGTTGAATCTATAATCAAATTTGAAATTTTTTGGTTGGTTTTGTTTCTAATCTAGTCAAAGTTATATTGTTTCTACAAATAGTTTCCAAGATTCAAAACCTTGTTTGTAATTGGGCCGTTTGGTAGGGTTTCTGGATTATGATTTAGATTTTGAAAAACTAGATTCTCAATATTGATTCTTAGAATTGAAAATCTTGTTTGAATGCTTTAGATTTTAACTTAATTGTTTAGATTGGCCCCACCACTATGAATAGCCCCAGTTACCACTTGGGTTTTCTTATTTTAATCGTCAAAATCTGTAGAAACACATAAAAAGTAGATTGTGGTTTTTAATTAGATTTTAACATCTGATTTGACAATCCAGCTTTCAAAAACCATATCAAACAGCTTAATGGATCTTGGTTTCAATCCTACAAGAATCCAAAAACCACAAACCCTACCAAACTGATAGATGAACATATAAGGTTTCTATAAACACGCTTAATTCTTACTTATTTATTTATTATTTTTGGGGCGAGCAGTGGGGTCGAGATGCTTCATCTTTTGTCATCTCGTCACTTTCGAGTGAGTGCTTGTCAACGTAATCCCAAAGCTGCTTTGCTGCCTTTCCGTGAAAAAGCCCTTTGGAGGAGACTTGGAGTCTTGACTCTAGGAGCGCCACGCAATGCGTGCGTATAACGCACCCAAATTATTTGCTGACCACATACTCCTTCTCTACGCTACACGTGGATCCCATGCTCTCGGTCCCACTTCAAGATACGATCTCTTGATTTCTGACCGTTCATAATACGAGAGACCTTTTTGTCTCTACCCAAACCAACCACAATCTTGATTTTAAGTTCGAAATGTAGGAATCCACGAAGCAAGTATATTATAACTACGGTGTTACCGTAGCACTGTAACACTACGCTGCGCCTACGTGGCGTGCAAAATCTCAAGGCCTTGTTTATTTCCTTGTAGTTAAGTTACCACATATCACATTGGGATCCTTTCTTTGGACACTTGGCTTTTGTCTTGAAACAGAACTTACTTTATTGCTTTTGCTTCTCTCTTTTCTCGCTGGTTTCAACTTTCAACAAGTAAGAAAAATGAACAAAACAGGCTCAATAGAAAAAAGAAAAAGGAATTAAGAGATGTAAAATGAACAAGGGGCTGTTTGGAGAAATATTGGAAAATAAAAGTTCTTTTTTTTTTTTAAAGATTCATAGATGCAAAAGCTTTGTGTGGTGTTATTAAATTCTAACTTGATTAACATTTACCACCTGGGTTTTAGATTACTAATATGAGATGATGATAAACATATGTAATCATGGTTTTTTAATATTTGTCATTATTGTATTATTAAACAATTGCAATGATGTTAGAAATCACAGATCAGAAGATGCTCATTAATTTTGTTGTAATAAACTTGATTTAGTGAAACACAAGTTGGCTATTTTTTCCAAGAAAAAAAAGATAAAAAATTTAGTTTTCTTTTTAATCTTTTATTTATTTATTTATTTATTTTTACTGTACCTATAGTCTGACAATTCTTGATATTGCATTGACTCATGTAAGATAATTCAGAGAATATGTACACCCTGTATGAATGATTCTTACCACATTCCCTTCATAATGTTGTTTTTAGCACTACAATTTGTCTTGGTTCATTGGCCATAATTCGCTATTAATAAAACTATATCTCCCATTTTCCACCTAAGTCTTCTTTTGGACATCGAGAAACTGCATTGTAAGAATCCATTACTTCTTGCGGCATAGTTTCTTTCACTTTCAAACCTACAAATCTTATTTTCATCTCGCATTTTCTCAGATTTTGGGTCATGTGGAATCTTTTTTACTATTCCAGGTGTCCAAATACCAAAATATCACATTCACCATGTTTGTTGATTTACTTCGGTTAATAAAGCTGTTAAAAGGTTGCAAAATCGGTAATCTTATATGTAGCAGCACAAGGCAAGAGAAAAGAAAAAATGAGGCATTAAACAAGTAAGAAAACCCATAAACTTGCTTCTACTACCTAGAAAAAAAAAAACCCTATCAACTCTCTTTATAATAAGGGGAAATTATGGGAAAGGCCTGTACTTCAAACTTTGAAGTATGTAGGTCTCCTTTTGGTGAAAATTTATAAAAAAAAGGTCTCACATGAATAACATGTGAGCACCAATTTCCAGATCATACAATGATACAAGTATAATCATAGTAAGATACAAGCGCAATCATACGAGAGCACAATCATAGTGGAATACATGCACAATCATATGGGATATAGCATAGTATGATACAAGTATAATCATACAAGGATACAAGCATGATCATGGTAGAATACACATATATTCATATGCAATATCATAAAAACAAGTGAGGGTAGACCTGGAAATTGGTGCTCACATGCTGTTTATATGAGGCAATTTTCATAGTTTTTCACCAAAAGGATGCCTGCAGACGTTTGAATTACAGGCCGTAAAGGAGAAGTTAACTAATTGTACATTTTCTTGTGTATTTTTGTTTTGTGAAATGTTAACTACAATTCTCATCCTTGTAATTTTAAAACAAGGACAAGGAAACCTCGTACATGAGGAAGTGGAGTTGCCTTAGATCTTCAAAATATAAAAATATGAAACAACCCAAAATGACATCTCTTCACCACATAAAAAGTGAAAAAACAAAAAAAGAAAAGAAAGAGACGACGAACACCAAGTCCGTAATACGTACACATAAGCGCAAAGAGCGAAGAGCACGAGCCCTTTGATCTCCTCAAAAACCTACTTTTGACCGCTTACTTGAAGGTTGGTTTTGTTAAAGGACACCCTAACCCTCTCTCTCTCTCTATATGTGTTTTTGTTTTTTTATCTTTCTCTTTCATAACTCTTCCTTCTCAGCCAAAAAAACCACGCGATTCGAGTCTTATGCACTCTTTTCTCTCGCGTTTTCTTTCTCTGTATATCTGTCGTCATGATTCCCGCCATTATCTTCTTTACGTTTTGTTGAATTGAAAACCCTAATTTGTGATATATATTTGTTCTCTCACTGTCGTTTCTTCAGGTAAATTGGCGAAATACTTGAATAATGGGGTTGGTGGATGTTAAATTGTGTGTTGTTACGTGGGTTTGGGTTGTAATGCTGATTTTCTAGGGTTTCTGGGGTCATTTTTATGTTTTGTAATCTGGTTTTGTGTTTGTGATGATGGATCTGTTTGTTTTCTTAATCTGTTTTTTTTTTTTTTGCAGAGGAAGAAAATAAGCGAGAGGGGAACGAGGGTTCGGATTTATGTCCCTTAATCAATCAAGGTCTGACAAGAGCGAGTCGCAGTACAGAAAATCTGGTCGATCCGGAAGCTCCGGTCAGCAGAAGAGCTTCGCAGGCGGCGCAGGGAAGGGCGGTGGCGGGACCGCCCCTCCACAATCTCCTTCGATCAATACATCCTCGCCGTTGTCGGGGAGCCGAAGGTACTCTTTAATTTTTCCTTTTTTTGATCATGATCCAGTTTCCGTTTTTTGCGTGGTGATTTAGAGAGAAGTTTATTGAAAACTTAGGGTTCGTTATGTGAGTGTTGTTTTGGATATTTCAGCCTTAAGAAGCCTAATGGACAAGGAGGGCACTCTAGGGTGAGCAATACCAGTGCAAATTTGGAGCCGAAAACTGCTACTGCTCCCCGAAACGTACAGAATGGTGTCCATGTTCAGTCCCCATTACAAGGTACGGAAAAAATTTTGTATTTTATTATGTATATTTTATCTTTAGGCAGTATTTATGTAACTTTATTAGTAATTATTGGATTATGATTGAACAATATATGTAGAGAATTTTGTGCTTCGAATGTTGGTTTTAATGGATTCTGTTGAATTGGTACAATGTTTTGTTACTGATTTTTTTCTCTACTTGGTTTCTACACAGGATCATCCGATGCACCAGTCTCTGGTGCTGCGGTCAAGCCGACCGATCCATCCACTTATAGAACGACCCGAGCTGTTCCAAGGGCTCCATCTTCTCAGTCTTCCAGCGGAGCTTCGGCTACAACACCCCCAAATCCTGCAAAAGGTATTACCTTTATGCATCTGGTGTGTTACCTAGTCATGGCATGGGAAATCTCTCTCTCTCTTTTTATTTGCTGATGGGCTGATAATTACCATCACTCGGTTTGGTGCGCATGGATGATAGGAATTATAGAATTGTGGTTCTTTTCTAGTTGCATGAATTAAATTTGTGTCACAGTATAAAAGTTTTGCTCACAAATTTTTTTTGGTCAAGCTTGCAATAGGCTTGGATTTTCATTAATTCTGTTATACTGAATTTGATGCTGATTCTGTCTTTCAATGCCATTATCTCAGGAGATGTTTCTAGGAACTTCCCTCTTCAATTTGGGACAATAAATTTCATGAATGGGATGCAGGTATATTATATTCTCTTAAAATTTCTCTATAGCATAAGATTTTTTTTTTGTTTTAAAATTTTCTTATTTCGCTTCTTCTCTTTTGTATTGCTTCTGGTTTTTTTTATTGTTTAAAACTAAGAAGAAACTATTATGTGCCCTTTGAGTTTGTAGATACCTGCCCGAACAAGCTCAGCTCCCCCAAATATAGACGAGCAGAAACGCGATCAGGTGTGTTTGCCTTGGAACTTCTCCACTCCTTATGGTAACGTGTTATGGTCAAAATGGTTAGAGGGCTTGATTTGAGTGTTTCATCAGTTTTTTGGTTTTGGTTGTATTTGTCGGATTTTATGACATCTGTTATTACTTATTAGAGCTAGCCTCCTTGTCTTGAGTTCGCGGCACAGAGAGGTTTACTTGGAGCAAAGCGGTAACCGTCTCAAAAAACAGAGAAGGCCTATCTGTTATCTGAAATGTGAGTTTGTGTAAAGAAGGGTTGGCTGGAACGCAGTGAGCTGTGGGGATACATGTTTCTAGTGGGAAAGTTGCCTACTAAAGCTAGAGCTGCTTAGGACTAGTATGATCTTTTGCTGCAATCCCAAATGGTTATGCAGTTTGATTGGATACAGTCCCTCACATCTAGGGAATTTTTTTTTTAATATGAGTAATGAGATAAGTTCCATTAAAAGGAAAGGAGAGAATAGGGAAAAAACAAGAGCCCACACATGAGGAATGGATGAAAACACCACAATCTAAGGATTTTGATGTGCTGGTTAGGTTAGAGACAATCCTAGGATTGATGGTATGTGTCAAATTGGATCCTATACTTTTTTTGGGATCGCATACACCATCTTGCTTCTACTACTGATGGCCTTGACTGCTCACACTTTAAAAAGCTTTCACTATAGTGGCAAGTAACTTCTAGTCTACTAGGATGGCTAAAACTGTTTTTCTTGTTGGTTGTTTCATATACGGTTCACACTCTGGTGGCTGATAGTTTTTTCCTGTTAATTTTAGCATCTCCCACATTTTTCTGCGGTACCTCTTCACAAGTCAAGCCTGAGGCGTTAAAGTTATCTTTGACATCCAAAGTTACAAACCTGAACAATATGTGATAAGAACTGATGGAACATTTTAAATAAGATGCATATAGTTTTGGGATTGCAACATCATGTTGTATGAATGATATAAAACTGTATTGCACCTTATCTCATGCCCTTTCCATAATATTTTCTATTGTTTTTATGATTAACTAGTTATTATGCATGTTATCTTATACAGTAACCTTCAAAATCTGAGATGAGGCCGCCACATTGATGTATTTTTGAAATTTGTCCCGAGAAGGATCACAATCTGAGAAGTTTTTCCCATTTTTGGTATCTATTCTAATTATATTTGCCTGGAATATAATGTTGTAGTCTTAGTTGAATGTTTATCAAGTCATTTCACCATGTTGTAGCTGCAGGTAACATGACTTTTGGTCCCATTTTTGGGTTTCTTTGATTGAGATCCCTGATTTGTGTTTCCTGTTTTGTTGCTTGGGGAGTTGAGTTTTTGTTATCTTTCTCAAGTCCATGGATCTTTTTTTTGCAGGCACGCCATGATTCTTTTAAATCTGAGCCCACATTGCCTATTCCTTCTGTTCCTAAGCATCAGCCAAAGAAGGATGTGACCAGTATCAATGCTTCAAACACTGGGGAATCCCATTCTTCATCTCAGGCCAAAAGGGATGTGCAATCTCATGCTCCGATTGCATCTGCTGCCATTCAGACCCAGCATTCTCCTGTTATCCCTATCACCGGCATTTCAATGTCAATGCCGTTTCAGCAGCCACAAGGTCCTATACAATTTGGTGGCGCTAACCCGCAGATTCAGCCTACAGCTGCTTCATTGCAAATGCCAATGTCATTACCTGTAGGGAATGCTTCCCAAATGCAGCAACAGGTGTTTAGTCTCCAGTCTCATCCTTTGCCACCTCAGGGGTTGATTCATCAGGGACAGAGCTTGAGCTTTGCACCTCAAATGGGTCATCAGCTGGGCCCTCAGATGGGAAACTTGGGAATTGGTATGAATCCACAGTTTGCACAGCAGCAGGCTGGAAAATTTGGTGGTCCCCGTAAAGCTGTCAAAATCACTGATCCTAAAACTCATGAAGAATTGAGGCTCGATAAAAGGGCAGACCCATATATGGATGCAGGGTCAGTAGGCATTAGGTCACAGAACAATCTCCCATCTCAATCCCAGCCCATTCCATCGTTTGCTACTCATCAGATCAACTATTACTCTCCGGTACAGCCAAACACTTATAATTCCCCTTCCATATACTTTCAAAATCCAACATCTCTCCCTTTAACAAGTACCCAGATGACATCTGGTTCTCCAGCATCAAGGTTTAACTATCCAGCTGGCCAGGGTCCGCAGTCTGCACTGTTTGTGAATCCTTCTTCCGTTAACTCTTTGCCTGTTACTAAGACTGGTCCTACAATGCGTGGGAATGCTGAGATGTCAAACTCAGAACATCTTCATGATTCACGTACTATCACATCTGCTCCTGCTTCCATACAGGTGACACTGAAACCAGCTTCTGGATCTTATGGAGAAAAGATTGGGTCCTCTTCAGTGTCGATTAGTGCACCTGTTGTTAGTAAGGATGAGTCAGCTAAGGTATTAAGGGCAGCTAGGGAAGCTAGCTCAATTCCTTCGCAAAAGGACCCTGAATTTCTTACAGAAAGCTCTATGCGACAGTCAAGAGCTCTTCCTGAAGCATCTCCTTTCAACCAATCACATGTTATTTCCAAACACTCTGCTTCTGCGTCTGTTGCTGTTTCAGTGGAGAGAATTTCCTCTATTTCTTTTGCGTCTACTCCTTCTGAGGATACTGCATCTCTTTTGTCCAATAATGAAGGCAGAAGAAGGGAAACAGTTAGAAGGTCAGACTCTTTTAAAGATAATCAGAAAAATTTGAGCAAGAAGGATCTACGACAATCCCAATCGTTGCATCAGGTAATATGTTCAGGTTTTATATAAGTTTCTACCTTTTAATACGTAATTTTTGGCTCTAATAACTTGTGGAAATGGGCTACCTGCAGGTTGATGCTTCTGATTCTACCAGTAGTCCAAAGTCTTCTTCATTAATAACATCCACAGATGATGTCAAATCTGGTGATACAATACCGGTTCCTCCGCAGATGGTGATTGAACCATCTTCCACTATTTTGAGCTTGCCTTCTCTGGGTTTGGAAGAAGGTTACAGCTCTTCACAACATGGAGCCGATGAAAGTTTAAATGGTAGAACAATTTTGGCTCCATCAGAAACTTCTGAATGTTTGTTGGGACCTATCAGAAAGCAATTAACTGATGCTACTGATGCTTCTGAAGCATTGACTGATAGTGTTGAACTTGGAAAGATGTCCACCGAGGAACCATTGGACACATCTGGTTGTGGAACTGTTTCTGATGGTTCTGGGACTGTTCATCATGTGAAAGAAGGTGATCATGTACTGCAGATGAGTCAACTGAAAAATGAACCTGTAACAGTTGAAAATAAAACCAAGCTGCCTGAAGGGACTAAACAAGAGGACAGTAATTTTGAGATCCTTCTAGTGTCTGATTCATCCCGGTCTTCGGAAATAAGTAAACAAGGTGATGAGGATGCCCATCTGAAAGTACCTGTTGATAATGAGCATGGGATTGGGACTGTTGAGCCTGAACAGGGGGAACCTATGAAAGAATTAGCTGGTTGTGGCTTGGAAAATGATAGGACAACTGTGAACTTGGTGGGGTCGATTACTGCATCTTCAGACTCCATCGAGGCTGAAGCTGCTTCTGGACTTGTTTCATCTTTGGCCTCTCATGAAGATAAGACTTACACTTTGGATTCCTGTAAAAGTATAAATACCAAGGAAGTTGCCACTATGGATCCCGGTGTAAATCAGGAGCTGGCTCCCATCCCAACCTCCATTTCTTCAGAAGCAGCTTCTAAAGCTGAGGCCAGAGGTGTAGAGGACACTGGAAGTGGGCCAATTTCCACTCAAGTGTCTGCTTCCAGGGAGAAGCTTACCTTGGAATCTAATAGGGCAAAAAATACAACCTCTAAAGGCAAAAAAAAAAGAAAAGAAATTCTTCAGAAAGCGGATGCCGCTGGATCACATTCTGATCTTTATGTGGCATATAAGGCTCTAGATGAAAAGACAGAATCCACTGTTTCATCAGATAGTTTAGATGGTATTTCCGTTGTTGATAGTAAGCAGTTAAGCGTAGATGCCACTGAAAAGGATCTTGTGGCAGATGAGGATGACAGGCAGAGCAAAGCTGAACCAGATGATTGGGAAGATGCTGCTGATATTTCTACTCCACAGTTGAAAACCTCGGAAAAAGGGGAACAGGTACATGGTGGCATGCTGCATCACGATGAAGATGCAAATGGAGTTATGGGGAAAAAGAAGTATTCTAGAGATTTCCTACTGACATTTTCAGAGCAGTGTACCAATCTTCCTGTGGAATTTGAAATTACATCTGATATAGCGGACATCCTGATGGGCTCTAAAATCATTACTCCTAATCTTCTTGATCGTGAAATAAGAGTTATAGATAGACCAACTGGGGTATCTAGGCCTGAGCGCCGTGGGAGTGTTATAATGGAGGATGACAAATGGAGTAAATCACCTGGTCCTTTTCCATATGTTAAGGACCCACGTGTTGATATTGGCCATGGAGGTAATGTCATAGGTTTTCGACCAGGACAAGGAGTCAACCATGGTGTTTTGAGGAATCCTCGTGGTCAGACTCATGGTCAGCATGGCGGAGGGATTCTATCTGCTCCAATGCAGTCCATGGCATCACAGGGAGGGCAAAGAGTTGATGCTGACCGGTGGCAGCGTGCTAATGTTTTTCAGAAGGGTTTAATTCCTTCTCCTCAAACTCCATTGCAGGTAATGCACAAAGCTGAGAAGAAGTATGAAGTAGGCAAAGTTTCCGATGAGGAACAGGCTAAACAAAGGCAATTGAAGGGTATCCTCAACAAGCTTACTCCTCAAAACTTCGAAAAACTATTTATTCAAGTCAAAGAGGTTAACATTGACAATGCAATTACTCTCACTGGTGTCATCTCACAGATCTTTGACAAGGCACTCATGGAACCAACTTTCTGTGAAATGTATGCTAACTTTTGTTATCATCTAGCTGGTGAATTGCCTGATTTCAGTGAGGACAACGAAAAGATCACCTTTAAAAGATTGCTTTTGAACAAGTGCCAGGAAGAATTTGAGAGAGGGGAAAGAGAGCAAGCTGAAGCTAATAGAGATGAAGAGGAGGGTGAGATCAAACAGTCTAAAGAGGAGAGGGAAGAGAAAAAAATCAAGGCAAGAAGAAGAATGTTAGGAAATATTAGATTGATTGGAGAACTGTACAAAAAGAAAATGTTGACTGAGAGAATAATGCACGAATGCATCAAAAAGTTGCTGGGTCAGTATCAAAATCCAGATGAAGAAGATGTTGAAGCTCTATGCAAGTTAATGAGCACAATTGGTGAAATGATAGACCACCCAAAAGCCAAGGAACATATGGATGCATATTTTGACATGATGATGAAATTATCGAACAACATGAAATTATCTTCTAGGGTCAGGTTCATGTTGAGGGATGCAATTGATCTGAGAAAGAACAAATGGCAGCAGAGGAGGAAAGTTGAAGGACCGAAAAAAATTGAGGAGGTACACAGGGATGCAGCTCAAGAACGACATGCACAAACGAGTAGGCTTGCTCGTGGTCCAAGCATTAATCCTTCAGGGCGGAGGGGGCAACCTATGGATTTTGCTCCAAGAGGGTCATCTATGTTAGCTTCTCCAAATGCCCAGATGAGTGGTTTTCGGGGGATGCCGTCACAGATTCGTGGATTTGGCACTCAGGATGTTCGAGCGGAAGAAAGAAATCCTTATGAGAGCAGGACACTATCAGTTCCCTTACCACAGAGGCCAATAGATGATGAGTCTATTACTCTTGGTCCCCAAGGTGGTCTTGCTAGAGGGATGTCTATCCGAGGACAGCCATTGATGCCAAGTGTTCCTTTGGTGGATAATTCTTCAAGCACTGGAGACTCCAGAAAAATTTCAGCTGGTCCAAATGGTTATAATTCTGCATCAGAGTGGACACCTTATAGTTCAAGAGAAGAACTTTTGCCTAGATCCATCCCAGAGAGGTTTATGGGACCACCAGCTTGTGACCAACCAAGCTCTCAAGGACGTGGTATGTATTATGGTAATAGGGACTCCCGGACCGGTGATCGTTCTTTTGATAGATCTATGGCAACTGCCACTGCCCCCTGGGTGCAGGGATCCGCTGTCACGGAAAGAAGTGTTCATTCAGAAAAAGTGTGGCCTGAAGAACACCTACGAGATATGTCAATAGCAGCAATCAAAGAATTTTACAGGTTTATTCTGGTTTCACATATGTTTTTTGCTTTTTTAAATCCCTTTTAATATATATATTTTGTAAATCTGCAGTACCCTTGTTATTGTGCTATCTTCCAAGTTTTATGCATTTCAGGCATGGGAACTGGTTTTTTCAAGCTTATCTGCCACCAAAAAAACTATATGCGTTTTTCTGATTCTTATTTTTGTTTTTTTTTTCCCTTTCCTATGTTGTTGATTTGCATAAGGTTGCTTTTTTAACCATTTGATATCATTTATGGTTTCATATGTATGTTTTATTGATCCCAATTGGTTATACTTTTAACATATCTATGCTTTTATGTTAGAGGCACTTGCTTTGACGTGAAATTTCCTATTTCTTAAACCATGCTATTTTTTGTACCATCCTGTAACCCTTGCGAGAATGTATTCAACTATGTTCAAGGTTCTTTCTTACTGGGGCAACAGCCAGACATTATTATTGTCATGCAAGAGTCATATAGAGTTGGTTGTTGAAAAGTTCCAACTTGGAATTATTTGAAGCCAAAACTATGGTTTTCATGGGAGACGACTTTAGCTGGCTTGAGAAATGACTGTGTGCCAGAAGCATCTAATCTTGTACATATGCTTGGGTGAAATGCGTTCTTAAGTGTTTTGAGGACTTGCATTATGGAATATTATAGTCCAAAATTTGACTGTTTACAAGTAACTAAGGAGGTTTGGCAAAAAAAGGTTCTTCAGCATCTTATTTTCAGAACTAATAATGGAATTCATCATAATGACTGGAAGTTCAATGGGCTAAGGTTTTAAGGTGCAGTCCTTGGAAGAAAATCCTTGCTCCATTTCTTTTTTCGCTCCTTGGGAACAATTGTTTTTGTACTTCAGAGTGACCCTTAAGAAGATAGGGAAGTGAGGCGGAGGAGGAGGAGAGAAAAGAAGGGGGGGGGGGGGGGGGGGGGTGGGTGGGTGTGTTTGGTGGTTGCTTGATACCTAGTAAAAGTCTCTCTTTTTTCCTGTGTCTTATAACGATATTATTATATATTTACATTCTTTTTTTGTCTTCAGATGACTTGGCAAGTAACTTTGGCTTAACCAGGGTGAAAAACCGGAATGAGTCTGGCTAAAAAAAATGTGTCCAGCTCCTTTTTGAAAGTTATTAGTCGTCTTTCTTTTCTATCATTAAGTGTGATACTCAGTTGCATGAGTTAGATCTGGTAATCAAGGAATCCTTTGAGTGTCAGAGCCTTTTTTCTAGGATTGCTGCCTAACTAGATTAATGCTAATTATGTAGTCCAGGAGTGTTGCTTGGAATCAATTATATCTATAATCGGGGATGGTAGTGTGCATGTTGCTCATCAAATCAGTGCTGGATGGCTTAAATGCAAGCAGCTTTTGATGTGTTATTTGATCAATGTGTTTAACTCAAACTAAAAGGAAAATTTTACCAAGCAACCTTCAGGCTTATTCTGATTTATGGCTTAGGGTGGCATGGCTGATATGAATGGAGCAGGATAGGGGAATTTTTTTAGGAGAATTCCTTTGCATTAGAACAGTTGTAGGAAAAATCAACGTGGCAATTGCATCATGGGTCTTCTCTCAGGTAGAGCTCTTTGGTAATACATTCCTTGACATTGTCAGGGACTGGGGGAGCATATTTTTAGCCAACATTGGCAGGGAGGCACCTTCAGTAAGCCTCATCGAACTTGGTGTTGATGGGTGTTCCTTGGGAATATCCAGGAGAATCAAGTTTGAGTGTGGTGTTCAGGGACTCGTGTGGAAATATTCTGTGTGTTTTTTTAGCGGACCTATAGGTGGTGGTGATTTTACTATAGCTGAGTTGTTGGAAGTTTTTTTGGGGCATAGAAAGCTCCATGGAGGAAGGAATACTGCATTTGTTACTAGAAGGGGATCCAAAGACCGTTACAGGGTGGATGGAGTCAACTCAATTTGGCCCTTGGCAGTTTAGACATTAGGTAGGAAAAGCTAGAGCCAAAGCTTGTGTGTTGAACACATCATTAAGACTGGTACCACAAGCATGTGCTACCTTGTGCATCTTGTTGCTCTACCAGTATAGAGCCTTGCTGGTCTTTTTGGGGAAATCTGAAACAAGAAATGGAGTGAATAGGAATTGGTGGTTTGTTTTCAGCCCTTGATTTCTCCTTTTTTTTTGATGATTAATGGTATATGCTATATATTGATTCAAGTAAAAATCTACAAGTATTCTTCTGACCAATACAACAATCCACACTACTATACAGACCCACTAACAATCCCACTAACTCCCTTGTGAACACCTAGCATAGTGATGGAACAAGCAATTCCGCCACCACCCAACTCCTCAAGCACATAATGAAGGGAAATGAGGAAACAATCCCATAATCGTCCTACAGAGAACCAAAGCGGCCCGACGCTAGTCCCCTAGACGCAAAATCCAACTGGCGCCGCCCTCTCCATACACCCAAAATCTCTGATGATGCCAAGTCGTGGAGCTCATGAATAACCGAAGCCCATGATGTGACGGAAACCATAATGGTATCAAAAACCCGTTCCACCGACCTGCACACATCCTGAAAGATCTTGGAATTCCGCTCCAACTAGACATGCCATATTACTGCGTGAAACAGAAGGCTATAAATGATGGTACCATCCTTTTTTAAACCACTATTCCTCCACTGAGCAAAACATGCTCCAAGCGACTCAGGAAGCACCCATGAAACCCCAATCATCCGAAAAAGTCGCATCCAAATATTAGCAACGAATGGACACTGTACAAATAGGTGATCAATGATCTCCTGCCCTCATACACATAATGCACACCTGTGGTGATAATGACATCAATTTCCATCTTCTTTGGAGTCAATCAGTCGTGTTAATTTTATACAATAGAGCTGTCCACAGAAAGGCCTTAACCTTAGAGGGGACCTTAGGCTTCCATAATCTTGCTACTAAGAAAGAAGGCCTAGGGCATGAGGGGTTTTGACATACTTTGCTGAAAAAAATTTACAAGAGAATGTCCCAGAAGGAGTAATGGACCATATGACCTTATCAACACCTAATGGATCAAGAAATACCTCTTTAAGGCATCCAAAGAGAGAAGATATTTCTTCTAGTTCCACTGGTCTAAGGGCTCTCCTAAAAGGCAAATTCCATGAATTACCATTTGAAGAATTAAGGATAGTATATGCAACTAAAGCATTAGGACGAAGAGCTAAAGAAAATAGACGTGGAAACTGACTGGACAAAGAAAAACTACCCCACCACATGTCATGCCAAAACCGAATAGAAGAACCTGATCCAACCACTAACTTCACGTGGCGGTAAAAAGAGGAAGCCTGACTCTTGATGGCTTTTCGAGGGCATACCCCTGAAGGACAAGCTCTCAAGTTGATTGCCCACCCATTATTGTCTCTACCATATTTACTTGTGATAGCTTGGTAACATAAGCTATCTTTTTCCGTGCTAAAGCGTCAAAGCCATTTCGCAAGAAGAGAAGAATTTCGTTGAACAATATTGCCCAAACCCAGCCCTCCTTTATCCCTTCCCAAGCACACCTTCCACCCCACCAAATGAACTTTCTTGCCTTCCCTTCCTTCCCACAAGAAATGCCTCTACACTTTTTCGACTAAACCCACCACCCTCTTAAGCATCCTGAATAATGACATATAGTAAACAGGGAAATTGGCAAGGACTGCCTTTATCAATCTAATTCTACCCCCAAAGGAAAGGTAATTCTTTTTCCAAGCCGCTAAACTTTTCTCAACCCTTTCTAACACCGGCTCCCAAAACAGAAGGTTGCATGGAGAACCACCAAGGGGAAGCCCTGGATAGGATATGGGTCAAGACTCGACCTGACAACCCAGGCACCTACTAAACGACAAAGAGTCTTCCTCGCTCAGATTCACCCCCACTAGAGAATTCTTACCTGGTTAACCTTCAGCCCAGACACCGTATAGAAAGAATGAAGCATACTTTTCAACCATAAGATTTGGTTTCTATCTGCCTCCAAAAAAACCAGGGTGTCATCTGCGAATTGGAGATGGGAGATCGTCACTCCATTTCTTCCAACCTTAAAACCTTCAATCAAGCCTCTTTCTCTTCCCATCGAGATAAAGCTATGTAATGCCTCTGCTACCAGGGTGAAAAGGAATGGAGAAAGTGGATCACCCTGACGAATACCCCTAGAGGAAGCAAAGAAGCCTTTGGCCACCCCGTTAACCAAATTGAAAAATGAACTTTGTCCAGACATCCCTTCATCCATCGTCTCCACCTTGTCTCAAAGCCTTTCCATTCCATAACAGAGTCCAGGAATCCCCATTCCACACGATCATATGCTTTTTCAATATCAAACTTACACACTACCCCAGGAGTCCCCGCCCTCCTTCTACTCACCACACACTCATTAGCAATTAATGAACAGTCCAAAATTTGGCGACCCTCCACAAAAGCACTCTGATTTGCTGAAATCACATCAAGTAGAACTCTATTTAGCCTTAGCGACAACACCTTAGAAATAATTTTGTAGACGCTAGTGACTAAACTAATTGGCCTAAAGTCCTTAATGCCTATCACCCCTACTTTTTGGGAATGAGGACTAAAAATGTAGTATTTGTGGCCTTGTGGACAATTCCATTACGATAAAACTCCTTAAACACCTTTAGCAGGTCATCCTTTACTGTCTCCCAATTTCTTTTAAAAAATTCAATTGTGAATCCATCTGGCCCTGGTGCCTTATCCCCTTCCATTTCCCATACTGCCTCTTTTATTTCCTCCATCTCAAATTCCCTTTCAATCCACTCCTTCATCCCCTCACTAACCTTAGATTGGCCAACCTCTTTCAACTTAAATCTGAAATTCTCATCCAATGTGTAGAGATTGGAGTAAAATTGGCATAAGCATTGGCCAATTTCCTCGCCTTCGTCAATCACCCTTCCATCCACCTCCAATCTCGTAATAATGTTTTGGATTCTTCTTCCATTGGCAACCTTACGGAAAAATGCAGTATTCCCATCCCCCTCTTTCAACCACAAAGCCCTAGACTTTTGTTTCCAATGGATTTCCTCATATTTTAACACTCTTTCCTAGGATTCCTTTACCTCCACCCTTCTCTCCCTATCATGCATCGACCATTCGTTACTACCTTCTTTCTTATCCAAGAAAGCAAGTTCTTCCAAGGCCTTTTTTTTTCAATATCTCCACCCTTCCAAAATTTTCTTGGTTCCAAGGTTTGATCTTATTTTGAACCTCTTTAAGGCACCGCATAAAGAAGAAATCTGCCCACCCCGAAGCCTTACTTCTCCCTTCATCCCACCAATCCTTTACTAAACCCAAAAAAGATGGGTGGTAGAGCCACAAGTTTTCAAATCTAAAAGGAGCTGGACCCCCACCCAACAACTCATCTGACAATAGTAATGGAGAATGATCAGACAATGGTCTAGGAAGGAACCTTTGGGAGACTGACCTAAAGTGACTATCCCACGATTCAGACGCCAAACATCTATCTAATCTAGAACACAACCGAGGGAATTCAAAATTAGACCATGTGTATTGACCACCTAACAAAGGGTAATCTATCAACTCACATCGTTGAATCCACCTCGAAAAATTTCTCATGCTTCGAGTGACTCTAGGCCTAATTTTATTAGATTCATGGGAAACCGGTACACATTAAAGTCCCCAACAACTAACCATGGATGGGAATACCTAAGGAACAACTCCCTTAGTTCGTACCAAAACCTCTCCCTCCCCCTGGAACGACACGGCCCATACACAGCTGAAAGGACCCATCTAAAGCTATCTTCTAAAGATTCAAAACCCACGGATAAAGAGAATTCCCCCACCTGATTGTCAACCATTTGAATACTCAAAGAGTCCCATAATACCAAAATCCCACCCGATCTTCCACTAGCCTGCTTAAACTTCCATTCACTTGATTTCTCCTTTGACCTCTTATTTTCTTATCTTATGTGTGTTCCTTTTGATTCAGAATGAGGAACCTCACAGGTGCTTCCCTTTCTCAGCTTTCTTGAAGATTGATCCTATTTTGATCTCTATTTTTGTCCTCTGGAGTTTCTGAACTAAGATGAGACGAGTTGTGGTGATTTATTGATTGGCAAGATCCTCAACAGTATTTGTTGGTGATTTTCTTAAGCAGTGTTACTTTATTTAAATTTTATCTTCTAGAACTTTCTTGCAACTACTAAACTGTTGATTGGTGGACTTTGTCTGCTAGTCTTTGATTGATGCTATATATTACTATTTTCTGCATCAAAGAGTAGGAATTCCTTGCAGATTCAGTGCGGGATAGAGGAGTCTTTTCCTTGAGACCTCCATTGGGAATGAAAACCTTGATGCAAATCTATTTAGGACAAAGAAGGAAGAGGTGATAATGATTTTGATTCATTCAACCCATTTTTCCAAGAAGCTGCTTTCTTACAAGCACTTGAATAAAAATGCAGGGAACCTTAGTCCTGTCAGATGCTTTTGACATGTCCAGTCAAGTACAAAGATGCCATCTTTACTTCTAGATGTCTTTACACTCTGTTTCAATAGAAACAGAAGGAGCAATCTTGTCAAATCACATACGCAAAGGCCAGGCAACAGTCGGCCTCTTTTTCTTTTTGAAGTCAAAATTAATGCAACGCTTATTTCTTTGTTTTCAATATTGCTTGAGTTTGCCAGAGTTAGTTGTGAGACATAATGGAGAGGGGAGAAGTAGGTAGGAGTAATCTGTCATGGAGAAGAGGGATTTTAATTGAAATTTCTCTTATGTTTCCTTGGTCTTCATTTTTTGGAGGCTGAGGCTTGAAACTTGGGGGAGTCTTGGCCTTGACTGATGAGTAAGATACGAAAAGTCTAAGGTGGGCTAGAGACCTCTTTGTCATGGAAATTGTAAATAAATGTATTTTTTAAGTAGGTCTTGGTTCGAAGAGAGTTTGATTGCATTTGTACCATTCAAGAATTGAAGGATGAGAGTCATTTTTCGTTCATCCTTTGGTTGGGTCATTAAAGGCAAGGATGTGGATATTTATGAGGTAGTCGGTCAAATGTGGGTTTGTACTTTCTTTGCTACCCACGTGAGTTTTAGGAGTGAAATATGGCCGTTCGAGCTGCTCATGCCATTGTGTTGGGGAGAAATAAATGCACCAATGTAAAAATCTTTGTTACTTATTGATAGAAAAAAACAAAAAAAAAGAAAAAGATTAAGGAATATCTTTGTTTCTGATGCAATTCTCCACCAAATAAGAAAATTTCTTGCTATCTGGGGAAGGAAGCATCTAACTTTTGTGTGTGTGGTATTATCAGATCTTTTTCATGATGCTTTTTTTCATGTTGACTGATGTGCTTCCTACTATCTAACTTGTTACATACGTCTTCTATAACCCGAGTCATTGATATCCTAAGAATTGGCTAGGGGAGAGTTAACTATGGTTTCATTTGGTGTTGCTTGTCAAAAATTGCCACCCAAAAAAAAAGGGAAAAAGGAAAAAAGAAAAAATAGAAGAAATATATTGCTTTTGCTTCTATAAAGATCTTTTCATGAAGTAAAACTGTTTGGTTCATATTTGTTGTGCTGCAAAAAAGCATAACAATGGCATAAATTTGTTTTCTTGGTTAATTTTATTAGCAAATGCATTATTATGCAACCCATCTTAAACTAAAAAGCTTCTCTATCTAGATTTAGGTATTCATAAAAAAAATCTAGATTTAGGTGCTTTTTGAAGGTTTTAAAAGATTCTCTCTTTTCTCTCTCTGGGATGGTTCTTTCTTCTGAATTCTCTCTTTAGAGGATTTTCTCTCTAGGATTCTCTCTTTAGAGGTTTTATCTCTCTAGAATTCTTTCTAGAAGCTTTTTTTTCATTCTAGGATCCTCTCTAAAGGGTTTTATGTCTCTAGAATTCCCTTTGGAGATGGGTGGTGGTAGTGGTAGAGTTGGTGGGTGGTGTGAGTAGTAGTAATAAGTGATGGTGAACTTTCTTTGCTTTCAAAATCTCAGCTTTTTTGGAGAGAAAATTTTTTACGTTGGAGAGAAAGAGGAAGAGAATTGGAGAGAATATCACTTTCCTTTGTTCTAACCAAACGCGAGAAAAGAAAATTTTAGCATTTTCTTTTCTTTTCTCCCCAAATCCAGGGTTCCAAACACAGCCTTAGAGAATTTTCTCTTTAGGATTCTCTCTCTAGAAGATTTCGTATCTCTAGGATTTTCTCTATAGAAATTTATACATTTTTTTCTAAAGGATTTGTTTCTCGTATTCTCTCTCTGAATTCTCTTTATAGAGGATTTTATTTAGATTCTCTCTGGGGGAAAAAAGAAGAAGCATTTCCCTCTTTCTAGAGTTCTTTTTCTTTCTTTAGAGCATTTCCCACTCTAAAGCATTTCCCTTATCTTTCTAGAGTTTTCTCTCATTAGAACCTTGTCTCTAGATTCTCTCTAAAGTATTCCCCTCTCTAGAGTTCTCTCTCTCGAGAACTTTCTCTCTCTAAATTCTCTCTAAAGTATTTTCTCTTTTTGGAGTTCTCTCATTAGAACTGTCTCTTTAGGATTTTGTCTCTCTAGGACCCTATCTTTCTAGAACCTTCCTCTCTTTCCTCTTTTTAAGTTATAAGACAAAGGTGATGTTGGAGCTTCAATCTCTCCCAAGAAAACTATTGGGCCTTTGTCTAATTTGTGAGAAGCACCGCATAAAAAAAATAAAAGTATAAAAATTTTGTTTCTCACTTGTAGCAAATTCTGTGTGGAGGGGAAAAAATGCATCTTAGAACATTTACCAATGCTGATATCGTCTTTTAAACCATGATTTTGATTAAATAAGCAAAGGCAAATGCAGTCTCTGTATTCTTTTCCTATAAGGCAATTTTCAGGTGACCAAGTCCAGTTTGACATACGCATCCATTTCTCATCCTTGTCCTCTTCCTACGGGTGAAGGATTTGATAAGAGGGTATTTTTTGACGAATGGACTCCTCAACTCTGTACCATTCTCAGAATTATCATAGCTCAGTCATGGTTACCACAAAAAAGTCTGGGCCTCTTTTGGTTCTTTGATAAGCATTCAAGCGGCTCTTAGGTTGATCACTTCTTTTCTGGTTTGTTTATAGTGAATGATCAATCCCCAATGATTGCATACCATGCAAACCCTTCCATAATGGAATTGAATCTGAAATATCTCCATGTTTGTGAACTGTGTATTGTCAAAGCAATGCTGGTAGTGAGAGATTTCCTAGGTCAAATATCCACTCTAGCATGGGCAAATCTACTTGATTGTCAAACGGCATTTCTAGCTGGCGTAATGGTGCTTGCAGAGCTAGCCAAGCATTGAATGAGATCTTTCTCTAGCTTCCAAAAGGGTAGTTCTCCAATTCGAAGGCAAGTGCCATCGTAGAGAGAACAAGTTCTTGGAAGCAATTCTTTCTCCATATTTTGGAGCAATATGGGTTTGATATCCGGTTTCATCACATTGAAGTTGTTGCTTGAGAACATTGAGGAGGTATCGTCTTCTCATCTTAGGTATTTTTGACCTAGTAATTTAGCAGGTACATCTACAAAATCATTATTGGTATCCGCTCCATGGGCGCAATGAAGAATTATTTCTGCACAATGTTTTGTGCTTGTGAGCCAACCTTTAGAAGAGCACAGCTTGCATCACTTGGGGCGATGTTACCATTTTTAAAGTCTTGCTACTGTTTTAGATAGAGAAATGGCCATTATTGGCTTAATCTCAGAAGAAAGTCCAAGTAAGACGACATTGCGATTGGTTGTCAAGAAAATCTTCAAGTAGTCTAGCCTCATTTGAGCGGAATAACATTGCATGAGGGTGAAGTTGTCAATTCAATCAAACCATCTTGTCTGATCTCAGTCTGTGCCCATGTTTATTTTCAAACTACAGCAAGTATAATAGATCTGGATATCTGAAGGAACTTTATATACTGGCTTCAAGAAGGATCATATAATGGGTTAGTTAGTGGAGGGAACTAATTTGTGGGGCACAGAACTGGCAATTACTGATACTATTTTATCATCCTTTTACTGCATATTTCCTTGCAGAAACTGGGGATAGAGCATATTTTGGGAGGATTAAGGTAGGTTGAATTTCCTTTTTATATCCCTTATGATAGTCAATATTCAATCCTAAAACAGAGAGGAATAGTAGGTTTTGATCAACACTGATAATTATATCTTTCTTTTGATTTCTGGTGCCTTTCTCATACTGTTCTGGCTGTGTATGCACTATACATTCTTCTTGGTTAAAAGAAAATTCTCTACTCATGGTCTTTTTCTCTTTTTTTTTTTGGAAATTTGGAGTTCTGGTGTTTTGTCATTTTGAATCAATTACTGTTTTCTTTTCTGTCTGATTTGATGAGACATTCATATGCATGAATCAATTTCCCGTTTCCTTTGCTGTCTGATTTGATGAAGCATTCATATGCATGAATCAATTTCAATTTTTATACCAGAACTGATGATCTACACGTTTGAAGGATAATTTTAAGGTGATCATCCAAATGGCTGGCGATTTTGGGAGTTTCAGCTCCCCCATGAGTGAATAAAGAGAATGAAATTTCAGTTAAAATGAGTTTGTACCCACCAGTGCCCCCTTCTTCTCATCCAAATGGATGGTGATTTTGGGAGTTTCAGCTGTAGCTTGTGCACACACTTGATTTTTGGCTCATGGCATGAACTCCAAAATGGAATAAGGGACTGTCACATGGTTCCATGTTGAAAAATCTCTGACTTCCAGCATAAAATGTGAATTCAAGTTTGGGTGCGGTCAATTTGTGCAGAAGGGAGGAAGATAGGTTCTGTTGCCGGTTGACCCCTTCTGGGACACTGCTTTGGCATGACACACCCTGGGTTATGGTCCTTTTTTTTTTCTCTCTAATGTTAGCCCTAGAATAAGCATATACATCATGTATAGGGCAACTACGTTACGGCAGCATATTATAGAGGAAACAGAGAGTATACTTTGACTTAAAATAGTCTTCTAAGCAGACAAGTACTACTTTATTTTGACTAAAAACACTTGAACCTGACCAATACACTGGCAGACTCTAACTTTATAATTTGCCCTTTATATTGAAATAGTGCTTAAAATAATTTATGGGAACATTTTTAGGCTAAAGATATTTTAGAATTATTTTGCCCTGTTAAATCTGAGCCTTGTTCGTTTTCATTTTGATGCTAATTGGTTTAGCATTTTTTTTCATTTTCAGTGCTAAAGAAGAGGAGGAGGTTGCTCGACGCATCAAAGAATTGAATGCCCCAAGTTATTATCCATCAATGATCTCCGTCTGGATAACACATTCCTTTGATCAGAAGGATATGGAGAGGGATCTTTTGGCTAAACTTCTTGTGAACCTCGTGAGGGCTAGAGATCACATATTTAGTCAAGTTCAGCTCATCAAGGGGTAAATAATATAGTATTCACAGAACTTGGCTAGATTTTGCCGTGTTTCTCATGTTTCTTTATATTCACTGCAATTGCCTTCACTTGTGCCAGGTTTGAATCTGTTCTTGAATCATTAGAGGATGCTGTGAGTGATGCCCCACTAGCAGCAGAATATCTTGGGCGTATCTTTGCGAAAATCATCTTGGAGAATGTCTTCCCTTTGAAAGAGATAGGGCGTCTAATACACAATGGTGGGGAAGAACCGGGGCGCCTTGTCAAAATCGGGCTCGGATCAGAAGTTCTTGGCAGCATCTTGGAAATAATAAGACTAGAGAAAGGAGAGTCTGTATTAAACGAGATTCGCGCAAGCTCCAATCTGCGGTTGGAGGATTTTCGACCCCCAGATGCAAGCAGCAAATGGAAGAAGCTAGAGGCATTTCTTTAGAGGATGGCAATTTTCATTGTATTTGGTAAAGAGAAAATTCATGTTTAGGGATTTTTAGGTTACTTGATCCATGAAAAAATATTTCTTTGCCAGGGGGTTCTCTTATATATGTTGTTACCCTTCTCTATGGTCTAAAATTATCTTCTTTTGCTTCTCTGCTATTGCCCTTGTTGAAATTGAGCAAAGGGAATTGTAGAAATTGTATGTAGTGGTTTGAACTTTTAACCGGATTTGAAAGTACATTCCAATCGAGACCAAATGATAGAGGCTGTTTCGTAACGTATGAACGGAAATTTGTAGACCAAAAATTTTTCAAATTGTTTTTGTGATCTTGGAAATTAAGTGAAGGCGAAACCCCGTTTGGTAACATTTAGTTATAACCAATAACGATTTTAAAAAAGAGAAGCATTTTCTTTACATTTAATTGTGATGAAGCATTTTTTAAAAATTGATTTGCATATAAAGAGTTATTTGATAATTGTCTATTTATGAAGCCCTTTCAATTCTTCAACACTCAAAATGGAGATGAAATCGCCTGCTGCATAGTGGACCTGTGGCAGACCTTCCAGCATCCGTGGGATATGCTGCCTAGAGCTGGCAAAATGCCACCTGACCCAACGGGTCAACCCGATTATAAACGGGTTGGGTTGACCCGTTTATTAATTGGGTTGGGTGCAGGTTGGGGTTTCCCCAACCCGTCAGTAATCGGGTCAACTCGATTATGACCCGCAACCTGACAGGTAACCTGATTAAAAAAAAGTCGGCAAAAGTGTCATGTTCCAACCCGATTAACCCCAAAACCCGACCCAAACCCGGTACAACCCGATCCAATTAACCCCCTAACCCTATTTTAATAATATTTTTTGAAAAATAAAAATAATAATAAATTGGTTGGCTGGTTGAACCCGTTTATTGGCAGGTTGGAGGTTTTCCAACCCACCTTAATTTAGTCTAACCCGATTATGACTCGATTAACCCCCAACCCGATTATGACCCAACCCGAACCGAACCAACCCGACCCGTTGCCAGCTCTAATGCTGTCATGTGTAACATGCCAAGGATGCTGTGAAACTCACATTAAAAAATGTAAACTGTTAGTTGATTTCAACCCCTTAAAATGATATCATGGGTATTGTAAAATAATATAATGAGGAAATAATTCCAACAAAATATGTCCCTCAAGTTATTTAATTGCAACATTCGTGAGATATGCTGCCATGTGTAGCATCCCAAGGATGCTGTGAAACTCACATTCAAAAATGTAAAATGTCAGTTGATTTCAACCCCTTAAAATGATATCATGGGTATTGTAAAATAATATAATGACGAAATAATTCCAACAAAATATGTCCCTCAAGTTATTTAACTGCAGCATCCGTGGGATATGCTGCCATGTGTAGCATTCCAAGGATGCTGTGAAACTCACATTAAAAAAATGTAAAATGTCAATTGATTTCAACCCCTCAAAATGATATCATGGGTGTTGTAAAATAATATAATGAAGAAATAATTCCAACAAATATGTCCCTCAAGTGATTAAACTGACAAAAGTATTTTTGAAGTAAGGGGTTGCTGAGCTACTTAAGCGAGAATTGCTTTTCAGACAAGTTCATTGAACACCAAATGTTCATTCCTAAAACATTTCTAGGCTCACGAATAAACTTTCGTAAGCCCAAAGAGGTAATACCAAAATACCCTTATTAAAACAAAATTAAGTATTTTCAGATTAATAATTCCAAAACCAAAATTAACACCATAGAAACCCTTATGTTTAGGCTGCGTTTGGTAACGCTTTTGCTTTTTTGCTTCTAAAAGCAAGAAAGCAAAAAAACAATTTTATGGTTTTCGAAAGATCTTTTCTTGAAGCAAATGCGTTTGGTAAACTTTTGCTTTGCTTCTAAGAAGCAAAAAAACATGTTTGGTAATTGCAGTAACATAGAAATTGTTTTTTGCTTTTATAAAAGTATTGTACTTAGAAATATACTCAAAAATATAAGTCCAATATTATAAAAGATTCATAAAATAGTCATTTAATTACATTCAAATAATCGGGTTGGGGTTAATCGGGTCATAATCAGGTTGGACTAAATTAAGGCGGGTTGGAAAACCCCCAACCCAAACCCAACCCGCCAATAAACGGGTTCAACATGCCAACCTGTTTATTATTATTATTATTTTTTATTTTTCAAAAAATATTATTAAAATAGGGTTGGGGGGTTAATTGGATCCGGTTGTACCGGGTTCGGGTCGGGTTTTTTGGGGTTAATCGGGGTTGAAACATGATACTTTTGCCATTTTTTTTTAATAATCAGGTTACCTATCGGGCGGGTCATAATCGGGTTGACCCGATTACTATTATTTTTCAAAAAATATTATTAAAATAGGGTTGGGGGGTTATTTGGATCCGGTTGTACCGGGGTCGGGTTTTGGGGTTAATCGGGTCGAAACATGATACTTTTGCTATCTTTTTTTTTTTTTATCGGGTTGGCGGGTCATAATCGGGTTGACCCGATTACTGGTGGGTTGGGGAAACCCCAATCCGCATCCAACCCAATTAATAAACGGGTCAACCCAACCCAGTTATAATCGGGTTGACCCGTCAAGTCAGGTGGCATTTTGCCGGCTCTAGCAATAACAATACGTTGTTGCTTCTTAAGTGAGTATGGAGGCATCATCTTTAATATAGAAATAAAGCAATAGGGTATTAAAGGGTTTTGAAAGCAATAAAGCAATTTTGTAAAAAAATTGAGAAGCAACGTTTTGTTGCTTCCAGTGAAAAGCAATAAAATTGCTTCTTTGCTTTTAGTAAATTGCTTCTCGTGTGCGTTACCAAACGGTACTTTTGCTTTTAAAAGCAATTTTTTGCTTTCAAAAGCAAAAAAGTACTTCTGAAAAACGTTACCAAACGCAGCCTTAATGGGTTCAATTGTGAGGGTTGAAATCGTCTACCGCATGAAGGTGCGGCAGACGATACCGCTGCCGTGAGATGCTCCCACGTGGAGCATCTCACGGTTCACATTTTTCAATGTAAAAACAACTCACATTGAGAAATGTGAGCAGTGAGGGGGGCGGTATCGTCTGCCGCATCTTCATAGACGATTTCATCCCTATTGTGAGACAATTATCCATCATAAAAGTGACCTGTGACACTCCAATTATTAACAATACATATTTTTGAAAAAAAGTAACAACCCGGAAAAACGTGGAGTTGAAAAAGAAGAAAAATAAATAATTGTTATTTGTAACAAAAATGATGATTTGATTGTAATTTGGTAATGAGATTTACTCAAATGAGTTTTTTAAAATACACTGAAAAGAGGAATCACCCATAAACCTATTTTTGGATTTTTAAAACTCATTTTGCAAAAGTGTGGTGGCAAAGTTGTAATATTTAAACACTCTTACCAATGTTTTTGTAATTTATTATACAGAATTCTTTATATAACCTACACAACTTCTGTCGACTCATTCTTACAATAAGTTTATAGAAGTCATTACATGCTATATGTAACAACGATTAATACTCGACCCTTTGAAATCTGATGGTTGAACATTTGGATATTCCAAATTAAATACGGTAAGTTGCAACTATTATGTGCACTTTTTTAATTTGTTAGGAACAAGTAGTTGAAAGTGAGATTTCATAAATACTAGTCCATTTCTATGGAAGAAAATAAGATAAAAAAAATTATTAATTTCCTCTTTAAGAAAAAATGATATGAAAACAGAGGCTGATTTTATTATCTTCATGGTGAAAATCAGGTACATGAAAGAACATAAACATAGAGAGACACAAATAGAACCATGATAATTGAACAATTAATTGTAGTCAAAATGTGCTCAGTCGACCCTTGACTTGTAAAGAGAAGGATCTCAAGCCGTTCCACTACATTTAGTCAAGTTTTCGTCCTCCCACCTCCTTAATGGAAGTTTAAGAGCTTTTTTAGAAAAAATTTCTAAAATGCAAGACATTTTAAAGCCTATTATATTACAATCATGATGTCAATTTTAAAATATAGAAAAGGAAACATATGTGAAGAATAAACAAAACACCAAATATAATAATACTTCGGGTAAGCATGAAACACTCACTTTTTTTTTGGTAAAAGTAAAAGATGATGACCACCTTTCTTTTTTCTCTTTCCTTTTTGTTTGTTTAACAATTAAGGTACCTTTACTTGCAAGTTGCAACTACATCTCTACTATATATAAAGCAAAGCGCTCCCTTGAGAAGTGTGCCAAGCACAATATTCACCTTTCCACAATAGCCCTTACACATTTACTGCTAATACTTATCAATAAAAAGGTACAATGATCAAAAGTATCCCAAATTTCTCAAAACCTAACAATCCATTTTAAAATTGCTCGCTCCCTTTTTTTTTTTTTTTTTTTAACCTGTGTGCAGTAGTGCACGTGGGCCCCGCTAGTCATAAAAAAGGGAAATATTTAGTGTTATGCTTTACAGCTTAGCACTAATTTTGCTTTCCTCAAAAAGAAAGAGGTGATAGCTATGGCTGTGATGTGCAACTCTTAGTAGCTTTATATCGGGAACGAACTTGTTCACTTCGTAGTTCGAACTATGATCCTAGGTCTAGGGAGATGAATTGGACATGCCTTCGGCAAACTTGAATAAACTTGAATAATGATAAAGATTCTCAGCACTCAAACAATCTTATAATTTTATATTACCATACATTTTTATAGTGGTAATTTTGTCTTCTATTTTTTTCACTTTGTAGAAATAATCTTTAACAATTTTTAAGCCTTGGAAGCCATAAATAATTACTGCCTTTTTAATTAAATATGTATCCACCAATCTATAACATGATAAGACCCTTGGGAAGTGTGCCAAACATAACGTGCAACTTCCTAAAAAAAGAACCTTCTCACACTATTAAGAATAAGATTCGTTAATAAGATAAGAGAGGTGTAATTGTCATAACAACTCAATTCCCTCCATTTAAAAGTTAAGCAATTTTAAAATTGTTTCATTTACATTCCTTCTCACGTGTAATACTGCACGTGCACCCTGATGCTGATGTGAGTGAACCGAAATGAGCCTTACTGTTTTCTTTTGATTAAAAAATCAGAGATAAGAAAAAATTATTGATTAAATTATTTCTTTAACTAATTTCAGTCATCGTCTTGGGAGGGCCGGGAAGTACAAGTGGCACATTGCAGGTTAAAGGGTATCTATGTGTTATTGCCAAACTTCAGGGCTGTAGTAGTAATTACCTAAAAATTAAAATGACAAACCGCCCCTCGTTCCGACCACTATGAAGACGAAGCAAAGCTAAGTTATTCTGCCATGTCTTCCACCTGCCTTTACTCAACGAGTCAACGGCCAGAGCTCCTAAATCCAGTCAACATGGTAATTCTCTCTCTCTTTCTCTCTCTCGCTCTCTCTCACTAAAAATTAGAAAAATTAAGCGTTTCTTTCGATCCTCTTATAGCTTTATTTAGAAGATCCGGCAAAAGATATAGTAATATTGCTGAACTTGGTTTGATTGATGGCATAGGGTTTGATTCGTATTATCAGTTGTTATATGTTTATCTGTAATTAATGGTTGTACGAGGGCTTCGTTTCAATAACTTAATACCCGACAAGAATCAGTTCTAGCTATTTGTGAGATTAGTTCCATAGCTTCCGATTGATTTAGACTGGTTTGTTGATGTCATCTTGCGCAAGACGATATATATTTTTTTAGATGTATAATCTATACATTAAGCGAATGGGGGTGGCACTTGACGTGTCACCCCCGCGTTGCTTCGGAGGCTCGGGACAGGCTCGCGTGCTTCGGCCTTCCCGAGCCTCGCAAGAAATCAGAAAAAAAGGCGGGCGTAATTTTTGATTTTGGTTTAAAACGACAAAATAATTCACATTCAGTGTTTAAGTTTTTTTGTAATTTCAAATCAGGCATATATTCTTATAAAACGACAATACTTGCCGCAATTTTTGACTTTTGGGTTTTTTAAAATAATTTAGATTTAGTGATTTAATCTTTTATATTTCTAGATCAGGTATAACCAATTCGTAACTTTTGTCTTTTTTTTTTTCTTCGGTTTAAAACAACAAACATAATTCACATTCAATGTTTAATTTTTCTGTAATTGCAAAACAGTCATAACTTCTTCGTAAACGAGAATTACGAGCCTTCGGTTTTTGAAAATAATTTAGATTTAGTCATTTAAGTTTTTATATTTCCAGATCAGATATAAACAATTCTTTACTCCTCTCACTTTCTCACTCTCTCTCTCTCTCTCTCTCTCTCTCTCTCTCTCTCTCTCTCTCTCTCTCTCTCTCCGTTTTCTTGCAGCCTTGGGGCTCTTCTCGAGTGTTCCAGCCTCTCCATTTTCTTGCAACCCAAGGCTCTTCTCGACTGTTCCAGAACCCCTCTTCTTTATTCCTCTCAGTTTCTCTCTCTCTCTCTCTCTCCGTTTTCTTGCAGCCTCTAGGCTCTTCTCGAGTGTTAAAGCCTCTTTGTTTTCGTGCAGCCCAAGGCTCTTCTTGACTGTTCAAGAACCCCTCTTTGTTCTCTTACATAAAACAAATGGGTTGAGAGCAATGGTTGGACTGAATATAAGGATATCAGCTGAATCGGTTGCATCAGTTTTGGCTCCCTACTTTCTTCAGGTGCAATTTATATTCTTTTTTTGTTGATTCAGCAGTAATAGTTCCAGTTACTGTTCTAATGGTTGATCAAGTTCTTAGCTTTCAATTCAATTTCAGAGCTTATTTTTCATATGCAGTTCTTTATTTTTTTGTTTATTTTATTTTTTCTTCTCATTTTTTAATGTTTTTACGTTGTTCTGTATTTGGATTTTACCTTCTATGCAAGTGGGGTTGATTGATAAAAAAAATTTCATCCTATTATTAGGTCTTTTAGAGAAATTGGTTCATTTGGTGTTAATAATGTATTTGTCTGAATCTTCATTCCCTATATTTCATGATATATTAATGAGATTGACCCTCCTGATACCATGTGAACTCGAGGTTATCAGTCCTTCCTAGGAAGTTTGACCTAATTTTGATTCTTTTTGACAAAATGGGGCATGACCTACTTTCGTCTATCTTCCCTTCAACTAAAGATAATATACATGTGGTGTCATGCATTCTTAGAGTACTGTCTCTGACTCAAGCTTGAATTCCCAGATAATTTTTTCTTCTTTGTTTCGTGCCAAATAGAGTCTTATAATATTTTATCTAAATGTTATCCACCATCAAATAATTAATTGTGGTTTGAGCATTGAATTCGCTCAAACAAATTCGAAATAGTTACCTGCTTAAAGCTTAAGCATAAAAAGTTTCCATAATGTGATCGGTTACTTCTTCTTTTTTCCTTTTATAATGTGCAGAAGGATGTTGTGAGATCGCAGCACATCCTGATGTTCCAGTGGCAAAAGGCAGCCATGAGCCAGTGAAGGTAGAAATTTTTACATCTAAACGCCTATACTCCAATATTAATTATTTACACCCATTTATTTGATTCATACGTTCTATTAACTGATAGCAGACATCTTTTTTATTCATACGTTCTATTACAAGTTTTTCTCTATCTTATTTTTTCAAACAAATATAGTAAGTTATGTTAAAGAAGTAAAATGCCAACATTGTGCTCTTTTGACATTGTACGCTTTGATCCTACAAAATGTCTCGATCTTATTTGGTCTTTGAAGGAGAAAGTTTCATGTTGCTAAATTCAGTTTGTAATGTACTCTACAGATCTCTAGCCTTGGTAAGTCTATCCGAATACACAAAGCATGAGTGAACCTCTCTTCTATATCATCTGAAACAGCTATTTTTGAAGAATTTAGAACCACCCCTATGACTTGACGTATTGCTTCCTAGCAAATACCACAAAATTCAACGTTTACAATTTATGAAATTATGAGATCTTTTAATAAACAACATTTTTAATGCTTAGTAGTAGTCACATATCTTTTGGTTTTACTTTATTCTTATTCTATTTCATTTTCGTTTCAGGACCTCACAACTGTTTCATGGAGCTTGCAATGTTTTTATAAGAAGGGAATTCTTAGATCCACTCACACTTTTGAAGTTTCCTGTACATAGTACATACTACTAATGCATGTATTTATATATCCATTTTCACGTTCATGTATATGTTGTTAATATATTAACTTTCAAGACTTCCAAGACAATATATAAAATAATTTATTCTTTAATAATTTTTTTGAACCTATTTGCCCGTGCAACGCACGGGCAGAATGCTAGTTTCCTAATTGAAGTAGTAGTATCTATTCTCCATCCCGTACTCTTCTTCTCTCGAAAGTTCTAGCAACTGCGCCCTTCCTCTTCTCTCTTCTCTCCATCTGTACTCTCCTTCTCTCGAAGGCTCTAGCACGGTAGACTTCCTCTTCTCTCTCACTTCTCTCTTCTCTGTCCCGATTCTTTCTCTCAGCTCAATCGCCTGCCCCTCTCTCGAAAGGCCTAGAACTTCCTCCCTCCTCCCTCCATCCTGATTTTTCAAAAGACTTCTTCAACGCTTGGTCTGCCTTTCGACAGCTTTGAACCCTTATCCGTTCTCCTCAAGGAATGACAATCCCTGTTCCTTCTCCCTTTTCAAAGAAGGTACTGTTCTATTTAGCCTTCTCTTCCCTGTCTTCCACTCTTATCATCCACCATCTCACCTCCATCGTTATTTTTTTCTCCCTTTCTTTTCTTCTGCTTCTGGTTACTCTCTTCCGGTCATCAATGGCGTTCTGTAAAACCCTAGCTCAGTGTCTCTTTAGCGTTACAGAATCTCATCTTCACACCCGACCCTCACACACGCTCCCATTTCCTCTCCATTGTTCCAGAAAACCACAATTCCTCCAGATCTCGCCAGATCAAACAACCCTAGCTCAGCGTCTCTTTAGCATAACCAGCGTTTCTCCACCGCAGGAGAGATCCCAACCCCTCCCTCTCCCTCTCACCGACAACCCCCTTTGTCGCCCTCTCTCTCTCTCTCTCTCTCTCTCTCTCTCTCTCTCTCTCTCTCACGCACAACCCCCACCGCCCCCTCTCCATGTCTCATACCACGATCGGATAAAACCATGTCGTAAACAGAAACCGATTGGAGAGAAATTTCTTCGGCGCTTGAAAAATAAAAACTCAACACTTATTTTAGTATGCGGCATGCTTCCATAGCTATCTCGGCCGGAATCTACCTAACCGATGCCAGTCGTTAAAGTCCAGCCAGCTTCTCTCTCCGGGGGTTGAAGCATTGTGCTTCCTCTTCTTCATTGGATCGATGAGAAAACGGAACAAGAGCTCGAAGATGATCTCGATCTTGATGATGATCGATTCCTCGAAGGATACAGGTACCAATTCATACCTGCAATCTTTAAATTCCTTAAGAACACGAAAATTGGCGTTTTGTTTGGATTTCGGAAAATTTTAGTTGCTTTCCCCTTTATTGCATGCATTATAGGGAAAAGAGACTGCAGGAGATGACAGAATCAGGTAACATTTCAAGGTTTGGATAAGTGATTTCAATATCGGGTTACAGTTTCATCCAAAAGGTTTCTCAAGCTCCACCAAATGTTTGGGTTGTTTGTCATTCTCTACAAGGGTAATGTATTAACAATTTGAACTCACTTTCTGTTCAAGCAATTTCATTGGTGTTAGCTGAATGATTAGAGCATCTCACTTTGAATTCCAGTAACCCATCCTGATTGCTCATCCTGTATCTGTTTAATGTTTTCAAATGTCTATTGCATTGATCTGGATTGTGTCATTAACGATTTATGGTACAGTTTCAAAATGTGAGCCCTGTCATGGTGTGAACCTGTCTGGTATATGTCAGATGAGCATGCATGCTGTGTATGGATTTATCTCTTGGTTGTGGTATGAACCATTAAAAGCAAGTTTATGGACAATGGAAGAAAATTTGTAAGTCTGACTTTCATATTTTTTGGGAAAATATAATTCTAGACTTTTATGCAAATATTATTTATGCATAAGGAATATGACACGGCTTAACTGGATCGTGTTAACACTGTATCGTTTAAAATACGATGTCTTAATTAACATGTAATCTTAGTAGGATTCTTTTATTTAATTTGACAAGTGGATTTGTATTTACATCTTCAGTCACTTTCTAAACAATGAACCTTAGCATTTCTGGAATTTATAGATTCCTCCAAATTTGAAGCAGCTACATTTTTATATTAATTTTTTGTTTTTATTGATTTGTTGATTTTGGATGGTATCAATTTTCTCATGTTTCTCATGGATTACTCTTATTTTCAGTTCGTCCAGGTTGAAAGTGGCATTAGATCATCATTGGAGAGTCAAGGGCATGCAACAGGAGAAGCAAGTGATCCCAAACATATTGGCCTACTGAACACTAGAATTGCTTTTCTTGGTATTTCAGCTTTTAATCCTAAGGTAAGATAAATTAATTTTACTGTTTTTATCAGGATATCTCTACTAGGTTCCATGCACATGCATACATTCCTCACAAACATTATATTATTCATTTTCCTGCTGGTAGCATTGTTCGTGCTTAAATTCATCATGCCTATATATGATAAAGTATATCATGGTTATTCAGGATTTGCCAAAAATAGATGCATCATCACCATATAAGAGAGGTGACCTTCTAATAGTAGGGGGTTGTCCTTTTGGTATCCTGTCACCGTTAAACTTTCTCAACAGGTAATGCTGCCACACCTTTTAAAATTGATTGTGTCTTCATGATCATTTTTTAGAGATTGTTGCATCCTACAACACTTTGTCATCTTCACCATATCGAAATTTGTAGTAATGAACTTAGTATTGTTACTTTATTTTTGAGTTGTTTTCTTTTTGTTCCTCTAATATCATTAGCTGGAAGCGGGCCACAAATTCCATTGCATTCTCCTCTGTTGGAATGCTCTTTCTTCTTCAAAATTTTCCGCCTATTCCTCTTTGGGATTTTTTTTTTTTGGTTTTGGTTTTGGTTTTGTGCGGGGTGGTTTTGTGGGGGTTCTGTGTGTGTGGTCATCATCTAAAATTGCATTAATTCCCATCTCTATTCCTTCTTTCAAGACATGGAGAATCCATTACAACTATGACACCCAAGTCCAATATCAAAAGTCACAATCAAACGGATGAGATTACACCATAGAATTCAGTGGTGGCATGTATGCTACAATAACGTTACAATTTAAGAGTAAAGTAACAATATAAAATCTTCAACTTATTTTCTATTTCTATCATCATTCTATATGTAAGACTGGTCGTATCACTCCTTAATTGCTTTCTAAATAAAAATTAAAAGTTTATCGCAAACTATTCTTATCCAATCTTCGAATTTGTTTAAAATATTTTGATGAAAACTTATGATTAAACTTGCACACAAAAATTAGAAAGGAGTTATGATTTTTGGTACTTGGTGGAATGCAAGGGAAACTCTATTAATATTAAAAGTAGTTGAAAGATGTTATTAGTATGACACTAGATAGAGTATTACTAATAACTAACAGAAAAGCTGAACGGGAAAAGTTCCTTCAAAAGGAAAAATGGTTATTAAAATTTTGTTGTAAGGAATTTAATTTATGTCAGCCCTAATATATAACACAAAGGTATCTCTCTACACCGAACAACAATAGTTTTGAATGTTTTACATAATCATTCATAAAAATTAGCAAGTGAAATACCCCTACAAGCATGTTTCATGTATAATTCCCAATTCCAGTTCATAATAATAGAAAACAAAATCGAAAAAAGAAAAATGAAAAGAAAAGATTTATGTTGTTAAGAAAGGTAGTGGATTGCCTTTTTCTTATTTATTTATTTATTTTTTTGTAAAATCTGTTTTTTTCATAAGAAAAAGTTTTTAATCACAAAACAAAAATTTTCACTTAGTTGATGTTATGGAGCAAAAAGAGATAAAGAGAGTTCTTCTATTGAGGTTTTACCTGTTATGGATTAAGCTATAAATAGGTGGATTAATATATCTTTTAAACTCACTTTTAGACAAATGTATAAATAAAATAATGGACTGTTTGTCTTTGTTGGATTAGTGCTGTAAAGTGTATGCTTATAGCACATATCAATTTTGTTTAATTGCTTACCATTAAAACAAATTTAGCCAAATGGTTTTCTTAAACCCTTAACTCATTGATTCAATGTTGGAAATGCTCACTATATGTTTATAGGAATCCTTTGCTAAGGTTGTATCATGCACTTTAGTTTAAGGGTTGATGAGCCATTCTGGTGGAGTGGTCAATTGTGGAATGGTTTTTATTGACTCACAAGTTAACCTGTTATATAACGGATTCAGATCATTTGGAATATTTGAAATGTTTCAGTTATTTTATATTTCCGTTTAACTAATTTGAGTTGATCAGAAGTCATGTTTTATGCTATTACTTATGATTAACAAAATTTATCCAACACTCAAATAAGTTTTGACTTTGTTTTGCATGTTGACAATCGCTATTATATATTCATTGGAACAGTTAAGTTACAAGGCTATTAACCTTGACAGCAGTCGAACCAATTCTGGTATGCAAACCTATTGCATTGCACCTTTTTCATAGTTCTTACATATCTTAATGCTATAGCATGCTAATCCTGTAAAATAACTTTTGTGTAAACGTAATCTATGCATCTATTCCTTAGGTTCTTGATTGTTTGTGACTGATTGAGCATCTCTTTATTTGATTATACTCTACATCTGTTTTTCTGTAATGAGAAAATTTTCAAGTAGCCAATTTTTCTGCTATAACTTTGTTCACATGTCTGAATGAATATCAACACTAAAAGACATTTATTATTATTTTATTAAAAAAGCATTGTTAAGGGAATAAAAAAATATTTATTTGAAATCTACTCATTTATTAAAACCATTTAAGGTCCAAATGAACTTTATTTTGACTCCTATGGCTGAGAGAGTAGTATGGTTTTTTCCATTGGTGCAACTTCATCTTACAAATGCCCTAATCTTGAAAATTGGCTTTTAGGCCATTAAGATACCTCCCCTTCCAAAAAAGGGTCAAACAGGGAGTTGGGGGATCACTAGAGGCTCTTTTTAGGTGTTTACTTTTTTAGGTGTTTACTTGCATTTGGGGGATCACTAGAGGCTCTTTTTAGGTGTTTACTTTTTTAGGTGTTTACTTGCATTTGTCTCTCACCGCACACCCACATTTTAAGCATGATACTATCATAATTCCTAACCATTCTAAAAAGTTTCAAGTGATCTCATCACTCCCAACCCATCCAAACTTCCATAAGTCATCAGACCTCTTTCCCTCTTTCCACTCCCTCCAACTAATTGTATTTTTTATTTATATACATAGGTATGACTGAAAATTTTGTTTTTGAGGATTTTGTCATGGTTGTACTGTCGTAGTTGTAGTAGCCAACTATTTCAAGGAACTTGGAGCATAGGAGCTAATTCTGATGCGGACATTGTTGAGGTGCTTCTTTATGAATTCAGGTGCCTGTAGTTGCATGCATCAAAAAAAAAATTTTTTTTTATTAATTTTCTTTTATATTTGAATTGTAACACAGAATGATTCGAAACAGATAAGAATTTACTTTATTTCTTGCCCATGCTTTTTTTGTTAGAGATTGAGAAGGTTAATAAATGATAAAAATGATTACTAATATAAGAAACTCTAAAATTTACTTTACGTTTTTGGGACTAATTTCTATATTTTCTAATATTTATAAAAATTTTCCTCAAACTATCATATGTATTAAATGTATTTCCTGTGCGTAGCACGGGTTCCAATGCTAGTCTATATATTAAAGGAAAGGGGGGTGGCGCTTGACGTGTCACCCCCCCGTTGCTTCGGAGGCTCGGGACAGCCTCGCGTGCTTCGGCGTTCCCGAGCCTCCCCATAAATCAGACAAAAAGCGGCCGTACTTTTTTATTTTGATTTCAAACGACAAAAATAATTCACATTCAGTGTTTAAGTTTTTTTGTAATTTAAAATCAGGCGTATTTTCTTATAAAGCGCCGCAATGTTCGACTTTTCGGTTTTAAAAAATAATTTAGATTTAGTCATATACTTTTTATAATAATTCCAAATCAGTAATAAACAAAAAAATCTTTCGTTTTTCGGTTTAAAGCATTTATTTAACTGCCGTAACTTTTGACTTTCTTCGGTTTTTAAAAATAATTTAGATTTAGTCATATCATTTTATAATAATTTCAAATCAGGAATAAAACAAACAACTTCCGGTTCAGCTTTAAAGCATTTATTTAATAATAAAAAAAAACATGCCGCAACTTTTCGTTCTTCGGTTTTTGAATCCCTCTTTCTACATCTCCTTCTGTCTCCCCTTCTCGGTTTCTATCCTCCTTTCGTCCCTCTCGCTTTCTCACTCACTCCCATTGTGGAGGGGGGATACGGGAGCGGGGGTTCCTTCTCCCGCAAGTTTCCACCTGCAGTCTCCAGGCTCTTCTTGACTGTTCCAGAGGCTCTTTCTTGAAACCTCTTTCGAAGGTCCTAGAATTGCCAGATCCCTTTCCTTCCTCTCTATCTCCTATCTTCCTTTCTGATCTTCTCTCTCTTGTCGAAAGCCCTTGCTATATTTCCCTGGCAGTGGCGAAGTCATCGGCGGTGGTTGCGCAAAAAATAATAATAATAAACTTTTTTTCTTCATTAAGTACACAAAGCATGAGTGAACTTCTTTTCTATATCATCTGAAACAACTATTTTTAAAGAATTTAGAACCACCCCGGTGACGTTTCGTTTGCCAAATCTAGCAAACTCTTTGCATTAGAAATCTCATTGCCTTGATTAGGAGCAGCACCCTATGACATGGCTTCGACTTATCAGAAGCCTAAAATGGCAATTATGGAAAAGTGCCAAGATTTGGGATCTGAATATTGAATTTATCGTGTTGACCCCAACTATTTGGGATGTGGCATTTTTTCTAATGTTAAGACTTTGTTATTGTTTTCAATTTTGAGTTTGCTGTTTCCTAATGAGCTATTCAACTATTTATTAATATGTTATTATTATTATTATTTTGGCAATGTAGACAATTCAATTTTTTCACCAAAAGTTTTTTTTTAATAGTAGTAGTACTCTAATTGGCTGGACATCTTTCATTGCATGGATAGACATTGATTCGCATTGTCAAACAGATCAAACTACTGCCACTCCTATGACTTGATATATTGCTTCCTAGAAAATCCCACAAAATTCAACGTTTACAATTTATAAAATTATCAGATCTTTTAATAAACAACATTTTTAATGCTTAATAGTAGTCACATATCTTTTGGTTTTACTTTATTCTTATTCTATTTCATTTTCATTTCAGGACCTCACAACTGTTTCATGGAGCTTGCAATGTTTTATAAGAAGGGAATTCTTATATCCATTTTCAAGACAATATATTTATAACTACTACTCCTATGACTCACACTTTTGAAGTTTCCTGTACATAGCACATACTACTAATCCATGTATTTATATCCATTTTCACGTTCATGTAACTATATGAGGTTTGTCACACCAGGTGTATTTTAAAGTTCTTATGAGATAGTGTTTGCCGTTTAGATAATTAATTCTAATTCTGTTATATATTGTTAATATATTAACTTTCAAGTTCTACCAAAAAATAATATTAACTTTCAAGACAATATATTAAATAATTTATTTTTTAATAATTTTTCGAACCTATTTGCCCGTGCAAAGCACGGGCAGAATGCTAGTAATAGTTGAAAATATCATAGTATTATGCTTTGTTGAGAGTACTTGCTGACTTGCTGTTGAACTTGAATGTGTGATATTGGTAAATGATATCTTTATTCGTGGATAAAGATAGATGGCATCTGGAAAAAAAAAAAAGGAAACTCTTTATATTGCAAAATGCTTGTTTCGTTTTAGAGCTTGCTGTTGATTTGGTTAAACAGAGGAAAAGCTTGTATAAGGATGACAATGCCATGGAGTCGAGTAAACGGGATTATGGAAATGGAATATAAAAAGAGGCCTTAATGCAGGATATGAAAACGCATCATTGACCCATGGCCAATGTTTTGTTAAATGCCAATTTCTTAGTTTGGGAATGTTCTGGACTACTACATTGAGATTGATTGGTTTATCCTAGACCATTTGAATATAATTTTATAATTAATTTTTCTAGCTTTTTACTTGAAATTTTTTTTGTAGAGAAGTTTAAAAAAGCTTAGAAACTTTTATGGCATCCTTACCTTGTTTTCGACTACCTTTTTTCTTCTTCTTTTTTTCATGTAATTTCTTTGTTTCTTTCTTCTTTCATATTCTTTGGATCGATGTTAAAACTCTTTTGCCTTTTTTTCCTTTCTTGTTTGCCTTTCAATCTTCTGTCTTGTATTTTATGAAATAAATCTTCTATTTGAACAGACATTCAGGCAGCCCCTTGCAAGTAAAGATGGTAAGGGAGGTGTTAATCTGCTCTGAAACTAAATCTTTTGCTCTTCAGACATGCTGAGACGGGTTTATATATATTCTTTGAAGTTGGTCCAGTAAGCCTAAGTAGATTTCTTGTATTCAGCACTCACAAGTAATGTTTGTAATCATAAGCCTTCATAATCACCAACATAAAGTTGAACATGCAGTAGTGTTATCATCAGTAACGATGGCAAGAGAGGTGTTAACTTGTTGTCGACTATTTTGAATGGATCTTACCTTGTTGTGGACTACCTTTTTTCTTTTGTTTTTCCATGTAATTTCTTTGTTTCTTTCTTCTCTCATATTCTTTTGATCAGTGTTAAACTCTTTTGGCTTTTTTCCTTTCTTGTTTGCCTTTCAGTTTTCTGTCTTGTATTCGATTAATAAAACTTCTATTTGAGCAGACATTCAGGCAGCCCCCTTGCAAGTAAAGATGGCAAGGGAGGTTTTAATCTGCTCAGAAACTAAATATTTTGCTCTTCAGACTTGCTGAGACAGGTTTTACATCTATTCTTTGAAGCTGGTATAGTAGTAAGCCTAAGAACATTTCTTTTATTTAGCACTTTCAAGTAATGTTTGTGATCATAATCTTTGATAATAATCAACGTGAAGTTTATCATGCAGTGTTATTATCAGTAACAACTTGGCCTCTTTTTGTGCTTAGTTTTTACATTTGTGTCACATATTTTATAATAACAGTTATTCAGAAGGGTTTAATTCCTTCTCCTCAAAGTACATTGCAGGCAACGCACAAAGCTGAGAAGAAGTATGAAGTAGGCAATGTTTCCGATGAGGAACAGGCTAAACAAAGGCAGTTGAAGGCTATCCTCGACAAGCTAACTCCTCAAAACTTCAAAAAAGTATTTATTCAAGTCAAAGAGGTTAACATTGACAATGCAATTACTCTCACTGGTTTCGTCTCACAGATCTTTGACAAGGCACTCATGGAACCAACTTTCTGTGAAATGTGTGGTAACCTTTGTTTTCATCTAGCTGGTGAATTGCCTGATTTCAGTGAGGACAACGAAAAGATCACCTTTAAAAGATTGCTTTTGAACTAGTGCCAGGAAGAATTTGATAGGGGGAAAAGAGAGCGAGCTGGAGCTAATAGAGTTGAAGAGCAGGGTGAGATCAAGCAGTCTAAAGAGGAGAGGGAAGAGAAAAAAATCAAGGCAAGAAGAAGAATGTTAGGAAATATTAGATTGATTGGAGAACTGTACAAAAACAGAATGTTGACTGAGAGAATACTGCACGAATGCATCAAAAAGTTGCTGGGTCAGTATCGAAATCCAGATGAAGATGTCGAAGCTCTATGCACGTTAATGAGCACGATTGGTGAAAGGATAGACCATCCAAAAGCCAAGGAACAAATGGATGCATATTTTGACATGATGACGAAATTATCGAGCAACATGAAATTATCTTCTAGGGTCAGGTTCATGTTGAGGTGTGCAATTGATCTGAGAAAGAACAAATGGCAGCAGAGGAGGAGAAATCCTTATGAGGAACAGGCTAAACAAAGTCAGTTTAAGGCTATCCTCAACAAGCTAACTCCTCAAAACTTTTTAAAACTATTGATTCAAGTCAAAGAGCTTAACATTGACAATGTAATTACTCTCACTGGTTTCATCTCACAGATCTATGACATGGCACTCATGGAACCAACTTTCTGTGAAATATATGCTAACTTCTGTTATCATCTAGCTGGTGAATTGCCTGATTTCAGTGAGGGCAATGAAACGGTCACCTTCAAAAGATTACTTGTGAACAAGTGCCAGGAAGAATTTGAGAGAAAGGAAAGAGAGCAAGCTGAAGCTGATAGAGTTGAAGAGGAGGGTGAGATCAAACAGTCTAAAGAGGATAGGGAAGAGAAAAAAATCAAGGCAAGAAGAAGAATGTTAGGAAATATTAGATTGATTGGAGAACTGTACAAAAAGAAAATGTTGACTGAGAGAATAATGCACGAATGCATCAAAAAGTTGCTGGGTCAGTATCAAAATCCAGATGAAGAAGATGTCGAAGCTCTATGCACGTTAATGAGCACGATTGGTGAAAGGATAGACCATCCAAAAGCCAAGGAACAAATGGATGCATATTTTGACATGATGACGAAATTATCGAGCAACATGAAATTATCTTCTAGGGTCAGGTTCATGTTGAGGTGTGCAATTGATCTGAGAAAGAACAAATGGCAGCAGAGGAGGAGAAATCCTTATGAGGAACAGGCTAAGCAAAGGCAGTTTAAGGCTATCCTCAACATGCTAACTCCTCAAAACTTCAAAAAACTCTTTATTCAAGTCAAAGGGCTTAACATTGACAATGCAATTACTCTCACTGTTGTCATCTCACAGATCTTTGACAAGGCACTCACGGAACCAACTTTCTGTGAAATGTATGCTAACCTTTTTTATCGTCTAGCTTGTGAATTGCCTGGTTTCATTGAGGACAATGAAGTGATCACCTTTAAAAGATTGCTTTTGAACAAGTGCCAGGAAGAATTTGAGAGAGGGGAAAGAGAGCTAGCTGAAGCTAATAGAGTTGAAGAGGAGGGTGAGATCAAACAGTCTATAGTGGAGAGGGAAGAGAATAAAATCAAGGCAAGAAGAAGAATGTTAGGAAATATTAGATTGATTGGAGAGCTGTACAAAAAGAAAATGTTGACTCACAGAATAATGCACGAATGCATCAAAAAGTTGCTGGGTCAGTATCAAAATCCAGATGAAGAAGATGTTGAAGCTCTATGCAAGTTAATGAGCACAATTGGTGAAAGGATAGACCATCCAAAAGACAAGGAACATATGGATGCATATTTTGACATGATGACGAAATTATCGAGCAACGTGAAATTATCTTCTAGGGTCAGGTTCGTGTTGAGGTGTGCAATTGATCTGAGAAAGAACAAATGGCAGCAGAGGAGGAATCCTTATGAGGAACAGGCTAAACAAAGGCAGTTTAAGGCTATCCTCAACAAGCTAACTCCTCAAAACTTCAAAAAACTATTTATTCAAGTCAAAGAGCTTAACATTGACAATGCAATTACTCTCACTGGTGTCATCTCACAGATCTTTGACAAGGCACTCATGGAAACTACTTTCTGTGAAATGTATGCTAACTTTTGTTATCATCTAGCTGGTGAATTGCCTGATTTCAGTGAGGACAACGAAAAGATCACCTTTAAAAGATTGCTTTTGAACAAGTGCCAGGAAGAATTTGAGAGAGGGGAAAGAGAGCAAGCTGAAGCTAATAGAGTTGAAGAGGAGGGTGAGATCAAACAGTCTAAAGAGGAGAGGGAAGAGAAAAAAATCAAGGCAAGAAGAAGAATGTTAGGAAATATTAGATTGATTGGAGAACTGTACAAAAAGAAAATGTTGACTGAGAGAATAATGCACGAATGCATCAAAAAGTTGCTGGGTCAGTATCAAAATCCAGATGAAGAAGATGTTGAAGCTCTATGCAAGTTAATGAGCACAATTGGTGAAATGATAGACCACCCAAAAGCCAAGGAACATATGGATGCATATTTTGACATGATGATGAAATTATCGAACAACATGAAATTATCTCCTAGGGTCAGGTTCATGTTGAGGGATGCAATTGATCTGAGAAAGAACAAATGGCAGCAGAGGAGGAAAGTTGAAGATTGGGGTGTTTAATGTTGGGCATCTTTGTGAATGGTAAATAATAGGTTTTGGAGTTGTCTATGGGCTGTAACTAAGTAGGAAGTCCTTTCTTCCACTATGTGTAGAATGCCACTTTCTATCATGGTGGAGGATCCTTCTTTGCTGTTATAATCTCTTGTAATTTCAAGTTTTTTTTTCCTATCTATATATCTGATTTCATTACTGATCAAAAAAAAAAGAGGAACAAAGTTGAAGAACTGAAAAAAATGGAGGAGGTACACAGGGATGCAGCTAAAGATCGACATGCACAAGTGAGTAGGCTTGCTCGTGGTCCAAGCATTAAACCTTCAGGGCGAAGGGGGCAACCTATGGATTTTGCACCAAGAGGGTCATCCATGTTAGCTTCTCCAAATGCCCAGATGTGTGGTTTTCGGGGGATGCCGTTACGGATTCGTGAATATGGCACTCAGGATGTTCGAGCGGCAGACAGAAATCCTTATGAGAGCAGGAGACTATCAGTTCCCTTACCACAGAGGCCAATAGATGATAGGTCTATTACTCTAGGTCCCCAAGGTGGTCTTGCTACAGGGAAGTCTATCCGAGGACAGCCATTGATGCCAAGTGTTCCTTTGGTGGACATCCGGGCATTATTATTTTCATACAAGAGTCATATAGATTTGGTTGTTGAAAAGTTCCAACTTGGAATTATTTTGAAGCCAAAACTATGGTTTTCATGGGAGACAACTTTAGCTGGCTTGAGAAATGACCGTGTGCCAGAAGCATCTGATATTGTACATATGCTTGGGTGAAATGCTTTCTTAAGTGTTTTGAGGACTTCCATTATGGAATAATAGCAAACACCCCGTGCGATGCACGGGGATGGATTATAGTTGTAAATTTTATCAATAATAATATTAGTGGAATGAAATTTTTGTTTATTGAAGTAATTCTATTGGTTGAAAAAAAAACCCCCATTCAGAGAGTGAAATAAAAATAGTAGCAAAAGTAAAAAGAGTAAAAGGGCTCCATACATTTTAAGTGAAAGAAATAATGGTTCTTAAAAAGAGGAAATTGGTTTTTAGTGTTATTTTTTTCAAAATAATTCAGATTTAGTCGACCAATTCTTAAAAATTGAGAATTAGTGATACCTTTTTCAAATAATTGAGATTTAATATCATTTTACTATTTATAAAGATTTTCTTCCAATAATGCCCTTCAAAGACTTTGAAAACCTTTTCACTCATTTAGGTACAAATGAGGTTTGCAAATCTTTTTGAGGGTATTTTTCAAAGAAATTTTTCATGAATAGTAAATGAAATTGAATTCTAATTATTTGAATAAAATATCACTAATTTTTAATTTTTAAGAATTGGCTGACTAAATCTGAATTATGTTGAAAATGTATCACTAAAAACTAATTTTCCCAATTTTAAATATGTTTAGATGAAAACAACTTACATATTTTAAGTGGTAACATAAGATGGTCTCAATATAACAATTAACCAGATGTGGTGAAATAATCCTATCAATTACTTGCTAGCGTCGATTACAAAATCCAAAGCAATGGACTCAAAAACACACTATTTAGTATTCGCTGCTTCAAGTTTTATCTATTGCAACTTTCTCATTTACATGAAACTCACTCCGTTATGAGGCCATATCAGCTGGAGCCTATGGTGAGTGACGTGTACAAGTCAGCATCATTCACAGACATGTATACCCCACTCACCGTTGGACCAGCAGATATTCACAGTAGTGTTGTTCTCATCGATTTCTCCTTTCATCCCGCGGTCATCTATAAAGTGCGTTCACAAGCTACCGCCTTGGTCCTACATATAAAATTAGAAGGGGATTTAGCTTTTGAGTAATATATCAATCAATGCCAATTTCAAGAGAAAAAAAATGGAGCAAATAACTTTATGTCTAAGATAGATAACTTAGCAATAATAACACTTACTGCAGAACGTAATCCATCAAAGCATCAGATATCAAAAGAGAAATCATTATACTGTAGTTTACAGTTCTCTATATGTATTTAAACTTGACAGGAACGCTGCCTAAAAGCTTTATATACATCCAAGATCAGATAAAAACTATTGAGAAAAAAAAAAATCATCTTAACGGGTGAAAAGTATTAGTTTTGTCTTCTTTCTTCAAATTTGAGAGTAAAAATTATAGAATTAGATACCAAATACTACAATATGAGAAACATAAGAAATAAACATAAAGAGAATAATATTGAGAAGCATTCAAATATCAAACTGGATTTTATAAAATATCCTCAAAAAACAATCGGCAGTTTTAACATGATATAGAATCAATATCAAGCAATAACAACTAAAAATCAAAGAAGTTCTATACTTAACAAACAGACATCAACTGAAAAAAAAAAATCAACGGAAAGAGAGAGGATATTAAGAAGCATTGGAAGACCATCTAAATATTGGTGGGTCCATGTACATTGCCCAAATCTTCTGAAAGGTCAAAGGTGGAATAGCAAATATAATAGGCGTGAATGTAAATAAGAAGACTGGTATCCTTTTTATATCTTGGTAAATCAATTTTGTAACATAAAATTGAGATGCTCAAACTGCAACTATTGATTTCAACAAGCACTTTAAACTGTTGATAAAGGATCCCAATGCTTACTTGGGAAATACTCCTTTGCCTTGAACAATTTGGTAGAGAAATTAAGAAACATATGGTACTGGAATAATAGAGTAGGACCCAATTCCTTACCTCAAACTATCACATTAGACTCCTTACCCCTTAAAATACCATGAAAGTCCTACCTTACCCATGCAAGTACCATATAAAAAGCTTGACCTACCGCCCAAAACCCAAAAAAAAAATTGCATTGGAAAACTATAGGATGAGCTTAAATTCTGGAAGTGGTAGCCTTCGTGCCTCCATCTGCAAGAAGTTCCCTTCCCAATGGAGTTACCCGCTGTTTGGTTGATCCTCTTCTTCCCATCTGGGTTGGGTTGACCCATTAATCAAAAGGAAAGGAATCACTCAAGAGACATCTGCCGTTCACAATCGGGGCATGACAAATGATGTCTTAACATCAAGGTTGGATTAAATACATATATCTTGAACATGAAAAAACGGGTGTGCTGTTGAACATCACAACTGGTGAAAAAGCTAATGAATTTATATTATGATAGTAGTATATAACATGATAATGAGGCAATGATATTCGACAAATAAATCCACAAAAAATTGCTGCTTGTAAGGTATTAGGAAAGATTAAATCCGCAAAAAGCCTACTACAGCATCAAGCAACAGAGACTGACTAATAAGAAATTTAATTAAGACTAAAATAGGTCCAACAGACACTATAGAATCAATTCAATAAATGTTAGAATTATTTTTTATCAAAAGCCACGACAGAGATCAAACATCTACCTCTCAATCCAAATTCAAGAAAAAGTACGAAAAAAAAATGTTAAAAAGTAACCAAATCACAGAGGAAATTCAGCGAACATAAGCAGACAATGAAAATAAAGAAACATAAGAGTATGAATCTTCGACAGAGATCCTTACTTACTTGGTAAACAAATAAAGGCATAGCTTTGTGAGAAAATACTAACAAAGCTAAGGTTTAAGAATGGATGTTTGAAGGAGCAGGAAGAGAGAAAATAAAGATAGCGTATGGAAAATCCGACTGGCAGGCCTTCCTCGAACTACCTTTCGTCGTAGTAGCATCTACACTCTTCCCCTCGAACCTCAGGGAAAGACGAGTGGAAGGGAAAAGTCTCTGGGTGCCGGATCATCGAAAGAAGGAAATATCCCAAAGCAGCAAGGCCGGTCTGCAATTTGTGGTTGGTTGAATCGCTAGGTTTCTTTCTTCCCTATGCATCCAGGATTCTGCATCTAATTCTGTATGTTGGTCTTCAGTTTCTTTTTTGGGTTGGCATCTTCGGCAATTTCAGACTCATCTCCCGCTAGATTTGTGGAGAGGAATGATGAGCTTTCTGGAGTCTTGGCTTCGCGTTCTACAAAACCCAGGTCTGAACATGGGGCCTCCATGGCAGGGAACGATCCCATATAAGTTGATTGCTTAACGGGGGCTTTTCCCTCTTTCAAAATCACAAAGAACTACAAAAATCATCATATAAGCTGTTCATCAGCTGAGACCCTCAATTCGATTTTTAAGAACAGATATACGGCAGACCTTCCGTTTGCACGTTTTCTTCCGTTGAGTTGTGTTATTGCCATTTATTTGCTTTCGTTTTTTTAGTGTGAGAAACCGAGCAGCATGATAATCGGTAGCAGCCATGAGACATGAGAGAGGATGGGCCGGTCGTTCTTAGTGAGAGGAGGGCCGAAGGGACGTCATAGCTTTAATCTTCTTTAAATTGATGGCGTTTTGTTGAAGTCGCATGAGATCCTGGACAACTTTATCTACAACCTTATGTGCAGCTTTTCACAGAATCATGCCATGTGTATTGTGAATGGTATATCTGTAAATTTTTAAACAATCTTGTGAAAAGCTGCATATAAGATTGTAGATAAAGGTTGTACAGGATCTCATTCGTGTTGGTGAAATGAGGAGGTGGACATGACTACTATTGATGAAGTGCCACATCAGCGGTGATGTGGATCTACGAGCATTTGAGAGTTTGGGGTTTGGAGCTCTTTCCTGAAATCTAAGAAAAATCCAATTCCTATATATATATATATATATATATATATATATATATATATATATATATATATATATATATATATATATATACACTAGAAAACACCCCGTGCAATGCACGGAATTAAGTAAAAGTTATATCTGATTTGATTGTTGCATGTTTACTAATAGATATTACAGTTATATCTGATTTGATTGTTATACCTCAAACATATTATAGTTTTAAATATTAATCATAGGTTATTTAGGAAATTATTAATAGGAAAAATTAAGAAAAACAAATAAACATTGAATCAATGAGAGAATCTAAAAAATGGGATGGCATAGAAATATACATTTAATTAGCTTACCGGAAATTGAGAATAGCATTACATTCTCACAAAGATGTAACCTAGTGAAAGAATAACTAAAAGAACTAAAGAATATTGGAACAAATCCCTAGAACATTTTCACCAAAGCAATTTTTATAAATTATTTTTTTTTATGGATCCTCCCTTCTGCTTTTTATTTGTTTTCTAGGGATTTTTATCCCCCTCTAAATTATTCATGTAGCTGTATCTCATTCTGTATGTTCACAAGGATTTTGATGTAGCTGTAAATTATTCATGTATATAATTCATATGTAAATTATTCATGTAGCCGTAAATTTATATCCAAATTTGTGTTCCTCTTTCAAATTATATATATTTTATTTTCTTTGAAGCTAATAAATTTGAAAAGTGTAGGTCCTACAAAGCTACAAGGCCCATTCAATCTCTATTTTTGGCCTTAAGTTTCCAAACCGAATCAAAATATTAAAAAGAAAAGACATTAAAATTTTAATGAAATCATAGATATATATCAACTAATTAGCTGGCATGTGTATTTTGAACTTAATTGGAAATCCACATTTGTTAAAATCCCAACAAAATTAGAAAACATTTTCATAGGAAAATGCTTATTGCATGTTTCTCTGATCTTATTTAAGCATTCGGAATTGAAATAACTGCTGGGGGTGGTAATAAAATCAAAGCAAGTTAAATAATTTACAGGCAATTTGTTAAGTCACTTTCATTTTGTTACGAAACTACAGCCATGAAGAGTCTCCATATTAACCGCAATGAAGTGAGTTGAAGCTTCAAATAAACTCTTCTCATATATTTGAGAGCTTCCACTCAATTCACAAGCTTCTATTCATTCTGCTTGATTTTAAAGCATTTGATGCTCCTACGTGTCTTTGTGAAGCCGGATGCTTGGCTTATTCCTGCACTTGTTTGTCCCCCCTCATCGTCAAATTGTACAGAGAAAGAGGCAAGAAGAGAGAAAACAAACTTTTTATGGAGTATAAGAAACAAAACTGAAAGTGACTTATGTCCAAACAAACTTGACTACTACAGAGCTACGCTGTCCAAAGGAACACAGGAAATTTGTCACAGGTGCTCGAAAGAGTTCACCATACTGTATATTTTCAACAGTGGTGAGTAGTATCTAATGTAGCAGAGAAACACTGGCTGGGTCTCTGTGTTAAAACACTAATGCAATGGCTAAAACGAATGATAAAACTGACAATTAAGTACTCATGAAACAAATAAAGCATGATCAAATAGAGGATGGGACAAGAGAGTTGGAATGATACAAATCAGAGACTACAGGGAAAATTAAATAAACACGACAAGGAAGAGACTTACATGGATGGGATTGAATATCTTCAAGAGAAGAAGGCTCCTCCTTTCTTTCTCCGTTTTTGACAAAAGCACTTTGAGGAAAACACTTCTGTGTGAAGGGAGAGATTTGTGTTTATATTTGGAGTTCTTTCATATTAATAACCAAGAGGTGCAACTCACCAAATTTGAGACTCATTACCAGAGACAAAGGAGTAGTCTATGAGGAAAACATCAAATTTACATCGACTGGCAAACAGTGCAAGTGTAGACAAGAAGCTAGAAGCTGCCATCACGGATCTCTCTCTTTGCCCTCAATAACTCAAAATCCGGTGATGTTGATTAGTAGCTATACCTGCCATTCATATTACTGCCAAGACAGGATTAATTTTAAAACAAATTGATAGAATTAGTTTCTATAATTCATACAGTCAAGATGCTATTCAATAACCCATGTTTCAGCTCCATCCAAATAGCTTAAGCTAGTATTTTGAATTATACAGAAGGAAGGTCCAACAGCTTCAACAAACCTGGCCATAATTTTGAACTCCATCTGATGGGCTAAAATTGATTTTGCCATAAATATTAAGTTCTGTCAGTAAAAATTTTCTCCTCAAGCACATTTCATGATATACAGGTAATCAGTTGGCACAATACCAAATCAAAGTTAATCCTAGTTCATATGTCATATTAATGGCAAGACAGGATTAAATTTTTTTTTTTAAAAATCGAGAGAATTAGTTCCCTTGTCATCACTGCTATTATTATTTCCATTAAGCAGAATTAAATCCCATTGTATCATTTTGAACATCTAAAACAAAAAAAAAATTAAGGAATCAAGGCAAGTTAATAGTCATTTGAATATAACTGCAGGAACTAACATAACCATGACTTTTGAATGTCCCGTTAAACACTGGGGAGAAGAAAACATCTTCAGGAGAATGAACTCGAAAAGAACAAGAAAAAAAATAGGATAACAGAAACAAACTAACAAGATTCAAAAATATCAATTGAAAAATTATGAAAAATTAAATAAAAATCGGGGATTTGAAAAGAGGAAAACATAAAACATAATGAATAGTTTCTGGTGATAACATGAATTTGTATGCTTGTATAGTAGTCACCCATAAGCAGTTGACTTTAACATCCTCAAAAGGTAGAGGAAAAACCTCACAAGTTCATGCCTAAATCCCAATTTCATTCAGAAATTTCAACAAACAGATTATACGCAAGGTTCTCCAACCATACATGATCTATTCGAAAAATCAAACATTCCAATATCAAAAAAAGGAAAGCTTTGCATTTAGCTCATAAAGTAAGGTACAGCTCTGTGTGAAGAATACAGAATGCAAGGCCGTCAGCCTGAATGAGAAGAGGAGAAAATAAATATTGACCTTCCACTTGGGTCTTCTTTCGTTTCGGGAAGACAGACGGCAATTGTTAATCCTATCTTTTGTGAACAGTTACGTCTAAATAAGCAGCCACGTTAGAAACAATGTGGAGCTACGAGGATGCAGCTTTCGGGGTTTGGAGCTCCGCGTGCATAGGAGGAAAAGACCTTTTGCTGAAAGGTTTTGTACTCTGAAATTCTGTAAAAAAAAATGGATATGGGAAGGGGAAATAGAACAGAAACCCCCAAATAGATTGAAAAAAAAAAAAGGGTTTGCAATCACAAACCACCAGCCTATAACAACAGAACCTATAGTAGAAACCAAAGAGATCATACGCAGGTAGGAATCTCCATGCCTAAAACCAAGTTTCATTCAAAAATTTCAACAAGGAAATTGTTGGAAAGGTTTTTCAAAAAGATGTTATCAATTCAGAAAATTGAACATGTAGTGAAAAGTTTTTCTAAATGGATGGGACTAAAAGGCAAATATGGGGTCATTTGGTATGCTTGGATTGTGGATTGTGGATAATAATTTGGATTTTGAAAATCAAGATCATAAATGCTTATTTTTAAAATCTAAAATCTTGTTTTGATACTTAGGATTTTAGCACCTTATTTTAATGAGACCCACCATCATTAATAGGTCTTTATTACTTGTGTACAAGTGGACCCCCCATCATTAATAGCTCTTTATTACTTATACTCAAGTGAGACCCATCACTTTTTAGGTCTTTATTACTTGTGTACAAGTGGACCCCCATCATTAATTGCTCTTTATTACTTGTATTCAAGTGGGACCCATCACTTTTTAAGTATCAAAATTTATAGAAACCCATAAAATGAGGATTGTGGTTTTTGGGAAAATTTTAGTATCTGCTTTTAAAATCAAACTTGCAAAAACCCTACCAAACAACTTAACGAACCTTGGTTTTTGGATTTGGCAGAATCTAGAAACCAAAGACCCCACCAAATGACACCTAAGTGGGAAAACAATGACAAAATCACCATATACGATCACCATATATGAGTTTACTTGGTAAATTGTACAGCACTGTGAGAAGAATACAAATTCCAGGCCTACAGTTTAGATGCAAGGGGAGAAAAAATATTGCCAAGTCATCGACTTGATTTGTCTTCCATTTTGAGAAGACTAACGGCCATGGTTTATGACACTTATTTATCTTCCGTTTAAAATCACCATTTCTTATCTTCCGTTCAAGAGGATGTGGAAGAGCAATGGGTAGCCATTTAACGGTCGGTAGCCTCCACATACGCAGCCACGTAGACGATGATGTGTAGCTACCAGGCTTGAGGATAGGAGGTTTGGAGCTCTCTCAATCAAAACCGATTGCTATATATTATAGATAGACTAGGGAACCTTCCTTGGCGTAACACAAACTCTCAAGAGCCCTTATCTTTTCTTCTTCTTCCTTTCACTTTATTTTCCCCTTTGAGAGCTAATATCTCATGGCTAACTGTGCAGATTGAAATCATTTGTTGCTTCCTCCTCCAAGAGATCATGCTGCTGGAGTGATATAATGGCGCGTGAAGCTTTTTACAGCTGCTAATTTTTCACTTTGAGAAATGTGAAAAATTCAAGAGTCCCTTCCCTTTGTTTTTTAATAAAATATTCATATACATTTTTTTTTAATTCCTATCTTGGTTTACCAAATTCTAAAACAAATAAAAAAAATTTGTCTTCCTCATAATATTCGACTACGATTATCCTTCTTCTTTTTTTCTCTGTTTTGTTTTTTATATCAATTTTTTGTCCAATGGCGACTCTGACTACGACTTTCTTTGTCCCACCAATAATGCAGTTCTGGTCTCTTATAGCATTGCATTCCAACTCTGACCAGTCATCCCACGAGTTTTTTTTTTTTGGTCATAGTTATCCCTCGAGTGTTTTTTTTTTTTTTGGTCGTAGATGACCCACGAGTTGGAAACTAATGACTAACGTCCATTTTGTTAACAGTAAATTAACCATCCAGTTAGTTGACCCTATTATCCACTTCCCTCGGATCGGATGTCCCGGTAAGGGACCTGTGGCAAGATCATGATCTTTAAATGTTTGCCAAGGGGACGGTCTGAATCCTGCGTTGACGCCCTTCCTTTATAAGAGAGGAGGAGTGAAGAAGTCACTGCACTCAAAAGTCTTGTAAGCTTTATCATGTTCATCTCCAAGTTGGTGGTGTTTTTTCTCTACCTCCTCCTCCGCGTGAGGTTTACTGCCTCCGAAGATGTGGGTTTTATCTACAATGGCTTCCGAATTGCTAACCTGAGCGTGGATGGCATAGCCGATATCACAAGCAATGGTCCCCTCATGCTAACCAACGACACCAAGCAAAAGAAGGGCCATGCCTTCTACTCTTATCCGGTTCCCTTCAAGAACTCGTCCAATGGTAACGCCTTCTCCTTCTCTACTACCTTTGTCTTCGCAATCATCTCCGAGTATCAACAACACCTAAAAGATTATGGAATTGCCTTTGTCATTTCACCTACATTAGGGCTCCCAGGAGCTCTACCAAGCCAATACCTTGGCCTATTCAATGAGTCCAACAATGGCGATTCGTCCAATCATATTGTTGCTATTGAGATTGATACACTCCAAAGCCGGGAATTTGGTGATATAGATGATAACCATGTTGGAATCGATATTAATGGCCTAAACTCGGAAAAATCAGCTTCGGCTGGTTATTTTACTGGTAACGATGATGAATTCAAGAATCTAAGCCTCGTAAGTGGGCTGCCAAGGCAAGTCTGGGTAGATTATGACGGTGTACTTAAGCAACTTAATGTGACATTAGCTCCGCTTAAGGTGCCTAAACCCAATATTCCACTCTTGTCTTTGTCCTATGATCTCTCCAAAATCTTCTTCGACTTCATGTATGTGGGCTTCTCCTGGTCCACTGGTTCATTCCTAACACCACAATACCTTCTTGGATGGAGTTTCAAGCTAAATGGGAAAGCTCAACCACTTGATCCTTCACAGCTTCCTAAGCTTCCTCTTATAGGGACAAAAAAGAAATCCAAGATTATGACAACTGGGATGCCAATAATAACTACAACTCTGGTGCTCACGGCCATCTCGGGCATCATTTATATGGTAAGAAGGAAGAGGAAGTTTGCAGAAGTGCTTGAAGATTGGGAGCTGGTCTATGGGTCTCACAGGTACAAATATAAAGATCTCTCACTACAAAAATGAAGAGAATTAGCGGCACCTTTTAGCAGCGGTAACCTAATTCCCGCCTCTAAAAGCACCATTACCGGCGGTAAAAGCATTTTCCGCCCCTAAAAATTAATTACCCATTTTTTTCGCGCGAAAATTTTATGGCGCGCATTTTTTCAGCGCGAAATAGCCTTTAGCGGCGGTACCTACCGCCGCTATAGTCAGTTTTACCAGCGGTAACATATCTCCCGCCGGTAACAAGTTGGCGGGAAGGTCCCGCCAATAAAAGTGTTATTACCGGCGGTAGCAGTCCGCCGGTAATAACACTTTTAGCGGCGGTAAGCTCATTACCGCCCCGAAAAGCCCTATATTAGCGGCGGCATATGCCTTGCCGCCGTTAAAAGACCCTTTAGCGGCGGTAAGCCAATTACCGCCCCTAAAAGCGGGTTTTTCAGAGGCGGTAAAGACAATACCGCCTCAGAAGAGACGTTTTAGCGGCGGTAATATCCTTACCGCCCCTAAAAGTCCATTTTACGGGCTCCGAATCGCTTACCGTCGTAAAAAAATTTGTTGTGGGTGAAATAGTGTGCAAGTTTTACCGGCGGTTTTGAGAACCGCCGGTAAAACCCTGTTTTCACGTCCTTTACCGGCGGTTTAACCGCCGGTAAAGGACTTTTTTAATTTTTAAAAAAAAGCTCGATTGTTACTGTGTTGGACCTTTAGAGGCAGTATCTACAGCCGCTAAAACTCAATTTTTAGAGGCGGTAAACCAATTACTGCCCCTAAAAATGTGTTTTCAGAGGCGGTACTGTCCTTACCGCCCCAGAAGAGATGTTTTAGCGGCGGTAATCTCTTTAGCGCCCTTAAAAGTCCCTTTTAGGGGCTCTCTCTGGATTACCGTCGTAAAAAAATATGCCGTGGGTGAAATAATGTGCAAGTTTTACCGGCGGTTTTTAAGAACCGCCGGTAAAACCATGTTTTCACGTCCTTTACCGGCGGCTAAACCGCCGGTAAAGGATTTTTTTCATTTTTTTAAAAAAACTCGACTGCTATTGTGTTGGACCTTTAGAGGCGGTATCTAGCGCCGCGAAAACTACATTTTTAGGGGCGGTAAGTTATGTACCGCCCCTAAAAGCTGGTTTTCAGAGGCGGTAATATCTTTACCGCCCCAAAAAATGTAGTTTTAGCGGCGGTAAACGTATTACCGCCGCTAAAAGACATTTATTAAAAAACCATAAATTACTTTTAGCGGCGGTAAGCAAGGTACCGCCGCTAAAAGACCATTTCTAATTATACAAGCGGGACTTTTCCCCGCGTTTCAATTTTGAATGTACATTTAGGGGCGGTAATTACCGCCGCTAAAAGTTTAAGCGCGATTTTCAAATTCAATTCAACTCGTGGGCGCGGAAATGTAAGGTTTAGCGGCGGTAATCTATGTGCCGCCGCTAAAACTCCACTCTATAAAAACCCGCCGAATCTCTTCTTTTCTTCAAGGTATGTTTAATTTTCTTCAACTTCTCTCTCTTTCTCTCTATCTCTCTCTCTCTCTCTCTCTTTCTCTCTCTCTCTCTCTCTCTTTCTCTCTCTCTCTCTCTCTCTCTCTCTCCATCTCTCTCTCTCTCTCTCTCTCTCTCCCTCTCCATCTCTCTCTCTCTATCTCTCTCTCCCCTCTCGGTTATGCTGCTGAAGGAAAGCAGCAAATTTTTTTTATTTTTTAATATGATTTTTAGCGGCGGTATTTCCCGCCTCTAAAAACATGATCTCATTTTTTTTATTTTTTAAAATGAGTTTTAGCGGCGGGAAATACCGCCGGTAATGAGTGATAACAATAGCGGCGGTAATCGACGGCCGGTAATGAATGGGCAATAGCGGCGGGAACGTACCGCCGGTAATGAGTGATACCAATAGAGGCGGTAATCTACCGCCGGTAATGAATGGGCAATAGCGGCGGGAACGTTACCGCCGCTAATGAGTGAGAAATAGCGGCGGTAAGTTTTTTACCGCCGCTAAAAGCTTTAGTGACGGCATCTTTTACGGCAAGACCAGTTACCGCCGGAAATGTTTTTAGCGGCGGTAATTGTTGTTTTAGCGGCGGTATCTTACCGCCGCTAAAAGTGTCCTTTTTTGTAGTGTCTATATTGCAACCAAGGGATTCAGCGAAAAGGAAATCCTCGGAATTGGAGGGTTTGGTAGGGTATATAGAGGTAAACTACCTACTTCCAAAATTGAAGTTGCAGTGAAGAGAGTTTCACATGGATCAAGGCAAGGAATCAAGGAGTTTGTGGCAGAGATTGCAAGCGTTGGCCGGCTCCGCCACCGGAACTTGGTACGACTTTTAGGCTATTGTCGACGTAAAGGAGAGCTTCTTTTGGTCTATGACTTCATGCCCAATAGAAGCCTAGACAAGTTCCTATTTGATAAGCCAAAATTCATACTGACCTGGAGCCAAAGATTTCGAATCATCAAAGGCGTAGCGTCGGGGCTGTTCTATCTACACGAAGAATGGGAACAGGTTGTGGTTCACAGAGATGTGAAGTCCAGTAATGTGTTGTTAGATCGATGGTGAGCTAAATGCTAGATTGGGAGATTTTGGCCTGGCAAGATTATATGATCACGGAAGCAATCCTCAGACTACTCATGTGGCCGGAACACTGGGTTATCTGGCACCGGAGCTAACAAGAACAGGGAAGGCAACAACAAGCACTGATGTGTTTGCGTTTGGGGTGTTTCTGCTGGAGGTTGCCTGTGGAAGGAGACCGATAGGGCTGCCAGCGTCAGCGGCTGAGGATCTGAATTTGGTGGATTGGGTGTTTACATGTTGGAAAAAAGAGGGGAAATCCTGAACAGCAGAGACCCCAATCTGGGCACAGACTATGTGAAGGAGGAAATGGAGTTAGTGCTGAAGCTGGGGTTGCTTTGCTCTCATTCGCTGCCCACAGGCAGGCCAAGCATGCGGTAAGTGTTGCAGTATCTGAACGGAGATCTATCTTTACCTCTACCGGAGTTGGCATCACTTGCTACGGGTGATAGTGTTCTAACCTTTGGGCACCTTGAAGGCTTTGATGAGGTGATTCAATTATCATCAGTTGCAGAATCGGTCCTCTCCGAAGGTCGATGATTATATAAATTAAGAAACCTTTATATGAAAATCATGTAAATTGAAAATAGTTTGTGTATTATGATATGATAATTGTATTTGCAACCAATAGCTTTTGATAATTTCCAACTTGGAAGACATGAAATCTTTCTAATTCAGTTAATCAATACGGTAGCTTTCACATAGGGAGATGCAAGGTCCTTAACTAATAAATATTGCAGTAACACATAAGTTGCTAGAATTCATTGTTCTAGAATCTACAAGGTCTCAAGCTTGGGCCTCGAGTATGCTCCCTCCAAGGTCTCATGTTCAAAACCTTTTAGATGCTATTACTTCTTTAGGGCCACCCAGGGCCTTTAGCCTGGTAATTGTCCCATTTGTGCAGGATAGAGGGAGTCGGGGATTGCACAAGCCCCTCGGGATTAGTCGAGTGTGCGCAAGCTGGCCTGGACACCCTGAGTTGCAATATATATGTATATATATTGTACGTTAATGGTTTGGTAGATAACCTTGAATTTTAATAAATTGCTAGTTTGCTTACTAATAAAAAGGAGAGAGAGAGAGATATTTGTTCTAGAACTCTTTGCGGACATTGACGTTCTAGAATCCTAATGGTGCATCCAGTTTGGACCTTGACTTTCTCTCCATCCCCTTAAGAATGGTGTTAAACCTCCTAATTTGGATGAATCGGCGGCCTTTTCCATTGAGGCTCAATTAATGAACCAACCAGCATTTTGAGAACCACAATGCATCAATTATGAAAGCAATACTCCATGAACTGATTAGAAACCAGCTCCCTTCTTGCAGTTTTATTTGGTTAATTATTAGTCAACCAATTATTAAATATAATGAACCATATGGTTTTTGTCACACCTCAGACCCGAATTTATTCTTAATACAATAAATCCAAGTCCAAAACGTGAACCTTGTGAGCCCAAAGCAAATAAATAAATCCAGACTGTAAAATAAATGACATCAGAGTACTCATAATTAAACCATTTATTAATACCTTAATCAAAATGCAGAATCCTAACATCCAATATCTAAATAAAATCCTCAACAATAGTCTAGAGATAAGGTCATCTATCTATCAATTGTACTAACAATAAAATAAAAAAAATCCATTATTCAATAAGTCAATTAAACAATTCATCTTCTAAATATAAATGACAACCTACATCAAATAGTAATGGTCGTTTATGTCTTCTTCAGCAAAATCCTCTACCCCACTATGTTCTACCCCTTTTGGAACATTCTCACTTGGACAATCTGAAAACAAAACATTTGAAAAGCATTTTATGAGATTGAAATCCAAGTAAACAGTAACATGTATGTAATAAAACAAAGTCAATATAATTTATCAAAAACCTTTCAAGAGGTAACAAAGATAAAAATAACTTTTCGATAATCTCATAATCATAAACAAATAGAACTCTATAATTTTTCGATGTAAACCAATAACCATTTTCAAACTAAACATAATCAAACAAATCACAATGTGGCATCACAGGACTTATGTAATTAGACTCTTTTGAGAGGTCAACTGCCTGTTCCAATTGCCACCTCACAACTTATGTGCGAAGATGGCCTATTCTGGGTTTCAAACATCGTTATATTTCAGAGCACCCAAACCAGATATAGGAGTGGGTTGGGAAGTATAACCCAGTCAGATTGCAACAATAAACTCAAAGAAAGACCTCACCGAGATACACGGTGGTACGGATTGCTGCAGCTCAATCAAATACTATAAGGCTTCACCAAGATACATGGTGGTACGCATACATGGACCAAGGGATTAACCTAACAAAGACCAACCCGTTTCATTACTTAGTATGGATCCAAACTGAGCTATGCCCGCTAGACACTATACTTGAAATCAAAATAACCAATCTATTCCAATAATGCCAACGATGGCATAAACACCACTCCAAGATACATACAAGAATCAAGAGTTCGCCCCAAGATACATGGGAGAAAAAATATAACCGACAAGATACATGTAGGTGCCAAGATCACCATAAAGCCAAATAAAACCAAGTCTATACGCTTTTACAAAACTTTGAGAATTATTTCGTAAGTCCAAAATCACCTCAAAATCCCTTATACATTCTTAGAAGTACATTGGAAAACTTTTTTTTTTTTTAAGATTTTTCATTATAAGATCAATTAATAATAATTATTTAATAAGTAAAAGTGATTAGGAACCCATCCTAAATTAGCAACATCTAAAAATATATTTTATTATAGAATCAACTTATTAGGGTATTCATTTAGTAATAAAGGTAATTATGAACCTTCCCATGACATTTAGAATATATTTATTATTATCATCATTTATTATTATTTTTTATTTATTTTAGAGAGTAAAGTAAACAATTTATTTCATCACTGTTATTTAATATTATTGTTACTATTAGCTTTCCGTAAAAGAATTATACCATTTACTTACTATATGTAATTTCCTTTTTAATATATTAATATAGATATATAAATATATTATTATTTTTTTTATGTATTCGTGGGTTGAATATGATGATGATACAGCACACTATCAAGTATTTAGTTAATACATAAACAAATTGAAATAACTTTAGTACTAGGGGTATAAGTGTAAAATTAAGATTTCATTTAGCTTTAAGTTTTTGAAATAACAAACTAACCTAAAATAGTTTCAAATTTACAAAGAAGAACCCCCGCATCCTGCAACTTAACTCTCTCTCTCTCTCTTCCGTGAAAATGCAAGCCGACCCCAATTCCAATCTTGTCTCCCTCATGCAATTCTCCTTTTTACTTTGCTAGCAAAGACCCGTGCATGCAATGCACGGGGATTGATAAAATTTAAACAATTTGAAGTATATTAATTAAAGTTTCAAGTAGATTAATCTATTTAATGTTTATTTGAGTGATTTTACTGATTCTTCTTTATCAATGCTTGATATATGTAAACTTTAGGTCGGTAGATTTTGAGTTATTAATTTGTTCATGATCACGTGTATCTATCCAATGTTTCCTAATAATAAAATCTATATTCCTTTTATTTATGACGTGAAATTTTTTTAATCCTTTGAAGAAACATTGTCTCAAGTTCTCAAGAGATATTAGATGGGGATCATTTTTCAGCAAATTGGGTTGAATAAAGTCCTTTTAAAAAGTTTGATAAAGGAACTTAGATTCTAGCTTGTATCAATGGTTTTTGCTCATTAGTCCTCTGAAGTTTGTGAAACATGATATGCGTAGAAGATGCAGCTTCCTCTGAACCTTATGTCCATTCCAAATGTCCCTTTAGAGCAACTTTGATATTTCCCACTTTAACTATTGTTATAGCCAATTTCTACGATTGGGCTATGTTCATTGGGTGGATTTCTGTGTCTTGAGAACCCAACTAAGCACGTCCCCGGAGTGTTACTTGAAATATGCATGGCTGGTTAAGGATGCACTGTTTGGGATGTCCACAGTACTATGGTAGATATTCCCAAATTTAACAACTTTATGCACGACCTTCAAGCAATTCTCCTGGTATGTATGACACTATAACTCATCATTTTACAAGGCTAATAGAGCTTACATATTCATAACTAGCACATTGTATAAAAACCATAATTGATCATGTATAAATTAGTTGCTTTTATGGAGATTGAATCTCTTAATTAATGTGCCCTTTAATTCGCATTTTGCTTTCACCCTACAGAGTCACATTTGCAAATTACTTGTCGGAAATATTAATTAACAAACAGCAGAATATGCTGGTGGCTCCCCCTCAATGTGCTCATTCCCATTGTCGAAGAGTTCATTCCTTCCTAGAATGAGAGATGCAACAAAGTTTACACTACAATGGACTTTCAATGATAAAAAAAAGCAAGGTTTACAGTTTTGGTGCCAGTGGGCATGCTACCCATCGGCCAAAACGAAATTTCGGCAATGTGAACGGCAGAAAAAATTAAAAAGGCAAAATTTTGTTTTTTTTGGATTTTGGGAAAATTTCTCGGGCACGCCACTACGTTTCGCCAACACGCCGCCCGTTTCACTAAAAAAATTAAATAAAAATTTAAAAATTTTGCATTTTTTTTCTCCATTCCGCTCGGCACGCCGCCCCGTTTCGTCCAAAAATCGCTGAAATTTCGCTAGTGATGCATAATAATGCTCCAAACCATAAGGAAAAATCTATGTAGGGAGAGAAATAACTGGATCTTTGATGGTGTGGAGCATGGCCTTGATGCTTTCATCACTTGAGCTCTGTTTTTATCACTTTAGTGGATTGTAGTCCTTTTTTATCACAATTGTTTTGTTTTTCCTCGGTTATAAATGAATGGAATTACACTTGAGGGGTTTGAAATTAACCTTTTTGCAAGGTTAGCTCAAATGTGTTGATTCTAGCTAGCCTTTATGTGTACTCTTCATATACATAGGACAAGCACCATTGTGCTTCTTTGATATGTATACAATATAGAATAATCTTTTGCGTATCAAACAAATTATAAAAAAATGCATAAATTACGAAAAATGTCAAATGCTCTTAACAGTCCCAAACAAAGTATATACCTTCACCGAACGTCAAATGCCTTCTTTCTTTTACCTTTTCATTTTTCTTTTAGGGATCATTCGATCATGTCATCTGAAAACATTCCCACTCAAGTTTCCCGAAGAGCCACTCAAGCTTCTTGATCTATATTCTGTCTCATTTTCAGTCACTGTCACTCTTGCACTGCCTACAAGAATTTTGTCGACGCCATCAGATTTGGGCCGGGAATTAAAAGGCTCTTTAAATTACAAAATCCAAATAAAGGCAAAAATCAAAGGAGGCGATGAGGGTTTCTTTCAATTCGGGAATCTCGAAACACTTAGGCGAAAGAATGGTAATGTAAACATGGGCTTCTTTGTTCTTACAGGCTTCAATGGCTCGAGGACAGAAACCATCTTAATAGGCTCTTCGAGAAGCAGATGATTAGAATGCGTTGTCGATGGGGATGAACGATGTAAGAAGAAGAAATCTATAAAACTGGCTGAAAAATACATGGAAGATCGATCACAAGTCTTCCGTTTACATGTTTCGTCTTGTCTACGTTTTGGAATACCAATGGGTGGTAGCCTGGTAGGCTTTCGCGATGATCTGTCTTCCATTGGTATACTCCCCATAGAAAGCCACGTCAGAGACGATGATTAAGATTCTGGGGTTTTGGAGGATGATTAAGATTCTGGGGTTTTAAATCTCTCGCTAGCCCTCTGTTGCTTGCGTTTGCTGTGCAAAGAACCTGAACAAACAAACAAAGTAAGTAGGGTCTTCAAGAAGACAGCCAATTAACTATTGCTATATATTATATACAGATATAAATTATATATTACAAAATTTGACTGTTTACAATTAACTAAGAAGGTTTAGCCAAAAACGTTCTTCAGCATCTTATTTTCAGAAGTAATAATGGAATTCATCTTAATGACTGGAAGTTCAATGGGCTAAGGTTTAAAGGTGCAGTCCTTGGAAGAAAATCCTTGGGAACGATTTTTTTGTCCTTCAGAATGACCCTTAATAAAAGTCTCTCTTTCTTCCTGTGTCAAAAACCTGAATGAGTCTGGCTGAAAAAATTGTGCCCAGCTCCTTTTTGAAAGTTATTAGTCGTCTTTCTTTTCTATCATTAGGTGTATACCTAGTTGTATGAGTTAGATCTGGTAATCAAGGATTCCTTCGAGTATCATAGCCCTTTTTCTTGGATTGCCACCTAACTAGATTAGTGCGAATTATGTAGTCCAGGAGTGTTGCTTTGAATCAATTATATCCATAAGCGGGATAGTAATGCGCATGTTATTGGAATTTGTACCATATTGGGAATTCACCATTGTTTCACCCACCATATAAGAGGTGGACTTCCTTCATCTTATTGCCTAGGTTTTAAGGTTGAGGCCTCTCCTCTTATGTGTTGTTGGGTGTTGAATATGGTATCAAAGCCTAAGCCATGTCCATGCTGTGCTGTCCAGCGCGAGGGGGGTTATTGGAGTTTGTCCTATATTGGAAATTTACCATTGTTTCACCCACCATATAAGAGATAGACTTCCATCACCTTAATGGACTTCCTCCTCTTATGTATTGTTGGGCTTTCAATACATGTTGCTCATCAAATCAAAGCTGGATGGCCTAAGTGGAAGCAGCTTTTGATGTGTTAGTTGATCAATGTGTTTAACTCAAACTAAAAGGAAAATTTTATCAAGCAACCTTCAGGCTTATTCTGATTTATGGCTTAAGGTGGCATGGCAGATATGAATGGAGCAGGATAGGATAATTTTTTAGGAGTGATCCTTTGCATTAGAACAGTCGTCGCAAAAATCAATGTGACAGTTGCATTGTGGGTCTTCTCTTAGGCAAGGATTGGTGGTGCATATTTTTAGCCAACATTGGTGGGGAAGCACTTTCAGTAAGCCTCATCGAACTCCCGTTTCCCGTTTAGTAACATGATTTTAAAATGGAGAAGCACTTTCTTTACAATTAATTGTGATGAAGCATTTTGTAAATTTTGATTTATATATATAAAGAGTTATTTGATTTATAAAGCCCTTTCAATTCTTCAACACTCAAAATGATATTATGGGTATTGTAAAAATAATATATTGACAAAATAATCCCAACAAAATATGTCCCTCAAGTGACTAAACCGACAAAAGTATTTTTGAAGTAGGGGGTTATCGAGCTACTTTGGCGAGAATTGCTTTTCGGACATGTTCATTGAACACCAAATGTTCATTCCTAAAACCAAAATTTACACGATGGAACCATTATATTTAATGGATTCTATTGTGAGACAATGATCCATCATAAAAGTAATCCTTGACACACCAATTATTAACAATACATATTTTTGAAAAAATGTAAAAACCCGGAAAAACTTGATGGAGTTGAAAAAAAAAGAAAAATAAATAATTGTTTTTTGTAACAAAAATGATGATTTGATTGTAATTTGGTAGTAAGATTTACTCAAACGAGTTTCTAAAAATACACTGAAAAGAGGAATCACCTTTAAACCTATTTTTATATTTTGATTTTGCAAAAGTGCGGTGAAAAACTTGTAATAAATAAAAACCCTTAAAGACATTCTTAAATTTATTATAGAGAATTCTTTATATAACCTACACGAATTCTCTATACTCATTCTTGCAATAAGTTTATAGAAATCATTACATGTTATATATAATAGGAAGCACCACTTGGAAAACGTGCTAAGCGCATAATTTATTTCTCAAAACAACCTTATAATATTATATTACCTTATATTTTTATAGTGATAATTTTGTCTTCTCTATTTTCACTTTCCTGGAAATACTCTTTTAATAATTTTTAAGTCTTGGATTTCGTTGCTATCTTCTTTTGATTAAAAATCAAAAGAGAAGCAAAAATGATTGATAAAATTATTTCTTTAACTAATCTCAGCCTTATTGGTTTTGAGAAGGCAGGAAGTGAAAGTGGCACGCCGCAGGTTTGAAGGGCATCTACGTTTTATTGCTAAACTTCAGGGCTGTAGAAGTAATTACCCAAAAATTAAAATGACAAACCGCCCCTCGTTCCAACCACTATAAAGGCGAAGCAACGCTAAGTACTTTTAGGGTTTTTGCCGTGTCTTCCACCTGCCGTTACTCGACGGCCAGAGCTCCTGAATCTAGTCAACATGGTAAATATCTCTCTCTCTCTCTCTCTTTCTATCTCTCGTTCTCTCTCACTGAATACGAGTTTCGAAGTTCAGTGATTCCGATTGCTTTAAATTGGTCTGTTTGTGTTATCTTGCTCGGGACGATATATATTTTTTAAATGTATGATTTCCTAATTGAAGTAGTAGTATAATGGTTGAAAATATCATTGTATTATGCTTTGTTGAGAGTACTTACTGTTGAATGTGTGATATTGGTGAGTGATATCTTTATTCGTGGATAAAGATGGATGGCATCTGGAAAAAAAAAGGAAAATCTCTATATTGCAAAATGCTTGTTTCATTTTAGAGCTTGCAGTTGATTTGGTTAAACAGAGGAAAAGCTTGTATAAGGATATGACAATGCCATGGAGTTAGATAAATGGGATAATGGAAATGGAATATGAAAAGAGGCCTTAATGCAGGATACGGAAACAAATCATTGACGTATGGCCAATGTTTTGTTAAATGCCCATTTCTTAATTCGTGGATGTTCTGTGCCCCTGCATTGAGATTGATTGGTTTGTCCTGGACCGTTTGAATATAATTTTATAATTAACTTTGCTAGCTTTTTACTTGAAATTCTTTATAGAGAAGTTTTAAAAAGCTTAGTACTTTTATGGCATCCTTACCTTGTTGTTGACTACTTTTTTTTTTTTTAATGTAATTTCTTTGTTTCTTTCTTCTTTCATATTCTTTGGATCAACGTTAAACTCTTTTGCCTTTTTTCCTTTCTTGTTTGCCTTTCAATTTTCTGTCTTGTATTTGATTAAATAAATCTTCTATTTGAGCAGACATTCAGGCAGCCCCCTTGCAAGTAAAGATGGCAAGGGAGGTGTTAATCTGCTCTGAAACTAAATCTTTTGCTCTTCAGACTTGCTGAGACAGGTTTTATATCTATTCTTTGAAGCTGGTCTAGTAAGCCTAAGTACATTTCTTTTATTTAGCACTCACAAATAATGTTTGTAATCATAAGCTTTCGTAATCATCAACATAAAGTTAACATGCAGTGGTATATTCAGTAACGATGGCAAGGGAGATGTTAACTTGTTGTCGACCACTCTTATGGAGTTTACCTTGTTTTCGACTACTTTTTTTCTTTTTCTTTTTCCCATGTAATTTCTTTGTTTCTTTCTTCTCTCATATTCTTTGGGTCAACGTTAAACTCTTTTGCCTTTTTTTCCTTTCTCGTTTGCGTTTCAATTTTCTGTCTTGTTTTCAATTAAATAAATCTTCTATTTGAGCAGACATTCAGGCAGCCCCCTTGCAAGTAAAGATGGCAAGGGAGGTGTTAATCTGCTCAGAAACTAAATCTTTTGCTCTTCAGACTTGCTGAGACGGGTTTTACATCTATTCTTTGAAGCTGGTCTAGTAAGCATAAGTACATTTATTGTATTTATCACTCTCAAGTAATGTTTGTGATCATAAGCTTTGATAATAATCAACATAAAGTTTAACATGCAGTGGTATCATCAATAACAACTTGGCCACTTTTTATGCTTAGTTTTTACATTTGTGTCATATATTATAATAATTGTAATCAGCATAAAATATAATTCCTATAAATATGTTAATAGGTAATAAATCAATATAGTTTGTATCATAGTTATTAAAGGCAGTCGCCTAGGCGCTTAGGCGGCCGCCTAGGCGACTAGGCATTCCAACAAGATCCAGGCGTGGTGTCGCCTAGGCAACCAGTGCCTAGGCTACCTAGGCGATAGCCTGGGCGAGAAGGCAACCGCCTGTTCGCCTGGACGAGCAAACATGAAGATAAAAAAAAAAGTGTTTCCCTCAACACGTCTTCGTCAAGCTTCATCAACACACAAGAGACAGGCTTCGTCGAGCTTCTCCTCCATCGTCTTCGTCGAGCTTCGTCAGTGTCGTTTTTTTTCCCTTCTTCTTCTCCAACGAAACTTTCTCGCTCTCGCTCTTGCTCTCTTTCTCTCTCGCTCTCTCTTTCTCCTGTCTCTGTTTCTCGCTCTCGCTCTCTCTTCTCCTCTGTTTCTCTGTCGCTCTCTCTCTCTCTTTCTCGCTCTCTCTTTCTCTTCTTCTTCTCCAGTCGCTCACTCTTTTTTTTTCTCTTCTTCATTGGGCTTCGGTCCAGTTGCATAGTTCTTCTCCAACGAACTGAGCGATTGGACTGACTCTCCTCTCTCACTCTCTCTTTTTTTCTCGCTTTTTCTCTGTCCTAGAAAATTTGAGTGGTTACGTGAGAACAAGGAAACAAGGCCTGTATTTTTATTAGTTGTTATTGCTCTTTTTTTAAATGCACAATATTTAGGTCTTTTTGATACTTTCATCTACAATGGATGATGAACATATTTTGATTATTTTAAAATGAAAATTTTTCGCCTAGGCTACAGGCAGGTCTATTGCCTGGCATCGCCTAGGCGTTTTCACAACTATGGTTTGTATATGTATCTAATGTGAATATTATGATATATTAGTAACAAGTAGTAGCTTGTTAAAAGATTCTAATAATGAATAAATTTATATTATGTTATTCTAATTTATATAAATATTAACCATATAAATTTGTTGTTAATAATAGGCTATTGAGTTGCAGTTGTGCGGTGATATGTTGCACACAGAAATCTGATGAGGGATAAATCTCGCATGTGATAACTAATTTGCATACTTCTGCTTGTGTATTTTCAGTTGACTTGACCTTCTGTGCTAGGTTTTAAGCCCAAATATTTCCAAAGTGGAAGAAGATATCTTATACTTATCTCTCTAGTATAGAACTTTGAATATATTTGGAAATATATCAGATGCTGTTGCACTCGATAAAATCTGTCATACACATATCACTGGGTGTTATGTAGGTTCAAAAAATATCTTGTCGGATGTTCTTGATTGTCTATGTCACCGTTTCCTGTGACAGAAAAACTATTTTTTAACAGGTAATATACTGCCGAGGCTGAGAATTTACAAGTTAATATAAAGTATGTAGCAATAGGCCAACAACAAAATGGCTTCTTCCAATTACTTGGTTGGCAAAAAGAATTTCATTCTTCCAATCCTAGTCTATCAGAAGTCATATCTTCGATCAGATTATGAGTATGCAAATGCTTTTTGAAGGACTCAATCCAGGTTGTTTTTGGTCATCCATTAGCTTTCTCGGATGCTCTAGTGTGTGTCCTGTCACAGCTTGTCATAGCTGCTTTCTCAGGTTTTGCTTTAGATGCCCAAACCATCTTACCATACTTTCCTTTGCCTTATTTTTATCTGGGAAACACATAGGCACTTTTGGATGCATTCATTTCTGGTCTTGTCTATCATATCTCAACATCTACCCCTGCAATGCATATGTTATGATCTTTCTTTCCGAATTTTTATGCAGTCTGACCTTGATATACTAAGTCTATTGACATGCTTCCTACATGATTGGATATGCTTTGTGTTCACTGCTGTGGTTCCCTAGTTTTCAGATGAAAGTATATCAGTTATTTTTATTCTATTTATTTGCCATTTTTCTCTTTGCTCTTCAAGAAAAAGTTTCATTATTGATTTCTTTCTGATGCAGACAAAGAGAACAAAGAAGGCGGGTATTGTCGGGAAGTATGGTATGGGCAATTTTGGCTTGGATCTTATCGTTGTTCTTTATTATATATGATGGAACTCGTCGAACACGTGTGTATACTGTTCAGTCCACAATATGAATGTCCATATTTAGTATGGAATAATAGTTTAGGATGTCTGTTCTCTTTGGAACACAGCACAACCTAGAGGTCAGACTGATATGAGGATCTTGCCATACTGGTCTGAAGATCAAACCTTTCTGGTTTAACTTTGATACGATCTTTGTCCTTTTTGATACCAAAAATGTTGTTGATGAATAAATTCTAATGTCTATGCCAAAGAAGCATTTGAGGATCTTGACCTATTGTTCTGAAGATCAGAAAATAATTCGACTTTGTCACGACCTCGGGTCTTTTGTTTTAGCTGTTTCTTGGCGTACTTTTTACTTTTAAGTGGACTTGTGTGAGTGCGTTTGCACGCTCCTGTGTGCAATTGCTGTGTGCAATTGTGCACTGGCCATTCCTAATTGCTAACATCTGTTAAAATTATTTATGGTTTGTAAAACCGTACAAGTAAACCTTAAAACACAGTATATGATATTTTGTGTTAATTGCATTGCAGGTACCCGTTATGGGGCCAGTCTCCGGAAGCAGATAAAAAAGATGGAAGTTAGCCAACATAGCAAATACTTCTGTGAGTTCTGTGGGAAGGTATGCGAGTTGTTGTCTATCGCCTGACTGCATCAAAAAACATCTTTCAAAACATGGAAAAATTCTGATCAAATTATCCAGCTAAACATTTCAAAGCATGGAACTGTTTGAATCAATTATGTGCACACGATTGCAGTATGCAGTGAAGAGGAAGGCAGTTGGGATCTGGGGATGCAAGGATTGTGGCAAGGTTAAAGCAGGCGGTGCTTACACCTTAAAGTAAGGATTCTCCTATCTGTTCGATGCTTTTCAATCTTTCCTTTGAAGAATGATGATATTTATCACCTCGTATTTGGTTTCAACAGCACTGCTAGTGCAGTTACCGTTAGGAGCACCATCCGAAGGCTGAGGGAGCAGACGGAGGGTTAACACTGAAGCAGTCAACGCTTTACTGATCTTGTTATTGTTTAGCAGTCTAGTCCTATATGCAAATTTTTTGGGCATCTTTGAAAGCGCTCTTCTTTTTCCCTTTTCTTTTTGTATTAGTATTGCCAAAGCTGTTGAAGTAGAGATGCGATATGCTTGAAATTTTTGTAGGATGCTAGCGATCGTCTATTCAATCAATATGTGATTGTGAACATGAATTTCTTTTTAAGTTGGTTTACGTGGGGACACTGAAGCTGTTCTGGATTGCTGAGTCTGGACTAGATCCTTTCACCCGTATGGAATTTGAGGTGTCGAACATGTCTGATTCCCAACATGATGGTCTGCACTCTGAAATTGCAGGCTTGTATAACCAACCTTGGCTGCATGGATTAATTCATGTATTGTGATTGAGCTGTTAGGTATACTGACAGGACCTGATTATTGATAACAAATGGACTTGTATCATTTAAGATTATCAGTTGCCATGTTATTGCCATTAATCACACGTAATGCTTGTTTTGACGATACGAAAAGCGTTTTGAAGCTGTATTCAAGATCTGAATATTTAAGCATTTCATCCCTTTACGTTGGAGACTAATGCGGGGATGTGTAGTAGCTATTAAGGCTGCAACTTGGGTTGGTTAAAACTGAACTGATCCAAACTGACTTTGGGTCAGTTTGATTTGGGTTATTAAGTCTTTGGATAGGTTTTGGTTTTAAAAATATAGAATTGATTTATAATTGGTTCGGTTTTGGGTTGAAGGCCTAATGGTAGATATAAAATATATAATAGACATAAGTTCTTTAATAATACAATTTAACTTATAAAATAATGAATAATTGTTATTATTTTATAAGTCATTGAAGTTTGTACAAAGTGTAACATGTGTATAACGCTATAAAATATATAATAGACATAAGTTCTTTAATAATACAATTTAACTTATAAAATAATGAATAATTGTTATTATTTTATAAGTCATTGAAGTTTGTACAAAGTGTAACATGTGTATAACACTACAGTCGCTACTTAAAGATGTAATGGTCTTGGTTTTGTCAACAGCAGGAAAGGGATGGAGGACGAAGGATACTGGACAGATAAGTTTAATGGAGAAATGTACTTACGTAATTTTTCAAGGGTGAAAGTTTTTCTCTTTTCATATAGTGTGGATCTTGGAGTTATTTTGAGATTCAAGTTCTTTGATCACACAAATCAATAGTATAACCAAATCAATAGGTTTTAATACATGAAAATGACCCAAAACCGAACCAAATTTGTAATTCGGTTCGGTTTGGGTTACGGGCTTTTTAATAATAATCGGTTCAGTGTTCGTTTGGTTATTTCGGTTTCAAGGTCGGTTCAGTTCAATTTTGGGCCTACCATGAGAAACCTTGGTTTGGTCTTGGGTTGAGGCCAACCCAAACTAAACCGCACCGAGTTGTAGCTCTATTAGGGGTGCAACTCGGTTCGGTTTGATCCGGGTTGAACTCAACTCAAGACCAAACCCAAAATATATAGAGTCTAACTGAACCGAAAATTGAACCGAACCGAAATTAAATGAAAAAATTGAAATCCGAACCAAACCAAACCGAATTATTATCAATTCGGTTTGGTTCGGATAAAACTGACACATATTCAAATGTATTCAACTCATCTATATCTTAATTTAAAAATAAAAAAAAACTTTAATCATAAAAAAAGGGTTACAACGTTACAGGCAGAGTCCAAAATCTTCTCAGATCAAGAGAGCTGTTGCGAAGCTAGTGGCACTCGTTCTCAAATCAAGAGTGCTGAGAGCATCGTTTACCAACAGAAGATAGAGAGAGGGAGGGAGGGATAATGAGAGAGAGAGAGAGAGAGAGAGAGGAGGGAAGTCGAGAGAGAGAGAGAGATCATCGAGCCAATCTCCATGTCTCACAATCTCTACATGTCTTCTGTTGTCTTGATCGAAGCTCTCTATTCGCTCAGCCTCTGGCTCTCCAACTCCACTTACATCTCTCTGTGTCATTCATCCAAATGCTCAAAGCCCTTATGTCTATGGCTGTTTACTCAATCGGTGTTACCTTCAAGAAAGAGACCTTTAAAATTACGTCCATGCCCAACATGCTCTTGATCTCGGTTGGTGTCGACATTGCCGCTTATGGAGAAGCTCGTTTCGATACCTGAGTGTGATTTTGCCTCGTCTAGGGAGAGGAATCAGCACTCGCGGCTACTAGCCGTGGCAATCATTCGGCAACACTTCGGCAATGACCGTCGATAGTGGTTGCTACTTGGTAGGGGTGGCGTTGAGCAACGAGATTATGAGAGCATGTATTAGGGTTTGGGAGGGAATGGGATTGGGAATAATTTTGATCGATTTAAGCAAGGGCTTGATTGTAATACATTCAATGTTTAAAGGTAAAGTTATATATGTAATATATATTTAAAGTATTTTTTGTATTTTTGGTTCAATTCGGTTCGGTCTTGAGAGATAGATGACTTCGGTTCGATTTGGTTAACCTGAGCCTTCACCCAAAATCAAACAAAATAAATTCGGTTCTCTATTTTTAGAACCAAAACCTACCCAAAGACTATATGACCCAAACCAAACTGACCAAAAATTGGGTTGGATCGGTTCGGTTCCGGTTTAAATTGACCCAAGTTGCAGCCCTAGCTAGCTATGGCTCAATCTAAACATTCTGTGGTGGTGAGGAAGCCACAACGATCATGCCCAGGGTCGACCATGCTGGTAGCATCCTTCTTGCTCATTTCAAAATTTTCAATTACCGAAAAAAAAAAAGGCTTCATAGCTCATAGATCTATATCAAAAATCAAAATTTTTTTTTCATTTTAAGACTTTTTGAAAATATGAGACTCTTATGACTTTCTAAAAATGATTCAAAAATCAGATACATTTAAAATATTACAACAATTTTATCATCTGATTTAATAATTAAAAATCATATGTTAAAATTTTTTTAAAAATACATAAAATAATTGCGCATGTTAAAAGTTAAATTAGCCGAGTCGAACCGAAATCGCGTTTTTCGAAACCACGGCCTTGTTAAAAGATAAAACGGAGTACCGAGGAACCGAGTTTTCCGATCAAAACTCGCCCAACTCCGGACTCACCCACCAAAGGAATCGATTCCGAGTCACGCCTCTCTGACGGCAAATATATACTTGCGTATCCTGGTCCATCAAATCTTATAGGTTTCTGTCATGGATTTCTCTGAACAAGATGTCGATATCTTCGGAGAAGATTGCGAGAAGGACGAAGAACGACAGAGGGACGAAGAGGAGAGTCACGAATCTTCTTCTTCGTCGTCTTCCTCCTCTGCTTCTTCCTCTAATGGCAGCGGCGGCGAGACCAGCAGTGGCAGCGGCAGCGGAAGCGCTAGTCGTAGCAGCAGCGATGGGGAAGCCGACGAGGATAACGGAGAAGTAGAGAAGAAGAGTTCGATAGAGGAGAAAGATCTTTTCGGTTCTGATAACGAGGAGTACTGCAGAACTCCGGCTACTAGCCCATTTCCGGTTCCTGGTGAGCCTTCTTTTCCTAGATGAATATCCAAAAAATTAAGTTCTCGATCTTCTGTATTTAGGTTTTGATGGATTTTGAAGAATGCACATTTGAAAATTTTTTTTTCTGATTCTTCTATTAGGTCTATACTCTTTTTTGTGCCTGTTTTAGCTCATTGGAAGATTGAACTCCTAAGATTGTGATAGAGACTGGATTCATCTCTAGTGCCTAGAATTTTCTTGTTTGTAAAACTAGATCTATCTGCTTAAGCTATGTAACACAGTTTGGTGAACAGATGAATAACTTATGTAGATTGCTCATATTTACATGTTTTGGTGGGCTGAAATGCATGTAATTAGCTTGATATACTGATATAATGGTTGCAAGGCGTAGTCCCATTTTACATTTGTTGTTGTCGCTGTTGTCAGCCACTAAGTTATCTGCTTTGTTTGCTTAATTACAATTGATTTTGTGTGGCTTGAAATTCTCGTTTCAAATTTACAATAGAATTTTGTTTTAGTTGATCCTTGAGCTGTTTGAGGTTGGCTGCATAAGAGCACCTTAGCCGGGGCTATTGAAGGAAGAACTTTTAGTGTATTCATGGTCACTGTGAGCATGTGATATTCCTCTGGTTGTTCAATCCTCGTCAATTAGTCAGCGACCTTTGTAATTAGTGAGAAATTTTGGTCCCAAAATTCTGTAATGTCAAAGTGTCTAGGTGGTGCATACACGATTGGTGTCCCTTTGACAATTCGTCACGTGTTTATTGCTGAAATGATTCTTTGGAGGACAAAATGCAATTTATTGCTGTTTTTAAGAATTTTTTTATGGATGATCAAAAGCAATGACTCGAAATAGGATTGAAGCTAAGTGTGGAACTTAAAAAAATGAGGTCATATTTGACAATAAGTAGTAAAATATTGCAACGTATACATGAAACTGACCAAGTTAATTGCTAAAAAAAAGTAGAGAAAACCAAAAATTTGACTGAGAGAAAGGGCATACTTTTTTTTTTTTACCATGAAGAAACCTTATGTTTTGAGTAACCTAAAACTTTGCACTTCTATTTTTTTTTTTTAACTATTATGAAAACTTTGGCATTTGATTTTAAGAATAATTGATTTACATTAATTGTCCTTCTTTGTTGGAATTAGATCCAGATTTTATGTTTCTCTGTTATTTGCATTGTTGCTAGCATCTTATGCTTTAGCATTCGGAGTCCAAACTGATGGAACCATTCGGCTATCATGTTTTTGCAAGGATGTGTCTAGTTCCCAATGTCAGTGATTATGGTTGTGGCTGGTGAGTTTAGCAGATAGGTGACGATTTGATTACACTGCACAAGCTGCCTACCACATGTCAAAGAGGCAAGAATAATTCCTAAGTGCCTATCTATCTTAAATATTTGGAATGCACAACCCCAAACAATTATATCCCAAATGGGCCTAGTTATTGGTATCCCTTTCGAATCAAAATTGTACACAGAGACAGTAGTTCAGAAGCATCGTAAATATATGTTGCATAAAAGCATTGGAATCTTTTAAACATTATATATCAATTGATGCTACTTTTGTGTAAGGATACCAATATGCATTAATGCGGAACACTTTTTTTTAAAGATGATAGCTTTCTTGCTCTGTAGTTCATTAATCCCTTGTTGGACACATATCTCTCTAATCTTTTATCTGTTCTCATATTTTTTTTTTCTTTTCCCTCAAAATGTGCATGCCAGTGTTACCTCCTCTCCGGAATACTAATAATCACACTAGAGGGACTTTTGGACGTGGTCGGTGGCAATCTGGTCATCAAGGCGATAGAGATTATGGCATCCTACCTCGACCTGGTCCTTATCATCAGAGGCAGAACTATGGTTTTGGTCCAAAATTTTCAAATGGGCGTAGGGATGAACGCTTTGTTTCAGAGTTAAAGCTGTCAAAGAGTGAAGAAACTTTAGCAAGGAAACCTGTTGAAATTCAGAAGGTAAGTGTGGTGTTTATCCTAAATAATTTAGTAAACTTGGTGAGGAAATTAAATGTACCTGTTTAGTCTCTGTGGAAATCTACCAAAGATCTGCCAGTGTCTGCACCTCATGAGAATGTTTTTGTAGATGACTTGTTGATTGTCTGTTGATTGTTCCACCATGATCTTCCATGGGGGGTAACTAATCCAAAAGCGGAAAAGAAAAAGGGATTGTGGCCGCTATTTCTATAGCCTCCTTTACAACCAATTAAAAGAGGGATTTATTTGGAACCCCCTCATTTTTTCTGATATTTATGGAGACCATCTCACTGCACCTGATTTATCCAGGCTCCATTTATTTTGAGAATTTATTCAGACCGTAGGTCGGTTAGTTTCCCAACCAGATATGCATCCTTAACATATAGAATACCCAACATGCTCGTTCTATTTTGACTTGTTTCTTACATTGTAAGATAATGAATTATAACACAGAAAACTCTAGCTTCGTTGTGTTTCTTTGAAAAGTAAATCTAGATTGATTTTGAAATTCTGTGGGACTAAAAGCCTTCGATATATGCTTTAGGTTGTGATTAATGTTTGGAAAAGCTTTATTTTCTTTCTTGTTGTATGCTTATGAGCTTTAACCATGCACAGCTTCAAATGAAGTTCAGATCTGGATGTGATTAAAAGTGACGATAGGGTTAACTTGAGCGGACCGTTTAGTGAATGGATTGAGAAATACAAACAGAAATCAACTGATGAGATTATTTATTTATTTTTTAGTAATTAATATATTTATAATACATCTGATACATAATATACTGACCAGCTTATTAATGTTTGACTTACAACCAATCCACCAGTTAAAACCTCAATCCTAACCAGTCTAAATGCATCTAGCTTTAGATAGGTTGTCATGGTGCCAAATTGCCACTTCTCAACATGAAGTAATGATCCTGACAAAATGAACGGTTGGAGCAGATATGTTTGTTTGGTTTACATGATTAAATGCTATGAGATTGGTAGTGTAAGCAAAAATTGCACACAACCTATTTATCTTGCTGAGAGAGAGATGGGTCTGGTGTCAATGCTCTGTGTTGAAAGTATTCTTGGTGAAAATTTCCCCATGGATTTTTTCACGTAATAACCTTCCATGTGTGTATTTTTGTCACATGTCATGAATTCTATTAGGAGCTTCACAAATGATGGTCATTAGAATCCTACATTTATCTCTTAATTGATCAATAAGGGTAGAATTGTCCTACACCATATATAGGGACAAAAGAGAAATTTGTTAGAACAGTTTGTTTGACTTGACTGTTTTGATGGTCAGAGAAAGAGGGGCAGGGGATTGTTAAAAGGGAAATGAAAAATCCTAATGAGATAAGAATGCAATGTGGATGGCCTATAAGACTATAACAGTGTATGGCTTGAAAGTCTTGATTAACTGATTGGGATCAATTCCCTTCATTACTTATGGATGGGAGAATTCCTGCATTGTGTAGTTGACTCCATGAGGACACTTTAAATGTTGTCTGTCGTGTTGTCTCGTTTATCATGCTACCACTAATTTGGAATTTGATCTGATAGCCTTGTGAACTTGCTTGCTATAGTCGAGTTGAAGGTGGAGATGTTCACTTTGATGACCGCGGCTTAGTAAGTCCTCTTGGCAGCCCATCCTCATTTGTGCCTTTCCAATTGTTGTAATAAGCTTGTTTGATGAATGCATGTAATTTTACATTTTAGAGACCTTTTAAGCACCTTATAACTGAAGATGTCGGAGCGGATTTGAATGGAGGGTTTGAAACTTTTATTGAGAAGCGAGGTATACCTTTCTCCCGAAATTTCATCTACATCTGGTAAAAATAATAGAGATTTAAAGAAATAATATTTTGAGTGCCTATAACTACTTTACTTCTTTATTCCTTCTATGCTATGTGTATGAGGGCTGATTTATGCAGGTAACTCTGTGTTGTTCTTTCTAAATCAGAATTGGGCTCTGAGGGTTTTGGTGACCTTCTTGCTTGCATAAGAAATATAAAAGACATGAAGCTTCAAAACAACATTCATTTCGTGGTAGGAGATCTATGTGAGTTCTTACATATAAGGCTAGCACTTTTACCAAGTTGATTAACTTCTGCTTTGTTTCTGTGCTTCTTTGCAGAGTTTTCGTAACAACCTTAATAAGGTAATTTTTAGCTCCTCTAAATTATATAAACTATTGGTCTAATTAACTGTTGAATATGGAGCCAATAGTTACTTGTTATATTTTATTTAGCAATGCTTGAAGTATATTTTGTACACTCCAGCTTATAGTTATTCAGACACGTAACTATCATTTTTGCAGATATTAGCCACTGCTTATATCCGACATGAGCCATGGGAAATGGGGGTGCACAAGAGAAATGGTGTTGTCTATCTTGATGTACACAAATTACCAGAAAGACCACAAAGTGAGATGGACCGTCGAAGGTACCAAAACTTCTACACTCATATTTTGGAAAGCTTAGGACCGTTATCTTGAACATTGTCAGAGAAGGCTTTAAGGTGGTATTATAGTAGTCTCCTAAATGTTTTTAACCTTTTTTTGTTTGGAACTTGTGGTCATCAGTGTGGGGGTTTTAAACTATTAAGGAAGGCCTTACCCCTTCAATAAAATAGACACAAAAAGTGACTTCTTCTTCTGGAATCTTGTACTCAATAGGTATAGCAAATAAGATAACAGGAAAGTCCAGGGATTATTTTTAGTGAAAGGGTAAGTGGACAGTAACCAGGAATTGTAATAATTAAATGTTGAAAGGAGTTTAGTGTTGCCATTGGAGAGTCGGCATTGCCCTTTTCCTGTTTGTTGATGAATGAGTTGGTATTAACATTAGAGGAAGGATGAGGAAAGAGGGACTGAGAAATGTTGTGGTAATCACATATTCAGAGAATATGAAAGGAATTTGAAAGGGAGTTGGGAATGTGGCAGTGTTATAATTAGGGTGTTTGTGATGGTTACACTTAGAAGTATTCAAGATGGAAAAAGACGTACAAAAGTTGATCTGATTTAGGTTTCAAAGATGCTGCTTGTGGGAAATACAAGTGATTTCTTTTTTTTGTATGGTGGACTTCATATGTATTTGATGATATTATAATTTCTTAGGCACAAGCGATCTGGAATTATATTTTGTTATGTTTATCCAGGAGTTCACTTAATTTATCATGTTCATAATTCCAATTCCCAAGTTGTAAAGAGGTCCCAATTTTGACTACATTTTTGAAACTTTTTATTCATTGCTGGCCAATTGGTTTGGATACCAGACTGCATGTGCCAGTGATTTCAGATCCACCCTGTACTTGTCTTTTGGACCTCACCTATTTGGCCTACACTGTAATCTTCTTCTTCAATGGCTATGGAGAAACAAACAGAAGGCTAGCAGAAAGCTTCCTCTGCATTCTACCACCTTGAGAAACTTGAAGCTTATATCTGTCTCCTTAAGTAGCATGCTTCTCCCTTTTCATATTGTAACCTGATAGGTTCATTTACATATCACTGCATAAGAGTTTAGGGTCGTGAAAGTTTGGTTTTATTTCTTCCTTTTCAGCTTTGTTAATTTCTCCCAATTTTTCTGCCATTTTTTTTCCTATGATTTATCAGGATGTGGTATATTTACCACGGTGAGCACCCTGAGAGGAATACATTTCTTTCATCCTTATTTAATATTCTGCGCACACCAGCTTAATGTCTTTACTCCTTTAAGGCCACAGTGATGACCATTATCCTTGAGTAATCCTGCTAATCTTTTGTCTGATTAGATGTTATTGGGGATATTGTTTTGAGAGCCTTGCTACTGAAGATTCAAGAAGAGCTAATGGGGAAGGCATACATCATATAGATGCCAATATTGAATACTGTTCTGTAATTAAAACGAAATTAGGATCTCATCGTATTATTATGGGTGCTGAAATGGACTGTTGTGATTACAAGGATGGTGGAACGAGATTCTACGTGGAGTTAAAGACCAGTCGTGAGGTTGTCTATTTTGTCTTTGTTTCTCTCTCTAGCTTATGCTACAACATGTTAAGTACTTACTGTTGTTTTGTAACTTCTGATTTCTTTTCCTCCATTGCAGCTGGATTATCATACAGAGGAAAGATATGAAAGGGAAAAACTGCTCAAGTTTTGGGTATGCTTTGCTTACCATTTGTGAATTGTTTTATATGCATATATTTTTTTTTGGTAGAATTGTTTTATATGCATATGAATGCTCTCTTTGTGTTTATGGATAACACAAATGCGTTCGCATGTGTCTGTGTGTTTTCAACTGATCATGAACATTTATATCTAGATGTATGCGTTCTACTGGTCATACATATTTACTCCAGATTGGTGTATGTAGGTATTTGGTACATTTAGTAATATATTGCTTAATAATGGCATAATGTGGCACATATCAGTCTATTGTGTAGCTCGCCAGATATGTCAGCACAGGAATCTTCCCTAGACATTGTAGATTCCGCAGAAGTAAAACAAGATTTTAATTTTTGTGTTCATATTTTAGAGGCCTTTTCTTTTCTTTTATTTTTAATGTTTTGTTTATTTTTTTTGTCGTGGAGGGGGTGTTGCTTTGTTGGGGGTGGGGGGGAGAGGGGTGTGGCCGTATGGGCATGGGAATGTAGGGAATCTTTTGTTTCGAGAATCTCCCATGTCTTTGAAACATCTTCCACAACTTTATTGGTACATTCTTTTGTAATTGGCTGGCTGCATGAGAATGGTTATACTGATGTAATTATATCTGAGCAGGGACGAGAGCTTGCTTAATTCCTGGTCCTGATAATTTTTTTCACAAAAATCTAGTGTGTCCTAACTGTTTGATATGTACTATATCATTGAGAATCATTGCTATTTGTGCATGCCTCTTTTGGAAGTTCATTTAATCATTTTTTCTTGTCTTTTAAGTTTCCTTCTCAATGTTGTTGTAAGGGTGTGTATATATAGCCTAGTCAGTGTTCCCCAAATTTGACCGGGCACCTGAGGTGCCTGTGTCAGATGTGGATGGGCACTGCAGCAGCCTATGTTGCTCAAGGTTTGGAATGAGCAACATTGAGTTTCCACCACCATAACTCCCATGGAACTCTTACTTCTTGCTTTTCACTCAGGTTGACTTTTTATAGGTGCTGGATGTTAATGGAGGTCTAGTGTGGATGTAAAGGACTGTGACTTTGATCCTGTGACTTGTATGTAAGAGGGAAGGGGTTGAGAAAGAGCAGCAGTGTCAATACCACATGATGAATATGCTGATGAAAATTCTTGGCTAATACAGACAATTTAAAGAATAGTTGAATATTTAAAAATCCTTCTCTATGTGTATGTATGTATGTATTTATTTATGCGTGTACACAGATACGTATGTGTAAGTGTTTTTATAAATACTTTTCCTGATAGATTTGCCAAGAGAGGTGTTGTGGGAGCACTTGTTATGGGGATTCCGACCGAGGAGAGGTTGGAGGAGATGGAGTGATTTTTTTTTCTCTCTCCTTTCCCTTTAAGTAGTATACTCCTTTGTTGATTGTATGTGTATGTACACATTCATAAATAACTTATATACTTGCCAATATAGCCTTACCTTTTTGGGAATATTTAATCTTTTGGATCCCGTTTAGAAGCTTTCTTTTGTTTCCCTTTTTCATTACTAAGTGTCTCTGTAGATGGTATTTCACATCTGTTTATGTCTATGCTGTTAAGTTCTATTATTAACTTTTCATTTGACTTTATGTTACCAGCTTACCATGCTTGTCTGAAATGTTACAGATCCAGTCATTCCTGGCAGGTGTTCAATATATTGTTATTGGATTCAGGTATAATCTCATTCCCTAGCACCCATATTAATCTTCATATTTACAGTAATGCTTTCACTTCTTCAGACTTTTGTTAAACAAGTCTTGCTAAAATATCTTGCTTATGCTTTTCCTTTGTTCACACTAATGCTTGAAATCCTCCTCATACTTAAATTCTAAGGATAAGAAAGAAGAAATACTACGAAGCTGCCTATGTTAATGAAGCTGTGGTCATCGTTGGACTTAATAAAGAGAATGCACTTTTGGGTAGAATACAAATCATAGCAATATAATTTAGATGTGTCTTGTGACTAGAGATAATGATTGCACTGTGCTGACTGTACCTAAATTTGTACTGTTTAAACCTGAGGTAGTAAGAATGCAGCGGGTTGCTTACCAGATTCCCATGTCCTATTTTCCATCCTCTTTAATGCTTAACCGATCTCCATACCGGAAAGCCCTTTTTTGTTGATTCAATTCATACCAGCATCTTTTACCAATGGGTAAGAATGACTCTGAACAAAGAGCGATTTCATATCTGCAGATTCTTATATTTCAACTGATAATGGTAAACAAGCAGAAAGGCTTTCTCTGTTCTTATTACATATTCAGTACTCAGACAGATCATAAGAAAGGAATTCTTGTTTCTTAGTATACATCTTTTTTTTTTTATCGGTAATAAGGATAGATTATATTAATAGAAATGATAAATAGTACAAATGCAGTACACAAAAGGTGTACCGCTAAGAAAAGAAAAGAAAACTGATAAGGAAGTTGAAGGAAAAGTTTGAGATTAAAAAAATAAAGAAAACAAAAAAGAAAAAGACTATGAAACTTCGGCAAAAAAGGTGTCTTAAATAACTTTGTACATGGTTGTTAGTTATTTGGTGGTGTTTCATGCTTCTTTGTATATTAATTAAATATCTAAAATATTTTTCAACAAATAAAAAACTGGTGCAGACTATTTGAGTCTACAATTTTTGACCATTTTAAGTTCTCAACTAGTAGGCTCAATTTTTAAAAGATGGGGCACCATAAATTTTACTTTATAGTTGCTGACTCAACTAGATTGGATATGGTATATTTGGCTTTGATTGGTTGATTGGTGACTGTAGGTTTTACCGTCCTTGGAAAGAAACATTCAGTTATCCCAAACAAATAGAGACTAGAAGTGAACACAGTTTGTATATTGCAGTCGCTATTCATGCTAAAAGGAATTATTTTACGTATGGTAGTACATATTGGCAGGTTTATTGTGGAATTGATATTGCTAGATTGATAGACCTAGTTAGAGTGTAAATTCAACCAGGCTGAAAAGATCCTAACCGTACTCCTATATATCAAAACATGTATCTTCTTGTATGTGTTTAGATCCTTTTTGATGGACTTCATAAAAGCAATTTTTGGTCCTCTCACCCTTTAATATGCATCTCACTATTTTTAGCTTTATATGTAAACCATATTAGGAATATAAAAAATGCTTTAATAAGTTATAAATTGAAATTAAGTGCTTAAGTAAGCAATCCCAAATGCAGCCTTAGTCTGCTGTCTACTGTCTACAGTCTTCTCTTTTATTTGGGCTATGCCTAAAAACCCTCATGCATGCTCCTTATTTTTCTTAGTCTTCCTAAACAACCGCGTCAACCTTCTCAACTCTGTAATTCTCATCTGATAAATATGTTGCTTATTTGTTGCGGAATATTCTGCTCCATATGACGTGAAAGACCTTAGTAAATATTATAAATGTGCCTCTTTATCTGAGTGGGAATGCATTGATTACATGATAGACGAAGCTTTTCTCCAGTTAGGCCATCCTATGTGCAACATCCTTATTAATACCTGAACCGGCGGCTCACTTCTTCTAAGTAATGGGGAAGAGGACCCAAATGTGCCACTGAAAGATTCTATTGAGACAAAGCTGTCAATGATGTAGATGAGGTAGGATGGGCAGTTGGTCAGATATTGTACATGGACATTAGTTGGAGTCAATGGCTCTCTCCTAGGGTTCCCTCAGCTGGGATCCCTAGGGAAGAGGATTAAGTTGGCCCTTGCGAACACCTTGATGCACCATCTCCTTTCAACCCTTTTGAGCAAAACGTTTCAAAGGGAAGGAAAATCCACTGACCAGCCACTTCGTCTTCATCCCGTAGGAACTATGAGATCACCCCAAGGACGCCTTCGGCATCCAGGGGTCACAGAGCGATCGTAGAACCCTGTTCATTAAGTGGAATGCATTAGCTATCCGTTCTCAGCTTGAGCAATAAGGGTTGGAGAAGGGCAATTACTTATTTTTAAACCAGCATTCTTAAGACCAAAGAGTTGGGCTGAAAGGGGGAAAGCTCTCTGTTCCCGGTTCTCCTGTAGCTGGATCCTCCTGTAACTTAGTACTTACTTTCAAGAGCTACTGGTTCGAAGATTCCCTCCATAGTATTGCTCTTATCATGTTACATTTCTGTATTTTTTTTTCTCCAAAATTATCAGGGCAGAGAATGCTAGTGCGGTTGACAATATATTTTGCTTTATCCAGGGATGATGCAGGACGACTTGTTCGTATAGAGAGGCTAAGAACCAATGATATAACACGAAGAGTCAAGATGAAGAACTACTGGCAGGTGAACTTTATCTGCTGCAAATATATAAATTATGAATGTGAAGTGGATAAGGAGGGATTATGTATGCATGCCTCCATCTCACTATAGAGTGATTCCACCGTTTCCACCAAAAAAGTGTTTGGGAATTCAGATCATCCAATAAATAGGTTTTTATGGGATATTTAATTTCTGAATATTTAACACAGTAGTCAAATGTCATTTAGAACATGCAATGATTCATATCATTCTTCGTTGGTTAGAATTTGACAGAATCATGAAGTATGTAGTGGTTGGTTAGAACTTTGATGTCAGCATGTCATCCTCTTAACGGTATATGTCAATTGGGTGGCAGGGTGGAGTTTGCCTGGCATTTGCTGATGAGGTTTTGTGCTGGCTTTATGGAACAGTTAAAGAGAGTGAGTTTGATTTTGGGTTTCATTTTCCTCTCTCTTTTTTTTTTTTCCTTTTTCTATTTCTGTTTATAATATCAATAAGGATAAAGTGGATCTATTTTTTTGGCTGTGGTTGCAGATGAAGATTACATCTTGAAGTTTGCTCCACCTTCCAACCGCTTAGAGCTTCTGCAAGCCCAGTCTTGCCCTGATGCAATCACCAAACATGTTGAGCAATTGTAAGAATTTGGGCATTTCCTAATAAACAGCTGCAACTTAAAGTCATTTAACAAAAAACATATGTAACTTAATGGTATATTTTAAATGTAGAATTTTTGTTGTATTTTTAGATACCAGAACATACTTTCATCAGATTATTTATACACAACAAATGATTTTGTGGAAGGAGCTTGGAAACATTATCTCCATTTAGACAAATTTCTTGTTTTATTTCGCTAATTTATCAAAGCAGAGAGTTCTTGATGAACCATTTGTTATTCTTTAGAATTAAACTTCTCGTGGGGAAATGAAGGTTAAATTTTTCATGAAACTAGATAATGCAGGTAACATAAACAGTTGCCTGGATCCGTTTGCTGAAGAACCAGAGAAGCCGAGGAAAAACTGATGTCAATTGAAGCCTGCTTTGGCCTTTTAGCAGAGAAGCACACTCTGAAGTGTAATACTAACTGATTACTTCTCAGGTTTGAAGGAGTCGTGTAAAACTGAGTATCGTACTCCCCAAGTTTCTAATATCTTGTGTAAGGGCTGCACGTCCCGGTGTGGTAGGCTGCCAGTTCTAGTAGCTTGCGAGACTATTAACCAAAACCCATACACATGCATCAGGCGACGTTAAGGTCAAACATTTCCGGTCGTGGTTCGGTTTTATCCTTTTTTGAGACGAAAAAAAATAAGGTCAAACATTTCCGGTTGTGGTTCGGTTTTATCCTTTTTTGAGACGTTTTTGTTTGGAGTATCTGAAAACAAAATATTTAATAACAATTTTATTGAAATATGAGTCGATTGCTAGTTTGGGATACCTCATAAAAAAAGATTGCTAGTTTGGGATAGCAATGGTTCAGTTTTAAGAAAATGAAACTGAATTGATATATATATATATATATACTAATACGAACCAAAAACCAAACCTAATAAGTTCGGCTCGGTTTATTGATTTTAACCAATAAACCAATCATCTTGGTTGTCCGACTTAAACATGTGTACGTATGTAATGGCTCGGTTTAATTTTATAATCCAATCGCTTTTATTTAGTGTTAAAAAAGACAACGAGCCAAAACGAAAACCGATTAAGGACAATGCAAACCCGACCCTAATAGGTTTGGTTGGTTCGGTTTATCCGAACCATTCTATCCCTGTTTATCATATCGAAACCTCCCCTGAGATTTATGTTATTTACAAGAGAAGCGGACAAATAAGGAGGGGAAAAGAAAAAAAAAAAAGAAAAATGGGAAAACAAACGCATCCGTCACTCCACCCTCTCCATTTCTCCGTCTCCCATTATCAAAACCCTAGCTTTTTATCTAACTTGTCGTATTCATCCTCTCTGTACCTTCCTTGATCCTGTAATTATCTCCGTGTTTAATCATAAATATCAACGTATGTTCTTGTTCTTCGTCGTTGAACCCTAATTCATTCATTCTTTCTTGTTATCTATCTGGAAGTAGGGATTTCCTGCTCTCCATATCCTGCTATGTTGAGTGTGAGGGATTCGCTTTCACGCTTTTGATAACGGTACGGAATCGAAGCGGAGGACATGTATAGGGGCGGATCGAAGTCGGAGATTGGTCGTCTGGATCGTAAACGGATCAATGAAGCCCTAGACAAGCTCGTCGAGAAAACATCTCCTTCAACTTCTAAGGGATTAATCGGAAAGGACAAGGATCGATTGTCCGTGCCATCCACCTCCGCAGGCAAGCAGCTACCTGAGCACCGGGACAGTCGTTCCGCGTCTCTACCGAAGAAGAAATGCTCCGAAGGTTAGCTTTTTATTTATTTATTTTTTTTTCATTTTAAGCATATTTTTCTAATTTTATGGAATGGTTGGAAAGTCCAGTTATTTTTTGAAATTCTATAATCCTGCACTGGTTGTAAAGAATTTGATTCTTAAACTAGCTGTGAAAGCAAGTTTTTGGTTGCGCTTAGTTGGGTGAGTCTTTTGCGGTTAATAACTTAGATTCTAGTAAAATGGGGTCTGATTTGAATTTTTTTTTCCTATTTTAGTTTGCAGATTTTGTTCGGGCGGTTGTGGTTTTCAATATTTTTAGTGTAAATATGAACGAGTGGTTGGTGTCAATTGCATTTTTTGAGGAACTTGAAACAATAGTTAATTTGATTTCACTGATCACACTGGACCTTGTGCAGTATCATAGTTAATTAAAATTATTTCCGTGGACAACGCTGTGAATTTTATGCTGTCATTCAGTGCTGTTATGCCAAAGTTTCCACTTTTAAGTGTTTCTTTCTATGTTGCAGTGCATAAAAAAATGATGTTGATTGCAGTGCAATTTTTTTAAAATGCATGTGTGATTTTCTGAACATTTGGTCCTGCTAATTTTGGTGTTGTGAATTGAATCTATTTGGTTGGCCTGGTAACTTAATCTCAAAGAGTGCTCATTGATAACACATGCATGTTATCCTGTCAAATAACATATGCAATATGCAATATGAGGTTCTTTTCTTCCATATGTGATTTAATGTTGTTTGTGATCTTTGTAGTGACACAGATCGAAAGGAAGGAAATTGTTTTGAAATATGAAGAACTTTAAGAAACAGAAAATAGAAAAATGCTAAACAGTAGGAGAAGTTATTTGAAACGTCCTAAAATATTTTCTAGTGATTTTATGTAAGCTTATGACAATCTTGGCAACTATCTCCAACAGAAGTAGTGATCTCACATTGGATTTTCACATAGTTCAACAAGGATGATGACACCATTGATTAAAAAATTATTCTGGTGCTTGGGATGAACAAGTAGTGGTCTTCATTGTGTTTTCACAGACTTGAACTAGGATGAACAGATACTGATCGTAAGCCAAAGGATTGCATATGAAATTGTTCCACTTTTAGATATGTAAAAATCTAGGTGGTTATGTGGCGTATTGTTGGAGGTGGACTATTTAGAAGGAAAAACAGCCCAAATGGTAGTGCAAAAAGCTTAGCAAAATGGTTATGAAAAAGCTGTAGTGAACAAGTATCTTTGTTATTTCTATACACAATCACTTTATGGTAAATGGATAGATTTCCAATGGTTGTTCTTGTATATTGCTTTTAAGCAAGGTTTACTGTTTCGGTGCCTCTAGGCGCCCAATGGACGAAACAAAATTTTGGAACGTTGGAAAAATCAATAGACACAAAAACTGGGGTTTTTTTATTTTATTTTATTTTATAATTTTGGGGAAGTTTCACCCGAATTAAGCAAAATTGCGCTAATTTTAATGGGTAAAAAAATATATTTTTTTTTCAAAAAAAATTTTGCGTTCCTCTCCTTTTTGCCCAATTTCATCCCTTTTCGCCACCTTGTTTTGCTGGTGTGCCGCTAAAAATCGCAAGTATCACAAATCAACGATTTTTTTCGCTACAAAATGTGCTGCTGGGGCATCTTCTAGCAAAATTTCGGTGTGCCACCGAAATGGAAAATACTGATTTTAAGTACATAATCAAGAAACCAAAAGGAGAGAGAGAATTTTTTTTAAATGAAAGTTACTAGGATATTATATAATTTATATGAAAAAGTGAAGGTTATAATACTCCCCAAAGGAGTTGACAGAAATGTTATGTTACGTATTGTCCTGGAAAGAGAAATCCACGCCTGGAATCCCACAACAAAAAGGAAGTCTATGAATGCCACTTTAGCTATAACATTTTTATATGCATTGGAAAAGATTTTATTTTGTTCGACTGTGATTGTTATTTCTAGACATGATTAGTACCTATGATATATGGGCTGTTAGTTACCACTTTAGTGGGATATTGTTACTTAATGTGATATTGGAAGGAGTTTATTTATACTCTTTTATTGTTTGGTTATATTCTGTCTTATAGCTTAATTTGGCACTAGCTAGTTATTTATCATCCATGGGACATGTCACTCTTTTTAATACCAATCTTTGGATTTTGGCATAAACTTTTCCTGTTCCATGGGTTATCATACTTCACCAACTTGTTCTTTTTTGCTATAACTGCAGAGGAATCTGAAACTGACAGTGAAGAGTCAGATGTTAGTAGTTCTGATGGGGATGACACATCTTGGATCTCATGGTTTTGCAATCTTCGTGGGAATGAGTTCTTTTGTGAAGTTGATGATGAGTACATACAAGATGATTTTAACCTTTGTGGGTTAAGCAGTCAAGTGCCTTACTATGATTACGCCCTTGATCTGATTTTAGATGTAGAATCTTCACATGGTAAGTGATATCTCTTGCAGTTGCTTTCATGTAGCTTAGTTATTGTCATTAAGCCCATGATAAAAACTGTTTGATTGTCAACTTATCTATGTTGTTATTTTGCTGTTTTGTTTTATATGCGTAAATGCCCTTTTTTTTTAGTTAGTAAAGTTAATTGTCTTAAGGTGAGGGCGATATGCGTGATGTGTAGCTGAGGCTAGCAGACTGAAAGAAAGCTATCGAAAGCTGCAAAAAAACAATTAGTACACAGAATATTTTCATTAACTCTAGTTGCTAGATTGATTTAAAGGAGCCAAAAAGCTAACCCAACGGAATTACGAATGCTGAAGGCCAGTGAAAAAAGCACAAGGTATCTGCTCTTGAAGCTAAAAACTGGATCTGATTTTGTCATCAAGCCTTGCAAAGATTGATACATACTGAAGATAATGATTCATAAATGCTTATATGGAGTGGTGCCAAGCAAAGATCTGCATTTGTCAGAAAAAAAAATGATTGAGAAAATCTAGAAAGATCTTCGTTCCATGTTAAAACCAATAAAATAAACTTTGAAATGATAATTAACGTATGTGTCTTTAAATTGAAGGGATATGGAACAGCAACCTATGTTTGAAAACATTCCAGTTTTGAACAATTTTCTTGAATCTTGATCAAAAAGTTAAAATATAAAGATTAAAGACTATGCGTGAAGTTTCGTTGAATTTTAAGGTCACTAGAGCAGGTTTCAGTTAAAAAACAGTAAAAAGTCCTGCTTTAATAGAAATCATTTTTCACAACATTTTTTTTAATTACATTTCTGTTCGTATATTTAATTTGTCTAGATTGCTATATACTATATATAAAGAAGGATAAAAAAAATGGAACTTGTGAGCTGAAATATTTCTAGCGTGGCAAAGTCAAAATTAGTTGAATAGATAGATAGATCATAACTCATAAGGTTCGGTGTATAAATTATATGATTAAAAAATAAGTTGATATTTTCAGTGGGTTCAAATTGAAGCAAATTTGAAGATTCACACAATTAATTGCAAGATTTTAACAATAAAGTGGATGGGTAGTAATGGACTTTTGGGTCAATTTTCATTTTATTGGAAAGGAGTCAAACTATGCATGGGGTCTATGTAGCATAATAGGAATCGATATACCTTAGTTTAGCGCCTTAAAAATTAATTTCTACATTAGTGACTGCTAAGCCTGATTGAGCCTAATTGACACTAATGATTTCAAGATACCCGAAGTGCATGATTTTCTTATGAATGTGTGCAAATTAGCTATCCGGGTTAAAAACCACGTGGTCATTAGTTTCTATATCCTTTTTTGTTGACATGCACTTTAAAATGTCTAATTTAGAACGAAATTCCCAGATGTATTTGACTTCTGTCTGCACAAACTTTATGCCTTCTCTTGATTACAATGGTTCAATGTATTGCATTGAGGTTAGGTATTGGTCTTTCAAAAATGGTAATCAGGAAACAAATTGATGTGTTTAGAAATGTCGTAGAAAGTTTAAATAATTCATGAGATGCATAAATAAGCTCAAAAAATAAAGAATTTACATATATTTCATATCACATGCCCCTTCAGAAATTTAATTTAATAAAGAACATGCATGAATTCATTATTTGACCATAAGCATTTATATTAAAGGTCTTGTATTTTTTGAAATTATGTTTATAACATAAATATGTAATTATGCACCATGAATGTTTCTATTATTGACACATCTATGTATTGACCTAAATCTTATAATGGTTGATCTACAGAAATGTTTTGTGTGTAGCTGTTGATGCTCAATACATTTTGGCTATTGTGATGTATGTTAAATCCATGTTTAATACAAGTTTCAGTTGTTCATTGAGGATCAATCCATGCCACAGGCTTTTTAATAATCACATTTCTACATAGATGTGGACCCAATTTTGCATAATCTTGGTTCAAATTCTGTGAAATTTCTAATATTTTCTGACATGTGTCAGTCCCTGTTTGTACTGAAACAAAGCTTCAGCATGAATGTCATCTTTTTAATTTTCTGTAAATATTTCTACTTCTGATCTTGTTTGACCAGAATGTTATTTCCTAGTTCTATAAATAATTTCTTAATGTATGAAAACATCAATGGCATAACTAAGCTTAGGCCAAAATGATTTAAGCCTTCCCTTATCCCCGCCTTTCCACTTTGAGCCTATTCGTAAAATTCTACACCAAAAATGACCATAAGGTTAGAGTGATATGAAAATATTTATGTTGTGTTGTTGTGTTACATTTTTGGATCTGCAACTTTTTGAACACGACTATATACCATGTTCTTGTGTTTGCTTTTCCTTTTCTGTATACTTATGTTTTGAATTATAGAGTACTTTATGTTTTTTGATGCTATTATTTGCAAAATTATCAATAAAAATGTATCTTTCTTGAAAGTTGAAACAGATTTTGCCCAATTTAAGTTGTCCATAATCTTGCCCTTAAATACTGCATTCCATCTAAATAGGTGGTCTTTTTGGTACCTTCCACCTTCCACCTTTACAAGAAATAAAATCCTTGTAGATCTTCTTAATCCTCCTAACAACCTTCAATGGGTCTCTAAAGAGGGATACAAATGAACTGGAACCAGTTCTGCCCCTTTTCTTTCCCCTTTATAAATATAATATATATTATACGTTGAAAAACATTTATGTGCATTATTTAATTGTTTTTCTTCGTTCTTGTTTATTAGCTATATGATTTGTTTTGGATATTGGCAGGTGAAGTGTTCACTGAGGAACAGAATGAGTTGATTGAGTCAGCTGCTGAGATGCTCTATGGTCTAATTCATGTCCGGTACATTCTGACTAGCAAAGGAATGTCTGCAATGGTGAGATCATTGCTTAATTAACTTATCTGGGTGCTGTATCTCTTTACAACTGATTATCGGAAATGAATTAAATTTTTGCAACTTCTGCAGCTAGACAAGTACAAGAATTATGACTTTGGGAGATGCCCAAGAGTTCACTGCTGTGGACAGGCCTGCCTTCCGGTTGGTCAATCAGACATTCCTCGGTCGAGTACAGTCAAAATCTACTGCCCCAAATGTGAAGATATTTATTACCCTCGTTCCAAGTACCAAGGCAGTATCCTTCTAACGCATAAAAACATTACAATTCCTTCTAACACATAAAAACATTACTATATCTTGCATAACACTTTACTGTTGCAATTCATCTAGATGTTGCTTCAACATTGCATTCCTAAAGATCAGTTTCTTGAGGTTTCCTTCTCCTCCATTTGTCCATAAAATTTAACAGTTGAACCTCACTATTTAGATGGTGCAAATGGTAGTGTGTGCACTTATGGGGGGCATAAACAGATGTTTTCTTATGTTTGTCAGATAACCCTATATTCTGTTCATGCACCATTTGGGAGGTCTGCTAATTGGGATTGGTGACAAGTAAACCCTGTGGCAAAAGAACTTTAGATGGATGTAGTTTCCTGAAATAATTTATTTAATCTTTTTCTGGGTGTCCAAACTTGTAAGATTTGATGTCTGGTTTGGATTTTCCATTCTATGAGATGATCATAAAATTCATTGCGGGAATTAATTGCAGCTATATCGGCTGGGAATTATGGAAATGGATTTTTGGTGCCGTAATGTTTGAGAGCCTCCATATCAGTGACTTGAGACTAGATTTTGTCACTGACACTTTATTTTATATTAATATAAAATTCTCATTATTTATCTGAAAAGAAAAGGGTGGAAGGTATCTTTCTGTTTGTGATCACCATGTAAGTTATAGTTTGGTGCTTCCCTGCATGTATGCCCAGCTAACAAATACTGATTTTTTGGAAGATACTAAGTTTATGCTGACCTGCTCCAGGATTACGCCTTACTCCTTGCCATTTGATAGGTTGACAAATTAAGTATTTTTAGGTGGTGTAACAATAATTTAGTATGTAGTCTATTTAGATTGTTAGAAGTGTTGAATGATTTGTCTGTGTTTCTTGGAGTACACTTCCTGGTGGAATCGAGAGAATATTTGACGTGGAATACCCATGCTTCTCCCTCCTTTTTCTGCAGGCACCAACGGTCATCTTTTATTCTTTCTTTTGCTATTGAAATTATGATTTAGGCTTGTCACTTTTGGTTTTGGTGCTGTGATTCTATTTGTGCATTAATTTTTAAGTTTCTTTTAACTGTATCTAGACATTGATGGAGCATACTTCGGAACCACATTTCCCCACCTTTTTCTGATGACATACGGGCACCTGAAGCCACAAAGGGCATCGCAGAGCTTTGTCCCAAGAGTATTTGGCTTCAAAATCCGCAAGTCATGATCTGAGAGTTGCAGGATGCAGTCAGTACGAGAATTTCAGTGAACTGGTTTCGACGATTTTTCACTTACTGTCGGGAAGGAACGGCTAACAAGCCAGGTAGAATTCAAAGTCCTCCAAATATAATAAATTTTTTTTCTCTGTATAATGTTTGAAAGCGATTTGACCTACCCATCAAGCCATGATTTCATCACAATTCGGTTGTGTATTCAGAGAGCAATTGTGAAACAAGGTTTTCTTGTGGAAAATTGAGTGAGGTACCTCTCTTTGGTCGCAATTTCATTTTTTTTCCTGAAATAAACACATTAAAATACCAGCGGTCCTTACAGTTAACCATCTGAATTCCCACGAGGGTCTTGTTCTCTCCCCTCTGATGGTGGAATCCTACTATTGCATCCTACATCAGCTTTCATACAGTGCTATCTTCGACTCGGCCGTTGAAGATACCGTGTCAAGGTAAGCTGTATACCTATAGGGAGTTCAAACATGATACTGAATGGTAATATCATGTTTTCTGGCTTTTCATCTTCCCATTTATCATGGCTCTTGTGGGTTCTTATTGTCAGAATGACTCTTTGGTTTAATTGAAATTTATTGCTTTAACGCATGGGACTCTATTAACCCAATCTGGGGACTCCAGTGCAGTAACAGAACACACAACCGAATGACTCTCCTTGTGGACCATTCTGGTTTTCCACCTTAAATTATAATATAGAAAGTGAGCGGGAAGGCCAAAAATTTAAAATTTAAATATAAGATGAAGTACAAAAAAGATGTAGGAAAAAAGAAAAAAAACCAGTGTTTGATTAAAAAAAAAGGAGAACAGGATAAAGATTTTGGGATATGGGTTGCGTCTGAAACATTGTGTTGGATGGTGGTTGGACAGTTGGGTTAATCTCTGAAAACAAGGCTATTAGTGGGGATGATATTTGAGACAGCCTTTGGTTATTCCTATAACTCTTGTTCTCTCCTGGCTCCTCAGTTATGACAAGTTATTAAATGTGGAACTCAAACCAAGAAAATTTGGAAAGTAAAAGTGCAAACTGAGATAGTTTGTCAGCCTGTCTTAAAAATCTTTGATTAGTTTATGTCGGATGTCTAATCAATCTCTTTGACCTTTTCTAATTACATAAGTTATTGGGAATCTAATTGATTATGTATCTAAGATAATATAATAAAATATGTTCAGTATCTGGTTTCAAACCCTTTGAACTCCAAGTTATGCCAAGGTGAGTGCTACTGTGTTGCGCTAGACACCAAAGTTGCTGCACTTTCTCAATCCCATGCCCTTTAAAACCCATCAAACCATGGAAATGGATTAGGGATCATGATCGTTCAATATTTTAGCCGTTGATACCTTTGGGCCTGACTCTTGGGATTTGCATCATAAGTTGGGTTGTTAACAAATCAAACAATCATGATCATGACTGTAGGGGCCATCATCATGAGTGCTCTTAGTGGATCATACATATGGAAAATTAACTTTTGGTGATATTTTTAACATAATTAAGATTTTAACTTTTAATGAATCTTTATTAAAATAATTAATTTTTAGTAACCATAAATTCTTCCAAAAATACCCTAATATAACTCACTTTTCAGGATTTGTACAAGTAATAAATTGACTTGTATAAGTCATTTTAGACTTTTAGAAGTTAATAAAATGATCTATACCTTGAGTTAGTGACTTGTAAAAACCATTTGGATGACTGATGTAAGGGTAATCTTGGAATAGTTGATTTGTAATAATAAAATGTTATTAAAATTAATTATTTTGATAAAAGTTTAGTAAAAGTTAAATTCAAAACTTTACTAACTGAATATTAATTATTTTGAAAAAGTATCATTAAAAATTAATTTTCCCTCTGCTTTTATCTCGGAAAGTAGGCGAGCATCTCTCGGCAGTGACTTTCACCTACTTCAGTGATATTTTCAATAAAATAATGATGCCTTTGTCTCAGAATCACTAATAAACAAAATTAATCTGATCTCTCTCTTTCTTTCTCTCTCTCTAAAATCATGTAGGCCCTTGACCATCATTTCATAAGCTACAACCCCATGTAGAAAATTCATTGAATGTTAGAATGACATCCTCTCCTGACAAAAAAGATAAACCCCATGATAATAACCATTCATAATGTCATAAATGACAAAACGAAATAGGAATTGGGCCCTCTAATTCTTCTATCAAGGATATCTAAATGAAAGGTTCCTTTCACAAGCGTCGGATACTAAGCTCCCATTGCCATCTCTTTCTTATCTTCCTTCCTCCTTCCCTTTCTAGACGCATTTCACATCACAATTCATATTTATCTTAAAATATAAGCTATCATCAAAAGATAGAGACTGCTTGTTATAATTTTCATATGAGAACAAAAGATATGATAGAGCATTGTTTTGAAAGGTGCTCTTATAATTCTTTCTAGCTGTAGAGAGAGAGAGATATATATGATAAGGACAACAGTGTGGACTACGGAGGCCATGAAAGGTAGAGGCAAAGCTGGATAAGAACAAAATGAGTAAGACCAAAGGTCCAATCCCAGATGCATAATTTTAGATTTTAAGACCTCTTCCCCCCTATTATTGAAGTTTTTCTTTCTTTGCTTTCCACCCCACCTCTGTACTTAGCTAAAAGCTTGGGTGGATTTGATCTTAATGGCCTGTAAGCTTTTACGATTTTGATGAACATGGTTAGTTTTAAACAATTTTAGAGAGAGAAAAAAAGGCAATCACAGAAGTTGCAGTAAAATATTAGGGTGTGATGCAGATCTCTGTTGTGGTCTCCTAAAACATCTGATTAAGAAATGGTTTCGAGAGTTGCAAAAAGCTTAGTGGACGGCATGTGATGCATGATCCAGTAGAATATTCTTCTTTGACTTGGTCTAATCCTTCCTTTCAGTTTTCTTTGTATAAAGTACTTCCATTCAAAGTGATTCTTTTCATATGAGCTGATAAGGCGATTCTCATCATCATATGTTATTATTATTATTATTTGTGCCATGAAAAGCAATGATTTAGGTAGGCTGCATGGATGATATTTCAACCCAAACAAGTCCCATTAATATTTATACATTATATTTTATTAATAATAGCGTATGAGTTTTTAATATTTTTAAATTTATATACATAACTACAATAAAGGGAGATTTCTTAATATTTTTAGATTTATATAATATGGAAGAATGATCTAGTCAATCCATATATTGATGTGAGCATTTCTTCTAGAGCCAAAATCCGGTGGTTTAGTGAAACCACCGGTTGGGATGCATTTTGGGGTGTGGACCCTCTATTAAAAAGGGTGATCCATCCGCACGTTTTACACTGGAACCATTGAGTGGCTCCAGATGAAACGGTCTCTATTTTGATAGTTGGATTAACCGGGTGGATATATAAAGCTCAATAGATTTATATAGTATTTTATCATACAATCTATGGCCATCCAAATTTTTAATATTTTCAAGTTTTAAACATAGAGAGATATCAATTTTTAGTGAGCCTCTTTTACCTAAAATTCATTTGGTTTGAAATTTAGAATTTGACCCACATTTGATTTCAAGCTTTAAACAACTTTTCATCAAATTTATGGTCATTAACAGTAAGGAGAAACTATTTTGTTTTTCATCATGTATTTTCTTAGTTGTTGGGTCCTACAACATTTTTTTTCCACTCTTTCTGGATATATCCAAATACACGGAGAAATTTGAAATTCTGTAATTTCTTGCATTTTCTTGCTATCCAAACATAGCCAAAGAGAAGTGTATGAAGATGCTGATCTTATAGTCTAGAAGCCATTTTGGGTTTGCTAAGAAAAGGACCAATTAGGCGAGATGAGGAATTGAGAATCCGGCATGTATATCAAGAAACAATAAAATTAATAGCAACAACAACAACAAAAACAACAAAACTTCTTAATGCAAGTTGATTAAAGTCGGCAACATGAATCGTGTTTCTTTATCCCAATCTATCAAAGACCAGTAGCAGAACCACGTTATAGTCCCCCGAACTTTTAGTTTTTAATTAAAAATATATATATTTTCTATATGTTTTAATTGAAATTTATATTTTGCCCTCTCTAAACTTTCTGGTTTGTCCCTCCTAACTCATTGAAATTTCTATATTTCATGAGAAGTGTTAATTGAAATTTTTTTTCTTTGTTATGATTCTTATTATTTGATAAACTTCTCAATAGTATTTGTAATTCCTTGTATGTGCAGCCATATGAAAATCCCAAAAATCCATTGATTAGGTTCAGAGGAAAAAAAAAAAGGAATTAAATGTTTAAAGCACCTAAGATAACATTATACCTAAAACAAGCTAAGTTTCAAAACACATCTTAAAAAGGAGGAACCAGGGGCAACGTAAAAAGACGAAGAAGGATTTGAATCTAAGCCTTGGAAGTGACCTCCTCAATGCCTTATGGCTAAAAAAACATCAGCACCTTATTAAATTATAAACCACCTACTCTGATAGTCTGAACCTTTTGCATAAAGCTAGCTTTTTGTAATCCACCTTACCAACTTGTTTGTACATGAATTTGGATTGAAGTCTTTGCAGGTTAAGATAAACAAGTTGAACTCAAGCTGCATTTCTTGACCCATTTAACTAAACAAACTCATTCAATACTAAATTGATGCATATATATGTAAGAATGTGTGTGTGTATGAATGCGAATATTTGTGTACATATCTATACTATTAATAAAGAGAAGAAGGGGGGAATTTTCCCTTCAGATTTTGATTCCTTTTTTTCTTTTTTCAAATATTGTCCTTCTCAAACAAAATAATCCTCTACTATTTTAAACATCTTATAAGTACTTCAGACATTTTATTTAAGTGGGTTCACGTTTTCTACGCGCAACACGCAACCCCTAGTATGTACATATAAGGTGTATTGTGTGAGGACTTTCTTCGGGATCCTTCTCGGTTCTTTCGCCCGTTACTTTCGTCGAGGAAAAAAAAAAGGGTGGAGTGGCATTTCCGTAAATTTGGTACGGAAAGTGTCTTGGCTTTTTTCTCGAAGCATATTGGGTAAGAGTCCTTGTCACAAACAAACACACGGTCTGGTTTCTTCTGCTTGTTACGCTGCAGGGGCGACTTTGACACGTGGCATGGGCTGAAATTGACACGTGGATGACGGAAATTGGTTAATTTGGGCTACCGTTTTGAGCGGGTCGTCTGTCGTTTCCCAAGTGAGGAGGGGGAAGCTGTTTAATGCCCTCTTTTGTTATTACAATTACGAGAATGCCACTACTTAAGGCAAGTTTTAAAAAAGGCAAGTTCTATTTTTTATTTATTTATTTTTTTGGTAAAAAGGCAAGTTTTATTTTGATGATGTTAAGTATCTGCTTATGGTTTAAATGACAAAAATATCCATCCCTCCATTTAGTCAATAATCATTGGTTCATTTCTTCAACTTCTTATCCTTTTTAAATTAAAAATTAAATTAATTCATCTTACTAAGTAGGGTCAGCAATACGAATCTTGTCTCTCTATCTTGATTTATTATGAAGGATGTCTTCATTTAATTTATGTTAAGTTTTATTTTATTAGCTCCATTTATCTCTTTTTCAATTCTAGATAGGTCTAGTTCTAAAAGAGTATTTCCTATGTCTTTAAGGAATTGCTTTAAAGGGGTTCATTGATATGGAATTGAAACTATAATTATAACCAATGTGATAAAAAAAATTTGTTAAAAAATTTGTTGAAGTTGTTTACTATTTGATGTGGAGCTTTGCCTTTGTGGCAATTCTGATTGTCATTATGTCCATCCTTATCCTTCAAACCAACCAAAGCTTCCAACCAGATAACATGATTTTACTTTTTGATTTAGCAATCAATGAACAAGCACTTGGGTTTCCTTAAAGATTCTATTATTCATCACTCAGTATGCCCCACTTAAAAGAGAGCAAAAAAGTTCAACTGAATTCATTTAGTGACCACTTTAACATTGTAAAAAGTTCCATATAAAGAGAAAAACTTTAGTTGGTCTTGTAATTCTGTAACTATATTGTATTCATTACCACCAAAAAACTATATTGTATTCATACTTGAAGATTTATTTTCTTTTGACAAAAGTGAGAATTGAGTTTTACCACTGAAAGTTGCTTATCAATTAGATAAACCAAGGTAACTTAATTTTTATGAGCTTATGATTAACTAAATGGGTTTACACTAATAATAATTTATGTCTAATTAGATGGACTATTTTTTTTTCTTTTATCATCCCAGCAACATGTATGGGCTAATATCTAAGACTGACCATCTACATCACCATGGCTCTTATTCTATTGTGTGAGATCATTGGATTTCATTTTTATTGTCTTTGAGTGTGAGATACATGACAAAACTTACCTCAGAGCATAATAAAAAGTTAGGAATCAGAACAGGTGTAACAAACTCTAGTTTTTTTCTACTTAATACACACAAGACCATCAACATCAACAGAGACAACTCCCATGATAAGAATGAAAAAATATTGGATATGGTATAAGGGTTTAATGACCTGACCCGAACCGATATGTAGGCTGAACTTGTGATCAAACCCCTTACGAGAGGATTGAAACGAGTCGAGCCGAACGTAAACTGTGGCTCGATGGTCCAACCCAAATCTATTTCCAGGCCGATTTGGGCAGCTAAAACTTCCCATGTAGGAGGGTGTCGCTTCACTTGAATTGGAGGAATGGAGTTGGAACTTAACCTATAAATACAGGGAGTTGGGTTGAATAGGTTCATAAGGAGCCCGAAAAATCTTAGGAAAAGAAGGAAAAAGGAATGGTATTTCAGTAGTTTAGTTTTGAATCACGGGGTTATTTACTGGATTTCATTTCTCCTTCCTCATTGAGGTCTTTGCCGGGCCATTTGATTTTGTGCTTTGCAGAGAAACCAACCTCACACACCAAATCAGAAACTGAGAAAAAAAAATTGGTAGAGAGAGAGAGAGGCAAAGGTTGAAGACAGTGTTGCGAAAAGAAAACATTAGCAGAAACCAGAGAGCAGGAACAGAAGAAGAAGAAGAATCGGAGGAAGGTAGGACGAGTAGATAATTCTTTACAGATGTAATGCATCAGAAGAAATCCGACGTTCAGATCGGAAAAGATAGCAGCGGTGTCTCTTCCGATTTCAACCCAACACCGCCCTTTGTTTCTTCTTTAGTCCATCAAAAACACCTCCAACCTCAATCTCAGGTCCAGTCAATCCCACCCCAATTCGTCCCACGTCAAACCCACAACACCCTCCATCTCCATATCCAAATCCCGCCTTCCTCTTCTTCTCCTCAATACCTGTCTTCATCATCGGCTTCGTCTTCGTCGTCGACTATATCAACAGCAACCCCTCGAACACACGCCCAAACAACGCAACTTCGAAATGACCCTTTTTCGAGAAACACATCAAGGACAACAAAGACCCTTCTATCGACACCCCACAAGAGACCAATAATGAACCACACCCCTTCGTCTCTTTCCCACTCTCCTACCTTGTCCTCTCTCCAACATTATCATCGCGCTGCTGCTTCTTTGCCTTCTTCTTCATGGCCCTCTCCTTTTCCGGTATCTCCAGCGACCAAAGCAGCCGCCTTCCGGTTGCTCCACCACCTCCGGCGCCTCCGCGTTCATCTCCGCCTTCTCCTCCTATTCTCCCTTCCCTCTTTCTATTTTTTTCTGTCCAATCCTCGACGTTTGTTTCTCCTTGATTTACTTTCTGTAGTTGCTTTCTCTGCTGCTCTTCTGCTGTCCCTAAACCTCGCTCTTCCTCGTCTCCCTTCAATTCGCCTCCTTCTCTCCCGTTCGTTCCCTCTCAAGCTTTCTTTGTCTTCTTCTGCCTCAAGAACTTCGCCTGTTCTATGGTCAATTGGGTCGAAGCCAAAAGCGGAAAAAGGGGTTAATTCGGGATCTGGGGTTCAAGCTTATAGTAACGGGGACGTTTACGAGGGTGAATTTCATAAGGGGAAGTGCTCTGGAAGTGGCGTTTATTATTATTACATGAGTGGGAGGTATGAGGGCGATTGGGTTGATGAGAAGTACGATGGGTATGGAGTGGAGACTTGGGCAAGAGGGAGTCGGTACAGAGGGCAGTATAGGCAGGGCTTGAGGCATGGTTATGGGGTGTATCGGTTTTACACCGGCGATGTTTATGCAGGCGAGTGGTCAAATGGGCAGAGCCATGGTTGTGGAGTTCATACCTGCGAGGACGGGAGTCGTTATGTTGGAGAATTCAAGTGGGGTGTCAAGCATGGTCTTGGCCATTACCATTTCAGGTAATTTGGACACAATGCTCGTTGATTTGTCCATTTAAATTTATTCAGTGGATTTCAATTTCTTACATATGATTGCGGTCCGGTGCTTCAATTTGCTTGGTTATTGGGCTTGGATGATTGGTTCTGTGGCACATGGATCTTTTGAATTTATGTGGTTCTATTTTTGAGATTTAGTCTCATGTTTGTAGATTGGGTTTGGAGCCTGTTTTAGCATCTGATTTTATGTTTGTAGGTTGTCTATATTGAGAATTAGTACCCTTTTGATTGTTGATGTGATGGCTGAACTTACAGTATTACACAGTAGGATGAGCTGAGCCTTATTTTCCTAAATTTTTGGGTTTACAGGTTCAAGTCAAATATCCATCTGAATTTTGATTTATTTTCATGGTGTCAGTGCGTGGATTTTTTTATTATATGAGGCCAGATCTAACAATTTGTATATTCATTCTAGATTTTTTCTGGTTGCAATCAGTTGATTGGTTACTGCCACACTTGAAGCATACTTTAGTTTTAGGCTTCTTCTATTGTGCCCTGTTTATTTTCTTAACTATTTCTCAATGTCTGTTTGAAGGTTTGCTTTAATAATGTTTTCCTTTAGAATTTGAATTCAGTAGTTGTTTTTGTGATTCGATGATGCTTTTATAAATTTCTTTAAAGTGTATGTTGACCTTTTTCACTCATAAATTTTAAAGGTAAAGTTGAAAGATTGCATTTTTCAATTCTGCAGTAATGCAAATACATTCTTTTGTATGCTGAGAGTACCACTTGAATTGGGTTGAATTTGAGCTCTATAAGAATATTTTTCTCATATTGAGATTTGAGGGTTGGACGAGATCGATGTATTCCAGCTTTATCGTTATCTGAAGCTCCCTAAACATAATGCCATACCTTCATTGGAACATAATGTGCAATTTCTTAACCTGTATCTTCCATAAATTCCTTTTTCCATTTTTTTCCTCTTTTGATAGTTGTGTTTCAAAGGCCCTTATGAACTGTAGAGCATTGATTTGCATGTGCAGTTTCCTCCCCCTTATTCCTCTATCCTTCTGAATCTGTTGAGCTTCCTGTCAAAGTCTTTTATCTCCATATCTATTGGGTTATTGCCTGTTATGACTTTGGGATGATTTTGGAGAAATATACCATCATTGTGTTTAAGATATTTTGGTGTTAGTGTTTGCCTGGACTCACTTCTGGTGGTGTAGTAATTGTGTGGTTTTCAGGATCACTACTGGTCTTGTGGCATTAACATTAACATGAGGTAATTGAAACTATATTTGAAGCTTATTCTACAACAAAACCCTTTGGTTCTTTAGATAGCATGAAATAACAAATCCCTTGGAGTCCTTGTTAGGCTAATACATCTGATTAAGTTTAAAAAAATGATCTGTGTTTCTTTTTTTGATATTTAATGAATATATAATGGCCATTGTACTCTTCTACTTGAGTGTGTTTTTCAGAAGTCCTCAATCTCAGCATGTGTTATCGCCAGACTGGTAGTGGCAGAAATACTCCTACAAAACAGTAAACATCTGAACAACGAAACATCTCACTCTGATTATTAACATACTGAAAATTATAAACAAATTTAGTATATTTAACTTGAAAATAGATATAAAGTATGTATAATGGCCCTTGTACTCTTCTTAACTTCATTGCTACATGGGAAAGAAATAGGATCAAGAAAAGGGTCTGTAATCTACATAAGTAGGATGCTTGGTTTGAGTATATTATATGTATATAAGATACATATATTTAGGGACCATTGCTTGATAATGGTAAAGGCCTTAGGCTGCTTGTGTGAAAATGATGATTCAAGTTTGAGCATAACCATTTTTTACAAGTTCTGATTTGTTGCCAATCCATCCCTCTTGAGACCTTGCTTCAATGAGACATACTGGCTCATGTTCCTTATAAGTTATAATATGCATGTATTTATACTAGATTAAGAAATGTTGATTCCTGAGGTTAGCTGAGCGAGTTCATCATACCCATTGAGTTTGTTGGATTTTGTCATTTTGGTAGCTTCATCATCTAGGCAAAACTAAGTTGCATTTTTAGAAAAATTGTTTATAGATATTGCATATTCCCCAAAATAGTAAAGCTGTCAATGACCGATTGGCTCGACTGATCTCATGTGAACTGAGTTTGAGCTTAGTAATTAGTAATAAGGCTCATGCATCAAGCTCAAGGTTTGAAAGGAGATCCTTTACTTGACAAGCATGAGCAAAGCTTAAATAGACTTGGTTCAGTTAAAGCTTGGCTCATCTACTTAATTATAAAATAAGTTTACGAATTATATGCAAAATTCATGGACTTTGAAGAGTTGTATAACAAACTTTAGGCTCTTGTGGCCTAATAACATTATTGAGTTGAGCCGGAGCATAAGCCTGAACCATAGTCCTGGTTCTTACTTAAATTTTATGAGTTCAAGCTGTACTGAGCAAAGTGATAATTCATTGGACTGAGTGATGCGCCCAAACCAGGTTAGGGGGAATGGAAATTTGTCTTCGACCAACCATGAGGCAAATATTGACTACTTACCATAATAAACATACTTATGGGCAAGCATGTGTTATGCATACTTCCATTTCGTGATTCCTAATAAGTAGTATTACAAAAGATTCCATAGTGACTTTATGTCCTTACTCTAAGCCATTTTCCACCTATCCATGCTTGTTAGACTCATCCTTCGCTAGATTTTTCTTGGTTGTCTAGGCAATAGTGGTGGAATGGCTGCTGTAGTGGTTTACCTTGCAATATTAGCATATCCTAGCAAATAACAAACATGAATTAACTTTAGGAGCAGTTTTATTTTTCTTTCTTCAATATGTTTCATGAAAAAAAAAATATTTCTCCACTGTTCCATTTTTAATTTACTAGTAAACACTCACGTGCTTTGCACGTGAGAAGTGTTTACTAAATGAAAATGTGTAATATTAAATATGAATTTTTTTAATATAAGATATGTTAAATCGCAGCACACTATAACCTCTTCTAGAGGTGATTTGTATACATCTCCAAGAGGAGTAATTTACATCATTAATCAGATTTCGTTATAGATGAATCCTTATCAAAAACAATAAATCTTTTGAAAGCTTTAAATAATAAAACAGAAAGTAAAAAATTGTGGTTACTTGTCGTAATTGTGATTATGATGATTACTGAAAATAGTGTTGATAAATTTTTATCAAACACTCATGTGCAATATTGCAGTACTGTAAAAGATATTATATAGTGAATATAAAAACTATTTTCACAGATACCTAGCCTATTGATAAAAAATATATTTTTTTCTGTATGAACTCCTAATATTAATACATAAAGGAAATTATGAGATATATATATATATATATATATATAAAATTTATCAGTAGAATCTCGTGATCAGTGATAACAACATTATCTTTTGATATTGACCTTTATGCATGCCTTATTTTCACGTAATCATCACAATCACAATTAATTTATCTATAAACTCCCTACATGTTCAGAAACCTTTTTCTCTACATATATATATATATACATATTTTCGGAAATTAGTAATATAAAAATATTGAGTTATTTTTAAATTTCTCTCCAAATATGAACGTTGTATTAGATGACATTTTACCATTAAAGGTTAAAAATATCTAATCAACAATCAATTAATATCTACAGTTTTATGTTTTCTAAAAATTACTATACTAATATAAATATCTAAATACTTTGAAATAGGATTTATCTTTTTTTCATAAATTTTTATTAATACCATAAAAATAAATTTTTTATCTATATTTTAATCCTAATTTGATCTTAAGACGTCATAGAAAAAAAAAGGGAAATATTATAAGATAAAGGTAAACTAAATACATCATACCAACACCTTTTGAAACTAATTGTGAAATGCATATACATGAAGATACTAATCAAGAGATAAATGACTAAGAAAAAAATGAAAAAAAAAAAAAACTAACTGGTGGTTCTTCACTTCTCTTTGGAGATTTATGACATGGGACAAATTCTCTTGGAGAGTTAAGACATAAAGAAGTCAAATTGCAACATTTTATTTATAAGTTTGAAAGGAGATAATGTTTGGAGATATTAATAAATATTTGAAAGGAGAAAACGCTTGGAGATAGTGTTTGAGACAATTGCAGCATTTTATAGATAACGTTTGCAGATACTAATCGCTAAGTTTTTGAAAGGAGAAAACACTTGGAGATAACGTGTGGAAATAACATTTGGAGATAGTAATCAATAAGTATTTGAAAGGAGAAAATGCTTGGAGATAATGTCTAGAAGATGACGTTTAGCAAGGATGCTTTTGATATAGAGAATAATTTTGAGGATATTTTTGGAATCTCAAAAGTTGAGAAACAATAAGGGGGAAATTGGTTTTTAGTGATACTTTTTCAAATTAATTCAGTTTCAGTCAGTTAAATCCTGGTAATTAGCTTTTAGTGATAGTTTTTTAAAATAATTGAGAATCGGTGCCATTTAACTATTCATTAAGAGTCTTTATCCAAAAATGCCCTCAAAAGACTTTGAAAGCCTTTTCACTCATTTTGTTATAAGTGAGGTTTGCAAGTCTTTTGAGAGCATTTTTGGAAGACATTTTTAATGAACAATAAAATGACACCGATTCTTAATTATTTTAAAAAGTATCACTAAAAGCCAATTATCAAGATTTGATCGACTGAATCTGAATTAATTTGAAAAAGTATCATTAGAAACCAATTTTCCCAACAATAAGGGGCTTCGTGCTTTTTATAGTAGTAAAGATTTGCATTACTTCCTTTATTACTGAAAAACTTTTTGTTTGTTAATAAAAAAAATTAATTTTTATTTATTTGTTAATAAAAACCTTCCTTCTGATTTTGTTATATTCTATTACATACCAACTTGAGTCAAGTCATTTTGCCTAAAAAAGGTAGCATGTATCTTATGCGTTGCATGGACTTCTTGCTAGTGCAAGATTTGTTCAATATGAGTGTTGATATGTGATTAACCATGAGTGTACTGCTGGTGATGCATCCTTCTTTCTTTCCTCTATGGATATTCCTTGTTAGCTAGTTGATTGATCAAAAGATGCTTCTACTAAAATTCTTTCCTCCATGGATATTGGACGTTATTGTTCATAGCATCCCTGACTCTAGTGAATCTTATATGGTTGAAGATTTTACACGTTATTCAAAGAATAAAAAGGTAAAATGTATCTCATTAGATAAATTTTCTTATACGGAAGAATATAGTTTATAGCTAGCGCTTGAGAAGTGTCTTAAGGTGGATTTAACCCATAACTTGGGCAATAGCTTTAAGGAAACTTGTTGTAGTCCGAGTATTGTGCTAGTGTCTTTCTGATACCACACACCATATAATGATTGGATGGATCATAAGTACTCCATTTCCTGTTGGAATTGGAGGAGTCCGGATAGTTTTGGGTGCTTTGTCAAAGTTTCTTAATGATGTTGGTGCCTCCAAAAGCGGTGATTTGATGGAGCAAATTTTGCGTTTTTCTAGTGTGCCACTAAAAATCGCCAAACAATGAAATCTGGCGATTTTCCTCCTCAAAATGTGCCGCCATGGGGAAATTGCGGCAAAGGAAAATAATGTGTTGTAGTTTGGTCTGAGTGGCAAGGAGGGAGTTGCATTAAGGCTGAGTTTAGAAGTTGTGGTGAAAGTAGCAGTCACGGTGGTGGTGGTGTGCTTGAGGTTGTGTTGATCATTGGTGGAGTGCTATGGATGGTGGCAAGGAAATTTCATATGGTAGTGCTGGCTGTGGTAATGTGGCAAGTGATAATGGTAGTTGCTTGTCATGAAGGGTTATCATGTTGGTGCTGGTGGTTGTAAAACCAATACAGCAACAGTGGTGTTCAAGAGGGTGATTCATAGGTAATGAACTTGTCTTTTTACCATTGAAGTTGGTAGTTGGTGAGGGAATGTCACTAGTGGTGTGGTTTTGTGGTTGGCTGATTATTGTATTGTGGTTACATTTGTTCTTCCATTTGAAATAAATGGAACTTAGAACTTCTTGTTGCTAGTGATGGATGTGGACTTGTGGGTGAGGATAGTGTTTGCATAGATATGGTATTCTGCTTGTAACCATTTTTTCATTTGAGAAGGAATGGAAGTCAAATTTGGACTTCCATATGAATTGATGCATCTCCATTTATAGCCACTGAATTCCACAAATTGTAAGTGTAATTATGATTCCATTTCTGTTGGCATTCCCAAAATTGGAATCAGAAATTTGGGCCCAGTTTCAATCCTACTGACCAGTTGGGGGAGCTAAGTCATAATACTAGTTAGAACTTAGAAATTGAAGTTTCCTATGGTGGCATTTTAAGAGTGACAATGGAAATCTGTATGGGTCCATTGCTTGAAAATTTTCATCTTTGCTCATTTTCTACTCCAAATCAAGTTTATTTAGTCTTAGTTAACAAAAATGTTTTATTATCAGATAGTTTAACAAATTACATTGTTTGAATTTGCACATGTCATTTTCTCAAGTTATTTTTAAAAAATTTATTGGATTATTGGAGAAACTACCAACTTATGTAATGACCTTAGAGAGATACTAACTGAAGATACATTACAAAGATAATCTAATTAATGTTTTATATTAAAATAATTAAAAAAATGTTAAAATGAAGAAATAATCCATTATATATATGCACACATATATATTAAAGTAATATAAGAAATAATATGCAATCTATATTGGTCTTCCAATTATTTTTTTTTAAATAATATATTTTGCATTCCAAAATTAGAAATAAATGTGAAATTTCAAAAACACCAAACCATCTCCAATCTCTTGACAGGGAACTGATCTAAAATTTAAATTGGTATAGATATTGTGATTCAAAGCATAAATCAATGGAACTAAATTTTTTTAGTACTTTTCTCCGAAGAAAATCAAGCACAGCCAAATTCTTACTAACTCCAAAAATCCACCAAAGAAAGCTATTCTTTCAACTTTTGGTGAATCTACCTATTTGCAACTTAATTTTTAGGTTTTGAAGGATTCAAACTGAAATGAAAATCAGATTTTACCTTAAGTTCAAAATCTCCAAAAATAGCAAGGATTCTTGAAATTTTTTATTTTTTTTGTTTTATATATGCATCAAATGAGCCTTAAACTTAATTTGCATTAGAAATGAAGAAGGATGAAGGAGCACTTCATGATTTATTTCGGTTTGAAAGTTGTACAACGTCAACTCTTCTATAAGGGCTCCAAAGGTTAAGACAACAAAAATGTTTTGCTCTTACGTATGGATCATGAGTCATCTTGGATAATACATGGTTTTACGGTGAAATAAAATGCGTTGAAGTGCTGTATTGACACTCAATCTTGATCAATCTCAATACATATAAGTACAGAGATACATGTCAGGGATTGAATGAGCTTTTAAACCATAGTTGTAATCTGCTTTACCTTATTTCTCACTTAACTTTCAGTTTCAGGAAGTTCCTTGAACTCTACTTTCTATGTGACTGAAGTTAATCTTACAGAATTAGCATCAAGATACCTGACAACTGACAACTATACCACAATGTTAGATCTAGGTCTAGTTTCCAAAATATAATTCCACACCAACATTCAAAATAGTTTTTTTTTTCCGTGTTGTAGCCTTTTTACAGGTGGTCTCCTAGGTTCCCATCTGGTAGACTTGATATTTTTCAAGGACCTTGGTCATGCTTATCTAAGCTTTGATTTTGGGTGAGATGACTAGTAGCCTAACTGAATGCATAAATTTCAAAATTTTAAATTGTAGTTATTATAGCTTATAAAGTCATAATATATGAAGTTATTTGTGAGAGAATTTTCTTAATAACGTAGTAGTGACACATTAGTTATTTGTGAGAATTTTACTTAATAATGTAGCAGTAACATATTTTTAACTAATAATAACTGACTTAAAACACTCACTAAGGGTTCATTTAATTTTAAGAGGGAAGTTTTGGTGTTCAACCAAGATTCTATCTCTCACTCTCTATCCCCCCTCTCTCTCTAGGGTCTTTTGGTCATCTATCACCATCACAACAGCTCTTGGAAATTTTTTGTATTCTTTTATAAGAAACCTACTCCCACCTTTCTTTTTTCCATAATCAATCATAACAATTGACTGTTTTTCACTTTCCCTTTTTACAAATAATTTCTAACCACCCCACACCCCCCACTGTCCCCCCAACCACCCCAAAAGGCCCACACTCAATCAAGACTTTACAATCTATTATTTATGTTATTATGACGACATATTTTGATTTTTTTTTTAACCTTTGTTGTTTAATTAATTATATTCATCCTTACTTTTTAATATAATGTCTTTTGATTAGTTAATATGTTCCTTTGACATGTAAGCATTAGAATAGCATTCATTCCCTGAAAGGCTGACAATTAACCTTAGTGGCTGATGCATGGTTTATTCATCAAATTGTGTTCTTATATTCCTTCTAATTTTTAATTGGAATTCATCCTATTTTAATTTCCTTTGTATAATACATTGTTCATCATTGTATTAGGCTATGTTTGTTGGAAGCATGTCACACTGATTATTTCATAAGAAAAAATGGTTGCATATATTGTTGTTCATTTTTTTGTTTTTTTGAGTATGCAGAAGCTTAATTGCCTATTCTATAGACAGGTCTACTAGCTAACTTCACCTAGACGTTTTAAGAGCCTCACTCTGGTTGTTCACTAAGTTAGATAAATAGAGTTAAAAGGATATTAAAGCAGAAATCAAGTTGCAAAAATCTATCTCTTTTATTCCACCTTTGTTGCCTGACATGAAGGCGTAGAATTTTTTTTAATCATACTTGTTAGTTGGAGCTCCAGAATTTCGCATTGGATCCTCAATACTTGAATTCCTGACGTTCCATTTCTTGATCATTTTAAGCCTGTCACCATTCGTTCTGAAGGCCCATTTGTTGTAAGAGGCTAAGAGCTGAAAATGCATCACACATGATAACTCATATTTAGTATGAATGAAAGAATCCTCTTCCATGCATTTTCTAAATAGTGAATCGATCAAATGAAGTCCATGGGCTAACATAAGTTTTCAACACATTTTTATGGATGTGCGATTAATACATGCTTATTTTCCCTACTCCTATATTTGTGACACCTGACTGCTTTCCTCAACTTCTTATCAATGTCAATGGATGATGATACCAATACTGGTGTACGATTTTTCATTGCTCCTTTTTAGGCTCTTCCTTCCTTCCTCTCTTTTTCTCTTTTCTTTCAATAGCTGTTGCATAGAACTACCATGCCAATATTAAAACTTAAAGATAACAGGTCATATTCTTCCTTTATTCTGTGGTCAGTATCTGCATAACATTGCTTGTAATTCAGGGTTTAAAATATCACTATCATTAATTTATTGTTAAGTTCTGATACCAATACGGACCAAGCCGATCCAAATTATTATTGAAATGGTTTGATCTGAGATAGTGCGAATTCAAGCGCTCATTCAAGTATTGAATGATATGTGCCACAGTATGACTTGGATAGATTCTGTCTGATACCGGTACAAACACTTGATATTGTTAACAAATGGTATTTCAAACCATGCCGTAGTTAGTTGAATTTTTCTCCTGGGTGCACCATATTTGTAATGGTTAAATAGATGGGTGATCAAACTAAAATGCATCCACAATACTTCTCTGCCTGTTTATGTTGTGAAAAATTGATTTTTTAACTGACTCGGATAATTTGATAATAACATGTGGAAGAAGATCAAAAACCTTTTCTTTTTCCTTCATAGATATTGGATATTGAGATCATGATTGACTGATGCTACATTTGATGTAGTGATGATAACTAAATCGATTCAAATACAAGGACTGCATGTAAAGTCAAGCTTTTCAACCAAGTGTGGTACTAATTCTGGTGCATGTGTGCAGAAACGGCGACACATATGCTGGAGAATATTTTTCAGACAAGATGCATGGTTTTGGTGTATATCGTTTTGCAAATGGGCATCGATACGAGGGGGCCTGGCATGAGGGAAGAAGGCAGGGTCTTGGGATGTACACATTCAGGAATGGGGAAACTCAAGCTGGTCACTGGGAGAATGGGGTCCTTGACATTCCAAGTACACAGAACTCACATCCTGGATCTCCAATTGCTGTCAACCATTCCAAAGTACTGAATGCAGTCCAGGTAATTGAACTTTATCTCCATAATGGTGCAAGGTTTATTCATGAAAATATTGTTCCGAAACAACTGTGGACATTGGTGGGTGTTCTGATTTTGGTTTGTTTCAAATCAGGAAGCACGACGAGCTGCAGAAAAAGCATACGATGTGGCCAGGGTGGATGAAAGAGTAAACAAGGCTGTTGCAGCAGCCAACAAGGCAGCAAATGCAGCAAGAGTAGCAGCTGTGAAGGCTGTCCAAAAGCGGGTGCATCATAGCAATAATGATGATGACATACCAATTCCAAATGTGTAATGCCAATTTCAGCACAAGCATTGGCATTTCTACAACATCAAGGCAAGGTTTACCTGACCCTATTTACCAAGTCCAAGTAAACCAAGCATAACAAGAACTTCATGCTGGAATTTTCCTTCACTATTACCTATGCTCAATATGCGTTTTCATGTTTCTTTTTTCTAAAACACAATTCAATTCTGAAGTTCCTCTTTGAAACCACTTTCATTTAGGAAATGGTTAAGAGGAGCAGAGCAGGTTAGGTTTTTTTTTTAATGTTTCAATCTAATGTACATAGGATGAGTAAGAGATGGTGCAAGATAGCACCAAAGAGGTCCAAGACCAGGTAGAGGTCTTATGATTTTGTTTCTTTTTCTGGTTCCTTTGTTGTAAAAAAAGGTAGTTGATTAATCTTAGCGTTGGTGTCCAGGTGAAACCATGGCCCAGCCCTTGTATTATAGTTGAACCATGCCTTCTATGAGAGATCAAGGTAGTTGTAATATTACAAATTATCTTGTTTCCTTTCTGTACTTGGTCTTGATTCACTATGTTATCCCTTCTCTTACAATTTCCCTCACAGCATCTCTCATGTCAAGCTTTCTTCCCAGATTTAGCTACCATAGTTGGCAAATTGTGACCTGAGAACCTGCCTGAACCCACCTGCACCTGTGTTTGGGTTGAGGTTTTTAACCAATTAATTGGGTGTGGATCAATCCATAAAGCAGATTGGATGGTTTGAGTTAAACTTGTTGACCCCATTGTTTTGTTGTACTATATGTATAATGCATAAGCAACTGATGTTTTTATGGTTCAAGGTTTTCTGATAGAACAATACAGATAGAGAAACACAATAGACAGATATTTTAGGGTTCCAGGTTGCTTGATGTGACACTTCAGATAGAAAATGTTTTTGGACACCTACATATAGAATCTTATTAGACAACCTTCATCCAAAGAAAGATAAGAATGGAAAAGCTTGTGGGACATTCATAAAGTACCTTTGCCCTGGGTGGATGTACATATGATAAATTACTATTGCATCAAGATTTGCCCATAACTAAAGAACTTTTTAGATTCCCACTGAACAGGACTGAATGACCTAATCATGTGTGCATTACATCCATCTTTAATTTCTATCTCTTTGGAACGAATCTAAAATGGATTACTTGAAAAGATGCAAGACAGTGATTAGGTATCATCCTATGTTTTACCTGGTAAAAATTCTCTCTGAAGCAAGGTTGCTGGTAACATTCTTTTGTTTGGAGAAGAATCATTATTTAACTGTGACATAATAATGCAAAAATTTTGTGATCTTCTGTAAAGTGCCTGCTCAGAGAATAAACCTGCCAAAAATCTAAGGGGCTGATGCCCCCCAGTGTTCAGAATATAATTGTGAGACCTCTTGCTCATGCATTGCACGTACCCTGGAGCAATGAAATTGAGAAATATCATGGAATACAAGAAGAAATTCAACTAAGCTGCTTACTGGTTTGGCCAGGTGATATTGCAAGTTTCTGTTTCCAAGAATTTACTCCACTGCATTACGAAATCAAAGAAAATTATAAAAGATAGCCTGAGATGAGAATTGGAAAGGAGATAAGTTATTGTTTTGAAGAGATGATTAGTTGGGGAAGAAACAATGTTGGGATCTCTAAACCAGAAACCAAGTAATTTAAATATGAATGCCAAAGTGAAGGACTTTACAGCAGCCAACAGACTTGGGACATTAGGAAGATAAAGCAAATACTTGTTCTATGAGATTAAAATGAAAGTTTATGGGAATTTTTTAACAAAAAATTAAAATTAACAGTTGAGTCAGTTTATAACCTCCAAAGTTTGAATAAAATTGAGAAAAAAGAAGGGATATTATTATTAAGGGAAAGTTGGGGTCTCCCAGAAGTGTTAGATAACCCCAATAAAATTAAAATTAACAGTGAAGTCAGTCTACAACCCCAACCATACAATCATGAAGGAAATACAAGAGTATCTGATGGAAAGTTGTTGAAGTTAGCTCAAGTAATTGCAGAGGCGATCTTGAAATAACTAAGTTTAGCTGATTAGATCTGCTTGGATTTAGGTTCTGGGATGAACAAGAGTAGGAGGAAGTGGGCAGTAACCAAGCTCACAACCATAGCTATCATGGCTAATTCTTAGACTAGGAACAGAAGCTGTTACTGTAACCAGTGATCCTTATTTAAAGGAGTTGCAGAGTTCCAATGGCCTTTTGTAAGACCAGCCTTCAGTTGATCAGGCCGAGCCTGGTTGGGGCTTGACAAGTGTAAAGCCGTGGGGCTTTACTAACTTGTCATGGCTTCCTGGCCCACTACCACCCCTTCTAAAACGGATATGTGCAACTTGATTTGGTTTGGTCCAGGTTGATATCAAGCCAAGACGAAACCGAGGTTTGTGACTATCAACCCAAAAACTGAACCAAATTGAACTGAGAACCCATCATTCCAACCCGAAAATATATTTATGCGTAAGTTCGATTTGGTTCAGTTTAGTTTAGAAAAGTATATTTCTTAAGTTGTATTTTGAGTTTGGTTCTGTTCAGTTTAATCAAAACACCAACTCTAAACCAAACCAAAACTAATTCAATTTACAGATTTTAAAACCAAAACCAAACCACAGGCTTTGCAGTTTTAGCCAACCCAAGTTATACCCTTAGTTGTGAGCAAGGTTTAAAAACTTGGTATTTGGTGTGGTATCGACCAAGCCTGATACCGAGTTGTATCGGCTGACGCTTCTAGAAAATTCCCAAGTATTGGACAGATACTCGGTATCGCTTGTTGTATTGCCCAATACTTCTTTGGCGTCGGCCGATACTTAAAACCCTAATTGTGAGTCATAGTGACAAATCTATTCTAAATTCAGGGACTACAAATTATAATAACATGAATTAAAAAAAATAGAAATTGATCTCTCAAATCATATGACGCCACATATCACTTACATCTAAAACACAGTTTTAAAACTAATAACCCATTGATTTACTGGTATTGAAAGCATGGCTAGTTAAATCCAAATCACAATTTGGCTTATCTATATCATGATTTGACTTAAGAATATCATGTTCTTAAATCTAAAATTAGGAAGATTGTAGGTATTTAATAATTTAACTAAAATGAAATTATTTCTCTGGTAGAGCTTTTGGGAGAAAATGAAAGATTATTTTACTTCACTCCTTCCACAATCCTCTATATTCCAAGCAATTAAGATTGCAAGACTGTTTATTTGTAGTTACTTTTCTTTCTTACATTTGCGCTCTCAATGCCGACCATAAGTGACTTTTTAGAGCGGGCCATAAGTGACTTTTGGAGTTGATGCTTCCCGCGATGCGTTTTTTAGATGTTTTTCCAAAAGCTTAGGTCCCACCGACTTTCTTGATGTCCCTAATGTAGCTAGTCTAGACTGAAGGAACTTGGAAGCAATTATTTTTGAGTGAGAATCTTATAATGCTATTGGATTGTTTCTTTCAAGTTCTCTCTCTCTCTCTTCTCTCTCTCTATCATGTTTTTAACATTTTGGACTTTAAGGGATTTTTTTTTTGTTGGGGTTGCAAGTGTCAAATCATTCCCCCCTTTAGTCAATTTAAAGAGAAAATCCATACAGGTAAAGTAGAAAGACATAATGTCCTACATGGGGTACCACTAATTGATAATGTGATGATAGAGAATCTAGGTGTGTCTCCATTTCATGAAAAATCATTTTTGAATCCAAAAAGTACTGTAGTTATTCACTAAGATCTTTAGATGTTAGAATTATTAACGTACCATTGATGTTGATAGATAATTGCCCCCTTGAATTCATGTATTTTGGGGTGATGGACTTTAATTTAGGTGGGGTAGAGATCTAACAACCCTGGTGAGTTGGATTTCAATCACCAACTTAAGGATCTGAAATCATCTTGATGAGTGGTAAAAAAAGGCTTCAATTTCTTTCAATGCAGATAAAGACAAAAGACACTACTTGGAATTGTCATGTGCTTGTGTTCTTTCTCTTTTGGATTACCATATTCTAAAAGATTAATGTGATTATTATTATTTGTTTAATCAAAATTTAAAATATTGATGATGCTTGAAGGAACAAAAGTTGCTCCCTTTAGTGATATTACTTCTCCTTATTTAAATCCCTTGAATAATTTTTATTTTTCAGATGAAGGGGGTTGACACATAAAGCCATAAAGGGAAACATACATAGACAATTCACTTCAAAAGGAAAAAGAGAAGGGCAGCCTGTCATTGAGCAATACCCATAATTTGGGTCAAAAAGTCATCTTAATTAAATTGGTTTTGTATGCTACAAGACATTCTATGACTTGGGATCTTATCAAAAAAACAAAAAGTCATCTTAATTAAATTGGTTTTGTATGCTACAAGACATTCTATGACTTGGGATCTTATCAAAAAAAAAAATTCTATGACTTGGGATGAGCCCTAAAAAAATGGGTTTAGAGTAACCATTAGCTTTTAAGATCACATTCTAGGGGCATGTGATGGTTTAGCACTTCAATGAATTTTAAATATTTAGAATAATTAATTCTGAATTTGAATTGATTTAATGCATAGAACATTCTAAATTGACAAAATTAAGAAAAAATGGAATAGATAATAGAAACATGAAATGAAGAGCAATCAAATTATACCAGGTCAAAATACTTCACAAGGTGCATCTAGCCTTATTTATGGTGGGATATACCATAAATAATAATCTCTCTTTTTACTCTAAGTTATATCATAAAATGCTTAAAATAGAGAAGCCTTGTGAGTCATTTGGATGTATAACACTACTTCTTCAAGTATAATTTTATTGAATCCTATGTAGGGAAAAATTATTATAAATATATTAGTGTGACTTACATGAATTGAAATATTGTCATCTTAACCAACTCAAAGTTCATTTGTCAACAAACTAACTAATTTAGCTAAGTTATACTTTATGTGATAAACAAAACAAGATCTACCTTTGACTAACCACGGTTAGAGATGGCACTGGGGCAAGTTAAATGGGCAACCTATGCTGCCCAGCTCATGATGGTTAGGGTTTGGTATTACTAAAATCAAGTTAGGGGTTTAGCCCAATCCAAAACATTAATATATTAAATTATTTTTAATATATATATTATATAAAAAACATATTTTACTAACAAATATATTATTAATTTATATATTCTATTTAATAAATATACAATTAGGTTAGCACCGACACGTCTTTTTACTAGAGCTGGCAACGGGTTGGGTTGAACCCAACCCCACCCCCCAACACGATTGATGGTGGGTTGGAAAAACTCCAAACCGAACCCAACCCGCCAATCCCTTTTTTTTTTTTTGCAAAAAATATGATTAAAAAAATTACATGATAATCATGTTCTCATTCTGGATTTGGAATTTGGATTCTACTAAAAATTTCATGTACTAGGAACCACCTTTAAACGTTAAAGACTTAAAGTTCTATCATTAGTAAAAAATATATGGATATTCACTGGTCGGAAATCTAGGTTTAATTTAAGCATGCTAGCGTTACTAACCCAAACCTATGCCGATTGCTAACCAAACTAATCGTCAGTTATACTTCCGTCGGCGTGGACACTGATGCATCAATATTCAAGGATAATAAACCAACATTATACCAAGTTCTTTTTTATCAATTGAACTCATTAGTAATAATCCCACATTTACGGTTCATCGATTCGACGGTTCCCCTTTAAAATCTAAGTAAATGACTAAATGGCTTAATCGGGTAATCCGTCAGGTTACCGGGTTATAATTGGGTTGATTTGATTACCAGCAGGTTGGAAAACCCTCAACCCGCACCCAACCCAATTAATATACGGGTCAACCCAAACCCGTTTAAATCGGGTCACGTCGGGTCGTTTTTTGCCATCTCTACTTTTTACCAACCCAATAAGGGCAGGTTAGGGTTTATTTTTGGCTAAACTCTTATAGTGGCAGGAGGTTGCCATCCGCCACCACAGTTGATATGGGTACTTAGATTTTAAACTTTGGGTAGATGAAAATACTTTCACCTCCCATGTGGTTTGGAGGTGGAGGTCCTTGGATCAAGTCCCTTTGCATGTAGGACAAAAACCAATTCCGCCTGTAGGATTCGTTGCAGCTTCGTGATGCTATGGTGGTGGTCCATTCTCCCCAATCAAGGCAAGGATGTGTGGTAGTTCTGACTCAATTGGAACATTCTACAGCTTGGAACTGAGGAACAAACCACTATGGTCACGCCGAAGGGGTCGCCCGCCGGTAGGCCCCTTCCTCTCTTTTTCCATGAACAAAAAGAAAAAAAAGAGAGAATAAATGTTTTTCCTTGTTCACTTGTATCTCATGTGATTTTTCCTGTTTGACTGGTTACAGGTTATACAATTCTATTTCTTTGCCCAATTTTTGCTCCGATCTCCAAGTCATCTTTGCAGGTTTGATTTGAAATCCTTGCCTAATGCCTACTACGCGTCAAACGCAACTTTTCTTCCATTTCTAGAAAAGTAACCATTAATCACAGCCGTCATTTGCCGTGACTTTCTTAATCTGCAATCTAGTGGCCCACCACAACCCGTTTTCACATGTGGTAAACCTTCGGAAAGGTCTTTTCAAATATGGCAACGTCTAAAATTCTGCCTCGAAGACCGGTCTAGGATAGCAAAATTTTCCAGGTGGCTAATATTTTCAAAGTAGCATTACGCGTATCTGATGGGTCCCATTAATATGATTAATGCTACGTGTAAGTACAAGGTTAATCAAATCGTTTCTCATTTGATTGTTGGTTATCCAAAAACCATTTTAGGAGATAAAAACATAAAAATTCAATGTAAAGTTCTTCGTTATCCGAAATTGAACCAAACCAAATTGAATACTCTTCCTCAACCGTGGCCTGATTAAAGTTTTTTGGTTTGCTTTCTGTTCATGCTTGACTTGAAATGAATTCAAATAAAGAATGCAACATACCATCTATCTCATATATTATTTGTGTTAGAGTATTGCATATACGCACATACACAAATTGTTATACAATTAGTTATTTAAAGAAGATGGAGTTATTACAAAATATTCGAGAGTTTTTAAAAAAACTAAAATGTAAGACAGAATCTCTTAGGTTCACTTTATAAAATTATAGATATATAAATTTGATTTGAGTTGGTCTAATTTTGGTTTCATTTGTGCTTAGCCAAGCCAAGACCAGCATTCCACTCCTGCCCTCATCAAAGGGGAGTCTTGCTTGATAGCCCCACCTCTAGCTGAAGACGTCCAATAGTCATTCGAGTTGCTACCACTTTCCAGCAGTCCCTCTAATGCCGTGCTCCCTAACAATGGTAAATGGAAGGCTATGCGAGTACTTACCAGCTATGTATAAAATGGAAAAAAGGTAGAACATGTAACACAATATTGCACACATTTGCGGAACCACGTTAGAGCTAGAGGGGGCAATTGCCCCCCTCACCACCAAGAATTTCTGGTTTGCCCCTCCTAACTCATTGAAATTTCTGTATTTCACGAGAATTGAAATTATATAGAACCAAAAAGACTATGGTCAACATTTGATTTCTAATTATGACCCTTAAATGTTCAAATGACTTCATAATGTTCTTGTCTGTCAATACTACTTATTTATTAATATTTCCTTAGAATGTCCACTCAAAATTTTAAGATACTATTATATCCCCTAAATAATTACTCCGGCCAAAATTTAGCATGTCTACTTTGTATAATAGTGTGTGTGTATATATATATATATGTATTCAACTTAATCCAATTTAACCAAGGTTTTAATCCAAAATCAAACCAACCTAATTCAGTTTAATAAATTAAAATTATAAATCATAAAAATTAATTAGTAATTTTTGAACCAAAACAGACCCATGGTCTAGAAACCCAACCCAGATCTAACCAGGGCTCGCTTGGGTTGGGTGACAGTTAAAAGGATCATAAATGGTACCCATTTACGCATTTTGGGACTTAAAAGTAACCTTATTTTAGGGTCCGTAACTGCAAATTAGAATACCATTTGAGTTCTTGCGCATTACTCACGTTATCTGACCACATTCTTTACATGATCTAACCTCGTTCTTTCAAACCTCAAATCCTCCCTGTATCTGAACCATTACTCCTACGTTCGTAACTGTTCCTGATTCGCCTGAATCCCGTAACGCATCGCCGGAAAACGTCGCCCGAATCATGGATTACCCCAAGAACGGCATCGGAAACCTGGCTATTGTGTCTCTCCTCTTCGCCGGCGTTCTATACGTCTCCATCACAAGTCCCTCCATCTTCAAGCCCCTGTTTCCAAGCCAGAACCCCAGATGTTCATCGTTATCCAACACGGTGAGTAAAACTTCGCTCGAATCTCCGTTACCCTTTTGGATTTTCTCTCGATTTTTTAACTTTATCTTTGCTACAGAGCGTCACGACTTACGATCACAGGGATGAGCTTGAGAAAGTTCTTGAAAGAGCTTCAATGGCGAACAAGACTCTGATCATCGCTGTGGTGAACAAAGCTTACGTTGAAGGGGACAAGCCGATGCTCGACATTTTCCTCGACGGTTTCTGGCACGGCGAAGACACCCGGTGGTTGGTTAATCACCTCCTGATCGTGGCCGCCGACCAAACGGCTTTCGACCGCTGCAATTTTCTCCGGCTGCATTGCTACAGGCTTCAAACGGACGGTGTGGACTTCGGCGGCGAGAAGCTTTACATGACTGCAGATTTTATAAAGATGATGTGGAGGAGAACTCAAGTGCTTGCCGATGTACTCAAGCGGGGCTACAGCTTCATCTTTACCGTACGTTTCATATCATCATCACTTTTTTTACAAAAATTATTAATTTGATACGACTAAGCAGGGTTTGGAATCTCGGCGGACATGCCATTAAATACCGATATTTAATGTAAATACCGGTTGGTAGTATGATTCACGAGATTTGAAACCATGTGTAAAATTCAGCTGGGAGCTGCTCTAATCAACGGTAAAGTATGTCTGCATGTCTTTGTATGAAGCTGATGTATAGACATACTTTACTATTGGACCAACAGAAATTAGAGCTGGGGGCTCTAGTTGATGGGATCAAATTACGTGTAATGTTTGTTTGAATTTCTTGTTGTTGTTAGTATGAGATGTTGTCATGCAAAGTATTTCACAATTAGTGTTTTTTTAAGTAGGGTCCCACATTAAATGTGTATAATATTTGAACAAACACTAGTTGTGAGATGCTCTATATGACGGCATCAATACAGACAAACATTGCAGTTAATTGGTGATCAGAAAAATGGGTCATCAAATATCTGCGTATCTCGTATCTCAATATACATTATAGGATTATGTCGGGAAGGATATATGAACTCTTTAGGGAAGTTGCTATGAATTAAAATGTCAAAGGTTTGATCTGTTTATCTTCATTTTCACTGTTGGATTGGGATTATAGAATCATACTGTAGCATTTAACATGATGTTATTTGAGAAATTATAGAAATTTTCCCTTTGTATTAAATTTTTTTTTAGCATTACATAATTTTTATTAAAAAATATGAAAATACAGTTCTTAACATATATAATTCTTAATAAAGAAATCTAGCCACAAGATGTCCCACGTGTCATCATCTCACTCAAACTCCTTAATCTTAAGCATTAGCATAATGCTTCCACCTGCGTAATGGGAAACCACGCAGTTATTCTTTATCCAGTCCAAAGGCGCCTGTTTTAATAAAAGTTCAAAAGGCGCTTCTTTCTTGGGAACTGGGCTGTGAAAACGCAGCCAAAGGTATCGTACGGATATGACGTGGCAGGTCGTCATAGGTCATGTTACTGTTTACATGTGATTTGATGCCCCCTTCCTTTCTTGTAATGATTTGACAGTGAACTAAGAGCATTGATCATAGCCGTTCTGATGTCAACACGTGTCCCACATGATCTTTCAACTACTTCTTCTGTGGCTCACATTGAAGCCGGCTGACGAGTTGTCATACTCTTTGAAATATATTACTGGGGTTGAATACGACCACTCTTTCCACATGAATTCTTGACCTCTGGTTGCTTGACAATCCATCCTTCTAGAATTATTGGTAGATAGTGTCGGTAGGTGAACACATCACAACATTCCAAACTGGGCTAAAAATTGGCTGGGCTTGCCTGAATTGGTCCGGCTTGATCTTTAAAAATTTTCTTTTTGGATCCACCATTATTTAGGGTTGGAAATGGGGTTAGTTGGGTAAACTGCCCTAATATGCCCCCTATTAGTTAGGGTTTGGTATTCATAATTTGAGTTAAGAGGCAGGTTAGGGTTTTTGTTCAACCTAACTTCAACTCACACTAAACTTGACTTTATGATTTTTTACACATATCATATATCAAAAATACATATATTTTATAAATGAATCTATTATTCGTTTATATATTTTATTTAAATATAAAGCCAACCGTCTCTTTTCTAACTGACATTTGGTACCCAAATTACCCAACACATTTTATTATACTCGCTTTCGTCTCCCCTTAGTAACTTACACTGATATAATTACCTCATATTATTCGAGATGCCCTTTACTTTTAATTCAATTTACTTTTGTGTCTTTATTTTGCATGGAATTACTTCTATTTCCCAAAATGTCCTTCTTGTAACCAACCCAATAGGGTTAGAGCAAGTTTGTATTGGCTAGATTCTTCTGAGGACAAGTTAGGGTTAGATAAAACTGGCCTTGAACCTACCTCATTGCCATTCCTAGATTAGTATTAGAGTAATATATTATTGCATCAACAACTCCATGAGTCTGTTCAACAAGTGATCATGTTATTAACCTGAAATTAAAACCTATTTGTTATTGTTGATCAAGCTAATACAACGATCCTGATCATTCGAAATTCGATTATTGTTACAGGACATGGACATAATGTGGCTAAGAAACCCATTTGTGAGGCTAAGTCGCAACGGAGACGAAGATCTCCAAATCAGTACGGACAAGTTCAATGGCAATATAAGATCAGAAGATCAGCTGATCAATACGGGTTTCTACTTTATTCGATCGAACAACAGGACCATCAAATTGTTTGATTCTTGGTATGCAAAGAAAGACAACTCTACAGGAATGAAAGAGCAGGATGTGTTGATGAAGATGCTTCATGAGGGTGTTTTCAGGCAACTGGGCCTCAAGGTGAGGTTCTTGGATACAATGTACTTCAGTGGGTTCTGTGAAGATAGCAGAGACTTTAGAGCAGTGACCACTGTGCATGCAAACTGTTGTCGGAGTATATTTGCCAAGGTCATTGATCTAATGGCTGTGCTTCATGATTGGAAGAGATTCAAGGGCGCTGCCGCTAATGAAACGTCGAATATCCGGTGGTCGCCGCATAACGGTTGTCGTAGGGCATGGAGACATCCTTGAGTACTCTTTGCATTGCCATGGAAGGTGTAAGTAAGAGCTGGTTTTTTTTTTACAATGCCTTATTCATGAATAATTTGTTTTTTTTTTAATCTTTTTCAAATAGAAAGAGGATGGGTTCAAATGATTTACTGTAATTTTCTCCTCCTCTTTTCAGCTTCTTCTTTTTCTTCTTTTTTTCCTTGATGAATTGTGGTTCAAAGCTGGAAATACAGGTTCATTGTAATGAAAAGAGAAGGAATACAGATTTTGAGAACTTTCGTTATGGACTTTGTTATCATTCAAGACCATTAATTACCATGAGCATTAGGAAGTTAAAGATGTTGCATATGAAGAACTCCTCAGTCCACAGTATAAGGTGTTGTGTAATGAAAATAGTGCTCCAAGGATAAATTTGTTATCTTGCAAGACCATTTGAAATTTTGATTTTGACCATGATTTAATGAAATTAGTGCTCCAAGTATAAATTTGGAGAAAAATTATTCTTTTCAAAGGCAATTTCAGCTCATAATTTGAATGTGATTTTGATTTTTTATTTTAACACTTAAAAAGGCAAAAATCCATAACAAATATCAAGCTGATCAATTGCAACATATGGATGCCAATATCATACCCTTTAACCAACATATAATTTGCCATAGCTTAAAAGCTAAATCCGATGTTGCTTTGAACAATTTTTTTTCCAATATGTACAAGAAGTAGGTTCATCCCTTGGGTGTATGCAATGCATGTGCATAAGTTGTATGATGTCACATATTATAAATAACTAGCATTGGAACCCGTGCGAAATACGTTTAACACAAATGATAGTTTGAGAAAAAAAATTATAAATATTAGGAAATATAAAAAACAATTATTAAAATTGACGTTTATATAATTTTTTTTTTACTTTCCAAAAAAAGGGGGATTTTTACAATTAGTAAATATTTTTGTATACCACATTTTTATATTTTTCAACTATTAGAATTAGTTGGGGATGTTTGATTCTAATATGAAATATATGAAAGAAAATTAAAGAATATATGAATGAGGAAATGTTCTTTAAACCTTAAGTGCATAGTATTAGAGATATCAAAGGAAGTGGTTGCCAATTAGATGTTAGTGAACATGGGAGCAGTTAGTAATGATAGTTTAGATTGCTTAGTTGTTGAGCTGCGAATGATATTTATGATACAATCGTCTCTTCACTTCAATAAAGTAACACAACTTTAAATTCTTTTAAAAAAAAAGTTGAATCTACTTTTCAATATTTTTTTTTTGAAAATGACTGTCTTCTGAAAATTAACTGGTAAATACCAGAGAAAAGTGAACCTTATTCATAATTTTCCCAATTACAAATAAACATGTCCCTAAACTAAACACACATCCTCATGTTACGGACTGTTCTTTGAAATGAATTGGAGTTAAAATGCTGGCCACATTACTATCTGGTTATCAAAAAATATAAAGCAATGTTTCTAGAGGAACTTTTAACATAGTTGGAGTGATTCTTGCTAGTTCATCGGTAAAAAAAACAAGTGAAGGTCCGATCAATAAAAAAAATCTCCAAAAAGGCAAAAAACAGTGCTGTTCCGAAAAATCAAAGAGAAACAAAACGAAAACCTAGCAATAACAAAACTACTCTTATGCAATTTTTAGAATGCAAATAATCTTACCTCCAGTTGAAGAGAAAATCGACGCTTTGCGGCAAAAACGATGGAGAGAGAAAGAGAGAGGGGTGAGGGAGAGGGTGTAGGACGGACGGAGAGACCAAGAGGGAGAGGGCAGAAAACGTGCATCAGGTCTGAAATGGTTCTCTCTTCCAGTTTCCCTTTGTGCAGATCTGACAAATGAAAATAAATAAATAATGATATAAATAATGCGTGTCAGGTCTCTTTCAGGTTGCCTTCATATACTATTTTCTCTATCGTCAGAGGTGTCAGGTCTCTAAAATAATATAATAAAATATTATTTTCTCTTAGGTCTCCAAAGTTGAAATTCTCTGTTGTTCTGTCTAAAATTATAAAATAATACTCCACATGACACCTCCGTTGTCTGAAATTATAAAATAATACTTCACCTGACACCTCCGTTCTCTTTGCACTTGTTGCCGCCTGCTTTTCAATCGGCCTAAAATTTACTTATTATAAAATATTATTTTCTCACATGTCAGGTCTCCAAAGTTAAAATTCTCTATCGTTCTGTCTGAAATTATAAAATAACACTCCACCTGACACCTCCGTTCTCTGTGCATCCCCTGCCACAAATAATATTCCATTGGACACCTCCGTTCTCTGTGCACTTGCTGCTGCCTACTTTTCAATCGGCCTGAAATTATAAAATAAATTTTTTTTTTCTCTGTTGATGAAATTTAGAGATCTATATATATTTTCTGCTAAACTGGACATTGACGGGACTCTTTTCTTCTTCTCTTTAGTGTAATTTCTTTTTCATAGCTTCGTTGATAGAACCAAGATGAGATCTGGCAAGCTAGAAAGTGGTCATCTCATGGGAGACTGGAACAGTAGAGAATAGTCTAAGATGACAGCCTGCAGAAGCAATAGGAGGTCCAGTGGCTACCATCTAGAGAATAGAACGGGTTCAATCACTGTAGCTATCAACTCTTGATGGATCCAACTTTCAATTACTGCCACTGTACATAACTGCACTCCTTTGTTAAAATGTTTTTGGACCAATTTTTTTTAACTTTTTTAACATTTTGTCAGCTGAAATTTTTAAAAGAGGCTTGGGCATGCGAGGACGGGCAAGGTAGCCATGTCAGCCCAAGCCTCTTTCCCTTTAGATAATAGATATACTACTTAATTTAATGCAATGCACATTTCCATTGAGAAATAGCTAATGCACATTCACACTGCATGAATATAGAAATTAGATTTGAGAAATTATTCAAAGGATAAAAACCTTTTAGGAGAATTTTAAAGAAATAAGTATAATGGTCCATTAGTCTTTTTAAACTTTTAAGGAGTACAATGAGAAAGCCTTCTTTCTGTTTGTGTATTTGTAATGCAACAATCCAAATGGGGATATTTATAATTAGGGGTGACAATGGGTCGGGATGGCCTGCTCGCCTTGACTGCCTAGCTTGACAAATGGGGTGGTTTCAGGCATAATATAAATATTTGATTCATCTATTGGGTGCCCAGCATGATTGGGCATCCACTATCCAATCATCCACTGGCATGTCAGGGCCATGTCACCACAAGGCCCACGTCACCCAGGTGCTGTTTGTGGAGCTTTAAATCAATTAAAAGAAAATTTTCTCTGTTTCGGTAATCGAGGTGCAAGCCTCTCTGCCAAAACCAGGTCGCAAACAAAAAGGTCCCTCTCCTCTTCCAAACTGCTTCCTGTGGATCCTTTATCTGGATCCCTTGCGTAGACCCCATCTCCGATTGTAACACGTGGAAATCTGAATCCAAGTTACACGCACAGCCAAACACCAGAATGCGCGCACAGCCAAACACGCGAATATCTTCCGAGCTCTTTGGTTCGTGAGTTTTCGTGTTAGGTTCCAATCGTCTTCCCCAAATCACCAAGGAGCTCCATTCCGTGAGGTTATACGCACATCTTATCTGTTTTGATTTGGCTTCTTCTTCCTGAACTCATAGAGTTTTCGTCTTCATAGATAAGGGTGAAATTAGTTTTCGTCATCACCAACGACCCTTACCTGTGAGGTTGCAATCATGAGGTTTCGTTTGTGTTCAAACCTCCCCGCCACAACTGCAGAGTTTTCGTCTCACAGATAAGGAATTTATGTTTTCATTTATTAAGGTTTCGTTCATGTTCACTCAGATTTCATCTTGGGTTTTGTTTGTTCGTGTTCGAGTGAAGAGTTTTCATCTTCACAGATTTTAGTGAAATCAGATTTCGTCTTGGGTTTTGTTCGTTCGTGTTCGAGTGAAATTAGATTTCGTCTTCCCAACGAACTCGATTTGAAGATGAAAACGTTTTCCCGCCCGTTTGATTTGGGTTTTGTTCGTGAGGTTTCAAACACCAAACCGTCTTCCCCAAATCGAAGCCTGTTCGTGAGGTGGGTCGTCTACCCCAAATCGAAGATCTGTTCGCGAGGTGGGTTTCATCTTCCCTAAATCGAAAAGAAGTAGCCTCCACACTAGAAAGCAACCACAGTGTTACAGGTATGAATAAATTACTTCTGTTTGATCTTTATTCTAATGTGTTTATGGCAATGTTTGATTTTCCTCAACAGACTTTCTGACTGCCTTATTGACACTTATATTACACCAATGCCGGAAATTAATGAAACGAGGGGGACAATTATAATCACCAGTAACGTAGGGAATGGGCTCTTAAAATGAGAAGAAATTATATGGTCACTGGAACAAGTGGAACACAAAAAGATTTGGATTAGCTTCCAGACCAGCCACCATGGTGCTCCGCTATAAAGAACAGAGAGAGGATCCCTGGTTATTCACCAGGGAGAAAATGAGGCTAGTCCTACATTTTCATATGGAACAGACAGTGCAGTCGACCTGATGCACAACAGCCATGGCATGGCTGAATACTCTTCCAGTAGTTAGCAGACACACATTCTCTGCCAGAAAATACATAGTGGAACATACAGATACACACAACATTGCATAATCAGACCCACCCACCCCCCACCGCAGCCCCAGCCGCCCCTATGCATTCTTGATCTTTTCCCCTGTGCCTCAAGCTGCTGTGGTCTATATCCCTGTTAGCATCTCAGCATATACATGTGCACAGCAAACACAAACACAACAAAGAAAACCTCCAAAAAATCCAACTGGAATGCTGATGTTCATCACATGGCACTGCATTTAGGGTTATTCTAGCAATCAATTGCTCCCCTAATTTTTCAATGACAAGTATTTTTCTCTTAAACTTATTACTGGGGAAATGCAGAACTGCTCTTTGTTCGTGCCTCATCTGCAAGTAGCAGAAGCTCACTTTCACTACTAACACACCACCCACAAAACACACCAACACAACACCACCACCACACACATTGTTCTATGAAATCCAAACATCTAAGATTTTGGCTTAGCTACTTTTCTACTGCAAGAATCTGATTTTTGTCTCTTTTTAGCAGACTTATCGGACTTGGTAACTGAATAAGATCTTTCTTTAGCCAGAACTCTAGAAGGACAAGAAATCCTCTGCTATATTCCTTACCGTCCCTACTACCAATGGTGGGCTTTAGAGGGAATATGAGGGACATGTCTTTTTCAGTTAGCACATCAAAATGATCTCGTGATCAAAATGAATTCACCTGACTACAAGCATCTAGTCGAAATGAAGAAACAACACAAACCACAAAGAGCCAGAGAGAAAACGAAATAACAGGGCATTTTTGCAAACACTCGCAATGCGACAAAACAAAACAACATATTCACAAAACGAATTAACACAATACTTTCAAACTCCAAGAGAGTCGAAGTGCTGAAATAGCATAAACCACAAAGACAAAATCAGAGACAAAAAGAGAGTGAATGAGATAACACAAAACAAAATCAGAGACAAAAATAGAGTGAACGAGAGAGACAAAATTAGAGACAAAAAGAGAGTGAACGAGAGAGATAACACTTTCAAACGAAATAACACAAAAAAAAATCAGAGACAAAAAGAGAGTGAACGAGAGAGACAAAACAAAATAACACAGTGTTTGAGTAAATACCTAATGAGGATGATCGTCAGACAGAGATAAAAAGAGAATAAAATAGAACTATGCAACTGCTTGGCAGATTGATCAATCGGCAATAGAAGTACTCTTTGCAGCTAATCAGAGGTTCCACAGAGAAAGAACAAGAGAGAGATATTCGAATGAAAATAGGGTAGGGCGTATGAGGGCTTTCGGCAAACCGTCGATCAACTTCGATCTTTCTATTACTCAATTTCAGCGGGAAGACGGGTGAGTGCGCGGAATGGATTAAAAAGTATAATTTTAGATTTCGTTTAGTTTTACAATTAAAATTAATGTGTGGGTTAAATTGAGAACCAACTCACCCAATCTGATTTTGGGTCAATCATGGGTTGGGTTTCAATACCTATACAACCCTAAACCCGATATTTTTGAAAACCCAAGAATACTCTTTATCGTACCGCAGGGGGCGAAGCCCCCCGCACCCCCCAACCCCATTGTTCACCACGTGTCTAACTCATTCCTCTGCACAGGGAGGGACCTAGCCCCGTGGGCTCCGCTACGCTCCACCCACAGGGGCCCCAGGTCCCTCCCTTTGGACCCAGAATATGAGCCATCATTTCCAACACAAATTAAACCAAACTTATAAATATTTTTTAATAAACCAACCCAATTTGATCAATATATATATATATATATATATTATTCATGTCTCTTTATTTATTTATAATTAGTTTACCATAGTTATAATACAAAGCCAAAATTTATCTTCGTCTTAATCTTATAGCCTATAAAGATTAGAGGACTTTCTTAAGATGTGTTAATTTGATCCAACTCAACTCAAAAGCAAACCAATTTTGCAATTCGGATTGGGTGGGCCAATTTTATGGCTTTTAATTTAATGTCAGTTCAGTTTTTGATAGAATTCCCTCGTCTAGTTAGAATTCCACTAAATTTCGACATAACCAAGAATTCCACGAAAATACATTCACTAGTACATGTTAGGTAATAATAAATTTTGGAACGTTTTTTTATGTCATTATAGATGTATTTGTCACAAATAGCAGTTTTTACCAGTGATTGGGTTGCTTAAAGATTACAGTTTCTTAGCGTGTGTTAAATCGATCCAAGTCAACTCAAAATTGAACCAATTTTGCAATTCGAATTGGGTTGGTTAGGTTCTAAGGTTTTTTGTTCTATGTAAGTTTGGTTTCGAGTTATACATTTCGGTTCTCAATTTGATTCCGCTAGGTTTTGGGTTGACTATCAAAAACATTGGTTTGGTTTTGGGTTGATGTCAACCAGAACCAAACCGATCGATTTGCACCCCTAGCTAGTACAAACCTTCATAAATTTTATTTTTTGACTTTTTATTAAAAAGCATCACTATAGTTTAAAGGCAATTGTGACATTTAGAAATTTGAGTAATATATATACATTAAAACTTAATATTAGTGATTTTTTTCAGGTGAATAGCTGCAACAAATTGTAATTTGTTGCAAATAATTATGTATTTGCAATGTTTTTTTATGGTGTTGCAAATATATTTGTCACAACTATCAAGTTTTACAACGAACATTTGCAACAAAGTGTTTTCGTTGCCAATAATTAAGTATTTGCCACGATTATATAAATCATTGCAAATAGCCATTTGCCATAAATCATTGCACATAGCCATTTGCTAGCAACGATTTTCTTTATGTTGTTGCACATCACAAATAACAATTTTTGCAACTAGCATTTGCAACAAAGAGTATGTCGTTGCAAATAGCTATGTATTTGTAACGATTCTATAAATTGTTGCAAATAATTATTTGTTTGCAACAATTTTTATGTCGTTGCAAATATATTGGTCACAAATAATAATTTTTGCAACTAACATTTGCAACAATTAGTATTGTGTTGCAAATAATTATGTATTTGCCACAATTCTATAAATTGTTGTAAATAACTATTTTTTTGCCACGACTTCTATGTCGTTTGAAATATATTGGTCACAATTAACAGTTTTTGCAATGAACATTTGCGACAAAGGGTATTTCGTTGCAAATAATTGTGTATTTGCTACGATTACACACATCTTTGCAAAAAGTTATACATTCACAACGATCTGGAAAATCGTGGCAAATAACTGCTTTATGGCAACGATTTTTATGTTGTTGCAAATAGTTTCGTTGCAAAAAGGCATATTTCCTGTAGTGAGACTAACAAGTCTCACTTTTGTGGGAACTTGGTTTTGATAATGTCTGTATATTTGATTCATTCTTCACGCCATCTTACGTGCTCTGTTTTTAAATTTAAAAGCTCATCTCTCCAAAATTCTTTTTTAATATGAGATCTTTAATTTGTTTTTCTTTTGAGAAAAAAAGGAACGAGTTTGTTCCCTGCTGGAATACTCTTGGACTTGTTGTCTTCGCCTTCAGTGTCACGGCGTTGACTATTTGAGTGGTTTGAAAGATTTCTTATGGGATTCTTGTGGCTGAAATTTGCCAAAGAAGAATCTACATAGCAGATTACAGAGAACACCAGATGGGGCCGTGAACAAAAATAAACCAAGTCAACTCAACGGAGGGTTGTAACATGAAAACTAAACGCGTAAAGAGATAAGACGCGTGTTGCAAGATGAGCCAAGTCTGAGAGACAGTGTCACTACCAAAAAAAAAAAAAAAAAAAAAACTAAAAGTTTGAGAGATAGTGCGAGGAAATGGTCTGAGAGGAAATTGATTGTAAATTTGTAACCCATCATATCACTTTCCCTTAATTTTTTTTGAAGACCATATCACTTTCCCTTAAAATATTCGTAAGTGAAGGCACAAGCATTAATTAATTCTGCTACACCATCCAAGCACAGGTCACTTCCCTTATATTCGTAAGTGAAGGCGCAAGTATTAATTAATTCTGCTACACCATCCCGATGGATCCAAGATGGAAGGATGTTGCTGAAAGCGGAGATGTTGATGGATTGTACTCTTTAATTGGGGAAGAAGCTTTGTTTGCTGATACTCCCTTACACGTAGCAGCAAAGGCTGGAAATACCCATGTTGCGTTGGAGATTGCGAATTTCAACCCTTCGCTCGCTAGAAAGCTAAACCAATCTGGCTTCAGCCCTCTCCACCTCTCTGTCGCTGGTGGACATGAGTTGCTAGCTATTGGTCTCGTAGAGATGGATAGCGAGCTTGTCCTGTTCAAGGGTCGTGAGGGAAGAACTCCCGTGCATGAAGCAGCTATTAGTGGAAACACAGGTCTTTTGAGGAAATTTCTCTCTGCCTGCCCGAGGGCCTTTGAAGCTTTGACATTCAAACGTGAAACAGCTCTGCACCTTGCAGTGAAACACAATCAGCTCGAAGCGTTCAAATTTATGATGCAGTGGCTCAGACTTAACGACAAGGAGCACGTCCTTGAGTGGAAAGACGAAAATGGTGATACCATCCTGCATATGGCTGCAGCATCCACGAATCATCATGAGGCAAGCTTTCTTATCATCTCTACAATTTCTTTGGTACAAGTAATTATGGTCGTTAGATATATAAACTTCGGTGTATACCAGCTAGTTTTGTACCGGCAACATGAGATATGCCGTACTGTAAAAAAGGGGCAAAGATCCGACCCATACCAACCCCAAGTTTCACCTTTATCTGGGTCGATAAAAGAGATGGATGTTGAGCAAAACTGGTATTCTGAGAGCAACTTCCTCGCATGTCCTTTTCATTGGTATGATTTTTTTTAGGGTAAATAAGAAATTCTCCATTAGTAACAAGAATAGTTACAAATCAGTACAGTGCATGAGATCAATTCTCAAACTCAATGCCATTGCAGCAGTTGAGAGCCCACAATACAAAATAAGGTGAAAACAGGGGACAAAATCACATCATACTAATATCCATTCCCATTCGTTGTTGCCTTGTTGCCTTTAGTCCCCAATTGGATGCAATAGCTTGTGCTTCACAAGCGTCCTGAATAGCAATGTCTAACAAATTCTTCATTGGTATGTTTTGTATGCACCATGCAGGTTATTAAATCATTGTCTAATGTTATTAAATCATCGGTTAGCTGGAGCGTGGAAATGAACGCCAAGAACTCGCAGAATTTGACAGCCCTAGACGTCTTTGATCGAGAATTAACGACGGATCCCCTGAGCTCCATGACCCGAAATCTTCTTTGTGGTGCCGGAGCCTTAAGAGCACAGGATATGAATTCTGATACTCCTATTCTGAAAAGAATTTGGTGGCCGCACGATAATACTTCTGATACTCCTATCCTGAAAACAAGTTGGTGGCCGTTGCCTATGGTTAATCTAAGGGAATGGAGGAGGTACTTTGGATATCGGAAGGGTAGGGATTCCCCAAATGATGTTCGCAATGTGCTACTAGTGTGTGCCGTATTAATTGCCACGGCTACTTACCAAGCCGCATTCAGCCCTCCCGGTGGGACTTGGCAAGACACCTTCATACCACTCCGTAACAGCTCCACCACCACCACCACCACCCCGGGTGACGAACATCCACACTATGCTGGGAAATCGACCTTGGGACAACTCTACTTTTTAATTTTTTTGTTTTTCAACTCATTAGGGTTTTTCCTTTCTATTTCCACGATCCTTGCTCTGATAGCAGATTTCCCTTTATACGGTGTACTGTACAACTCCCTCATTGCAATGAGCGTCAGCTACCTCGTTGCTATTTTAATTGTAGCACCGACAAGAAGCAGGGAGAATGAGCCGCTATACACCTTCTTGCTGATATTTTTTTCCTACTTTTTCCCTGTGTTTGTATGCATGCTAGCACCGCCTTACCCTTACTTTGAAATTTACAAGCCTCGCTTCCCAAAGTTCGGCCTCTTCAAGATATTTCAGAGACGCAAATCTGGCGGAAACACTTCAAATGCAGTTGCAAGCGCATGAGCGGATATCTCCTTCTCTAATTACATCAAGACGCAAAGATCTCTTGTTTTTATTTTTGTGGATGGATGTGAAATCTTCTTCTTTTGCTGTCTTTCTCGCAATGCCCGTTACATGTTTTCTTATAATGGAAAATAAGTTCTTTTAGGTCCTCTTCACCTTTTTGAGCTTAATTTCTTCTTCTTCTTCTTTGCTCTATATATCATGATAAAGAGGACTCTTCTTATTAATTGTCTAGTTCTAATTAGTAAAGAACCTGAATTACTTTGCAAGATTTTAGTGCTAAACACCCATTATACTTCAAACTTGAATCCTCTTCATCTCGGCTAGGGGGCTACCTTGTTCTTTGGCAAGTGGGACTTCAAAGTTCGAACCATAGTGAGAAGAGTCCTTCACATTGACGGATGAAGAGGGGGCTGAACTCACATTGCATGCAATTTCCAAATACTCCTGCGGTGTATGGTTTGGTGTTGTTGCCATCTAGTCCAGTATCATCCTGTCAAAACACTTTTCCAAGGAGGATTTGAGTCCTGCTTGATGGTTGCAGCTGCAATTAGGAGTACGACAGGACACTAAGAGCAGCAAGGTGCAAATCCCCACGAGCTCGCATCCCCTCATACGCCTCCTCTCTTCCAATTTTACTGCAACTATTCCTAAACGACACGTGTCTTCCACTTCAAGATTTGCAAAGACGGAAACGTTAAAGCAAATCTTAGTACTGTTCTTCCTCCCATCGAAATCAAGTCTTTCTTTTTGAGCTCCAATCTTCTCGCTCTTTCTCTGTCGTCTTGTTTAGAGCTTGAAAGGCTCAACTTGATATCTCTCAACAGCGGAGCGTCTTTTAACTTGATATCTCACATGGCTGACAGTAGAGGAAGCTTTAGCTTTGGATCCCATCAGAAAACACATGCTCGGAGATTTCTCTTCCATGGAAAGCTTCATTACTAGCCTAAACATTTGTATCGTGAATCTCTCTAAAATAATTCTCCGGCTCTAGAACTGATTCCAGCTCTTATTCGACAGAGACCAAGCTGCAGAATGAGGCTTTTAACTATTTCTTTCAGTCCCCGAAGCCTAAATCAAAGATTTTCAAGCCAGATATTAAAGTCTTTGATTACTTTAACGAAGAGGACAACGAAACTCAGTTCAATTGCTCTCCAGATTCGACATGCACCAGCCAGAATAACGATATTTCTTCGAATTTGAAATGAAACCTCAAATTCTTGGCCTGAAAAGCCCAAAAGCTTCCAATTCGAATTACCGGAAACTTTCGTTGAGGATCTCTCTGCCTCCCATGAAGAAACTCGATATATCGAAATAACCTTTACAGACCAACCTCAACCATCTATGGTGAATAACCAGTTAACGTCAGATTCCATCGAGTGGAAACGCTAAGACAGAGTCCATAAGGAAGGTTCGCCGCAGAGTAACCGTCAAGGATCTAGGGTTCACTTCGCATCCTCCGAGGGTTATTCGGCTTTACTGTTTGAATTGACGGAAAAAGGAAAACAAACGTCCGTCTATGCAAATCTTTAAGTAGAGGACACGTGTTGTTAGGGAAAGAGAATGCGAGCTCCTTACGTTTATGCCGCTTTTGGGCATGGCGTGCCTGACGAGTTCTCTGCGTCGACATCAAATTTACAAATGTTCAAGCGACCTTAGGGGCTGACTTAACTCCCCAACTGGGTTGGGCCATTGGGCAGCCTTTTATTAATTTGTTAAGTTAAACAATTAGATTTGGCTATCGGTGCATGTGGCGCGCATTCTTAAAAGTGTAAAATTAGAAAAAAAAAAAAAAAAAAAACTCCATTAAGGTAAATACCTCCCTCACATTTGTGAACTAAAATTGGCCTCCCTTCATGTTTAATTTGTTAATTATTCTCAAAATTTACCTCCCTTTCGTTAAATCACTGGTAGCTCATTCATAGAATTTGCATTTTTTAATTATTGAGGGGATGGGGGAGGGATGCTTTACCTTTTTTTTTTCCATTATTATATTTATTATGACATTTGCGCCTTTCTAATATCTCTTTGCTTGAAGGTTTATCTACTATTAAATAATTCTTAAGCTTACCACTTTAACTTTGATCAATATTTTTTAAACTATATTTGAATTCAATCCACACCAAATCTTGATCAAGATATCAAAAATTATATAATAAATGTATTTGTCAAATGCTGTGCAAATATATGATTAAGAAGAGAAACTTTTATTTGTGCCATTTTTACTATGCTTCAAATATTACAAATCAAACAAATATATAATTTCCTAATTTTTGAATTATTAGAAATTGAACTAAGTGTTCAATGCCTTCAATAAATTAATTAGCATGTACCTTGAATGTTTGTTCAATGTAAATACAGTAGGGAAATAAAGTTTTAGTCTTCTTCATTATTGATAATTAAGACTCAAAGAATAGTCTTTCTTGTTATTGTAAATATGATGTAATTAATCCACTACAAACAAACATTATGAGCAGAAATGAATCAATAAGAAAAGTACATGCTCCAATGTATGTATTTGTAATATTTCCAACACCTTAAAGGAGTTATTGGTAATATACGGAAACCCTTTAAAGTAAGAGATGTTCAAAGAGCATAAATGTCATTAGTTAGATATAAACATATAATCTATACTATTAGTAATGAGAAGAGGGGCGAATATTCCCCCGAGATTCTTTACCCTCATTTTTTCTGAGCATTGCACTCTCCAAACAAAACAATATCCTCGCCATACCAATACTTAAGGTTGCTAAATGGGCCGGCCCGGCACCGCCCAGGCCTGGCGTGCCGCGTGCCCGTTAAAGCTAATACTTATTTGATATAAACAGTTTTGAAATAATCGGGGATGTTGGGTAATAAACTACTGTTAAATATATTGTTGCATCATAAAAAACTTTTAAAAAATCTCTTAAAATTTCTGCTATCTGCCAATCAAGTTCTATTAGTTCACTTTAAGGCACTTTTGTTTTATAAAATAGTGTAAGTTCTTGTTTTAATTCTAGTGCTGCTTCTAGCATTAAATATGTTGAATTCCACCTATGTTCAACATCTAGGGTAATTTTTTTAGATTGCTTTCCTAAACTTGCACAATAATTTTTAAATTCTCTAGCAGTTGTGCTAGATTGTTTTAAATATCTTACTATATCTCTAATATTTGTTAAATGATATTGGAAACTTTTTAAGCCATCCTGCATAACTAAATTTAGGATGTGACAAGAATACCTAACATGAAATAAACATCCATCTATATTTAAGTTTAAGTGTTGTTTTAATATGTCAATTGCAACATTATTAGCACTTGCATTATCAAGTGCTAGAGCCATTATTTTATTTTGTATTTTATACTTTCTTATATTATGTACAATAGCATTTGCTATAGCTGGATCAGAATGTTTAGAATCTAGGGACACGACAAGCGAAGAGGAATAGAAGGTGGCCTTTTACCAGCGATAAGGATATTCCGCCCCTAAAAAGGCTTTTACCGGCGGTAAATTATATTTCCGCCCCTAAAAGTTATCATATCATTTTTTTTGCGCGAAAAACCTATGGCGCAAATTTTTTCGTGCGAAATAGCCTTTAGCGGTGGTAGATCTCGCCGGAATTTTGGTTTTTACCGTCGGTAGTGATACCTACAGCCGGTAAAAATTTGGCGGGAACACCCGCCAAAGAAAAGATTTTTTCTGGCAGTAAGAGCCGTTGCTAACAACACTTCTTACCGGCAGTAGAAAAGTAGAAAAATAGCAAATTTTGAAACCGCCGGTATAAATCAAATAAAGCATTTTTTACCGGCAGTTATACCGCCGGTAAATATATTTTGTGTTTTTTTTTAAAAAAAAAACAACTATTTTACTAAAGAAAAAAATGGGTAGATGAAAAAATCAATAAAGAAAACTGGACTTTTAGGGGTGGTAAATTACCTCCGGTAAAAGTGAAAGCGGGAATTTTCCCGCGTTCCCAATGTATTGAATTTTGACTTGACTTTTAGGGGTGATAAGCTACCGCCGCTAAAAGTAAAAGCGCGGTTTTCAAATTCAATTCGACTTTTACCGGTGGTAAAAGTGAAAGCGGAAATTATGAGACATGGAAAATCAATTCAATGACTTCCTATCATTACACGGGATTCATAAAAAAGAGGAGTCGCCACCATTCTGTTTAGGTGTGAATGGACACCAAAATAATCCAATAAAATACAAAAGGGCAAAACTAGAGTAAAAATAACTCTACTTTAAAATAAAAAACCAGAGATGGGTAAGGAGATTAGGTTATGAATAGGGGAATATGTTAGGCACCTCTATTCATCTACACAAGGTAGTTGCCAAGTGTTTTTCATGCTAGAAAAATGCTTGCTAACAAAAACCATATTAAAAGTATGGAAAAAAACAAAAAAAGGGATGTATGGTTTTTCTTCATGAATGATCCAATTAGTTCTGGATCCTTCCAATGAATACACTATTTCCAAGATTTCATGATTGAGTAAAATCAAGATAAAGAAAACAAACCTAAAGTAAAAACAACTAGCTTTAAGTTAAATCCTTGAAATCTTGGAACTACATAATAAAAGTTTAAAATCTTTTAACAAAATATTGAGGAATTAAACTTGAACAATCTAGGGTACAGATCTGGTCCAGATCTCTCATTAGTTGAGAGATCTAAATTAGATATACCCATGTTGATGAAAAACATCAAAAGGGAGAGTTTAGACCATAGGATCCTCTCTCAAAGATTAAAAATCTTTTAACAAAATATTGAGGAATTAAACCTGAACAATCTAGGGTACAGATCTGGTCCAGATCTCTCATTAGTTGAGAGATCTAAACCAGATACACCCATGTTGATGAAAAACATAAAAAAGGGAGAGTTTAAACTATAGGATCTTCTCTCAAAAATTGAAAACAACTAAAAAATCACCTCATAATATTGAAGCATAAATCTGAATAATCTAGGGTACAAATCTGGTCCAGATTTCTCATTAGTTGAGAGATCTAAACTAAATACACCCATGTTGATGAAAAAATCAAAAAGGGAGAGTTTAGACCATAGGATCCTCTCTCAAGAATTAAAACAACTTAAAAATCACCTCATGAAACCCTAGAGGTTGCTTTAAGGTTTATGATTTCAGATCTACCATATTGATCATGGTAGATCCAAAAGCCTAGCCTAATAATAACCAAAAGAAAGGAAACAATGTGGTGGGTGTAGTTGTGTGAAAAATCAAAACTCTAGGAGGAAAATGAGATCTAATGCTATGAACAGCATAGATCCATGGTATTACTCCATATTTTAGAAATAAACAATCACATAATACAAATAAAGTATTAAAAGACACATATCAAGGATTACAACACATAGGGGTCTATCCTACGGATCCACCTGTTCTCCTTTCCCCTAGCTTTTTTTTCACGTTTTACGGCTAGAGAGTAGTTTTGAGGTACTTGGAGGTAGGTTTGGGGTTACAACCATACATAGGCCTTATTCTACAGAAAAAGTAGAAGACAGAATAATCCTAGAATTAAAAAAAAAAACAGGAAAGAAAAAGGAAGAGAGGCTTACCTGGATTTGAGAAAGCAGAGAGGCAGGGGTTCCCTTCTTCACTTGGAGCTCTTCTAGCTTCAATTCTCAGCCATTTGCTTCAGGTGAGGCCCTCTATTTATAGGCAAACCCAGGGGCATGGTTGGTCACAAGGGTATGCCAAAATAGGGTTCTAGAATGTTCCAATTCAATTTTAAAACATGAGTTGGAGTAAATCTAATAAACCACGAAGGGTAAAAAGAGGAATTCAAATCTCCTAGAGAGAGGTAAGAGTGTAAATAAGGCTTAGAAATTGAATATTTGCGAAAAAACACAAAATTACTCATGACCGCATAAATATTGCGATCATGCCTTGGCCGCATTTTGAATGCGGTTAAGTATAAACCGCAGATCAAATGCGGTTAAGGCCAAATCACATAGCAAATGCGGACAATACCAAAATGGCTTGCTTGCACAGATTCTGCATAGCCTTGACCCTTATCTGCACAAGCAATACTTATTTACATGTAATATCATTGAAGTAAATGTCTTCGTATTTTTTAATCTCCATTTACTTAAGATATTACATGTAAATAAGCAAACGCACCCCCCCCCCCCCAATTTGAATCTATTAAAAATAATTCCAGACCCAAATTCCAAGTGAATAAAAAGTCAACTTTCCAGTTCAAGGCTAAATTCCGGTTTTTTAGGTCCGGTAAAAAGATTCAACATGTTAATACCAAGGTATTTTTCAAGATTTAAATGCTCAAAAAATTCATTTATGCAATAACATTGCTAAAAACCTAATTACCAGGAAAAATTATTTTGAAATCTTGTCTTAAAAAATATTTCATTTTTTGGGGTCAAAAGTCAACAAAATTCAACCAGAAAAGTTTGACTTTGCGCAAAAGATTGAATTTGGGCATTTTCCTTTGTGGTTTTGGATTCAAATGGGTTAAAGATCTCAAACACAATGCTAATAATTGAAAATTCCAAAAAGATATTTCTCTCCTTCAAGATTTATCAAAAATCGTGCAATTTTGGGGTGTCTACTGAAATTCCCTGCTTAATTTCAAATTCATTCGAAAGTAAAAGTGTGAAAGACTTTTAGTGGCGGTAAGCTACAGCCGGTAAAATTACCGCCACTAAAAGTCTCCTCTACATATACTAGCCGAGTCTCTTGTTCTTCTACTTGTCTCTTCTTTCTCTTTGCAACTAAAGGTATGTTTTCTTTTACTCTCTTACTAACATTTTACTCTCTCTTTGCAACTTTACTCTCTTCTTTAATTTATCTTTCTCAAGTTTACTTCTTGCCATTCGAACTCATAAGTAATCCTTAATGCATTGTCATCAATATAGTGCTCAAAGGATAAGGAAAAAGGAAAATGGAAAGGCCAAATAAAATAATAAAACTGAGAATACTTTTGTGTCTGTCAGCCTCTATGTTCCTTGCTTATTTCAATATCTTGAATCCTACTTGTTCAAATTTGGAGGCATTGTTTGACATTTGGATATATAATGAGGAAAAAAAACACAATAATTTAAGCTGAAGGATTCCGCCCTATTAAGTTGGTCATTAATTCTTTGTATTAGATGTGTTAAGAGAAGCAATCAGTAATAGTAATCTTGATCGTTATCTTGCTTCAAAACGGTTTCAAGTGTGAAACTTGTGTCTTTTTTACACTGCTTGGTGTTAGTTGTTGTTAACTACAAGCCTTGGAGGCTTTGTTTGACATTTGGATATATGATAAGAAAACAAAAAAAATTCCTGAAGCTGGAGGGTCCCACCCTGTCAAATTGCTCATTAGTTCTTCATAATAGCTGTGTTAAGAGAAGCAATCAATAACGATGATCTTGCTCTAAAACTGTTCCAGGGGTGAAACAGGCATCTCTTTTACTCTGATAATAGTTTGACAAAGCATTAGTTGTTGGATTACAAATCCTTAGAACATTGGCCTAAAATTTTGTTTTATCCACCTACCATCGAAATTATTCTAATCTATTATAGGAGTTAAATTAAGTCAACTTTTGAGTTGAAGGATTTATAGTTTTCACATTTGTTTGTTTCCTATACTGAACAACAATGTAGTTATACAGTTTCATGAACCAGAAAACAAAGTAGTCCCTTAGATCCAAATTACTGAATTTACAGCTGTGTTGGAGAACAAGAATGTAAGGTTTCCCTGAAATAATCTTTTTCCGTTTTTTTGAGGACTACTGAAACTGTTGCAAATCTCAAGGATCACAAGAGCTGGAGAAAGAACATTTCTATCAGGGGAATCCAGTGGCAGGCCTTTTAAGGCTGTACTATGTTGCTTCTTGGTAACAGAGATTAGAAAAAAGGAAAAAGAGGAAAAAAAAAAGAGTTGCTGGAAGATTGTTGATAGTTGGCAATGAAAGACTTGCAACTAAAAACTACAGCTGCTTGCCTGGAATAGTTAACATGTCAAAGATCACAATAAATTTCTAAGAGCATATCTGTTGAGGGCATCCAATTGTAGGCCTCCTAAAGCTATATTATGTTGCTTCCTATTCGCATAAAAGAAACAGAACTACTGGAGGAGTGGTGATTAAAGACCATTAAAGAATTGCAAACAATAACTGCAGCTGCTGAAATCATATTGGTCTGTAAATTAAAATCTTGGAGGCAGTTGCCTTCTTTAAAGCTGACTACTTTCAAGAGTATGGCCTGTTATCATCTCTTTATTGGGGAAGATGTTGAAGACATGATAGTATCTTATCAAGTTCAGATTCTAAAATTTCTGGTAATTTACTTTCAAGCTTTTCTGAGTTTGCTATGCAGTAGTGACCCACATTGCTAGAGAGTAGGCCAAATTCAAGGGTTTGTCAAGGTACACCAGAGTAGCACACTGTCACGGAGGCTTACAGTTTGATGTTGTAAGAGTTTTGTAGATTAAAGTAAACTGATTGATTATGAATGTAATTTTTTTCAGCTTTATTGTATGGTTGAATTTCTCTCCAGTTGTTGTAGACACCCCAAAATTGCGTTGAGAAAATAATGAATAATTGGCTAAAACATTAAAAAATAGTTTGTTTTCTTGTAGCCAATGCAAAATTTAGAATTGGAACATTGTCCCTTGTATCTGACACAAGTCATCGGATACAAGCAAGAATGTTTATATCCAACACAAGTCGTCGGATACAAGTAGACATAAGTGTATTCGACGAAATGTGTCGGATATAAATATGTGCTCTTGAAGCCGACCTGAGTTGTCGGATACAACGTTTTTGCTCAAAATTAGGGTTTTCTAAGAGTTTTCACTTTTTACCATCATATCCTTTGTTTAAGGAATGGAAATCTCGGAAATAGCCTTAGGGTTAAGTGTGGGGGATTTTAGACATGTGTTTGTGTCTACCATTAGGGCACCCCTAACCCTAGCCTTTGCCTATAAATAGGAGTTCACTCCTCAAGCAAAGGGCCAAGAATTTTTGGGAAGAGTTGGAGATTGAAAAGCTCCAAGTGAAGAAGGGAAACCTCTGCCCCATTGATTCCAGCATCCCTAGGTAAGCCTAAAACCCCTTTTCTTTTATGTTCTTAAATTCTAGAAATAGATCTTTCTTCTACCTTTCTGTAGAATAACGGCCTATTGATTGTGTATGCAACCTCTTTTCCTACTCAAAGTACCTCGAGACTCCCTCTAGCCGTAAAATGTGGAGAGGGATCTAGGGGAAACGAGACTGAGAATTGATCCTTAGTTATAGAACCCTCTTGATTGGCTTTTTGATTCTATGAAAATCGTTTCATACTCAAAGTACCCCAAGACTATCTCAAAACCGTAAAACGAGGAGAGAGAACTAAGGGAAACGAGAATAGAACGGAACCCTAGGTTTTTTAGAACCCCATTTGATTGATATGAATGCTATATGTTGTTATGTATGTGATTGAAGAATTAATTTGTACACATGTGCTTCATTTGGTTTCTATGGTTTTATGGAGTTCAATTTTTCTGAATTTCTGCTTATTTGGAGTCGTTTTTTGAATGATCTAACAGACATTGAGATCTGCCACTTTTGCTGTTTATGGGTACCTAAATTTTGCAAAATCTGGGTTCATGCGAGTTGGGTTTCTTTGTCTCTGATTATGCTTGTGACCCTCTTCAGTTTTGGGGTGTTTATGCTTCAATTTTGAGTGTATTGTTTAATTTATATTTGTTACGTTACTTTGTGTAAGGCAAACCCCATTCTTGTATAATTGATTTTAGTCCTTTCTGCAATGGTTTCTTGTTTGGTTTACAATTATAATATCATGAACATGTCTATAAAACTCCAAAATATAGATTTGTATTGAGAAGTTCTTATTTGATGGATGCTTAAGTTGAAGAATAGTTCTTTTTTCAATCTTTGTTTTCTCTTTTGGTATGTTGGAGTTAGACTAAATTGTTGTTTTGACTGATAATGTATTTTTTTATTTTTGTTGTTTATATTTATAGGTTTAGAATATGGCAATTGAAAACAATACTGATGATGTGGGTGGTGAGGTGAGAGTTGTTCCTAATGTTGACTCAGTGTTTATTCCTAAAGTGGGGATAGAATTTGAGTCATTAAATTCGGTGTATGATTTTTACAATGCATATGGTAAGATTTCTTGTTTTAGAGTACACAAAGGTAAGGAGAAGCATGATGCTGGTCGTGGGATAGTTGGGAAACTATTTTTTTGTTCAAAAGAAAGGATTAGGAATAAGGTTTCTGAAATTCGGAGTAGGTCAGCATCACAAACAAGGTGCGGATGCAAGGCTTTAATAAAGTTCGATTGAATGATCATGGTGTGCGCACCCCCTTTTTGCAGGTCGCACGCGAGGTGCATGCTGATGTGATGCTCGCCTCGGGACTGTTTTGGTTTGGAGTCGCCACTGCCTGAGAGGTGCAGGCAGACACAAAAGGGCACCTATCCAGGCCTAATTTTCTGGTCTGCGGCTTTATTAGAGATCTGAGCAAGTTCTCGGTTACGTCTAGGGAAGCCCGAAGACACCCTAGCCCGCCCCGTCGATTGACAGGTCCCATGGGTCTCCTTGGTCTTGAGTCAACTAAATTCTCACCCTTCCTAGACCAGCATGCACGCTTATTTGGTCTGAGTGGGGACCATTGATGGTGTAGGTTCCCCTTTTATTTGATTTTATCTTTTTATTATTTGGTGAAGTTAGTCGGCTACAGGCCCTGTTGGAAGGCCCGTTGGGATCCAAATTGGGCTTAAGTCAAGCCCAAGGCCCAGTCCGGGTTATTGGGTAACCCTTATTGGATTATGGCTATTTGGTTTAAAGATTTATTGCATATTTACAAAGTTAGTGGATTGAAGTTTTTTAGGGCCCATTGGGCTTGGATTTGGCCCAAGGGCAATTAACCAAGTGGCTTTTAGCCCATTTGTAAAAACGGGTTTTGGTTAGGCTAGTTGGGATGTGGGCCCCATTGGAGGGCCCACGAAGCCTTGGTGGGCCCACTGAGGTCCACAGTCTCAAGAATGGGCTTGGAATTATCCAAGAAGCCCAATTGGTCGGGTCAAATTTAAATGGGTCGGATTGGGTCCAACCGGGTCCGAAAAATTAATTTTTTAAGTTATTGTATCGAGTGACCGTATTTAATTCACGGTCTGGTCAGAACCGTAATTTTAATACGGTTCAGGCCGGACCGTAGATTAACTACGGGCACGCCTGGACCGCTCTGAGTATAGGTTTTCATCCGAACTTGCATTTTAGTGCCAATTTCGACCGGAATCAGTTCCGTGGTCTTCTTGGGATGTTCTGCAACGTCTGTCAAGGTTTTGCAGCCTATTTACAGTGACGAAAATGTCTTGTTCTTAGACTTGCATGGCTTCCTTCTTCAATGCTCGCCAAGAGGATCGGTTTCACATTCTTCCCCGCTTTATATGATCAACCTTCATGATGCACGACCATAATCAAGGAGAATAGGAAAGAGGGATTTAGAATTTTGGGTACAATAGACTTATTAAGAAATCAAACTCCTCCGAAATGAATGAGAAAGATGAAGCCCTGAAAATTGTATTAGTCCAAGTAGCCTTTAAGGCTTTCCTAAAACCATTCTTCTTCTTTTCGTATAGAGGTGCATGAGGCATCTCTAGTCATGCAGAACTTAAAAAAAAACAGGTTAGTGTAACATCAAGTAAAGAAATTAACAAAAGAAAGAAGGATTTGTATAGATATAAAAAGAACTCTTTACCATACAAATACCTTCTTGATTGTGGTTCTCCGGAGAATTTCGACAGCGCTCCCGCACCCCTGTTGGATTTCACGAATTGGTTTGAACAGGGGTTCACTGGGTTTCCTATGCTAAAAGGGCGAAAAAGCAAGATTTAGGCAAGTTTTGGGCAGCACAGGGGCATTTTGGTCATTGGGATAGATGCTGACAGAGTGGAGGCAGGGCTTCGGCGTAAAAAGGCCAAGGAAGGAGAGGGGGGAAGGCCAAAGGGACCAACTTGTTGAAATGAGGGGGGTGGCCTCTCTATTTATAGGCAAAATTTTCGTGCCCGTATTTGAACTACGGGCATGCCTTGCCCGTACTTTAAGTACGGGCGTGCCTTGCCCGTACTTCAAGTACGGGCGAAAAACGCACATTTTCAAATCTCGCAAAATCGGCCGTACGGGACGCGTGTCCCGCCATACAGCGACACGCGTCCCTTTCTAGAAGCTTGCCCGTATTTGAAATACGAGCATACCTCGCCCGTACTTCAAATACGGTCCAGCACATTTTTAAAATACTAGATTTCAAATGCTTTATTAAATTTGACTTATTTAAAGATTTTTATTCGATTTTTTGATTATTTTATTATAAAAACGAGATTCTTTTATTAAAATATTATTAAAAAATAAAGATATTTTTATTAAATGATTATTTTATTTATTTAACTCATTTATTCTGCTTTTTGCTGCTGTTTTGCCACATTGGCAGATTTCTTTGAAATTTCAACTGCCCATAACTTTTCCGTCCGATGTCCGATTTCAGCAAATTTGGTGTCGTTGGAATCAGCTCGGAACACACTGTCTACTGGGATTAAGTTTGGCAGCTGAATTGGGGTCGAGCAAAAAGTCAACTTTCGCTTCCCCAAAAGTTTGACCAGCTCACAACTTTCTCATCCGGACCGCGATTCTGGCAAACTCAGTTGCTTTAGAACCGTGTCGAAATGCTCTTTTCAATGAAAGGAAGTTTGATGGCCAATTTTCTTTGGATCAAAAAGTCAAATTTTGGTCCCCTCAGGGTTTGACTTTTTAATTAAAATTTCATTTTTTGCATTTTTTGGGGTGCAAAAATCAGGTGCTAACACATGGGAAGTACCTTATACATGATTTGAATGAGAGTCATAACCATGAAATGTTTCCCCCAACCATGAGTCATTGGTCAAGGTCACAAAGAAGAATTACACCTGCTATAGCAGCTCATGTTGATATTGCTAAGCGTGCTGGATTAACTTCGAGAGCTGGTATGAAACTTTTGAGCACACAAGCTGGGGGGATTGAAAATTTAGGATTTGTATGTGAAGATTATGGTAACTACTTGCGTATAAAAAATAAGATACAAATGCAGAAAGGAGATAGTGGTGCACTTGCATCTTATTTTCAGGATAAACTTTGCGATGATCGGGCATTTTTTTCATGCCATTGACATGGATGAGGATGATATGATTACGAATATTTTTTGGGCAGACGACCAGATGGTTACAGACTATAGTTACTTTGGTGATGTTGTTAGTTTTGATACAAAATTCCAGACTAACACAGAAAATCGGCCACTTGCGTTGTTTGTAGGATTAAATCATCATAAGCAGATTGTCATTTTTTGTGCTGCTCTTCTGTACGAAGAAAGCTGTCATGCCTTTTCTTGGTTTTTAAAGACTTTTGTGAATTGCATGCATGGGAAAGAACCGCAAACCATTATCACAGATTAGGATCAGGCAATGGCAAAAGCCATTAGTGTAGTATTGTCTCGAACAGTGCACCGGAATTGCATATGGCATTTGTATCAAAATGCCATAAAGCATCTGAGTAATCACTTTCACACTCTTAAGGGTTTTAAAGAAGCATTCAGGGATTGCATATATACGTACGAAACTGATTCCGAGTTAGAGGAAGCATGGCAAAACATGATTGACAGTTATGGTCTTTCTAATAATGAGTGGTTGGATAGAAAGTATAAGGAGAGGGAGAAGTGGTCCTTAGCGTATGGTCGAAATCAATTTTGTGCGGAAATGCTTAGCACCCAGGTATCAGAGAGCATGAATGCATCTATAAAAAATGCTTTGAACAGACAGAAGAGTATGGTACGGCTTTTAACCCAAATTGATGTTGTTGTGGCGAGGCATAGATACAACGAGTTAGCAAGTGACAGCAATATGATGTTAAGGAGGAAGGAACCCTGTCTAATCTAGCCAATGTTTAGATATGCAAGCAAGTTGTACACTCCTACAGTTTATAACAGGCTTGAGACAGAAACAATGGATATTTGGTTGTACAAGCTGTAGACACCTGATTTTTGCACCCCTAAAATGGCAAAAAAAATGAAAAGTCAAACTTTTAGTCAAACCTTGAGGGGGTCAAAAAATTGACTTTTTGATTCAAGATAATTTGGCCATCAAACTTTACATCATTGAAAAGAGCATTTCAACACGATTCCAACGCAATTGAGTTTGCTGGAATCGGAGTCCAGGTGAGAAAAATATGGCCCGGTCAAACTTCCAGAAAGCAAAAAGTTGACTTTTTGCTCGACCCCAATTCAGCTGCCAAACTTGACCCCAGTGGACAGGTGGTTCCGAGCTGATTCCAACGACACTAAGTTTGTTGAAATTCGACACCGGATGAAGAAGTTATGAGCAGTTGAAGTTTCAGAAAAACTGCCCATGTGGCAAAAAAGCAGCAAAAGGGGACTAAACCAATAAAATAAAGAAGATAAAAGTGTTTAATAATATTTTAATAAAGGAATCTCGTTTATATAATAAAATAATCATAAAATCGAATGTAAATCTTGCAAAAAACCAAATTGAATAAAGGTTTGAAATCCACACATTTTTAAAACGTGCGGGACCGTAGTTACATTACGGGCAAGGCATGCCCGTATTTAAAATACGGGCACGCTTCTAGAAGCAAGACACGCGTCGCCGTACGGCGGAACACGCGTCCCGTACGGCCGAATCTGCGATAATTGCAAATATTCGTTTTTCGCCCGTATTTGAATTACGGGCAAGGCACGCCCGTACTTGAAGTACGGGCAAGGCATGCCCGTACTTCAAATACGGGCACGGGATTTTTGCCTATAAATAGAGAGGCCACCCCCCTTCATTTGAACAAGCCATCCTCCTTTGGCCTACCCCCTCTCCCTCTTGATGCTTACCACGACCAAATGCTGTTCAATTACCACCACCCTATCCAAGCCCATTTAATGCCCAAAATACCCTCGTAACCCCAAAACCATGCCTAATCCTCCCAAAGCATCTTCTTAAAACCCAACCTCCTATCAAGGCTCTTTTAAAACCAATCTGGAAAATCCAAGGAGACGCGGAAGCGCTGCCGAGATTACCAGAGAACCATCACTTGTCAAAGAATTGAGAAGGTAATAGTAAAAGGGAAGTTGTCTTATTCAATACATGTCAATATTTTGAGTTTAAATTGTCTCTTATTTTGTTTACTGTTTCTCTCATCCATTGGCTTCTAACGTGTGCAATATTAAGCATGGTATGCTGAAGATGAAGATCCAATGAAAAGAAGGAGAAAGGGAGTTTGGATATGACAAATAAAAGTCATCTAAGACAAGATGGCTTCACTTCATATAAGATCACCTTTTCATACACTCCCTATCTTCTTGATCAATGATAAATATGTGTTTACAAGCCTAGCCATATGATAAAGAACCTTTGATTCCTTCATGTGTTCTCATGCAAAAGATGATCATATGAAAGATAAAAAAAAAAGGGGGAGAAGTAAAGAACAAGAAAATGATGAAGAAGTGAGTTCTTATGTTGCTGTGAAGATATTGTAAAGCTCGGTGGAGGTTACCAGAAGACCCAGAAAGGCCACGGAAATGATCCAGATCGAAATCGGCAGCAAACGGGCAAATTGAGTTGCGCCCGTAAACTCAGGCCGGTCCAGCCTGGACCGTGTTTGCTTCACGGGCAGAAGAGACCCGTAGTCAATTCACGGGCGAGGCTGGACCGTAAAGCAAACACGGGCGAAATGTAAAAATGATGTAAAAGTGTAATTTCTTGATTCGGTTGGACCAATTCCGGTCTAAGCCGGCTTGAACCATCCCCTTAACCATTTTTGGGCTTTCTTAAGCCCATTTTTGACTTTGGGCCCATAGGGGCCCATCAAGATTCCCTTGGGCCCACTTGAGGGCCCACATTTAGACCGGCCCATACCAGGCCTGTTTTCCATAAAACGGGCCCAGGCCACTAGACTTTGGCTAATGGGCCAAATCCAAGCCCATCAAGTCCAAATAAAATTGTAAATAAATAAAGTTTAAATAAACAACCAAATGGGTTACCCAATAACCCAACTGGGCCCCAGGCCCAACCATGGCAGCCCACGGGTCTTCCAACGGGACCTGGGTCCGATCCGCTTCACTAAATAAAAGATAAAATCAAAATAAAAGGGACCCACACCTTCAGAGGGCCCCGCCAGACCCAATAAACAGCATGCTGGTCTAGGAAGGGTGAAACTGACTCAAAAACCAGGAAGACCCGAGGGACCCGTCAAACCGACGGGGCGGACCGGGGTGTCTTAGGACTTCCCCGGATCGTAACCGAGGACTTAGCTAGAACTCTGAAAAGCCGCAGACCAGACTTAGACCCGATTAGGGTAAAACCGTGTCTGCCTGCACTCTCAGGCAGTGGCGACTCCGAAAATCCTGAGGCACGCACTGAACGTGCGCCCGGTGTGCGATCTAGACCGGATTTAGGTGCGCACACAAGCTTCAGGCCTCTTCGAAAATCGGGGATTCTGAGATATTTAAGGTTGTTAATAGGATTGAAAGAATCAAGCAGGTGTACACTGTTACATATAATGGTGGAAATGGGGATGTGCAATGCAGTTGTAAGAAGTTCGAGTTTTCAAGCCTTTTGTGTAGGTGTATCTTTTTCATTTTCCATCACAAGGATATCGAAAAAATCCCAAAAAAGTACTTCCTTAAAAGGTGGAGAAGAGATGCGAAAGAAAGATTGCAAGGCATCATGTCCCTACATGCTTCAAGTGCAGGTAATGAGACTGGTAAAATCTCTAATCAATACTCCTATGTATGTTCAACTGTGAATCAACTTGCATCTAAATCAGCTGTATGCCAAAAAGCAACTGATTATGTTATGCAAGTAGCGGAAAAGACAATTAAGGAAGTGGAGAAGATTGTGAAATAAATTGTTTTTCAAGAGCTTCCAAAGTATGTTGAAACTGTTAATGACAGTGAGCACACTGAAACATTTGAAAACAAACAGATGTTTGATGATGGAGGAGAACCCCTTGTGCGCATCGCCGCACGGAGGCGCACGTGGGAGTACGTGCCTCGGGAGATTTCGGGAGTCGCCACTGCTTGATGGGGGTCCAGACAGACACCTGGGTTCCTAGATTTGCCTATTGGTCTGCGGTTCGAAATTTCGGCTATGTTCTTGGTTACGGTCCGGGGAAGTCCAAAAACACCCCGATCTGCCCCGTCGGTCTGACAGGTCCCTTGGATTTTCTTGGTTCGAGTCAACTCAGTCTCACCCTAATCTTAACCCAACATGTATCAGATTAAGTCTGGTAGGGACCTTTGCAGGTGTAAGTCCCTTTTATTCATTTTTACCTTTTTAGCCATTTAAGTGAAGTGAGTCGGATGCGGGTCCCGTTGGAAGGCCCGTTGGTTGGCAAGTTGGGCTTTAAGTCAAGCCCATTGCCCATTAGGGTTATTGGGTAACCCTTATTGGATTTGGTCATTTAATTTTGAAGTTAATTAAACATGCAATTTAATTGAGTGGTTTAAGTTTTAAGGCCCATTGGGCTTGGACTTGGCCCATGGGTTTTTAATCAAGTGACTCGAGACCCATTTATGAAACAGATCCTGGTGTGGGTCAATTTGGATTTGGACCTTGTTGGAGGGCCCACAGCGCCTTGCTGGGTCTAAGTGGACCCAGGTAACTAAAAGTGGGCCTGGGTTGGCCCAAAAGCCTGATTCATTTTAAAGCCATTCGGATCGGATCGAGTTGGACCAAAGAGAATCGGGTTTTATGGGTTAACAGTGGATAACCGCACATGCTTGGCGGTTTGGTCATAACCACAGACCCAGTACGGTTCAAACAATTTGCGACTCGGCCTGGAAATAAAAAAAAAAAAAAGAAATGGCCAAGGCGGCTAGTGGATTTAAGTTCGCCCATTCTCCAAGATGATTCGCGACTTGCTAGGGGACTCCAATCATGTCCACAGTAGCTCGTATTGGGTTTTGAAATAGGAGTGATAATTGCCTCTGGTCAACCATTTAAAGCTCATAAGAGGGACGATATGAATCCCCGTTTAATACCAAAATGCCTGCCTATTCCTTTGTAAATGATATGAAAGAAAACTCCAACAACCGGAACAAAAATCCTGTTTGACTATCCCGTCATGTGTCCATTCATTTTATCTTAGTCAAATGAAAGCACCCATGCAGAAAGATGATGATGCATTATGATAGAAGGAAATGAGAGATTAAATGAAAACAAAGTATTTTAAATACATTCAAAAAACGATTCTGCATACAAACAAGTGATATTAACAATAATCTAATCATGCTAAAAATGGTAGAGAAATATGGAAATGACTGCTTAGAACTCATGCAAGCAATGAAAAGGGTTGAACCTCCCAAAAATTTTATAAAATTGAATGAGAAATTGATGGAGGTATAGATAGATGAAGCAATGATGATGCCACATGTTACCCATATTTATGAAAAAGGGACGACATGAACTCCTTCATGCTTCCTAAAGTATCATGATATATATATATGAGCATAACGCTTACCTCATGCTTATAAGGAAAGAAAGAAAAAACGAGCATGGTAGATAACTCATGATGCTTACTCATGCACATGGAGATGAAAAACTATAAGGCAAGTAGACATATAAAATCTTAATAAACAAATAAGAAAATAGAAGGGAATGAGAGGGAGCAAGTTTAGGGGTACAATAAATCCGAAAGAGGACAAAACCCCTCTTAAATGAAGTGAAGCAACAAGAAAAGGTAAGCTCAAACAAGATTTTTTACTTCATATATATGAAACTCTTCTCTCCTCCCACCTCTCCGTATAAGAGACTTCCCCTTTTACCATGGGGATTTCATTTATACATAAAAGAGAAGGCAGAGAAAGATAAACCGATTAGATAAAGGTAACAACGTAAAAAAAAATTCAAAATAATCAAGATAACAATATATTCAAAGGAACTTCATTTCTTGCATATATTACATGGAACACAACACTAATTCTTACCTTAATGTTACCTCTACCTTTGGAAAGAGTATTGGTCCCCCAACAGATGTGGACGGTGATTCTAGAGCCTCTCCTATCTTCCAAGAACAATCACTTATTGATTCTCAAAAGTGTATTGAAGAAAGAAGAATAGAAGAAGTGGTTTTAGGTGGGAATTATATATAGGTTTAAGAATGGGATGAAGGTGTGAATATTTTCTGGTTACAGAGGGTGAAGCGGGGGTGAGGGGGGAGAGACTTGCAAGAAAAAGTTGGAGAGAAAAAATCATGGCCGACCCATAGAAATGAGAGGTAATGAGCCATTTATCCCATATGACTAAAATGTAAATATTTACAAAGGATCCCTTTTTTAAAAATATTTCCTATTCTTATCTTGGACAGCTCCTCATGTGCAAAATATGTTGAATATTTTAATATTTCTTAATATCTTTTATTTTCTAATTATCTAAATTACTTGATATTTTTATATTTTCTTATTATTTTATTTAGATTTTTGTTTTGGTTTTTGAGCACATGCGTGCTTTGATTTTTTATTTATTTTCCTTTATTTTAAAACTCTTAATTAGGTGTTGTATGAAAATATTATTATTTTAATTGAAGATTCTTTTCTTTTTGCTGTTTTTGTCACATGTGCAGATTTTCCAAAACTTTGACTGCTCATATCTCTTTCACCCGGTGTCTGATTTTAGCAAACTTAATGGCGTTGGAATCAGTGCGAGATTCTCTATCCACTGAGCCAAAGTTTAGCAGCAAATTCGGATTTTTTAGCAGAAGTGTAAAGTCGTGTCCCGGAGCTAGTTTTGTTCATATTTCCTTATCCGGGACTCCGATTCCGGCAAACTTAGTTGTGTTGGAATCGTGTTGAGATACTCTATCTGCTGGTACCAATTTAGGCAGCTGATCTGGGATTTAACAGAAAGCTAATTTCTGCTATTTCCAGGTTTGACCGGCCCACAACTTCTTCATCCGGACTCCGATTTGAGCAAACTCAGTCTCGTTAGACTCGTATCGGAATCCTCTATCCATTGGTATGAAGTTTGGTGGTCAATTTGCACCCGATCAAAAAGTCAAAATTTTTACCCCTTAGGTTTGACTTTTTCAATTAGGGTTTTATTCTTTCATTTTTTTGGGGTGCAAAAATGAGGTGTTAACACCCCTCATTGATGAGCATATTGATGATGTGGCAAATATTGATGTGGTAGAGGAGGTTGGTAGTTGTGCAAACAACCAAATGTTTGACTCTCAGGAGATTAGTAGGGGGACAGTAGTTTGATGGGGTTAATATCAGTGAAGATGTGGACATCTCTCAAAAACTAATAGAAAATGCAAAAGGAGTCAGGGTTAAGGAAAGATCCAAGCGTGCGGGTATGAGTGTTCGTAGAAAAGTGGATGCCTTGACTCAAGCAATCTGAAAAAAAAAAGCGAAAAAAAATGAAAGTAGTGGTGATAAGCACACGGTGCCATCCAGTCATATTCAAACACCCGTGATTCCTCCATCAACATGTATGGTTTCTTCGTCAAATGAACCATGTGCTACATTTCCTGATCCTAATAGTCATATGGTTTGTCTTCTAGTTGATATCTCACTTTTCAGTAATTCATTGATCCTTTCAGATCTAGTTTAATGCTAATAGAATATTTCTGTTTTTTTCCTTCACAGTTCCCACAAAACATTGAAGGTGGTGGGGATAAGCACATGGTGCCACCTACTCAATTTTTAATGCCAGTCATGCATCCATCAACTGAAGCCTACCACATGTTTCCTTATCATAACAGTCCAATGGTATGTTTAGTGATTCATATATTGTTTTGGGTAATTCATCCACCCTCCTCCAATGTGTCCTTAGCTAATATTGTACTTCGGTTTTTTCATACACAGGTCCCTATACACCATTTGCATTCCTTTTTATATGATACCAATGCAGGCATGGGATCATATCAGCACAGAGGTTCACCTAGCATGGTGCAGATGCTTCAAGAAGTAGGGATGTCCAACCACTACTCCCCATCTTCTGCTAGGCCTAGTTCACAATGTCTCGAAAGTAAAAGCTATGAAATTAGCATACGTGTGCCTTTGTGTTTTGGTTAGCATACTTGTGCCTTGATGTTGGTGTTCTCAATGAGCTTGTCAAGGTTTATGAGTTTCAATACTTGCAATCTGTGCAGATTCTTCTCTTGGAAGGCCACATCACTAGTACTCAGTGTCCTCAATGACCTTGTCAATTCAGAGTGTAGTGATTTTTGAAGCAAACTGTAAGTTGCTGTTGTTTGTGTTATCTTGTGATTTCCTTATTGTCTAATTTTTCGTTAAGGGTTTGACTGTTGTGTCAATCGTTTTGCTTGATTAGAATTCCAGTTTGTGAGTCCTGAACCAGCTATGCTTATTAGATTTAATTGTCAATTCATTAGTTGTTAGATATCTTATTTGGGTAGATGAAGGGCTTTTGACCCAAATTTATTTTTTATAATTAGTTGGTCCATTGATGGCAGACCAATAGCTCTGGTAAATTATGGCAGGCTAGATGACAAATGATTTTGTTTTCTACCCCTATGCATGGCTCTGTTTTGGTGTGGGTGGCTGGGTGGTATGTGTGTGTGTCACTTCTATCCCTATTTCCTAGTAACTTTATATGGGATATACAAAAGCAAAATGTAAAAAATAAGACGGAGAAAGGGTGGGCATAAACCAGTAGGTTACTTAGTTCATCAGGATTTCTATAATCTGTGAACTTTGTGGATGAATATTATTGTCTAAAATGGCTTATATTTTGTGAACACTATCAAAGGTGAGTTCGATATGAACAGAAAACATGGGTTTCTTGTCCTCAATCTTAAAAGATCATGTAATCTATTCCTCATTGCCATACCATATTTGATTATCCAACACTTAAACCTATTCCTATCTTGACTAATATGAATGACTTGAAATATAAAGGAAATTCTCAATCATTTGCGTATTAGCATCTCAAAAGTACATATAAGACAAGAAGTTAATGTGATGGCAATCTACCCACCTTGAACAAAAATAAAATCCAAGAATACTTCAGTCATTGGGTTCTAATGGTTAGGCTTTGTAAGTCATTGTCCACGATAGCTTCAGGTTCAGATTTTGTCAACTTGAATCTGATCCTCTCTGCTACCATAAAATTACATCTCTTACTCATCATTCTTTTTCCCTTTCCATTTAATGACAGTCCATCTAATTTTTCTAAAATACGTTGGCCTAGGTTTGCAACTCTCTCTGAGGCTTCAACCTCTACTTCAATCATTCTTCTTATAGACTCAACACGGTCAATGGAAGAAGTGTCAGTGGAAGAAGTGCCGGCATCTTCAATATTTTCTTTAACCCAACTAAAATAACTGCAACCACGATCTTCTCGATCTTCAACCTGTCAATTAGAGAGTTAAGGTTTAGTATGTTATACAATTCTCATATAAACTTCCTTATTGAAAAGCAAGAAAAGTAATAATAAAGACCTTTGATGTAGGACACACGTAAAAGCGTTGCCCAACTGAACCAGGCTGCTTCGAGGTCAAGACTTTGCATGGACCTCTATTGCAGGGACATATCTTGCACTCATCAACCCACAAAAAAAACCCATAGTCATTGTCTTTTTGCATTAATAAGAAAAGAATCTTAGTTTCTTTAGTACATTTATGAAGACTTCTTTTGTTTTCATAATAGATTGGAATTCCTTAGAAATTGATACATACCCAAGATGGGCATCGATAAAATTCTCTATCAGGATTTTTTTTGTGCGATTGTACTATCAAACATTGCCTTTGTGGACATGGACATTGGATTTCAATTTTGGGCGACCTAGATGAAGAAGCTTTAGCCATTCTTCCTATCAAATATGGAGGAACTCAATTCCAATGAGAACTGAACATAATTATCAACAATATAGATAAAAACTATTACAGCTTTACAACAAGCAAAACAAAATAAAGTAAAACAACATAAAATTAGAGTTTTATGTTGCTTTCTGATTAGAACCATTGCAGTCCACACCTAAGCTCAAGATTGTGTTTGGGGTTCAGATAGGAGCAATATGAGTAAACTAAACATTTGACTGCATGATTTTTTATATTCATGATATTTCCATTGCAGAATTTTCCTTAGATTGTCAAATAAAGGGATTTCAAAATCAGATAAGCTATAGATAGATGGGATATGGGCTTCTTATATCCACAGGACTAATCCTATCAGAACTTGAATTCTTAACTACCTATCCCACTATCAATAGGAATAATGAGGTTAGGGTCAGCTATTAGAAGCCAAATCTCTAAACCCCCTAAACTGTGCTTATAAGCATGAAAATAGAATTTCCTAGCCAAAGATCAAAACAGAACTCAAAATCATCCAGATAACTTATGTAGGATTACCATCATCATAGATAAATTGTTCCAAGCAAAACATCAAAGAATATGACAGGGATATATATAATGTATGCCATAAACCCAAATCGATTTGCTCTACAGAGAATTGTAATCCCATTAGAACCAAAAGTAGTGGAAGTCTGAATCATTTTGATCCATTGAAATTTCTTTATATTCTCCCAGATGAAAACCCCTTTTCCATAATTTGCTGGTAAAATGGGCAATTTGATGGATCTAGTTAGTATTGAAATTAATTAATAAGGATAAGATAATAATCCTTTGCAGCTTCCTATCAAAGGAATTCTAATGATCATGGTGACCTTAGATACTGATTCCAAGACAAAACATTAGCACATTTGGTGACATCTTCAAGGAGTTACTCTTAGGGATAACATGCTGCAGATTCGAAACAAATTCCAGTCTTCAAAAGCATGCCAACGTGATGTTGAAATAAAATTTGTTAACTAAAAGAGGCAAGTGAAATCCAAATCAAAGCTTGAAGACGAAGACAAAACCTCAAACGGGATCCAAATCAAGTTCATTGGGAAGCAAAAATCTCACAAACAGGGAAAACCAAATGCGAAATCTCACAAACAGTGAAAAGGTTTTCAAGGTTTGGGAAGATGAGATTTGAAGATGCAACCTTCATGAACAAGGAACTTCGGCAATGGCACAAGCAAACCTCGAATCAGCTGCACAAGCAGACCTCGTGTACAGCGGGGAGGTTTGAAGATGCAGGACTCAACAGTTGTGGCGGGAAGGTTTGAACATGAACGAAACCTCACGATTACAACCTCACAGGTAAGGGTTGTTGGTGATGACGAAAATTGATTTCACCCTTATCTATGAAGACGAAAACTCCATGAGTTCGGGAAGACGAAGCCAAATCAAAACAGATAAGTTGTGCGTGTAACCTCACAGAATGGAGCTCCTTGGTGATTTGGGGAAAACGATTGGAACCTAACACGAAAACTTACGAACCAAAGAGCTCGGAAGGGATTCGCGTGTTTGGTTGTACGCGCATTCTGGTGTTTGGCTGTGCGTGTAACTTGGATTCAGATTTCCACGTGTTACGATCGGAGATGGGGTCTACACAAGGGATCCAGATAAAGGATCCATAGGAAGCGGTTTGCTCCTCTTCCCCTTTCCTTCTCCTCCTCTTCCTCTTTCCCTCTCTTCCCTTCGTATCTCTGGTGTATCTCTTCCTTCCTCCCTCCTCTTCCTCCCTCCGGCAGCGGCACAAGGAGATTCGAACTAGAAATTTTTTACGATTCTTCTCCCTCTCCCTCTATTCTTCTCGTCCTCCTCTCTTCTTCTCTTCTTATTTCTGTCATTCTCTTCCACACAAGGATCTCATTTTAACGAGGTATCCAGACAACAGAGGAGGAGGAAGGGTTCCTAAAGTAAGTTGCAAATATTTGGGATATGAGACAATTGGATTTTGCAAAGTGCAGTCATGGTCATGGACGACTGACATAAAGTTGTGTTACAATAAGGATTTTATCCTAAAATGTCTTTTATCAAACATTTATTGTCTAATGTGAAGCAATTTTTATGGGACACTTAACAAGAATAAATTTTGTGACTCAGTGCAAACCGCGGCACAAGTGTATTGAAGAAATCGACGAAAATTGAATATTTGAATACTAGTTAGAACGCGAATCCCAAATATCCATAGAAGTGATCCCAGTTTCTTTGCGCCGTTTTTGTAGCTTAACTGCTTGTGGGTTGTCCTTTGGCTTTTGAGAGCTCAGCTCTTCACTCTAGACATGTTCATAGTATCCAGTGCATCCGGATGAACGATTGTTGCTCGAATTTCAGCGGGCAAGTGGGCAAGCAAGGGTGCTTGTGTTTGTGTGTATGCATTTATCTAGATTAGATCCTTCTCCATCTCTAAAAATATGTGCTAAAAGGGGTAGTTGAGGATCAGTTTTATATTTAGTGACAAATACATATAGACAGAGAAGAAACGAGCTTCTTGATGTCCGGGAGTATCAGTCCGAGCAAAATGGCTTCTTTAATGTTGTTCTTGGAAGCTATGATTAGAAGGCATCACTATCACTATGGCTCTGTGATGATCAATGTATGGAGAGCGAACGTGATGATTTCAGCAACAATGCTGCATTGGGGTTTCTGTTAGCAATGGAGAGGAACCTGAGACATGGAAAATAGCTAAATCATGTTGCAATGAGATCCTTGTGCGGAAGAGTATAACAGAAATAAGAAGAGAAGAAAAGAGGAGGACGAGAATGATAGAGAGATGGAGAGAAGAAGAGAGGAGGATGAGAAGATAGGCTGGAAAAATGTGCTGGTTCGTATCTCCTTGTACCGCTCCGGAGGAAGGAAGAGGAGGGAGCAAGGAAGATATGTACACCGATGCTGGACCTCTTTGCCGAAACTAAGAAAAAAGTTTTTTTAATTTGAATCAATGGGGCGACTTTAACGCTGTTCTCCTCGCAAACAGCAACTGGGTGATGTGGAATTGTGGTGACGTGGTTCTGACGCGCTAGTAGATGATTGGATACTGGACGCCCAGCCGTCCTGGGCATGCAGCAGATGAATCAAATCCATATTTTAAGCCTGATTGGCAGTGCCGGGCTAGATTTTTTTTTAAGACCTTTATAAATAATGCGTTGGGTTTGGATTGTGTTGGTTGCAGAGCCGGCAAAAATCGACCCGACCCGACAGGTCAACCCGAATAACCCGATTATAAACGGGTTGGGTTGACCCGTTTATTAATTGGGTCAGGTGCGGATTGGGAAAATGCGTTGGGTTTGGATTGTGTTGGTCGTAGACTCGTAGTTCGACCCAACCCGCATAAAACATTAAAACCTAATTTTTTAGGTTCTTTTGTTTGCATTTTACAAATTATAACATGATACACAGTTGAAGAAGTGAAGAAGAACGAGAAAAGCTATCTCTTTTTATCTTTAGAATTTCAACTTACAAGGATGAAGAGATTCAAGACACAACTGCAACATGTAAGGTTTTCTTCTTCTTGAAATTTTTTTTTACTTTTATTGCAGGCTTGCAGCCTTCATCTTTTTCTTCTTCACCCATTACAATCTTTGTCTTCTTCCTCTTGCAATTTGGTTTTCTTTGTTGTATAAACTTTGGTTATATTTAAAAAAGAAAAAGGCTATGCTGAGCTAGGCTTGAGTTTTATAAAACATCGTAGGTCTGGGCTTGGGCAAGCAATCCTGATCTCGATGTCAGGTTGGGCCGGATTTGGTTTATGCCAATGCCTTGGCGCGGCTCAAGCCCGCCTGAGCCTGGCCATTGTCACCCCTATTTGTATTTCTAAACTTAAGCAAAGCTATATAGAACATGCAAATTTTGAGGGAAGGAGACGTTAAATGATGATAATTTAGGGTTTTAGATTCCGAATTTCACTAGAATCCGATTATGGAATTCACAAGGCAAGTATGGATTTTGGATGCTGGAATTCTAGAGGGTGTTTGGTAATGTTTTTTTTTCAGAAATGGTTGAAAACTAAAAACATTTCCAATTGATTTTGCGTTTTAAAAAACAGGTGACAAAAAAAATCCGTTTGGCAGTAATTTATAACAAAACGATTAAAGATTCCAAAATAAAAAAATAAACACGTTTGGTAAAACTGTCTGTAAGTTGTGTCCATCTACTTATCTCTCTCTCGGTAACATTTTCTGTAAGTTGTCTCCCGAAGAGGAAGGCGCACAGGCGGAAAAGCACAGGTACTCCCCTTCTCTCTTTCTCTCTCTCTCTCATCTTCTCTCCTCTCCCTCCTCCCCTCTATTCTTTCCTTCATCTCGTCTCACTCTCTCTCTCTCTCTTCTCTCTCGTTTAACTCTCCTCTCATCTCTCCCTAGTGTCTCTCTCTCTCTCTCTCTCGTCAAGGTCTTTTGTTTAGGGGTTCAGCACAGAATATCGTTGGCAATGAATGCGATTGATTCCGCCATGACGGTAAAATCAGTAGGGGTTTTTAATTCCCAATCAGAATTCTCTGTATTTCTCGTCGGAACCCATCAAAAACAATGGAACGTAAAACAACAAGAAGAAAATCTGTGAAGAGTGGTGGGACTTGGTTTCACCGCGTGTTGCCGATGAGTTATGGGATTACCCAGTGAAAAGGGGGATTGGCTTGGTTCCCAGAAGAGGAAGTAGAATTCGAGTCTCAAAAAAACCCGAAACTTAATTCAACATAATTGTTTCAGATATACCTAATATCTAATTTATTAATTTTTGTTGTTTATTTTTATTAAATAACTAAATTAATTTTCTATAAAATAAAAATATTTTATATTTACCCTCCTATATTATCTTATAAATTTATTTAAGACCTTATATTATTATATTAATTGCATATATGCTTTAAGTCATATTGATTTATTGGATTAATAATTTTTCATTGGAATTCGACGTAGACCCATTGTCATTTGGTTATTTAATATTTTTCTTTATTTTAAAGAAGGTTATTTTAATCATTTAATAAAAATAAACAAAATGGATTTTAACAACAGGGATACAGTTTCAACAATTATACAAAATGGAAGAGTATAAATGTAAATATTAAAAAAAAAAGAATGTAGATGCAAATATAGTATAACATAAAAATATGAATGCAAAAAGCATTTTTTAAAAACTCAAATTTTCAGCTTTTAAAAATGGGACTGTTTCTCAACTGATTTTCTCATACATTATTGAAAACTACACATGCCAAACATAATTTCGTGTAATTGAGATTTTGTAGGGCCTTTATCTATAATCTTTTGTGCGGTATGCATTGTGATCATGCCATGTGTACAGTGAATGGTATAACTGTAAATTTTTAAACAATCATAAGAAAAGCTGCAAATAAGATCATAGATAAAGGCCTAAAGGATGTAAACTCAATTTTGTGTTTCTTGTTTTAGAAAACGGTGAAATTGAATTTGGAAACGTTACCAAACAGCCTCTTAAAATGAGATCTTAATTTCCTCCCCAAAACAACAGCCCACTCTTTTACAGGATTTTATAGATTTTGATTTGATTTGAAGATTAATAGCGCACTCACCTCTCGCAAATTCTCCTTCCACATTCTGTTTTCCTCATCCAGGTGCTCTCTCCCTCTCTTGATTTTTCCCTCTCTGCTCTTGTTAGGATTTTTAGAACATTTTAGACGGAACGAGAGAGCAAAATAATAGAAACGGTATCGTCATAAGGTTTTAGCCAAGGATTTTCGGCCAAGAAGCACCTTTGTGCTCCCTCTCTCGATCTGTTTGGGTCAAAGATTTTTAGCCAAGACAAATAATCGAGATCTGAATACTGATTATCGTTGATGAAATTTTATTCTTTTTCTTTTGTATGTATATTTTCTTGATTATTTTTGAAGGACATTTCTTTCAATCGGTCTTGCAAGTTGATCAATATTTTCCAGTCGGTCTCCCTCTCCACACATTTTGATCTGTTTTTTTGTTTTCATCGGTTTTACAGTTCGTTGCTTAAGGTGATTGGAGGCACGGGTGATTGAGTGATATTCCATTTGCATCTGCTTCTTCACCAACTGCAATAAGAGGTGATTGGATTAATTTCTAGCCACTTGAAATGTTACTCATGTATAAGTGATGCTTGCATCGTTATATCCTCTGCATCTGTATTCTTAAGATTTAGAAATATGACTGGCGATTGATCTATAGTATTGTCATTTGTTTCATGAAAATGAATCTTGCTCACCATCCCATTCAACTTCTATATTATGTATTTGCAATGTTTTAGCTTGTGGCAGACTCGATAGATTCTTGCGTTGCTTGTTTGATCTTGTTGTATAAGATAAAGGAAGGACCCACTTTGTTTAGAAGTCGAGCAACAATCGTGTAAGCCAAGTTTTTTTTCTAAAGTTTTTATGAGTCAGCTGTTTTTCATATGGTTGATGGCCGGAGAATTTTGTAAAATCTTTCAATGGACATTCCCTCCAACCAAGTATGTGTATTTATGTTTGCTTAGGGTTGAATCAATTGAGGTTGTAGAACTTTTGAAAGTCCTGACTTTGTTTACAGTTTTACACTCCTTGCGCCATTCTATATTTCCTTTAGTTATCAGATGCATCAATTATCATCTTTCAAATGTTCTCCTTATGGAGAATAGATTCTGTTTCTAGACCACTGATGTTCCCTGTACCTCTTTTCTTATTCAATGTTTTTTTTCCTTCTATATAAATCAACATGACATTTAAAATTTTCAAATTTCAGAATTTTTTTAGAAATGTTGCAGATTCATTTGAGAGCCCTTTTCTAGGGCCTGGACTAGTCTTGGCAAGTTTGAATCTGCTGGTACAGTTGTGAAGTGCTCTTACATATTATTGATGCACAATAGCTGTACAAAATTTACTAACTTGCTTGGCTTTCAGGGAAATCTCAATTCCAATTGATCTTGCTTCTATATCTATTAAATAGGATAAAAATGCTTGAACTGATTATTAATTTCTCTGGGAAAAATACCAGTAAAACCATGTAATAATTATAGAGGGAGTCATATAGGTATTTGTATCAGATGATCAAATGATCGATTGTTGTATTTATCCTCACCACGCATGACATTAATATGGGGGAAAAAGGCTTTGTGCTCCATTCTCCTGTAAAGAATTACATATGTTTGTTTTATTGAAGGGGCCTAACTATGAAGAGGCATTAACTTTAGGTGCTGCCTTGAATATCCAGTTGTTGGGGCTTGGGAAACTAGAATATTGAATAAGTTGGGCATAAAGTGTTGTAAAAAGAATTTGCCAGAGAACTAGCCATTAGATTCAAGGGCCCAAGATCTAGTTCCTATATAGTGTACAAAATTCATATGAACATGGTCAATGTGAAATGCTACTTTTACCTATTGTAAATGGCTTGCAAAACATCTCAAGTCGGAGAAACAATAATGGTGAATATACAAAAGGGGCAAAATAAAAGCCAAAAGTATCTTGAAGTTGATTACAAATGATTTAAACATACAATCTAATTGAGATGATGGTTTTAGGCACGTTGGGATAATAGGCAGGATTCATATTTTTGTCCCCAACTAGTTGGGATATGAAATTTTTTAATTGTTGTAGGGATCGTATCATATGCCATACGATGTTTAGATTTGATTAAACTGGGATATAGTTTTTGTGTTATTTCTTAACTATGATTTAGTTTGAAACTTTGAATGACTTGGAACTCATGTTATGGTTGAAGTCATGTTATATGTTAGGAGCTTGGGTAGTTTAAAGGATGCATATGGAATAACATGCGAGTTCTTTTAAGCGGGTTTAACCCCTTCAAAATGGCAGTTTCATGGAGGTTGACTATCTCTCTAAATATAAGCCTTTGTCGGGTTTTGTCATGGTTATACTTAAGGGTTATGAATTTGGAAGATTATCTTTTTATATTGTAAAATGTTTATTGAAACCAATGATTGCCTTAGTGTAAACAATTTATTAATTTTATTTTGTGTTCTTATTGATTTGGAATAATTGAGGATGCATATATTTTTAGTGAGATTCGGTGTGCTAATTTTGTTATTATTTTTTAATATTCTAATTGTATTATCTAGTTTCCAAAATTAATTATGTTTTTTATTCATAAAAAATTAATTATGTTTTAAAGAGAGTTTTGGGAAGTGAAAGATATTGATGAGGATAAATATTGGGATGAAAGGGAGTCACCACTATTCTATGGAGAAATTTTGTTAATATTTTTTGTTTAAATTTTAGAATCATAAAGAATCTAATGAGATTTACAGGTTCTATTTTATATGATTCGTAGAGTTTGTTAATTTTGAAAATTTTTAAATATAATTCAAAAGCATTATTAAAAAAATTTAAGCTTGTTGTCACTCTATGAAATCTCAAAGACGATTCTAGTCATGGAGGAGATAAAAGGGCAATAATATTTTAGCAGAAAAGCAAAAAAAGAAGAAGAAAGAAGTATGAAAAGACACTAAAATTTTCAAGAAGGAGTTAATTGAGTATCTGATTTAAAGTTGTATATGAGATACATGTATTTGATAAGGTTAAGAAAGTCCTTACAAAATATTAACACATATATATATATATATATGTATGTGTCCATTTATGTTTCTATATTAGCAACATGATTGTTAGAAACACACATGGTAGCAGACTTCAATAGAGTTATGGATGGTTCCACTCTAGGAACCCATTTCATGCTTACATGGACTGAAGAAAGAAACTCTTTCTTTAGGCAGGTCAATATGGCAACCCTTAGAAATCTGAAAATCAAAACAGGCACTTGCAAACGTGTCATTAAAGAGCTGCATTCCTATGAGCAAGAAGTCAAGAGAGAAGCTGCCAAAACTGCTGACATGAAGGATAAAGGAGCTGATCCATATGATCTTAAACAGCAGGTATGGCCCATGATTATATCATTCTCCAGAGAGCATAATAGACTTGAAACTTGAAATTAGCCCTGCATTTCAAATTTAGTTGTGCTTTAAGTATTGAGAAGTGTTCTTTGTGTCTTTATAAATTTTCTTTTCTTCTATCCTAACACTCTTTATCTCCACTGCTGGATATGATCAAGAGACATGTAAGTTTTTTTATCTTTCCAAGTAGGCCAACAAATAGCTGATGGGCAAATATTCCGTATAATATAAAGTTTAAATTTTCTTTTCTCTATCCTGACACTCTTTTATCTCCATTACTGGACATGATCAAGAGACATTACATCTCAACTAGATGAAGACTCAAATCATGCCATCCAACCTGCAACAAAACAAAGTTATGCAACAAATTCGGCATACATTACACATCCATTCTGGACAGTTCACAATCTATCACCAAATGAACTACAGTTTGAATATTGTCTAAGGATGCTATCAACATGAAAAATGCTACCTTGGAAGGCAGAAGATATTTCCAAATCTACTTCGCTTGCCCAAAATTTTAGCTAGACTGACAAAGTAGCTCACTGGATATTGTTGCCATCCCTTTTCCTTTTCCAAGCATTCTGACCCACACGTATTGGAGCCAGAACTCTGAAACTTATGGAGATCATAAAACTTTATTCAAAAGAATCTGAAGGCATTTTGTATTTAGTTACTTTATCTCATTGCTGATTTATTTATTCATAAATAATGCCAATTTTATTAAACTGGGAAAGGAAAGTGTAAGCAAAGATCAATTTGATGAGCTCGCTTGCAAGAACAATAGAAAAATAATAAAACTGCAACCCCAAACTGTGCCATCCTCTGGACAAAAAAAGAAAAATACATATAAATCCCTGTATGTTTTTCTTGACTAATCTATCCATCAAGCCATTATCTATGCCTCTATGACATATAATATCTTGCTCAAAACCAGTTTCAGAGGCTGTTGCCTTGGCACTTGGTGAGGCAACTAGGTTTTTTTGAGGACGCTATGCTGGCCTAGGCATTATTTTGGGCCAGATCACCATTAATTATATGATTTTGAAAATTTTATCTTAGTTATTAAACTTATGATATAAAGTATTAATGTGTGTGTGCGTGTCCGTGTGTATGTGTGTGTGTGTACACATATATGGAAAAATATGGTTGTAAATATTAGGTTATTAATAATAATTTATTACTTAATTACTTAAAATTAATTTAATTGTAATTTGTAACCAATAACACTTAACTGTAACAATTAATTTGTACCACATGTTCACTCAATTGAAAGACGGAGGAGTAGGTGCCCAGACAACAGGGCATTTTTTTCTATCGTTTTAATCCAAATATCAATCACTATTGCCTAGGGTTTTTTATAATCTCTTTGGATTGTTTATTTTTACGAGAATCCTCTCCTTGCCTTTCATGCTCACATTTTCTCCAGCCACAAAATTAAATCTTTCTCTACAATTGACAATAAATATTGAAATCGTTTAATTTTCGCTTTGAGTAGATTCATAGCCTCCCCTTTTTTCCTACTTCTTGCATTTGCACTCAACAATATACTGTTGAGTGGGAATCATCAACTTTACTATAAAAATAAACAACTTTATGTTATTGTCACTAATTTGAACAGGAGAATGTGTTGGCTGAATCAAGGATGATGATTCCTGATTGCCGCAAGCGCCTGGAGGCCTCCCTAGCTGACTTGAAAGGAACTTTGGTAATATATCAGCATCCCTGCAAACATTATAAATTAAAGTTTATGATCTGGTGAAATTCATTTCATGTTAGATTTATCAAAGTTTTACATCGGCTGCCAACCTGACGCAACCCTACTCCTTTTTCTAGACAAGATTCGTGTCGCCGACCCCACTTTGGTGGGAACTGGCTTATGATGATGATGATCTGTTGAAATTCCATATATTGAAACCATATAAATAAACACATTGCAGCTTCCAACACTGTTGGATCCTACAACCAGAGACCATGGAAGCTTCAGCCTTCTTGACATAAGCAACATGATTGTTGTTTTTGGAGTTTAACATTGTTCCAACTTTATGGAATCAGAATCCATAAATACTATTTCAGATTTATGCAATCAATGATTTTTTTTTTCAAATTTCTGTAGTATTTTATGAACCATTTTGGACATGTATTATCTGATGAGTGGGGAGAATGGTGTTTTTAACTTTTTATTTATGGAATCGCATAGGTGAAATGTTGAAACATTTGATATTTTTTTTTTCTTTTTCTGCATTTCCTTATGCAAAAATTTGCATCTCAGGCGGAGCTGGAAGAGTCAAATCAGCAAGAAACCCGAGAAATCGAGGAAGCTCGAAGCACCATCGCTGAGGTTGAAGCATTGTTTCAAGCAACAGATGCTTAGTGTCACATCTAGTTGAGTGGTTTATTTCGGAGGCTTTGATTGTCTAGATGGATTTTTGGGTTGTAATTACACTTGCCTCTTTACTTTTAAATGACTGATCTGTAAAATGTGATGCTGGAGGCTCTGTCTAGAGATATTTAGCCTGTTTTTCTTATCACTTGTTAATCTTAAAATTGTGTGAAAAAAGTTTACTTGCTTTGTTATGGTTTTCTCTGTAGCTTGTTTGATTCTTTCCAGAACAACACTGCTGGCAGGACAGCAATACAAAGCAAAGCTCCTTTTCCTTCCTCTTCATAGACATGGCTCATGTGAAGAAAGAGTTCCAAAAGGTTTTATCCGTTACATTTGATGAAAAACACCAAACCAGTGTCATCAATCTTCTCACTGGGGAGACCTAAAAGGTTACTTTATATTGGATAGATCTCAGGCCACTATTGCAATGTGGGGCCTGTTGGAACCAGCAATCATAACTGTCCAATTTCTTAAATCAGTAAGGTATAAAGATTTTCTGATGTCAAGAAGAAAAGTAATGGATCAGATTCTCAGCACTGGGTAACTTTTGGTTGTTATATGCCAATAGATTCCTATGGATGGAATTAGCTTGGAACTTCAGTCACATGGAATGAGAATCTATGCTTTGATTGTTTTTCTTTGCTCTTCTTTTCTCTCTTTTCCTTCTTGCATTTGATTGTGCAGAATACAACCTAACCAGTTTACAAGATCTGGATTGTGGCAATGTCAACTTCTCTTCCACACAAAAAATTCTTCGTGAATGGGTAAGTGCAACATCTCATGGCCTCTTTACTTTCCCCCCTGAGAGTTCATCTTGTGCCTCTAGAGATACACATTCAGGGTATGGATATGGCTAATTTTAAAGCAAGGATGCAAGCAATGACAGAGCCTGAATACACTGCAATTGTGCAACTTGCGAATAATGAAGGACCTGCCTTTGTATTAATGCCTATGAGGAAGCATGCCCGACGTACTGCAATGGATCCAATGACTTACTGAAATGCAGAAAGTGGGTAGAAGCCAGCATTTTTACTATGATCAGTACGAGAACTATAGCCCTTCATTTTGAAGTTGCAATAGCTTGTGTTAACACGGTTATTCTCATGAAGGCCTCACAGACATTGTTCAAGAGGTTGTGTTGCATTTTTTTGAAGCTGGCTGGATTTCAGGTCTTTGTGGTATGTAGCTTCATGTGATGTGGAATGCTGTCAACAGCACATAGTGGTTGTCATGGGAACAAAATACTGCAATGGCAGGGAGAATGCTCACACTGATGACCCAGTTACAGATCTATTGCAGGTGATGGGTCATGCTAGCATGCCACTTTTATATAATTCTGGGATATGTGTTGTCATCTGCCATGCACTGCGGAACATCCCCTGTGGAAAGTGTTTGTTGGTGTCTTTGAGAACAAGTGAAAGCTTTGGACCATCTGGCATTGACATTTATGTACAAGAGGCTCATCCTAAAGCCAAACCATTACAATCTCCAGGCATTATCTTTTTGAGCTTGTGGAGAGCACATCAAGGTCCAAAATCGGTATATCCATCCCTAGACGGAGGCCAGACCACTTTTACTTTGCCAATCTTTAGATTTCTAGACCATTCACTTAAATGGTACACTAACAATTAGAATTTTGATGTGTACAAGGTGGGAAAAAAAAATCTATGGCTCTGGTATGGATTTCCTTGTGATGGAAAATGGGGGTGTGTCGTGTTGCACAAAAGAATCACCCAATGTGCCATTTGTCAGATACCTTTATTATATTTGTATTAGTAAGCATATGTGCTGACTAGATATTTTAGGCGATGATATAACAAATTTACTCAAATATAAAGACTTATAAAGCAATGAGGTAATTATTCTTCAAAAAGTTTAAAAAAAAAAAAGCTCCAAAGTTATCCCTTGAGAATATAAGTTAGTTGCATTGGAAAAAAAAATTGTGTTCGCACATTTTGTGATGCTTTTAGATAAGTTAACTCCAAATCATATATTAAGCTTCAAATTCAAATAAAATTTTGGCTTAATATAAACAACTCATGTTACAATAATGTAATATTGAAAGACAAAAATAAAAATCTACATATAAGTATATTATTATTGTTATGCCGGTTAATCTATTTTCAACATTTCTAAGATGGAGGGTCCCTTTCCATGGAGTAATCAAACTAAAAATGTTGTCAATGAACACCAACGGTTCGAATTTATTCTGGAATCTCCAATGGACGGCTTGGATTAAAAAAGAATACAATAACATCATAACTATAATAGAATCGGAACCACCAGCGGATATTTCCACCATCCCGTTATTTTCAGTTCGCCCGCGTCTCGAGCAGCTAGGGTTCCTCGTTGTGTTTATAAGAGTTCTCTCGGACTCTTGTATGTGATTCCGTTTGTGTGACTTAGCCATTCTCTTCTGCGGTTAATTTACATCACCATCCGACGATTTTAGGGTTTCAGTGGAAAAATTATACGTCTTTTTTCTAAACGTCTCCTGAATTTTTGACATTTTTGAGGTCCTGATCTCTGCTTATCAATTCAATGCCTCCACGAGCAGTGAAGAAGGGTGTTGCGGCACCCGGATCGAAGAGGACACCAAGGACGACTAGAGGAACCCCCAAGTCCCAAACCCCGTCCCAAAAGACAGAAGAAGAACAGATGAAGGTCGAAGAGGTTGCTGTTACCGCTGTTGAAGTTAAGGAGGAGACCAAGGTGGGCGACACTGCCGGGGTAAAATTGGAGGAGAAGCTTTCTGAACATGAATCTGAAGAGAAATCTGTGGCGAACGGATCTTTGTCCGTGAAAGGTGCGTTTTAGTCTTAAAAAAAAAAAAAAAAAAAAAAGAGCGGTACGTTTAAGTCTTTTTTTTTTTTTTTTGCTATGATATTGAATTTCTTTAGATCTCATGATTTTGGAGACTCGTTCGTGCCCTAGGCCTTCTATTTTTTTTTTTTTTTTTATCTGTGGTGATGATTTTTGAATCGCTGAGGAAATACCGTGATGGGGTTGGCTTATTCTCATATCTGGTCGGTGAAATCGGAACAAGGATTTTAGTTATGTTTATGGGGTTGTTAAATTTTTTGACGAAGAACTCATGGTTACTGTTAAATATATTGCTAGTTTTGCCAGAACTTCAGTTTTTCCTGCTTTCTTATTTTCAATTAAGAAAAAAAAAAAGGATTTTTCTTATACCGGTGATTCTTTTTTCTTGGCCTTTTCTTTTATTTTGTCAAGGTATGCTTTTTGGGCATGGTGTTATTGAGTTTTTCGCATGGTTTTTCCTAGTTTTTGAAACCTAGTTGTCCAGCGTACTTCAGATTGGCTTACGTTACAGGTCCTTGTCATGAGTATGGTTATACTGTATTTGTATGTTCGAAGGATTTGGGATTACTATCTGGTTCTATACACAGTCAGTTCATGAATTTTCCTTTCGGATAATGGATATTGCATTTTATATCGATTGGGATGAATATTGGATCTACCTGCTTCCATTGCAGAAGAAGATGTGAAAGAATCCTATGATGAATATGACAAAGGTGAAAGATTAGAGCTGGATGATAATGAGCCAGAATATGAACCTGAAGAAGATGTTGGGATGGATTACGATGAGAAGGAAATTGAAGGTGATGATCTTGAGGAAGGTGGCAATGAAGAGGAGCATGTTGAGGAGGGAGATGTGGTTGAGGAGGAAGAAGAGGGTGATTTGGTTGAGGAGGAAATAGAAGAGGTTGTTGAGGAACTCGAAGGTGAAGATGAGGAAGATAATGTTGAGGAAGAACACGAAGAGATGGTTGATGCTGAGGAAGAAGAGCACCATGAAGTTTTTAAGGAGAGGCGAAAGAGGAAGGAATATGAAGTATTTGTTGGGGGCTTAGACAAGGATGCGACTGAAGATGATCTTAGGAAAGTCTTTAGTGTAGTGGGTGAGGTCACTGAAGTAAGACTGATGATGAATCCTCAGACTAAGAAAAACAAGGGCTTTGCATTTTTACGTTTTGCAACTGTTGAACAGGCAAAGGATGCTGTTACAAAGCTCAAGAATCCGGTGGTATTGTCTAGCTGTTGTCAATTGTCGTACTCCAAATGGTGATTAAATCTTACTTTATATACGTTTTATTTTGTTAACGACCATTATTACAGGTCAATGGAAAACGATGTGGTGTTTCTCCAAGTCAAGATAGCGACACCCTTTTTCTGGGGAACATTTGCAGGACATGGAAAAAGGAGGATGTAAGTAGGATGGATTATTCAATGTGTCTAGTAAGTTTTTCTGCACGATAGTCATTGACGGTATCTATTTTACTGACTATATATTGCTTTTGGTACCAGTTGAAAGAGAAGCTGAAACATTATGGGGTTGAGAATATTGAGGATTTAGTTTTGGTTGAAGATAGTAACAATGAAGGAATGAATCGTGGGTTTGCTTTCTTGGAGTTTTCATCTCGTTCAGATGCTATGGATGCTTTTAAATGTCTTCAGAAGAGGGATGTTGTGTTTGGGGTCGACAGAACTGCAAAGGTTTCTTTTGCAGATTCTTTTATTGAGCCAGATGATGAAATTATGGCGCAGGTACATGATGAGTCTGAACTAAAATCATGATCTGAGTCATTTCGTACCTTAAAAATCCATGATTGGCTCATTATATCAATTTCTGAAGTAACAGCATGATATAAGTAATTTCATATCTTAAAAAAATTCATTGCAACAATTATATCTTTGTAAGGACAATGTTAGAAGACCCATGTGAGGCTAGTGGCTGTGAAATTTTGTCCATTGACTGACATGCTTGTTTAGTTTTGAGGCTCTAAATTTACGACTTACAATTTTATTCAGGTTAAAACTGTATTTGTGGATGGTGTGCCTGCTTCATGGGATGAAGATCGTGTCAAAGAATATCTCAAGAGATTTGGAGGGATTGAAAGGATTGAGCTTGCTCGTAATATGCCATCCGCTAAGAGAAAGGATTTTGGATTTGTTACTTTTGACACTCATGATGAAGCAGTGGCATGTGCAGAGGGCATTAACAATGCTGAACTGGGTGAGGGAGATAACAAGGTCTGTGGAGAACCTGTATTTCTCATTTCTCTCATGGCTGATAAAACTTGGTGATTATGTGTAGATTTGTTTAACACTTAACAAAGCTTCGCTTCAGGTAAAAGTGAGGGCCAGATTGTCACGGCCACATCAGAAAGGCAGAGGGAAGCATTCGACACGTGGAGATTTCTGGCTTGGGCGTGGTAGTGTGAAAGCTTTCAGGGGTTCTTGGGGTCATCCAGCAACTCGTAACTTCCCTGGGCGCGGGGCAAAAGGAATTGGGGGTCGCTTTGTATCAGCTGGTGGTCGTGGATTAAATAGGCCATCTGTATATCGAGATCGACGTCCTGCCATGGCAGTTCCGAGCAGAGCTAGGCCTTTGCCGCCCCCAATGAGGTACTATGACCGGAGAGCACCTGGTAAGTATTCTTCCCCAACAATTTGTTATGTCTAATGTGGTTTTGTTTGCTTTAGTTATATGAAATTCACTTTACACCGTGTTCCTTTCTATTAGCAGCTCCTTCATATCCCAAAAGCTATTTGGAAAGGGATTATAGTAGACATGATGAGGTTCTTCCAAGGGGCAGGCCTGCTATGTATGGTTCCAGGGTTGCTACAGAGAGACGACCATCATATAGGGATAATTATTCTTCTCGTGGATCTAGCTATTCTGATGATGTGCCTCGAAGTGCCTCCCACATTGCATCAAGGAGAGGTTATTTGGATGAAGGTTATGGACGAAGGTTAGAAAGGCCTCCTCCAAGTTATCGTGAAGGACAAAACCGCAATTATGACTCTATTTCTGGGTCAAAACGTCTATACTCTGAATTGGTTAGCATTTTTTTATCTCTTGCTATTATGATGCTTTTTCTTAGTGTTTTTGCTCTGTTTAAAACTTCTGCTTTTCTTACACATTATATGCGGTTGCTGAAAAGGATGATGTACCTCCTCGTTATGGTGATGCTGGTATTCGCCAATCAAGGGCCCGCATGGACTATGAAGTTGGTGGCAGCACCTCTCAATATGGGGATGCTTACAGTGACAGGTTTGTTTATCTTGAAGATATTGTAATATTTGCTGTAATTTATCACTTTGTTACCTGTATTGGTGCGGTTAAAATAATCTGTCTCTCTATTAAATGATTGATAGGCTTGGGAGATCTCAACTAGGACATGGTGGAGGTGGCCGAGGTCCTCTCTCCAGTCAGGATTCACACGGGCTATATAGTAGTCGTCAGGGTACAGGATATAGAGGGGGTATGTTGAAAATTAGATCCTTCTAACATGTCACAATTAGAGAGCAGTTCTTTTTGTTTTTAAGTGCTGCTATTTGTTTTTGGTGCTTTTCAGGTTCTTATGGTAGCAATGATGTTGGTGGAATGTACCCGTCAAGCTTTGGCAGTGACTATATGTCTCGTGGATCTGATGTAAAGTCCTATCCCATCTTGTCATAGCACTGATGGTTGTGACTCCTATATCTCCCACTGTTTTTGCACAATTGTATCTTACTTATCATATTGCAGGTTGGTGGTAGCTCTTACTCATCTATGTATTCAAGCCGTGGCTTGGGTGGTAGTGGTTACTTGGGAGGTAGTGGTTCTGGATCATACTATTGAGGCATCAGGTATGTGAAAAATTTTCCTTCTGTTGTCTTGTTCTGTGTTGACGTGTTAAGTCACATGATATATTGTCTTTAGCAGTGCCATTTGTATATATGTATGTTGGTAATTATTGTTGAGCATGCTGGTTTCCCTTGAGAGATCCAACTGGTGGTAACAGAGTACAATGGTCATCTATGAATTTGTTTCTGAACAGATTTAAGACGACAAAGGTTGCTGTGGGCTGGGATAAGTTAAAGCACTATGATGCCTACAGTATTGGAAAAAGAGCTTGTTGCCAAGAATTTACATCTGTATCTATTGAGAGGGAAATAGGTCCTTGGTTTCAAGTGTTACAACACAAGGGCTCTATGGTTTTGCCATGATAGATGTACAGATGGATTTGATGGATTTTCTAACTAGCAGTACTTTTTTTGATGTATCAAAAATTGAATTGTTTGGAGAAACAAGAACGGACAAGTATGTGGTATGTAAGGATGGATAATAACTTGTTTTTCTATGAGAATTGCATCTGATGGACAAAGAGGTTGTTTATCGTTATAGGCCCTTTTGACACTTTGCACTGCTGAAATTTCTGGCTTTAAGTAATGATGGATGCCAAATGACACGTCTGTATCTCAAAAAGTGCAATGGAAGGGTAAGTGAGTATTAAATTATCTGCTAACACTGAGCAATCTGATGCTTTAATTTTGGATAAGAGTTCATTTTCTTCCTTCCCAGGGTTTTGTTTAACATTAAGTATTTGATTATGAAGCTTACCCTATAATGCATACGCTTCTGGGGATTGAGTGGGAATTGCCATCACAAAAATTGCCTGGAAATAGTTTTTTGACTGGTCATGACCTTTATTATCAGTGGCAATTGTTTTGGACAGTGCTTGATTGCAATGAAAATTTTCACTTGTGGATCTGGGTAAATGCATGTAAAGATTTTCCCATGAACATTGAGCCATATGCGTAGGCAATGTATATTTTCTCAAAATTGACATGAATGGAGAAGCTGAATACCTTCTGGAAACAACATGAATTTAACTAACAAAATAGGAATAGAGTTCATACTGAAATTTATATAGCTTATAAAATTACTTTGGAAGTCTACTTTAATTTCACAGTGAGATCAGCAACAATGCTTTATTACCCTGCCTTTGGTCTGGATTTAAAGAGTTAAATGTAGAAGGTTGATTCACTAAGCAAGCAAACAATTGGATTTGACAATGCAGGGAATAATCCATTGTTTCTTTATTCTGTATATTACACCTTTGGTATGCTTGCATAAATGGCTGAAGGCTGATCCTTGTGATGGTACATGTAATTGTGATGCAACTATCAGAATTGATACCCTTTGTCAATTTAGCCAGAATCAAGCATTTGTTTATAAATTTTGACAGTAGAACTTATCAACGACAGAAAATATACAGTTTTTGTCCAGGCAGTGAGGTTAGATGTCGTTATTTGTATCTGTCAAAACTTTTGCATACAAATTGATTACTATTACATCTGAACTGTCTAAATACTTGTGCTCTTCTCTTTAGATGAGTGACTTTATATAGCATTGCCATTTTGGAGTGGTTTTTGACTTTTCTCAGTGCTATAGATGCTGTTCTTGGATTGCAGATCGGTGACCTTTTGGATCATGGTTTCATTTATTCTTTAATGACATGGATGATGATATTTAGTTGCAATCTACACAGAGGTTTATAAAATTTTCCTCAAGCTTTACTATGTGATATCATAAGCAAGGTGAGATAATCATATTGGGTGGGGATGAGTCTTTTCTGGTAATGACTGGTTATGCAGATGCATTATATTTTTAGGGTTTGCAAATGTGGGGTTGGTGGCGGGGTGTTTGAGGGGAGGGGAGGGGTGAGTGCGCTGTTGTCGTGAAAATGGGAGGATCATTACTGACTATATAATGATGAATTGTATTTGAGAGTCGGCCTTAATTCTCTCTATCTCTCTTGCTTTGTCTTTTCCTTCTATTACCCTGAGAGTACTGTGATAGTAATTAGTAACTTTCCATGGATAAAGTGTACCTTTTAGGGGAGGCCATGAATAGGCAAGGGCATTTGAAACCCAGACCTAGGAATGAAATCCCAAGATTTTACCGCTAATACAACGGCACCTTCAAGTGAATTATACTTAAGACTAGCGGAGCCCTAGCTTTTTTTTTTTTTTAAATTACCTTTAAGGTGAAATTATGAGTCGCTCAGCTTGTGCTTTAGTGATATTTAGGTTGTTCCTTTTTACATTAACAAAAGATTCATTGATTACAAGGCATATTGGACTTTGGTGCAGCAAGTAGAATCGCCGGCTTATTATGAGCTGTCAAATAGGCTCTTAACATTGTCAAAGTGAAGCTTTGTTTAGGTTGTTGGGATGATTTTGATTCTGACATTTTGAAGCTAATTGGAACTGAGAAACCATTTCTTCTTTATTTGACGTGCTAGATTAGATTGCCTTTCTAGCTGATCAATGCTGGAGTTGGTTACATGTTTAGTTGTTAGACCTGCAGTAGGAATCAGTTTAAAATGCTGTCCTTTCTCATATAAACTTCATGTGTTACTAATAGAGCTTTCCAGGAAGGACATAGTTTTTCTTGTTTGGGTAAGTCTGATTTTTAGGTCAATGTTGGCATGTGTACGTGGTTGTGTGCATGTGTGTGGCAGTGTTGGCATGTGTACATGGTTGTGTGCGTGTGTGCTGATTTTGAAGACCCTAACATCGATCGAGTTCAGGGAAAATGAAGGCTAGTTTGTGTTCCATTGTTTAAGATTTTGGTCTCACATGCAGTTCCAGTCTAATCAGTTGAAGATTACATCGCTAATGTAGCTGTGAGCAGAAATTGTCTAGGTGATGGTGAATTTAGTTTGAAGTGGATTCATCTGGGTTCAAATTTAGCATGAAGAAATAGTGAATTCCTCCTATGCCTGGGTTCTTACTCCTGTACAATGTAGAGAGATTAGGTGCTTTGATCCAGAATTAATATTTAAAAGAGGAATCTTGGTTGGATTTGAGAGTTATCAGCTTCAGGATATGGTTTTAAGGTTTATCAACATGCATACTCAGTTAATCTGCTCTCGTGTCATCTGTTTTAGAAGTCAGCCTTTGGCCAATCAGAGATTTGATGGTCGAGTTGAAGGTTTCTTGTAGTTTTTGATCCTGGGAACACTTTGTTGTAGGTCTCTAGTGTGTTGGAGCTCCGCCTTCAAATGTTGTTGTTTTGAATGTGAAGGAATTTTGTTCAGCATTGATTTAGTTGGTTTTTATCCATGCATATGGCATCAGTTAATATGAAAGAGACATACACAAATATGCACGCACACACACAGACACACACACACATACACAAACACCGAAAACAGCATACATGCATGCGTGCACGCACATGCACCCACGCACAGCGCACACTAACCGTATATATATATATATTGGATAATTGTTCTCCCATGTAATTCGTTGTTTGATATTAAGGTGCTTGTACCAAAACCTGTAGAAAATAGTATATGATCTCCACTCTGGGTATTCTATATACAAGTGATATAAATGATTGTTCACATTTTGATTCTGGAGTGTGTTTTACCGTCTTGCATTGCAACCTCTCTTGGTTCTAGTTTTACCCTTTTCAGCAATTGGTAAGCTTCAATCTTTCGGGTCCTTCTGGTCATGCGCCCACCGGCACCACGGTGGCTAAATTGTACTAATGTGGTTGGAAGTTCAAGAATATTGTAAATGAAAGATTGAAAGCAGACCTGAAAATTTTAAATTCTGTGGACGGTGTAGAATAATTAGAGTATTTAATTACATGTTTGGCAGTGCTTTCTTTGTGCCCTGAAGTTATTCCTAAGCTTGAAAGCTCTGTTAGTTTTTGGGTAACAGTGTGAGAAACAGTTCTCAGTGATGCAATTCAGTAAAAGCAGAATATTGAAGCAGCAACTCCCTTCTTCACGTGTGAATAAATTTGGTCATTTAATAACATTTGTGTCTAATATTATTATAACATCGCATGATGCTGTATTAGCTTCTTTGGCCTTCTCCTTTTTAAAATCAATTTTTTTTTATTTCCAAAGCCTGAAAGTAGTTCTATGACAGAAATAAAACAAGTACCTTGTATATATTTAAAGCAGTTCTCATGAAGCCCTTTTCCTGGAAAGCTCTCCCTTCCCAGCCATCAAATCAAAATAGGAACGGAAACGGATGGTTGCAGCTCACGTTAATATCAGAATTAATTGACCAGACCGACCAAGAAAGTTTTTATGCATCTTGACATGGATAGAGTCGCCTTAAAAAGGCGATTCAGACGCACTTGAAGAGGATGTTGGAGGTAATGTATGTTGGAGGGGGAGTGCACCTTTGATACGCCGGACATTTATTCGAATAAATTTAATAGGAATCGGACGGTAATCAAATTAGGATCCAACCCATTGACAGCCCTAGACTGGTTTGTTTTCTTACATTATCATATCATCAAAACCCCAAAACGTAGGGTTGGTGACACAAATCTTGTTTTCTTTTCATCCTGTTATATAAAACAATATATTTTCATTTAATTTATGTTTAGTCTTGTTTCATAGACCTTTTTTTATTTAGCTCTTCATTGTGTTGTTCTCTTAGGCCCTCCCTTTCAAAATGTGTATCTTGTTACTCTTTTACATGTATATCTTTAATAAGAGCTAGTTCTAATAAGAAGTCAGATGGCTAGTTTTCATCCTCTAGGCATATTAATTGATAAAGTGAATACTTTTGCGTCAGGAGCATTTTTAATGGGGCCTATTAAGACCCTTCACATATGGATTTACGAAAATGAAAATCTTCACAACATTCTCAACTTCCACCCTCTGCTAAACAATGTAGATGAATTTTTACAGTCTCTTCACAACAAGTTAAAAATCGAATTTTCTTTTACATTTTCTTCCTATACAATCTCAACACAATTATCATCTTAATTTTTTTTTTCTTAAGTCAGACCCAAAAAAAAAAAAAAATTATCATCTTAAGGTTTAAGATTCAAACTCTTTCTACCTATCTACCTTCAACTTCCGCCAACTCCCTCTCCAAACCGAGTGTTATAAACCTACTCTTTTGAGGCCACACTACCCATGTTAATATGCATAAAAAAGCCATTCTTGCCCGGCCTGGTCACTTTAAAATCTGGCATTAACTTGTGCTGCAACCATCCGTTCCTATTTTGATTTGATGGCTGGGAAGGGAGAGCTTTCGTTACGTTGCAATCTCATCAACCTCGGAGTTGAAAACAAAACTTGGGAATGTTGTTGTTATGTCCCTGCATGTTTCATGGTAGAAACAAATTATTTCATGGAAAATTTTAAAGCAATTGGCTGTTGTGTTTATTATGCAAGAGAGACTATTATAATACTTGCCTGAGATATGGAAGGGTCATAATCTTCAAGAGTGACGGGTTGCGAGAAACATAATTCTGCCATTCGGATTTATCAATTTTCCCGTCCTGATTCACATCAGCTTCCAAGAATGTCTGCCACCACATAGTTTAAATTGTAAAAAATCATTTGAGCTAGCATTCACTAATTGCAGATCCCCAACATCTAATGTTTGGCTACTATAGTAAGTTCCAAGTGATTTCTTTATCCAGATGGTTGTTGGTTCGGTTTCTTTGACATGGTTAACAAGAAAAGTGACTGAGAAAGCAATGATATAGGGTCTGCTTTTCAAATGATCCCATTTCCACCCTGGGCAAACCACTTGCCAATTAACATGGATTGCAATGTGAATTATCATTTGCTTCAGGTGTTCAAGCAAGTGCCCTAGAATTCCTTTTCATTAGAGAAAAGGCGAGTACTTGCAATGGTCTCTTTTAACTTTCAGCGAAGATGATTAACTGGTAAATTGGCTCCATTAACCTAATGAATAAGCATGTGAACAAAATTATGCGGCAGAGATGGACTCTTAATAATTTTTGCGGACAACAAACCTTATCAAGTATAGTCTCAATGGTCTCATCAGCCAGCCTCATTTCTGATTCACAAAGAAGTGCGATTAGCATTTGCTTGACCTGCCAAAATCAAAATAAGAACATTAAAGAATGCCCAGAATGAGGCTGCTATCGGATAAGACTTAAAACAAAAGCCCAGAATGAGGCTGCTATCAGATAAGACTTAAACATCAGAAAAAAACAAAGAGGTCACGAATTCTCTTCATCCTTGAAAATAAATTTATAGGCAAAGTTGAGGAAAATAATCTTAGCTTGACTAACAGCAACCAGTTGATTTAGCAAAGAAAAATGCCAATTAGAACTAAAATTTTTTTTTTGTTATTTTTACGTCATCCAAAAGTCATTAATGAAAAATTAAAGATAGGTCAGAAAGAAACTGAGGATTCAATAAGTCAACCTTGTCGTATAAACAAACGTATGAATCAATAAGTTAAAAAGACAAAGTAGTGTAAGAGCTAAAAATAGAAATACCAAATGGCGGCATTCATTCCACTGATAGACTTAAAAATATAAAAATCAGGAGATACAGGGGCATTGTACATACAACACTTCAGTAGAAAAATAATCTGGATTTATGGGAAAAAAAAACCGTAATAATGAATCAAACAAATTAACAATGCCTCTTCAATTTACTTGGGTAGACAGCATCAATCCTATTCTGCCTTTCCAGCATACCAAATGCCAGAGGCATAATAATTAAATTGGGTGGTGTGAAGTGGGAACCAAAATAATATTAGTATAATGTCATGTCTGAGATACATAATGTCATAATATTGAACATATTTATGTACTGACATAGTGGCAAACTGGCAAGTAACTCTAAATTTAAAAACTATTTCACCAACATTAAGCTAATTTGTTTTCTTTTTTAATGAATCATTAAGCGGCTTATGACACAACAGTTTTCAGGATTTATAAAAATCACCTTCATAATTCGCGTTATATGCAATAGTAGCATGAATTTAATATAATATATATAGCGAGAAAGGTAAGCATTGCAACCCACCTCTTGACGCTCGATGAATCCAGTACCATCTAAATCATAAAGCTTGAATGAAACTGCAATAACATGTGGAGTTTAGAAAGCACTTTAAAGTATATAAAAGCTCTAGAAATAACTTAATATCTGTCATTCACATATGCAAATAAAGAGTAATTATCAATGCCTGTCAACTTACAATCAATCTTTTCCTCCAAAGGGGCATTAGGATGAAAGACATTGAGAGATCGAACAAAATCACCAAAATCAATGACCCCCTTTCGCTTTACATCAAACAAGTCGAAGATCTGTATGTAAAATTATGCATAATTCAATATTAAGCAAAATATATAAAAACCATACTTCCACTTCATTTACAACATACATGTTTTACTATAACATGGTTAAAGATAAGTAAAGGGGAAAATAATGTAACATAGTACCCGATTTGCAAAGAGATTCTCCTTCTTTCTGTTCTTAAACAAAGCCAACTGAAACTCTTCCTGCATATGAAACAAGAACATTGCTAACATCAAATTTCAAAGTACAGATCTGTTAGAAAGGGAGAGGAAAAAAGATGTTAACATTATTGTTCTCAGAAGTATCTTGCGCGTGAGAGAAGCACGAAGGTTAATAATATGAACCTAAAGAAAAGTACTCAATATGACGCTTAAACATATTTATTTGCTTGAACTAAATAATCATTGTCACAGCATCAGATCCAAATGGTACTGGGATGCAGTGAGGGTATGGGCTCTTCTGACAGGGTTTAAATGAAGGTAGCAACAAGGACTTCAAGGAATCTTGACAAATTGTTTGTCTCAACAGAGTCTATCACCCTTTGTTTGCGGGCTAAATGTGTTGTTCTTCCACATGCCAAGGTCAGCCAATGAGATATGAAAAATCATTGCCAAGGTGAGCAGAAAGGGGAATTTTATCTGCAGTTTTACCAATCACTAAATATTTTTTTTATTAAAAAAAAAAAAAACCACCAACACCGCTGCATCCTAACAGAGAGAGAGAGAGAGAGAGAGCATGAAATGAGAAAACAGTAGTCAATTAATAGTCAAATGTCCTGTCCCTATGAGTTGTGGTCGGGAACATGAATCCTAAATCAATTTATTTCGTTCAGGTGATCATTTTTCCTTTTTCCACCAATTCTTTATCCTTTGTCTGGTAAGAATAAGAAAAGCAAGAGTATATGCAAACTAAATTTAAGAATTATTTGACTGGTAGTTCTTAAACTACCTAGATACAAACCACCAATTTACAGACTGCCAAGTACTAAGCCAACAGAGAATTAAAACTATTATCAAAACATCATTTTACTTTTACATAACACAGTATAGCACTAGAACATATTCATTGCCTGGCTGACAAGGAAAGTAAATAAGAAACAGAAGAAAGCAAAACAAGAAAGCAGTGTACAGAAGACATGCACCAAAACAAACAACCTAACATTCTAGCCACAAAACAGAAAATAACCATTATAAAAGAAGAAGAAAGTACTGGTAATACAAGTTACTGCATGATACCTTGTTTATTAGCCCATCGTCAATCACGGAACTGCTAATACTCTTGAATAGCTCAAAAAGTGCTTCAACTTCACTAACACTAACTGGAAAAGTACAGGAAAGGCACACAATGTTGATCAAATCTATCATTTATGAAATAATTTTAAAAACAAGAAGGGAAGAAGAAGAAAAAAATTTCAGTTCTTAATAAAGTAAACTGCAGGAACTTTGAAAATATATAAAATTCTATTCATATCATTGGATCCATAAATGAAAAGAATCTGTTCCAGGTACATGATAGAAAACAACAAGAAATGACACTGAATGTAATAAATGTCACACACTATAACATACTTCAAGTTTCTTTTGATTTTGCTTTCGTCTTCCTGGCATCTTTTCCTTGGTTGTTTCATTAAGCCAGTGCATGGACTTTACCTAATCTTCTTGAAAGCAGGAGATACACCTGTGTTCCTCAAGGAAAACACTTCTTAATAGCTTCTCACATGGCCATATGGGCATAAAAACCAATAAATTTGCAGATGATAAAGCAAATGCCGCACTACTTGGTGCCTTCTATCACACTTACGTTGCACATAACCAATTCAGGACCCACCTACCCATAGCAAAAAAAAGCATTTTGAACCATATGACATATTTTTAAGCTTCTATAGGTGCTTTTCTTTAGATGTTCTTGAGAATAAGCCACTGGAATTCTATTCATATAACCAATCTCCCAAGGCGTCCTACTAGCAGTCATTACACTGGTCCTCCATAGTCCATAGCATCAAAAAGATGTCCATGGAATCAACAAGGATATTTGTCACACTTATCAGGCATAATAGCACACCACCCAGTTCCTGAACGTCTTTTTGGGCATGGCAACCACTCTCCCAAGGCATCCTACCGGCAGTCATTACTGGTCCTCAATAGTATAAAAAAGACGTTCATGCTCTGATACCAATTTGTAGGATGAAGTGCTTACCACAGCACCAATAACTAGAGTTATTGGTGAGAACGCAACTTTATTTATCACTCGAAGGATGCTAGGCTTTGGCTCAACACCCCCAACAACCCCCCCTCCAGCACCTATGACCACAAGTCAACACCTGCCAACCGGGAGCAAACCGTAGGTCACTGCTTGCCAACAGCAATATGCCTTCTCAGACAATTACATTTCGATCTTGATTATTGGTTACTATTTATTAGATTACAAGGGTGCGTAAAAAGATAAAAGGGTGTCCCTACCACACAAAGATGAAGACTGATTTAGTAGTTATTTGTGTTTGTAAGTTCAGTCATTTAGATGTTTAAAACAATTGATGGATCCCATGTTTAGTATTAGGATACAACTATCCAGTCAAAACATAGTTATCAATTCAAACATATCTTAATGGGTGTATTTAATTAGATTTTGTATTATTGCGTTCATGAATTCAGTTCAGATTTTTGTGGTGCTTACTGAATACCCTTTTACTGCTCCTATTATTTTGAAACTGTTACTCTATTATTGAACAAACTGTACATGAGTTTGATTATATTCTGGATAGCAGCAGCTCTAGTTTTCTTTCTGATCAATCAGAAGAGGTAAGTCTTGTATACCCGAGGAGGAAACTTTACTCTTGCAATCAGATGGATCTACACCCTTGGAAAAATGTCCTAAGTTACTGGATATTGAGAATCTGACTCTGAAAACACCCACTATTAAAGCTACTTTAATTATATCCTTGAAGATTAACAAAAAAAAATAAAAATAAAAATCATTTACTGGTTACTGATTTTTGTCTCCTTTTAAACCATTGACCATATATACTGTTATTTAGCAAGGTTTACAATGTTGTTTCGAACGATATTTCGCTAGGTGTCATTGGCGAAATGTTGGTATCGCTGAAATGTTGTCAAAATGAGGGAAAGATCTCCAGATATTAAAAAACCGAAAAGAAAAGCTAAAAAACAATAAATTAATAACATTTAGAGAACTATCACTGACATTAGGGAAATCTGATAACTTTTACTTGATGTCGACAAAATGTCTATGAGATTTCGCAACATTTTGCTGACATCAGGGAAATTTCAACATTTCCTTTTCCAAGGTGGTTTCGTGCTGCTACCTTGACATAAATAAAACTGAATTTATAGGCAACAGGTCATAGTGGTAGTGTTACGACTTCATTGTTAAAAGCCATGGCTGGTCTTTGGAATATTGGAAAAGGGAACATTACATTATACATGAAAGATAAAGACAATACTCAGCCACCTGTTTGTCAAGATATGGATTCTATTGGAGTAATTTGTGCAGAAAATATAAGTGCAAATATTGACAGATAGAGAAACAGAAACACTAATGGGATATTTTTTCCACCCTCAAAGACCATATATGGTTTTGGGAACACTTCGACAACAATTGCTTTATCCTACTTGGAAATGAAGATTCAGTTCCAATTTTAGATAGTAATAACTCTACCGGTATGCATTCTTATACATTGATACTGCATGTTCTGGAAATATTGAAATTCACTTTTAAAAATAATTTTTTTAGAATTTATTAAAGCATTATAACCCAAATTAACTCCTACAAAGATACATTTCTGTATCATTTTTTAAAAATATTTTCATTTATGGAGATGAGAAGAAAAGAATCAAAGAGAGGGCTATTGTGAGTGCCCTTGGATGATCTCAATTCTTTTTTATTATCTAAGAAAAATATTTGATTTTCACATTGCTTCATCTCGCCAAAATGGGTTGTTATTATCAGGTGTGCTGCAGGTGATTAGAAGTAACAATATCTTTTTTATAAACTTACTAAATTTTCACTTAAATTGTAATGCTTTCACAATTTTTTCCTTGTTTTCTATTGAATATATATGTATGTATTTTTTTTTATGACAAACAGAAGCTTTCGTGCGAAGCTCCCAAAATATCCCTTTTCAGGGGCGAAAGTTATGAAAATGAAAATTAGAACCTCAGTAGGTTTGTTCTACCTTTCCTCCAATAACGATGTAATACCATTCAAACCTTTAAATTAAGACCAATAAACATAAAATAACTGCAACATCCTGAGTTATCATCAACTTGAAATTTCGGCAATTAGCTCAATCCAGAATTTCATGAATGTATTAGAACTTACACGCTGTTTGCGAAGCGAGAATTACTGGGTCTTCATATCCAGGGAATTGCTTTCTGGACTTCGAATGAAAGCAGCCCATTTAACAAAGAAAACAGAGGGATCTTCGCTACAAGACTTCCGCTGCAATCCCTCAAAGGCACCTCATCATCGCAATATAAACCTGATTCCAGTCACAATCATCAGAGGAAACAGAACAATGTAAATCAATAGAACCAGAAAACCACGTAAATTCACCAAGAATCCAAAGAGTTAGATATCTATATAAACCAATAGATTGAAAAAAAGTTAAAATCCCAAAATATCAAAAGATAAAAGAAGAAATATAAATATTGAAATGCAATGTGCTTCAATCACCTCTCATTCAAAAAATATAAAATAAAAAATAAACGAAAATTCTTTAACAGAAAGAAGAGATAAAGAAAGAGAAGATCTTGGTTCCCATCAACAACGAACCAGAACTCAACCAAAATAACAAAAGATCGAAAAATAACAACAACAATGTGAACAAAATCTTCGATAATTGCAAGAAAAATAGATAAAAATGAAACAAAACAAAAATTAAAAAAAAAAAAAAAGAAAAGAAGAAAGAAAGCTCACCGGAGGGATTCCTGGCCAAGAAACCTCCGGCAGAAACACAGAACGCTCTCCGGCGATATATACAGAGAGAGCGAGAGAGACAAGCTAAGAGAGGGTTTCGGAGTTCTCGAGAAAGCACTAGTAAGAGCTATTTCATCGAAAAGCTTGAGAGGATCGATCGATCGATCGAATGGTTCTGATTTAACAATCACAAACGCGCCGGAGATATTGCTTGCTTTGTCCCAAGAAACGATAGCGCAAAAGCTGCCTAGAAACTTTGCACAGAGAGACGGGCACAAGGAAGCAGCTGAAGGAAACGCCTCGTTGCGGTTAACATGCGCACAGGCGCGTGTTACGCTTTACCTTCTTAATTATACAAATCTCATGTTAGCACCTCATTTAATACCTATATATATATATCTCGTCTTAGAGAATCATTATTTTGGGAAGCATGCCAACTATTATGTTTGATTTTTCCAAAATGCCCTTATACTTTATTGTTAAGTTTTATTAATAAAATGGTATAATAATCATACCACTCTCAATTCATTTAAAACTTAAGCAGCTGAAAAACCATACCATTCCCTCTCATCTCTTCTCTTACCATCCTATCTAATCCCTTCGTTTTCAATATTACATCTGCACCTTGCTATTTATATATTATATAAATCCAACGCTTAAGATTCTTGTTGATATTTGTTACCTAAATTGTATGATAATTTTTATTCTATTCATTTGTATCTCACCTCAAATAATTTAATTTATACGTGTATAACTACATTCTATTATCCAAAATTCCCTTTACTTTTAATTTTATTTACATTTTTTTCTCCTTACAAATCTAATTACCTTCTATTACCCAAAATGTTCTTCATTTTGTTTCTTTTTATGTCTTAATTAATTGCATTAACTTATTTAATTCTTTTGGTATGTGCATGGTGCATGCATTTCCCCTAGTCTTGAATAAAAGTTAAACAAGGAAATCAAGCTGTAAACTAATGGAAGAATATTAGCTGTCCAATATATTAGAGGATTAATGGCCCTTCTTGTGATGGATTTATATGGATTTAACGTGATTTAATAATTTTAATAAATTGGTCAAACATTTTTAATCGCTTTTTTTGAGGGATGAAATCGCCTGCTGCCTTTTACTACAGTGATCCATGTAGTTTAAGCACGATGTTGCCACGTGGAGAATCTCATTATTAAGGTTTTATCAACAAGAAAAACCTTTTTACATTTTCAAAAGCATAAGTTTTGGAAACTTTGGATGCTTCGTGTGATAGCATCTCAATAAAGCTATACCGACCACTAAAGTAGAAGGCGACACCGCGGCTGGCGATTTCAAACCCTTTTTGTGGAATGAGATGAATAGTTTCTTGAATTTGCATTTTGCATGTGGATGTGCATGTGTTTGATTATTATTGGAAGATCATGTTTGGTGTCAAATAATTGAAGCCTGAATGATTTCAACAGATGGGAAGGTCTTTGATACGCGTTTAGGGTAAGAATTTAAGAAAATGATGAAACTAAAAGAAAAAAAAATCTATGTTAATCGTTCATCATTTTCATAATTAGGTGTTTCTAATTCTTAAACCATCAATGCAATCCACTAAGCAATTAAATCCCAAAAAGAATGTAGGATTAGGTGTACTTAGATGAATATTGGGATTGATCATCCAAAGAAAATATATAGTGAAGCCAATAGAAAAGTTTCTGTTAAACATTGGAAAAATTGTTTTTCACAAAACATTTATGCTTAAATGATATAATTAGAACTATTTTAATGTGGACCATTGAAAGATGTTCTTATTCTCCTTTTTCATTTTTTTCCTCTTTCAAAGTTTGGCCTCCTATTTGACTTCATTTTCAGCCCTCCTTCTATCCCTATGGCCCTTCTATAGCAATTGCTTTAGTCACATCAAGATGGTTTTTCCATTCACTGGATGATATTGTGATAAACATAGTTGAATTGAGATTTTCTTTGCATTCAATTCAATTGTTTGAATGCCTTTAGAGATAAAGCCATAAAAAATAGCCCATTAGCTTCAACCATTTGGTTTTAAGTGGCTAGGCATGGGCCCAAGAATAAAGGGTATAGACCCTTTTACATGAAGAGACTTATAAGATGATAAAACATTCATGTGTTTAGTGTTCATAAGTCCACGTTAAATTGTTATTATCTTATGAGTTTCAACTGTTCATAATCATGTTCATGCTAATCTTCTTCTTTTCTCACTAGGGTTTCTAGTATGTTCTCTTTTCCCTTTTCTTAATCTTCTCCTCTTAAAAAAAAGTTTATTTTTATCAACAAATCCAAGAGCATTAGTCGGTTTGGATTCGTCCTTTAATTTTTTTATTCACTTCCCATTTGTATCAACATTTTATTACATTTTATTATTGTTTTTCTATAACCAACTTGTAGATAAAATATATGAACCTTCATTATTCTTTCATTAAATTTATATATAACTCTCTCTCTCTCTCTCTAAGCACCAAAATATATCTTTCCCCTTTCTTTTCTTTTTGTTTTTATTTTTTTCAATTTCTCTTTTAATAGCATACAATTATTAAATAACCACGGGAATGCATGCGCTATGCACATAGCAAAAGAATAAACAAAGAAGAGGGCAAGTAGTTATGATAATACACGTGGCATTAACAAACCTGGGTGTTGGAATAAAGTTAAAAAAAATTTTGAGAAATTTTTCGGTATAGAATGTCAGGCAGAAAACAAACGATTGGCTTTAGATAGTACTATAGATATATTTATGTGAATATGAAACTGGATAATTGCATTAATTGCATCAAATAGCTTATGTGTATTTAGATTTTTTTTAATTAATTAATTAATTAAATTTTCTTTTGTGGTGGATTGTTGTTGGGTTGAAGACATGTGCTTAAGTTGACAGAGTTGTCTGTTGGTACTGCTTTTTAATTCAATTAAATCAAGGAAAATAATATCTTGGTAGATGGCAAGAATAAAAAAAGAGATTATTCTAAACAAACTGGCTTGACTTTTGTACCTTGAAAATGTTAGTTAAATAACTAGAGTTAACAGATTGTGATGTAACCATGCCTTATTCCTGCAACTACCAGAATTCCATTGTTTTTATTATCTGCCACTAATGGTGACATATAACTAGACTCTAAACATGTGGCTGATGAAGGATGCATGACATATAACTACATCAACAAAGCTTGACATTATTTGGTAAGTTTCATGCTGTAGTAGTACATATGCCATTGAAAAGTAGATATGAGAATGGGACATCTAAGGGCTTAAAAATTGTTAAAAGAGTGTATTTTGGAAAATGAAAACAACAAAGAAACCAAATTAGCCCCATAAAATATAAGGTAACAATGCATTATAAGGTTGTATGGAAAAAAAAATATAATGTGTTTGGCACGTTTTCCAAGGGAACGCTTCCCATTATATGAAAAACTAGGGGGCGACATTTGCAGTACATAGTCAAACGTAAAAGAGAAGATGGGCAATTGTTTGGGGCATCTAGGGATTTAAAAAATAATAAACGATATTTGGTAGATGGTAGAAAGTGAAAAGATCAATTTGCCCTCATTAAAATGTGGCATTCTAAGGTTGTTTTGGAAAAAAAAAATAGTTTTTTCTCTAAAGGGACACTTTTTCTTTTTTAAACTTTTCTTAATTTTTTCAATTAAGCAGTTATGGATGACTTGACAATTTTTGGTATATGTGGAAAAAAAATTTTTTTAATGGGTCGAGTGAAGGTTTGAACCCATGGATGACTTGACAATTTTTGGTATACGCAGAAATTTTTTTTTTTTAATGGGTCAAGTGAAGGTTTGAACCCAAGACTTCAACCTTAGCCTAAGGTTCTGATACCATATAGAACACCGTTCTTATTAAAAGCTCAAGTTTATATTAGGAGTGAACTTTTATATATTTACTTGTATTCCTAACAAAGAATGGGTTCCATCCTTTATTGTAATGAAAAATCCCACCTCTTAAACAAGCAAGAAAAGTATATATAAAAGGTTTTGTTCCCTTATTTTCGCATATTAATAATTTCCCAATCTTTTCCTGAACCAAACCCATGGAAGTTATATTTAGATCATTTCAGATCAATTGCCCACAAAACCAAACCGGCTTATGTTCTAACATTTCTATACACAAAATTGGTCCAATCCGGGTCAAATTGGGTTTGGAAAAACATGGGCATTCTTGGAATTAATTCAGTCACTCAGTGAGGAATCTTGTTTGCCCAATCTAGAAGAAGTCTAAACCTGAAACTATCTTTCAATGGAATGAAATCGTCTATAATGTTTCCCTGATGTAACCGTAAGATGTTGTCATGTGGAGCATCACAGTTAATTTTATTTGAATGTTGTAAATGTTTTAGGTGGGCCCCACATAGAAAAAACATTGGCCATGAGATGCTCCACATGGCAGCATCTCATGGCCACATCAGGGAAGCATGGTAGATGATTTGCTTCCTCTTTCAATGGTTCACTGACGATGCAATGAAGCATTGGCTTTATAGGCTCTACTTTGTGGGACAAAAGATATCTAGTGGGGTTGATATATGGGGAAGGCTTTACTTGAAGTGGAGGTTGGAAAGCACTCAAGCATACACTTTTAATTACTTTAATTTCTAGTTCTAAATCACCTTCACTCAAATAAAGTCATGTAGTGACTTTTGTTGGCAAACACAAGTGTAATATTGCCTCCTATCGCCGACTAATGGGATCTTTTAACATGCCATTGCTAGCTTTTGTTGATTATTAGCATATTATGATAAGACCATGTGACCCCTTAGGTAGCTTTTGGATATATGATATTGCCTCCTAAGCGAGCCCATATTGTCTGCAACAAAAGCTTGCAACATGCTTTTGAATGGTTCATGAAAATTCAAAAATTTATTAAGACATGTGTGACCCATCACTTACGAAGGTTTTTAAGCATCATGGGTCAATCAAAAGTGAACATTATGCATGTTTTTTGGACTTGTGTTTTGTTATAATTTGTGGGTACCATCCAATTTTTCAATTTCCAAATGCATGGGGATATAACTTTGTAAATGGAATCTTGGGTTTTTGGGCTTGGAACTATAGTATATGTCTTGCTTTTAAAATTGATTGGACCCAACTATCTCATGGGTTATGTTGAAGTAATCAAATATATTTAATTATTAGCTGAAGCATTAATTTAGTCATTGATTTCACTATAGTTGGTTTGGTTGTAGAAAACATTTGGGAAAGTTAGGTTTATGTTTTGGATATAAAAATCAGATGATTCATACTTTTTCAATAATTTTAATAAGTTTTGCATTTTTTTTTAATTTGGACCTGTTCATTAATGGGATGTTGTTTTTTTTTATATTTCAAATGGTCAAATTTCAGGTGCTTGAAAGCCCCAATTTTCAATTCTTAAGCCCCAAGCTTCACACATTCCTATACTATATTAAAATATTTATCCTTTGATAGGGTTTGAAGAAAAATATTTATTCTGTAACAAAAGAAAAATGATAGGGTTTGAAGAACTTTTTGTTTTCTATTACTGATATCTAAAAAGGAGCTAACCCTAGACAATTAAATATTTTAGTAATTGATTTACAATGCTTAGCCATGTGCCAAAGTTCACACTTGTGGATTGAGCATATTATCATTTGACTTTATTTCCTTGCCATTCAATTTGCTTTCCATAAGGAGCATAGATGAGTATCCAAACTTTATTGCCCATTACTTATATGAATATTAAATAAGTACAAAGCAAGATGGTTTGCAATACTATATACATATATGCATGTAATGCATAACCCTACCTCCTAAACAAGCAAGAAAAATGAAAATGTTTTTCTAAAAGTGGGCCTCATATAAACATTTACAAAAAAAGGTGTAAAAAACTAACTCATTTTTTTAGGGAATTCAGGGTATTCGAGCCCGCTTACGCTCAATCGATTAATTCTTGAAAGCCTATGTAAGACCTTGCAACTCACATGACTCGGGTAAGTCTAAAGCCCATAGACATTATACAAGTGGCCCCAAGAAATTGTGCCTAAGAGAGTTCGAACTTGAGACCTCAAAGGAAGCATACCTCTGAGCCTCAAGTATTGACCATCAGGTCAACCGGTTGCATTAAAATACTAACCTGCTCCACGTAAATCACTCAAATAGTAGACACAAGAAGCACAATTGAGATCTTGTGGGACCTTTATCTACAACCTTATGTGATATGATAAAGGACATTTTGTAGATGGTAGAAATTGAAAAGATCAATTTGCCTCGATTAAAATGTGGCATTCTAAGGTTGTTTTGAAAAAAAAAACAAATATTTTTCTCCAAATGGACACCTTTTTTTTTATACTTCTCTTGCTTGATTCAATTGAGCAGTTGTGGATGACTTGACAATTTTTAGTAAAAGAGCGGGCTCCATCCTTTATTGTAATGCAAAATCCCACCTCCTAAACAAGCAAGAAAAGTAAAAGGCTTTGTTCCCCTTAATTTTCGCATATTAATAATTTCCTAATCTTTTCCTGGACCAAACGCATGGAAGTTATATTTAGATCATTTCAAATCAATTACCCACAAAACCAAACTGGCTTATGTTCTAACATTTCTATACACAAAATTGGTCCAATCCGGGTCAAATCAGGTTCGGAACAACATGGGCATTCTTGGAATTAATCTAGTCACTCAGTGAGGAATCTTGTTTGCCCAATCTAGAAGAAGTCTAAACCTGAAACTATCTTTCAATGGTTATGTTTACACCCTCCATAGGCTGACAAATGAGGAAATGCCACATGGCATCTACATGGCCTAATTCAACTAGATAAAACACGTTAGCATCCACATGGGCCAGACACTTAGCCGAAGCCATGTAAGCACATACGACAACCGTGCTCTTACGTTTAAGGGATGATGTCACCACAGGATTAACGGACGAAACCATATGGATGGGCAACGATGGACAAGGAAGTTATTGGTTTGCGATCGTGGTGAAGAGGTTATCTCACATGGATAAGAAGAAACTGATGAATAACTTTCTGAACATACGCAGAGTTCATGCAAACGTGGGTCAGTAGCAACCATCAGAATCCGGCTATAAAAATCACAGTCTCAAAGAGCTCGATGACAACCTCCACTCAATCGCAACCAGTTATTATGATTATAACTTGATCATCCATGATCACTATCCCGTCTCCTACACTCAAACTGTAGCAAGAAAGGATAATCTAGGACTTCTCTCACTGCTTCCTGTCGCAGTGACACTTCAGGCTACTATTTACTCCAGTTGAAGTAAAGATCCTGCCACCGTCAAGAAGGTTGCGGCCACCCCTGACTCTTGATCCTGTACTCCGATTACAGCTACAAAGTTATGAGCAGTCGGTCCCGAAACCATCTTTAGTCAAGACCGGGTGATTGCCGAAACATTGGCTAAGTAGTAATCCTGGGTGAACCCCCGAATTAACATCGTTAGCAGCCGCCCCTACCTCCTTTCTTTATACTCCAATCACGGCTATAAGGTTAAGGGAGGCCGGTCCTGTCGACCCAATTGGTTTTCTTTTGCATTATTTCCTTTTGAGTTATTTGAGTATTTGTTGTAATCAACGGTTGCATTTCGGGCGACCAATACCTGAATAAAAATACTTCTTTATTGTTTACTGCTGCTTTCAAACACAAACAAGAACCCAAACGAAGACCGAATCCCTTGTCTTCATTCTATCATTTGATCCATTTTATTATAGGTGACTTGCAGTACGACTAGACCAACGTCAGTTTAGATTTGGAACAGGTGCCCGGGGTTAGGATCCGATCCGAATCATTGTATCGAAAGATACTGGTGGGGAATGTAGAATGGATACCAGGTTCTTTCGAATAGGAGCCTCGGAAGGGATAACGCTTCTGGGGTGGCAGTGGGTTGAGTGTCACATGGGAAATAGAGGATAAATCAAATTTATATGGGAAATAGGGGGAAACGCAGGTGAATCGAAAACTTTTGTTTGGAGAATGAGACGGGATCGGCCGAAAAGGGAATTGCTTCGAAAAAAGCCAGGGAACTCTCTAATGCTTTCCTCTTTAGTCAAGACCAGGTGATTGCCGAAACATTGGCTAAGTAGTAATCCTGGGTGAACCTCCGAATTAACTTCATTAGCAGCTGCCCTCTACCTCCTTTCTTTATACTCCAATCACGGCTATAAGGTCAGGGGAGGCTGGTCTTGTTGACGCAGTTGGTTTTCTTTTGCATTATTTCCTTTTGAGTTATTTGAGGATTTGTTGTAATCAATAGTTGCATTTTGGGCGACCGATACCTGAATAAAAATACTTCTTTATCGTTTACTGTTGCTTTCAAACACAAACAAGAACCCAAACGAAGATCAAACCCCTTGTCTTCATTCTATTGTCTGATCCATTTTATTATAGGTGACTTGCAGTACGGCTTGATCGATGTCAATTTAGATCTGAAACAGGTGCCTGGGGTCAGGATCCGACCTGAATCATTGTATCGAAAGATATTGGCACACCCGCACGAAGACACATCATTCTCACTGCCACGTGTCACGTCTAGACCAATTTGGGTGGAACAGGTTCACTGAAGATACAACGAAGCATTGGCTTTATAGGCTCTACTTTGTGGGACAAAAGAGATCTTGTGGGGTTGATATATGGGGAAGGCTTTACTTGAAGTGGAGGTTGGAAAGCAATCAAGCATACACTTTTAATTACTTTAATTTTCTAGTTCTAAATCACCTTCACTCAAATAAAATCATGTGGTGACTTTTGTTGGCAAACACAAATGTAATATTTCCTCCTATCGCCGACTAATGGGATCTTTTAACATGCCATTGCTAGCTTTTGTTGATTATTAGCATATTATGACAAAACCATGTGACCCCTTAGGTAGCTTTTGGATATATGATACTACCTCCTAAGCGAGCCCATATCGTCCGCAACAAAAGCCTGCAACATGCTTTTGACTGGTTCATGAAAATTCAAAAATTTATTAAGACATGTGTGACCCATCACTTACAAAGGTTTTTAAGCATCATGGGTCAATCAAAAGTGAACATTATGCATGGTTTTTTTACTTGTGTTTTGTTATAATTTGTGGGTACCATCCAATTTTTCACTTTCCAAATGCATGGGGATATAACTTTGTAAATGGAATCTTGGGTTTTTGGGCTTGGAACTATAGTATATGTCTTGCAAGTACCGTCCAATTTTTCACTTTCCAAATGCATGGGGATATAACTTTGTAAATGGAATCTTGGGTTTTTGGGCTTGGAACTATAGTCTATGTCTTGCTTTTAAAATTGATTGGACCCAACTATCTCATGGGTTATGTTGAAGTAATCAAATATATTTTATTGTTAGCTTAAGCATTAATTTAGTCATTGATTTCACTATAGTTGGTTTGATTGTAGAAAACATTTGGGAAAGTTAGGTTTATGTTTTGAATATAAAAATCAGATGATTCATACTTGTTCAATAATTTTAATAAGTTTTGCACTTTTTTTAATTTGGACCTGTTCATTAATGGGATGTTGTTTTTTTATATTTCAAAATGGTCAAATTTCAGGTGCTTGAAAGCCCTAATTTTCAATTCTTAAGCCCCAAGCTTTACACATTCCTATACTATATTAAAATATTTATCCTTTGATAGGGTTTGAAGAACTTTTTGTTTTCTATTACTGATATCTTAAAAGGAACTAACCCTAGACAATTAAATATTTTAGTAATTGATTTACAATGCTTAGCCATGTGCCAAAGTTCACACTTGTGGATTGAGCATAGATGAGCATAGATGCTATCCATAAAGAGCATAGATGAGTATCCAAACTTTATTGTCCATTACTTATATGAATGTTAAATAAGCACAAAGCAAGATGGTTTGCAATACTATATACATATACGCATGTAATGCATAACCCTAACTCCTAAACAACCGAGAAAAATGAAAATGTTTTTCTAAAAGTGGGCCTCATATAAACATTTACAAAAAGAAGTGTAAAATACTAACCCTTTTTTTTATTTTTGGAACTCAAGGTATTCAAGCCCGCTTACGCTCAACTGAACCGATTAATCCCTGAGAGCTCATATAAGACCCTGCAACCCACATGATTTAGATAAATCTAAGGCCTATAGACCTTATGCAAGTGGCCCCAGGAGATTGTGTCTAAGAGAGTTCAAACCTGAGACCTCAAAGGGAGCATACTTAACATGAGGTCGACCTGTTGCGGTTAAAATACTAACATGCTCCATGTAAATCATTCAAATAGTAGACACAGGAAGCAATTCTGTGGAGAATTGTAGACGATTTTATCCCCTTAATTGTTGTTGTGAACTCCGTATACGTGTCCCAATTGAATGGCCGGCATAGGGACAAGAGAATTAAATTAATTAAAACTTTTTTTTTGGTGGAAAAATTAATTAAAACCGGGTCACTCAACGCTGGAGGTAATACTTTAATATTCCTTTCCACCAAAAAAAAAAAAAATACTTTAATATTCTGCTAACATGCGCCTTGTTATCACTGTCATTATTAGCCGCGTCAGCAAACTTAACTGTTTGGCGCAGCCAAGTTAGTTTTTATTATCGTCAGGTACCTTCCTTTTCGGTTAAAGAAGGCGTCGTCGGTTGGGACCCAAGAGGCGCACTCTAGCCATCGTTGTTGAAATTTAAATCCAGGGAGAGAAAGCGACTTATCCTTAGCCCACCGGAAAATTAAACGTACGCACACTTTCCCTCCGCGTGGCAAGAGAAAGCGTCTTGGCCTTGTCAGGTTGGAAGGGTCGAGGGTGGCCGACGCTTCGAGGCGATGGCTTCTTCTTCGTACGTGGCCGTTAATCCACAGTGTAACTGAACATCAGAGAAAAGATTTTTGAATTCTTCAACAGCGACTTGGCCTTTGACTCTATTGAATATTTGATTAGAAATTTAGAATAAAATCTGTTCTGGGACGAGTGGGTGGGGTGGTCTCTGTCTCTCAACTCTTTGTATTTCTGCATTTGAGTTTCTCGTCTTGGGTTCCTTCTTCTTCCTTTCGATCTTTCTTGGGCGTGTTTTATTTTTGGTTTTTGTTCGTAACTGTTTTCTGGGTTTTTGAGTTGGTGGGAAATGGAGGAGCGTTATGAGCCATTGAAGGATCTTGGGTCGGGGAACTTTGGAGTGGCTAGGCTTGTGAGAGATAAGAAGACGAAGGAGCTTCTTGCGGTCAAGTACATCGAGAGAGGGAAGAAGGTAATTAATCGGTTTGTATGATCATTTCTACTTGCTCTTCGTTTTATGATTATGTGATAGACTGGTAATGGGTAAACTAGTAATATATCTATGTTAATTCGTTAATTTCTCTGTTTTCTTTTGATTTTTCGGTGATGTAATGAAACGGGTTCCTTAGTTTTGTTTGGAATTTCTGTCTTGTGCTCCACAGATTCGACAGTTTCCTCTATCTTGTTTTTATTTCTTGAATGAAAATTTGATGATTTATATTCTTCAAAGTTTTTTCTTCATGTTGTTATTGGGTGAAATGGGATCCATGTCATTGGGGATGGGTTAAGATTTATTCTTGGAAGTGGAAATTGGACAAGTTATTTGTCCATGATGCTTATTGATAAATGGGGTACCCTTTTTCTTTATTCCTTTTTATGGTTATGTTAATGAGTATGGTCTGTTTTGATTGTGGTGGGTTCTATTTCTGGTTTCAGATTGATGAGAATGTTCAGAGGGAAATCATCAACCATAGGTCTTTGAGGCATCCTAACATTGTCAGGTTCAAGGAGGTGAGAATAATTAGTGCTAACTGCACCTTTCTGCAATGTATTTTAAATTGGTCAAAAATGAAGTTCTGAGAATTTCTCTGTACAAAGCTTAGGGGACATAGCCTTATAAGTATATTTAAGGCAGGGGTTGTTGCAAACACCTGGATACTAGTGTGAAATTCATGATGAGATATATTACTTACATGGATACTAGTCAAGATCAGCGTGTTGCATTCAAGTGCCAAACTGATCCTTTACCAAGCATGGTTTCACTTCCTTTTATGTTCATACCAATGCCACTACAAGATATATCTGATAGATTTGAAACATATGAAAATAATAAATATGCCATACTGACCGGTACCGATGCATGTAAGTTTGGACCAGCCAGTTCAGACTGGTATGAACCAGTACGGGCTAGTCTGTTTGTTTATGAAACGTCAAAAACAGAGTAAGGGGGAGGGGGATAAAGGGACTAAGTTACCTGAGAACTTTTTCTTGATGTCATCGGAGTCCATATATACGTGTTCTGCCTCCAAGTCCATTAAGGAGTGTGTGTCTTTTGCTGCAAATAAAGTATGGGAAAGGCTGAGGCACCACAACTTCTCAAGTTTGATGCTAAGCCTTTGTCCTATAGTTAGGAGTGAACAGCCGGTGCAATCAATTATCAATCAAGCCAAATGCCTTGTCCCAAATTTTTTTTGCTTCACAACATGACTTCTGTTCCTCCATCCATCCTAATCTATCAAGGACCATATCTTCAGTGAGCTTTTATTCAAATCCTGTCCTAGTGTGTACTTGTGTGTTTTGTGCATGCACGCCTCGATTAGAGAATGAAACAATAACAAACATAAAGAGAGCTCTTTTTTTTTTCTTCCCTACGTTTCAGGTCTTGCTGACACCAACACATCTAGCTATTGTCATGGAATATGCTGCTGGTGGTGAAATCTTTGAAAGGATATGCAGTGCTGGTCGATTTAGCGAAGATGAGGTTCTAGATGAATAACCTGTGTGCTTCTTGGAAATATTTATTAATTTCATTGTATATCAATGTTCTTATTGTAGTCATTGAGTTACTCTTTGCTTGTTGACAATCCATCCTGCAACAGGCTAGATATTTCTTCCAGCAGCTTATATCTGGAGTTAGTTACTGCCATTCGATGGTAAATTGACAGCTTTCTTTTTCTTCTTTTACATTTTTTGCCGTAACTATAATCCATTTCTTTTAGGAGCCATTTTGAATTCAACTATTTTTTTTCTTTTTTTTACTGCAGCAAATCTGCCACAGGGATCTGAAACTGGAAAACACCCTCTTGGATGGAAGTCCAACTCCACGTCTTAAAATATGTGACTTTGGTTATTCCAAGGTTGGATGTACTCTGAATATTTGACTTGAGACTTGACACGTTTAAAAGAAGGCTATTTTTTTTTTCCCTTCTTTGAAATTTTACTGGATCATTTATTTTGTGTTGCAGTCAGCTTTGTTGCATTCACAGCCTAAATCCACAGTGGGAACACCAGCATACATTGCCCCAGAGATCTTATCACGAAAGGAGTATGATGGCAAGGTATGCGCAACTCTCGACCCCTGGGCAAAAGTTGGCAAGTGAATTCTGTTGGAATCATTGTTTTGATGCTCACCTTTATGCTTCTGTGTTCTGCACTCTCTCACAACTTCTCATTAATATGTCCATAGGCTGGCATTTCGTATGCCAAAATCATCCCAACACACTTTCCTTGATCTCATATTGGGGCTACTTCTTGAATGTTTGAATATGTTTGCTCATTTCGTTATCTTTCCTAGCTTTTTCTCACATCCTTGTAAGGATCCTCATCTCAACCTTTAGTTGTCCATGTCTTTTGGGTTCTCTGTTACCCAACTTCTTGCTCCATGCATCATAGCAAGCCCAAAAGCTGTCATAGAATTTGCCTTTTAGCTTGATTATATTATACACACTATATAAGTAGGTAAGTGATAAAATTCCAGGATGGGTCAAAAATAAGTTTGGGCATAAATTGAGCCCAGGCCCTACCTACACCCCAAAAGAGAAATATTTGGGATGGTTGTTGGGCTGGGCTTATTTTTCTAGATCAGTTGGGTTCTGGGTAGGCCCTACAAAATATGCAGCCCTACCAATTAGGTCAGAATTCGATATTTGCACTCTCAAATGGCCCTTGATGGTGAACTGACCTATGTTCCTCCATAACTATAATCCTCCGGTTGTATACCTGCAGCCATGTGGACTAGCTTGTTAGCAGGACTCCAAGAAGATATCATGTTCAGGCCTTTATCTCCTTGTGCTTTTCAAGGTAATCTGGAACTTTTTAAATTGCAGATTGCAGATGTTTGGTCTTGTGGTGTGACACTGTATGTGATGCTGGTAGGAGCATATCCATTTGAGGATCCAGAGGATCCTAGAAATTTTCGTAAGACTATCGGGGTAAGTCTCTTTTCAAAACACGACCAGAATGACCGAGTCCTAATTTGACACTGATGACAAAATAGCTTAATTGTTATGTTTAACAGAGAATAATGAGTGTTCAGTACTCCATACCGGACTATGTACGTGTCTCTGCTGATTGCAGGGGCCTCCTTGCTCGAATTTTTGTCGCGAACCCATCAAAGGTTAGCATCTTCTCTACAATGTTTTCCTTGTCAAGATCATCTGACTTCAACTTCTGATTATGCTTGTTTAATCTTCCTTGAAGAGGATCACTATTCCAGAGATAAAAAAGATTCCTTGGTTTCTGAAGAACCTACCCAAAGAGTTGGTTGAAGGTGAGAAAACAAACTATGATAACATGAAGCGGGACGAACCTGCTCAGAGCATAGAAGAAGTAATGCGACTTGTAGAAGAGGCACAGACACCCACCGAAGGATCATCAAAGGTTGACGGGCAATCTTCTGCAGGGACATTAGACCTTGATGATGTGGAATATGAAGTTGAGAACAGTGGTGACTTTATGGCCTCTGGGTGATCATGGGCTTGTGAACCTACTCCAGAGAGCTATTTGTTCTTTTAACATTTATGATGCAGTCTCTGTGTTGTTATCTGTACAAGTTTCACTATTATTTCTCAACTGTAGCCTGTGCTGTACTGTGATTATATTACACTGTAATATAGCTTGGCATGTATAAAATAGGGTGTTGTGATTCCAGCTTCAATGTGGTTCTGTGTTGGCTTTGAATAATTGATTGATCCTGAGAGAATCTCAGCAATCAGTAGCTGGAAGTGTTTTATCTCTTGATATAAAAACCAAAATAAATTTATAGCAAATGGTGTAATATTTTTTTCTCCACTCTGGGGTGGTGGAGAAAAAACTATTACACTGCTATCCTGAAACCATCCGGACCTGGTGCTTTTTCCCTATTTTAATCTCGTCCCCTCCTAAAATGAGTTCTCCAACCGCTCACTAACACCACTATCTAATCCATATTCCTCAATCCCTTTTAGACAAAATTTATGCTCATGTTCTGCTTTGTACATGCACACAGTAGACAGATGTATGTGTGTGTATATATATATATATAATATATATATAATATATTATACTTGATTTTGAAAATTTCCTAAATATATTTATTCTTTTTGTTAAATTTGGTTTCACTAATAAAAGAAGAAAAGATAAGTTGAATTTGTGGAGTAAGAAATAACAAAATATGATTAAATTTTTAGTAATGACTAGTGATTAGTTAATTACATATTACCAAGATTTTAGGTAACTGAATTTGTTTGGTAACATTCTTCCCAAATTATTTGTATGGTTAAACCAAGTATAGCATTTAGTTTAAATCAATTATGATTTTTAAAAAATAAAATAAAAAATTAATTAGTTAATATATACATATATATATATGGTATTTCTAATTATTATGATATCAAAATAAAAAAATATTTTTATTTAATGACTAAAGTAATCTCCCATCTCCCTTAAAATAAAAAAAAATCAAATTCTTTTTTTTACAGTAAAATCAATCAATTTTCCTTGAATGGTGGTTCGCCCGGGTCAGGCTGAACTGCCTTCTAAACGCGACTAAAGAGGGATTTTCGGCTGGGAATTTTCATTCATAACCGATGTGGGATAGCAGAATTTTCATATACGTGCCTTATCATCTATGTTTCCTACATCGGCTTCGAAACGTCTATAAAACGAGAAAATCTCCTCTTTAGACCCGTTAACACTTAGCACATTAAATATAAAATAAAATAGAATATTTTAATAATAATTTATATTCAGAATTTGATTGGATTTTAAAGGCATTAACTATACTAGAAGAGGTGCATGTGCAGTACTACATATAGCATGAGGCGGTTTTGAAACTATTGGATTTTGAACGAAGAGGCATATTTTTTATTGTAGCTTTGAAACCCCAATAACGTAGACAATGGGCATTTTGGGGAAGTTGGGGATAATCTTAGACATGATTCCCAAGGGCCCTTCTTGCGTTAAATATAGTATAGATTCAGTCAACTATATTGGCTATTCAGAGCATATGCGGGTCGAATCTGGACCCACGATCCGACCAATTATTACGAATACAAAAACCCGTCTATAATGAGACGACCTGTGTCAAGGGGGTCAACGGTCAACCTTAATGAGCGTGCAACAGGACGTCATGGAAGAACAACTTTGTTGTAGAATTTAATATTTATATTTATGAACAGAATCAAGTGAAGTGATATGCCTTCTAAAAAATGTGAGAATTGGTATTTAATGATACTTTTTCGAAATAATTCAGATTCATTGCCAAATAATTGTTAATTGAAAATTAGTGATATTTTTAAAATAATTGAGAATCAGTGTCAATTTAATATTCGTGAAAAATTTCTTTCAAAAATACCCTCAAAAGACTTTGAATACCTTTTTACTCATGTTGTTACAAGTAAAGTTTGCAATTTTTTTTAGGGCATTTTCAGAAGAAATTCTTCATGAATAGTAAAATTACATTGATTCTCAAATATTTTAAAAAAGTATCACTAATTCTCAATTAACAAGAATTTGACGACAAAATTTGAATTATTTAGAAAAAATATTTATTCACAATTTCAAATAATATTATTAAATTCGGATTATATTTACGTGCTCGTAACCATGGTTTTAAATATCGATATTAACTTGCCGGTTAAGATGCCTTTCTTGACTTTCTAAAGTTATATTGAAGAAAATATTGTTGGAACACGGTTTCAAAAAGGATCCACCCGCATGGCACATAGTGGCAACTTGAGTGAAACCGTAATGTCTCAGCTAGAAGTAGGCTGTGGAATACACTCCATCGGAAATTCGTGGAACTTGCTTTCTCCTTAACCCAAAATCTCGGCTTTCTAGAAAACCCATTCATCCCGTGAATGCTTGCCTATGTTTTATTAGCAATTAGAATATACTGTTGCTATATATATTTTGTTTTTATTGTATATAGATTATTTAGATTCCTTGTACGGCCCGTAGGTTATGGGGTTTTGTATCATTCTTTATTGTAATATAAGTAGCAACAATGAATAAAAAAAATAAAAAGTAAGAAAGACTTTCTCTTCCATTGTTTAGTGGTCGGCCAGCAACACAAAGTGGTCGGCCATTACCCCATGAGAGAGAGAGAGAAGAGAGAGAGAGAGAGACATTAGTGCTGCAAAGTAAGACCCCTCTAGTCAAAGGTCCATACCCACCTAACCTAGGAATGGAACAAGTTGTGTTCATCATCATCATCATGCAATGGCTAAAGACAAAGATTTCACCAAACAAGATGTCATACTGAAAGTTCCCTGCTGCTACCCCATTTTAACTTTTGCAAGTTGCTCTTCCCCATTGGTGTCTTAACCTATTTTGTGAAGTCAACCAAATCAACTCAGTATTTTCTACAGCAATACAATATTCCCATAACAATGACCTCTGTATCTCCACGGGACTCTCACGGGGACAACCCATCCTTCTACTTCTTCAAAAACACCGTTACATTAACAACAAAGTTAAAAAGATATATACATATGCATTTAGCCTTGAACAGTGGCTTGTTACCTAATATATTCCCTTCTCTTCTATAAATAGAGGCAGAGAGGTGTCTGGTATGCTTGTGAGTGAACAAAAACAGAGCGAGAGAGAGAGAGAGAGAGAGAGAGAGAGAGAGAGAGAGAGAGAATGAGAGGAATGCAGGTTATGAATTCTTGGGCTTTTATGCTTTTTGTGGGGATGATTGTTCTGGGTATGTGGGAGGTGAGGATGGGTGTTGCACAGGTGAGTGCAGGCCAGTGTAAGCAGGAGAGGTGGCTTGCTGTTACCGCGTGCAAGCCAGTCTTGTACGGCAAGCTGCCGTCGCCGGCATGTTGCGAGCGAGCACGAGTCAGTCATGTTGAGTGCATATGCCCTGTCATTACACCTAAATTGGCAGCCCTTATCGATGTTAACAAAGCTATTAAGCTCATTGAGGGGTGTGGAAGGAGGGTCCCTCGTCATTTCAAGTGTGGGAGTAAGTACCCTTTTATGTCTGTTCTTCTCTGATACACTGTCACTGATACATTACACTTAAAGAAACTAAGGAATCCATTGAAGATATATCTAGGGAACCGTGTAGCACTGGGGATTGCTTACTGTGTTTCTCAATTTCTTTGCAGGTATCACAACCCCATGAAGAAGGGATCCTACTTGGACTGATTTCTTTGCAAGATTAATTTCTAGTTTCTAAAATAAATGTGTGTGTGCGAGAGAGAGAGAGAGAGAGAGAGGGGCAAGTTTTGTAACATTTGTAGGAGATGTTACAAATGAATAAAAATTTAAAATTTGCTTATTACTGGCTTATATTACGTTCCTATTACAAAGTTTCATAACTTAGAAGACACCATGGCCGAGTTACTAAGCTAGCCTAAAGCCCTGGGCTTTAACAAGACAAAGGCAAGGAAGTCCTGATCTTGTTCCAGCACTGCCATTTTTGGTTCATCAAAAGTCACCAATGCTTCTATTCCATCATCCAATATTGTATCCATCATAGCAACAAAATTCTGGCTTTCCTCACCCAAAAATCAGCTTGATCATATAAAGAGAACCTACACCAACTGCAAGATCTACATTATATGCAGAAAATATCTGATGTGCCTTTTCATGGCGTCAAAGATCCCCAAGGACCCTTCATCACCCTGAAGCTCTCTCAGAGTCATGATCAACTTCACAGTGCTTGAAAATTTTTTTTTGTTACTTGGTGGTCACCTTCGTCTTCAGGTAGCTATGTTTGAGCCATCGAACACAAATCTTCATGTTCTTGTAGTGAATTTCGTTTGGATAACCCATGTGCTAGCACCATTAATCTTGATAAATCTCTTGATGATGGGAAGGGAGAATCTTGTATGAAGATTAGGAGACACACCAGAACCAGGAGTGGTTTGAGTTATTAAACTACTGTGAACCAAATCGAACCAGTTTAAACCAAGAGACTGTATTCAACCTGTAATCGACCCAGTTACTCGAATACGGTTAAGAGACTTAAAATTTGTTTAAATAAAAATATGTATTAATATAATTAAAAAACATATAAATAATACATAATTATAATATTAAATTAGCAATGTGACCTAGGGTTGCTTATTGGGCCAGGCTGGTACGGCCCAACAAGTTTAAAGCGTGCCCGTGCACGGCACGACCCAACACCTATTAGCGGGCAGTGCTGTACCTAGGGTATTGAGCATTTGGCCCGTCAAGGCACAGCCCACCAGGCCCACGAAGCACGTGGGTAGCTTGGCACGCTTAAAGTTTGCCATATGGTGCTGGCCCACACAAGCTTGTATTAAAAAGAATGGGGTTTTTGCCTGTTTTGAGGTTTTTTTTACCCTTTTTTTTACAAGTTTGTGGTAACTTGTATCCCAATGTATGTAAAAAATGTGTGTGAATAATAAATATATATTTTTAGAATTTTCTCTATTATTTATTTATTTTTTTCTATTTTTTTGAACTTTTTAATGCATTTATTATGTGGCCTGTGGGTAGTTCGCATGCCACGGCTTGGCCTGGCACTGTACAACCCAGCCTTAGTCATGCCACGGGTTGGGCTGTGCTTGGGGTATTGAGTTACGGGCCAAGCACGACATGACCCGCCTCTCAGGTGGGCCGTGCTATGCTCGGTCGGCCCATTAAACAACCCTAATGTGATCGGTGATTTGCACAGGCAAATAGTTTTAATAATTGTGCTTAACTAATCATTATTTTTTTCCTTTATTCTTGCTTAAAGAAAGAGGGAAAATAATTATGACTATAAAAATAATATTATAATATAAGTTTTGAGTGGTTTTCACAATAAAACCTTTTATAAAGTTCCATTGTTAAAACTAGAGCTGTTTCAGGGGTGAAACAAAGAGAATTGGATTAGAAAGACCAAGCATTAATTAATGAACACATCCAATTGTCCATGTCATATTTCTTTGAAGCTTGAGATATATCAGTTGATATAAACAAAGACCCCAACATATTCCCAAGTCCATGATGGTGACAAATCCTACAAAATGGAATTAAGCACATATACAATGTTATTGAAAGTCCCAGATTGAAACAACTTTATTAAAAATAATTTTATTGCTTATCAAAACCTGCTCAAGAAAAGAATTTAAAAAGGTCATGGAAATAGTAGCACCTAAAATTTAATTAACGAAAAGCATTGTAAATATTATTAACTACAACAATTTTCTTAAATGGGGCTAACAAAAGTACCTTAGTGAGAGAGAGAGAGAGAGAGAGAGAGAGAGAGAGAGAGAGAGAGAGAGAGAGAGAGAGAGAGAGAGAGAGAGAGAGAGAGAGAAACCATATGGGCAAGGCAACTACATGCCTGGTCTGGAAAGTATAAACAGTTACCGAGCTAAATAAATCTTGAAGAACCAAAAAACATCACCTTCTTATAAAGCCAAATGAATATGCCCCCCAAAGAATTCCATGTTAAGGCCACTGTTTCCAGCTCAGTTGTAAACACAGGCCCACCTTCAACAAGTCAAGACACAAGCCCATCTGGTCAGCATCTTCCAGAATCTTCAAGAAAAGGATAGAATGTCTTTTGTAACGATTCAACTTCTTCAGACGGTTCGGCTTCTTCCATCTATAAATAAGCCATAATGTAATACAGTGAAAAATGAGAAAGTGGAACCACTGTTCTAACATGGTATCAGAGCCCTTTTGGGACTAACGTCCACTATGGCAAGTGCCTCTTCCTCGGAGTCATCTTCCTCCTCTACTCTTTCTTCTTCTTCTTCTCCCACCCTTCCTCTTCCCAATTTCTCCCACATTCTATCTATCAGATTAACCCCTGATAATTATATTTTATGGAAGGCTCAACTAGTTCCTTACTTACGCGGGCAGCGGCTTTATCAATTCGTCGATGGTTCTCATCCTTGCCCAACCCAACTTCTTGAAAATCATACACCTAACCCTGCATATGACGTATGGTTGCAGCAGGATCAGTTGGTGATGTCAACCATTATTTGTTCTTTGTCTGAACCTCTTATCGCCCAGGTTGTTGGCTGCACCTCCGCTAGAGAGGTTTGGATCTCTCTTGAATCAACGTTTGCTTCATCATCTCAGGCTCGCCTTGTTCAAATTCAATTGCAGCTTGCGTCCCTCAAGAAGGGCAATGACTCTATTTCTACTTATTACTGTCGAGCCAAGCATCTTGCAGACACCATGGCAGCGGTTGGACGCCCCCTCTCAGCATCAGATTTTGTTCCTTATTTACTTGCAGGACTTGGTCCAGATTATGACTCTTTAGTTTCCTCTGTTACCACTCGTATTGACCCTATTTCCCCTAAACAACTCCTTGGTCATCTGTTGGCACATGAAGCACGGCTACAACATCATTGCAGTACCTCCTCTTTCATAACTGATCCCTCTGCTAATATTACTTCACGATTCCCCTCCTTCTCTAGCTACCATGGACGATCTTCTAATCGTGGTGGCCACACTAATTATTCTCGTGGAAGAGGTGGTCGATTCAACACTAATCGTGGTCCTGGTTTCTCAGGCTCTGCTGGATTTTCATCTCCAACTCATTCTTTACCTGCTGGTCATAAAATTGTATGCCAGCTTTGCAATAAAATCGGTCATACAGCCCTTACATGCTTTCACCGCTTCAATCAAGCATACACAGCTACTGATCCTGTCTCTGCTAATTTCACGGCATCCAATGGCACTTCTGATGCCCCTTGGTATCCAGATACTGCAGCTTCTCATCATGTTACTAGTGATCTTGACAATTTAAATATACAAGCATCAGAGTATTCTGGCGAGGAGAGCCTTCGTGTTGGTAATGGTAATCTTGTCTCCATCTCTCACTCTGGCACTGCTTCATTTCCTTCCAGCTCTTCTCCCTTTATCCTTAATCACATCTTGCATGTCCCTTCTTTCACAAAGAATCTAATATCTGTTCGTAAATTTTGCCTTGATAATAATGTTTATTTTGAGTTTCATGCTCACCTTTTTTATGTCAAGGCATGTGCTACCGGAACACTTCTACTTCAAGGAACAGTTCGTGATGGACTCTATGTCTTCTCTCCTCCATTGTCACCTCCTCAAGCTCTTACTACTACTGCTCCTTCATTACATGTTTGGCATGCTCGACTGGGACATCCTTCCTTGCGTATTGTTCGTACTGTTCTCAAGCAACACACTCTTCCATTCACTGTTTCGGCATCTCCATTTTGTAATGCCTGCATAATGGCAAAAGCTCACAGGCTTCCTTCCCCTCCCCGCCCTTCAAAATCTACAGAACCATTAGCTCTTATTTTTTCAGATCTTTGGGGACCATCTTCTTATGTATCTCCAGAAGGTTACAAATATTACATTTCATTTATGGATGATTACTCACGCTATACCTGGTTATTCCCATTAAAGTGCAAATCAGATGCCCTTTCTGTTTTCATTACTTTTAAAACACAAGTTGAACTCCAATTTAATACCAAAATTAAACAACTCCAATCAGATTCAGGTGGAGAATTTAAGGCTTTTTCCTCTTATCTTTCTACTGCCGGTATCATACATCGTTTCACCTGTCCACATGTTCATACCCAAAACGGCGTCATCGAACGCAAGCATCGTCATATCGTTGAATCAGGACTTGCATTACTTGCTTATGCTTCTGTCCCTCAACACTTTTGGCCATATGCCTTCCTTCATGCTGTTTACTTGATCAACATTCTCCCATCTCCGGCTCTCAACAATCAGTCCCCATTTCAACTTTTATTTCACCAGCCTCCCTTGCTTAAGTCTCTTCATATCTTTGGCTCAGCTTGTTGGCCTTTTATTAGGCCCTTCAACCGACACAAAATGGATTACAGATCCACTCAATGTGTCTATTTTGGCTTAAGCCCAGCCCATTGAGGTTTTCTGTGTTACAATCCAAAAACAGGTCGATGTTTCATCTCCCGGGATGTTCGTTTTGATGAAAGTTTTTTTCCTTTCTCTCAACCCAACACCCCCACTTCCAAGTCCACTCCGTCAACCACCCATGCCCTTTTACCAATTTTATCCTATTCTCCGTCCCCACCTCCTTACTCACCTTGTCCAGGTCCATCTACTTCTTCTCCTTCTCTTCTTGGTCCTGGTCCTTATCCTTCATCTTCTTCTTCTTCCTCTCAACAAGTCTTCTTAGATCCCCCTCCTCCATCCTCTCTACTACCCACACATCCAATGGTGACTCGATCCCATACCAACACAGCTCGACCCCGACAATTCATAGATGGTACCATTAGATGGCCAGCACCTACGGCGATGATCACCACTTCTGAGATTCCTGAAACTCCCACTTCTTTTTCTGCTGCTAAAAATTTTTAGGTTTGGCGTGATGCCATGTCCAAGGAATTTCAGGCTCTAATGACCAATGCCACTTGGTCTCTTGTTCCAGCTGGAGAAGCTTCAAACATCATTGGTTGCAAGTGGGTTTTTCGAACCAAACACCGTGCAGATGGCTCTATTGAACGGCGCAAAGCACGCCTTGTTGCCAAAGGTTTCTTACAACAATCAGGCATTGATTATGAAGAAACTTTCAGTCCGGTTGTAAAACCGACCACTATTCGGCTTGTTCTATCACTTGCTATTTCTCAACACTGGCACATTCGACAGTATGATGTCCAAAATGCCTTTCTACATGGGTCTCTTTCCGAAACTGTTTATGTAAGACCCTGATTTTTGGTGAGTTTTTGTTTTTATTATTATTATTATTATTAAAAATATAGCTTGGGCGCTTATTAACCTAAGTGGCCGGAACATGTAGGGTTTCCAGTGGGCAAGCGTGCATAGGATCAAGGATTTTAAAGAGTTATCGAGCGGCGTATGTATCGCAAGGTAAATATACCAAAAAGGGAAAGTAGGGTTTGGGTTTATAGGAATACTCGTATCATACTTATGGCAATACTTTCGTTACTCTCGTTATCTGGAGAACTGGACGACTTGGCGATTGCGGCTGGTGTGGCGATTAGGGTTATGCCTGTGAAGAACAAGAATCGCAAGAACTACTAGGAGGTTATTGGAGTCGGAGTTCTGCGGGTTATTTCTCTCGCGAGCAGAGGATCCGTTCGGCTACATTTGCATCCTCGCACGCAGCCGGAAATCGCGATCGGCCGGTTGTGGAGTAAGCTTTTATTCTGGGATAAGCGTATACGGGTGAGTAGCACTGATTTACAACCGAGGTTTTAGTTTTTTTCGTGACATATTTTGAATGCCATGGTTGTATTGTGAGTTTTGGGTTTTCTGGAATACCATGAGTCCGAACGTCAGATTGAAATTCAACTTGAGATAAAAAGTGTTTAGATTAAATCCAAAACTGTTTGGGAAGTATTCTGGGAACATTGGGAGTGTATTGGAACAATTACAGACCTAAATAAACCAGCCAGACATAGAGATCTCGAAATAACAGAGACTTGAAAATCGCAGTGGGTATCCGCTCACTTGGCGCCCACTTGCGCCCACTTCGGGAAGTAGGCGCCTAAGAAATTTGACCCGGCGCCGAGCTCGCGCCTACTTGGCGCTCAGCTCGCGCCCACTTAAAATAGATGCGCCTATCTCGCGTCTATCCTGCGCCCATCTCGCGCCTTTCTCTCGCTCAGCTCGCGCTCACTTAGCGTCGAGTGAGCGCATAGTCAATTTTAGCCTGTTTCCTATCCGCCGACTGGCGCTCACTGGCGTTCACTTCAGGAAGTGAGCGCATACCCAATTTAACTTACCGAAATTGATTCTTGACTGAACCAAGGGGGATTTTGAGGTCTTGGGGTTTATACCACTTCACCAATCACTTGTTTGGTAACCTTGGAACCTGCATTTCTTATTTAATTCCTAGGAGAATTCTAGTGGCAAATTCTTAAAGGCTTCTAAGGTTGAGTTTAGTTTTTATACATGTTGTGCTGGATACCAAAACACTAGGAGTTCTTAGTTTGTTTTCTCCTCGAATTTATACACTGTTCTAATTGAGAAAACTATTGACTTCTGGTTTCATTTGTTTGGAAAATTCCGAATGTATTGTCTTGTTATAAATAACTATGTTTTGTATTCAAATGGCATGGTTTGTGGAAATGAGAAATACTGAAAGTATTGAGATACTGTTTGGTCCAGAGGGACAGGTGATGAACTGTGATGAGATATACATGATGTGGAATGAATGGTTTTACTTTAATGTTGGAATTGAGATTATACGATGTTTTACTGTTTTGGTTTAGCTTGTCCTGGATCCAGAGTCTAAGCTTAGTAATGTAATGTTATTTGTTGGTTGTTGGAATTGCATGGCCTTGCGTGTTGCCACGATCGGTGTAGAGCAGCCAAAAACCCTGAGTAGGCCTGGTTGTCAATGCAGAAACCCGGGGAGTAGGCCTGTTTCAGAGTTTTCGAAACCCTGAGTAGGCCGGAACTGTGTACATGGAGGTGTGGAGTGTCTACTTGGCATGTTTAATTTATCAACTAAACGATAGTCATGACATTGACCAATCGATGTGTTGCTGTACTTAACTGAGATGTGATTTGACTGATGAAATGGGTTTTGATTTGAACTTGAAATTGATATTAGTTGTTTAATCGTGCGGAATGTTTATCGATGCATAGCTTTGAACTGTGATTAACTATTTCTGCATGCATGTGCTACTCGCTGAGATATTCGTATCTCACTCTGTTGTTTGTTTTGATTTTCAGATACTCGTGGTGAGGCGACTACTGGGGTAAATCCTGCTGAGGCTTATAGGGAGGAAGATTACTATTACCTTCCTTAGACTTGTAGGTTATCTTGTTCCGAATTTGAGTACTTTGAATATTTGAGGTGTATTAAAGTCTAATATGGGGTTGAACCCTATGATTCTAGTTAAGTTCTAAATGTTACATTTCTTGGATGAATCAAATTGTGCACTCTGACAGGTTATAGTTAGATGATTATCCAGCGATCATAATTGATTAACGATCCTTGCCTAACCTCCGTGAGACGTGTTATATCTTTATTGAACAACACGGATCCGGGGCGTTACAGTTTACATGAGCCAACCTCCTGGCTTTGTGCACCCACAGTTTCCTTCTCATGTTTGCAAATTGAAGAGAGCTCTTTATGGACTTAAACAGTCCCCACGAGCATGGTATTCCCGTCTAAGCAATCGCTTAATTGATCTTGGTTTTACTATTTCCACAGCTGATTCATCACTCTTCATCAAGCGATCTGGTTCTTGCTCTCTTCTCGTTTTAGTCTATGTCGATGATTTCATTGTCACTGGATCAGATTTCAACAGCATCACTTCTCTCATACTTAGTCTTCAAGCTGATTTTCCCATTACCGATTTGGGAGACTTGAATTATTTTTTGGGGCTTGAAGCAACCCGCACCTCTGAAGGCCTTCTTCTCACCCAACAAAAATACATTGGAGATCTCTTACTGCGCACTAACATGCAGTTTGCTAAGCCTATCAAAACTCCTATGAGCAGTTCAGAGAAACTTAGTACCTTTTATGGTGACACTTTTCATGATCCAACCCTCTATCGCAGTGTTGTGGGATCTTTACAGTATTTGCTGTTCACCAGACCTGATCTTGCTTTTGCCATTGGCAAAGTATGCCAATTTATGCATGCTCCTCGAATTCCCCATTGGCAGGCTGTTAAGAGAATTCTCAGGTACCTTAAGCACACTCTTAGTCTTGGTCTTCTTATTTCTCCCAGTTCTTCTCTTGATATTACAGCATTCTCTGATGCGGATTGGGCAAGCTGCCCTGATGATCGTCGATCCATTGGTGCTTATTGCATATATTCTGGCCCTAATTTGATCTCTTGGTCGTCAAAGAAGCAAGCCACCATTGCTAGATCCTCAATTGAAGCAGAATTCAAAGCTGTGGCAAACACCACTGCTGAAATTATTTGGATACAGCATCTGTACAGAGACCTTGGCATTCCCCTTTCTATTGCACCAACTCTTTACTGTGACAACCTTGGTGCAACTTACCTTTCTTCAAGTCCAGTTTTTCATGCTTGCACCAAGCATGTAGAGATTGATTTTCACTTTGTCCGGAACCGAGTCCTCAATAAATCACTCACAGTTGCCTTCATTTCCGGCAAAGATCAAATAGCCGATGTCTTAACAAAGCCCCTGCCAGCAACTCAATTTACAAAACTGGTTTCAAGTCTACGCTTAGTCTCTCTACCGTTGGACTTGCGGGGGGATGTTAAGGCCACTGTTTCCAGCTCAGTTGTAAACACTGGCCCACCTTCAACAAGTCAAGACACAAGCTCATCTGGTCAGCATCTTCCAGAATCTTCAAGAAAAAGATAGAATGTCTTTTGTAACGATTCAACTTCTTTAGACAGTTCGGCTTCTTCCATCTATAAATAAGCCATAATGTAATACAGTGAAAAATGAGAAAGTGGAACCACTGTTCTAACATTCCAAGCACAACCTCGTTGCCACTTCCATGTGCCTGCCCGCCCTTCCTGCACAAGATCAAAGCTTGCAGCCAACATCTCCCCAGCAGCCATTCCATTGCATATCCCAGCCCATGGATCAAGCTCCAAAAAGAACTAGTACTATCTGCACTGAGAGCAATTTTTATAACTCCGTTGGATTGGCGAGAGCCCATCAAAGGTTTTAATGATGGAAAACAAAATGTAAGAAAAAACCCCCCAAAATAGAAGATGAAGAAATGCCCAGATGGTTAAGAATGAATGTGGAACAAACATAAATTAGAAAAGAAAGAAAAAGTATAATCCTTACCTTTAAATCAGTTATCTTTCATCTTATCTTCATGCAAGATGCATGTTATATTTTCAACACCTTTTAGGCAAAATTTATGCTCATGTTCTGATTTGTACACACAAGGATACATATATATATATATATATATACTTGATTTTGAAATCTTCCTAAGTATATTTTTTCTTTTTGTTAAATTTGTTTTCACTAATACAAGAAGAAAAAATAAGTTGAATTTGTAGATTAAGAAATAACAAAATATAATAAAAGTTTTAGTAATGATAAATGATTAGTTAATTACATATTACCACGATTTTAGGTAACTGAGTTTGTTTGGTAACATTCTTTTCAAATAATTTGTATATATGGTTTTGGAAACAAGTATAGCATTTAGTTTAAATCAGTTATGATTTTTGAAAAAGAAAATAAAAAAAAAAATAGTTAAAATACATATATGGTATTTCTAAATATTATGATATTAAAAATAAATAAATTTTTTTATTTAATGACTAAAGTAATCTCCTATCTTCTATAAAATAAAAAAAATCAAGTTCTTTTTTTACCGTAAAATCAATGAATTTGCCTTGAATGGTGGTTTGCCCGGGTCATGGCCGAACCGCCTTCTAAAGGCGGCTAAAGAGAAAATTCCCAATCGATGTGGGATAGCGGAATTTTCATATACGTGCCTTATCATCTATATTTCCCACATTGGCTCCGAAACGTCTATAAAACGAGACAATCTCCTCTTTAGACCTGTAAACAATTAGCAAGTTAAATATAAAATAAATAGGTAGAATATTTTAATAATAATTTATATTCAGCTTTTAACTGGATTTTTTGTCGATATGAACATTATTATATTTGAATTCGAATCTAATTGGATTTTAAAGGCATTAAATATATTCAGTTAGGGTTGCTTATTAGATCAGGTTGGCATGGTACAGCCCAGCACGCTTAAAGCATGCTCGAGCCCGACCCGTTGGTGGGGTATTGGGTATATGGCACGTCAAGGCATGGCTTGCTAGGCACGATGGCCTGGCGGGCCATGACCCGTGAAGCATGCAAGCAGCACTTCACGCTTTAAGCATGCCAAATAATGCCAACTCGTGTGTTGGCCCACGGGCTTGTGTTAAAAAGAATGAGGTTTTTGTCTTTTTTTTTAAGTTTTTTTACTTTTTTTACAATTTTGGGGAAAATTATATTCTAATATATGTAAATAATATGTGTGAATAATAAATATATATATTTTAAAACTTTTTATATTATTTATTTATTTATTTATTTTTTAAAAATTTTTTTAAAGTATTTATTATGCAGCCCTCTAGCCCGCTAGGCACGGCACGGACTAATGGTGCTTGCGTCGGCGAGCTCGTTAAGCAACCCTATATTCAGTCAATCGTATTTGACTATTTGGTTAAATACACGTCAAATCCGGATCCATGATCTGACCCATTATTACGGATACAAAAACCCGTATATAATAAGACGACCTGTTACGCGTCAACGGTAAACCTTCACGAGCGTGCAACTTTTTTATCATGAGCGTGCAACAGTACGGGATGGAAGAACAATGTTATCTACGTTTATGAACAGAGTCAAGTGAAGTGACATTTCTTTGAAAATCTTGACCGATTCAAATAATATTTCAAAATGAAACCATATTATAAATTCAAATTATATTTATACACGTTTACTCGGAACCATGGTTTTAAATATCGATATTAACTTATCAATTAACCCCTTCGGGTTAGCCTAGTGGTCAAGTCTCAGATTCGAACTCTCTTAGGCACAATCTCCGTAGGGTCTTGCATAGGCCCTCAGTGATTAGTTGCTTGAGCATAAGTGGGCCTAGATACCTTGAGTTGCATAAGATCTATAAGCCTTAGATTTACCAGGGCCATGTGGGTTGTAAGTAGGGTTGCAACTTGGCGCAGTTTCGTTCGGATTGGCCTCAGCCCAAGACCAAACCAAGGTTACTGATGGTCGGGCCAAAACCGAACCAAACAGATCTCAGAACTGAAATACCCAAACCGAAAACTGAACCAATTATTTAAAGAAAACCCGTAACGCAACTTAAAACCTATTATCACTTACATGCGGTCCAATCCCTTAAGTAGTTCATACTTCACATACATATATAAGATGGAGTAAAGAGCTTAGAATCCCAAATCATATGTTAATTGTTTTTTATCGCACTTTTGAGCTCATGAATCAATTTAATAATTAACTACAAAGATTTATAAAATAATAATTTTATTCATTATTTTATAACTTATAATTTATAAGTTATATTTTATTATTACAACTTTATCTATTGTATATTATATATATATTATTATATTTTGGATTGGTTCGGTTCAGTTTTACACTTAGAAAATTCGGTTTGGATTTCGGTTTGGTTTCGTTAATCCGAGCCTTCAACCCAAAACCGAACCAAACAAATTTGGTTCTCTATTTTTAGAACCAAAACCTACCTAAAGACTATATAACCCAAACCAAACTGACTCAAAGTCGAGTTGGACCGGTTCGGTTTCGGTTTTAACAGACCCAAGTTGCAGCCCAAGTTGTAATGTCGTGCATGAGTCCTCAGGGATTAGTTGCTTGAGCGTAAACGGGCTTGGATACCCTAAGTTGCATAAGGTCTATGAGTCTTAGACTTACCAGTACCATGTGGGTGGTAAGCATGGGCCCTTAGAGATTAGTCACTTGAGCGTAAGCGGACTAGATACCTTGAGTTCTAAAAACAAAAGATATTAACTTACCGGTTAAGATGCCTTTTTTGGCTTTCTAAAGTTATATTGAAGAAAATATTGTTGGAGCACGGTTTCAAAGAGGACCCAAGGGCATGGCACATGGCGGCAACTCGAGCGAAACCGCAATGTCTCAACTAGAGGCAGGCTGTCAAGCACACTCCATTTAATTTGGTGTTTTGCTAGTAAAATTTTTTCAAAATTGAAGATGATAATTTCTGTCGTTAACATTTACTTCCCAAAGATTTTTCTTATCTTCCAAGTTATTGACCTGGTTTTATCCATTGAAAATTCGTGGAACTTGCTTTCTCTGTCCCCCGAAATCTCAGCTTTCTAGAAAGCCCATTCATCCCGTGAATGCTTGCCTATGTTTGGCTAGCAACACAAAGTGGCCGGCCACAAGAGAGGCAGAGAAAGAGTCAAAGCAACTAACATCAGTGCTGCAAAGAAAGACCCCTCTAAGTCAAAGGTCCATAGCCACCTAACCTAAGAATGGAACAAGTTGTGTTCATCATCATCATCCAACAATGGCTAAAGACAAAGATTAAAGTTCCCTGCTGCTACCCCTTTTTAACTTTTGCAAGTTGTTCTTCCCCATTGGTGTCTTAACCTATTTTGTGCAGTCAACCAAATCAACTCAGTATTCTTATACAGCAATACAATATTCTCCCATAACAATGACCTTTTCTATCTTCACGGGGCTCTCATGGGGACAACCCATCCTTCTACTTTTTCAAAAACACTGTTACATTAATATTATACATATGCATTTAGCCTTGAACAGTGGCTTTTTACTTAATATATTCCCTCCTCTTCTATAAATAGAGGCAGAGAGGCGTCTGGTATGCTTGTGAGTGAACAACAAACAGATAGAAAAAAAAGATAAAGAGGAATGCAGGTCATGAGTTCATGGGCTTTTATGATCTTAGTGGGGATGCTAGTTCTGGGTACGTGGGAGGTGAGGGTGGGTGTTGCACAGGTGAGTGCAGGCCAGTGTAAGCAGGAGAGGTGGCTTGCGGTTACCGCGTGCAAGTCGGTCTTGTACGGCAAGCTGCCGTCGCCGGCATGTTGCGAGCGAGCACGAGTCAGTCATGTTGAGTGCATATGCCCTGTGATTACACCTAAATTGGCAGCCCTTATTGATGTTAACAAATTTATTAAGCTCATTGAGGGGTGTGGAAGGAGGCTCCCTCGTCATTTCAAGTGTGGGAGTAAGTACCCTTTTATGTCTGTTCTTCTCTGATACAATGTCACTGATACATTACACTTAAAGAAACTAATGAGTCCATTGAAGATATATCTAAGGAACTGTGTAGCACTGGGGATTTCTAACTGTGTTTCTTAATTTCTTTGCAGGTATCACAACCCCATGAAGAAGGGATTGGACTGATTTCTTTGCAAGATTAATTTCTAGTTTCTAATATATATGTGAGAGAGTGAGAGAGAGAGAATGGCAAGTTTTGTAACATTTGTAGCAGATGTTGCAAATGAATAAAAATTTAAAATTTGCATATTAGTGGCTTATATTACATTCCTATTACAAAGTTTCATATCCCAATTGGCACTGTATAAGACACCATGGCCGAGTTATTAAGCTAGCCTAAAGCCCTGGAATTTAACAAAACAAAGGCAAGGAAGTCCTGATCTTGTTCCAGAACTGCCATTTTTGGTTCATCAAAAATCACCAATGCTTCTATTCCATCGCCCAATATTGTATCCATCATAGCAACAAAATTCTCACTTTCCTCACCCAAAATCAGCTTGATCATATAAAGGGAACCTACACCAACTGCATAATCTAAATTATCTGCAGAATATATCTGATGTGCCTTTTTTATGAAGTCAATGACACGAAGGACCTTTCATCACCCTGAAGCTCTCTCAAAAAGAGTCATGATCAACTTCGCAGTGCTTGAAGAAATTTTTTTGTTACCTGTTAGTTATCGAACACAAACCCTCGTGGTTCTCGCAGTGAATTTCGTTTTGGATAACCCAAGTTCAGGAACCATTAATCTTGATAAAGCTCTTGATGATGGGAAGAGAGAATCTTGTATGAAGTTAGGAGACACAGCTTCACCAGAACCAGGACTGGTTTGGGTTATTAAACTACTGCGAACCAAATCGAACCAGTGAAAACCAAGATACCGTATTCAACCCGTAGTTGACCCGATTACTCGAATGCGGTTAAGAGACTTAAATTTTGATTAAATAAAAATATATATTAATATAATTTAAAAATATATATTAATATAATTTAAAAATATATAAATAATACATAATCTATATCTATACTATTAATAAAAAGAACAAGGAAAATATTCTCTCCAGATTCTGGCCCCTTTTTATTTTCAAATATTGCCCTCCACAACCAAAGCAATCCCAAACTATAACCACCCTGCCACTTCTCTTCCTACAATAGAATTTAAACCCTCCGACGCTATAGTTTTGGGTTGAGGGCATGCAGTATGCACGTGCCACCACTAGTAATAATATTAAACTAGCAATGTGATGCATGATTCGCGCAGGCAAATAGTTTTAATAATTGTGCTTAACTAATCATGATTTTTTTTTCCTTTATTCTTGTTTAAAGAAAGAGGGAAAATAATTATGACTATAAAAATTAATATTATAATAAAAGTTTTGAGTGGTTTTTACAATAAAATATGTTTTTTAAATGAAAAATAAAAGAGAAATTAAATAAAGGAGATATTAAAAAAAGTTAAGATAAATTGGATAGCCTTGCGAAAACAAATAACCCAAGTCTTGGTCAAAACAATTCAAATAATTTTTAGCATATGTTCTACCATGTAGGAGATTTGATTTGTTCATTTTGTCCTAAATACGATCTTATGCTAAACTTTGATCTTTTATCATAGTTAGAGGTGGAAATGGGTCGGGTTCGGGTTGGGTTGATGTATAAGGTTAACAAGCCAAGGTTCAACCCGAACCCACCCGTTTAATAAACGAGTTGGAATATCCCAACCCTACCTAACCCGCTTCAACCCGCCAACCTGTTTAAATAATTTAAATTACTACTAAAAATTAAAAATTTTAATTTATTCTAATATCAAAGTCTATACAAATTCTATTTTTTTAATTCATTTTAATATTAAAGGACACCTAGCAAGCATAATAACACAACAACCATTAAAATATAACTAAAATAACATGAAGAAAAGAACTAAAACATACTAATAAAGTTTTAAAAGACTTTACTTGTCATTAATGCGTCAATTTATATTAGTAGAGGCTAAGAAATTTGAAATATTTATACGTAAAAAGTCTTTCTTCACTTTATCCTTTGTGATTATTTATATTAAACAAAGAAAGATTAAATAACCACAAGTATTGTTATTATAATTTTCCAAACTTCTATTACACAAAAAAATAAAGGGGTTATAATCGGGTCATTTTGGATTGAGGGGTCAAACCCTAATCCAACCCATTTATGATCGGATTGAGAATTCATGACCCTAACCCAACCCATTTGTTGAAACAGTCAACCCTAACCTGCCTAAGACCGGGCGGGTTGGCGGGTCATGGGTCACAATTGCCACCTCTAATCATAGTCCTTTTAGGTTCTTCCTTCCTTGTACTTTCTGATGTGCACGTCTCTTATATAGAAACTTAAAGTGGCACAATGCCATGTGGACACTTTGTTTTGATTTCCCAATTAAACTAAGAAATGGGTTAAAGATAATTATCCTAATGTGGTTAAGTGGTTTATATCCTAATAAAGTCTAATCCTATTGGTGGAGGGATAGAAAGATTAGGAATTCAAGTTATTTGTTTGGTAACATTCTTTCCAAATTATTTGTATGGTTAAACCAAGTATAGCATTTAGTTCAAATCAATTATGATTTTTAAAAAATAAAATAAAAAATAATTATTTAAAATACATATATGGTATTTCTAATTATTATGATTTCAAAAATAAAAAAATATTTTTATTTAATGACTAAAGTAACCTCCCATCTCCTTTAAAATAAAAAAAATCAAATTCTTTTTTTACTGTAAAATCAATCAATTTGCCTTGAATGGTGGTTCGCCCGAGTTAGGCTGAACTACCTTCTAAACGCGGCTAAAGGGATAGTTGTCTTATTTATAGGGATTTTCGGCTGGGAATGAAAATTCCCAGCCGGCATGGGATAGTGGAATTTTCATATACGTGCCTTATCATCTATATTTCCTACATTGGCTCCAAAACATCTAAAAAACAAGAAAATCTCCTCTTTAGACCCGTTCATTCTTAGCACATTACATATAAAATGAAATAGAATAGAATATTTTAATAATAATTTATATTCAAAATTTGATTGGATTTTAAATGCATTAATCATACTAGAAGGGGTGCACGTGCAATACTACACGTAGAGGGAGGCAGTTTTGAAACTGTCGGGTTTTGAGCGAAGAGATATATCTTTGATTGTAGCATTAAAACCCCTACAACATAGACAATGGGCATTTTGGGGAAGTCAGCATAGTCTTAGGCATGATTCTGAAGGGCCCTTCTCGCGTTAAATATAGTACAGACTTTAGAGTAATCAATCACATTGACTATTAGGAGCATATGCGGGTGGAATCTGGATCCACGATCCGACAAATTATTTCGAATACAAAAACCCGGATACAATGAGACGACCTGGTCGCGGGGGTCAACGGTCAACCTTAATGAAAGTGCAAGAGGACGTCATGGAAGAACAACTTTGTTGTAGAATTTAATATTTAAAATTCTATTAACTTACTAGTTAAATAATATTATTAAATTGGGATTATATTTACGTATGTTTACTCCTAACCATGGTTTTAAATATCGATATTAACTTACTAGTTAAAGATGCTTTTCTTGACTTCGTAAAATTATATTGAAGAAAATATTGTTCGAGCACAGTTTCAAAGAGGATCCATCGGCATGGCACATGACAGCAACTCGAACAAAACTATAATGTCTCAGTTAGAAGTAAGCTGTCGAACACATTTTATTAAAATTTCGTGGAACTTGCTTTCTTTGTCCCCCAAAATCTCAACTTCCTAGAAAGCCTATTCATCTCGTGAATGCTTGCCTATGTTTTATTAGCAATTAGAATATATTCTTGCTATATATATATTTTGTTTTTATTGTATAAACATTTTAACTGTGTATAGATTATTTAGATTCCTTGTACAGCCCGTAGGTCATGGTTTTTTATATCATTCTTTATTGTAATATAAGTAGCATCAATGAATAAAAAAAAAGGGTAAGAAAGACTTTCTCTTCCATTGTTTAGTTCTTTCATCCCGGTCTTCATTTTCTAACACGTTTGGCTAGCAAAACAGAGAGAGAGAGAGAGAGAGAGAGAGAGAGAGAGAGAGAGAGAGAGAGAGAGAGAGAGAGAGAGGTCCATACCCACCTAACCTAAGAATGGAACAAGTTGTGTTCATCATCATAATCGTCATGCAATGGCTAAAGACAGAGACTTCCCCAAAGGGCCCAAACAATGTCATACTGAAAGTTCCCTGCTGCTACCCCTTTTAAACTTTTGCAAGTCGTTCTTCCCCATTGGTGTTAAACTATTTTGTGAAGTCAACCAAATCAACTCAGTATTCTTCTACAGCAATACAATATTCCCATAACAATGACCTTTTGTATCTTCACGGGACTCTCATGGGGACAACCCATCCTTCTACTTTTTCAAAAACACTGTTACATTAATATTATACATATGCATTGAGCCTTGAACGTTGGCTTGTTACCTAATATATTCCCTTCTCTTCTATAAATAGAGGCAGAGAGGCGTCCGGTACGCTTGTGAGTGAACAACAAACTGATAGAAAAAAAAGATGAGAGGAATGCAGGTCATGAGTTCATGGGCTTTTATGATCTTAGTGGGGATGTTTGTTCTGGGTATGTGGGAGGTGAGAGTGGGTGTTGCACAGGTGAGTGCAGGCCAGTGTAAGCAGGAGAGGTGGCTTGCGGTTACCGCTTGCAAGTCGGTCTTGTACGGCAAGCTGCCGTCGCCGGCATGTTGTGAGCGAGCACGAGTCAGTCATGTTGAGTGCATATGCCCTGTGATTACACCTAAATTGGCAGCCCTTATTGATGTTAACAAATTTATTAAGCTCATTGAGGGGTGTGGAAGGAGGGTCCCTCGTCATTTCAAGTGTGGGAGTAAGTACCCTTTTATGTCTGTTCTTCTCTGATACACAGTCACTGATACATTACACTTGAAGAAACTAAGGAATCCATTGACGATATATCTAGGGAACTGTGTAGCACTGGGGATTGCTAACTGTGTTTCTTAATTTCTTTGCAGGTATCACAACCCCATGAAGAAGGGATCCTGCTTGGACTGATTTCTTTGCAAGATTAATTTGTAGTTTCTAATATATATGTGTGTGTGCGAGAGAGAGAGAGAGAGAGAGAGAGAGAGAGAGGGAGAGGGAGAAGGGCAAGTTTTGTAACATTTGTAGGGGATGTTACAAATGAATAAAAATTTAAAATTTGCTTATTACTGGCTTATATTACATTCCTACTACAAAGTTTCATATCCCAATTAGCAATGTAGAAGACACCATGGCCGAGTTACTAAGCTAGCCTAAAGACCTGGGATTTAACTAAACAAAGGCAAGGAAGTCCTGATCTTGTTCCAGAACTGCCATTTTTGGTTCATCAAAAGTCACCAATGCTTCTATTCCATCACCCAATCTTGTATCCATCATAGCAACAAAATTCTGGCTTTCCTCACCCAAAAATCAGCTTGATCATATAAAGAGAACCTACACCAACTGCATAGTCTACATTATATGCAGAAAATATCTGATCTGCCTTTTCATGGCGTCAAAGATCCCCAAGGACCCTTCACCACCCTGAAGCTCTCTCAAACAGAGTCATGATCAACTTCGCAGTGCTTGGAAAAAAAAATTTTGTTACTTGGTAGTCACCTTCGTCTTCAGGTAGCTATGTTTGAGCCATCGAACACAAATCTTCGTGTTCTTGTAGTGAATTTCGTTCTGGATAACCCATGTGCTAGCACCATTAATCTTGATAAATCTCTTGATGATGTGAAGGGAGAATCTTTTATGAAGATTAGGAGACACACCAGAACCAGGAGTGGTTTGAGTTATTAAACTACTGTGAACCAAATCGAACCAGTTTAAACCAAGAGACTGTATTCAACCTGTAATCGACCCAATTACTCGAATACGGTTAAGAGACTTCAAAATTGTTTAAATAAAAATATATATTAATATAATTAAAAAAAACATATAAATAATACATAATTATAATATTAAATTAGCAATGTGACCTAGGGTTGCTTATCGGGCTAGGCTGGTACGGCCCAGTAAGTTTAAAGCGTGCTTGTGCACGGCATGACCTAGCACCTATTAGCGGGCTGTGCTGTATCTAGGGTATTGAGCATTTGACTCGTCAAGGCATGGCCCGCCAGGCCCGCAAAGCACGAGAGCAGCTTGGCATGCTTAAAGCGTAACATATAGTGCTGGCCCACAGGCTTGTATTAAAAAGAATGGGGTTTTTGCCTTTTTTTACAAGTTTGGAGCAACTTGTATCCCAATGTATGTAAAAAATGTGTGTGAATAATAAATATATATATTTAGAATTTTCTGTATTATTTATTTATTTTTTCTATTTTTTGAATTTTTTAATGCATTTATTATGTGGCCTGTGGGTAGCTCGCATGCCACAGCCAGGCCCAGCATGGTACAACCTAACCTTAGCCGTGCTACGGGTTGGGCCGTGCTTGGGGTATTGGGTTACGGGCCAAGCACGACACGACCTGCCTCCCAGGTGGGCCGTGTCGTGCCCGGTCGGCCCATTAAACAACCCTAATGTGATCGGTGATTTATAGAGGCAAATAGTTTTAATAATTATGCTTAACAATCATTATTTTTTTTCCTTTATTCTTGCTTAAAGAAAGAGGGAAAATAATTATGACTATAAAAATAATATTATAATATAAGTTTTGAGTGGTTTTCACAATAAAACCTTTTATAAAGTTCCATTGTTAAAACTAGAGCTGTTTTAGGGGTGAAACAAAGAGAATTGGATTAGAAAGACCAAGCATTAATTAACGAACACATCCAATTGTCCATGTCATATTTCTTTGAAGCTTGAGATATTTCAGTTGATATAAACAAAGACCCCAACATATTCCCAAGTCCATGATGGTGACAAATCCTACAAAAGGGAATTAAGCACATATACAATGTTATTGAAAGTCCCAGCTTGAAACAACTTTATGAAAAATAATTTTATTGCTTATCAAAACCTGCTCAAGAAAAGAATTTAAAAAGGTCATGGAGATAGTAGCACCTAAAATTTAATTAACGAAAAGCATAGTAAATATTATTAACTGCCCGGTCGGCCCATTAAACAACCCTAATGTGATCGGTGATTTATAGAGGCAAATAGTTTTAATAATTATGCTTAACAATCATTATTTTTTTTCCTTTATTCTTGCTTAAAGAAAGAGGGAAAATAATTATGACTATAAAAATAATATTATAATATAAGTTTTGAGTGGTTTTCACAATAAAACCTTTTATAAAGTTCCATTGTTAAAACTAGAGCTGTTTTAGGGGTGAAACAAAGAGAATTGGATTAGAAAGACCAAGCATTAATTAACGAACACATCCAATTGTCCATGTCATATTTCTTTGAAGCTTGAGATATTTCAGTTGATATAAACAAAGACCCCAACATATTCCCAAGTCCATGATGGTGACAAATCCTACAAAAGGGAATTAAGCACATATACAATGTTATTGAAAGTCCCAGCTTGAAACAACTTTATGAAAAATAATTTTATTGCTTATCAAAACCTGCTCAAGAAAAGAATTTAAAAAGGTCATGGAGATAGTAGCACCTAAAATTTAATTAACGAAAAGCATAGTAAATATTATTAACTACAACAATTTTCTTAAATGGAGCTAACAAAAGTACCTTAGTGAGAGAGAGGTCTGGAAAGTATAAACAGTTACCGAGCTAAATAAATCTTGAAGAACCAAAAAACATCACCTTCTTACAAAGCCAAATGAATATGCCCCCCAAAGAATTCCAAGCACAACCTCGTTGCCACTTCCAAGTGCCTGCCCGCCCTTCCTGCACAAGATCAAACCTTGCAGCCAACATCACTCCAGCAGCCATTCCATTGCATATCCCAGCCCATGGATCAAGCTCCAAAAAGAAGCCTTAATATAGTACTATCTGCACTGAGATCAATTTTTATAACTCCGTTGGATTGGCGAGAGCCCATCAAAGGTTTTAGTGATGGAAAACAAAATGTAAGAAAAAACCCCCAAAATAGAAGATGAAGAAATGCCCAGATGGTTAAGAATGAATGTGGAACAAACATAAATTAGAAAAGTAAGAAAAAGTATAATCCTTACCTTTAAATCAGTTATCTTTCATCTTATCTTCATGCAATATGCATGTTATTTTCAACCCCTTTTAGACAAAATTTATGCTCATGTTCTGCTTTGTACACACACGGATATATACTTGATTTTGAAATCTTCCTAAGAATATTTTTTTCTTTTTGTTAAATTTGTTTTCACTAATACAAGAAGAAAAGATAAGTTGAATTTGTAGATTAAGAAATAACAAAATATAATAAAATTTTTAGTAATGATAAATGATTAGTTAATTACATATTACCAAGAGTTTAGGTAACTGAGTTTGTTTGGTAACATTCTTTTCAAATAATTTGTATGGTTTTGGAAACAAGTATAGCATTTAGTTTAAATCAGTTATGATTTTTTAAAAGGAAAATAAAAAAATAATTAGTTAAAATACATATATGGTATTTCTGAATATTATGATATTAAAAATAAATAAATTTTTTTATTTAATGACTAAAGTAATCTCTTATCTTCTATAAAATAAAAAAAATCAAGTTCTTTTTTTTACAATAAAATCAATCAATTTGCAATGGTGGTTCGCCCGGGTCATGGCCGAACCGCCTTCTACGGCTAAAGAGAAAATTCCCAATTGATGTGGGATAGCTTCATATACGTGCCTTATCATCTATATTTCCCACATTGGCTTCGAAACGTCTATAAAACGAGACAATCTCCTCTTTAGACCCGTAAACACTTAGCAAGTTAAATATAAAATAAATAGAATAGAATATTTTAATAATAATTTATATTCAGCTTTTAATTGGATTTTTTTGTCGATATGAACATTATTATATTTGAATTCGAATCTAATTGGATTTTAAAGGCATTAACCATATTCAGTTAGGGTTACTTATTGGGTCGGGTTGGTATGGTACGGCCCAGCACACTTAAAGCGTGCTCGAGCCTGGCCCGTTAGTGGGGTATTGGGTATTTGGCACGTTAAGGCACGGTTCGCCAGACAGGATGGTCCAATGGGTTGTGTGGCCCATGAAGCATGCATGCAATGCGGCACGCTTTAAGCGTGCTATACAGTGCCAACCCACGTGTTGGCCCACGAGCTTGTGTTAAAAAGAATGGAGTTGTTGCCTTTTTTTTGAGGTTTTTTACCTTTTTTTTTACAATTTTAGGCAAAATTTGTATCTTAATATATATTAAAAAATGTGTGTGAATAATAAATATATATTTTTAAAATTTTTTGTATTATTTATTTCATTTATTTTTATTTTTTAAAACATTTATTATGCGGTCCGCTGGACACGGCACGGTTATATTCAACGCTATATTCAGTCAATCGTATTTGACTATTCGGTTTTATACGCGTCAAATCCGGATCCATGATCTGGCCCATTATTACGGATACAAAAACCCCTTTATAATAAGACGACCTATTTGAGGTGGTCAACGGTAAACCTTCGTGAGCGTGCAACAGTTCGCGATGGAAGAACAATGTTATTTATGTTTATGAAAAGAGTCAACTGAAGTGACATGCCTTTGAAAAATCTGCACCGATTCAAATAATATTTCAAAATGAAACCATATTATAAATTCAGATTATATTTACATACGTTTACTTGTAACCATGGTTTTAAATATGGATATTAACTTATAAATTAACCCCAGCGGGTTACCTTGGTGGTTAGGTCTCAGATTCGAACTCTCTTAGGCACAATCTCTGTAGGGTCTTATATAAGCTCTCAGGGATTAGTCGCTTGAGCATAAGCGGGCCTGAATACCTTGAGTTGCATAAGGTTTATGAGCCTTAAACTTACCAGGGCCATGTGGGTTGTAAGTAGGGCTGCAACTCGGTGCGGTTTGGTTCGGATTGGCCTCAGCCCAAGACCAAACCAAGGTTACTGATGGTCGGGTCAAACCAAACCGAATAGACATCAGAACCAAAATACCCAAATCGAAAACCGAACCAATTATTTAAAGAAAACCTGTAACCCAACCAAACCAAACCGAATTGCAAAATTTGGTTCAATTCGGTTTGGTTTGGGTCATTTTCCCATACTTAAAACCTATTATCAAGAAAGAGATTCCTACTTTTGCCTAAAAAAAATATTTAAAGAATACGTCCAACAAATTACAAGGATCATCACTTACATGCGGTCCAATCTCTTAAGTAGTTCACATGCATACATAAGATGGAGCAAAGAGCTTAGAATCCCAAGTCATATGTTAATTGTTTTAGATCGCACTTTTGAGCGCATGAATCAATTTAATAATTAACTACAAAGATTTATAAAATAATAATTTTATTCATTATTTTATAACTTATAATTTATAAGTTATATTTTATTATTACAACTTTATCTATTGTATATTTTATATATATTATTATATTTAGGTTTGGTTTGGTTCGGTTTTACACTTAGGAAATTCAGATTGGATTTTGGTTTGGTTCGGTTAATCCGAGCCTTCAACCCAAAGCCGAACCAAACAAATTCGGTTCTCTATTTTTAAAACCAAAACCTACTTAAAGACTATATAACCCAAACCAAACCGACTCAAAGTCAAGTTGAACCGGTTCGGTTTCGGTTTTAACAAACCCAAGTTGCAGCCCTAGTTGTAAGGTCTTGCATGAGCCCTCAGGGATTAGTTGCTTGAGCGTAAACGGACTTGGATACCCTAAGTTGCATAAGGTTTATGAGTCTTAGATTTATCAGGACCATGTGGGTGCTAAGGTCATGGGCCCTCAAAGATTAGTCGCTTGAGAATAAGCGGGCCTGGATATCCTAAGTTCTAAAAAAAAGATATTAACTTACCAGTTAAGATGCCTTCTTTTGCTTTCTAAAGTTATATTGAAGAAAATATTGTTGGAGCACGGTTTCAAAGAGGACCCGCGGGCATGGCATATGGCGGCAACTCGAGCGAAACCGCAATGTCTCAACTAGAGGCAGGTTGTCAAGCACACTCTATTTAATTTGGTGCTTGCTAGTAAAAATTTTTCAAAATTGAAGATGATAATTTCTGTCGTTAACATTTACTTCCCAAAGATTTTTCTTATCTTCCAAGTTATTGACCTGGTTTTCTCCATTGGAAATTCATGGAACTTGCTTTCTATCTCCCCCAAAATCTCAGCTTTCTAGAAAGCCCATTCATCCCGTGAATGCTTGCCTATGTTTGGCTAGCAGCACAAAGTGGCCGGCCCTTACCCAATGAAGAGAGACAGAGAAAGAGTCAAAGCAACTAACATCAGTGCTGCAAAGAAAGACCCCTCTAGTCAAAGGTCATACCCACCTAACCTAAGAATGGAACAAGTTGTGTTCGTCATCATCATCCAACAATGGCTAAAGACAAAGATTAAAGTTCCCTGCTGCTACCCTTTTTAACTTTTGCAAGTTGTTCTTCCCCATTGGTGTCTTAACCTATTTTGTGCAGTCAACCAAATCAACTCAGTATTCTTCTACAGAAATACAATATTCCCATAACAAAGACCTTTTCTATCTTCACGGGACTCTCATGGGGACAACCCATCCTTCTACCTTCTCAAAAACACTGTTACATTAATATTATACATATGCATTTAGCCTTGAACAGTGGCTTGTTACTTAATATATTCCCTCCTCTTCTGTAAATAGATGCAGAGAGGCGTCTGGTATGCTTGTGAGTAAACAACAAACAGATAGAAAGAAAAGATGAGAGGAATGCAGGTCATGAGTTCATGGGCTTTTATGATCTTAGTGGGGATGTTTGTTCTGGGTATGTGGGAGGTGAGGGTGGGTGTTGCACAGGTGAGTGCAGGCCAGTGTAAGCAGGAGAGGTGGCTTGCGGTTACCGCGTGCAAGTCTGTGGTGTACGGCAAGCTGCCGTCGCCGGCATGTTGCGAGCGAGCACGAGTCAGTCATGTTGAGTGCATATGCCCTGTGATTACACCTAAATTGGCAGCCCTTATTGATGTTAACAAATTTATTAAGCTCATTGAGGGGTGTGGAAGGAGGGTCCCTCGTCATTTCAAGTGTGGGAGTAAGTACCCTTCTATGTCTGTTCTTCTCTGATACAAAGAAACTAAGGAATCCATTGAAGTTATATCTAAGGAACTGTGTAGCGCTGGGGATTGCTAACTGTGTTTCTTAATTTCTTTGCAGGTATCACAACCCCATGAAGAAGGGATCCTGCTTGGACTGATTGCTTTGCAAGATTAATTTCTAGCTTCTAATATATATGTGAGAGAGTGAGAGAAAGAAGGGCAAGTTTTGTAACATTTGTAGGAGATGTTGCAAATGAATAAAAATTTAAAATTTGCTTATTAGTGGCTTATATTACATTCCTATTACAAAGTTTCATATCCCAGTTGGCATTGTATAAGACACCATGGCTGAGTTACTAAGCTAGCCTAAAGCCCTGGGATTTAACAAAATCAAGGCAAGGAAGTCCTGATCTTGTTCTAGAACTGCCATTTTTGGTTCATCAAAAGTCACCAATGCTTCTATTCCATCACCCAATCTTGTATCCATCATAGCAACAAAATTCTGGCTTTCCTCACCCAAAATCAGGAAGGGCATTGGTGACAAAGAGGGAATGTAAGCTTCAAACAGGATATGTACTCTATTGGAACTCAAACTTGTGACACATAAGAATTAAAATAGGAAAAAATTTTCAACATTGCAACAGCTGATAATGCCTGGGAAGGATGCTCACTCGTAACCAGATCAACAAAATTGTACAGAGAAAGATCAACTTAAATCAAAATCCCTTTTGTTATATATAGTTTTGCACGGGGATCTTGTCCTTCTATTCTTAGAGAATAAAGACTTCTCCCCGGAAACAAAGATATAAGGTAATTATGAAAGGTTTAAAAAACTAAATTTCGAGTAACTTGTAATTGAAGGAGGTGAATAGCTATTGAGAATCAAATAAAAACATGGATAAGTGAAACTACAACAGCCTAACAAAGTCCTCATAATGTGCCATTGTTAAAACCTTTTATATAGTTCAAACAACACTTGTTGGAGATGGTAATTTGACTAAATAAGTTAATATTAGAACCGGGGAAAACAAAACCTCATTACATTTAACTTTAGCCAAAACTAGAGCTGTTTCAGGGGTGAAACAAAGAGAATTGGATTAGAAAGACCAAGCATTAATGAACACATCCAATTGTCCATGTCATATTTCTTTGAAGCTTGAGATATATCAGTTGATATAAACAAAGACCCCAACATATTCCCAAGTCCATGATGGTGACAAATCCTACAAAAGGGAATTAAACACATATACAAAGTTATCGAAAGTCCGAGCTTGAAACAGCTTTGTGAAAAACATCATCTCAGCCCATGGATCAAAAGCTCCAAAAAGAAGCCTTAATCTAGTACTACCTGCAATAAGAGCAATTTTTACAACTCCCTTGGATTGGCGAGAGCCCATCGAAGCTTTTACGATGAAAAAACAGATGTAAGAAAAAAACCCCTAAAATAGAAGATGAAGAAAACCCCAGATGGTTAAGAATGAATGTGCAACAAACACGAATTAGAAAAGTAAGAAAAAGTATAATCCTTAGCTTTAACTCAGTTATCTTTCATCTTATCTTCATGCAAGATGCCTGTTATTTTCAATACATTGTGAACTTCTTGAGGGTTGAACAGGTAATCTTGGTTTAATCATTAAGTTTACAAATGTTCATGTAGACTATACCTGAACCAATTTGAATTTCTACTAAAATTAAGAGTTACCTTGGTTCTTCTTACGCTATCTAACAAAAAAGGGCTTCTGATTTTCTTTGTTTGCCGTCCATGCCTGCCACCACCGCCATTCCCTCTCTTCCCCCCTCTCAGTTTTCAGTTTCACTCCTGGCTCTCTATCCATACTTCTGGCTTCTCTCATCCCATCCCACTCTTCAACCTTGCTAATCGATGTACCTTCATGTTTGGGAAAGGATTTATGACTGTGGCAATTCACAACTCAGAATAGTAATATAGCAGATTTCGAACTCAAATAACACTCTTCATCTGAGGTTCTTCTTCATTAGATATGAGAGCTTATTTGCCATATAAAGAACAGGTTCAGTGGAACATACATTATTTCATGTCATTGCTCCATTTGATGGTAATTTTTACTGATTCTTCTTCTTAAAGTGAAGTTTCAGTTTAATGTGGTTTTTGGAAATTGATGTTCATGAACCCTGTATTTTGACTTTAGTTTCAAAACCTATACTTCCGTGCCGCTCTCTGCGACTACCTCTCAGTCCCTCACTCATCCAGAGCTATTAACAGCTTGTACTGACCAATCCCGGTACCCCGCCATGAGGAGGCCACAACCATTGACGGCAAGGGTTAGGAACACTGGTCTGGGCTCGGCTACAATCTCCTATGTCGGGACGCAAAATGTAAGGTTCATCTCCGGACCAATATCTGGAAATAGACTTTCTAAGAATTTGTCCCCAAAAAAAAAAATTTGGGACTCTGCCTGTTGCGTGAGAGAAAGACCGATAGGAATAGTGACAGAGAGAGGGAGACCGAGAGGGAGGTGGGAGTGAGGGGAAGAGGGAGAGAGAGGGAGGAAAGAGATCGACAGGGAGAGAGAGAGGGGGGGGGGGGGGGGGGGGGGGGGGGGGAGATCGACCGGGGAGAGAGAAGAAGGGAGACCGACCCCGGGGGGAGAGAGAGGGATGAAGACCGACATGGGGAGAGAGTGGGACGGGATAGAGAGAGAGACCGAGAGGGAAGGGAGGGAAGGGGTAGAGAGAGAGAGAGGGTCTCGCTGTCTCTCTCTTCTTCTCCCTCCCTTTCCTCTCGGACCAGAGGGATAGGGGTGCGTGTGGGGGTTAGACCGAGGAGGGAGACCGAGAGGTTAGGGGAGGAGAGGGAAGAGAGAGAGTGACGATTTCATTCCTAACAGACGATTTCGTTCCATTTGGGTGAGAGAGGGAGAGAGTATCTTAAAGGAAGGATAGGGTTTGCCACATATGAGATAGAGGATCCGGTCAGAGTGACGAAGGGTCTCT